>CM062813.1:722307283-723648626 GCA_031772625.1 Pinus tabuliformis
AGTTGGATAAGGGGCATGCATAGAGAGGCACTTCACCTTTGGAGCTTGTACACACTAATCTCATGGGTCCATTTCTAGTACCTTCAATGAGCAATGAAAAATATGTGTTTTCATTTATAGATGATTACACGAGATTCACTTGGGTTTATTTATTGAAACTCAAGTTTGAAGTTTTTCAACATCTAAAGATTTCAAAGCACATGTGGAAAATAATTCTGGAAAACACATCAAGATCGTCCACACAGATAATAAAAGGAATATGTCAACAAGTTATCCACAATCTTTGTAATGAAACAATCATACCATTGCAGCATGCAGTTCCTTACACTCCACAGCAAAACGAGGTGGCCAAAAGGAAGAATAGATCTTTGAAATATATGGTCAGTTACAAGTTGCATCCGAGATCTCTTCCATAAAATTTGTGGGCAGAAACTCTCAATTATACTCCATACATCCATAATAGATCTCCTCATAAATTTGTCATTGTAAAAACACCTTTTGAGGCTTGGACTGACATGCAACCTGAAGTTAGTCATTTCTGTGTTTTGGAATCTCGAGCATGGGACCACATTCTTACAGAGAAGAGAAAGGCTTTGGACCCTTAGAGCGAATGCATGTTTGTTGGATATTCTGGTGAATTCAAAGGGTACAAATTGCTTTATATCAACACTAAAGAGCTCATTATCAAAAGGAGTGTAAATTTTGAAGAAGATGCTTTGCATGCACCACTAGATGAACTTGTTACAAAGTTTTCCTCACCACTGGTTCATGAGTATGCAGATGATCCGTCATATTAGAATTTTGATTGAGATGGGCCTTTTCCTGTGACACCTGTTGGACCACTAGTTATTGAACATTGAGATAATATCTCCTCATGTAGTTTAGAAGATTCTCCACTAACTTCAACCCAAAAATGGTCTAGCGTGAATGATCTCATAGATGATCTTGCCACTATACCTCAGTTTGAGGAAGCTCCACAAGAACTCTTAGATATGGAGCCATGCATGCCCATGCACAGTTATATGATGCATGCATATTTTGCACAGACCTATGCAAAAGAAACTGAGCATCTTGAATAGGAAGCAACTATGGATGAGGAATACAACTCTCTCATTGAGAACCAAACTTGGACCTGGTTCTCCTACCTTCCAATCGTAAACTTGTCAGGTGCAAGTGAGTTCACTGGACCAAGAAAGCAACAAATGGGAAATTTAGTCGATATAAGGCATGGTTGGTGGCCAAAGGTTTTTAGCAAGTAGATGGTGTTGACTATGATGAGACTTTTTCTCTGGTGGCAAAAATGGATTCCATTCGGTTAGCTCTCTACATTGCAGCAGCAAGATGATGCAGGGTGCAACATATGAATGTAAAGAATGACTTTCTTCATGGTGATCTTGAGGAGGAAATCATCTACGTAGATGATCTTTTGATAACATGTAGTTTAGTTTCGATCATTATTGAGATTAAAAATTCATTACATAAGAAGTTTTCTATGACAGACATGGGCCTGCTAAATTTCTTCCTTGGACTAGAGATAAATTAGAATGTTTATGGGATTACCATTTCTCAACCAAAGAATGCTAGAGATCTTTTGGCATGATTTCAAATGAGTGACTGCAAACCAGCAACCACACCTTTCTTATCAGGGATAAAGCTTCAGAATGACAAAGACACACTATTGGTTGATTGCACATTGTATCGTAAGCTTGTGAGGAGTCTTCTTTACCTCACTCACTCTCGTCCTGATCTCTCATACATTGTAGGAGCAGCTTCCAAATACATGTAGAAGCCACATGAGTTACACTGGAAATATGCCCTTCGATATTTCCAGGGGACAATAACCTATGGGATTCATTATGCATAAAAATTTTCTTTGGATTTCATTGGGTTCATAGATTTAGATCAGGCTGGTGACAACCTTGATTGCAAGTCCACCTCTGGTTATGTACTTAGTTTGGGATCCGACCCCATTTTTTGGTCAAGAGAGAAGCAAGCTACCATTTCTTTATCATCAACAGAGGGTGAATATAGAGGAGAATTCAATGTCCTCATTCAGGCCATCTAGATACAACATTTCCTTTCTGAGCTTGGTATCATCGTTCATCATACGACTATCATGTGGTGTGATAATTAGAGTAGACTGAAGTTATGTAGAGATCTAGTGTAGCAACAACGAACCAAACATATTGAGATCCACATACACTACATAAGAACATTGATTCATGTTGGGATCATTGATCTGCAGTACTATCCCAATTTTGAGCAAATTGCCGGCATTTTCACCTAGTCTTTCACTGAGCAAAAGTTTAAATTTCTGCGAGATTGTCTTGGGGTGAAGGACACCACTGCTTAACAATTGTCTTTTCTTCTTCTTCTTCTTCCCTTTTTTTTTTTTTTTTTTCGGGGGGGGCTCACGGGGTTCTTCCCCCTAAGTTTTCCCTCTTTGCTTTCTTCATGCATTGTACATGGATGCCTAAAATGGCCTTATTGTCAAGACTCATTCATTTTGAATCATACTCACTTAAGTTATTCTTAATGGGGGGTGTTGGTGTACATGCACTTTGTTAGCCTTAACTAGTTTTGGTTAAACTCTAGTGCTTCCAATGAACCTCGCATTAATAATAACTTTCAAGCTCTTTTCTCGAGTAACATGGTTAGATTTCACGTCCTTCTCATGTAGTGTTCTCAATGGCACAAGAGTAGAAATTAAATCGTATTCCAACAATCTAATATAGGACTAGTAATTTATCTCTCGAGAAAGCTAATTCTTGTTGTTCGACTTACTCCAAAAGCATTACTGGCAAAGTACCTTCATTTCATTGGCAAAAACATTCAAGTAATGCCTAGAATTGGTACAGTTGTGAGGAAATCATTGTGATTATCAATCTCGATGAGGTTGGAAAGGTTGTGAAACACAAGAGAGAGATCAGTCTACATCAAGAGGAGTCCAATATTCAAGCTTGTTTACAAGACATTTGAGTGTAGAAAGGACACAAAACCATGGCTCATGAACACTCAAGCAAGGCAGGAATATGCTGCCCTAGTAGCACAACCGAGTTAACTGTTCGTTTAATAGCAAACCTGCATACAAGAATGACTATGATTTTGGTAGAGTGCGATGGGTTTGAGTAGAAATATAGTCTTATTGTCAAAGTCATTTTGGTACACAGTAATGGAAGGCATGCAGAAGGAATAACCCAGAGTAGTAGATGTGCATTTTTACAAGTGCATAGAGAATGATTGCTAAAGAGAGCCCATAGATCTGAAACTGAGCAATCTAACAACTAGCATAGGAACAACAAACTAGGTGGAAGTGAGGAGAACACTGACAAAATGTGTTTCTATTCATGAAACAAAGCCATTGAATAAAGGTATTTATATAATGATTGAAAGAGCTCAATAACATCATAGAGACAGTCACATTTCCATGGGCGATGGAGAAACAATGACGGAATAATATTGAAAAGAACGAGGGAAAACTAGGATTGCAAAGGAATACCACCAAACTGTAGTTCAAAAACTCAAAGGCCATAAAACCAGTGGCTCTAATACCATGTTAAAATCAGACACAAGTGGATAGTGGATTTAGATAATCATGGGATTGCATTATATTCACATGATGTACATATTAATCCTCGAACTTCAATGATTGTTGGAATTCCTCCACACCAACCCTGACGGATTAAGTCTTGAATAAAATTCATGCGGGTGTCCATATATCATGTTCCCTTTACAAACATTATTGGAAGTTTGACGTTATGGTTTATATTACATGATACATTGCCTATGTGGTGGGAATTTTGAGCAGATTTATGTCAAACGAAGGAAGAAATAGTACATAGTTGTAAAGATGGTTTGAAGATATTTCCATGGGACTTCAAATTATGCAACTTACTATCAAGGAAAAACATCAAACATAGTGATGAATGCATAAGGTATTGTTGATGTAGAATAAGTTGGAGTTCTTAATTTCACAGGGCCTCACAGAAAATTATGTGTTTAACCTATTTGGTAGAGTGAATAGTAGGATGAACAAGAGGGGTATTATATTTGCAATTTCAACTATAGACATTGAGTACATGGCAAACAATCATTCTAGTAAGGTGGTTGTATAGTTGTAGTGTGATGTCTTTGGTTTTGTTAAAAATATTGTAAGGATAGATTATGATAGTGAATGCACTAATTTCAATGGCTAGAACCTTCTTATCAAAGTAAATTTAGCATATTTTGTTAGAGACATGGTTGAAGACAAAAAGACACTTTTGAAGAAAGATGAGCCCTGAAGAATGTTATAGACTCAATAACTTTATGAATGGATTTTATGTATGCTTTCCCTCCCATTATGTTACAAAGTGTTTAAAGCTAAGAGGTTGAAGAATATTATAAACTCAATAATTTTATCAATGGACTTTATGTATGTTTTCCCTCCCCTTATGTTACAAAGTGTTTAATAAATGGAAAATTATTAAATAGATATTCTAATATTTGCTTCTAAATGACTTTAGCTATGCTTGGGTACTTACCAAAAGTTTCTACTTATCTAAATAAAAAAGTTATACTTAATCTAACACTTGTTTTTTAATATCTCCATTCAATATTACATAATTATTTTTGATAATTTATTTTAAGATTACCATTCAATACTCATAATACTTAAATATTATACCTTTTTTTTTTCAGAGGAAAAAAGACCATCATGGATTTATATTAAGAAAATATAAAGATCTGCAATACATCACAATTTTTAGGGGGCAATGAGGTGCCCAGAAACAGATACACTTAAATATTATACTTTACCGTATATTATTTTATTTGACTATACTTTACCAAAATTTTCTACTTAGCTATATTAAAAAATTATACTTAATCAACTTTTTTTAATATTTCCCTTCAATATTACATAATAATTTTTAATAATTTGTTTTAAGATCGCGATTCAATATTCATAATACCTAAAATATTATACTATACGATTTTATTGGGACAATGATGAGAAAGGATGAAGCAATAAATTTGCTAATTTGTTTGGTTAAAAGTTCTTAAAATTAATCTTTTACGTACTCGGTGTCATATTATTTGCTCTATTTTAAGATATGTTTAAAAAAATTATACAAGAACTTGTTTTAACGCTCTCTTTATCTTCTTTTACAGAGATCGATCAAACCGCTCATATCAGTATTTCTCGTCACATATTTCTAAATTGCTATCATTATAATTAAATAATATAATTATTAAAAAAAAGGGGATGAACTTCAGTTTTTAATTGTTTTGTCATACATCACTGTTTTCACGAATCGGAGACATCTGCAATTTAGTGTGCACCGATGCTCGAGCTTACACCCAATTTAAAACACAATTTAGTGACATCAACAGTAATATTGTTCAGTAATTGTCAAAATATATTGGGTTTGGAACAACTCTAAGGTGTATATAGTTGTGTCTAAATTTAAAACACAATTTAGTGACATCAACGGTAATATTGTTCCGTAATGGTCAAAATATCTAGGAACAGCTCTAAGGTGTATATAGTTGTGTCTAAATTAGATCATTAAATTTGTGGGATTAACCATTAAATTATATTTTTGAAAATAAACTACTTAAGAGAGACCAAATTTCCCTATTTAACCATTAGCCCACATCTTTCAAATTACACCTGACCATTAAATCATATCTTAGGAATTAATGAATAAAAAATTTACTACAAAACTACCGTTAAAAACGACAATATAAAGATGCAAATTAAATAGAGATAAAGGAAAATCTACAGAGATGCAAATTAAATTGAGGTACTTTAGCAAAGAGAGAAAGGTAAATCTGCATCCACGTACGCTAAAAGGCCACCGCAATGAAAAATGCAAAGGAAAGTCATTGTGTATATACCAAATAATTTAAACATTAACACCAAAGTTTAACATGGGGAGTTTACAACAGAAGTTTTGGTTGTTAGCTTTCAGATGGAAAGACTCCGTTCTTGACCTCCAATAGCACTGAAGTTTTATGAGCAGCAGGTTAGATACTCATATTCACCCCAGGCTGTAGCAAAATGGGATGTTAAAATCTCTTGTGCAATTAATATGTCTCACAATTCTGGAAAGTCTGCTGTAAACTTTTCCAACCGATTCAAAGAACGGGTGTCTTCGTCCAAGAAATGTTGCGAGCAGCGGGTTGATTACATATAACCGGCAGTTTCCATTGTCCATGCCGCAGAAAAATCCCCCTCAAAGAACATGTCTTGGCTGATAAAATCTTTGTTCGTATAATCCTGCGCGTGGCTCGCATCCCACGTATTTTCCAACAAAGAAAACTGTTGATAATTCTGAAATTCTTCTACAAAATCCCAATTTTCACCCTGCCATTTCAGATCGGGCGTCTCAGACAAACCCTCGGCGGTGAAGGTCTCCTTAGGAGGTTGACAGAACTCGTTCTTAGAGTCCAGAATCGGGGGGCTCGAGGGAATGCCAAGCTCGTCGTCTGAAGCCTCTAGGAGGTAACACAGATCAACATGTGAGTCCGAAAGTAGCGTTTGTCCCTCATGGGCACTACAAATGTCGTAGGCCGGCGAATTATCCCCCGAGATGGGACCATAAAAAGTCGAACATGTGGTGCTGATCTCTTCCTCCAGGCTTCTCATCACACCACTTACGAAATCCTCACTGGAAGCGCATTCTTCATTTTCTTCGGGGGTTTTGTCCAACTGTGGCAAATGACAAAACAGATCCGTTTCTTCGCCAATGCCATTGAAAGAGCGTTTGGACTCCCGGACGTCAGTGGAGTCTGGCAGAGCCTCCGGCTCTAGGCACCGCTTTCTGAGCGTGGCAGACATGGTTGAAAGACGGGCCGGAGATTCGAACACGGAACACAACGGTGATGATAGTTCGGCTGCAGCGAAGAGCTGCTGTAACTGACAATATGTATAACAGAGCAGATATACTATATCAGGATTTGCTGTATGCAACTCAGGGGAAGCTATATATTTATATAGCTTTGTGATCTGGCTTTAGTCGGAAGAGTCTGGCAAACGGCAAGGGAGGTTAAAGAATAAAATGGCAGGACTCCTGTCTACTATTTCTCCCACTTAAATATTGGAATAAAGCTTTGCTTCATTAGTGGACGTCAATCGTTCAATCACTAGATGATATCGCAGAACGATTTCCACCGCGTGGACCTGTAATGTGACCTGCCAGTAGAAAATAATTTTAGGTTTAGGATTCGCGTCAATTTTTGGGTAAAGAGTATTATCGTGCTGAATGTGCCTATCCATTATAATATCTTTTGACTATTGTGGGTGCATTACTAGTGCACCCTTATCGAAAAGCATATACCATTTCCCTGCAATCATAAATCATAAAGCCAGTCATAAAACGCAAGAAATTTTCATGGAATAATTTTGTATTTCTTACCCATCTTTCATAATGCGCAATTTTCATGGAATAATTTTGTATTTCTTACCCATCTTTCATAATGCGCAAGGATTTAGAACTAGTGATAGATATTAATCTTGGAAAGTTTATCTTATAAAAGAAATCAGCATATTATGAGGCATAGCTTAAAATTGTTGATAAGCTTCCTCACAACTATGACTAACGTGGGCCCAATGTGATGATGGATGTGATGTTAAACTTATATATAAATAAATAATGTATAGCCAGACACGAATTAAATATGTACCCTCTTTTATAAATTTCGGAACCGACTTTGCCAAAGAAACAACCTCCTACCTGGTTGGACCTTAAAGTCTTCGTGGACCCTTTGTACGATACATGATGTTGCCGTCCGAAACCCTAGGCACTTCACGATAACTACAACACCCAACGGGTTCAGAAATGATTGACTAAAGCACCGGCACCACCCTCGAAACATAACGATGAGCCCAATTGTCAACTCGGTGAACCCTGTCACCTCGATAGAACAGTTGATTCCATTTTGACTTGGGTAACCAATATTCGTAGAGCTATAGTTTTATAGTTTTAGTAATGTATTAGGTAGTATATGTTATTTATTGAATTTTATATTATTTATTAAATTTAATAGTTAAAATATATTGTATATAGCTAAAATTATAATTCCATAAATATCATAGAATTCTAACTTTATTAATATACGAACAGTATAGGTCATTCATTAAATTTTATATTATCTATTAAATTTAACGACGGAACCATACTATCCCAATACATTAATAAATTATAACTCCACAAATATTAGAATCAACTACCATAAACAACTCACACTCACAGACACAAAAGAAAGGACGTGGCCCTCAGGAGGCGAGCCGTGCAGAACACGGTCTGCCGCTAGCCGCACGCAGTGATGAGTTATTCCGTGTTAAATGGGGAATATGTGGCAACGGAGAAACATCAGTTCCTAGTCATCGGTCGGGAATGTGTGTGGAAAGAAAAGGGGTCAAAACAATACCCGTCTTAGTAATGTGAAAACACGCAGCGGCACAATCAGAGGTTAAACGTACAATAATGTAAAGGAAACACCATTAAAGATTTCATACCCACAGGATCGGAACGCAGAAGCTTCAATAGGAAAATTATTAAATAAAATAAAATCTTCAAAACAAATCAACAAAACACTGGCTCACAAGGTCATATAAAATTATGGTACCGAGACACGGGCGAAATTAGACTGAGATTCCCAAAAAATGATGGAAGCCCTGACGTGACAGGGAAATAGGAGCGCGGCAGCCCCCGAAAGGGCAGTAAATGGTAGAAAAGGGCAGTAAATGTATTGGAATTGTATAGGTTTATCGTTGGATTTGAGTCAGCATATTGTTAAAAGTGTGAGTATATACAGCTCTGCTTAATATATGTCTTGCTCATTAATAGTTGTAAATCACATAAAAAAAAATAATGTATGTTTCAACTTATATTTTCTAGTTAAATCCAGTATAGAATCAATCACCTTTTTCAAGGTATTTTTTTCTTTAATATTAACATGCAGGAATTCTAATAGTCAAAGAAGTCCAAAACAAACGCTTTTTAAAAATGAAAACCAAAGATCAATAGCAATGTTAAACAAGATCATTCAACTTCTAAATTATTTTTATTCACTATGAAACTTTCTTCGGAGGTGGTAGCGGGTTAAAAGAAAGAAATATAAAAATAGAAAATTGAGTACTATTTTTAACAGGACAAAATGAAATGTGAGATTATTATGTAATATTATAATTTTATTATAATTTGCATATGGGGATTTTAATTGTATTCAATTTTTTAATAAAAATGACAAGTTTTTTTATAAAAAAAATCTCTTAAATATTTAAGAAAAAGTTTCTCCAATATAAAGATAAAATTTTAAAATAATTTTTTTTTTTTTTTCTCTGAATTTTGATGAACTAAAATTAATTAATGGTAATAACCAATCAATATTCTCAACTTTATTTCTATTAGTACTCTCTCTTGCGAATCAAAGTAAATGAACAACGAATTTTAGAAAATCCATGGATAAGGCACAACATGTCCAAATAACTGTTACAAGGTGGTTCCTTAGTGTATTATACGTCTGAGTTGGCATGATGCATTGTCTTGTCCATTAGATCTTGTAAGTAGCGTCAAGCCTCAGTCTGTGATCGATTTTTTTTGGCCTGAAACCATGGGTATAAGATTTGACAGATGACTATTTTGTTATTTTCAACCCTTCAGTGAGTGAAAAGCATGAGGAGGACGGCTTTGTGAAGCCAATCCAAGTCCACGTGGCTGTGTCTGTTTTGTGAATGTGCATTCATCTGATCATATCCTTGGTGATAGGTAGATGTATAGTTATTGATCATATCTATCTTTGATCTTCATCTCCGAATATGTATGAGGGTCCCAACAACTTGTATCTGTTTATACAAAGCTTCTACATCTTCTTTTGAGGATCTCATCCTCCAATTTTTGTATCCTATGGTCTTAGACTTTCCAGTAGACTTTCCAGCATCAAATAGCTTGAAACCTTTATATAATCTCAATATAATACATTATGTTTTTTTTTTTTTTTTTCTGAAAAAAATAAATAAATAAATAAATTATTTCTAATATTTTGTAAAATTAAAACTAAAACCATGAATTATAGGTGTATTTCATATGGTTCATAGTTGTAATAAGAATCTATAAAATATAAACTCTATATCTATTATAAAAATATAATGAACTAAAAAGATATATTAATAAATTCTTATCAAACTCATGTTATAAACCTTTTTAATTTATAAATTGGATTGCCAAATAAATAGTTTGATATTTTTCAAAATTAAGAAGACTACTTTACTAACATCATATCAGATGGTGCATAATGATTCTAATCTTTTAATTTATTTCTGAATAAATTGAATGAGTAAATTTTCTATGTGATATAATTTTTATGAGGAATGTTTAAGATTATTTTCTCGAATAAAAATAATCATTAAACTAAGTAGTAAAAATTTTAGATATTGTAAAATAATTTTTTTATTAAATATATTATTATTTTTTATTAAAGGTTGTTTTTAATTTAAAATTATTATTTATTAATAATAATAATAATAATTTTAATTTTAATAAAGATTAACTTTAATTTAAAATATTTTATTTATAAATAAGATAGTTTTTTTAAAGAATATTATTATCAAATTATAAAAATTAACAATTAGTATGGTAAACAATAATGTCAATTAAAAATATTATTTTAAAAAAAGATCGAGAACATTTAAATTTAAATTTAAATTTTGCATATATATATATATATATATAATATGTGTTAAATATGTGCTAATAGAAAATTTTATTAGATATATAAATAATTAAATTTATATTAATGATAATAATAATGATTAATGTTTATTAAAATTAAAATTGGTTTATTTAATTTTACTGAGTTAAGAGATTGTTTATAACTTCTTAAAGTTTTAGTTGATATATTCATAAATTATTAATAGAGGTATCCTAAGATCACTTAATTTTGTTGCGTTCAAAAACTAAAAATGTTGTTATTGTGACAAATGGTATGAAATTGAAATATACTCTAGGTATATGTTGGAGAGTTTAAAAGAAAGTGTGTTTCATTTACAACCCCTTGTTATCCTCTTTATCACAAGGGCGACATCCTCTTTTATCCCTTGGTATTTTAGGAAATGATCTTAGGAATTGACCAAATGATCTTAGGAATTGACCAACTCCCAATTTCAGACAGCTCATGCGAATTAGTTATTATCTTAGCAATGCTTATTTTCTTCTATACACTACTCAAGACAGATAGATACAATTGATCTCCTAAATTAAGGTTGAAGCCAAAGTTGGTTTTGACTATAGTTTTAATAAGATCTACATGTCATTTATGAGAATTGAACCTAGGTGGAAAGGAAACCAATCAAACCTCTTAACCAACAACATAAATCTAATTGACAAATATTATCATATTTCCATATACACATATGTAATTATTTAATTTTTATTTACATCCATCTCAGAGATATAATGCATATCGTTCAAGATTTAGAGAAAGGTATGATACAATGTATATCACATCTAAGAAGAAAATTTGTGCTACACACATCAAACCAAATAAAGAAGGGTGTGACATAATGTATATAACACCAAGGAAAGCTATGTACTACACACATCAAACTACATCTTATATTTAATGTGATACACTTAAAGCTATAATGCATAAACCTTATAACATTGTACTTTGTGATTTGGCCCAAAGTAGGGGCTCAAAAGCAAGAACCCTTGCCATTGCAACCCTCTATATTTTTTCTTATTCCTAGATCTGGTTCAAACATCATAGTTGCTACTATATTTCATCGTTTCCATGATGTTGTGCCTCATGCATGGTTGTCTTCCATTCTCATCTTCATTCTGTGATTTTTTTTTTCTGCTATTGGCCTAGATCTTGTGAAGGAAGTTGAGGGGGTTGGGGTGTGGCAATTTTATAGTCATCTTATCCCTAATTTTGTGCCTTTGTTTTCCACTGTAATGGAGGTGGGAATTGTCGGTGTGGGTTCATGGTGTTTTATTTTCATGGGTATTTGTTATCATCGCTATCGTGATTATTGGCATTTTCCAGAAATTTCCGCTAGAATTTTTGTGGGGTTTCTTGGGCATTTTGGGTGGCATGTGTCAAGGTTTCTTTTGATGGGGGTGTCATGATTTCATTTTTTCTCCTTTATTAGTTTTGGTGGGCGTGCGTTCTTGGTATCTTAGCTTTCCTCCATTTTTTTGCTAAGGTTTGATTGCTCTAGGTTTTTTCTGGGGTTATCTGGGTAGCCTGTGCCCAGTTTTTTAAAGATGTTTCATGGACTTCCGGTTGGAGGAATGCTAACTATGGAGAATTGAGATCTTCATTTTGGTAGGCGTTTTGGCCGATGTAATTGTAATTCCCTCTAGCATCTGCAAAATGCAATTTTGTCTCTGTTTTTCAGGTTGAATAAAATTACAATTTTTTCTTCGGAAAAAACATTGTACATTGCACCTTTAATAGCAATTTCTATTTTAAACTTATTAGTAGATGGAAAAGTTAAAAATGTAACTACTATCGATCTTCATAATTGTTGTTTGGCTCATGGCATAATGTAATTCTTATGTATTTGTAAAGAGAAGAAAATAAAATCATTTTAAAGATCAACGAAATTATTTTTATAAGCATAGGTTTCATGCTCTATTTATTATGGTTACAAGTCAAAGCACCCATTGAGTGATTCTACGATTATGTTATAATTCATTGTCCTTGTCATTATGTTCTAGACCCTTCTTGGGCTTCTTATGTCAAGAAAGGATATATGTTTATATAAAAAAAATATGTCTAGTCCCTCCTCCTCAACATCTATTAAGTTGGCCTCATAAAGGTGATTTGACCACTATATAGACCAACATTCGACCTATTGTGGTGTCTAATCAAGCATCAATTCGATCTGCAACTTCTACTGAAGAAAGAGGTGCAAAGAGGCATAAAGAGAAGGGTTATATCCTTTTGCATAAAGAGAAGGCTAACAAAGAAGTAGAAGACTGAAATCTTATTCATATTCTATCACATGTGTGAGAGGACTGAGGTAAGCAATGTGAAATTGCAGGGTTGAGGGGGCAGACCAACATTTAATAAGTGGAAGGAAGGTTGAGACCTCTTTTGGTGAGGATTTTGACTTTGACTTTGTTGTTGACTAGACCTTTACTAATTTAACTTGGAGAGGATGACTTGGTGGGTTGGAGGACTTTTTGTTGGTTTAAGGGTCTTGGTTGTCTCATTTGATTTGGTTCTTGAAAAAGAGAAGATAATTTTTTGTTTGGGCTTCCCCTAGGAGAGGGGTTTTTCCCTGGTTGAAAGCCTACACATTGTGCCCTTTGTTGTCTTGATCTTCATGCATTTATGTTTTGATAGTTGCTTGATGAAAATAAGTTAAAGAAGACATAAAGAAGATAATAAGAAAACAAGAACATCACAAGTAATTATCAAAGATATGAAAATCTTTTTGCCTTTCTAATTTTGTAACAGGAAATAATGTCATGTTTAATGGAGGTGGTCTATGTTGAAACAAATAGATAGTTTAACGAAGATTTCCACATGGACTATAAGCATTGTTGTCATTGAGTTGTGGTGGGTGTTCATTGGGTTTTCCACTATAATATTAATATTATACACCATTATGTAGACTACATTTTTTCCCATCGAAGCTAATTTATAAAGGAGAGCTTGCTATTGTTGAGATCTCTCCTCCACCAACTATGATATCAAAGATTTATTCAATGAGTAGATGTTTAGAAGCTTAAATATTTTAGTATCCATGTAACATGAAAGCCTTGTATCCAACACCCAATCCTTGAAGTCTACCTCCACTTGATCATTAAAATGTTTTCACCCTTTTGTTTGAAAATGTCTTCCATATGGGAAACATTAGCATTAACCACAATAAAGAAATGATAATGATAATTAGATGTTGTCTTCATGGCTTCAATTTGGGCTCAGGTAATGCACCAAGGGAAATTTTGGAGCAAGGGATTCTTAAAAACATGTTTAGACCCTTATATGAACTCATAATTATTGGATTCTAGCCATACCTGACTTTTAGAGTTTACCATTGTATGTTGAGGATGTTGGCTAGATGACACAATACGGAGGTGGTGATGATGGACAAATAGGAGACTTGATGACAAGGCAAATAGTGCATAAACTAAGATAATAATCACCCACCTAGAAAGAAGAATTGGTAGGAGACCTCTATAACTAGTGCACAAGACTTTAAGAAATTGTAGATGGAGATTGCTTACCCTCACATTTTTTAACCAAAAGAGATATTAGGGTAATCCAATCTAATAAAACAACATAGAAACTTAGAATCAAGGTAAGAGACAAGACTTTGAAGGGGTGTAAGAGTTGATGTAGAGCTTAATGATCTTTATTTGCTCATAATTCCTCGCTCTTCTGCTTCTTGAATTAGCCATTCAAACTTGAGTCATTGTTCCAACCATAATGTTGCAGTATGTGGGAGCAAACATTACATCATATTAGTTAGCACCCCTTTAATATAAAGACTTTACAATATGAACCTATCTACGATCTTTATTTTTTCTCTTAACATAGGTGAGATCATGTAGACATATCTACACACCTAAAAACTTGTTCTTACTCCATCAAATAACACCACATTCCAAATAAAAAAATTATTATTGATTTTTTTTCCTTAATTAAAATTAAAATTTATTTTTTATATATTTATTTAACTACTCTACTCTGCTTATAAATTATTATTTTATAATATAATTTACTCCATTAATTAATTATAATAATTAAAACTCTTCAAAATACTTTACAACATTTATCTTTTTATTTATTTTTAAATAAAAAATATTATTTTTAAATATAATTTACTCGATTATTAATTATAATAATTAAAACTCTTCAAGATACTTTACCACCTCCTGAGATATCTTAAATAAAAAGGCGATACGTTATCATTAATTCTTATTCATTATAATTGCACCAATTGGTGGAAAAAGCATGAGCCCCACTCACCCGCTTTTCCCGCTTTCTTACTTTCTCGAGCTAACATTTACGTATTCATAAAAATTCGTCGTATACAATATTTATTATTGTACTGTTAAATATATATTGGATCACCCAAACTAGATACCATTGAGAAGAGAGAAAGCTGGTAGGCATTCCAGTACACTCGTACGGATCTAATAGACCAATCAGTGTGGATTGGATTGTGTGTAACAAAGACACAGTCGGTGCTTTTTAGAATTTAATAAAACCTTTCTACCGAGAATATGCCCTTGTCCCAAATAATGCAAAATGCTCCTTACGAAATTAATTTTGTTTTTTTATCGGGAATTTTTTTTTAATTTTTGTTTGTGAGTGGATTTAATAACTACTGTATGTGTGTTTTTTAAAGATGTTATAGATTTAAAATCAGGGATAGAGTATGTATGTTTTTACAGACATAGAGTTAATTTTAAAATGGGTCTTTTGTTAAAAAAAAGTTTTTTAAAGATGTTATAGATTTAAAATCAGGGATAGAGTATGTATGTTTTTACAGACATAGAGTTAATTTTAAAATGGGTCTTTTGTTAAAAAAAAAAAAAAAGAGTTATACACGAATTTAATGTCTGACTTAATGATAACTTTAAAATTAAAAAATAATAATAATAAAAATACTCTATTTTATCAAAACCCACCCTTAATTACCTATAAAATAATCACGGTTATGGTCAAAATATTTATAAAAAACTCTTTATCGAAAGTGGAACACGAAGACTCCTCGGCAAGTCACCTATCCCATCGTGGGGGTCGATTTTAAATATTAAAGTAAATATGTTTCTAAAAACGACAATATTTTAAAACATTTACTTTTCCGTGCAGCCAGTCAAAGGAACCCAACCACAATGGGACCCAGTACAAACATATAAAGTTAACGGCTATCATGTAGTTTTTATTTAGAAGATTTATTATTATATGCCATATGTTTTCATGAAGTTGTGGTTTATCTGTGTCGATTCACTAACCAGTATGGTACGGGATTCCTTTCTTCATTATTAGATTTATCTTCTAAGTTGGTGGCCATCGTTGGAAATACACTTCAATTTCCTAGAAATAACGTTATTGAGGAGATTTTCCAATAGCTTTAGACTTTAGCTGCAACACTTATCTTGGTCATTGATGTGACAATAGTCAATTTTAAAGTTGGAAAATATGGTTTCCATTATTCAAAAATGGCCCACATGGGAAAGTAAACTAAAGTAAAGAGATGCATATCTTAACATTAATATACATATTAATATATTATGACATTTGAGATTTTATAAATTATCTGTTTTTTATAATTTAATATATTATGACATTTGAGATTTTATAAATTATTTGTTTTTTATAAAATATATTTCATTTTTAAGTAAAATTTACTAAGCGTAAAGAAAGGTCGAAATGAAATCAAAATATAAATTATTTATTATTATATTATTTATTTTTTTTATTGTTATGCTGATTTTGTTAAAATATTTTTATTAATAGCACATCGGGCATAGAGTAGGTGGTGATATGGTATTAGGTTAAGGCATTCCTTCGTGTAAAGTTCATAGATTTGAAATTCTGTAGGTGGTGATAGGGTATTAGGTTAAGGCATTCCCTCGTGTAAAGTTCATCGATTTGAAATTCTGTGGGCAAAAATCTAACCATGCTAAAGGTTGGTGTGGCCTATGTCAATGAAATCCCCAGGTGACCCACATGATTTTGACGACTTAGATGCCCTGGATCGTGGCTAGTCAAGCCACAACTTAAGTGTGCTAGTCATCTTAGGACTCATTTGTTTTCTTTATTGGTTTATTAATATTATGTTATTGCGCTGAGAGGTGCTCTCTAGCTCAATATGAAAGAGATGTTTTATTATGATTTGTTTTTATCAAATGTTTTATCTATTTAGCTTTAAATTCACTAAATTGCCATCTTCTTCATAGCTTGTTGGTGTGAGGATCATATGATTTGAACTTCCATATGTTTAAGAACAATTCATGCAATGGTTGCAGTGCCAGAGTAAAGATAGACTGAATTTTTTTGCAAGAGGTGCATGAAGTTGTTGATTAAATGTCAAGAAATTCGGTCTACATGCGCTTTAGAGTTTGAGTGAAATCATTTAAGTTTTACTAGGGTTTTTCAAGTTTTGGCGAAGAGGACGTCGCGAGTTCAAACCACATGTGTGCCATTTTGACAAGGGCTTACGGGCTACCCATGTATTTGAATGACGTTGGAAGCCAGGGGTTTCACTAAGTCTCGACAAACATTCAAATTGCGTTGTCGATGCTTTAAAACATCAATATTTGTCCTAGCAGAGGTCACGAACTCAATCCACATGCATGGGATCTTGACACGAGCTTGCAAACGACCTAAGTCTTTGACCAAGCACTCGTAGCTAGGGGTTTCACAGACTATCAGTCGACATTTGATTCATATTATCGATGTTTTAAAACATTAATAAAATTGAAATGCTTGATGCCTTGTGCCTGGTGTTGGCATTGATTGTAAGACTTGAGATAGAAATTAATTTATATATACTAGTTTACATCCATCTTAACTTTAGATATATTAAGAGCCAAGAGGGATCAAATCTATCAAGGTGTCAACATATTTTTTTAGTGCAAAACTTGAAGAAAGGTTTACTTCTTAAGGGATTTGATCCCTCTAGTCACTTGATTGATTTAGAATTAAAATGGATCTACGTTGGTGTTACATATCTCATTTACCCTACACTCTATAATAAACCTAACATTTTATAATATAATATTACAGAGCATTTTTATATTCTATAATAAATTTATCAGATTCCATATATAATAGAATTGTTTACTGAATTTCATAGAAATCCTTCTAAAATTGATTTCTCTTATTAACTTTAAAAATGGCATAGCAAATTAATGATATAAAACCATATTAAAACAAAGAAATAATTGTAATATTGTTTTTAAATGCAACATCATTTTATTTATGATTAACAAAACTCACAAAATATAAAAATCAAATGATACTTACGGGTAAATGTATGGAGCTAGGTTACACTTTTTGGCAAGGGAGGGCGCATTTAGGTGGAAAAAAAAAAGGCTTAATGGAGCATTTTAAGTGCTCAATCCAGCCATTTTCAAACACTCGATTGAGCTCCTGGAGCGCTAAAAAAAAATCTTAATAGAGGGTTTGAAATAAACTCTTGATTGAGCATTAAGGCTTGATTGAGATCTAACGCTCAATTGAGCTTTAGGGCTCCATCGAGTGTTAGAGCCTAATCGAGCCATTATTTTGTATTAAAAGGTACACATCATTTGCATAGACCACGAGATAAATAGGAGATTGATTAAGGTATTAGAGCCTAAACGAGTGCTTGGACCATGGAGCAACTCAACCAACCTTGCCAATAACCCTGCCAATGGCCCAGAGGCTCAAGCCAACGTAATTTTCCTATAATTTGTGTTTTTTATTTTGTTTTTCTTACAAAATTAAATAAATTAATTAGGAAAAAAAATACCATACAAAAACTATGAAAACCACATAAAAACACCAAAAAACACCCTTCAAAACAACTAAAAAAACCTTAGAACATTGTAAAAAAGACCCCAAAAACCAGAAAACAACCAAGAAAACTACAAAACGACCAAGAAAACGCTTAGAAACCACCAAAATAACTATAATTTAGGTTTTAAATTTTTTTATTACTTGCAATTGGTAGCATGTTTATTATGAATATTTTCTTATTTTGAATGGTAAAAACATTATTTTCTAATTATTTAAGGTTTTAAAGTTTTTTGAACGAATTTGACTGAAAGTATACCCCAAAAAAACTCCAAAAAACCAAACTATAACCAATAAATAAATAAATTAGGAGCTTGAAATTGACATGATGAATATGATTGCTCATAGTAAACCTCTATTTATCAAATAAGAAATTTTATTTTATTTTTTATTTTAAATTTAAATTACTTTATATTTTAAATATTTTTTAAATAGTAAATACAATACTATTCATTTTAAAAAATTGTTTTATATATATATATATAACATCATGTAACTATATAAAAAAACATATCTTAGTTATATATAATATTTAATTATAATATCGCATGACAATATATTATATATATATATATATATATATATATATATATATATATATATATATATATATAATATAACATAACATAATTCTATAACTATTTGACATATATATATATATATATAAAACATCATGTAACATGTACATCATAACTATAACGTTTAACATACTATAGTTATTTAAAATAAACACACACACACAAATATATATATATATATATATATATATATAAGTTCAAGTTTCAACAATGCATCATTGGTAGATACATTAAATCCATCATGAAAAGTGCATTTAAAGTGAATAAAAACATTTTGACTATTTTCTACTTTGTACCATATTGTTTCATTATATAGTTTGTTATACAAGAAAAATTGTCTCCATGTATTTTCACCTAGTACATGTCATGTGTCAAAGTCAAACATTATAAGAACTTAAAGTCTATTGGAGTATTTTGTTGACATGAAATTTTATTAGTTTTGCAAATAGGTTTATTTCAATTTTTTACATATTTATGCCTTATGAATAAAAAACATTATTTAGATATGGGAAAAAGTGTGAAGGTATATTTGATCAATTCTTTGGATTGTGTTTACATGGAGCTCAATACTTTGGTTGATAAATTATCAAAAAATTCCACTCTAAAATTTAGGACTTTTACAAAATTTAACTTGTTACTTATAGTTTTTTAGTTATAATACCACAAGTAAATTCCATGGGTGATTGAATACCATGGGTGGCTATCACTTACATTACCATGGGTAAACACCATGGATGAATGAATACCATAGGTGGATCTCACTTACAATACCATGGATGAATGAATACCATGGGTGGATGACACTTACAATAACATGGTAAATTCCATCGGTGGATAAATACCATGGGTGAATGCCACTTATAATACCATGGGTATATTCCATGAGTGGATAAATACCATGGGTCGATGAATACCATGGGTGGATGCCAATTTCCATTTTGATCAATCAAATAGTTATCGGAAGCTGAACCCAATTTTGTCATAGAAAAATCCAAGTAATTCAATAGGATGGATGAGGTATTTGGTCTTTTATTGTTGACCATATCTCCAACATTGTGTTTCCATGTGGACGCATGCACTCTGAATCAAGTCTGGAAAACTGTGGAGAATTTATTTGGAAAGTAGGATGATATGTGGGCTCATATTCTTGAAAATGAGCCAAATTCCTTAGATCCAAACAACTTTGACAACATTCAAGATTTCTTTATGAAATTAAAATCATTGCTTCTTCAATTATAGGACTGTGAGATCGGTAAATCCAAATAGGAAGGTCAATTGATCTTTTCTATTTTGTCTAAATTAGGTCCTGAATATGTTTTTTTTGTTTCTATATTTCATACAATTAGACTTGCAATTGGAAATAAATGGAAAATGCCCAAGCTTGGTGCATTTGTTGAGTCTCTCATTCTTGAGCAGGATAAGCTCATCAAGTTGGGTTCATTAAAGTCTTCAAATGCACATGCACTTGCCATTCCTGAAAAAGGAAAGTCCAACTCAAAACCAAATCAATAATCCAAAGGCAAAGGAAAGGAAAGAGATCCAAATCCAAGAAAGGGAGGAAATCCAAAACCTCGAGATGACTTTTCTAGCTCCAAGGGTAAGAAGGGAAGGAAAGGAAACTCCAAGTATCCTTTTTGTAATAGAGACTATCATCCTGAATCCTATTGCATGTAGAAGACTATTGATCTAATGGAAAAGACTCTTCACTAGAATAATCTTAGTCATCACCTTTCAGAAAGTGTTAAGAAGAAGACAAAAGAAAAACCATAAGAAGCAAGGGGTAATTATTATAGACATTTTTGTGCCCTACAACCCCAAGCATGAAATGTCCATAAACCAAGGGCTCCTAAGTCCCTAGAAGTGTTGTTTTAACCCCTAAAGGAACGAGGTCAACAGATTACAGCGTCTCCCAGAAGTTCTCCATGAGAAACTACTCAGAATTGGTCAAAACAGGATCATTGCAGCTGCTCCGCTGGCTAAGTGCGCTGCATCTCACCTAAATACACTGTGAGGGTGCGTTGCATTTCAAAAGTCCCTTCTGTGGGGTGTGATGGGCGAGAAATGACAAATGGTAGTGTCATTCCGCGAGGTGGAGAGGCAATGGAAGCTTCCAAAATCTTCTCCTATGACACTTGCCTCACTGAATTCGACCAAGGATGAGTAAGAGGCCCTCAGTCTCCAAGTGGAAGCAAGAACTGTCAGAGAGAAGACACTAATAAAATCACAAGCTGACTCATCCCCCTTACAGATATCTATATATGGATCCCTCATCCCAGAGATCCAGAGGCTGGAATTTTGCATATTGTAAGGAATTGTTGTTGGTTTCTAGAGACAAACATCAGATTGTTGGGTGATCTAAGCTTTGTTTGAGGTGAAGAGGGGCTTCTTTGCTGGGAGGTTGATGCTGGGTCGGAACCACTGGTTGTAACTCCTCCTGATATTTTCTTGTTTATCAATAAAAACTATTTGAGTTTTCCTCCATGCTTTTGTATCATTGATGCTTGTTACATTTGTATGGTCAATTTACATCTGATCCTAGATTGTTTATGATTATAGATCTATGTCTTTGTATAGTGCTATGCTTCTGTGATCTTACATGTACTTTGTGAAGCTGGGCGTGCAAGGGAGCAGGTAGCTGGGGACTATCAAAGAAGAGAGGGATCGAATCGAAGGATTAGCGCAATACAGAGGTTGGTCTTTCTGTTCCTCTCTATCTATAATTCATAAAGAAAAAACAAAAGTATTTTTTCTCTGTTTGTTTCTAAGGCAGCTGTCACACCTTAGTGGGATAGAGCAGTTCTAAATAGACACTTTTCCCTGTAACAAAATGGCGACTCCGCTGGGGAGGTAATTAGTTTGTTTGTTTATCATTCTTTTTTGTTTGTTTCATAAACTTACAAGTAGCATTTGAACTGCATATGCCATAAAAAATGCAAAGTAGACAACTGCTACTTCAATCCATCTACTGGATCTGTTTATGATTTAAACAACTGATTCACAAACTATCTGATTGCCCTTGTGATAGCTCTTAGATCCTCCTTAGATCTACCCCTGATTGTTGCATTACTGATTGCTTTTTACTCGGCCAAAACCCAAGAACTGAACTGCAAACTGTGACCCGGAACCCGAACAGAGTCTCGTTTCTGGCCCAGCGCAGGTACTGTTCAGAGATTCTGAATTTCAGCGCACTTCCCGAGTGGACAACCTGCGCTGCATTTCAGATTCTCTGTGTTACAGGTGCGCTGATCAGACTAGCTCTGTGCAGCTGTGTCTTCTGTGGATCATTCTTTCCAGTTCTATTCCTGAATCTCGCTGCCTGTGATCAGTATATGTCTGTTTGAAACCCCTTTTCCTTACTGTCATTTCGCCTCCTTTGTACAAAAGAACTGTAGATGTTTTTGTTTGTTTGTTGATTCATTTACAGTTCTCCTTTGCAAAAGTAGCATAGTCGTACTGTCATCCTTTGATTTGAATCTGTTGTAAGTGTAGATTTCGATCATAGGAAAAAGCTTGATTGCTATTGATGGTAGATTATCCTGTTACTATTGCTTTTGGTCTAAATTTGTAATTTTCTAGTGTCAAGAACAAGCATTCAGTTCAAAATTGTAAGGTGTTGTAATCGTCTCCATTTTTTGATTTCAAAAAGAAGCTTGTTGATATTCGTCGCTTGAAAAGAAATTCAGATTTGTGCATCAACTTTCTTTTTAGCATCCATATACTAAGAAAGTCGAAAACAAATACATGCATGTGCATTTGCATATAGACAGTCTGATTGACTTGATTTAGGAAAGTGCATTTACAGTGTGCTCTTTGCTCTTTGTGAAAAGATTCTGTCTTTCTTTTCCCTAGTAGCTAGGATTTTCATTGCATAAAAGAGATAAAAAGTTTGTTTATCATCTTAGATTGCATTTTAGGAATTACATCTACATCTCGTGGTGAACCCGAAAGGCAAACTTCATAAACAAGATCAACTTAAAATAAATTCAATGAATCTAACAACGCTTTGGAACTTAACGCACAACATTTAGAGGTCTAGGCTAGAGACGTATTCCGGCGTCGTAAAGCCTGGTAACTGTTGTTCTCACTGATGGTTGGGTGATTCCTCCACTTTGAGACGATAAGTGCTAATATGGACTTGTGCTCCCACGTACCGTCGAGTATATTTTGGGAGACCCCAATAGGCTTAATCCTTTATTCATAGGAAGCCGTGGCTGCCGCCCTATCAATCGCAATGCACTGAACACAGCATTCAGGAAGATTGACTGCCGTACCGTAAAAAGTATTCTGCATTTTTGCAATTGGTTTGGTACTCCCTCTACCTAGACTTCCAGAGTATTCCCTTTCGTTCCTTTTCAGACTCCTTAACGGAAAAGGTCCATCTGAGCATTTGTCACTTCAGGCTCATTAAAAATCGAAGGAGACTAGAGTCATCTTTTGTTTTTTCTTGACTCTTAAAAACTGAAAAAACAAGTTGTGTCAAAGCGTCTAAAATTCATTTAATTCGGAAACATACTTCCCCTTTATTTTAGTTGATCGAGTAATCCGCAATCGTGGAAGAAAGTCAATTGAAACCCCGTCGTTCGCGGAGGCTTACAAGTCAACTGTCTTTGTCTTCGGAATCGAAGCCAGTACGGACAAAGAGAACTCGTTTAACCGGTTCCAGATCTCCTATTAAAGTTAGAACAAGTGTTCCAACGACATCAGAGACTCCGGTTACTCCAAACATTTATGGAATCCCTGCCTCTATAGAAGAAGTTCAGCAGCCACAGAAGGACAGTGATACTGATCCTAGTCTGAGAGTAAACACTTGTGTTACCGAACTAGTTCCATCTACAACCGGTTCGGAGAGTCTTGCTCTTCAAACATCTGTCGCTGCCGATTTCACACCTTCTTCGGCACCAGAAATATTCTACGGACCTGACGGTCTTCCCCTTCCACCTGGTTTGATTGCCATAGAATAAATTGTAGAGGATCCTCCAACAAGTACTCCATCGCAATTTGGAGTCGGGATCACTCTATATCCTTCTTCGTCAAAAGTTAGTCTACCACCAGCAGAAGCTCCTGTAGAATCGCTAGGTAATCTTTTGGATAGACTACAAATGTCTGAACAACCGTCAACATCTAGGACTGTGTCGTCTGACACAGTGACGACAGAACTCCCTGCTGTCACTCCGATAATGTTCGCCGGTATACCATCTGTCCCGACTAGCTCTCAACCGCTAGAAGGAGCCCACTCATGGGCCATTTCGACAGTATGGTCGGTTCCTGTTTGTTCACCCGGAATAATATCCGGAAACTCTTATGTTGAGTCTCAACAAATTGATCCATTTGGGGGTCAGTTTGGGTAGTCCGGTCCCCAAGGGCAAATAATTCCCTTGAGTTCTGGATTACCACCGTATGGGGGGCAGTATACCCTTTCATTATCCCCTCCGGGGGATATCCATACCGGAGTTCACAACCACATTCAGGTTATACTGGAATTACCTCAAGCGGTTGGGTACCTATACTACCTCAACAACCAAGAGTTGTATACTCGATGCAACAATGCTTACCTATGTCAAATATCCCAACTACGCCAGCTATTGTAACGGTGTCGCAAGTTCAAGCGCTGCCTATTGTATGCCAACCTCAGGTTTCTCAGGTTGTAATGCAACAGCCCCTTGACCCTGCGACTCAACCACAATCGCCGACCGGTGGAACGACACAGGTTCAGACGGGTACAATTACCCCTCATCTTGGTCAAACTGTTAGTATTGGGCAACAGCACATGGCTTCACAACCATGGCTGGTGCAATACCAACAACCGCAATTCCAACAAGTATACCAAGGTTCTGAGCAACAAATATTTACTAATAGTGGACAACCGTACATTCAAAACGGTCAAAATCAACCATTTTACAATGGTCATGCCCACCAACCTTACCAAACATACCAGCATCAAATGCATTATGCCGGTATGCAAAGGCCAACTGCTCAGGCAATCCCATCTTATCCTGGGTATGCTTCACCTAACCTGAATCAACAGTTACCCTTTGTGGCAACTTTGGAGTTACTTGATTTAAACTGGTTAACAAACGATCCAATCTCTTATGCCCCTTGGTGGCCAGCGATTCCGCATAAACTTCCATCAGATATTCCTAAATTTAATGGAAATCCGGGTGAAGATCCATCGAATCACGTGATGATCTTTCATCTATGGTGTTCATCAAACACCCTGAATGATGATTCGATAAGACTTCGCCTCTTTCAGAGGACGTTAATGGGTCCGGTGGCAAAATGGTACATCGAATTGCCTAGAGCTTCGTTCGACAACTTCAGTACCTTAGCCACAACCTTTTTAACCCATTTTCAATTACCAATAAGGTACGAAACGGGAACAGAACTCCTTACCAATTTCAAACAGACAACGGCCACTTACATATCTGATCATATACATGAGTGGCGACGTCGTCGTATAATGGTAAAAACGTATGTCCCCGATCAGCTCTTAGCTGAATGGTTTATCAAGTCATTACTACCTTCCATTACGGAAGATGTGGCAAAGGGGGGAGTCGTAACGGAAGAGCAAGTCATCGCTCGTGTGCAATATCTGGACTTAATTTACACCCAGTCCGGCACGCTCTACGATAAAATACCTGACGCCCCTGGACCGGAATTCTCATTTCCTCCTCCTCCTAAATCGAACAATGACTCTCATGCCGACGATGGCGTGATTGGCACAACAGACACGAAATCGATAAAGGCTACATCCAAAAAGGCCCGTAAGATTTCAAGTCAAAATGCAAAAGATGAACTTCTTGCTTCGGAAGTAAATGTTGTATCGACAGATAAAGGCAAAGAAACCAAACAACCAGGAAGCAAGAAGAAAGGCAAAGGGAAGAAGAAGAAACAGGAGGAATCATCACCTGAAAAATCTTCTTCAAACCCTCCTGGAGATAGGAAACTAAAATTTCCATGCATGATATGCGATGAGGATCATCGGACCGCAGATTGTCCACACAGAGCTGAGCTTAAAAAATTCTTCAAGAATTCAAAAACCTCCGCAGTGTTAACTGATCCATTTCCAAATCCAGGAACAAATCTGGTTGAGAGTGAAGATGCTTCCTGGTGTCAAGTGCTAATGTTGTCGGTTTCAAAATAGCAAAATGATGGTTTGATTTCGACAAGGAATAAAGATTATGGGAATCCACAACTGTCGAACAACAAGGATAAAGATCAACCTAGTAGTTCGACAACAACTTCGACAGAAGTTGCACCACCCATCATTCCTGAATTGACAATAAAACTGCCAAAGGGAGTAGTACACAAGTCGACGTTTGATCCCCGCGCTAGAGCGGCACAACATTATAATATAGTGGAAGATTTGGCCCAATCGCCATTCGCTATGTCGACTCTTGAAGTACTACAGAATTGCCCATCCCAAAGGCAGGGTTTATTATCAGCCATTGGTGGGGTAGACCCAAAGGATTCCAATCTTGTATCCTTCGACCATAAAGGATATGATCCTCAATTACCAGCTCAACTAGCTTTCCTTGTTCAAGTGAAAGCCCTCAACAAAACTGTTCATCGAACAATTATCGATGAGGGAGCATCTACATGCATTATGTCGATGAGTTGCTGGAAAACTTTAGGATCTCCAACTTTGTCACGATCTTCGACGACATTAAAAGCATTCGACGGAAGGACATATACCCCATATGGTATCCTAAGTAACTTGAAAGTTGAACTAGGAGGGAAAACGGTAGAAATAGATGTTGAAGTAATCGATGGAAATCTTGATTACAACATCATATTAGGAAGACCATGGATATATGCTATGGCGGCTTTGTGTCGACCTGTTTTAGGAAGATTGCATTTCCCTTTCAAGGAGGGATTACAATCGTCGATCAACAAAACTTCCTCCCCTATGGTTCTCAAGTTACGGGAAGCATTCCCATGATCCATGGAAGCCCCCATTCGCTTCAAAATATCAGAGTAGGCCTATTAAAAGATCCTATACTAATGGGAACTTTCGGCCTTCCACCTCCAATCAACCTGGCGGAAGTAGCGTCGATAGGAACTTGCAATATGATATCTTCTAAAAAGATCTCAGAAAACAATATCGACATATATCATACCATGGTTTTGCCCCCAAGTCCAACAGAAATATTGTAGCAATCAATGTTCCTAGCATGGGAGGCAAACCCAAATCAACGCTCATCAAGCGTTTGGATAGATAGGTCTAAAGAATATGGTACCCCTTCAGATCCTTGGTCGCGAGTGCATGTCACCGACGAAGGAATTGTCCAATCAATGGTAATCGAAGGGGCACCTTGGAATGATTCCCACCATCGTTCCCTTCTCCTGGATTGTGGAGAAGATACTCAAGATGACCTTTATCATCCTTCAGTCTTTGATTTCCTATCAAATACTGTAAATACGGTGGATTCTGAGAGAAACTTGTCCAACATTGAAGAGACTATCGCCATAAATATCTCGACCAAAATAGATGTTGTAGAGAATATTTATGTTGGCAAATGTTGTTCTCCTTCAGAACTTGAAATATATAACGCTCTTTTTCGCGAATTCAGAGATGTCTTTGCTTGGTCATACAGTGAAATGCCAGGCATCGACTCGAGTATCGTTGAACACGAAATTAAGATGTATCCAGATGTCAAACCAATACGACAACGGCTAAGGCAGGTGCACCCCAAGAAAGCCGCTGCCATTAAGGCAGAAGTTGAAAAACTTCTCCATGCTAGTTTCATCTACCCGGTTCCTCTAACCGATTGGGTATCGAATATTTTCCCTGTTATGAAAAAACAAGGAACAATTAGAGTGTGCGTCGATTATAGGGATGTAAATCAAGCTTGTCCGAAAGACAACTACCCTACACCCTTCATTGACCAGATAATTGATGAATGCACTGGATGCGAAATCTTTTCATTCATGGATGGATTATCTGGGTATAATCAAATAAATATCTGCCCACAGGACCAGTCAAAGACTGCATTTATTTGTCCGTGGGGCACATTTGCATATCGAAAATTACCCTTTGGTTTAAAGAACATAGGGGCGACGTTTCAGAGGGCAATGAATTATGCCTTCCATGACATCAAAAACATCGTTCAACCATACCTCGACGACCTTCCGGTTCATTCGCGAAAGCGGACTGATCATCCGCAGCATTTAAGAGAAATATTTCTACGTTGTCGACACTACAAGATACGACTCAATCCACACAAATGTGTATTTTGCGTCAGTTCTGATTGTTTACTTGGCTTTGTAGTCTCGAAGGACGGGATTCGTCTCGACCCATGTAAGGTCCAGGCAATCATAAATTTGCCTCCACCTTCGAATTTGCTTCAAATTTAGAAACTCCAAGGGAGAGCAAACTTTCTGAGGAGATTCGTTCCAAATTACGCCGAACTTGCTAAAGGTTATACACATCTTTTGAAGAAGGAAGTACCCTTTGTTTGGGACCAGGTTGTGCAAGCTTCCTTTGATGCTTTAAAAGAATCACTAATGAAAGCATCATTAATGTACGCTCCTGATTATCAAAAATATTTTAACCTGTATCTGGCTGCAACAGATACGACCATCGCAATGGTTTTAGTTCAAGAAGTCGATGGAATTGAACATCTTATATATTATTTAAGTAAAAACTTAAATGATACAGAAACCAAATATTCTTACGTTGAAAAGCTAGCACTTGCAGCTATTCAAGCGATACAGAGATTTCGACACTATGTCCTCTTTCGGAAAACTACCATTCTGTCAGATTGCAACCCCATGACTTATATATTGTCGCGACAGTTGCTGGGGGGCAAATATTCAAAATGGATAGCAATCCTACAAGAGTTTGATCTGGAATTTGTAAAATCCAAGTCAAAGAAAGCTATAGTTTTCGCAGAATTATTGTGCGATCTCCCATCGTCGTCCAACGATGACACATCCGAAGAAACAATCGTGGACGAAAATTTGTTTCTGATATCTACAAGCAATGAGTGGTATGGGGATATAATCATTTATCTCCAAACCCAAAAGTACAGGTCAAACACCTCCCACTCCGAACAAAAACGTATTCGATACCAAGCAAAAGACTACATGATCATCAGTGATACACTTTACCGTCGTGGTATCGATACAGTTCTGAGAAGGTGCCTCACCCATGAGGAGGCCGAAAAAGTCCTGAATGATTGTCATTCAGGCGCGTGTGGGGGGCATCAATCTGGATATGCTACAGCGCAAAAAATCTTACGAGCAGGATACTTCTGGCCAACAATGTTCAAAGATTGCATAACCGCAGTCAGAAGTTGCCATGCTTGCCAAATTTTCGATAGCAAAACCAGAAGACCACTCACACCTCTGCAGCCAATAGTGGCTGTTGGGCCATTCGCCAAATGGGACATCGATTTCATGACATGTAACCCCACCTCGACCGGGGGGCATGGGTATATCATAGTCGCAGTTGACTATTTTACCAAATGGGCCGAGGCGATGCCTACATTAGATAATACTGGTGAAACAGCTGCCCTCTTATTTTTTAATCATGTAGTTGCTAGATTTGGCGTACCAAAGGCTATAGTCACAGATCATGGATCGCATTTTCGCAATCACATGATGGTCGAATTAGCTGCCAAACTAGGGTTGTCTCACGACAGCTCTACTCCATATTATCCGCAAGCCAACGGACAAGTTGAAGCAATTAACAAAGTCCTAAAGTGCATGCTGCAAAGGATAATTGGAGTTCACAAAAGAAGATGGCACCTAATCCTGTACTCAGCTTTGTGGGCTTACCGAACATCGGTAAGGAATGCAACCGGGTTTACACCTTTCCAACTGGTATATGGCCTGGAAGCAGTCTTACCAATCCAATGCGAAATCTCGTCTCTCAAACTCGCAATTGATCTCCTCCCCGGAACTTCAGAAGAAGAAGCTCGTTTCTTGGAATTAATCCAATTGGATGAAACCCGTCGTGATGCCGCTTTGGCTAACAAAGCCCATAAGAAACGAGTCAAGGCGCAGTTCGACAAAAATGTCAAACCCCGTGTCTTCTCAGAAGGTGACTTGGTCTTGCTTTATGACCAAGAATCTGATAAATTGGGAGCAGGTAAATTTAAGTCTTTATGGATGGGCCCCTATATTGTTAAACGAGTGTTAGCAAAAGGAGCCTACGAGTTAATAGATTATGACAGAATTCCACTGGCACAACCTCGTAATGGGTTGTACCTCAAGCGTTACTATGCGTAATGGTAACCTGTATGCTTTTGTTATGTTTTTGTTTTCGCTAAAGTGTTTATTTTGGTCAAGTAATCCACTTTTTATATTTATTGCAGATGTCGAACCTATTGGAGTCATGTGTTGGATATGCCGATGGAGCAAGTCGTAGTTCGCGGAACCTATCTTCCGTAGCCTGGGCTATTTTTGATCCAAGCGGCGAGTTAGTAAGTTTCAGAGGGGTATGTATTGGTCGATCAACGAATAACATCGCTGAATATAGCGCGTTGATAGAACTTCTCTCTGATGCCATCACACATGGTATACGCTGACTAATTGTCAGGCTAGACTCACAACTCGTAATACTACAACTCAATGGTATATATTCCGTCTGAAACCCAGCTATTTATCGCATGTTCCTAAGGGTTAAGATTTTGGAAAGACAATTTGATTTTATTCAATATCAACACATTTCCAGAAACTTAAACACATTAACTGACTCATTAGCAAATTATGTGTTAGATAGACATTTGCAAGATTTATAAAAAGAAACATATCATCAATGCTTGCATTTGGATCATGTAACTTAACCAAAATAAAACTCCGAAAATCAAAAATATATATAACTGCTTATGGTTTACACATAATGTTCTGTAACCAAGACAAAATCGGTCAAATGACCAAAAACCTCAAAATTCTAGGGGGCACCCTAGTCTAATGATGCTCGTGATAGCAAGTCACAGCCTGTGCGATCATGTGTAAGAGACGAGTCCATCGTTTGGGCACACCAGTAGTATGCCACTGTAACCTCAAAGGTAGCTCGTCAGTCCTCACATCTGAAATACCAAGAGTGAGGCCCTCAACCTGCTCCTGTAATGCTGTGAGAGTATCGGCCACATCGAGGTCACGAAGAATAGCCCTTCCGACGGTCTCTCCTGCTGGGGCAGCAGCTGGTACTCTCAGGCGAACTACTGGACGGATAGGACCAACATCTGCATGTACACATGAGTTTGATTAAAGTCTTGATAGAATAAAGCACAAGGACATTATAAACGAAAAACGATAAACAGGAATATGGTCAAAGATTTTACCAATGGCGCCCCACTATTCGCCATCCGGCAGTACTAAATCTGGATCACCCCGGAAGTCCATACCCGCATATGGATACTCGGAATAAACCATCTCCTGACGATCAAACCACCTGAAGAAGGTATCAGAAAATGAAATCTGAGATTGACCTGCATGCCTAGACATATGGTCAACCCATCTCTGCATACGTGGTTCAGTAGGAGAAGGTAAATCGAGTGCAATATACTGTGGCTGCATCAGTGGTATCTTCTCCAAGGCAAAGGCGGTCAAAATAGAACCGTACCCAAAGTTCTTCAACCTCCCGCTCTTTATCTTGGTCAACTGTTCTTTCATCACAAGAAGTACTGCGTCGCACCAGTTGAACACCTTCGGTTGGAGGCATTCCAAGGCATACTGCATGTAAGATCGGTTGGCTACATGAAGAGCCGCACCACTGGCCATCCTACCAAAAGTAAACAGAATAGTCCTGAGGGACCTGTCAGTAACATCACGGATGATGATCTTGCCGTCTTTACTCGGCTGAGATCCTTCTCTGCAGTACCGGCGAACATAAGCTCTCACAAAGTCGCCTCCTCGGGCCGAACCTGATAAGGAGATGGGGGCACCCCGCCTCGACAAGCCAGTCAAGAAATAGATGTCTACTACGGTCAAGGGGATAGATTTGCCCCTGATCTGGAAAACCTGGTTGGTAGGATCCCAAGCATCGAGCAAATACTACAGTAAGTTGATCTGCTGTCTCATGCTAGAAATGCGGAAGAACTTCAGCAAGCCACAGTTCCGCAGTGTGTTTACTGTAACCGGATCATGTAGGGCAAACATATCCTCTTCTTCATGTTCACGTTCTCGCCATGTAATGGTCATCTTACTCCAAAGATCTCTGAAAAACAAATAAGAGAGGAGTTAGATCCTGATTTTGGTAAGAAACAGGCAAAATTTCCATAAAAAATTGTGCATTAAATTCCTTTTCTGTGCCCAACGCACCTGCAGCAGTGTTCTAGGTGCGTTGAATGTCAGATAGCCTTTAGACAGGTCAACATTCAACGCACCTTTCGATACACAGAGGGTGCGCTGAAGGCAGAACGAGTTCTTCAAACCCCAGGGGCTCAGAAAAGCTAGGAATCAAGTTCAAAATGAAAAATGGAAACCATGAAATGAAAGAGCTCAGGTTTAGCTCCTACATGGTCCAGACGGCGCCGAGAATCGTCCACAAAATCTCCCGAAATCAGCTGATGAAAATCAAGGGGGAAAAGCACCTCCAAAGCTCCAACAAACCAAAGTTCAAATGAAATGGTAAAATGAGAGGTAAAAACACTTTTTTCATTACTTTTTACGTAGTTCAAAGTAAAATATTAGTGTTATAACTCGTTTTCAAGCATATATTGTTCATTTCTGACTAGTTTGATGAAGCAGTTAAAGATACGGTACAATCTTTGAAAGAACAGAGCTATTTATGGTAAAATCAAAATGGGACCATTTAATCGAGCAGTGTTACCGCAAGGTTCAAGCTCGTTAAAAAATAAACCCGCATCGAGCAGTTTTAGCACATAGTTCAAGCTCGTTAAAAAATAAACATAAGACATGAGCAAATGTTTCCCCCCGCGTTTAAGCTCGTTAAAAAATGAACTATTCCCCGGTAAATAACCATCGTGAATGTAGTACTTCAGCCGTTAAAGCCTTGGTCGTGTTTGCACCGTCACCTCCACTTTTTCATTGGCCGATCATTCACCTCCATTTGATTGTTTACCCATTTTGAGGAACAGCTGCGAAGAGTGATTTCACTAGCCATCCTTGTGACACTGCCGTGATTAGAAAATTCCAAACCTCACCTGGAATCAGCTGCTACCCGTTTTATCACTCGTTCCTCAAAAGACGAGTCTCCTTTAAGCTCTTTTCAATTGACTCGTAAAATATGAAAAGATGGCCGAGCCATTGGCCTCTCCAGCTCGTTAAAGGGACATGAAGTGCTATCCCTCCTCTAGATTTTAATCTTTTTGGACCTGAGGGATTATTACACAAAAAGATCGAGCGCTTGTTTTGTTCGGCTCGTTAAAAGTATCGAAGATTCATCCCTTCTGTATTGTTTTATACTTTTTCGGACTTCAGGGATTAGATGACGAAAAAGGAATTTTGGAGTTACCTTTACGTCCCTTTTCAGACTCTCTAAAATTGAAAAGGACCGAGTTATCTTTGTCGTTAAACTCGTTAAAAAGATTAATAGCGACAAACTTGTCTATAGACGAGAACGAGTTTCACTATCGCTAGGCTCGTTAAAACATAGCGATGGGTTTGCTCGAAGGGAAAATTATAGAACAAGCATATGTTATCCTCCTCAAGCTTGACAAAAATAAAGAGGTACTGGTCAGCAATGACTGGGGAAAAATTGGGAAGAAAACTCAAAGAAACTTTGTTGGTAGCAAGTCGCTCTTGAACATGACACTTCCACTCCGTGTCCGAGTCGGGTTGGGTTGTTTCATTCACCGGTCACATCACCATGGTCATGCCATACCATCCACATTTGGGGTTAATGCTACCGATCCATCACATCAGTGTCGCCGATATGTTCAAGAGAAGTCATTCAGTGAATTCACCTGTGTCTCACCCACTACCATACATTATACTCCATTCTTTCATGACCGCCACCCTGAACCTTATATCACCAGATCGTTTTCACCTCCATTAAAATCATTTGCTCCATTCCGTGTCATTGATGTGGGATTTGTTAAGGCCCTCCTGTGACGGATCACTTCTTGTCGACATCATCTCATTATCCAAGAAGTTGATCTAGGAACACCCCATTCAGTACTTTGAAGCTTGCATGCCTCAATGGCAAGTTTCTGACTTCCGGCGACAGGTTTACATCAATGGCCTTCAACCGAAAGATTTTGCGTGGTGTTCGATGCCAAGTCCTTTATTCACACCACGTGAATTGTACTACAGTACCTTGAGGGTCATTATAATTATCGGTGATTCTTCTCGCGGTTGTTAATAGTTTACATCATTGACTGGTAATCAAGCAATGTCTTTCCATGTTCGACTTCAGAACATTTCTCACATGGATCGACTTGTACTTCGAGTAAAGATCGGACGAGATTGACGACCCCGGATCTAGTTTCAACCATCCGGGCTGCGATATATATTCAGGGAAATAAAGACATTAAATGTACATCATTGCAGCATAGATGACCATCCTATCAAAAGGATGATGACTCTATCAGGATCATCAGTCTACACTCAGACGATTGTCTGTCCTATATACATGAAAATGAATTTATAAAGCTGAGCATGGGAATGCCCGCCTCAGCTAGATTATGAAAATATTATGAAGATAATGTATTGTATTGTATCTTATTACAGGTCTCCTCCCAGCATTGAAAGAACTTCGGATCCTCATAATAAAGCATTTCACCCGACACCAAAAGGTTAACGGCCTCATACTTTAGGGGGCAACTGTTATAGACATTTTTGTGCCCTACAACCCCAAGCATGAAATGTCCATAAACCAAGGGCTCCTAAGTCCCTAGAAGTGTTGTTCTAACCCCTAAAGGAAAAAGGTCAACAGATTACAGCTTCTCCCAGAAGTTCTCCATGAGAAACTACTCAGAATTGGTCAAAACAAGATCATTGCAGCTGCTCCACTGGCTAAGTGCGTTGCATCTCACCTAAATACACTGTGAGGGTGCGTTGCATTTCAAAAGTCCCTTCTGTGGGGTGCGATGGGCGAGAAATGACAAATGGCAGTGTCATTCCGCGAGGTGGAGAGGCAATGGAAGCTTCCAGAATCTTCTCTTGTGACACTTGCCTCACTGAATTCGACCAAGGATGAGTAAGAGGCCCTCAGTCTCCAAGTGGAAGCAAGAACTGTTAGAGAGAAGACACTAATCAAATCACAAGCTGACTCATCCCCCTTACAGATATCTATATATGGATCCCTCATCCCAGAGATCCAGAGGCTGGAATTTTGCATATTGTAAGGAATTGCTGTTGGTTTCTAGAGACAAACATCAGATTGTTGGGTGATCTAAGCTTTGTTTGAGGTGAAGAGGGGCTTCTTTGCTGGGAGGTTGATGCTGGGTCGGAACCACTGGTTGTAACTCCTCCTGGATCTTTTCTTGTTTATCAATAAAAACTATTTGAGTTTTCCTCCATGCTTTTGTATCATTGATGCTTGTTACATTTGTATGGTCAATTTACATCTGATCCTAGATTGTTTATGATTATAGATCCATGTCTTTGTATAGTGCTATGCTTCTGTGATCTTACAGGTACTTTGTGAAGCTGGGCGTGCAAGGGAGCAGGTAGCTGGGGACTATCAAAGAAGAGAGGGATCGAATCAAAGGATTAGCGCAAGACAGAGGCTGGTCTTTCTGTTCCTCTCTATCTATAATTCATAAAGGAAAAACAAAAGTAGTTTTTCTCTGTTTGTTTCTAAGGCAGCTGTCACACCTTAGTGGGATAGAGCAGTTCTAAATAGACACTTTTCCCTGTAACAGTAATGGTCATGCTTTGATTTCCCTTCATTTTACACTGCATGAATGGATCATCGATTCAGGAAATTCACGTCATATTGCTTCTTCAAATCATTATTTTTCTTCTCTACAAACATACTCGGGACCTCCGATTCTCATGGGAGATAATTATGTAGTTCAAGCAAATGGACAAGGAAGAGTGCAATTCGAAGATGGAAGTTTTGAGAATGTCTTACATATTTTGAGGCTTTCTTTGAATCTCTTTTCAGCATATTACATGACACACCTTTACACTAGAAGGAAAGTGGAATTTACCACGGATTCCGTGAGCATTTATGATATACAAACTAACTTGAATATTACATCTGATAAGGTAAATGATCAATCTCATCTATATACATTTTATGATTTTGTTCCTCTACCAGATTCTATTTTTCTTGTTAGACATGCATATGAAGAAAGTAGGATTTGACATGAGAGATTTGGACACTTGAATTTCATATATATGCAGTAACTTAGTAAGAAATGGATGGTTAAAGGACTGCCTACCATTGAATTTTCAAAGGGTGTTTATAATAGATGTTCTCTTGGTAAGCATCATAAGACATGTTGGATAAGGGTCATGCATGGAGAGGCTCTTCACCTTTGGAGCTTGTATACACTGATCTCATGGGTCCATTTCCAGTACCTTCAATGAGCATTGCAAAATATGTTTTTTCATTTATAGATGATTACACGAGATTCACTTGGGTTTATTTATTGAAACTCAAGTCTGAAGTTTTTCAGCATCTAAATATTTTCAAAGCACATGTGGAAAATAAGTCTGGAAAATGCATCAAGATCCTCCACATAGATAACAGGAAGGAATATGTCAACAAGTTATCGAGAATCTTTGTAATGAAACAAGCATACAATTGCAGCATAAAGTTCCTTACAGTCCGCAGTAAAATGAGGTCGCTGAGAGGAAGAATAGATCTTTGAAATAGATGGCTAGTTGCAATTTTCATCCAAGATCTCTTCCATAAAAATTGTGGGCGAAAGCTATGAATTGTGCTCCATACATCTAGAATAGATCTCCTCATAAATTTGTCATTGTAAAAATACCTTTTGAGGCTTGGACTGACATGCAACCCGAAGTTAGTCATTTCCGCAATTTGGAACCTCGCGCATGGGACCACATTCCTACAAAGAAGAGAAAGGTATTGGACCCTTAGAGCGAATGCATGTTTGTTGGATATTATGATGAATTCAAAGGGGAAAATTGCTTAATATCAACATTGAAGAGCTAATTATCAAAATGAGTGTAACGTTTGAAGAAGATGCTTTGCATGCACCACTAGATGAACTTGTTACAAAGTTTCCCTCACCACCGGTTGATGAGTATGCAGATGATACTTCAAATTATAATTTTGATTTAGATGACCCTTTTCTTATGACACCTATTGGACCATTAATTATTGAACATTGAGATAATATTTCCTCATGTAGTTTAGAAGATTCTTGACCACCTTCCACACAAAAATGGTGCAGCATGAGTGATCTCTTAAATTATCTTGCCACTATACCTCAGTTTGAGGAAGCTCCACAAGCAATCTTAGATATGGAGTCATGCACGCTCATATGATGCATGCATCTAATGCACAGACCTATGCAAAAGCAACTAAGCATCTTGAATGGGAAGAAACTACGGATGAGGAATACAACTCTCTCATTGAGAACCAGACTTGGGACTTGGTTCCACTACCTTCCAATCGTAAACTTGTCAGCTGCAAGTGAGTTTACTGGACCAAGAAAGAAGAAGATGACCAAGTTAGTCTATATAAGGCATGGGTGGTGCCCAAAGGATTTTAGCAGGTACATGGTGTTGACTATGATGAGACTTTTTCTCTGGTGGCAAAAATGGATTCCTTTCAGTTAGCTCTCTCCATTGCAACAACAAGATGATGCAGGGTGCATCATATGAATGTGAAGAATTCCTTTCTTCATGGTGATATTGAGAAGGAAATCATCTCCATAGATGATATTTTGATAACATGTAGTTTAGTTTCTGTCATTGCTGAGATTAAAATTGCATTACATAAGAAGTTTTCTATGACAGACATGGGCCTGCTAAATTTCTTCCTTGGACTAGAGATAAATTAGAATGGTTATGGTATTACCATTTCTCAACCAAAGAATACTAGAGATCTTTTGGCACGATTTCAAATGAGTGACTACAAGCTAGCAACCACACCTTTCTTATCAGGAATAAAGCTTCAGAATGGCGAAGATACACCATTGGTTGATTGCACATTGTACTGTAAGCTTGTGGGGAGTCTTATGTATCTCACTCACTCCCGTCCTGATCTCTCATATATTGTAGGAACAACTTCTAGATACATGTAGGAGCTAAATGAGTTACACTGGAAAGATGAAAAGCACATCCTTTGATATGTCTAGGGGACAATCACTTATGGGATTCATTATGCATCAAATTGTTCTTTGGATTTCATTGGGTTCATAGATTCAGATTGGGTTGGTGACAACCTTGATTGCAAGTCCACCTTTGGTTATGTACTTAGTTTGGGATCCGACCTCGTTTGTTGGTTAAGAAAGAAGTAGGCTACCATTTCTTTATCATCAATAGAGGTTGAGTACAAAGGAGTAGTCAATGTCGTCATTCAGGCCATCTAGCTACAACATTTCCTTTCCGCGCTTGGTATCATCATCCATTGTCTGACTATCATATGGTGTGATGATTAGAGTACACTGAAGTTTTGTAGAGATCTAGTGTAGCGACGATGGACCAAACATATTGAGATCCACATGTACTACATAAGAAAAATAATTCATGATGGGATCATTGATCTTCAATACTATCCCAATTCTGAGCAGACTATCAACATCTTCTCCAAGACTTTCATTGAACAAAAGTTTAAATTTTTGTGAGATTGTCTTGGGGTGAAGGACACCACTCCCTAACAATTGTGTTTTCTTTACCTTTTTGCATTGTATTTTTTTTTGGGGGTGGGCGTGTGGGGGTTCTTCCCACTAAGTTTTCCCTCTTTCCTTTTTTCATGCATTGTACATGGGTACCTAAAATGGCCTTATTGTCGAGATTCATTCATTTTGCATCATACTCACTTAAGTTATGCCTAATGGGGTGTGTTGGTGTACATGCACTTAGTTAGCCTTAATTAGCTTTGGTTAAACTCTAGTGCTTCCAATGAATCTTGCACTAATAAGAACTTGCAAGCTCTATTCTCGAGTAAGATTGATAGATTTCATTTCCTTCTCATGTAGTGTTCTGAATGACACAAGAGTAGAAATTCAATCATATTCCAACAAGCTAATGCAGGACTAGTAATTTATCTCTTGAGCAAGATAATTCTTGTTGTTCGACTTTCTTGACATGTCAATTCACTTAACTCGACATATTTGGCTAGAGACATGGTTGAAAACAAAAAGACACTATTGAAGAAACTTGAAACATTGAAAAATGTTATAGACTCAATAACTTTATGAATAAATTTTATATATACTTTCCCTAGCCTTATGTTACAAAGTGTTTAAAATTGAAACTTTAAAAAATATTATAGACTCAATAACTTTATAAATAGATTTTATGTGTACTTTCCCTCTCTTATATTACAAAGTGTTTAATAAGTGGAAAATTGTTAAATATGTACTTACGAAAAGTTTCTCCCTATCTAAATTAAATTTATACCTAATCTAACCCATTGTTTTTTAATATTTCCATTCGATATTACATAATAATTTTTTTAAAGATTTCCATTTCATTGTATTATTTTATTGTGACGATGACGAGAAAGGATAAAGCAATAAATTTACTAATTTGTTTGGTTAAAAGTTCTTAAAATTAATCTTTTACGTACTCGATGTCATATTTTTTTTTTTCCACTGGAAAAATCGTAATCTTTCATTATCTTTGAAAAATTACATATTGTAGATGCATTTTGCATATGCTATAAGTTCTTCTGCCACATATGGGTATATCTATATATCTAATCTGTTCAAAAAGAAAAAATCATCACGCAGGATGTTCAATGTTGTTCTGTTATATATATACATATTGCCACGCAGGGCTGCAAGTAGTTTGTATTATCAGCTATGTACAATAAGTTCCAAAAAGTATCATTTTCAGATCTGCATCTCATGGGCTGGCTGCCCTGTGATAGTGTGTATCTATATATGGACGATGATAGTATTGGTATGCATTTGATCCACGCTGCTCCTGGATCATCCACTCTCCTCTGGGTAGTGCCATGGCCTCCTTGGATAGTTGGTCGGCACTACTGTTGTATTCCCTGTAGATATGTTGACAAGAGATATCAGTGAATTGTGCCTTTAGAATGTTGATATCATCCAATATGTAGCTGAGAGTGTGTGTGTGGCATACAGTAGTATTGTTGAACCAATCAATGACTATCTTCGAATCTCCAAATATATGTATATGCATGCAGTTGTGTCCTAATGCAAAATGCAGAAGGTGTCGGAGAGTGATCAATTCAGCGAAGTTATTTGTGCCAGATCCCAAACCCAGTTTCGCTTTGTAAAAGTGTTGTTCATTGATGTATAATAGAAAGCCGCCCCCACAGCCCTGCTGTTGGGCTGCGCCGTCGAAGTAAGCCCATGGAGTGTTGTGATCAATTCTCGGGGGGTCGTGCGGAATTCTAGCTCTAGGCTGAGGCGGCTCAGGCAGCTCGTTATAGGCCGAAGTGATGAGGGCAGTAAGATGCGGCCAGTTTACCGGTTTATCATCGAAAATCGATCGATTTCGGGCAAGCCATAGATACCAGCAAATGACTACAGGCAGACTTTGTAGTTTGGAGTTTTTGTGGTTGTAGTACTAAGATTCCCAAGTTCGAATTATGTCTTCTCCCTCCCATTTTCCAGAGTGTTGTATAGAGGATGATAGTGTTTGCCATAATGTCTTTAATGAAGAGCAGTTTATAAACAGGTGAGCACTCGTTTCTGAGGTGAGTTTGCATAGGGTGCACCAGGTCGGTCCGTGGACTGCACGACGCATGAGATATTCCCCAGTGGGGACAACTCCTTTTAATATGCACCAGAAGAAAAGTTTTTGCCTGGGGGGAGCTGTGAGTTTCCAAACAGATTTCCACCAAAATGAGATAGTGTCCGGAACCTTGTGTGATATCAAAGTGAGGTAGCCGGACTTTGGAGTGTAGATGCCATTTTCCGAGTGATACCATATGAGTTCATCCTGCCCTTGTTTGATCCTGATATGCGAATCTGTTAATGCGCTGATATATGAAGACCAGTCCTGGTGCCAGAGGGGTGGGATATTAATCTGGACTGCTGATTTCCAGCGCTGGTCGAATATGGAAGAGTTTTGTGGATCTGCAATGTCAGCCAAATACTTTAATGTTCTGTGAGTGAAGATGACGGATGAGAGCTTCGGGTAGAATATGCCTACCGCCACTACCATTCCATGGATCCAAACCAATACGAGCCAGAGTTCCGTCATTGATTTTCCATACCAAATTATCCCTGATAATTGGCATAGAGTTGAGTAGAGCTTTCCATACTGATGATATGCCAGATTTTGGCCAGGTTGGGAGGCGAATCCAATCCAAGATATGGAGAGGCCATATATATTTATGATATGTAATGACAGTCCATAGATTGTTACCAGTGAGCAAGGTCCATCCCATTTTTGCCGCGAGTGCTTGAGCGAATGTAGGAAGATCTTTTAGGCCCCATCCTCCCCATTTTTTTGGTGTTGTGATCTTTTTCCATCCGACCCAAGCATATATGCGCTTATCCTGATTTCCGTTCCACAGATATCTATTGCAAGTTTGTTGTAACCTGGTCAGTATGCTTCGCGGGATCCAGGCAAGAGCCATCCAGAAGACCGGGGTCGCTTCCAAGACAGCTTTTACCAGTACAAGTCTGCCCGCTCAGGAGAGATATCGATGGCTCCAGATATTGAGGCGCTTCTCCAATTTTGCAACAAGCCATACCCAGTCCATGATCTTTGAGCTGACAGGCTTGATCCTGAACCCCAGATATTTGAGTCCATTGTCTAAGGGATGGATGCTATAAGGAAATAGATGATGGGCCAGTTGTGATTCCTGGATAGAAGTTCTGGAAAGAATAATGGAGGATTTTGAGTGGTTGGCCAGCATCCCTGTGGCGGATGAGAAAAGGGAGATAATGTTAGAGAAGGAGCGAGAATCTCGAATGCTGCCATCAAGGAAGATCAGGACATCGTCTACAAAAAGAAGGTGTGTGAGGAAGCAGTCATCTGTAATTTTAAGGCCACAAAGATCCCCATTTCTCTTAGCCGATTCAATAAGGCGACTCAAGCCATCCATGACGATCAGGAAGAGGAGGGGAGACAGAGGACAGCCCTGTCTAAGACCACGTTCAGAGTGGAAGAACTGGGATGCAGATCCATTTATCAGAACACTGAAGGTGGGAGTGGTGATACAGGCCATGATCCAAGTGATGAAATTATTAGGGAACCCCAGATGAATGAGAAGCATCTTGAGATAGAGCCAACTGACCCGGTCAAAAGCCTTGGCTAGATCAATCTTTAAGATAATGGCTTTGTGATGCTTGGTCCAGATAGTATGGAGGGCTTCTTGAGCCACTCCAATGGCTTCATGGATCTGTCGGTGTTCGAGGAAGGCAAATTGTTGAGGAGCGATATGACGAGACAAGATGGGACGGATGCGATTTGCTATGATTTTGGAAATGATCTTGTAGAGCACGTTGCAGAGGGAGATGGGACGGTAATCATCAAAAGAGGAAGGGGAATCAGATTTGGGGATTAGAGCTATGAAAGTTGAATTGATAGCATTGTATAGCGATCCCGATACTCTACATTCCTCAACCACCCTCAGTAAGTCATTGCTAATTAGCTCATAGAAGGCGATGTAAAATTCGATGGTCCATCCGTCCGGCCCCGGGCTTCGATCCTTCTTGAACCACTTAATGGTGCTTTCAAGTTCTTCAGGTGTCACTGGATCAAAGAGGATCTCCGCTTCTTCATCATTTACAAATCTGGGGAAGTGACCAGCAATGTTGATGATATCTGCAATAGTTGCACCTGGTGGCTGTTTGTAGAGGTTCCTAAAGTGGGATGATCCCAGCTGTGAGAGCTTGGGGAAAGTGTCTGCTACACCACCGTCTGGCATAGGGAGGCTCCAAATGGTGTTCTTTACCTTTCTGCCTTTTGCATAATTATGAAAAAAGCGAGTATTGTCATCTCCGGCTTTTAGCCAAGTAGCTCTGCTACGAAGTCTGGCAGATTCTTCTCGCTCCCTCAAGATTTTTAGCTTCTGGTTTTCTAGATCCACCAGGTGGGCTTTGTCTTCAGCTGTGGTAAAACCCAATCCTCTGTCATCTGTGAGGGTGGATAGTTCTGATTCTATGAGCTTAAGTGCAGAATTCTCCTTATGGTTTTTTTCTCTGGCCCAGTCGATAGTAAGATGTTTGAGCTGCGATAGATTCATACAGAATCCCTTTGCCAGCGAGTCTGATCTGTCGATCGGATGTAGTATCCAGAAGTCCTTGACCAACTTAATGTAGGATGGGTCCTGTAACCAGCTATGGTTGAATTTGAAGGGGGCTTTTGGTTTTTGGTTAGGACCCGCAATCTCCAGGTAGATAGGATGGTGATCAGATATTCCTCCAGAACCGACCCATTGTTTGTAATGATGAAGCTGCTGAAACAGAGTACCTTTCATCATAAATCTATCTAGTCTTCGTGCCAGGGCAGCTTCTCCAATTCTTCTGTTCCTCCAGGTGGGGAGAGGTTTATTCATGGGAACATCAAGCAGGTCATGGCGATCCAGGAGGTCGGTCATATATTCGGTTATCGAGTCTATCTGTGCCATAGACCCCCAGGATTCACTATAGCCCAGTGAAAAGTTTAAGTCACCCCCCAGGATGATATTCTCAGCAGTGAAGATCGATAAACTCAGGAGGTGATTCCAGAAGGATTCTCTTTGATGGCAGGGTCCATAAATGTTAATAACCCGGAGGTTTTTACCCAGATCGGCCGAGAAGAGGTCGAGTCCCATGAATCCAGGTCCCCCCAAGTACCATGAGCCCTAATAGTAGCAGGATTGAAACCAATCGCAAGACCCCCCGAACGACCCGTGGAGTCCATCGCCGAGTATTGCCATCCCGGGGTGATGGAGGAGAGAGAAGCAGATATGGAGTCGGCAGGGCCCAGGGTTTCCTGGAGAAGGATTATATCTACAGGAGAAGATCCAAACAGTCGTTTCAGGGCTAGCTTCTTGGAGGCGCTAGCCAGGCCTCTGCAATTGAAGGAAAGGCACTTCATGGAGGAAGGTTCCCAGGGGTATTCATCGCTCTAAGAACCCCAACGATAGTGGATTGTCGCCCAGTGGCAACTTCGGCTTCCGCTCTCCTGATAGCTTTAGTAATATGAGATTTTCTCCCCCGAGCAGATAAAGGGTTCGACCCCGGTGATGAGATGCCCAATCCAGCAATTTTCAGATGTGAGCCTAGGATGTGGGAACGAGGGCGAAGATTATAGTTATGCTTAGAACCCCGGGAGGATGATGGAGAGGATGATGGCGAGGGAAGCATATGAGATGAGGGCGCCGAAGGTGCAATGGCCGGTGAGGTGGGCAATGTACAAAATGCAACAGACAATGCGGGAGAGTGCAAAGAGGGAACATTGGAGTATAAAGACAGAGAAGAGAGATGAGAAGTACCCGGAGCAGTAGTGGCTGCTGAGGCTGCCCGAGATCTGGTGACCGGCGCTGATACAGTACATTGAGCTGCACCATGTGCCTGTTGAGCTATGCTGGTGGGGGTGCTCGCAGCCGAAGAAATTCTGCCAACTAGAGATAGATATTTATACTCCCAGGCGGAGATATTTTTGTAGTATCTCTCAATAAGCCATTGCCAATCGTCCTTAGAGTATCCCTTTGCCTTTAGCCGAAAACCCAGGTATTTAATGCCGTTATAGTTGTGTATAAATTAGACCATGGACCAAATTTTTCTAGTTAATCATTAAATTACAATTTTGAAAATACACTTAACCTTACAAATTTCTCCATTTAACCATTAGAACACATCTTTTAGACTATACTTAACCATTAAATCACATCTTCGAAATTAATGAATAAAAATTTTGCTAACAAAGCTACTATTAAAAACAATATAGAGATGCAAATTAAGTTAAAAACAATATAGAGGTGCAAATTAAATAGAGATAAAGGAAAATCTACATCCAATATAGAGATGCAAATTAAATCGAGGTACTTTAGCAAAGAGAGAAAAGGAAGATCTACATCCACGTACGCTAAAAGGCCACCACAATGAAAAATGCAAGGAAATTCATAGTGTATATACCAAAAAATTTAAACATTAACACCAAAGTTTAACATGGGGAGTTTACAACAAAAGTTTTGGTTGTTAGCTTTCAGATGGAAAGACTCCGTTCTTGACCTCCAATAGCACTGCAGTTTTATGAGCAGCAGGTTAGATACTCATATTCACCCCAGGCTGTATCAAAATGGGATGTTAAAATCTCTTGTGCAATCAATATGTCTCACAATTCTGGAAAGTCTGCTGCAATCAATCGATTTTTTTGGCCTCAAACCATGGGGGTATATGATAGTTTTTTTTTAGAATATTATTATCAAATTATAAAAATTAACCATTAATATGGTAAACAATAATCTCAATTAAAAATACTATTTTTAAAAAGGATGGAGAACATTTAAATTATATATATCTATATATATATATATATATATATATATATATATATATATATATATATATATATATATATAATTTTATTAAATATATAACTAATTAAATTTATATTAATGATAATGATAATAATTAATGTTTATTAAAATTAAAATTGGTTTATTTAATTTTACTGGGTTAAGAGATTATTTATAATTTCTTAAAGTTTTAGTTGATATATTTATATATTATTAATTGAGGTATCCTAAGATCACTTAATTTTGTTGTGTTAAAAAACTAAAAATGTTGTTATTGTGACAAATTGTTTGAAATTGAAATATACTCTAGGTATATGTTGGAGAGTTTAAAAGAAAGTGTGTTTCATTTGCAACCCCTTGGTATCCCCTTTATCACAACGGTGACATCCTCTTTTATCCCTTGGTATTTTAGGAAATGATCTTAGGAACTGACCAACTCCCAATTTCATAGAGCTCATGAGAATTAGTTATTATCTTAGCAATGCTTATTTTCTTCTATACACTACTCAAGATAGATAGATACATTTGATCTTCTAAATTAAGGTTGAAGTCAAAGTTGGTTTTGACTATAGTTTTAATAAGAGCTCTACATGTCATTTATGAGAATTGAACCTAGGTGGAAAGGAAACCAATCAAACCTCTTAACCAACAACATAAATCTAATTGACAAATATTATCATATTTACATATACACATATGTAATTATTTAATTTTTATTTACATCCATCTCAGAGATATAATGCATATCGTTCAAGATTTAGAGAAAGGTATGATACATTGTATATCACATCTAAGAAGAAAATTTGTGCTACACACATCAAACCAAATAAAAAAGGGTGTGACATAATGTATATAACACCAAGGAAAGCTATGTACTACACACATCAAACTACATCTTATATTTAATGTGATACACTTAAAGCTATAATACATAAACCTTATAACATTGTACTTTGTGATTTGACCCAAAGTAGGGGATCAACGGTAGGAACCCTTGCCATTGCAACGCTCTGTTGGTTCAAACATCATAGTTGCTACTATAGTTCATCTTTTCCATGATGTTGTGCCTCATGCATGGTCGTCTTTCATTCCCATCTTCATTTTGTGATTTATTTATTTATTATTTATTATTATTTTTGCTATTGGCCTAGATCTTGCGAAGGGAGTTGAGGGGGTTGGGGTGTGGCAATTTTATAGTCATCTTATCCCTAATTTTGTGCCTTTGTTTTCCACTGTAATGGAGGTGGGAATTGTCGGTGTGGGTTCATGGTGCTTCCTAAGCCGTCTAGGCTAGGTTTATTTTCATGGGTAGTTTTTATCATTGCTACCGTGATTATTGGCATTTTCTAGGAATTTCCTCTACAATTTTTGTGGGGTTTCTTCGGCATTTTGGGTGGCATGTGTTGAGGTTTCTTTTGATGGGGGTGTCATGATTTCATTTTTTCTCCTTTATTAGTTTTGGTGGGCGTGCGTTCTTGGTATCTTAGCTTTCCTCCATTTTTTTTGCTAAGGTTTGATTGCTCTAGGTTTTTTCTGGGGTTATCTGGGTAGCTTGTGCCCAGTTTTTTAAAGATGTTTCATGGACTTCCGGTTGGAGGAATGCTAACTATGGAGAATTGAGATCTTCATTTTGGTAGGCGTTTTGGCCGATGTACTTGTAATTCCCTCTAGCATCTACAAAATGCAATTTTGTCTCTGTTTTTCAGGTTGAATAAAATTACAATTTTTTCTTCGGAAAAAACATTGTACATTGCACCTTTAATAGCAATTTCTATTTTAAACTTATTAGTAGACGGAAAAGTTAAAAATGTAACTACTATCGATCTTCATAATTGTTGTTTGGCTCATGACATAATGTAATTCTTATGTATTTGTAAAGAGAAGAAAATAAAATCATTTTAAAGATCAACGAAATTATTTTTATAAGCATAGGTTTCATGCTCTATTTATTATGGTTACAAGTCAAAGCACCCATTGAGTGATTCTACGATTATGTTATAATTCATTGTCCTTGTCATTATGTTCTAGACCCTTCTTGGGCTTCTTATGTCAAGAAAGGATATATGTTTATATAAAAAAAATATGTCTAGTCCCTCCTCTACCAAATCAGCCTCAACATCTATTAAGTCGGCCTCATAAAGGTGATTTGACCACTATATATAGACCAACATTCGACCTATTGTGGTGTCTAATCAAGCATCAATTCGATCTGCAACTTCTACTGAAGAAAGAGGTGCAAAGAGGCATAAAGAGAAGGGTTATATCCTTTTGCATAAAGAGAAGGCTAACAAAGAAGTAGAAGACTAAAATATTATTCATATTATATCACATGTGTGAGAGGACTGAGGTAAGTAATGTGAAATTGCAGGGTTGAGGGTGCAAACCGACATTTAATAAGTGGAAGGGAGGTTGAGACCTCTTTTGGTGAGGATTTTGACTTTGACTTTGTTGTTGACTAGACCTTTACTAATTTAACTTGGAGAGGATGACTTGGTGGGTTGGAGGACCTTTTGTTGGTTTAAGGGTCTTGGTTGTCTCATTTGATTTGGTTCTTGAAGAAGAGAAGATAATTTTTTTGTTTGGGATTTCCCCTAGGAGAGGGGTTTTTCCCTGGTTGAAAGCCTACACATTGTGCCCTTTGTTGTCTTGATCTTCATGCATTTGTGTTTTGATAGTTGCTTGATGAAAATAAGTTAAAGAAGACATAAAGAAGATAATAAGAAAACAAGAACATCACAAGTAATTATCGAAGATATGAGAATCTTTTTGCCTTTCTAATTTTGTAACAGGAAATAATGTCATGTTTAATGGAGGTGGTCTATGTTGAAACAAATAGATAGTTTAACAAAGATTTCCATATGGACTATAAGCATTGTTGTCATTGAGTTGTGGTGGGTGTTCATTGGGTTTTCCACTAGAATATTATTATTATACACCATTATGTAGACTACATTTTTTTCCATCGAAGCTAATTTATAAAGGAGAGCTTGCTATTGTTGAACTCTCTCCTCCACCAACTATGATATCAAAGATTTATTCAATGAGTAGAGGTTTAGAAGCTTAAATATTTTAGTATCCATGTAACATGAAAGCCTTGTATCCAACACCCAATCCTTGAAGTCTACCTCCACTTGATCATTAAAATGTTTTCACCCTTTTGTTTGAAAATGTCTTCCATATGGGAAACATTAGCATTAACCACAATAAAGAAATAACAATGATAATTGGATGTTGTCTTCATGGCTTCAATTTGGGCTCAGGTAATGCACCAAGGGAAATTTTGGAACAAGGGGTTCTTAAAAACATGTTTAGACCCTTGTATGAACTCATAATTATTGGATTCTAGCCATACCTGACTTTTAGAGTTTACCATTGTATGTTGAGGATGTTGGATAGATGACACAAAAGGGAGGTGGTGATGATGTACAACTAGGAGACTTGATGACAAGGCAAATAGTGCATAAATTAGGATAATAATCATGCACCTAGAAAGAAGAATTGGTAGGAGACTTCTATAACTAGTGCACAAGACTTTAAGCAATTGTAGATGGAGATTACTTACCCTTACATCTTTTAACCAAAACAGATATTAGAATAATCCAATCTAATAAAACAACATAAAAACTTAAAATCAAGGAAAGAGACAAGACTCAGAAGGGGTGTTAGCGTTGATGTAGAGCTTCCTTATATTTATTCGCTCATAATTCCTCCCTCTTCTGCTTCTTGAATTAACCATTCAAACTTGAGTCATTGTTCCAACCATAATATCGCAGTATCTAGGAGCAAACATTACATCATATTAGTTGGCACCCCTTTGACATGAAAATTTTACAATATGAATCTATCTACCTTCTTTATTTTTTCTCTTAGCATGAGTGAGATCACATAAGCATGTCTACATACATCACCTAAAAACTTATTCTTGCTCCATCAAATAACACCACATCCAAAATAAAAAATTATTATTGATTTTTTTTCCTTAATTAAAATTAAAATTTATCTTTATTTATTTAACTAGTCTACTCTAATTATAAATTATTATTTTATAATATAAGTTACTCCATTAATTAATTATAATAATTAAAACTCTTCAAGATACTTTACCACCTTTATCTTTTTATTTATTTTTAAATAAAAAATATTATTTTAAAATATAATTTACTCGATTATTAATTATAATAATTAAAACTCTTTAAGATACTTTACCAGAGATATCTTAAAATAAAAAGGCGATACGTTATCATTAATTCATATTGATTATAATTGCACCAATGGGTGGAAAAAGCATGAGCCCCACTCACCCGCTTTTCCCGCTTTCTTACTTTCTCGATCTAACATTTACGTATTCGTAAAAATTCGTTGTATACAATATTTAGTATTCTACTGCTAAATATATATTGGATCACCCAAACTATATATCATTGAGAAGAGAGAAAGCTGGTAGGCATTTCAGTTCACTCGTACGGATCTAATAGACCAATCAGTGTGGATTGGATTGTGTGTAACAAAGACGCAGTCGGTGCTTTTTACAGTTTAATAAAACCTTTCTACCGAGCATATGCCCTTGTCCCAAATAATGCAAAATGCTCCCTACTAAATTAATTTTCTTTTCTTTTCTTTTTATTAGGTATTTTATTTTAAATTTTGTTTTTTTATTTTGAGTGGATTTAATAATTAGAGTACGTGTTTTTTAAGATATTATAAGTTTAAAATCAGGATAGAGTATGTATCAAATTCAAAATAGGTCTTTTATCTTACGGATAAAAAATAATTATACACCAATTTAATTTCTAACTTAACCATAACTTTAAAATTAAAAATTAATATTCTCTATATTAGGAAAACCCACCATTAATTACCTATAAAAATAATCACGGTTATGGTCAAAATATTTATAAAAAACCCTTTATGGAAAGTGGGACACCAAGACTCCTCGGCAAGTCACCTATCCCATCGTGGGGGTCGATTTTAAATATTAAAGTAAATATGTTTATAAAAACGACATTATTTAAAACATTTGCTTTTCCGTGCAGCCAGTCAAAGGAACCCAACCACAATGGGAGCCAGTACAAACAGATAAAGTTAACGGCTATCATGTAGTTTTTATTTAGAAGATTTATTATTATATGCCATATGTTTTCATGAAGTTGTGGTTTATCTGTGTCGATTCACTAACCAGTATGGTACGGGATTCCTTTCTTCATTATTAGATTTATCTTCTAAGTTGGTGGCCATCGTTGGAAATACACTTCAATTTCCTAGAAATAACGTTATTGAGGAGATTTTCCAATAGCTTTAAACTTTAGGTGCACCACTTATCTTGGTCATTGATGTGACAATAGTCAATTTTAAAGTTGGAAAATATGGTTTCCATTATTCAAAAATGGCCCACATGGGAAAATAATCTAAAGTAAGAGATGCACATCTTAACATTAATATACATATTAATAGATTATGACATTTGAGATTTTCTAAATTATCTGTTTTTTATAAAATATACTTCATTTTTAAGTAATATTTACTTAGCGGTAAAGAAAGATTAAAATAAAATCAAAATATAAATTTTATTATATATATATATATATATTATTGTTATGATAATTTTGTTTTAAAAAATATTTTTATTAATAGCACACGGGGTATATGGTAGATGGTGATAGGGTATTAGGTTAAAGCATTTATTGGTGTAAAGTTCATTTATTTGAAATTCTGTGGGCAAAAATCTAACCATGCTAATGGTTGGTGTGGCCTATGCCAGTGCAATCCCCAGGTGAACCATATGATTTTGACGACTTAAATGCCCCTGGATCGCGGCTAGTCAAGCCGCAGCATAAGTGTGCTAGTCATCTTAGCACTCATTTGTTTTCTTTATTAATTTCCATTTCATTTAGTTTATTAATATTATGTTATTGAGGTGAGAGGTGCTCTCTAGCTCAATATGAAAGAGATGTTTTTATTATGATTTGTTTTTATCAAATGTTTTATCTATTTAACTTTAAATTCACTAAATTTCCATCTTCTTCATATACTGTTGGTGTGAGGATTATATGATTTGAACTTCCATATGTTTAAGAACAATTCATGCAATTGTTGCAGTCACATAGTAAAGATAGACTGAATTTTCTTGCAAGAGGTGCATGAAGTTGTTGATTAAATGTCAAGAAATTCAGTCTACATGCGCTTTAGAGTTTGAGTGAAATCATTTAAGTTTTACTAGGGTTTTTCAAGTTTTGGCCAAGAGGACGTCGCGAGTTCAAACCACGTGTGTGGCATTTTGACAAGGGCTTACGGGCTACCCATGTATTTCACTGATGTTGGAAGCCAAGGGTTTCGCTAAGTCTCGACAAACATTCAAATTGCATTGTCGATGCTTTAAAACATCAATATTTGTCCTAGCAGAGGTCACGAGTTCAATCCACATGCGTGGGATCTTGACACAGGCTTTCGAACCACCTAAGTCTTTGACCGAGAACTTGTAGCTAGGGGTTTCGTAGACTATCAGCCGACATTTGAGTCACATTATCGATGTTTTAAAACATTAATAAAATTAAAATGCTTGATGCCTTGTGCCTGGTGTTGGCATTGATTGTAAGACTTGAGATCGAAATTGGTACTAGTTTACATCCATCTTAACTTCATATCTATCAAGAGCCAAGAGGGATCAAATCTATCAAGGTGTCAACATATTTTTTTAGTGCAAAACATGAAGAAAGGTTTACTTCTTGAGAAATTTGATCCCTCTAGTCACTTGATTGATTTAGAATTAAAATGGATCTACGTTGATGGTACATATCTCATTTACACTACACTCTATAATAAACCTAACATTTTATAATATAATTTAACAAAGCATTTTTATATTCTATAATAAATCTGTCATTCCATATATAATAGAATTGTTTACTCAATTTCATAGAAATCCTTCTACAATTGATTTCTCTTAAATTAATGATATAAAACCATATTATAACAAAGAAATAATTGTAATATCGTTTTTAAAACTACAACATCATTTTATTTATGATTAACAAAACTCACAAAATATAAAAATAAAATGATACTTAAGGGTAAATGCATGGAGCGAGGTTACACTTTTTGGCAAGGGAAGGCGCGTTTAGGTGGAAAAAAAAGGCTTAATCGAGCATTTTAAGTGCTCAATGGAGCCATTTTTAAGCACGTGAGCTCCTGGAGCGCTAAAAAAATATCTTAATAGGTGGTTTAAAATAAACTCTCGATTGAGCATTAAGGCTTGATTGAGATCTAAAGCTCAATTGAGCTTTAGGGCTCGATCGAGTGTTAGAGCTCAATCGAGTCATTATTTTCTATTAAAACTTGTGACTGCAGTTTGCACACATCATTTGCATAGACCACGGGATAAATAAGAGATTTCTATTAAAACTTGTGACTGCAGTTTGCACACATCATTTGCATAGACCACGGGATAAATAAGAGATTGATCGCTCGGTATTAAAGCCTGAATGAGTGCTTGGACCATGGAGCAACTCAACCAACCTTGCCAACAACCCTGCCAACGTCCCAGAGGCTCAAGCCAAGGTAATTTTCCTATCAATTGTGTTTTTTATTTTGTTTTTCTTGCAAAATTAAATAAATTAATTTGGAAAAAAATTACCATACACAAACTATGAAAACCACATAGAACAACATAAAAAAACCCCTTCAAAACAACTAAAAACACTGTAAAAACAACCCCAAAAAACCACAAACCAACCAAGAAAACTACAAAACCACCAAGAAAACACTTCGAAACCACCAAAAGAACTATAATTTAGGTTTTAAATTTTTTATTACTCGCAATTTGGTAGCATGTTTATTATGAATATTTTCTAATTTTGAATGGTAAAAACATTATTTTCTAATTATTTTAGGTTTTAAAGTTTTTCTTTAGGAATTTAGTGAAATAAAATTTCAATTTTTTTTTTTTTTATTTAAAATACATTATAAATTTCAAACGAATTTCACTGAAACTATACCCCAAAAAACTCCAAAACTCCAAAAATACCAAACTATAACCAGTAAATAAATAAATTAGAAGCTTGAAATTGACATGATGAATATGATTTCTCATAGTGAACCTCCATTTATCAAATAAGAAATTTTATTTTATTTTATTGTATTATTTTAAATTTAAATTAATTTATATTTTAAATATTTTTTAAATAATAAATACAATAATACCAGGAAAAAAAAAATACTTAAATAAAAGAGTAATCTTTAAAATATATATATATCATGCAGCTATATAACAAAACACAACTTAGCTATATTATAACATCACATGACCATATATTATAATTCTATATATATATATATATATATATATATAATATAACATAACATAATTATGTAACTATTTAATATATATATATATATATATCACATAACTATATATTATAGTTCTATATATATTGTTTATAACATAACATAGTTTTATAACTATTTAACGCAACATAAAGGTATTTAACATAAATAACTAACACACATAAACTATAACATAGCATGTAATTTAACTACAACTATAGTTCATAACTCTCTCTTTCTATATATATATATAAAACATCACATAGCTATATATTATAGTTCTATATATATTGTTTATAACATAACATAGTTATATATCTATTTAACACACACACACACATATATAAAACATTATGTAACATGTACATCATAACTATAATGTTTAACATAACATAGTTATTTTAAAAACACACACACACACACACACATATATATATATATTCAAGTTTCAACAATGCATCATAAATCCATCATGAAAAGTGCATTTAAAGTGAGTAAAAATATTTTGACTATTTTCTACTTTGTACCATATTGTTTCAGTATATAGTTTGTTATACAAGAAAATTTGTCTTCATGTATTTGCACCTAGTACATGTCATGTGTCAAAGTCAAACATTATAAGAACTTAAAGTCTATTGGAGTATTTGGTTGACATGAAATTTTATTAGTTTTGTAAATAGGCTCATTTCACTTTTTTACATATTTATGCCCTATGAATAAAAAACATTATTTAGATATGGGAAAAAGTGTGAAGGTATATTTGATCAATTCTTTCGATTGTGTTTACATGGAACTCAATACTTTGGTTGATAAATTATCAAAAAATTCCACTCTAAAATTTAGGACTTTTACAAAATTTAACTTGTTACTTATAGTTTTTTAGTTATAATACCACAAGTAAATTCCATGGGTGATTGAATACCATGGGTGGCTATAAATTATCAAAAAATTGGACTCTAAAATTTAGGACTTTTACAAAATGTGACTTGTTACTTATAGTTTGTTTTAGTTATAATACCACAAGTAAATTCCATGGGTGAGTAGATACCATGGGTGATTGAATACCATCGGAGGATATCACTTATATTACCATGGGTAAACACTGTGGATGAATGAATACCATGGGTGGATCTCACTTACACTACCATGGGTAAATACCATGGATGAATGAATACCATGAGTGGATGCCACTTACAATACCATGGTAAATTCCATGGGTGAATAAATACTATGGGTGAATGCCACTTACAATACCATGGATATATTCCATGAGTGGATAAATACCATGGGTCGATGAATACCATGGGTGGATGCCAATTTCCATTCAGATCAATCAAATAGTTATACAGAAGTTGAACCCAATTTTGTCATAGAAAAATCCAAATACCTCAATAGGATGGATGAGGGATTTGGTCTTTTATTGTTGACCATATCTCCAACATTGTCTTTCCATGTGGACACATGCACTCTGAATCAAGTTTGGAAAACCGTGGAGAATTTATTTGGAAAGTAGGATGAGTTGTGGGCGCAAATTCTTGAAAATGAGCTAAATTCCTTAGATCCAAACAACTTTGAGAACATTAAGATTTCTTTACGAAATTCAAATCATTGATTTTTCAATTATAGGATTTGTGAGATCGATAAATCCAAATAGGAAGGTCAATTGATCCTTTCTATTTTGTCTAAATTAGGTCCTGAACATGTTTTTTTTTGTTTCTACATTTCATACAATTAGACCTGTAATTGGAAATAAATGGAAAATACCCAAGCTTGGTGCATTTGTTGAGTCTCTCATTCATGAGCAGGATAAGCTCATCAAATTGGGTTCATTAAAGTCTTCAAATGCACATGCACTTGCCATTCCTGAAAAAGGAAAGTCCAACTCAAAACCAAATCAATAATCCAAAGGCAAAGGAAAGGAAAGAGATCCAAATCCAAGAAAGGGAGGAAATCCAAAACCTCCATATGACTCTTCTAGCTCCAAGGGTAAGAAGGGAAGGAAAGGAAACTCCAAGTGTCCTTATTGTAATAGAGACTATCATCCTGAATCCTATTGCATGTACAAGACTATTGATCTAATGGAAAAGACTCTTCACTAGAATAATCTTAGTCATCACCTTTCAAAAAGTGCTAAGAAGAAGACAAAAGAAAAACCATAAGAAACAATGGGTAATGGTCATGCTTTGATTTCCCTTCATTCTACATTGCATGAATGCATCATCAATTCAGGAACTTCATGTCATATGGCTTCTTCAAATCATTATTTTTCTTCTCTACAAACATACTCGGGACCTCCTATTCTCATGGGAGACAATTATGCAGTTCAAGCAACTGGACAAGGAAGAGTGCAATTCGAAGATGGAAGTTTTGAGAATGTCTTACATATTTTGAGGCTTTTTGTGAATCTTCTTTCAGTGTATTAGATGACACACCTTTACACCAGAAGGAAAGTGGAATTTACCCCGGATTCCATGAGCATTTATGATATGAAAATTAACTTGAATATTATATCTGATAAGGTAAATGATCAATCTCGTCTATATACATTTTATGGTTTTGTTCCTCAATCAAATTCTCTTTTTCTAGTTAGACATGCATATGAAGAAAGTAGGATTTGGCACGAGAGATTTGGACACTTTAATTTCATATATATGCAATAACTTAGCAAGAAATGGATGGTTAAAGGACTGTTTTCCATTGAATTTTCAAAGGGTGTTTATAATAGATGTTCTCTTGGTAAGCATCCACAAGACATGTTGGATAAGGGGCATGCAAGGAGAGGCTCTTCACCTTTGGAGCTTGTATACACTGATCTCATGGGTCCATTTCCAGTACCTCCAATGAGCATTGCAAAATATGTTTTTTCATTTATAGATGATTACACGAGATCCACTTGGGTTTATTTATTGAAACTCAAGTCTGAAGTTTTTAAACATATAAATATTTTCAAAGCACATGTGGAAAATAAGTTTGGAAAACACATCAAGATCCTCCACATAGATAAGAGGAAGGAATATGTCAACAATTTATCGAGAATCTTAGTAATGAAACAAGCATACAATTGCAGCATAAATTTCCTTACACTTCGCGGTAAAATGAGGTGGCTGAGAGGAAGAATAGATCTTTGAAATAGATGGCCAATTGCATTTTGCATCCAAGATCTCTTCCATAAAAATTGTGGGCGAAAGCTATGAATTGTGCTCCATACATCTAGAATAGATATCCTCATAAATTTGTCATTGTAAAAATACCTTTTGAGGCTTGGACTGACATGCAACCTGAAGTTAGTCATTTCCACATTTTGGAATCTCGAGCATGGGACCACATTCCAACATAGAAGAGAAAGGCTTTGGACCCTTAGAGCGAATGCATGTTTGTTGGATATTCTGATAAATTCAAAGGGGTAAAATTGATTGATATCAACATTAAAGAGCTCATTATCAAAAGGAGTGTAAAGTTTGAAGAAGATGCTTTGCATGCACCACTAGATGAACTTGTTACAAAGTTTCCCTCACCACTAGTTGATGAGTATGCAGATGATACTTTAGATTATAATTTTGATCTAGATGAGCCTTTTCCTGTGACACCTGTTGGACCACTAATTATTGAACATTGAGATAATATTTTCTCATGTAATTTAGAAGATTCGTGACCACCTTCCACACAAAAATGGTGTAGCATGAGTGATCTCTTAGATGATCTTACCACTATACCTCAGTTTGAGGAAGCTCCACAAGCACTCTTAGATATGGAGTCATGCATGGCCATGCACGCTCATATGATGCATGCATCTGATGCACAGACCTATGAAAAAGCAACTGAGCATCTTGAATGGGAAGCAACTATGGATGAGGAATACAACTCTCTCTTTGAGAACCAGACTTGGGACTTGGTTTCACTACCTTCCAATTGTAAACTTGTCGGGAACAAGTGAGTTTACTGGACCAAGAAAGAAGAAGATGACCAATTTAGTTGATATAAGGCATGGTTGGTGCCCAAAGGATTTTAGCAGGTACATGGTGTTGATTATGATGAGACTTTTTCTCTGGTGGCAAAAATGGATTCCATTCAGTTAGCTCTCTCCATTGCAGCAGCAAGATGATGCGGGGCGCATCATCTGAATGTGAAGAATGCCTTTCTTCATGGTGATCTTGAGGAGGAAATCATCTGCGTAGATGATCTTTTAATAACATGTAGTTTCGTTTCTGTCATTGTTGAGATTAAAATTGCATTACATAAGTAGTTTTCGATGACAGACATGGGCCTGCTAAATTTCTTCCTTGGACTAGAGATAAATTAGAATGGTTATGGGATTACCATTTCTCAACCAAAGAATGCTAGAGATATTTTGCCACGATTTCAAATGAGTGACTGCAAGCCAGCAACCACACCTTTCTTATCAGGAATAAAGCTTTAGAATGGCAAAGACACACCATTGGTTGATTGCACATTATACCATAAGCTTGTGGGGAGTCTTATGTATCTCACTCACTCCCATCCTGATCTCTCATATATTGTAGGAGCAGCTTCCAGATACATGTAGAAGCCAAATGAGTTACACTGGAAAGATGCAAATCACATCCTTCAATATGTCCAAGGGACAATCACCTATGGGATTCATTATGCATCAATTGTTCTTTGGATTTCATTGGGTTCATAGATTCAAATTAGGTTGGTGACAACCTTGATTTCAAATCCACCTTTGGTTATGTACTTAGTTTGGGATCCAACCCCATTTGTTGGTTAAGAAAGAAGTAGGTTACCATTCCTTTATCATCAATAGAGGTTGAGTATAAAGGAGTAGTCAATGTCGTCATTCAGGCCATTTAGCTACAACATTTCCTTTCCAAGCTTGGTATAATCATCCATTGTTTGACTATCATATGGTGTGATAATTAGAGTACACTAAAGTTTTGTAGAGATCTAGTGTAGTGACAATGGACCAAACATATTGAGATCCACATGGACTACATAAGAAAATTAATTCATGATGGGATCATTGATCTGCAATACTATCCCAATTCTGAGCAGACTGTCGACATCTTCACCAATACTTTCACTGAGCAAAAGTTTAAATTTCTGCAAGATCGTCTTGGGGTGAAGGAAACCACTCCCTAACAAATGTGTTTTCTTTACTTTTTTGCATTGTATTTTTTTTTTTTGGAGGGGTGGGGGTTGTGGGGGGGGTGGGGTGGTGTGTGGGTGGGGTTCTTCCCACTAAGTTTTCCCTCTTTCATTTTTTCATGCATTGTGCATGGGTACCTAAAATGGCCTTATTGTCAAGATTCATTCATTTTGCATCATACTCACTTAAGTTATGCTTAATGGGGCATGTTGGTGTACATGCACTTAGTTAGCCTTAATTAGCTTTGGTTAAACTCTAGTGCTTCCAATGAATCTTGCACTAATAAGAACTTGCAAGATCCATTCTCGAGTAATATTATTAGATTTCACGTCCTTCTCATGTGGTGTTTTGAACGACACAAGAGTAGAAACTCAATCGTATTCCAACAAGCTAATGCAATACTAGTAATTTATCTCTTGAGCAAGCTAATTCTTGTTGTTCGACTTCCTCCAAAAGCATTATCAGCAGAGTACCTTCATTTCCTTGGAAAAAACATTCAAGCAATACCTAGAATTTGTACAATTACGAGGAAATCGTTATGACTATCAATCTCGATGAGGTTGGAAAGGTTGTGAAACACAAGAGAGAGACCAGTTTGCGTCAAGAGGAGTCCAATATTCAATCTTCTTTACAAGACATTTGAGTGTACAAAGGACACAAAACCATGGCTCATGAACACTCAAGCAAGGAAGGAATATGATGCCCTGGCAACACAACAGTGAATTAATTGCTCATTTAATAGCAAACCTACATACAAGAATGACTATGATTTTGGCAGAGTGTGATGGATTTGAGTAGAGGATAAAGTCTTATAGTCAAATTCACTTTTGTACACAGTAATGGAAGGCATGCACAAGGAATGACTTAGAGTAGTAGATGTGCATTTTTGCAAGTGCATAGAGAATGATTGCTAAAGAGGGCCCACAGATCTGAAACTGATCAATCCAACAACTAACATAAGAACAACAAACTAGGTGGAGGCGAGGATAACACACATAAATGTTGTGTCAACACTGGCTATCTGAGCAAAATGACAAAAGGTGTTTCTATTCATGAAATAAAGCCATTGAATACAGGTATTTATATAATGATTGAAAGAGTGCACTAACATCATAGAGACGATCACATTTCCATGGGCGATGGAGAAATAATGACAGAATAAGAGTGAAAAGAACGAGAGAAAACTAGTATTGCAAAGGAAGACCACAAAACTCTAGTTCATAGACTTGAAGGCCATAAAACTAGTGGCTCTAATACCATGTTAAAATCACACACAAATAGATAGTGGATTTAGATAATCATGGGATTGCATTATATTCACATGATGCATATATTAATCCATAATTTTCCAACTCTTGGTTTTCATCTTCCAAGAGGTTGCTTGGACTTCATTGATTGTTGGAATTCCTCCACACCAACCCTAATGGATTAAGTGTCCAATAAAATTCACGTGGGTGTCCATATATCATGTTCCCTTTACAAACATTATTGGAAGTTTGATGTTATGGTTTATATTATAGGATACATTGCCTATGTGGTGGGAATTTTGAGCAAATTTATGTCAAATGGAGGAAGAAATATTACATAGTTGTAAAGAGGTTTTGAAGATATTTCCATGGAACTTCAAATTATGCAACTTACTATCAAGTAAAAATGTCAAACATAGTGATGAATGCATAAGGTATTGTTGATGTAGAATAAGTTGGAGTTCTTGATTTCACAGGGCCTCACAACAAATTATGTGTTTAACCTATTTGGTAGAGTGAATAGTGGGATGAACAAGAGGGGCATTATATTTGCAATTTCAACTAAAGACATTGAGTACATGGCAACCAATCATCCTAGTAAGGTGTTTGTATGGTTGTAGTGTGATGTCTTTGGTTTTGTTAAAAAAATTGTAAGGATAGATTTCCATGGCTAGAACCTTCTTATGAAAATAAATTTAGCATATTTTGTTAGAGACATGGTTGAAGACAAAAAGACATTGTTGAAGAAAGATAAGACCATGAAGAATGTTGTAGAGTCAACAACTTTACGAATGGGTTTTATGTATGTTTTCACTCTGCTTATGTTACAAAGTGTTTAATAAATAGAAAATTGTTAAATATATATTCTACTAGCTACTTCTAAACAACAAAACTTTCATTTTATGTAAATTAAAAAATTATACTTAATCTAACTCTCCTTTTTTTTCATTATTTCCATTCAATATTACATAATAATTTTTGATAATTTGTTTTAAAATTCTCATTCAATATTCATAATACCTAAATATAATACTCTACACTATATTATTTTATTTCACTATACTTTACCAGGATTTTCTACTTATCTAAATTAATAAATTATATTTAATCTAACCTTTTTTTAATATTTTCATTCAATATCACATAGTCATTTTTAATAATTTGTTTCAAGATTGCGATTCAATATTCATAATACCTAAAAGATTATACTACCACATGTTCTTTATTGGGACGATGATGAGAAAGGATGAAGCAATAAATTTTGCTAATTTGTTTGGTTAAAAGTTCGTAAAATTACTCTTTTACGTACGCGGTGTCATCTTCTAATTTAAGATATGTTTAAAAAAATTGTACATGAACTTGTCTTTACGATCTCTCTTTATCTTCTTCTTTTACAGAAATCGATCAAACTGCTCATATCAGTATTTCTCGTCACATATTTCTAAATTTCTATCATTATAATTAAATAATATAGTTATTAAAAAAACGGATGAACTTCAAATTTTTTTTTTTTCGTACCCCAAACATCACTGTTTTCATGAATCGGAGACATCCGCAACTTAGTGTGCGCCTATGCTCGAATTTACACCCAATTTAAAACACAATTTAGTGACATCAACCGTAATATTGTTCCGCAATGATCAAAATATATGGGGTTTGGAACCGCTGTAAGGTGTATATAGTTGTGTTTAAGTTAGACCACTAGATTTGTGAGACCAAATTTCCCTCATATTTTTGAAAATATACTTAATCATTAAGCAGTTGTCTATAACGCGACTTTTTGAAAGCTTTTCCGGCAAGTTTTTTCGGTGAAAATCCCGCAGCAATTTATTGGAATCGCAAGTTTGATAGCTAGTTTCTGCACAATCAAAGCGTCCCAGGGGTTTTTCAGGGTGCTGAATCCGAATATGCAGTTAAAAAACTATTTTAACTGCAACAAATCATGATTTAATCTCAATTTCTTCCACCGGATTCCGTCACCGGAATCTCCAAAAAGTCGCATTATAGATAACTCCAATCATTAAAGGGACCAAATTTTTCCATTTAACCATTAGACCACATAATTTTTTCCTTTAATCATTAGATCACATATTTCAGACGATACCTAAGATTAAATTACATTTCGCCACTAATAAATAAAAAGTTTACTACCTAAACTACTGTCAAAAATGTCGAGCCTGCTTACGCATCCTTAACAATCGATTCCCGTTGCCGGTCCTCTCCCATTGGCTTACGCATCCTTAACAGTAGAGCTTGCTTGCGCATCCTCATCAATAGAGCCTGCTTACACATCCTTTCAGACAATATTCCACCCCTCGAACAACATGCAACGTAGACTCTTTGCTACACATGAGACTAGAGACCATGCAACGTAGACTCTTTGCTACACATGAGACTAGAGACCGGCTTGTGAGAAAAAATTTCCAGGATGATGATTACGGACATATCGGGACTCATGTCCTACTACTCTCCATCCTTGCTTCATAACCGTAAAGTTTAACGCTAAACATATATGACTTTTTTGATATGCAAACTAAATAGAGATACTTTAGCAAAGCGAGAAAGGAAAATCTACCTCCAATATAGAGATGCAAATTAAATCGAGGTACTTTAGCAAAGAGAGAAAGGAGGATCTACATCCACGTACGCTAAAAGGCCACCACAATGAAAAATGCAAAGGAAAGTCATAGTGTATATACCAAATAATTTAAACATTAACACCAAAGTTTAACATGGGGAGTTTACAATAGAAGTTTTGGTTGTTAGCTTTCAGATGGAAAGACTCCGTTCTTGACCTCCGCTAGCACTGAAGTTTTATGAGCAGCAGGTTAGATACTCATATTCACCCCAGGCTGTAGCAAAATGGGATGTTAAAATCTCTTGTGCAATCAATATGTCTCACAATTCTGGAAAGTCTGCTGTAAACTTTTCCAACCGATTCAAAGAACGGGTGTCCTAAGAAATGTTGCGAGCAGCGTGTTGATTAAATATAATCGGCAGTTTCCGTTGTCCATGCCGCAGAAAAATCCCCCTCAAAGAACATGTCTTGGCTGATAAAAGCTTTATTCGTATAATCCTGCGCGTGGCTCGCATCCCACGTATTTTCCAACAAAGCAAACTGTTGATAATTCTGAAATTCTTCTACAAAATCCCAATTTTCACCCTGGGATTTCAGATCGGGGGTCTCGGACAAACCCTCGGCGTTGAAGGTCTCCTTAGAAGGTTGACAGAACTCGTTCTTAGAGTCCAGAATTGGGGGGCTAGAGGGAATGCCAAGCTCGTCGTCTGAAGCCTCTAGGAGGTAACACAGGTCAATATGTGAGTCCGAAAGTAGAGTTTGTCCCTCCTGGACACTACAAATATCGTAGGCCGACGAATTATCCCCCGAGATGGGACCATAAATGGTGGAGCACGTGGCGCTGATCTCTTCCTCCAGGCTTCTCATCACATCACTTACGAAATCCTCACTGGAAGCCCATTCTTCATTTTCTTCAGGGGTTTTGTCCAACTGTGGCAAATGACGAAACAGATCCGTTTCTTCGGCAATGCCATTGAAAGAGCGTTTGGACTCCCGGATGTCAGTGGAGTCCAGCAGAGCCTCCGGCTCTAGGCAACGCTTTCTGAGCGTGGCAGACATGGTTGAAAGACGGGCCAGAGATTCGAACACGGAACACAACGGTGATGATAGTTCGGCTGCGGCGAAGAGCTGCTCTAACTGACAATATGTATAATTGAGCAGATGTGATACAGGCTATAGCAGGATTTCCCGTATGAAACACAGGGGAAGCTATATATTTATATAGCTGTGTGATCTGGCTTTAGTCGGAAGAGTCTGGCAAACGGCAAGGGAGGTTGAAGAATAAAATGGCAGGACTCCTGTCTGCTATTTCTCCCACTTAAATATTCGAATAAAGCTTTGCTTCATAAGTGGATGCCAATCGTTCAATCAGTAGGTGATATCGCAGAACAATTTCCCCGTCGCACCGCGTGGACCTGTAATGTGACCGGCCAGAAGAAAATAATTTTAGGTTTAGGTTTAGATTTCGCGTCAATTTTTGGGCAAAGAGTATTATCATGCTGAATGTGCCTATCCATTATAATATATTTTGGCTATTGTGGGTGCATTACTAGTGCACCCTTATCGAAAAGCATATACCTTTTCCCTGCAATCATAAAGCCAGTCGTAAAAAGCAAGAAATTTTCATGGAATAATTTTGTATTTCTTACCACGATTGATCCAAATCTTTCATAATGCGCAAGGATTTAAAACTAGTGATAAATATTAATCTTGGAAAGTTTATGTTATAAAAGAAATCAGCATATTGAGGCGTAGCTTAAATTTGTTGATAAGCTTCATCGTAACCATGACTAACGTGGGCCAAATGTGATGATGGATGTGATGTTGAACTTATATATAAATAAATAATGTATAGCCAGACATGGATTAAATATGTACCCTTTTTTATAAATTTAGTAACCGACTTTGCGTAAGACATAAACAAATAACAAATAATTTCACTAATGAAAAGAAACAACCTCCTACCTGGTTGGAGCTTAAAGTCTTCGTGGACCCTTTGCACGATATATGGATGTTGCCGTCCGAAACTCTATGTACTTCACGATAACTACTCCACCGAACGAGTTCAGAAATGATTGACTAAAGCACTGGCACCACGCTATTCTCACTTAATTCCATTTCGATTTGGGCAACCAATGTTTGTGGAGTCCGCCGCTGGACAGACAGAAAGACGTGAAGGGCACGCAGTGATGAATTATTCCGTGTTAAATGGGGTATATGTGGCAACGGAGAAACATGAGTTCCTAGTCATCAGTCGGGGAGGGGAATGTGTGTGGAAAGAAAAGGGGTCAAAACAAATGGCCGTCTCAGTCATGTGAAAACGTACAATAATGTCATATTTAAAAGGAAACACCATTAAAGATTTCATATCCGCAAGATCGGAACGCATCAGCTTCGATAGGAAAATTATTAAATAAAATAAAATCTTCCAAACAAATCAACAAAACAATGGCCCACAAGGTCATATAAAAATGATCGTACCGAGACACAGGCGAAAGTAAATTGAGATCCCCAAAAATTGATGGAAGCCCGCACTGACAGTGACAAGGAAATAAGAGCGCCCCATCAAATTTGAAGGGTAGTTATTTTGAATACGGTTGTAAATGGCAGAAAATAATAAGCATGTTATGGGACGAGTAAATGTATGAGGTTAAATATGTTTATTTTTGGATTTAAGCAAGTATATGATTAAACAGTGGGCATATACCGCCTTTACCTAATGGCAGACCAGTTATTTGTTGCTGCAGTAAACTGTTTCTATCAACATATTTTTTCAGTTAAATAGAGTAAAGATGAAATCACTTTTTTCAGGGTATTTTTTTCTTTAAGGTTGAGATGGAGGAAGTTTAATAGTAAAAAAAAGGAAGGGAGGGATTTCTTGGAACATGAAAATCAAAGATCAATAGCGGTAACAATGTATTAATATGCACATATTTATAAAGAAAAATGAAACACACATTCATCTAAATTTAATTTTTATTGTGTGTTTAATAGTTAATTTAAAAAATCATATCCTAAATTCCAATGAGAAAAACCATTTCTCGTGCTCGTTTTGAATAAGTACATTTTCATACTTTTAGTTTGAATAAGTACATTTTCATACTTTTAGGATATATATAGAATTTGGAATAGTTAACATGTTGAGGATATATATTAATGGTTAAAAAAATCAAAAAGAGTTAACTAATTTTAAAAAATTATATTTTAATTAAAATTTTTGAAAAATCTAATATATTTAAAATTAAAATAATATTTTAATCTTTGTTATTATATTTTTGAATTTAGACTTCTATGATCCATAATGTTTGAAGAGAACTTTTTTTGGATTGAGATCATATAGGATTTTTGGAACCTTCTAGTGGTTCATTATTAGGACAAAAGTGGAGTTCCTGATCTAACCACAAAAATATATAGTGTGGAGATGATTCAGAAAATTCAAAGAAAATCAAAATGATAAATTAAAAAAAATTGATATTTTAAAAAGTCAAAAAATAGAATAAAAATAAATAAATAAATAATTAGTTCACCAAAAGTCAATTTAAACATTAAATAATATCAATAAAATAAATAAATAAGTAAAAATGAATGGATAATAACAAAAGTTAAATAATTGAAATAAGAAATAACAAAAATATGAAGAAGTTGAAAATTTAACATGGGTTAGATAGTACATGTAACTTAACTTAAATATAACTTTATTAAACAAAAAATAACAAAGATGAAAGTTTAATTACAAAAATAAAACAACTAATATTGTTGAATGTCATCACCAAAAATTAAGAAATATGATTAACCTATATATATATATATATATATATATATATATATATATAGATATATATATATATATATATAGATATATATAATTAAATTTATTAAAATATGTTTTTAATATAATAATAAGTAATTTTAAATTGAAAATATTAAATTAAAAAAAATAAATAAAATGGAAATAAAACTAGAAACCAAAAATGAGTAACTAATAGAAATAGAAGTTACTAAAGACCTTGTAATAAGACCTCAACCAATCACCTTACAAATAAATAAATTTAAATAATAATAATTGAATTTCTAATGTTAAACTATGGACAAACTAATACCTAGTCAAAGCAAATTTGAATGGGTTATACCATGCTTGAGGTATCTATAATAAAACAAAATTAAATGAAATAATAAATTATTCAAATATATCTATATCTTAAAAAAAATCACAGAAACAAACACACACACACACACATATATAAAATTATTTTATCTATTAAATAGAATATAATAATAATCAAAGGAATTCCATCATTATAATGAAAATTCGTCTGTTAAGAGCATGCGTTTCCTCCTAAGAGGTCCCAGGTTCAAAACTAGACGGGTATAATATGTAACTAAGTGTGCCTAATGGTTAAGAGCAAGTCTTTCCTCCTAAGAGGTCCTAGGTTCAAAACCAGAGGGGGTCAAGTATGTATGCCTCTGTAGACTTAGCAGTCAAATTATTTTCCAACCCTCATCCCTATTCAGATTGTTAACATGCTTCTCAATTTCTATAGCTTCCCTGAACTTCCTATGATGGAAGTGATCAATCTTGGCAATGACCTAGGACTCCTCAATACATATGTGGTGTTTAGTATTATAAGCATGCTCTGCTAAGGCAGAAGAGCGAGATCTATTATGCTTAAAGTTTGTCGCATGCTCTTGAATTCTTTGTTTCATAGAGTGGCCTATTTCTCCGATATAGGGTGTTCCACACAAGCAAGGAACTAAGTAAACACATTTCATATCCTTAGGGTCAACTTGATCTTTAACTGATCTTAGGGAGCTTCAGATAGTCTCGAGAGGCTTAAAGGTGGCATGCACCTTATTCTTACTAAGAATGTGAGTGATCTTGTCAATAGTTCCAAGAATGAAAGGAAGATGTATGCAAGATGTACGCAGTTAACAAAATCAGGGGATCCTTTTTTGGCTTAGGTCCTATGCTATCTTTTTGAAAAGCTTTGAGACCTATGTGGCTACTATAACCATTATTTTCAAAAAATTCAAGCAGATGGAATATTTCACTTTTAAAGTGACTCTCATTAGAAATCCTCATAACTTTGGTCGCTAGAGTATCTCAAATACTCATTTTAATAATTAAAAAATAACAACTTAATAATTTAAAATAATCTATTAATAATCTTAACACAAACTTAATATTTTTAGATTTTAGGCCATATTATTTACAGAATCTTTAATAATGTCATATACTTATAATAAAATATAATTTTATTTCTTTATTTAATTCTAATTTTTATTGTAATTTTATTTTATTTGCTAGCACATCATACAAATTAAATGGCTGGTAATAAGCATCAAAACACATACTCTATTTTACTATAGATATTCTTAATCTGTAAATAAGCTTTGTTACAATAACAAAACTTATTTACAGATTAAGAATCTCCATAATAAAATAGAGTAAGTGTTTTGATACTTATTGGTAAAGAGAATGTGGTGCACAATAAATGGTAATGGATTCTAGAAAAGAATTATTAAGGTGAAGTACCCATGAAACTTATCATTTTTGGGTTTTTAAAGTTAGTTAAAGGACAGGGCCGAGGTTTCTAGAACGGTCTCTTACATATAGAACATTATGTTAAAAGTGAAAAAGTGGATGATAGGGCATTTGAAATGGGAAATAGGAGTTGGTACATTGGTTGGGGTAGGCCTTGATCCTATCAAAGGTTTTGATGACAATCATACATTTCATGTCTCTCTTATTAGACACATCCATTATTTGGGTATTTACTATTTAAATCAGATTCAGTTGTCACAAGAACACAAACTTTATTTTTGTTGGATGTGCGCAAAGGATTTAGGACTATATGGGGAACTTGCTTTGTCTTAGGATATGTATGTGAATGATATTCATATGGTTGGTAACACATTGACTTAAAAGGAAGATATATTCACATGGGATAGAAAACTTTTATAGGGGAAAATCTCGATTGCAAAGCCTTACAGATATATCTCTCTCCAATCCACATTTCGAGCGTAAAGGGTGGTTTTGCGAAATTTGGAAGTGGAAAATTCCTCATAAGCTCAAATGCTTTAGGTGCTTGGTTTGGCAGAATAGAATATTAACATGGGATAACTTGTGTCGACATGGTTTTAGTGGTCTTGGCATATGTGTATTATGTAAGGAGGAGGTTGAGGATGTGGTCCAACTTTTCCTTAGATGTCCCTTCACGGTTTCCATTTGATAGGGTGTCATGAATATCCTAAACTTATTTGTTGAATGGGATTTACATCTATTGAGGCTTGCTTGTTGGATTGGATGTATGGATACAAAGAATTTTGTGCTCTTCCATTTTACATTTTTTGAGGCATTTGGAGATCTAGGAATGCTAATATATTTGAAAAGAACATAAAAAAATATTACAGGAAGATATGCACATATATTAATGATGGGGCCTCTGGTCTATAAGGAAATTTCGATAAACATCTAGCTGTCTACTATTTGGTGCATATCTCCTGTGGGTTTTTTTGATGGGCCGTCTAGTAAGTATTTGTGTAGAAGTGGGGCTTAGTACATAGTTATAAAGCATGGTCATTATTATTCTATTGGAACAGTAGGAGGGATACCAATACCTGGGAGGAGATCATTTCTCTTTATGGGGTTTTATTTTGTGCTCGTGTGTTATCGATCGAGTCATTGGATATCTATGGGGATTCGAAGGTTGTCATATATTAGGCTATGGATTGGTCAACTTTTGAGCCTCTTATGCTTAATAATTGGATGAAAAGAATCAAGTCGATGATTGGATTATTCCAGGGATGAATTTTTCTCATATTTATAGAGAACAAAATGGAGTTGTAGATGTTATTTCAAAATTGGGCCACATAAGGGAGATTATTTATTCTTCCTTCCAAAATGACATCATGCACAGGATGGGGAAAATCTTCTTTAAATAAGTTTTCTCTCCTATGGCTGATACGCTACTTGTCAGGCTTATATTTTGTGAGACCTTTTATTGTGATAATCGATATTGTTTTAGTTATTGGACAAATAGACACATTTTGCTTCCTTGTTATTTGTTGTGTTAGATTTGGGCATACTAGCATGTCTATTTGAAGATCATGTATTGAATTGTTATATGTTGGACATGTTTTAGATATTTTAGGCTTGTTGGTAGTCATTTGTTGGTGATTATAGATTAATCACATATGTAAACATACTTTTATATGCTTTGTTATAATAACATGACTTATTAATACCACATGCCCAAAAAACCATAACTCACTTCATATCACACTTGTTGATATAATATTTTTTTTAACTAACCAATTTAATTAATGGAGCAAAAAGGCATAACTACTTTAGAGATAAATCTCAACTTTTGATTTATGTGTACTAATATGAATATTTTAGAATATTCGACTAAAGATTAAATCCCTACCTTCCACCTAACACTGTCCACCTAATAATTATTGTATTGAGACGCACTCCTTAGTCTAGTATGAAAGAGATGTTGTAAGGTCTTCCATCAAGTATCCAGAGGGAACAAATCTTTTGAGTTCAAAATCCATGGGGTCTTCACTCAATGAACTTATGACATATCACGTGCGTTTATGACATATTAAATAATACCCTTAATTTGACTACATATTAGAAAATACATCTAAAAGTCACATTGTTTAACTCCCTACCCATATGAACCTAATACACCTTCCCAATTAAAAATACCCCTACTTTCACTAGATATTGTAGGTATCGATTTTTTCATTAACATTTTTTATACCCCTTTATATTTTTTCATTAACTTTGAGCTATATTTTTTATATTTGCCAATATAAAAACCCTTTACCCCCTATATATCCCCACTATTTTATGTTATCTTTTCCTCAATATATATCCCCCAATATAAACCCACGTGGTATGGTATTGACCCCCTAGTGAAACCCCCTGTGTGCAAATATTTCCTCAAGTTTTTCACTAAAAAAACAAACCTCGAGAGATTTGACTTGATCAAATTACATAATTAAAAAAAGAGTAAAATTTATAATATTATAATAAAATAAAATTTAACAATGCCCATTTTTGGGCTCTAGGCTTTGACAACCCATGGTTTTGCCAATGGTATTTTTATGTAATATAGCCTATTTAAAAAAGTGAAGAAGAATATATATATATATATATATATATATATATATATATATATAATTAAGTTTTATTTACCTATTATATATATATATATATATATATATATATATATATATATATATATATAGATATATATATAGATAGATATATATTATTAAGTTTTATAAATTATTATATATAATAATACGTGTAATATTATGTTATGCAACTATTTTGACTTGATCAAATTACATAATTAAAAAAAAGAAGAGTAAAATCAATAATATTATAATAAAATAAAATTTAACAATGCCCATTTTTGGGCTCTAGGCTTTGACAACCCATGGGTTTACCAATGGTATTTTTATGTAATATAGCTTATTTAAAAAAGTGAAGAAGGATATATATATATATATATATCTATATATAGATAGATAGATAGTGGGTGTAGCTTGAAAATCATAGGGAGGAGCCACTCTTATCCTCACCACTTGAGTTCTAGTCCCACCAAGATTGACGTGCTCTCTCCTTGGTAGAATTTCTACATGAAAGATAACCAACTCACCAACACACCAGTGAATTTTCCGTAGATGTAGCTAATATCTATCTCCGGTGAATATATATATATATATATATATATATATCTTAATATTAGAACTATTAAGCTTCATAAGACATTAAATTTCTTGATGTGTAAACTTTTTCTCAAATTTTACACTAACAAATTCAAAAAAATCTATTCCAAAATAAAATATCTTATCTACTTAACAATATTCAAAATCAATATTTTAACCTTTATCAATATAATCTCAAATATTCATCTTAATAGGTAAATAAAACTTAATAATTTGAAATAGTTTATTAATAATTTTAAAATATAAACTTTTATTAATATTTTTAGATTTTAAGCCCTTTAATTTTAGACCATATTTAATAGGATTATATACTTGTGAATAAAGTATAAATTTTAAAAATATTATTATTTTTTCTACAAACAAATAAATTATAATTTAATAGTGTTATTCACTTAATGATAATTGTAATTTCAAAATAAGATATATATATATATATATATATATATATATATATATATATATATATATATATATATATATATATATATATGCGTATTAAAAAAAAGAATGAAAAGCACTATTAAATTGAAAAGTGGTGATATTGCATTGTCCACTTTTTTTAGGGTTAAAATTTCAACATAACTAAAATCATGATTATGGAAAACATTAAAATTCCAACAATTTTCAACAATGACATTAAATGTCAAATAGCATGACTCTCAATGACCTTAAAATTCTAGACATTTTTCAACCATGGAATTAAAACCAAATATCATGAGTACAAAAAAAAAAAAAAATTTCGACATTTTCTAGCCATAGCATTATAAACCAAATACATGAGTATAAAAGAACCTTAGAGTTTCAACATTTTCCAACCATGAGATTATAAACCAAATATCATGACTTAACAAAACTTGAACTTCAACACCTAAATCAAAGAGTAATTATGTCGTGAGCAATTTTTTTAAAACTTTTAAGGCTAAAATTATAGCTCTTTTGAGATCTTAGCATAAGATAAATTGACCCATTTTCAATCAGCACTAACATGGCAATATTTTTTTAACTATCTCTTATAAAATCATAATTAATGTACATGAAATCTATCATTAAAAAGAATTGTAATGCAAAATTTCTCCTCTTTTTATTTAAAAATGTTAAGTTTGTAGGTGGTAGCACAACTAGAAAAAAAGCATGTTGGCAAGCCCTCTTATGTATCCAGATGATCCCCAAAAATGTCTTTTTTTTTAACAAATTAAATAATTAAAATTTGTATTTTCTAAAAAAAAGATTAAAAATATCAATAAAAAAATGATTAAATTATTAAAAAAACAGTAATTAAAATTTTTATATAAAGAATTTAATAGAATAAACTAAATTAAAAAAAACCATATATTAAAAAAATAATAAAGAATAAATAAACTAATAAAAATACATAGTTAAAAAATTATAGAGGTTAAAATTAAATTAAAAGTAAAACTACCCAAAAATAAGTTAAAATTTTATGGAAATTAAAATAAAATTAAAAATAAAAATATTGAAAAATAAATAAATTTTAAAAGGGAAAAAAATAATAATAACAATATAATACAGATATATATTAAAAATTAAAAGAAATAAAAGAAATATATATATATATTTAATTAATTATTTTTTAAAACTAATTAAAAAAATGTTGTTAGTATGTTTTGTGTGTTGTGTAGAGGAGGGAAGTGTTTAAGGTTGGATAGAGTGTTGGACACGCATGACTTTGTTGATGTAGACTTGGTAGGAGATCTGGATAGTAGAAGATCTATAAGGAGGTATGTGTTTAACCTAATTGGAGGAGTAATCACTCAGCCCAACAAGAGATAGTCTATAGTAACACTCTTAACTACATAAGCTAACTACATGGTAACCACTCATATAAGCAAGAAAGTAGTATGGTTACAAGGATTGTGTTCACGTATTGAGTTGGTACAACAAGTTCTAAGGATAGATTGTGATGGTAGAAGTGCAATCTTTCTCACGAAAACCCATCTTATCATTCTAAGACAAAGCATATTTATGTTTAGTATAATTATGTGAGAGATATGATTGAAGATAAGAAGGTGCTATTAAAAAAGTTGGACATTTTAAAGAATGTTTTAGATTCATTAACAAAACTCGTGAGCATTGAGAAGTTTTCTTGGTGTAGAGAAACAATAGGCATTATTGCTCTGGATTATTGATCATGTACTCTTGTGATCCTCTATATGCAAAGAAAACAACAAGTGGGAAATGTTGGGCATGTGATATATTCTCTGCATGACTACATCAATGTATTGTATGTTCGGTCAGGTGCAACCGGGGAGGGTATGTCGATAGCTCCTCTATTTGGGGAGGGGGGGTTCTAAGGAGGGACGAAGCACCCTTGCTTTAGGGGTTGAGGGAAACACCTATGATTTTATTTTTTAGGCAAATTTTTGTGTCTATTTTTGGTAGTTTTTAACATGATTTTTACTTTTAATGGTTTTATGACTCATGGTGGTTTAGTCCATGGTTTTGTTGTTTCAATTAAGGAACTATAGTTGTATTCTAATCCTAGATAAATGGATTGGAAATTTATGGCATTAAATGGATGGTCTACTAATTCACACTTGTTTTCAAGCCCATAATAAGCTTCCACCATCCATTTTTCTTTTTTTGAACACTTCAGTTCCAATTGAGCTTATGATGAATGTTAGTTCCAAAATATTTGTTTGAAGGAACATTCTCCAAACTATTATTGTCATATATAAAAGTGTCATAAGTGATATTATGGGATTTGATTATTATAAACCATGTTTTGTATGTGTTCAGAGACGTACCCATACTAGTGTAGAAGTCCTTCACTATTTTTAAAAGATTATTAAGGAGATGGGGATTTCGTCCCATAAGAACAATATCATCAACACAAAGAAGAAGGATGATGGCTATACTAATGAAAGTTGGGCTAGTAGAACTAACTTCTTCCAACCAACATTCCAGCATATCAATGTAAATTCCAAAGAGATTATAGGACACAGGATAACCTTGCTTGACTCATAGATTACTATTAATTTCTTCTTGCCACCAATCAATGTTCCTAAACTTGGCAATGATGCTTTTTCATATAGTCTTATAGTAATAGAACTTAGCTCATAAGGAACGTTTAGCGATTTTCACCTATTCCAAAGGTTAGTCCCAAACACAATGTCAAAAACTTTTCTAAAATCAATGAAACAACAAAAGAGATTGGTTTTATTATTGTGTCATTCTTTCACAATAATCATAAATGTAACAAAATCCATAATTGAATAATATCCCATAAAACCACAATGTCATTTATCTTTTTTTTCCAAAGATTTCACTTATTTATTTATTTTTCTAAAATACTTAAAATTTCACTAAAATAAACATTAAATGAAATTAATTATATAATTTTCTAATCAAAGAAATTATTTTTATACTTTAAAATTATAAAAAAAATAAAACTTATCCAAAGCTACCCAATCTTTAAAGCATCTAACAAATATATAATTATGATAACTTATAGCAGACAACATTTGTGACCACCCATCCCATTATTATTATGTTAACCAACCAAAGTAGATGTCATTGAGAGGAGATGAAGCTGATAGGCATACAATGGGACAATCAATGTGGATTTTATTTTGTATAAACCTTTTCCACGGAGCATATGCACTTGTTGTCCCAAATAATGCAAAATGCTCCATACCAAATTAATTGTGTTTTCTTCCTCTTTCAATGATCCCGAATATGCCTGGTATATTCTTTTCTTTTTTATTAAACTATATAACCACCCTTACAACGCCAAACCACCCTTGGATCCATATAAAGTAATCGCAATTGGCAAGTCACCTATCCCATCGTGGGGGCCGATTTTAAACATTAAAGTAATTATATGTTTATGACAAAGGAGATAATTTAGAACATTTATTTTCCCTCCAACCACTCAAAGGACCCAACCACAATTCGATGATAAACGTGACGTGGGACCAAGTACAAACATATAAAGTTAAACGGTATAATTTAGTTTTATGAAACTACGGTTTATTCGTTTTGACTTACTTGTACGGGATTACATTATTAGCTTTTTCTTCCAACTTGATGCCCATGGTTGGAAATACACTCCAATTCCTAAGTAATAACACCATGCATCACTTCAGAGTTTACAACAACTTTATGAATGCCAACGGCACCACTTGGTCATTGTCTGCCCATTAATAGGCAAATCTTTAAAGTGATTTCATTATTTATTACTTAGAGTTGCCATTACGTATCTTATCAATTATATATGATTTGATGTCATATAATTATATTTAATTACCATATTTATTTATTTATAATTATATAATTGGAAAAATTAAGAACTATAGTAATTTTCAAAATTCAGGGCAGTTTTTTATTGGGGAAACTATATTAGAGTAAAAAATAGAATCTTTGTAAAGAAGTGAGAGCTAGTTAAAACTTGAAAGTTATAACAAAATAAGTAAATTATGTCTAATATGTAGGCATGATTGGTTAGTACAAAAGAAACAACATTTATTCAAGCATACACACACTCAATCTGCTTCATTCTTTTATCAAGAGTATTGATATAAGTGTGCATATGTTCCAGAGAATGGAGAATATCCTTATGAGACTCGTGGTGATCTAGGATGGTACGAGTCATCAAGAATTTCATTTACCAATATAAATTAATTGCAAGCATATACTGGTTGTACCTCTTTCTTGTGTTGCTTGTGTCCGGGACCCAATCAACCCACTCAACCAAGACTTCTGAGTCTCACAGAGAGGAGTAGTGAGAATAGGTTTCCTCCTTAAAGCTGGTGAGTTCCTCTTGAATATTGGCATGGGTGAGTTCACAAAAATGAGAGGCAAAAACATAAATCCTATGGCACATGCAATTTTTCCCATGGCAGACTTTCTTTTGATAGGATGCTACCCCTCGTCGGACTTGACATCTTTGACACAACATAAGGGGATGAGTAGTCAAGAAACCACTTGTGGTATTTTTGGACTGGCAGTTAAAGTTGGGTTGGAGGCCCTAGGGAGGAAACAACTAGTGTAGAGAAATAGCAACACAATGCTTATAGAAATTACGAAAAACCACTAGAATGAAAAACATTGTAGTCTCAAAATTACATAGTGTCTATGACCAGTCTTGTAACCACCAAATTACTTCAGACCACCTATCAAACCATAGTATGAAGGGTGCCCTAAAGAGTACGGTGATCATAGTGACACTATGATAGAAAATCAAAGAAGCCATCCCTTCATACCAGTACTAGAAAGAGAAACTCAAGATGACGCCACGCATGGAGACCCACCGGGCTACTTTACACCACTCATGCACCGCTGTAGCCTGCAAAGGCGAGACTCTCCAAGTGCCCATTTGATTCTCACCTATAACAACTTCAAGACGATATAATGCAGAGGCGTTGTGATAAGGAAACAATGAATCCAACCTCGTAGAACCACAACAGAGAGGGAGACTTGAACCAACACTAGGCGTGCTCACCCATAATGCCACATTGCACAACCAAGGCCCCCAATTTTCATCCCTTCAATATTGAAACCATTTGGGAAACATAAAATAAGCTGGAACAAAGGAGCATATAGATTTACCTTATTCCTCCACATTGCCTGTAAAGGAAAAATTCCCCAAGAACCTAGCAGATTTGTGTTAGCACCAATAGAACGACCCAATGTAGCTACCCTCTGTTGAGGTTACATCAAATCACAAATTCAAGGGGAACTCAGATTCTTCACGCAATAAGTTAATTGTAATAGAAATTTGAGAAACCAAACAATTTATCACTAAAAAGGAATTATTAAAGGTACTTACACAACTTGGACATCATATAAAAAGATGAAAGGTAAATAATCAAATTTTCTTCCTAAATATAACATCTAAATTGGAATAATTAAAGAAAATGCTCTTTTTCTAAGATTGGTATGCTATTTTTTCTCTAAAATACAATACATATGTTTGTGTTAAGCCCTATTTTGGTAATTAAATGATGGAGTTTTATGAAACAAATTTGTATGATTGTAGATAGAAAATGATTCTTGTGTAGTGCTACTTTTCCATAATTTTAAGGTATATATATATATCTATATATATATATATATATATATATATATATATATATATGAAGAAAGCTAGTGAAACCCTGAAATGATGAGGTTGAGGGCCAAGCCTCGCTATGCGGGTCTTAAAATAATCATAATTTTTTTAGAGCCAAGGTTGGTTTTCTTCCAATTTCAAAATAGTTCAATCAATTAAATTTGTAGTGGAAATAGAAGAACTATGTTTTCTAGAAATTTTATACATGTCAAAATAAAATAAATAATAAATAAAAAACAATAATTAATTTCTCAAAAGAAAATATATTTAGAATTTGCACATAGATCTCTATAAATATGTGCAATTTCATTACTAATGAACACATGGAGCATATATAAAAATGTGGTTAGAAATAAGGAAATTGTAAAATAGACGTGTGGTGACTTATGCAAACCCAATCAAGAGATTTGTCAATCCAAAACTAAAACCATAGTTGCCACCTCATGTAACCTACCCGCTACCATCTGTTGTCACTATGACCAACACCCTCCAAAATTTTGCTTACACTTGAATTTTGGAACCCACTAAGGATATTATGATTTGTCATTCCATGGTCACTTCACGATCATCTAATGTTTTTCAAAGTATTAAGTCTTCTTCTAAGTTTCAAAGTCACTTGCTCACGCATGTTCAGTCTTCGATGAATTCACAAACATACATATTTCTATTCAAGCTTAGATAGGCATTACACAACCCTTGAAGGTAAGGCTTGCACAATCACTGGTGACAGTGACTGCAAAATCCATAAGTACAATTTACTACGCAACACATGTCGACAGTCAGTGCAAACTCTTCATTGACAGTCTTCCTCAATCTGATTGTCAACAATTTTACTTTTACTTTGGTGAGTTTTCTCAATTGTCACTCTCGCACAACTTTATTTTTGCAAGTGTCGCTTTCACTTTCGTAACTATCGTTTTGGCTTGCTTTCACTTTAACAAGTGTCATTTTCATGTTATATTCAGTTTTTCATGTGTCACTTTCACTTTCTTTAAGCCTTTGCAAGTGTCTTTCACACTTTTCTCTTACTTTCCCAAGTGTTGTATTTTGGCATGGGAAGTGTCACATGTTGAAAAATCAGAGTTATGGTTCATTTTAAGAGGAAAATTTGGTACCAATGGGTCCTATTTATCATGTATACATGTATTAGACTCATTCCCAATGTTTCATACAATGGTGTACTAGTGTCGTCACTATCGTTGCAAAGTGTATCTTACATGTCTAACCTAGTCGAAGGGAGTCAATTGTAAATTATTGAAGGGCAGTTCTGATGCATTCTCCTACAATATTGTGTCCTATTCATCATAAAGACATGCATTAGAAAAATTTCCCAAGTCTTGGGCATTGTCGTACAAGTGTCATCATTGTCGCCACAAAGTGTACGCTAAGTGTCACACTTGGAGGAGAGTATTGTTTCACCATCGCATTAAGGAGATCATGTTGTTTCTGAAGTGCTGAGTGTTCTATGTTGTGTTGTCTATTTTTTTGAGTGCGTGATCATGTTCAAGTCTTACATTGGTTTCATAACTACTTCCCTAATCCCACACTTAGGGATACTTTGGAAGCTCCTCTTCCCGATTAACTTGACCTCAACCAACCTCCTTTAATTGTGCATTGTGTAGTATAAGTCCTCAGGATGATCCCTTGCCTCCTGGAATTGCACAATGCACTATTTTTTCCTCCAAGGACTATGCAATGTGCAGTCACAGTGCTCAATTGTTGCCTTCTACACTAAAAAATTGTGCAATCATCTCTCCCAATCAGTCATTCACTGCACATTGCATAGTCTTAGTTATCAAGTTATCTCCCCATCTCCTTGAACTGCATAACTATGTAATCCTGTTACCGAGTCTCCCACTGGAACTATGCATTATGTAGTCTCAGTGGGAAATTCTGCCTTACTGAGCTCCAAAATTATGTAGTCTTCCTGCCCAAGCCTCTAGTGCCGCACATTGTGTTGTCTCAAGCCTTAACACCTCACTCCTCGCCTCTCGAACTGGGGACTGCGCAATCCTTGAGCCTTCCTCCCAGTCTAGTATCTAGTTCCGGCACAATTAGTGATTTTCATGAAGCAAGCTAGACTAGGAGTTTTCCGAAATGATGTCATCTTTTTACGAGTAATTTTTAGTTACAAGTACTACATCTTGACATGACAGGGTGATGCTCAGAGAGGAGGAGAAGGAAACTATACTAAAAGACACTTGTGAAGCTGGAACTATGAAGAGGTCATCATGTAAGAAGATGAAGGGACACCAGTTTATGATAAGAGGACAAAGATCAGGACCACTCGAAGACTCCATATCATTCAGCCCTTGGAGGGTGAAGAAGAACAACAAAGAAGATTTTTCATGAAGATGAAGTACTAAACAAAACTTTCATGAATATTGAAGACAAAGCAACAAGAGAAACAACTTGGCATTGCGACTTCATCATGGGGTCCATGTCATCATTGTCAAGTTGTGTCTTGTTCCTGTGCCATCACAATGCCATGTGTGTCCTTCTGTCTTGCCACATCATTTGTGGATGTAATGATGTAATTATCAAAAAGAAAGGACAAAATGTAATGTATGGAAGTCCAAGAGTCATATGTGGAGTATGAAAATTCACATAGTCATATAGGGACAAAAGAGTTTTTAGAAAAATTCCAAAAGTAATATAGATGTTCAAAGGTCACACTAGACATCTAAGAGTCATGAGGGAAGCTAAAGAGTCATGGGGATATCAAAGGTCATTCCTCTTGTTATAAATAAGGTCATTCGTCTTGTTATAAATACACCCTCACAACTCAAGAAAATGGATTTGGGAGGCTTAGTCTTTGGAGAGCTAGCCTTGGCTTCTCTAGCTTAGCATAAGAGAGAAGATCATTCTTTGGAGAAGCAAGAAGTGACTTAATGTTCCACCATTGGAGCTAGTGACTCGCCATTGTAATTGTGTACTTGGATCTTTCACCTAATAATGAGAAGCTCGATGAGCCAACAAATTTTCATGCATATATCATGAATATAGAAAGACTATTTTTTATAGTTTTGCGGTATGTGTTTTGTTCACATGTACTAAGGAAATTGAACTATTTTAGTGGCTTTGGTACTTATCTTATTGAATGTGTGTTGTATTTGCTTTAATGATTGTTGTGTCTATGTGAATTACTTTTCTAGATAACTAACAAATATTTTCATGCTCTTGCATGTTTCCCTTAGGTTAGCACTATTACTTCCTTCAAGAGACTCACTCCTATCTCTCCCCTTGTGAAAGTCTCCTTTTACACATTGCAATTGGTGTTTCACAGTGTCAACTTGCTTGTTGATTTGAAAGGTTATGTGCATACTCTCTTATGTTATTCATTGCAGCTGAGGAAAACCTTAAGTTATGGTGGTCGGGCCAATACTCTGGATGGGGCTCTTACACCAAGTGGTGTGAGGTCTAATTAGGACTTCACATCGGGGAGACCCCCTTGGTTAAAAAATTTCTAGTACCATCAACAGTCAGCGCTAGAAGGAGGGACAAATGACAAGTTGGTCCCATTGAGTCTGTTTTGAATCTCTTATATTAAATGGCTCATCCCTAAATCATAATGTTGCTGTGTTTCGTTAATAAATCTAATGGTAAACTTTAAATCCCCAATGAGTCCCTTTATAACTTGTCTCAATAATAATTTGATAGTGAGGGTGAAATATCCATGGTCGAGCACATCTCTAATTTTCTCTATTTTTGTGAATTTTATAAAATTGATTCTGAAGATGTTTCTCTTATACTTTTCTTCCTCACACTTGAAGGAAGACTTAACTAATGGTTTCATAACTTACCATCTTCTTCCATCCATTCTTTTGAACACTTTATCAGGGAGCTTCATTTAGCATTTGATAAGTATGATTACAGGGATGTCCTTAAAACGATTAATGAACTAAGAATGAATCCTGGTGAATCAATTGAGGGTTTTTCTAATTGATTCCTTCACACATGTTATGTATTTCAAGAGGAGGATCTGGATTGGGATTTATTTAAACAAAAGTTTGAGCGTTTGGTTCATATATCTTTACATGGTGAGCCTGAACCCCCTGATGTTTCGTTTTGCCCAACTTTTGTAAATCATGAGACACCTCTAATTTTAGGGGATGAACCTATTATTCCTTTTGTTCCTTGTCCTTCTCCTTTCGCAGTATCAATGTGTGTGCCTCCTTGCGATGATGTTGAAGTTGGGAAATATGAAAATCAAGTGAATGACCTATATCTTCAACCTTTATCCATTTATCATGATCCAGATCTGAAGGAGGAAACTTTGGAATGATTTATGGAGCCTAAGGTGAAGAGTAATACCTCCATTCCACAAGAACATATTAATGCTCATAAATTTTGTCCTAAATATGCTTTGGATACTTGTCATCATCTATCATCTCTTTCTCATGACCCCTTGTCCCTTGATTTGCCTAATACATATATTCTAAATCTAAGCAGTGAACACGTGAAAGGTAGTCATATTTCGTAGATAGAGGAGCAATAAAGTGAATATTCTTTCATTCTTTCTTCTATTTTTCAAAGTCCTCCATGTGAAGATGGTGTTTCTCCATTCTTGGCTGATTTTGAATCTACTATTCTTAGTAGTCAATTAAATGAAATCGATTTGCGTAATCACTCTGATGTCTTGGGAAACCAATATTATGTTAATGATGACTCCATTGATGTATATGATTATGGAAGCCCAAGTGCACCAACTAATCTTTCGGTCTCTCAAGAAGATTTTGTTTCGAAAGATTTAGATCTTAAAACTAATTCGGTCAAATAAGATTATCTGACAAACACTTTTTCCTCTTCACCTCCCTATCCCTTATGCTCTACTATTTGTAATACATCAACTTGCAATGAAGATACTCTATGCTCTTCAAGTTCATCATGTAATGAGATGGATTATGAATTGACACAAGGTAGTGAGATTATCCATGATGAAGAAGAAAGAAATCAAATCATAGAGCATCCTTTCCATCCCTTATCATCTCCTATTTTGCATGAGGACAACTCTTCAAATCAGTTTTCTCATGAGATTTCTCTGATTCATACATCTCTAGATTTGTGATTAGAAGAATATTATGACTTGATTAATTTGTTTGTTGAAGTCATAAAATATGATGAAACTATGAGCTAAATGGTTTCCATCCAGATAATGGTGATCATGTTAATTTAACTAATAATAGATATCCACATCAAATTTGCAATCTCACTTAGTTCTCAAAATGCGGTTATCTATCTTTTCAAATTTCTATAATTTGTCAGGAAGTCGAGGCACTTCAACTCTTGTTGATGGTTATGTCAAGTTCTCACAATCCTGGTAAGATCCCCGAACCGTATCAAATTTGGATTTCCTCGCAAAATTCTTTACTCTGTATTATTTCATTGGATGCAAACTCAATGGATTTTGGGGTTTCTTGTTATAATTTTTCTATCTCTCGAGATCGAGTTTTTTATCAAATAAAATATTCTGCTTTAGTTGATTCATCCCCGTGCAAATCTCTTATATCGTTTTAGGTTTGGAATGTATGCCTTTCATGGATGCACAAAATTGTGAAGATGATTAATGTAAACATTATCTTTGGTCGAACAATTTGTGTCTATTGAATGCTATGGTGAACAATCAGCTCCTAATCTTCATTGTGAATGTTACTCAATTGATAATTTTTGTTCTATCCCAATCAATCCTTTTGAGAAACATTCAAATCTTGAATCATTTAGTAGATAAAACCCCCATGTTGATATGGATTCTAGATTTGATTTGACATATTCCTTTAACTTTTTTTTTCAACATGTTGTTTCAATCAATTTCCTATATTCGCAAAGCCAACAATTTCTCTTGCTTTCGCAAGCTCTCATGTTCTTAGTCTAGTATGGAATTAGACACAAAGGGAACTGATCAACAATCAAGAGTCTTGTATGTTAAGATACCGATCTAATCATAAAACTCGATCCAACAACTGTCATTCAACTTATCATTTTCCTAACAACATATTCGATGGCATTTGTATTACATCCTTTGATCTTTATGGTTTACCATCGCATCATTTCGATACTTGTCAAGCAATTCAGGCACTTCAACCCTCGTTGATGATTATGTTAGGCTCTCACTATCTTGATAAGCAACAAAGTTACCTCAAAACGAGAACTCTAGCCCAAAACCCCCAAAAAAACATGAAAGGAAAACCCCAAAATGAAAAGTTTGTATTCCGGAACGATGTTTTCTGTTTTAGGGTAACTTTTCTACAATTTTTAAAATGGCAGTAAAAGCCAACCTTTTTTCACAAAAAAACACACACACACTTAAAACAAAAAGTGTTGATGGTAGAACAACTATATATATATATATTTTTGCGGGTTACAATTTCAACACTTTTTAGCAATGACATTAATGATAAAATATCATGACTTTGAAAAACCTTTAAATTCCAACAATTTTCAAACATGACGTTAAAGATAAAATATCATGTCTATGAAAAGCCTTAAAATTCCGATAGTTTCCATCCATGCCTTTAAATATAAAATATCATGACTCTAAAAAACCCTAAAATTGTAACTGGTTTCAACCATAACATTAAAGATACAGTATTGCATCTCAGAAAAACCTTAAAATTTTGACAATTGTTCAGCCATGGAATTGAAAACTTTAAGTTTTAACCATATTTCAACCATGACATTATGGACAAATTATATGACTAAAACGGTTTTTAAAAATGAACACATAAATGAAAGAGTCATTATTCTAAGAGAATTTTTATTTTAAAGGCTAAATGTATAGCTCTTTTCAAATCTTAATCTACAACAACTTATCCTATTGCAATGAAAACCTAAAAATCAACCATCAAAATGAAGTGTCCCCTTTTAATGAGGCAATATTTAAAAAAATATCTTATACCAATGGATAGCAATAAATAATATCATGGAAATATCACTATATAATTTAAAAATTCAACATTAATTTCTATTTTTTTTTACTTTTAATCAAAATATCAACTTTGGTAGATTGAATATAACATAAATTATTTATGTAAGTCATTGTTGCATTGTGGATATTCTAAACATATGAATTCTTCATAATTAAAACATATAATCCAACAAACAAAGAAATGACTCATAACTTCATGTAAGATCATATGGAAGTCAAAATATTTATTTCAAGTTACCATGCAAACACCATTTACATAAATTGTCTTAAACAATTATTCAAAACCACTCATAGATTCTAGCACACCATTGAAATCTACAACATCTTTAGATGAATGACTAGATACATATGAAGATGACCCATATTCTTGTCTTTCATCAACTAGTTCCCCATCTGAGTCAACATGCATGCTCGCCATTTTAGGTTTCAAAAGTCTTCTATATTTACGACTGGATTCAACAGACTCCCATGTCAACATTGTTTCTTCTAGTAGCAACTTCTTCAAGATCTCTATGGTCCTGAAGTGAGCATTTCCTCTCTTTGTTAAATTCAAGTCATAAACAAGTATGTCAACATCCTCCAATTTTAAGAGGTATGTTCAACGACGATTTATATTCGTACCTTTACTTTTTCTCTTTCTCCCAATTTGTTTATCAACTACCATCTCCAGCTTGTACACACCATTGAATGGGTGAGTAGTTGTGGCATACCAATGTACTTAAACAATTATAATATCTTCATTTTCTTTAATGACATTTATAACCTTGGAATCCCATAATGGATAGCCATGTGGATCTCCACCTACTAGCATTGCGATCATGCAACCCTCCTTAACATCTTGCACAAAACCCCTATAAAGGTCTTCCATGGCTTCACATTGTGCACGTGATCTCCTTGAACCAATGTACATTTCTCTTTCCTCTACCTGTGGAGAATTAATAATATCTTGAGATTGTTTTTTTCAACAATGTGTCTTTCCTCTCGTTCATTTGGCATTTTTTATGGCCAAATAAATGGAGTATTGAAAAGTATATCTTCATTTGTTGATCTTGAAATGATATCACTTTGATTATTGAAAAAAAACTCCCACCAAACTGAATCAACAACATCAAAGTATTCATTTGTATCTCTGATAAATTTTTTAATTTCCTCCAAGCATTCAGAATAATTTATATCTCTCTCATGCCTTTGTGCATTATGGAGTTCAACGACTGATTGTAATAACAATATCTTTGCTACAAATATTGGATGATCTAGAATGAACTTCAAAAATGCTAAACCTGATGACGACCCCCATTCTACAACAGTTGAATACTTCTTGCCCCATATAAGTGTTTTCCCATCAATTGTTTTGATATGAAATTGATGTTAGAAGCTAATATAATTAATTTGTTCAATGCATTTCTCCTCACCATGAAATCCTAGAATAAACATTCACATGTCAATAGTTTCTCCCAACACATGAAAAACAAGCTCTGGAATGTATGATTTTTTAATACATTCAATTAATGATGGCAAACTCAGACTCCCAACATCCTTCCTCTTCAATGTTACTGAAAAATGACTGAACATATGATCAATATGGACATGATTGTGCCCAACAGGAAGGAAACAAACCTTTACCTTCTAAAAAATTCCCAGTTCAACAAGCTTGTTTAGATATCCAAAAACAAATTGATTTTTGTTTTCACGACTTGTGTTGTCTAATTGCACATAATTGAGTCGAGAGGCGTTCTCTAGCCCAATATGAAAGAGACTTTGTAATATGATTTTATGTTATGTTATGCAAACATTTTGAATCAATCAAATTACATAAAAAAGAAGAGAAAAATTAATAATTATAATTATTAATTATTAAAATAAAATAAAATAAATAAGATTTACCATTGGCTATTTTTCGGCTCTAGGCTTTGAAACCCCATGGTTTTGTTGGAAAATCTGAAAGACGATAAATATTTTCTTGATCTTGATAATTACTTGTGATGTTTCTTATTATTATGATTCTTTATGTCTTCTTTCTTTAGTTCATCAAGCAATTACCAAAAGAAGAAACACATAAAACAATGAACACAAGATGTAGGCACATGCCAGGGAAAAACCTCCCTGAGGGGAAAAACCAGTAAAAGTAATTCTTCCTTTCAATAGTATTGTTTGAGACTCTTAACCCTAGACAAAGACTAGACCTTCCCTCGACATCAAGTCAACCTCCAGAAGATTGACCTCTTCCCAACAACTTCGACTATGTAGCAACTTGCAACAGTTAACAACTTCCGAAAGTAGTCCAACTTGGAAGACTTCTATCTACCAATCTAGAGCATGAAGCAGAGAAACACCACCACCAAAATTTCAATTTTCCTTGACTCCTTAGACTGACCCAAACTCGCATTCTCTTCAGCTTCCAGGAAACAGACTTTCCCAACTACCCACTTCACACTTATGCCCAAGAACAAGATTCTTACACTTCTACCCAATAGAGAGAATTCAAACTTGAAGAGAATTGATGCTCCAAATGAATTCAAAGTCCTTCCTTTTATAGGATTCTTGTGGGGTCGAATAGGGTCTTAGTCTGACATGGTGTGGAGGTTCCATAATTCATATTTGACTCAATACTAAACCTTTTTACATGATTGAAAAGCCCAAGAAGGGTCTCTTTAAATGTAAAATAATTATATAGACTCAGAATAAATCCTAGAAGTCCTCAATGGGGACTTTGACCTAAGACAAGGTGACCCAAGCATGAAACCCATGCTTTAATAAGTCACAATAATAATAATAAAAAATATTTTCTTTATTCTTTTGACAAGTACATTACATAATGACTCAAGTACATTATTGAAGACCGAAAATAGTTACTTTTTCCAACACTACCTCTTAACTAGGGAGGTATTCATATTGTACATATACAATGGAAGATCTCAAACTATATGAACCATGAAGAACTTTAGGCACTGCAATGCCATGGACTAGATTCCTAACTAGGGAAATCTATCCAAACAATCAATCAATAGTTTAGGCACTTGAATGCCAAGTACTAGATTCTTGACCAAAGCAATCAATCCAGGCGGGGCTAAGATGGACTCAAGATTTTATCCCCTCTGGGTGCCATCAATATTACTTGCTAACCATCAACCCAAAATCTAGGTCCTTATTAGAGCTCAATGACCAGTGCCACCTTTCCAACTTCGGGACCCAGATATCAGTACAAAGTGCTAGCCAAATGTCTACCCAGGAAATTCTTCACTCGCAAAGCCTCAACACTCCTTGATCTAGTAGATCAAGAATGTCGAATCTATCCCAATCAAACTGATTGGGTAACTAGCATGCTATCAAATCCTTTGAGAAATTCAACTGTACAAGCATAACCCCAATAATATATTTTCACATGTACATAATCAAATATAAACCTCCAGGGACTTTCAGGCAACATATGTTGCTTCTCACATTTCCATAGTAGGACTATCAACTGAATATTTGTAGAAGGTTCCTCAATCATACAATTTTCTTCCCACTTCATATGAAACAACATATTCTTCAATCATATCCAACTTTCCTTCTTTCAACAACACTTCAAAATGCATTCTCCAATTTCCTTTTCTTATTCATGGCCTTCACTTAGGCTTACGACTGTTAGTCTTGGTCTAGTGCATGACACATGAAGCAGAGAACCATATCTGTCTCTCCCTCTTAACTAGAAAGGACGTCTTTATCTGGACTCCCCCTTGATATTAGGGAGATCTCTTATGTTCATGCTTCCTCTAGGAGATCAACTTCTTCTTTTCTACATTCGAGAATCTTTTGTGGATTTCAATCATTTCATCAGAGTTATCATTATCCTCATAATTCTTATCACATCAATGATCATCTTCAGCAAGTTGAAGATTGTGTACCTGCACAACTTCAATAGAAAGTACAACCAAATCTATGGAAGCATGATGTTAGCCATATTAGAATCACATAAGCATTTCAAATTTATTTATAACAGATACCAAACTTAAAAAGGAGACATGTACTCCTTAACACCTTTTCTAGGGACTTTTCCATACACCCTAGACTACTTCATAACAACATTCATTCCATCTAGGGTTTTATTGTGTCTTCCAAAGGTATGACATACCTTACTACAACATATACCAATCCCTATAAACAATTTACACAAATATAGATCTACAAATTATCTAACAACCTTTCAAAATACACACATTAGAATTCTTACGAGGGATTCATACAAATCCTAGATTTCATACAAAAGAATCAATCACAGTCAATCACTGCTTAGTCACTAACCTGACTAGCTTCCACTAGGGTTAGTTCCAACTCTTAGATTTTCAATCTCAACAAAAAATTGAAACTTCACAAATCTTGATGTATCATATAGTCATCATATATCAAATATTTCTACTTCGACTAAGGTTTAACCCTATAAATTCACAATCTCAACAATCATCAAATACATAGATCTTAGATTGTTACATTACACATACTAGACAATTTTAACTTCACCAGGGTTTAGCTATAACACCCTAGATTTCCAAACATCAACATCCTAGAATCTCAGACAAGGACTTCCATTGAATCCTAACACTCATGACCATCAACGACTAGGTCAACACATATCTAGGAAATCATAACCATACATCAACATATCATATGTCTAATAACATAAATACATTTTACCTAGACCAACCTAGGACTTCAACCAAAACAACATATCCATATATATGCCTAGATTTTATCATCATGTAAATATATATCATATGATGTGTTAATCAAACCCAAATTCACAAATATCAATAAGACTTAGACACACAACCATCTTGATTACACTAGCGTTTGATCAGACAAACACACATATCAAGGAAATCATTTTTAAGATAGTATAAGGGTCTTGCTCCCACATTCCAACAAACCCCAGTGAGTTAGGTTTCCAATGTGGAAACATAACAAACCCTATATTACCAAAGGCTTTGGGATTTAGACCTTATCATTCAATCCTAACAAGTTAGGATTTCCCGATCACGCCAAAATCCCAAACATGACATCCTCAATAAAAAATTCAACCAACATTTCACAATATCCTTAAGCAACTTAGGATTTCAGACATTCACATTAGCATACCCTTCGGTTAGGGTTTTCCATAACCTGTCTAGGGTTCTACATAGTCAATCAAGAATATGAATGGGGTGGGTAGATTTATCAAGAGATGAATCACCCAAACAAGAATCACTTGTCTTTAGAGATCCTCCTTCTTTCGTATGTTTTCCCTAATCAAGACAATAAAGGGAGAAATGTGATTAGTATTTACGATAATCAAAACTAAATGTGTATATGAACCCAAAACTGAAAAGACATAGGATACTTATCTTAGGTAGTTGTTGGGAGCTCCCTCCAAAGCTAGAGGGATACCTACAAACTTATAGAAATAATAAAAAATGTCCTTTCCTATAAGTTATAAAACATATAAAACAAGATATATAAAAATACAAGTAAATGACTTAATAGCGTAATTCCCTAATGTCAGGTTCTTCAAGATTGTATGTGGTCAGATTCGTACCCATACTAGTGTAGAAGTCCTTCAATATTTTAAAAAGATTATTAAAGACATAGGGATTTCATCCCATAAGAACAATATCATCAACACAAAGAAGAAGGATGATGATTATACTAATGAAAGTTGGGCTAGTAGAACTAACTTCTTCCAACCAACATTCCATCATATCAGTGTAAATTCCAAAGAGATTATAGGACATAGGATAACCTTGCTTGACTCATATATTACTATTAATTTCTTCTTACCACCAATCAGTGTTCCTAAACTTGGCAATGATACTTTTTCATACAGTCTTACAGTAATAGAACTTAACTCGTAAGGAACGTTTAGCGATTTTCACCTGTTCCAAAGGTTAGTCCCAAGCACAATGTCAAAAACTTTTCTAAAATCAATGAAACAACAAAAGAGATTGGTTTTATTATTGTGGCACTCTTTCACGATAATCATGAATGTAACAAGATCTATAATTGAATAATATCCTATAAAACCACATTGTCATTTATCTTTTTTTCCATACATTTCACTTATATATTTATTTTTCTAGAATACTTAAAATTTCACTAAAATAAACTTTAAATGAGATTAATTATAATAATTTTCTAATTAAAGAAATTATTTTTATACTTTAAAAATATAAAAAATGAAACTTATTTAAATTTTAAATGACTTTTTTATTTTTTATTGATTTTTTAAAATATATTATTTTAATTTAAAAATTAAATTTATTTTTTCACCTATGGAACAATACCACTTTGCTATCCAATCTTTAAAGCATCTAACAAATATATAATTATCATAACTTATAGCCGGAAAAATTTGTGACCACCCATCCAATTATTATTATGTTAAGCAACCAAGGGAGATGTCATTGAGAGAAGATGAAGCTGATAGGCATACAATAGGCCAATCAATGTGGATTTTATTTTGTATAAACCTTTTCCACGGAGCATATGCACTTGTTGTCCCAAATAATGCAAAATGCTCCATACCAAATTAATTGTGTTTTCTTCCTCTTTCAATGATCCCGAATATACCTTGTATATTCTTTTCTTTTGTTTAGAATAATCTCGTTGATGGCCAAGATATCATCTTGAGTCTAGCTATCTTCACAAAGAATGTTGCTATAATATCTTCTTTAGTCATCTTCGTATTCCTCAATCGATTCTTCAAACTTGCTACTTGACCAATGTTCTTAATAGTGAACAACTTCGACAAGGCTTCATACATTTCTTGAGCATAATCGATGTTAGCTATGAATGGGACAAGATCGTATTTTATCCCTTCTACCATCAGAGTCATAACCACCAATTCTAAATCCTTAAATTTTTCTTTGTCGGCATCACTGGATTCTTATGTAGGTTTCTTTACGTTCCTTTCACCATATCCAACACCTTGTTCTTCTTGAGGATTAAGTCAACCCTCTTCTTCCAGGATCTGAAGTTGGATGGTCCTTCAAGTTTTTTTTCACCCTTGATTGAGTCAGACATCTTCCTTGGATATAATAGACTCCTTCCTTGAGATAGTGCCTATGAATGGACCTGCCTTTTTCTTCTTTCTTCACCAAAGATCTAATTCCATGTTGGAAAATAAAAAAGGAAATAAACATTTTCTTGATCTTGATAATTACTTGTTATGTTTCTTATTATTACGATTATTTATATCTTCTTTCTTTAGTTCATCAAGGAATTACCAAAATGAGCAACACATAAAACAATGAACACAAGATGTAGGCACATGCCAGGGAAAAACCCCCTCAAGGGGAAAACCCAATCATAGTAGTTCTTCCTTTCAATAGTATTCTTTGAGATTCTTCACCCTAGACCAAGACTAGAGCTTCCCTCCACACCAAGTCAACCTCCAGAAGATTAACATCTTCCCAGCAACATCGACTATGCACCAACTTGAAACAGTTAACAGCTTCTCACAATAGTCCAACATGGAAGACTTCGATCTCGCAATCCAGAGCATGAAATAGAGAGAGACCACCACCAAAATTTCGATTTTCCTTGACTCCCTAGACTCACCCAAATTCGCATTCACTTCGGCTTCCCGACAACAGACTTTCCCAGCTACCCACTTTGCACTTCTTCCCAACGACAAGATTTTCGCATTTCTACCCAGTAGAGAGAATTCAAACTTGATGAGAAGTGATTCTCAAAATGAATCTAATGTCCTTCCTTTTATAGGATTCTTGTGGGGTCAAATAGGGTCTTTGGCTGACTTGATCTTCCCCTAGGCTGACATGGTGTGGAGGTTCTATAATTCATATTTGACTCAATACTAAACCTTTTTACATGATCCAAAAGCCCAAGAAGGGTCTCTTTAAATGTATAATAATTCTATAGACTCGGAATAAATCCTAGAAGTCCTCAATGGGGACTTTGACCTAAAACAATGTGACCCAAGTATGAAACCCATGCTTTAATAAGTCACAATAATAATAATAAAAATTATTTTCTATATTCTTTTGACAAGTACATTACGTAATGACTCAAGTACATTATTGAAGACCCAACATAGTTACTTTTTTCCAACAGGTTTTGCCAATGTTATTTTTATGTAGTATAGCCTATTTAAAAAAGTGACGAAGAAAAATTATATATATATATATATATATATATATATATATATATATATATAGATATATATATATATATATATAGATATATATATATATATATATATATATATATATATATATATATATATATATATATATATATATATCAAGTGGGTGTATCTCAGGTCGTAGGGGGAGTCACTCTTATCCTCCTCACTTGGTTCTAGTGCCACCAAGATTGACATGCTCACTTCTTGGGAGTAATTTCTACATGAAAGATAACCAACTCACTTAGACACATGTAATTTTTTCGTGGATGTAACTAATATCTATCTTCGGTGCAGTGAATCTCTAGCCCCCTCCCCCCCAACACACATATATATAATCAACATAGATTTATTTTAACATTGAAGCAATCTCTTGATGTACAAACCTTTCCTCGAGTTTTACACTAAAAAAATTCAAAAAATCCATTCCAAAATAAAATATCTTATCTACTTAACAATATTCAAAATCAATATTTTAACTTTTATTAATTTAATCTCAAATACTCATCTTAATATATAAATAAAACTTCATAATTTAAAATAATTTATTAATAATTTTAAAATAAAACTTAATAATTTGAGATAGTTTGTTAATAATTTCAAAACATAAACTTTTATTAATATTTTTAGATTTTAAGTCATTTCATTTTAGAATATATTTAATAGGATTATATACTTGTGAATAAAGTATAACTTTAATACTAATCCTTATTACAATTTAAATTAAAATATATTTTTAAAAAATATTAATTATTTTTTCAAAAACAAATAAACTATAATTTAATAATGTTAGCAATTTAATGACAATTATAACCTCCAAACAAGTATGTATATGTATATATCTATATATATATATATATATATATATATATATACCCAAAAAGTATGAAAAGACACCATGTAGTTGTAAAATGGTGATATCAAATAGCATGATTTTAAATATCTTTAAAATTTTAAACATTTTTCAACCGTAGAATTAAAACCAAATATGATGAGTATAAAAAAAAATTAAAATTTCAATATTTTCTAGCCATAGCATTATAACCAAATATATGAGTATAAAAGAGCCTTAAAGTTTCAACATTTTCCAACCATGACATTATAAATCAAATATTATGACTTAACAAACCTTGAATTTCAACACCTAAATCAAAGAGTAATTATGCAGTGAGCAATTTAAAACACAAAATATGGCTAAAATTATAGCGCTTTTGAGATATTAACATAAGAGAACTTGATCCATTTTCAATGGGCACTAACATTGCAATATCTTTTAACTATCTCTTATTAAATCATAATTAATGTACATGAGATCTACCATTAAAAATATGTAATGCAAAATTTCCCTTCTTTTTAATTAAAAATATTAAGTTTGTGTGTGGTAGCATAATTGGAAAAAGGCATGTTGGCAAGCCCTTTTGTATCGGTATCCAAGTGATCAGAAGTTCAATCCCCAAATATACCTTATTGAACAAAAATAAATGAAAACAATAAATAAACTAAACTAGATAGTTTAAAATTTATAGAAATTAAATTAAAATAAAATTAAAATTAAAAATATGGAAAAATAAATAAAAAAATTAAAAATAAATAAATAATAATAATACAATAAAAATATATATATTAAAAATTAAAAGATAATAAAATTTATTTAATTAGAAAAAAGGCTATTTTTTTTTTAATTAATTGAAAAACAATTTAAAAATTGTTGTGTGTATGTTGTGCATGTTGTGCGGAGGAGGGAAGTGTCTAAGGTTGGATAGAATGTTGGACACACATGGATTTGTTAATGTAGAATTGGTTTGAGATTTGGATCGTAGAAGATCTACAAGTAGGTATGTGTTTAACCTAATTCGAGGAGCAATCAGTTGGACCAACAAGAGCTAGTCTATAGTGGCACTATTGACTACATAATCTAAATACATGGTAGCTAGTCATGTAAGCAAGAAAGTAGTATGGTTACAAAGATTGTGTTCACGTATTTTGGTACAACAAGTTGTAAGGATAGATTGTGATGGTAAAAGTGCAATCTTTCTCGCGAAAACCCATCTTATAATTCTTAGACAAAGCACATTGATATTTAGTATAACTATGTGAGAGTTATGATTGAATATAAGAAGGTGCTACTCGAAAAGGTGGACATTTTAAAGAATGTTTTAAATTCATTAACAAATCTTGTGAGCACTGAGAAGTTTTCTTGGTGTAGAGAAACAATAAGCATTATTGCCTCAAACTGTTGATCATGTACTCTTTTGATCCACTATATGCAAAGAAAACAATAAGTGGGAAATGTTGGGTATGTGGTATATTCTCTGCATGACTACATCAATGTATTATATGTTCAGTCAAGCGCAACTGGGGGGGGGGGGGGTTGTTTACTCCTCCATTTGGGGAGTGGGGGTTGCAAGGAGGGGCGAAGCCCCCTTACTTTAAGGGTTCAAGGGAGACACCCATCATTTTTATTTTTTAGGCAAATTTTTGTGTTTGTTTTTGGTAGTTTTTGACATGATTTTTACGTTTAGTGGTTGTATGACTCATGGTGGTTTAGTCCATGGTTTTTTGTTTCAATTAAGGAACTATAGTTGTATTCTAATCCTGGATAAATGGATTGGCAATTTATGGCATTAAATGGATGGTCTACTAATTCACACTTGTTTTCAAGCCCATAATAAGCTTCCAGCGTCCATTTATCCTTTTTTCAACACTATAGTTCCAATTGAGCTTATGATGAATGTTAGTTCCAAAATATTTGTTTGAAGGAACATTCTCCAAACTATTATTGTCATATATAAAAGTGTCATAAGTGATCTTATGAGATTTGATTATTATAACCTATGTTTTGTATGTGGTCAGAGTCGTACCCGTACTAGTGTAGAAGCCTTCAATATTTTTAAAAGATTATTAAAGACATAGGGATTTCTTCCCATAAGAACAATATCATCAGCACAACGAAGAAGGATGATGACTATACTAATGAAAGTTGGGCTAGTAGAACTAACTTCTTCCAACCAACATTCGAACATATCAATGTAAATTCCAAAGAGAATATAGGACACAAGACAACCTTGCTTGACTCATATATTACTATTAATTTCTTTTTACCACCAATCAACATTCCTAAACTTGGCAATGATACTTTTTCATATAGTCTTACAGTAATAGAACTTCGCTAATATGGAACGTTTAGCTCTTTTCACCTATTCCAAAGGTTAGTCCCAAACACAATGTCAAAAACTTTTTTTAAAATCAATGAAACAACAAAAAAGATTGGTTTTATTATTGTGGCACTCTTTCACAATAATCATGAATATAACAAGATCCATAATTGAACAATATCCTATAAAACCACATTTTCATTTCTTTTTTCATGTCTTTCACTTATTTATTTATGTAAAATACTTAAAATTTCACTAAAATAAACTTTAAATAAGATTAATTATAGTAATTTTCTAATTAAAAAAAAATATTTTTATACTTTTAAAAATATAAAAATAAACCTATCTAAATTTTAAATATTTCTTTTTTAATATTTTTTTAATTTAGAAATTAAATTTATTTTTTCACGTATGGAACAATACCACTGTGCTGCCCAATCTTTAAAGCATCTAACAAATATATAATTATGATAACTTATAGCAGACAACATTTGTGACCACCCAACCAATTATCATTATGTTAAGCCACCAAGGGAAATGTCATTGAGAGGAGATGAAGTTGATAGGCATACAATGGGCCAATCAAAGTGGATTTTATTTTGGGTAATAAGGAATCAATGTGGATTTTCTTTTGGTAATAAAGACACACTTAGTGAACAGTTTTATAAGCCTTTTGCACGGAGCATATGCACTTGTTGTCCCAAATAATGCAAAATGCTCCCTACCAAATTAATTGTGTTTTCTTCCTCTTTCAATGATCCCGAATATGCCTGGTATATTCTTTGCTTTTTTATTAAGCTATACAACCACTCTTACAACGCCAAACCACCCTTGGATCCATATGAAGTAATAGCAATTGGCAAGTCACCTATCCCATCGTGGGGGCCGATTTTAAACATTAAAGTAATTATGTTTATGACAAAGGAGATGGCTTAGAACATTTATTTTCCCTGCAACCACTCAAAGACCGCAACCACAATATCATGATAAACGTGACGTGGGACCAAGTACAAACATATAAAGTTAGACGGTATAATTTAGTTTTATGAAACTATGGTTTATTCGTTTTGGCTTTCTTGTACGGGATTACATTATTAGCTTTTTCTTCCAACTTTATGCCCATGGTTGGAAATACACTCCCTTTCCTAAGTAATAACATCATGCATCATGAAGGAGATTTTCCAGTAACTTAGTTCACAACAACTTTGTGAATGCCAACGGCACCACTTATCTGGGCCATTGTGTGACCATTAATAGGCAAATCTTTAAAGTAATTTCATTATTTATTATTTAGAGATGCCATTACATATCTTATCAATTATAGATGAGTTGGTGTAATATACTTATACTTAATTACCACATTTATTTATTTATAATTCTTTTGGTAAATTTTATAATTGGAAAAATTGGGAAATATAGTAGTTTTCAAAATTCAGGTTGGTTTTCCATAAGGGAAATCAGATTAGAGTAAAAAATAAACTTTCTTTAGGGAAGTGAGAGCTAATTGAAATCTTAAAGTTACAAAAACGAGTAAATTATGTTTAATATGTAGGCATGATTGGCTAGTTACAAAAGAAATATCTATTCGAGTATACACACGCTCAATCTGCTCCGTTTTTTTATCAAGAGTATTGAGATGTGTGTGCATATGTTCTAGAGAATGGAGAATGTCCTTATGAGACTCGTGGTGATCTAGGATGGTATGACCCATCAATAATTTCATTTGCCAATATAAATTAATTGCATGCATATATTGGTTGTACCTCCCTCTGGTGTTGCTTGTGTTCAAGACCCAGTCAACCCAGTCAACCATGACTTTTGATTTTGAGAGGGAGGAGGGTGCGAAGCGGCTCCTCCTCAATGTTGGTGAGCTCTTTTTGAACATTGGCATGGGTGAGTTAGCAAAAACAAGAGGCGAAAACTTGAGCCCTATGGTGCATGCAAGTTTCCCCATGGTAGACTCTCTCTTGATAGGATGCTACCCCTCATCGGACTTGACCTATTTGACGCAACATGAGGGGATGAGCAATGAAGAAACCACTTGTGGCATTTTTGGCCTAGTAGTTAAAGTTGGGTTGGAGGCCCCAAGGAGGAAACAACTAGTGCAAATAAATAGTAACACATTGCCAATAGAAATTACAAAAGTCCACTAGAAAGAGAAACATTGTAGTCTCAAAATTACATAGTGCCTGTGACCAGTGTTGTAACCACCAAATTACTTCAGACCACCTATCAAACCATAGTCTGAAGAGTGCCCTAAAGAGTAAGGTGATCGTAGAGACACTATGATAGAAAATCAAAGAATCCATCCCTTCATATCGGTACCAAAAATAGAAACTCAAGATGGCGCCAAGCAAGGAGACCCACTGGGTTTCTTTACACCACTCATGCACCCGTGTAACCTGCAAAGGTGATACTCTCCAAGTGCCTAATTTATTCTCACCTATACCAACATCAAGATGATATAATGCAGAGGCGTTGTGATAAGGAAACAATGAATACAACCTCGCAGAACCACAATAGAGAGGGAGACTTGAACCAACACTAGGTGTTTCCAGGTTCTCACAATCCCGGTAAGATCCCTGAACCATGTAAAATCTAGATTTCCTCGTAAATTTCTTTACTCCGTATTATTTCACTGGATGCAAACTCGATGGATTTTGGGATTTCTCGTTATAATTTTTTTATCTCTCGAGATCAGGTTTCGGTTGAGATAAAAGATTTTGGTTTAGTTGATTAATCCCCATGCAAATCGCTTGTATCAATTTCAGGTTTCGAATGTATATCTTTCATGGATGCATAAAATTGTGAATATGATCAATGTAAAGATTATCTTTGGTCGAAGAATTTTTGTCTGTTGAATGCTATGGTGAACAATCAACTCCTAATATTCATTGTGATTGTTACTCAACTGATCATTTTTGTTCTGTCCCAATCAATCCTTTTGAGCAACATTCAAGCCTTGAATCATTTAGTGGATAAAAACCCCCATTCTGATACGGATTCTGGATTTGATTTGAGATATTCCTCTAACCTTTTGTCAGCATGTTGTTTCAATCGCTTTCCTATATTCACAAAGCCAACAATTGATTTTGGTTCCACAAGCTCTAAAATTACTGGTCCAGTATGGAATTGGACACAAAGGGAACCAATCTATAATCAAGAGTCTTGTATGTTAAGCTACCGATTTGATCATATTACTAGATCCAACAACTTCCATTCAACGTATCATTTTCCCACCAACATATCTAATGACAATTGTCTTACATCCTTTGATCTTTATGGTTTACCATCTCATCATTTGGATACTTGTCAATTAGTTGAGGCACATCATCCCTTGTTGATGATTATGTCAGGTTCTCATTATCGTGACAAGCAAAAAAGTTACCAATCAAACTAGAACTACTACCTCAAAATGAGAACTCTAGCCCAAAACCCCCAAAAAAACATGAAGGAACAACCCAAAAACGAAAAGTGTGTATGCCGAAATGATGTTTTCTTTTTTTAGGGTAAATTTTCAACATTCTTTAAATTGGTAGTGAAAACCAATTTTTTTTGTAAAAAAGATGAAAAAATCACCCTCAAAACAAAAAGTGTTGATATTTTGTAGATCTAACCCAAAAATATAAGATAATGAAAATAAACCCAGAATAATATGAAATGATTCTTTATTGATATCAAACCCTTAAGGTAGGGCAACACCATACATTCACTCCTTAAGGAAGGAGAACACTCCACAAGCCATATGCCTGTTCATACAATAATCCTTCACTCCATATCCTCCATGTGGAGTCTCTAGCCTTTATATAGGCCTCATACATACAATACCATGTATCATTACCATGGTTTCCTCATACCATCAAACTAATACCATGGGCCCATTACATTATTATTAACTACTTGTGGTCCCTTACATGACATGGGTTAACCACCTTATTTATTACTATGGCCCATCCCATTATTACATTATTACCTTGGGTACCTCCCTTGGTACCCCATATTATCCCCCCTAGGTATATAACATGATACTAGAACAACATTTTTTTTAGGTTACAATTTCAAGAAGTTTTAGCAATGACATTAAAGAAAAAATATTAGGACATTGAAAAACCTTAAGATTCCAACATTTTCCGAACATGGTGTTAAAGATAAAATATCATGACTCTTAAAAACTCTAAAATTGTTATTTTTTTCAACCATAGCATTAAAGATAAAATATTATAACTCAGAAAAACCTTAACATTTTGACAATTTTTCAACCATGGAATTAAAAACCTTAAGTTTTCAACATATTTCAACCATGACATTATGGACAAATTATATGACTAATTTTTTTTTAAAAGTGAACACGTAAATGAAAGATTCATTATTCTAAGAGTAATTTTTATTTTAGAGGCTAAAGTATAACTCTTTTCAAATCTTAGTCTACGACAACTTATCCCTTTTGAGAAATCTAGAGGGAAACAAGTGTAGGTGATTTCTCTTACTTTGATAACTCTTTATGATGTATTTTTACTTTACTCGATTAACTTCTTCTTTTCTTTATTATTATTAGTGTTCTCTATCATCAAACAACTACCAAATAATAAAGAAAAATGAGACAATAGGACATAAGATATAGGCAATCAACCAAGGCCAAAACCTCTCCAATTGAGAGGAAAACCGACCAAAATCATTCTCTTCTTATAGAACTTCAATTGAAAAATTCGAAGACCTATGACCCTTGACCAAGACCCTCTTAGACCAAGTCATCCTTCCTTATTGATGATCTTTCCTTACACATCTCCCAACAACAAACTTCGACCTTTCAACAACTTCTCCAACAACTCCAACCCCAACAACAATTTTTGCAACTTTGACCTGGAAACATCAACAAATCTAACCTTGATGTTAGCAACTTCAACCTAGAAACTTCACAACATTTATCTAGAGGTAGCTTCACAGCTTGCAACTTCACAACTTCGATGCAGCTTTAGAATTTTGTGTAGCCTAAAAAATGTAGAAACCCTAACAAAAGAGAGAGAAAGAGAGGCCCAAAAACTTCGATCTTGATCTTACTCTTCTCCTTCATCCTTTTCTAGCTTATATCTTGAGGATATCGAACTTGCTTGAGGGAGTGTGCAAATGAGGTTGAATTCCTTCTTATTTATAGGCTTGTAAGGGGTACAAATTGCTATTTTGAGGTTGACTTGTCCCTTCATGTAGGCTAACTTGATCTTTGTGTCATGAGGAGGTCTTGGACGGTATTTTGACAATAATTTTTCCCTTACAATATGTAACATGCCCAAATGGGTCTCCAATACATGAAAATTACTCAATTGACTTTATGACAAACCTAGGAGCACAAATGGGTGCTAGACCCAAAAATAAATTTCCCTTGAGCATGAAACTGATGCCTCAAGAACACAAATAATAAATTTATTTTTCTCTTTTCACTAAATACATAAAATCACAATCACATATGCCATTATGAAGACTGAACCTACTTACATATTTCAACACTCCCTCTTAACTAGGGAGGTATTCATAATCCATACAAGGTACTTGGACATCCTCAATTTGAAAAATTCTCATAAAAAGAGTCGGATTGGTTACCCATATGTATATCATCATATCATCCAACATTGTCACATAGTAAGGCCCTGACTAACCACTATATGTCTCCACGAGATCAGAGCACAATGTCGATGAGACCAATCATTTATAGACACCCTCATCATTGTCTCTCTCGGAACATACCCCACCCAAGTTCTCTCAGAGTATGTTCCACCGGGACTATTCTTATCTTGGATTCCCAACCCTCAAATAATATTGATCCTCTATGACTACTCTTGTCTTGGATGCCCTGTCACATCCTCAAAGAGTATCGTATGCCAGATTCTTACCCAATCCTACATACTATCTTCCCAAGTGAAGACAAGAATGATGTGCCTATCTCTCCCTCTTAACTGGGGAGGATATACCCATTCCAATGAAGGAATGTACCCAAGCTCCCTCTTAATCAAGGACTTACTTCCAGCAGCTTTGTAGGTGGATATCATTGGACAAACAACTACTTGTAGCACTCCTTCCTTATATGTCATGAGTTTCTTCTTTGATATGAAGCTTACATCATTTTGGGACTTCTTGTAGGGAATAGACCATCCATCAATTTCATTAAGGAATTATGTCACTCATGTCATCCTTCTTTTCATCGGAAAGTGATCCATTAGTCCATATCTAGCTTTCCTTCATGCCTTGATACCTTCTTCATGTCATGATTCCTTGAGGATCTTTCATCCTATCACATGAATATCAGTTGTAGATGACATCTAAAACTCTTTCTTTGGTAGCCCCACATTAGCCCATCTAGATATTGTTAAAAAATAGAAAATTAATATTAAACCAAAATTACCTTTGTGATGGTCTTTTATCATGACATATCCTTGTTTGAATCAACATCTTGCATATATATTGACACATCTCCAAAAATATATACAACGTCAAGGGTCTCTTTCTTTTTTAGAAATTATTAGGATCTTCATATATTTCCCATTGAGATATCATAGTCAAATATTTTGGTACTTGGATGTTGATTTCCTTCTCCATAGTTGCATTTTTCATGATCTCCTCCTTTCTTTTTTCACACATTTCCTCTCAGGAACTTCCAATCATAGTTCCTTCAACTTTGTCAACTACCTCATATTTATTATGAGGACATATTATGTTGATTTCATTTAGTTAATGTGTGAACTGTGCCTTCATGCATCCTTTCAAAGGAGGAGATACTTTCTTTCTATCATTTTCTTGAGGTAGAGCACTCATTCATGACTTTATTTTCATGAATATTTTTTCAACCATGGAAATAAAAACCCTAAGTTTTCAACATATTTCAACAATGACATTATGGATAAATTATATGACTAATTTTATTTTTTTTTAAATGAAAGAGTCATTATTCTAAGAGTAATTTTTATTTTAAAGTCTAAAAGTATAGACCTTTTCAAATCTTAGTCTACGACAACTTATCCCTGCTGAGAAATCTAGAGGGCAACAAGTGAAGGTGATTTCTCTTACTTTGATAACCATTTGTGATGCATTTTTACTTTACTTGATTATATTTTTATTTCCTTTATTATTATTAGTGTTCTCTATCATAAAAAAGCTATCAAATCATAAAGAACAATGAGAGAATAGGAAACAATATATAAGCAATCAACTAGGGCCAAAACCTCTCCAACTGAGAGGAAAACCCACCAAAATCATTCTCTTCTTATAGAACTTCAACTGACGAATTCCAAGACCTATGAACCTTGACCAATACCCTCCAAGACCAAGTCATCTTTCCATATTTATGATCTTTCCTTACACATCTCCCAGCAACAAACTTTGACCTTCCAACAACTTATCCAACAACTTCGACCCCAACAACAATTTCTACAACTTCAACCTAGCAACTTCAACAATTTCAACCTAGCAGCTTCACAACTTCGACCTTGATGCAAATTCAACAACTTCGAGCTAAAAACTTCACAAATTCGATCTAGAGGCAGCTTCACAGCTTCAATCTTTCAGCGTCATAGCTTCGACCTTGATGCAAATTCAACAACTTCGAGCTAAAAACTTCACAAATTCGATCTAGAGGCAGCTTAACAGCTTCATAGCTTCGACCTTGCAGCTTCACAACTTCGATGTAGCCTCTAAAATTTTTCTAGCCTAGAAACTATAGAAACCCTAACGAAAGAGAGAGAGAGGCCCAAAACTTTGATCTTTATCTTCTTCTTATTCTTCATCATTTTCTAGCTTCTACCTTGAGTAGATCTAACTTTCTTGAGAGAGTGTGAAAATGAGGTCAAATTCCTTCTTATTTATAGGCTTGTGAGGGGTACGAATTGCGATCTTGAGGCTGACTTGTCCCTTCATGTAGGCCAACTTGACCTTTGTGCCATGACGAAGTCTTGGAGGGTCTTTTGACTCTATTTTGACTCAATAAATTTTTGTTTACAATATGTAACATGCCCAAATAGGTCTTCAATATATGAAAATGACTCAGTTGACCTTATGACAAACCTAGAAGCACTCAATGGGTGCTAGACCTAAAAATAAATTTCCCTGGAGCATGAAATCCATGCCTCTAGAACACAAATAATAAATTTATTTTTCTATTTTCATTAAATACATAAAATAACGATTACATATGCCATCATGAAGACCAAACCTAGTTACATATTTCAACAATTCCATTGCAACAAAAACATAAAAGTCAACCACCAAAATGAAGTGTCCCCTTTTAATGAGGCATTAAAATTGCAGCATTTTTTAAAACTATCTTATACCAAATGATAACAATAAATAATATCATCACAATATCACTGCATAATTTAAAAATTCAACATTAATTTATAATATTTTTTAACTTTTAATCAAAATATCAACTTTGGTAGATTGAATATAACATAAATTATTTTTGTAAGTCATTGTTGCATCATGGATATTCTAAACAAATGAATTCTTCATAATTAAAACATATAACCCAACCAACATAGAAATGAATCATAAATTCATATAAGATCATATGGAAGTTAAAATATTTATTTCAAGTTACCATGTAAACATCATTTACATAAAATGTCTTAGACAATTATTCAAAATCACTCGTAGGTGGTGGCACACCATTACAATCTACAACATCTTCAGATGGATGACTCATATTCTTCTCTTTCATCAACTAGTGCCCCATCTAAGTCAACATACATTCCCACCATTTCAGGTTTCAAAATTCTTCTAGATCTACGACTGGGTTCAACAGACCCCCATCTCAACATTGTTTCTTCTAGGAGCAACTTCTTCAAAATATCTACGGTCTCGAAGCGAACAATTCCTCTCTTTGTTAAATTCAATTCATAAATAAGTATGTCAACATACTCCAATTTTAAGAGGTCTGTGAGACAACGATTTATAGTTGTAATTTTACTTTTTCTCTTTTTGCCAATTTATTTATCAACTACCATATTTGGGTTGTACACACCATTAAATGGGTGGATATTTTTGGCATACCAATGTACTTCAACAACTGTAATATCTTCATTTTATTTAATGACCTTTATAACCTTGGCAACCTAGAATGGATAGCCATGTGGATCTCCATTTGCTAACACTATGACCATGCAACCTTCCTTAACATCATGCACAAAACCTGTGTAAAGGTCTTCCATAACTTCACATTGTGCACATGATCTTTTAAAATCAATATACATTTCTCTTTCCTCTACCTGTGGAGAATTAACAATACCTTGAGATTGTTGAGTTGTTCAACAATATGTCTTTCCTCATGTTCATTTGGCCTTTTTTATGGCCAAATAAATGGAGTCATCAAAATTATATCTTCATTTCTTGATCTTGAAATGATATCATTTTGATTATTGAAAAAAGGCTCCCACCAAACTGAATAAGAAACATCAAAGTACTGATACGTATCTCTAGTGTATTTTTTAATTTCCTCCAAGCATCTAGAATAATTTATATTTTTCTTATGCCTTCATGCATTATGGAGTTAAACAACTGGTTGTAATAACAATATCTTTGATGAAAATATTAGATGATTTGGAATGAGCTTAAAAAATGCTAAACCTAATGACGACCCCCATTTTGTAGGAGTTGAATACTTCTTGCCCCATATAAGTGCTTTCTCATCAATATTTTCGATACGAAATTGATGTTAGAAGCTAGTGTGATTAAGTTGTTCAATGCATTTCTCCTCACCATGCGATCCCAAAATAAACCTTCGCATGTCAATAGTTTCTTCCAACACATGAGAAACATGCTCTGAAATGTATGATTTCTTAATACAATCAAATAATGATGCCAGGCTCCCAATATCCTTCCTCCTCAATGTTATTGAAAAACGACTGAACATATGATCAATATGGTCATGAGTGTGCCCAAAAAGAAGGAAACCAACCTTTACTTTCTGAAAACTTCCCAATTCAACAAGCATGTTTAGATATCCAAAAACAAATTGATTTTTGTTTTCACGACTTGTGTTGTCTAAGTGCAGATACAAAAATTTAGGAAGATTACCAGACCAATGCGAAACCACATCATGAATTATGGTTATGCTCAGATTTGCTTCATTATGAATATTTGGAGTTGTGAAGTAAACACTTGGCTACGTTTTCCCATTAAAGACCAAACAACCAACCAAGTGAAACTGAATAAAATTTTCCTCCTGTAATTTTTTTGGTGTGCAGACAAAATGTGTTAGGAGTGTTTTATTTTGGTCCATACATCAATTATCGAACCCAAATGTTTATTTGGATTATCATAACACTTCTTTTAACGCTTTTACATTTTTTTTTCCTTTCCTTTATTTGTTGATTGTGATGCTCTTGAAGTGCTTTGACAATGGAATCTGTACATAACATAAAAACACATATTAATAAATATATTTTCATAGTTGATAAATATCGAATTAAAAAAAAATAATTTTATGAATGCATGCCTCTTTTTTCCCTTTGACATTTATCCCTTTTTTATTTAAGAGAAGTGCATGTACTGCAAACCCCCATCCTTGTCTTCTTAGGAATACGAAAATTGTTGAATTCATTCTTCCATATGCTTGTAAAATATGAATATGTAATAAAATTACCATCTCCTTCAGCACCTTCTGCATATTCTTTGTATAATTTGTACATTTCGCGTCTTGAGAAATTATCAAGAATGCATATTGTGATTTTATTTGGCATACAATCTCCATGCTTTAAATAGAAGTCTTGAATCCATGATATCACAGTATTTTCTAATAGCCCAACCTATCATTTATGACGTACTTCTGAATAAAATGTGGGATTTTTTTCCAATCTTGCTTGGATTCTTGACATACGAAAATTAACAATTGAATGAAACATTTTGAAATCCTTTCTACAGAGCAATACATTCCCCTGTGAGCATCACTTGATGCAATGAGTGCTAAGTGGACTATTAAAAAATCATGAGAAATTAGTCAATTACGACTACCTCTCATGGAAATGGTCATACATGAATGACTTTCTTAATGCAACTGAATCCAAAAAAATGATATCTAATATAATGCACTGTGAAAAACCCCTTAATACTTACATTCTCAATATGATAATCATAACCTACCAGTGTAGATTGCATGCAACCCACTAAATATGAATTTTGCATGCTTTTATTCATTGACAAACATCTCTTCCTTTTCTCCAATGAAAACTTGAAATCCATATGTTTCAAGCAATCTTTTGACAACATTCACTTGAAATCATATCACTGATAGAACTTCTTCTTGTGAGATATTCTGACCCAACCCTTGTATAAATGGAATATCTTGGATTGATATAAAAGATCCACTCCCACTCCTAGATACAATATTTTCTTGCAACATCTCCATCATTTCATTCTCCTCTACAAAAGCATTTTCATCATCATCGGGAGGAATATTATCCCCCTATGATCATTATAAATGTAGTTAGGAAATTCATCACAATCATTGCTTGCAAAATATTCATTACCATCCTCACTTGAAGAAATTCTTCACTACCATCATCTGTGCTTTTGAAATCTCGACTCGGATGAAATTCTTCACCATCTTCATATGTTCTTTTGAAATCCTCCCTTAGAGGATTTAATTCATCATCACCATGAGTGCCTTTGAAATGCTAACTCAGAGAAAATGAATTGTTTTCATATGTGCCTCTAAAATTATCATTTGCAAGAAATTATTCATCCTCCCCTTCATCACTAGTGCTCTTGTAATCCTTAGGATTAGGACTAAGTGGAAAATATCTCTCTATTCATAGTCAAATTATCATTTGCAGGAAATTATTCATCCTCTCCTTCATCATTGGTGCTCTCATACTCCTTAGGATCAAAATTAAGTGTAAAATTTTACTCTTTATTCATAGTAAATTATCATTTGTAGAAAAATCATCCTCCCTTTAATTAGTGGTGCTTTCATAATATTTAGGATTAGGACTAAGTCGAAAATTTGACTCTCTATTTACTGGAATTTCTTCATCCTCCCCTTCGTCAATGGTGCTCTCATAATCCTTAGGATTAGTACTAAGTGGAAACTTTGACTCTCTATTTATTGGAAATTATTCATCCTCCCCCTCCACTTCATCAGTGGTGCTCTCATAATCCTTAGGATTAGGACAAAGTGGAAAACTTGACTCTGGAAATTCTTCATCCCCCCCTTCATTAGTGGTGCTCTTATAATCCTTAGGATTAGGACTAAGTGGAAAATTTGACTCTCTATTTACTAGAAATTCTTCATCCCGCCCTTCATTGGTGGTGCCCTCATAATCCTTAGGATTACAACTAAGTGGAAAATTTGACTCTCTATTTACTGGAAATTCTTCATCCCAACCTTCATCAGTGGTGCTCTCATAATCCTCAGGATTAAGACTAAGTGGAAAATTTGAATCTCTATTTACAGGAAATTCTTTGTCCTGCCCTTCATCATTGTTTCCCTCATAATCCTTAGTATTAGGACCAAGTGAAAATTTTCAATATCTATTCATAGTGAAATAATTCCTGTTATATTCATCAATAAGAATAGATTTGCTACGTAACGAAGATGTTGATGCTCTAGAAAGAAAAAAAATCACTATGAGAAGAGTCCATGACTTTAAACAGAAGATGTTGAATGATACAAATGCACTCTCTCCCAATGACAATTTATAGCTTAGAGATTGAAAATTGCCCCCAAAATGTTTCCGAAATGTTTCCCTCCAAAGTTTCCCCCAAAAAACTTTGGCTTAAAAAAAATTGTATGCAACATCTAAAAGCTTGAGAGACCTCATCTCATCCATTTCTCATCTTTCCCATAGTAGTATTTCTATCATAAAAGAATAATAATGTATGGAACACAGGAAAACAATCTTCAACAAACTTCACATAGGTACCACAAACCCTATAAGGGATTTCATAAGGTGCAAGATAGCTCATTTTAAAGGCTTTTTTTGTTATCTCAAATGGATTTTTTAAGAAATTTGATTTTTTTTGTTAGTTTGAGAGATATCATTAATTAAAGTTACATATGTATGTAAAGCAAAGCACCCATGTGTACCTTAAGCTTTATGAATTGTTTTCTCACTCCACAAATAATTTTAAAGAAAATATCTTATATCAATGGGAAGTACTCTTATATACCTTAGATGGGCCTTCAATAGAGTTTGATTTCATCACCCACAGATAAATTTATCAACAACATTGTAGTGAGAGTTCCATTGCTAGAAAATTTTTAAAAACCAAGGTTATGGGTCATCCACAAACCCACAATTATGGATAATCCACAAAAAACCCTTCTCCAACATTGCCATTATCAGATCGGTTATGGGTGATTCACAAACCCATGATTATGAGTTAACCACACAAAAACCTTCTCTTCATTGACTCTTGGCACATTGTAATTATTATGGTTACAGGTCATCCGCAAACCCATAGTTATGGGTTAGCCACACAAAACCATTTTATTCATTGGCTCATAGCATATAATAATGATGATGGTAAATCAAATATAATGGGGTCCCTCTTTTTAAATATGGGTGAATGATGGGGACCATAATTTTCTAAGGTGGGAGGATTGATCTGAATCTTAGAGGTGCTAGAAGTATAACTTCAGATGTACACGTCATAAATTTATATTTTTTATGTAAAAGGGAACTTGTTAGATATGTGATTGACATAGTAAAATCTTATTAAATTTGACTCCATCAACATGCAAACTTATAACAAGGAAATAAGAAGTGAGTAAAGGTTGAGAAGGAGAGGTCCCAAAATTGGCGTTATTACATGTAGTGGTTCTTTTTAATGGAATCCTCTCTCTCTCTCTCTCTCTCTCTCTCTCTCTCTCTCTCTCCATATTTTGTGATGTATTTAGTCATTGCATTTTTATCAATGTTCTTGTGATTAGTTCCACGGTAGATTTTTATGTTTTCTATCCTCCTCTCTCAACATTAAGCCTCTTGGATCTTTGTCCCCAAGATATATATCATCCCCCCCCCTTTCTTCTCCCCCTCCTCTCCCTCCCTCCATCTCTATCACTCTCTCTCCCTCTCAACATATGTATTTCTCTCTCTCCCCCTTACTTCTCTCCTTCTCTCTCACCTCTACCTTTATATCTTCCTTGATCCCTATCCCCCTGTCCTCTCTTTCACACACCCACACCACACTGCCTCTTTATTCTTCCTTTTATTCCATTCACCTCTCTCATTACTTTCCCCATCTTTTGCGTCCCCCTCCCTTACTCCCCTCCTCACTCTCTCTATTAATTTTTGCAACTACAGTCAAATTCCACCTTGGACAGCTTAGTTGACCAAGATGATGATTGCATTAGATTCCTCTTTTTGAGAGGACCAAAATCGACCTAAATATGACCTTATTTTGATAAGCAAAATTTGCTTTTGAATTTATTTATTCACTCATGTATATTGGGTGAGGTCAGCCCTAAGTATGTGTTAAATTGGATAGGTCGGCCTCAACCCCAAGTGGATCCTCATGAAAGCCTATAAATAGAAGAGACCTCAAGCTCATTTGTACGCATTGATCAAGTCATCTTCTCTTCTCTTATTGTCTTGCTTCGCACAAGTCTGGCGAAGGAAAGTTCGTGTAAAGGGTCTGCAACTATAGGGTCGAAGCTCGCACAAATCTAGGGTTTTCTGATTCATGGACGCTAGCAAAGAATTTGACATTTTAGTCCCTAGATGATGGCACACAATGGTCTAGAAATCCCTAGATGCCGTCACAAAATGTTAACGGAGCATCTAGGGTTTCAGAGACAAGTCAGGTTGTATTAGTCCCCAAACACTCGCACAGAGTGGTCGTGAGAGTGCAGGCGGTCCCAGGTGCATGCACAGTAACTGGAAGAGAGCGTTTGAGGTTTTGAGAAGATCTAGGTGAGTTGTTTCCTAGATGCATGCACATAATGGTCTAGGGAATGTTTGGGCTTCCATAGACGTCAACATACAGTTCATAGAGAGTTTCCAGGACTGTTCTAAACACTTGCACAACTCCTCCTCCCTGAGTCTGGGACTCAAAGATGAGATTTTTGTATTTCAAATATTTCCCTCAGTGAAAGCAATGTTCAACAAAGTGTTGTTATATGGAATTTGCATCTATGGATAAACACATTTTCCCTAGGTGGGTGGCTACACCTAGAACAACAGAAAGAAAGTAGTTTAACTTTTTCTTATAGAAGATAGATGAGATGGAGGAAATTACTTGTAGTCTTTTGCTTCCTTGATCTCTTTTGAATCACTCTTGTTGCTCCCACTTGAACTAAATCTGCTCAAAATGTACCTGTCAAGAGAAACATAAATAAGAAATGATCAAAGCATACATGATCTATCTACTATAAAATAATGGAAACTAAGACACTGAAACACATAATCATCACGTATATGAAAAATCATATGAGAAAAGGAATAAGCTCTTTATTAATGTAGAAGGAAGAGAATCACCCAATACAGTTCGATTTTGTGCCACTCCTCTAGCTTCAATCCAACCTTCGCCACATCAAAAGCACACAACTCCAGCAGCATAACATTTCTTAACATAAACTAAATTCTCAAACCAACATAATTTCCTTACAAATTTCAGATTCTAGCCCCCCTGATCACTATGATGAGTGCTCAATTTATAGGAAATGGAGGCGGTTTTGTCATAAATGAGGGTATTGAATGGCCTTCCAAACTTGGATTTAGTTTCCATGGAGCAAGTGATGAGAGGATAGGACGTTAATGGATCCTTAGCCTATCCAATTTCAAGCTCATAGGAGGAGATAAGATATGGGATCCTTTTAGAATCATCTAGAATGAAGGAATATTCCGAGAACCCTATGCAAATTTCACTCAATCTCGCCCAACGCAGGTCAAAGAGGGCCTAAGTTCACTACAGTGCAAGCCACAGTAGGCTTGCCTACTTTGTAGCGCACTGTCTCAAGGCTTGGGCTGTGCTGGTGTCCCAAGAAGGAATTTCAGGAAAGCTTCAGGCCAGGAAACTTTCATAGAAGGAAGCATTCAATGTGATGACTTATCTAGGGCATGTAACAACTAAATTAGGGTTTGATGAGCCCTAATTGTACTGATCTGAATTTCGGGAGTGATGTGCCCAAATAGACCTGTAATAGTTGCCTCCTAAAGCATGAAGTCGGAATGATAATGTTGAGTGATATGCTTTATGATGTGATGAGGAGGATCTAAAGCGGACGGTGACCTGCATCAATTATAATACATAGTATCATGATATCATGATATCTTTGAATTTTTCATGAATTGTTGAGGGAAGGCATACCCATGCTCAACATATAAACTTTTCATTACATGTACATAAATAAGATAGCTGTCTACAGATATAGACCCATGATAGGATGACCATCTGTGTAAAGCCATCGTACAGATGATTTAGTACTCTCCTGAAATCACAGCTCGGATGGATGAAACTAGATCTAGGGTCTTCTATCTCATCGAATCATTTGCTCAAGTACGAGTTTAACCATGTGAAAATGTGATCTGAAGTCGAACATGGAAAGACACCGTCTGATTACCAGCCAATGATGTAATTTGTTAACAGATGCGAGAGAGATCACTGATAATGATAATGATTCTCAAGGTACTACAGTACATTCTGCATGGTGTGAATAGATGTTTTGATGTCGAACACCATACAAAGTCTCTCGGTCGAATGCTAGTGACGTCAACCTGTCGCCCGAAGCAAGAAACTTTCCATTGACGTATGCAAGCCCCAAGGTACTTGAAGGGTGTTTCTAAATCAACTTCATGGATACTTTGTTGATGTCAACAAGAAGAGACTCATCGCAGGAGGGCCTTGATGTATCCCCCATCAACGACACGAAATGAGTGTAATGATTTTGGAGACGGAATGTGACTAACGACATAAGGTTCACGAATGGTGGTCATGAAAATGAAGGTTTATGAGTATTGCAAAGGATGAAGTTTATTGAGTGAATTCTCTTGAACATGTCGGTGACACTGAATGAATTGGCAACATTGGCCCAAAACCAAAGTGATGGATGGTGTGATAGACCATAGGTATGATAACCACCAAGAAGATAACCCAACCCAAATAGTCACAGAGATGAAGTGAAAGTGTCATGTTCAAGAGCGACTTGCTACCATAAAGTGATTTATCCCTTTTCCCATTTTCCCTAGTCATTGCTGACCAATACCTATTTATTTTTAACAAGCTTGAGGATAACATATGCTTGTAGTATAATTCCACCCTTCGAGTGAATCCATCGATATGTGATGTTTTAACGAGTCTAGTGAAGGTGAAACTCAGTCTTGTCATGATGGATAAGTTTGTCGCTATTTGATGTTTTAATGAGTTTAAAGACAATGAGAACTCGTCCTTTTCATGTTTGGAGAGTTTGAAAAGGGACAAAAAGGAAACTCCACAAGTTCTTTTTCGTAAATTTGTCTCTCAAGTCTGAAAAAGCGTAAAATAATACAAGAGAGAACCTATTGACCATGTTCGATCAACGTATTCCTTTTTCGTAAGTAATCTATATCAGTCTGGAAAAGGGTTAAATTTATACTGAGTAGATGTCGTTTCCAATCCGTTTATGAGCTGAAAAGGACAAGCGATCGGCAATCTTTTCATATTTCGAGAGTCAGAAAGGAGCTTAAAGAGGACTCCACTTAGAGGAACAAGTGGTGTCTAGGGTGGCAACTGGTTTCGTTGATTTTGGAACTTCTCAAAACATGTTGATTTATGTGAAGAGGTTGGCTAATAAGACCACTCATTGCAATTGTTCCTCAAAAAGGGTAAAACAACCAAGTGAAAGCGGATGATCGACGAAACAGATAGTGACGATGGAAGGAGAAAAACCAAGGCTCATCTGACGAAAGAGGTTGATAAAATAGCAATCACGAGGGTTAAAATGGAGATGGGTTCATTTTTACACAAGCTTGAACCATAGGGAACTATGCTTGGATTCAGTTTCATGTTTACACAAGCTTGAAACGAAAACTAAGCTTGGATTCAATTTACATGCCCCCAACATGATGACTCGATTCTAGGTGCATGCCCCCCAAGCTTCATTACATTCACCTAAGTAGAATAATCATGGCTATGAGGTGGATGGAATGAATGTTCATTTATGAGATCAAGTGAAAGACTCGACTAGGATTTTACGAGATATAATCAAAGACTCGAATTGGAACTTTGCTCCAAGGGACCTTGTTTCATTTTTTAATGAGCTTGACACAAGACAAGGAACTCTGCTTAGATTCCTTGTTTCATTTTTTAATGAGCTTGACACAAGACAAGGAACTATGCTCTGGGACCTGTTTCATTTTTTAATGAGGTTGACACAGTAAAATAACTATCCTCATATTCCTTGTTTCATTTTTTAACGAGCTTGACACAAGACAAGGAACTATGCTCATGCCCTTTGTTTCATTTTTTAACGAGGTTGACACAATACCAGGAACTATCCTCATATTCCTTGATCACGACCCATAAGAGGTCATGACTTACAAATGGTTCTCATCAGATGGGAGAATAATGCTTTGGAAGGGATGCATAGCAAGGAATCCATTAGAGAGATCTAGTTCCAATGCCCCTAGTACATAATGCACAACATCACATAATTGATCGTCAATTGATGTAGGCATGGAATGGGTTCCCACATAATTGACTCGTGGCGGGGAAGATACCATTGGGAAGATACCATTTAGGGAAGATGGTTGAATGGAAGCCATATTTGGACCGGTAAATGAAAGTTGGTCAATGGTGACAATTCCGCCTTCATGTGGGAAGCACATCACTCGAAAGGCAATTGAAACAATAGCTCCCATGTCATAAACATAGTCACGCCCAAGAAGTAAATTGTAATCTACAGGGCCTGGGACTACCATCACGTTGAGATAAATAATTTTTCCTCTCAAAGTAATAGGCAACTGAGGAATGATCCCTAATGGTTGATTGGTTCCTCTGTTAAAAGCCAACAAATTCTGGGTAACAGGCACAAGTGGCGGTGAACTGAGCGCTTGCCAAGCAGTGGAGGAAAGGATACTCACAGATGCACCTTCATCTATAATAGTGCGAGATAAAATCATATTATAAACTTGTACTATGATCTCGAAAGGCACATAAGAAGGAATAGGACATCCTGCTAGTTGATTCCAATCAAAGGAAATGACCAAACTACTTGGAGGGGGTATTGTAAGAACAGAATAATTACCCCCTTGAGTTACGAGAACAGGAGGATTTTCCTCCTGTCTTGATTGAACATGAGGGTTTCCTCCAAGCTCATTGGAATTTGAAGAAAAGAAAAGAACCTGAGTGGTATCATATTCATTCTCTATGAGAAAGGTATGATTAAATGAAGGTGAAATTGGATCAACTATTTCCTCGACATGTGATTGGCCAGGTACAGACTCATAGGATTCACATTCAAAGAGAGTGGGTTTGACTTTTGATTAATTTGGGTCAGTCACTTCATCAACTAGTGAAGGATTAAGGGAGAGTCTCCTATAACTAGATGGAATTCTCTGCGGAGAAGCAGGATGATTATCCAACACTTTTCGGGCTTCATCCAGATAGGGACAAAGGTGAATGGGGTGATTCCCTTCACATAACCTATAGGGAAACTTAACTTTACCCTTCTTTCCATGAACTTTACTACCACTAGTTGATGGTGTGTCACCAACATGATCTCCAGAAGTTCATGACACAAGATAAGGTGAATGAGAAGACCATTCTTCTAAGATCTGAGGAATACCTGAACAATCTTGAAGAAGATGGTATCTCGTACAAAGTTTGCAAGGATATCGGAGTTGGTGAGGCTTATCGGACTGTCTCTCATCAGAAGTTGCATTCGAAGCAATGGTTGCTTGGTTGCCCCCCTTGTTGAATCTTCTTCTTCTTCTTCTTCTTCCCTTTCTTCTTATTCTTATCCACCTGGTTATTAGTATCAATACTTTCACCAGGCGAAGAAGAAGAAGGGGAGGAAGAAACAATCGACGAAGAAGGTAAAGGGTCCACTTGAGGATCAACTGGAGGTTGATTTTGTCCAGTTGTAGGAATATTCAGTTGCGGGGCCAAGGAGGTTGAGAACAACCATACTGGCAAGCCAATGGTAAGCCCCGGAAGGGACAATGTATCCATATAAGGAGCACTAATATTTCCAAAAGGAGGAAAGGGCTAGGATTCCCATCAAAAGGAATTCCTTGATTGGTGGACTCCGGAGCTGATTCCATATGTCTCAACCTAAGATCAACTAAGGAGTGACATGGAGGATGTTATATGTAGTCAATTAATTTTATTTTAATCAAAATAACATAACAAAACAAAGGAGGGATAATCTAGACAAAAGGATTACCAAGTAACTGTGAATTGCAATATACTACCTCAGTAAACCAAGGACTTAACATACATGTAGGAAATCTCCATGAATGTTGTGTTCGGTGTATCATAGTGTACAAGGTGGCTGACTCGGTTACCTATGGATGGATAGAAACCTAATGTATTCTTCCCAAATATACCCGAAAGTATGTGGAGGCCCAATCTGTGTTAGCGCTGTCTAATGCGAAACCGCACAGTGAGAGCATTCCTTTATACTTTTTCGTACTATAACACCACCCTATATACCCAAAAGTACGTGGACAAGCTACGATATACTTACATATGTGGAATGAGGTATCACACTCGAAATGTATCACAGATAATTAGCGACAACTGCTATGTTTAACGACGTCGGAACACGTCTCTAGCCTAGACCTCTAAATGTTATGCATTAAGTTACAATGCTCCATTAGGTTAATTGAGATAACTTTTAAGTTGATATTCTTAAGAATTCTCCTTTCAAGGTTCACCACATGATGTATGTTTTCAATTCCTAGAATGCAACTAACATGAGAAACAATCTTTCATTCAATTAGTAATGAAAACCGTAGCTAGTAAGGGATACAACAATCCGATCTTTGACAAAGAGAAAAGAGCACACCTAATGCAATTTCCCTATCTATTCCTATCAAGCATTCACAAACTACAATATGCACAATGCAAGTTTTTATTTTCAGTCCATTTAGTGTTTAGATGAACAAAAAGGAACTAGATGCACAAACGATCAATCAATGCTTTCCACAAGAAACAAAGACTTTACGACAGTTTCTTTTTCAAAGAAATGAAGACTTTACGACACTTCCTTTTCAGAAAATACTAATTGACATAAGCTAACTTTGACAATGAATTGATAATGATAAAGAAATCATTTAAGAAACACTAAATAATCAAGGGCAAAGTAGGGCTAGGAATAGAAATACAACTTGATTTCAGAGCCACAAGAATCATTGATCTTTCAATGAACAGCAAGAGAAGCAAATTTGGAAAAATCAGACCAAAGGTGGGTTTTTTAGCCTAAAAGGAATCAACGCAGGCCAGAGTAGGAGACAATACACTGTCTCTAAGGCAGGGGCTGCTCTATAGCACACTGTGTCAAGACCAACACTGCGTTGGTGCCAGAGAGTCAAATCAAGAGACATTCAAGCATAATTTTTGACTAAAAACACTTCAAAAAGACTGAAATAAGATCAATAAAGTCAAGCAAATTCTACTAGGGTGTAATATGATGAGGGTAAGCCACCAAGAATGAGAATCGTTCCCCAATATAGTCACCAATTTTTTATATGGAATTTTCATGTATAGATAAACACATTTTCCCTAGGTGGGTAGCTCCACCTAGAAAAATAGAAAGAAAGTAGTTTAACTTTTTCTTATAGAAGATAGATGAGATGGAGGAACTTACTTGTAGTCTTTCCCTTCCTTGATCTCTTTTGAATCGCTCCCATCGCTCCCACTTGAACTAAATCTGCTCAAAAGGTACTTGTATCAAGAGAAATAGAAACAAGAAATGATCAAAGCATACATGATATATCTACTATAAAAAAATGGAATCGAAGACATTGAAACACATAATAATCACAGATATGAACAATCATATGAGAAAAGGAATAAGCTCTTTATTAATGTAGAATGAACAGTATCACCCAATACAGTTCAATTATGTGCCACTCCTCCAGCTTCAGTCCAACCCTCACCACATCAAAATAACACAACTCCAACAGCATAACATTGCTTAACATAAAATCAATTCTCAAAACAACAGAATTTCCTTACAAATTTCAGATTCTAACCCCCTTGGTCACTATGATGAGTGCTCAATTTATAGGAAATGGAGGTGGTTTTGTCATGAATGAAGGTATTAAATGGCCTTCCAAACTTGGAGTTAGTTTCCATGGAGCAAGGGATGAGAGGATAGGAAGTAAATGGATCCTTAGGCTATCCAATTTCGAGCTCATAGGAGGAGATAAGATATGGGATCCTTCTAGAATCATCTAGAATGAAGGAATATTCCTAGAACCCTATGCAAATTTCACTCAATCTCGCCTAGTGTAGGTCAAAGAGGGCCTATTTGCACTGCAGTACAGGTCACAGTGGGCCTCCCTATTTTGCAATGCACTGTCTCTAGGCTTAGGCTGCGCTCGTGTCCCAAGGAGGCATTTAAGGAAGGCTTCAGCCAGGAAACATTCATAGAAGGAAGCATTCAATGTGCTGACTTGTCTAGGGCATGTAACAATTGAATTAGGGTTTGATGAGCCATAATTGTACTGATCTGAATTTCGGGAGTGATGTGCCCAAATAGACCTGTAACAAGTGTCAATAACATCTAGCAGCAGTGCTAAGAATCAGGGTTTGATTATAAGAATGATTAGATTTGTTTCATGGATATCATAGTTGTTTTTTTGCATAGATAAAGTTATGGATCATTGTAATCGCTTTTGCTTAATCATTTAATGAGGATATAAGAAGAAGAATATTTGCAAGGGTTTCCCCATAGTGGGTTTTTCCTTGGTCTCGAACCAATCCTAGTGTCTCTATGTGTGTGCATGCTTTTCTTCTATTGTTCCTTTATGTTCCACTGCATTGATTATGATTATATTTTTTTTTCTATATAATTGCATATGTTGATGAATAATGGTGTAGATATGAATAATGTAATGATGATATGGGTTGAACTTAATGTATTAATAAAGAAATGCAATTATCAAATCAAAGAACAATGCAACCCAATGAAAAATTAACATGGAATCAAAGTTGGGTTGAAGAAAAGTCATGGAGATCACCCCGATGATGACACCTTTGATGGAAGCAAGAAGATGATGGTGGAAACCTAAAATAATTCTAGGGTTTGAAAGAAACCCTAGGCAAATTTATTATTAGGGTTTGATGGATTCTATGAGGTTAGGGTTGGAGAGAAAACCATGATTTATGGAAACATTATGATATATGGAACCTAGTTGGTCAATGTGAAGATGCTCAAACACTTAACAAAGATTTGATGAAGCCCTAGATGGAATAATCTTTGGTAGGCCTAGTTGGATAACCAAAGGCAACATTGGTATATGGACCATGGACATTGATGGCTCTTAAAGATTGGTTCAAGAGGGAGAGGATCACCTCTCATTGAAGATAAGTATTTCTTGACATATGATGCCTCTTACTTTTGTTTAGACCTATGGATCTAATGATTATGTTTATTTCTTATACTTCCTACGTATGTATTTGAGTATATGGATGTTTCTAACATCTTTGATGAGATATATCCTACTTGAGTATCATTTGAAATGCAGGAAGGATGGCTAGAGTTGGAAAAGGTTAAGAGGCACTATATGAAAAGATGTCAAAGTGCTTCAAGCTGCCTATGTCTAATGAAAAGGTGCACAAGTATTTGAATACCACAAGGTATGCATGTATGTTGTATTTCAGAAATAACATTGATGGATTGGTAAGCCCTAAGGTATGATGAGAATGTATCTTTCTTTGATGGCTCATAGATGATTATGAAAGTGACCTGGATCTATGTTTCCTATGATAAAATGATGCACTTTTGATATTCTTGAATTCTATGAGGCTATCTAATATTGATACACTGATACACTTGATGATTGGCTAACATCCATCCATTGGACATCTTGATCCTATAAATAAGGATAGCACCTTGACTCTAGTAAATGATACTCTTGATACTTGTCATGATGGATTTAATATAGAAGGATAGCTCATTGACTCATAGACACGAGTTTGTTGATAATTCTTGGGACAAGCATGATGAAAGCACATGGAAAGAGAGATTGACACTCTCATTGTTTTGGTAAAATTTTATTGAATGACCTTACTTGATCTTATTGATCATGATAAGCATGGTAACCTTGATGTTAGAGGTATAACTATGAAATTGATATTCTAGATCTCTTACTACCTGTGGTCATGACATATGGTTAAAATAAATGTTCTAACTTAATGGTGTTGGAAATAATACTTGGGGGGGGGGGGGGGGGGGGGGTGAATCAGTATTATCAAGTCAATAAAACTTTTTCCATTTCCATACTCTGATTCATATATGCTGCTTCAGTTAAGAATACCCACGTATATTCAATAAACTTATGATTCAGTTAATTGATCTTCAATGAGTGCATTAGAACATTATTAACCATATTAACAATAAACAGGTGTAGTAAAATAGAACAGAGCATCACACATAAGCCACACACATGAACACCATGATATAAGGTGGAAACCTAATGTGGGAGAAAACCACCTGCTGCAAGTCATCTCAATCTTCTTCTTAATAAGAAAATCCTTTTACAAAAGTTCTGTACTGGTGCAGTCCTTTACCAGTACATAGGCTACTACCTGCAGAGAGCTACAACCCTTTCTCGTTCTCCAGTTTTTCCTGGAAGGGAGCTACAACCCCCTTATCTCTTGTACTAGCCGATCCATTTACTAGTATGTAGGTGCCTACCTACTGAATGCTCCAATCTTCACTCGTTTCCAGCTACTACTGGAAGGGAGCTACCACCCCCTTTGTTCTTGTACTAGCTAAGATACTAGTACGTAGGCACCGACGTACAATCTTCTCTTCTTCGGGTACCATGTTTCATATATTTTCATACTTGATACACCTAAAGCACAACACATAATCTGAAAGGCCACGTTTCATCCAATTTTCATACTGGACCCATTAATATCATTGAAGCACATAATCAATCACTCTTCTGAATCACCCAATCACCAGATATATACAAGGACAATATGAGAGTTAGCAACCAGATCTAGTCCATCAGTTCACATAAAGATAAGTCATTAAGAACTTTATCCATTCAACCATCAATACTGAAGCTAAACATAATCATGCTGTTATCAAAACTCAATACCAGTAACCAAACATCACTTCAAACCCAGAATACTGCAAGAACATATTTCAATAACAGGTACGCAACTTAATCAATAGAAAGCTGCGGGTATCCGCGTCTGTTCTTTCTGCGGATCTGTGGGTATCCACACCTTCATGCTCTGCTGATCTGCGGGTATACGCAAGTTCTAAGTCTCCTGATCTGCGGGTATCCGTACCTGCTCCTGCGGCTCTCCTGCGCACCTCCGCACAGCGCCTATCTCTGGCCTGCATACCTCCGCAACTGAGTCTACGCCCTGCCTGCGCACCTCCGCACCTACTGCGCTTATGGACCTGCGAACCTCCGCATTTGTTCCTTGTCTGCACTTGCGGTCCTGCGGGTATAGAAAATTTCCAGACTTCAGGGATACCCCAGACTATCAGATCTTCAGATCTGATCATGCGCCGAGGAGATCTCAACCCATCAGTAGATCTGACTTGTAATCCTCATGTTTCTCCTTGATTTAGATTCAGCTATCACTCACCAACCGATCACAAGAATTTCAGATCTAGCTTTTCTTAAGATATTCAATTTCCACCTGTGTCTAGCCAAATGATCTCCTTTCCTTTTTATAGGCTAGGCCTTTACTCAAACCATGGTCCAAAACCATAGGTATTCAATACTAGGAACCCAATACCTTGGATCAATACTTTAGATGCAAAACCACGGACCAAAACCATAGGATCAAACATGTCGGGCTAAATACCATGGACCACCATAGGATTTCCCACGTGCGTGCGCTTTTCTCTGCATGAAAGTGCGTGTACTGGGGGTCCGCACCTTTTGCACGGTATACCTGCGAACATGACCGCACTTTGTGAATGGCGTGCCTGCGGGTCCGCACCTTTTGAATGGTGTACCTGCGAACCCCTTATTTTCTTCCATTCTGAGAGGCTGATCATCAATCTTTGCTACTGGCCTGTTGCACTATGATCTGTCACCTGTATGAGTTGCCATCAAGGACAACACTTGTCTCATAATGCCAACAATCTCCCCCTTTGGACTTGATGGAAAAGCTAACTTGTCATACTAAGGACTGTCATTTGATTCCTTTGAGCTGTCATGTATTCTGTCACATCTGATATCTCTTCTTGTAGATTCATCTGATTATATATAACTGAGATGTTCTTTTATGAGTGGGTTGCCATCAAGTACAACACATGCATCATAATGCCAACAATCTCCCCCTTTGGACTTGTTGGCAACAACACCAAATCACTCTCCCCCTTTGACATCAAGGGCAAAGGGCGGACCAAGATATGCGCTTGATATACATTCTGTTGCCCATACTCCCCCTGAGTACCTGCTGAAATCTTTGAATGAGCTCCCCCTTTGAATATGCCATGGTGCATCAATCTGTCCATGCTCCTTCTGAGAACATGTTGAAATTTCTGCTCTGCTGAAATATGCTGTTCATGCTCCCCCTGACTGTAAGCAAGGTCTGCAAAAAGATGTTCTACAAGAAGAACATGACTCTATACATCATAAATGACCTTCCTATCACCAAAGACTCATACATACATCTATCTCCCATCACAATGGTGATATACCAAAAGTTTACATCATTCATCCCAGGCATAGTGGGGAAACCAACATAGGCCATTACATGACCTTGATAGTGACTGAAATATTTCATCATCCTTCCTATGCATAGAGGAGGTACAAATTTCATGACCCGAAGAGATCTCATCAAATGACTACAATAGATAGAGACACACTATTACATCTTGATATGACCTTTACATCGAATGATATACATGACATTTATAACCGAGACCAAACACCTAAATACTGTATGATCTGCTCCATAGCATCTGTCAATAGCAACTAGACCAACAACTTGTATTAGTGCATAAATCATCAAGGTATGTCCGCATCAACTCATCCTTTTGAACAGAATTCTGCATATACAGAATCATTCTCATTCTATCATATGAGAAAAACACCATAGCCATCAAGATCTGCATCAATCAGCATATGTACGAAACAACCTATCATCATATAGGTAAGAGCTCATCATCATCATGTCTTCAACTATGCAACTTTGACTGTATCATCCATGTATCCATCCCTAAGTATCATTTGTCAAGACTTCTTGATATCATCAACAGCCAACAATCCTCATCCACATGTGTGCCAAGAACAACAGGAATCCTGCATCATAACTGTACTATATGATCTTTATGCTATATGAGAGACTCATCATCAAGTAAAGAAGATGTAAATTCAAGCTATGTACTTCTCCTCATCCTTAAGAAGATCACCATGTAAGCATCATATATGCACCATCCAAGAATCAATCCACCTCAAGAATCATATGAGATTTTATCATGGACAACTCATAACCACATCAAAGCAAGATATATCGTTTAGCCATATAAGCATCATCATAAAGGACTATTAACCATAATGCCAACAATGCATTATTAAAGGCATATGCTCCCCCTAAACCTGTGTCATCTGTTTACTGTCATCATCATTCTCAAGTCAGTATCAAAACACTTCTAATCATCAAGACATTTCCACACATCATCAACAAATTGTAACCATTATCAAAAACAGAGCAAATAATGGGTTGAATCATAACTGATCCTTTTCCTGAACCTGTCCCTACTGCCTTTCCTCAAACAATCATATACGCGACTGTGCAGTAACCAACTCGCGTATATACGCAACTTCCCTTTATGAAACTTGCGTATGAGATTTAGGACACTGAAGTTTTACACTTCCAGCTCCCTCTAATTCTGTTATGTCTGTATTTTGTGCTGTGCTGCATTTTTCTGACTATACTTCTTTCTTCTTCCACATGTTCAAGTGTGATGATGATGTTTTCTCCTTTTGGTATGGTGCCCGTGCTTTTTTCCTGCAATCCTTAGCTATATGTCCAAACTTGTTACATGCATAACATCTCACATGTTTCATATTGCTTCTATAGCAATCAATAGCTTTGTGGCCAAACATATTGCAAGCAAAGCAATATCCATTAAAGTACCTTGAATGTGATGATTTTTCTGCATGATGGTCTTGAACCCTTCTTCTTCTACATCTGGCTGCAACATGTCCAAGATTATGACATACATAACACTCAACATTATTCATAGGAGGAGTAAAAGATTTTCTTTGAAAAATTTCTTTCCTTGGTTGATGATGAGATTGACCTTTCATCTCCTTATTGATCATTTCATATTTTGCAGTAGAGTCCCTTGTCTTACTTTGTGAACTAGATTCACCTTCAATAGATTCATGAAAACCAAGACCAGTTTTGATAGCAGGAGACATTTGATTACTAAGAATATCATCCAAAATATTAGTACTATCTTGAAATCGTAAGAGCTTATCCTTTTCTTCTAATTTACCTTTCAAGATATTTACCTCAACCTGAAGTTGTTTTTCCTTTTCCAGACATTGCTTCTTCAAAGTTTCTTTAGATTTTCTTCCTTCTTCCATTTGTTGCCTTAGTTTAAGAATCTCCTTTTCTTGTTCTTCATTCAGATCCTGCTGCATTTGACGAATTCTGAAGGCACATTCTAGCTGAGATTTTAAGCTGATAACTTCGTTTTCTTGTTTTTCAATAGCTTGGAGTAGATCTTTATTCTGCTTCTTTGATTCTTCAAGATCTTCTTTTAGTGAGAGGATCGTAGCTTCAAGCCTTTCATAATAACTGGATCTATCTCTGAGTTTCTTGATTGTTGTGCTCTTTTCATTGACTTCATTTCTTAGTGATGTTACTTCATCCTGCAACTTTTGATATTTGTCCTTGAATAACTTCCTTACCTTGCTTCCTTCCTCTTGTTGAGCCTTTAGTCTGGTAGCTACTTCTTTGAAGGCACCATCCTTTATGTTCAATAGATCTTCTTGATCTCTAATTTTGTCCGTCAGCCTTTTAAATTCTGCCTCTATTTGATATCCTTCTTGCTCACCCATAAGAGCACATTTAGTTGTTTCGCTATCACTTACATCACCTTCAAATGGATAGATAGCTGGAACATCAGAAGATAACAAATTCATACCTGATAGTTCATCTTCATTCTGAAATGATTCTCATTCTGAATCTGAAGTGCTTCTTCCACATAATCCCCAATCGATTCTGCCACTGTCATAGCTCTCTTGAGATGTCTTCTTCTTCTTAGGTGCTTTCTTCTTAAGCTTCTTTCCCATTGTTCCACGGATCTCCTTCAAGCGATCAAGCTTCTACCAAAGGACCTGCTCTGATACCAATTGTTGGAAATAATACTGGGGGGGGTGAATCAGTATTATCAAGTCAATAAAACTTTTTCCATTTCCATACTCTGATTCATATATGCTGCTTCAGTTAAGAATACCCGCGTATATTCAGTAAACTTATGATTCAGTTAATTGATCTTCAATGAGTGCATTAGAACATTATTAACCATATTAACAATAAACAGGTGTAGTAAAATAGAACAGATCATCACACATAAGCCACACACATGAACACCATGATATAAGGTGGAAACCTAATGTGGGAGAAAACCACCTGCTGCAAGTCATCTCAATCTTCTTCTTAATAAGAAAATCCTTTTACAAAAGTTTTGTACTGGTGCAGTCCTTTACCAGTACGCAGGCTACTACCTGCAGAGAGCTACAACCCTCTCTCGTTCTCCAGCTTTTCTTGGAAGGGAGCTACAACCCCCTTAGCTCTTGTACTAGCCGATCCATTTACTAGTATGTAGGTGCCTGCCTACTGAATGCTCCAATCTTCACTCATTTTCCAGCTACTACTGGAAGGGAGCTACCACCCCCTTAGCTCTTGTACTAGCTAAGATACTAGTACGTAGGCACCGGCCTACAATCTTCTCTTCTCCGGGTACCACGTTTCATACATTTTCATACTGGATACACCTGAAGCACAACACATAATCTGAAAGGCCACGTTTCATCCAATTTTCATACTGGACCCATTAATATCATTGAAGCACATAATCAATCAATCTTCTGAATCACCCAATCACCAGATATATACAAGGATAATATGAGAGCTAGCAACCAGATCTAGTCCATCAGTTCACATAAAGATAAGTCATTAAGAACTTTATCCATTCAACCATCAATACTAAAGCTAAACATAATCACGCTGTTATCAGAACTCAATAGCAGTAACCAGACATCACTTCAAACCTAGAATACTGCAAGAACATATTTCAATAACAGGTACGCAACTTAATCAATAGAAAGTTGCGGGTATCCACGTCTGTTCTTTCTGCGGATCTACAGGTATCCGCACCTTCACGCTCTGCTGATCTGCAGGTATCCGCAACTTCTGAGTCTCCTGATCTGTGGGTATCCGCACCTTCTCCTGCGGCTCACCTTCGCACCTCCGCACTGCGCCTATCTCTGGCCTACGTACCTCCGCAACTGAGTCTACGGCTTGCCTGCGCACCTCCGCACCTTCGGCGCTTCTGGGCCTGCGAACCTCCGCACTTGTTCCTTGTCTGCACTTGCGGTCCTGCGGGTATAGACAATTTCTAGACTTTAGGGATACCCCAGACTATCAGATCTACAGATCTGATCATGCGCCGAGGAGATCTCAACCCATCAGTGGATTTGACTTGTATCCTCATGTTTCTCCTTGATTTAGATTCAGCTATTACTCACCAACCGATCACAAGAAATTCAGATCTAGCTTTTCTTTAGATATTCAACTTTCACAAGTATCTAGCCAAATGATCTCCTTTCATTTTTATAGGCTAGGCCTTTACTCAAACCATGGTCCAAAACCATAGGTATTCAATACTAGGAACCCAATACCTTGGATCAATACTTTAGATGCAAAACCACGGACCAAAACCATAGGATCAAACACGTCAGGCTAAATACCATGGACCACCATAGGATTTCCCACGTGCGTGTGCTTTTCTCTACATGAAAGTGCGTGAACTGGGGGTCCGCACCTTTTGCACGGTATACCTGCGAACATGACCGCACTTTGTGAATAGCGTGCCTGCGGGTCCGCACCTTTTGAACGGTGTACCTGCGAACCCCTTATTTTCTTCCATTCTGAGAGGCTGATCATCAATCTTTGCTACTGACCTGTTGCACTATGATCTGTCACCTGTATGAGTTGCCATCAAGGACAACGCTTGTCTCATAATGCCAACAATCTCCCCCTTTGGACTTGATGGCAAAGCTAACTTGTCATACTAAGGGCTACCATTTGATTCCTTTGAGCTGTCATGTATTCTGTCACATCTGATATCTCTTCTTGTAGATTCATCTGATTATATATAACTGGGATGTTCTTTTATGAGTGGGTTGCCATCAATTACAACACATGCATCATAATGCCAACAAATGGAGTGACTTGATAGAAAGTGTTATTGTACACATAATCTCTGAGATATGATGTTGCATCTATTTTCTGCTTTGAGTCTAACCTTTGATGAAATATTGATGTCATGATGCTGATAGCCATGATAGATATATGATTATGATCTATCAAATTTGTTGTTTCTTGACTCTAGTAGAGACAGGTTGATGATATGAATTAAGATGAATGAAGTATATTCCAAGTCATAGGGAGAATCTCTTCTCAATATTCTTACTCTTATTACTATTTGCATTATGTACTGTTGAAGTATGATTTATGTGCATCTGACATTATTGATCTGCAACAAAGTCTCAGATCTTAAGCTTGTACATAAATTAGGGTTTCTGGATGCAAGCATAGAACTGGGAAATCTCATCCATGGACGCACACATGCTAAGGCTTAGATTATATCCTGGCAATTAAAGACGCTCCCATTCTAACCTGAAGGGAGCGTCATGGGTTTGACTACAATTGACCATCATTTGAAGCTTTCTGAAGCTGTATGAACTCTGAATTAAGGTGTCTCTGACATATTTTTCCACTGTAATCTGATTTCTGAAGTTGTTGGGTTAAATTGATGATCACATAAAAATGAAGTATCTTGCTTGAAATCAATATGTTCACCTCGAAGATGTCAGTGCCACAGATGTATTACAGATAACAGCAAGATCTGCAAGCATGAAAAGCTTGAATGTTTTCCATAACATGAACATGCAGACTGAGCTTGTGTTTGTAGGTGACCATGACATACATCTATATATGTCACTATCTTTGTGCTACAAGAGTTTGGCATGATTTGGCTTATTACTATAGATGAACAATGTTTTGTCCTGATGCTTGACAATAACTTTGAATTTATGATTGAGATATGCTTTGACTTTAGATCTCTATACGATAGAAAATTTGGACTTTACCTAATGTCTAATGATTTGATATGATTATTATTGATTTGCCCTATGTCAATGCTATGACTTATGTGGGTATTCGAGAATTGGCCTCCTTGTTCCTAGCACAATGGTTGAGGTAATGATATTTGTGATTTAGCATGAAAATGGAACCTGCATGGCTCATCCTTAGTGTATGAAGTTTCACCTAGTGACAAAAATGACTTGTATTATGATTATGAGAATAAATTGATATGAGCTATCCTTGTCTCCTGGTTGAAAGAATTGATAATGTGATGTTGATGACTTTGATAATGGCTATGATATGACTTCTAAGATTTGATAAGCTGACTTTGTTGATGTGATGGTATAACATTGATTTATGTAAGGGTTATTATGTTGTCTTTGTAAGTAATTATGATTAGATAATTGCATGAAGAAATCTCCCCAATCTAGATATGTATATATTTGGTAGTTATTTGATGAAGTCAGGATGATGAGTTCCAAGGTATGGTTTTGGTTTTGACTATGGTTTTGGTCTTATAACCTGATGGTCTACTCTTGACAGGTGATGAGCCTTTGATGATCTAAATAAGAGGGAGATAACTTATGAAGCTCGAAATGATGTATCATGGCATGATGAATCGATTTCTGGAATTTGAAAAAGAAATTCTATATTGCAAAGTTATTGAAAAATGTATTTGAATAGAAATTCAAATCCTTGGATACTCCGATTTGAAGTTCAAGAAGTTGTTGAACTTGATATGCCATTTGATAACTGATTGAAGCATTGATGTTCCATTTTGAACATCCATATGTATATGTATGATGTACATAGAACTTGAATAAATTCATGAGTGAGCCACTTCATTCACATAGAGTTTCCATCGAGCATCCTTTGAAATATTTGCATGAGATATTCTATTTTTGAGGCTGAGATATTTCTCCTATGATATGTGACTGCATGGATGTATTTTTGTTGATAGAGATTAATGTTAAGAAAAATTGGATGTTGCTTTAGTATGATATCTTACATGATATCTTGGATGAGAGGTCCATAGTACGATTGAGGATGACTATGATGTTGCTAGCATGGCTAGTTATGAGGCGGGATGGAGAAGCTCCTTAGAGAGTTGTCTGAGCATGATCTAGATATGACATGGATACATTGTGATGACATAGAGTGAGATCTGATTGGCAGGAAGTCCCATATTTATAGTTGGGACTGAGATACTCTCATATATTGAGATAATGCAGTTGTTCGAAACATGATCACGCTTGTGGTTTGAGCCTCCTTGAGAGGGAAGATGATTATGGTATCCTTTTGAGATTTATATGATTATTTATGTTCTAACATGATATTTGATTTGATGTCCTGTATGATCAGGAAACAACTTCTATTGAAACAAGTAGATATCATATTTGAGTATGATGAGAGCAGCATTGATGGAGGACATTGAGCCAACTCTTCCTCCATGTCTGAGCTCCAAGGGTGAGGAATTGAGATAAAGGGCTCCTGGCATTGAGGGAACTCTAGAAAATAGGTATGACCCCTGTTTCCTATGGGGTTGAAGATGTTTCTCCCCTATATTCATATGGTCAGAGAATGTTGCTTCCATGTTTGGTCTTTACAGAGTATACCCTAATTGGCCTCATTCCCACAAGCTGGGCTTGTCGACAATACCACTCCTCATTTGGCCAATGAGTTGAGAGTGTACTTGGGGTGTACAACCCAAGTCAATTATGATGTAAGTGTCCTACCACATAACTATTTAGGGTCATCGATGAGAATATCAATAGGCAATAGGATGGGTTGAGATAACCCTATGCGATTCCAGGTTGATATTGAGCTCCCTAATGAGATCCCAGGGTCGAGATGTGCTCCCATGTGTTTTTGGATATCCTATTTCTCGATATGGGGTTGTAGATGTATAACTCCCCCATGAGATTCCGAGTCGAAATGTATTCCCCTATGTGGTTCTAGGTTGAGATGTGCTATTTTAGGGTCCTAGGGTCTAGGGATCAAAGTGTCTTTTCCTCTTTCTATTCATTTTTGGGGTTTGTATGCCAGTTTAGCATATGAATCACTGACGTCATAGTCTAAAGGGTCTTTTTCTAAGGTCACTGCAAGTTTTTCATGTCATAAAGGGGTCTTTAAATACAAAATTAAATTTGAGAGAGTCTAAAGTCCATGAGAGGGTCATAAGGTCATATTTCCAAATCTGTACTCATGTAGAGAAAAGGAGGGGTCATTTCATGGGGTCTCATTTATCACAAGTCAAAACCATGACAGTCAATTAAATTTCTATGGGTCTATTACTGGTGTCACCATTCCCATGTCCATCATCCCCATGTCACCATTCACATGTCAACGTTCCCATGTCACCATTCACAATTCATAATTCACCATGACGTACTCCTTTCATGCACCATTTGTCATCATTTCACCCCTAAATTCACATCTCATAATCATGCCATTACACCCCCTAAATTCATTATTCATCATCATAATTCATAATTCATAATTCATGTGGAAGAAGGTCGTTGTGCAAACTCCAAGTCGCACAGTCGCTGCACAAACTAAGACCAATTATTGTAGAGGTTTGAAAGCATGGAGGGAAGCACTCAGAGGGTGATACATCATCACCAGGTAATATCAAGAACATATAAACACTAAACCTTGCACAAAACCATCTATAACCATATCAAACATGGAGGTCTGCTACATTGTGTTATGAATTTGCTCCAAAATTGACAGTTTTAGTCATCATTTTCAAAAGCGTTTTCTTACCAAATCGAGCCGAATTTCGAAAAACGGAAAGAGGTTTATCTCAAGCAAGGGGAAAAGAACAAAAAAATCCTTAAGTGTCTTCACAAGTGTTATGGTTTTGGAGATATGCAACATTGTTGGAGGCTTATTTTTCAAAAAATAAAATTCGGCATTTTTCTCCTATTTCAACCATTGTTTTTTGGCGCAGTTTTCTAAGAGATGGAAGTGAATTTTCAAAAACTAAAATAGGTCTATGTCAAAAATGGGCTAAATAAAAAAAAACTCTCTCATTTTATGCACAAGTATCACGATTTGGGAATTATGGGTGTCACTTGGAGACCCATTTTCCATAATTTCTTGCTGACAGAGTTTTGATTTTTTTTTTTTGTTAAATTTGATTTGTAAATTTGAATTAATTTGGTAGGTTGGATGCGTGCTAGGTGTTATAAGGTGAATTTGATGAATGTCTTGGAACTACAATGTTTGTTGAGCGGGAAATGTCAAACAAATTCAAAATTTGAATTCTGTTGCGCAAATGGTGAGCAGTCAGTTGGGAGGTTGACAAAGGTTAAAGGGGATATCTCAAGGGTTCTACACTAGCACAACACCATTTCAAGCATACTCATCAGCTTGTTTTTTCCAGGATGATCTGCAACTATGTCAAGCTTGGAGGCCTATTTCACCATGTCATGCAACTGCTATGCAACTATATCAATCAAGCTTATTTTTGCATTTTGGTGTTTCGGGACCTTCTAGAAGTGTGTTAGTGATCCTGATAGGTATGGATAGGTGGATAAGATTGATTTTTTTTTTTTGATAGGTAAGCACCCATGGGGGATTTGAACCAGTGACCTATCACAAGGAGCGCCTTAACAGTGCACCCATTCACCGTCAATCCAAAGCCCCGTGGGAAATAAGATTGATTTTATAAACTCACTGTTTCTGATTTTTTATCTAAACTTTAAGACATGATGTTTCCAAGATTAAGTTTTCCTTGATCTTCTTAGCTGATAGCAGATACATTGTATCTGATCTCTTATTTTTCATGTAAGAAAATATTCCTAATTATATATAAGAAGAACAAGATATGAAAAAAGGGTTGGATTTGAGAGAAGCCCTATGTATTTGTTTGTTGTCTTGAAACAAAAATATCAGTGTAGAGTTTTACCACTTGATCAGAGAATTATGTGGTATGGATTTCAAATTTTGTGCTTCTTCTTATGTGTAATGTTAGTATCCATGTGTTTGTTAAATTTTCATTTCTAATTGGTGCTAAATCATTTTTTCATAATTCATCTATGTTGATGCTCTGGATACTTGTTTTTTGTTCTGAATTATGATGGAATTCACCCTCAGTTAGGTGCTTTACTGTATTCTTCTCGATATTCGGTCAAAAATATATGTTGCAGAATTCATTAGATGCTATGTTACATGTGATTGGATATCATTGTGTACTTTCAAGTTACCTTTAAAATCACTTACAATGCTACAACTCATGTTATGACTAGAAATATATACCTACCTTACCTCTGTTTTTATAAGTGTCTCATGCAAGCACTAATATTTTTGTGTATAATTTGAATTATGGTTTAATACCTAGTAGCTCTCCTTTCAAGTCTATTAACCACCATTATTAAATTCCATTTACCTTTACATATTTGGCCTATATCTCATGCCCTTAAGCTTTATTATTTCTTACATTTGGACATTTTTCGAGTGAGGGAGCCCCCTCTGGTTAGAAAGGCCAATTTGTAGCTCAAAGAGGTTTATGGTTACCTCTGTAAACCTTTTCTCAGCCTAGAGGTTCAATTATAGGGTGATAACATGCTCCTTGATGATATGCTCTCCGATGACGATTGATGATGATATTCCAGGCAGTAGCCTATTGACAGAGATTCCAGGTTGCAGCATGATGGATAGAGGGTGGTAGCTCAAGCTCCCCTCCGGTAACACATTATTCTTCTTCTATATTTTCGATAATGTTCAGCATACGAGTAGGGAAAATAAAGAGATAAGCAAGAGTAAGCAAGGATGAATGAAGATGTACATTCAAGATTTGTGATGATGAGACACTTGCAATGGACATGGCATGTTATGACTACATGAATAAGATGATATGTGATGATGCGTGATGACACTTGAAGATTCCAGAATGGCATATTGATCAATAGACATATATTGGTAGGTAGAATTTTCCCTAGTTGAGAGGGAGTCTTAATTTTTGCGACTGCGGCCAAATTCCACCTTGGACAACTCAGTTGACCAAGATGATGATTGCATTAGATTCATCTTTTCTAGAGGACCAAAATCAACCTAAAGATCAACTTATTTTGACAAGCAAAAGTTGGTTTTTGAATTTATTTATTCACTTATGTATATTGGGTTAGGTCAGCCCTAAGCACATGTTAAATTAGACAGGTCATCCTCAACCCCAAGTGGACCCTCATGAAAGCCTATAAATAGAAGAGACCTCAAACTCATTTGGACACATTGATCAAGCGATCTTCTCTTCTCTTATTGTCTTGGTTCGCACATTTCTAACAAAGGAAAGTTCGCATAAAGGGTCCACAACTACAGTGTCAAAGCTTGCACTGATAGGGTTTTCTGATTCCTGGACACTAGCACAGAACTTGACATTTTAGTCCCTGGACACTGGCATACAGTGATCTAGACAACATCAAAAATCCCTAGACACTGGCACATAAGCTTAAGGGAACATCCAGGGTTTCAGAGACAAATTGGGTTGTATTAGTCCCCATACGTTCGCACAGAGTGGTCATGAGAGCATCTGGGAGGTCCTGAACACACGGATAGTAACTAGAAGAGAGCATCTGAGGGTTTGAGCAAATATAGCTGACTTGGTCCTCAGATGCACACACAGAATGGTCTAGGGAACATCCGGGCTACCATAGATGCTGACATACAGTTCATGGAGAGCATCCAAGACTGCTATAAACACTCCCAGAACTCCTCCTTTCTACATTCGAGACTCAAAGATGAGATTTTTGTATTCCAAAGATTTCACTCAGTGACAACAATGTTCAGCACAGTGCCAACAGTCCTCAGAATCAGGATTTTGATTATAAGCATGATTAGATATGTTTCATGGATATCGTAGTTGTTTTGTTGCATAGATAAATTTATGGATCATTGTACTCTCTTTTGTTGAATCATTTGACGATGATTTAAGAAAAGGAATATTTGTAAGGCTTTCCCCATAATGGGTTTTTCCTTGGTCTTGGACCAATCCTGGTGTCTCTATGTGTGTGCATGCTTTTATTCTATTTTTCATTTATGTTCTGTTGCATTAATGATGATGATGTTTATCTTTCTATATAATTTCATATGTTGATGAATAATGGTGTAGATATGAATAATGTAATGATGATATGGGGTGAACTTAATATATTAAAGATGAAATGCAATTATCAAAGCAAAGAACAATGTATCCCTATGAAAAATTAACACTCTCTTTGAATGTGCCTCTCTTCTCCTTGCTCCCTACCTCCCCCCATCTCTCTATCTATGTTCATCTTCCCCTCTATACTTCACTCTCCCTCTCTCTCTCTCTCTCTCTCTCTCTCTCTCTCTCTCTTTGTGTCCATCTTCCCCTCTCTACTACATTCCTTCTCTCTTTGTTTCCATCTACCCCTCTCTATTTGTGTCCATATACCCATCTTTACTTATCTCCCCCATCTCTTACCCACCTCTCTTCCCCTTTTTACCCCACATTTATATCTCTCTCTTACTCTCTCTCTCTCTCTCTCTCTCACACACATACACACACAGTCACCCCCTACCCCACTCTCCCTCTTCCTCTCTTATCCACTCTCCCCCTCTCTCCCTTTCCCATTGTCCCCCTTCTTTCCCTCTTCACCTCTCTCTCTTCCCCCTCATCTTTCCATCTCCCTCTCTCCCCCCCATCCCCTGTATCTTTGTCTCCCTCTCTCTCACTGACTCTCTCCCACCCTCATTCTCTCTTGCTCACCACTTTATCCGTCCCTCCCTCTGCCTTGTCTTCCCCCTGCTCTCTCTCTTTCTCTCTCTTTTTTTGTCCATCTACTCATCTCTCCCTCACCCCCTCTCTTTTGTCTTCCCCACTTTGCTCCCCCCTTCCTCCTTCTCCCTCCCTTTCTTTCTCTATCCCTTCATCTCTCACTCAATCCCTCCTTCACAACAAGCCCCCAACTCACCCTATTCATCGCTCTCTCTCTCTCTCTCTCTCTCTCTCTCTCTTGCCTTACCCCATTCTCTCTCCCCTCTGTCCCCCCCACTCCCCCTCATTACTTCTCTCTCCCTCTTTCTCTCTCTACCCCGATTTCTCTCTCTTTATCTCTCTCTCCACCTTTCTCCCTCTCCCCCATTCTCTCTACCCTTCTCCATATCTCTCTACCTCCATTGATTTCTATCCCTCTCACTATCCCACTCTCTCCCCTCATTTCTCTCTCTCATTCTCTCCCCCCTTTCTCTCTCTCATCTCTACCCTTTTATCCTCCTTATTTCCTTCACCCCCCCATCTCTCCCTTTCTCTCTCCCTCTCTCACAGACACACACCATCTTCCCCTCTCTCTCCCTCCCTCCCTCTTTCCTCTCCTTTCTCTTACCTCCCCTCTCTCCTCTTATCACTCTCACTCTCTTTACCTCTCTCTCCCTCTCTTTATTCCTCATTTCCTCATTCTTACTCTATCCCTCTTGCTCCCACCTCTATCTCTCCCCCGTTCTAGCCCACTCTCCCTTCCTTGTTGTCCCTCCCTCTTTCCCTCTTTCTATCTCTCTCTACCCCCTCACTCTCCACCTTTCACTCACACATTCTCTCTTTGTATCCATATATACCTCTCTCCTTTATTTCCTCTCTCTCTCTCTCTCTCTTCCCCTCTCCCTCCACCTTCCTCCCTCTCCCTTCCTCTCTTTCTCTATCCCTCCCTCCCTCATTTCCTCCATCCTTCCTTCATAACAGTAACCCTCCTAGATTTTTCTATCTCCACCTCCCTCCATTTCAAAGAATATATCCATAAAAATATGCATATGCTCTTGAAAGTACATGTGCACTTTTACAAGTATACATGTGTTCGTAAAATCACTTGCACACATTTGAAAATGTGTGTGTTCTCTCACGAATGTGCATGCACTTTTAAGAACACACATGTATTCCTAAAAAATCCAAGCTTGCAAGCATGTGTGGTGGTTCAGGGGGCATCGAGGCTATAGGGTTAGGAATGCATGTGTTTTTTTAAGACTGTGCTTATGCTCTTGCACAGTCCATTACTATTTTTTTGACCACCAACTTTGTGCATGCACCCATATATCATCTCCCAATGCAAACATTGTTGGAAGTTTGACCTTATGGTTTACATTGGACCATACATTTCCCATGCAATGGGAATTTTGAGCAGATATATGTCAAACCAAGGAAGACACATTACATTGTTGTAAAATATGGTTTGAACATATTTTCATGACACTTCCAAAAATGCAACTTGCTATCAAGGAAAGCATCGAACATAATGATAAATTTATAGGGTTTTGTTGATGTATGATAAGTTGGAATTCTTGATTGTAGAGGCTCCACAAGTGGTTATGTGTTTAAGCTATTTGGTAGAGTGATTAGTTGGATGAACAAGAGGGGTTTTGTAATTTCACTTTCAACTATAGACATTGAGTATATTGCAACCACTCATGCTAGTAAGTTAGTTGTGTGGTTGTAAATGTGGTGTTTTTGGTTTTGTAAAAAAAATTGCGATATGATATGTTACTTGCTTTTGGTTTTCTTTTCCCATGTTTTGTGCTTTATTGATCAGTGGTTTTTATTCATATCAATTAAAAGATTATAGATGTAATCTAACTCTATCTTCCCATGTTAGTTCAAGAATGATGGTGGTGTTTTGTAGATTTCTATTGATTAATATTACATAATACTTGAATAATTATTATATATTATTTTGTTATGGGTGAAAGAATGGAGTCGGGTTACACTTTTTGGCCAAATAGGGCGTGTTTGGGTAGAAAAAACAATGGCTCAATCGAGCATTTTTAAAGCGCTTGATCGATCTCCTTGGGTGCTGGAAAGGTAGCGCAATCGAGGGTTAAAAACTAACCCTTTATTGAGCTATAACACTTGATTGAGCCTTTTCTTTTTTATATATATTGCTCCCGCAGTGTACGGGTGCCATTTGCACGGATTGCAGGAGCTCGACCAAGAGTGTGACAGTAGCTCGATCGAGAGTATTGGAGCTTGATTGAGCAATGGAGCATTCAAATCAATCTCGCCATTCACATTGCCAACGTCACAGAGGCTCAAACAAAGGTAGGTATTTATCCTTTTTATTTCTTATTATTTTTTTTTTTTGCAAAATGTAAAAAAATAATTTAAAACAAAAAACAACCATGTACAAAAACCATGAAAACCACAAAAAAAATCCTACAAAAAAACTTAGAAAATCACAAAACCAATCAAGAAAACCATATAAAATACCTTTCAAAACAACTTAGAAAACTACAAAACAACCTAGAAAACCATTAAGAAAAAAAAAAAAAAAAATTCCTTCAAAACAACCTAAAAAACGCTTCGAAACCACCAAAAGAACTATAATTTAGATTTTAAATTTGTTTCTTACTTGTAATGTTTTGTTTATTAAATGCATATTTGAATGGTAAGAACATTTTTTTTTTCTAATTATTTTAGGTTTTAAAGTTTTTCTTTAGGGATTTTGTGAAATAAATTTTCATTTATTATTTTTATTTTTTGCTATTTAAAATACATTTTAAATTTCTAGTAAATTTGGCCAAAAATATACCCCAAAAAACTCCAAAACAAAAAACAACGAAACTATAACCAATAAATAAGTAAATTAAGAGCTTAATGTTATCGTTGCTCATAATGAAATTTTGTTTTATTTTATTATTTTAAATTTAAATTAATTTATATATATTTTTAATTATAAATATAGTACAATTATAATTTTAAATATAAAATATTAATCTATAAAGTTGAAAAACTAAAAAAAATAGTTAAATGTTTTGTTATATATAGTGGCATGACACACACACACAGATATGTGTGTGTGTGTGTGTGTGTGTGTGTGTGTGTGTGTGTGTCATGCCACTATAGATAACAAAACATTTAACTTAGTTAACTCTATAATTACTTAACTCGTAAACATAAAATTATTTAACATAGCATGAAATATATATAAAGTTATAGCATATCACATTGTTAGATATATTATAGTTATATATATATATATATATATATAGATATAGTTTATAACAAAACATAAAATTTTCTATAACATAACTTATTATTTAACATATAAACCATAACATAAAAATTAGTTAAAATATTATTGTTCTATAATTATTTCACACACACACACACATCTATATATATAGGGTGACATGTATATTGTGCATTACTATAACATAATATAACTATAACATTTAACATAGCATAATTCTTTAAAACTTTATATATATGTTTTAACAATGCATCATTGCTAGATACATTAAATTCATCATGAAAAGTGTATTTGGTTTAGTGAATAAAAGCACTTAGACTATTTTCTAATTTGTACCATATTGTTTCATTATGTAGTGTGTTGTACAAGAAATATTGTTTTCATGTGCTTGCACCTAGTACATGTCATATGTCAAAGTCAAACATTAATAACTTAAAGTATATTGTAGTATTTGGTTGACATGAAATTATATTAGTTTTATAAATAAGTTTATTTCAATTTTTTACATATATTTACATATTTATGCGCTATGAATAAAATGCATAATATTTAGAAAGGAGAAAGGGTATATTTAATCACTTCTTTCGATTGTATTTACATGGAACTCAATGTACGTTGGTTGATAAATTATCAAAAAATGGACTCTAAAGTTTAGGACTTTATGCTAGATTACTCTGCTTGAGTTTATAAATGGTTTTTTTGTCAACGTTTTTTTCTTGGATTACTTTATATGTATTATATGTGATATGATGAGGCATCCCATATATGGGCCTCAACTGCAAGCCATCACATTGCGAGAGGTTCTGATATATGTGGTCGGGCTCGTGATAGAGCATGTAGCCCACCAAGAGTTTATGTTCCCCTCGTAGATCCTGTCTCTTACACTAGTCAGATTGTCAGATCCAGTGTTTTTGTCTCTATTGATCACCATGCTACATCTAGTGGACCTTCTTTACCCATTTTAGGTACACCTTTTTTATTTTAAAATCCTCTTTAAGCTTTATGTGTTTATGTCTTGAAATTGTCCTTAATTTTTAAATTGCCTTCAAGTGATGTGTTTGAATTTAATGTATATGTTATTATGCTTCTATTTTATTAATTGTAAATATGTTAAATTATGTTTATGATTTAACGATCCTCAACGGGTCTAAGCTAAGGATCAGGCTGCAACATTGATACCTCCATGGGATGATGCTACATCTCATATCACATTAAAGTATGTTACGACCCATCATGCAGTGATCACAACAAAGATAGAGAAGATCCCATCCAATTCACTGAACATCTTGTATTGTCCTTAATGTTGGATAACATCATTAGGTTGATCGAGACATACCAAAGGTCGGGCCCACATAGCCACATATTACAGTGCATACAAAGGACTAGGAGGCATAAGGTTAGAGGGCAAAATTCTTGGCAGGTGGTGAAAGAGGACACCAATGACATTGATGTTCATGGGGAGTTATTTGACATCCCTCTAAATTTCTCTAATGGGCATAAAGGTCTGATTCCACTAAAATATTTTAGTAATGTTCATTATGCCCCTTTCATGTATGATAGATTCATTGGAGCTTGGGGTTAGTTCCCCCACCATGATCAGGTCACCATTTATTTTTCCAAGCATTTATATGCAGAGTTTGTGATACATATGAGGACGGATTATACCAATACTGGATCTCATTATAGTGGACCCAAATTCATACAAACCTATGAGCATGAGGGGGATCGTAGGGACCCTGGGCATGCACCATGACCTTCACGATTCTTGCCACTACCGTCTCAGAGCTTGGTATTACTAACAAAGCTAGAGGAGTTGTTGCAACTTAATGGTGAGACGCTGGAGACTATTACAGATAACATGCAAATGTCATTGGCTAATGCGCGCGTTGCATTGGATGGAGAGATTTGGAGATCACCACCATTGCCTCGTGACCCGCTAGTTCCCTTATATGATGATGCATTTCTCATGATTTTACCCTTTCACTAGCTTTTGACATATGTAAGTTTGTATCGTGATGTCATTCGTGAGACTTGGAGGGTGCACGACTTGCATGACACAAACCGGGTACATATATATACGAACCTTTTCACTCTTATTGTCAAATTATGCATAATTATTTATTTTAAAAATTTCTATTTCGTATTAGATTGCATATTTATATTAATAAGTTCATGATAACATGTAGACATATCCCAACAATGTGAATGAGCTTATGAGTTCCTTCGAGGGGGCAGTTGATCAAACAGGCCATCCTTGACTAGAGCATGTTTCATGGATTCTCCTCTACCTCCACCTCCACCTTATATGTTCACTAATGTGGAGGAGAGTCACTATGTATAACCACATGGACCAACAATTGAGGCAAACTTTTTTATTCCTAAGATTTCAACATTTCCTTTTTTTAAGTTACACATATATGATAATTAATTTGTAGACTAGTTATAATTTGTCCTTTCCATTGTGTACACAGGCCCATTATAGAGTGTCATTGATGCCACTTTTATGTGGAGACATTAGTGGGATGTTGAGTTGAGAGGCACTGATGATGCGGGTCCATCGATGCAAGCCCCAATCATTGAGCCACATGTAGGGGATCACCAAACCCAGATTCATGGTCAGACCCCCATCCTATCTGACTTGCATTTGGACTCGATTGAGGTTAGTAGATTCATGTATATGTAATTAAAAGTGTGGTTCAATATCATTTATTTCCATATTGTTTATTTTGTACAAATAATGATCTAATTAGTTTGAATTTGAATGTGTTATATTGTAGTACCAGCTTATGGACACTTACTTTGCGCGACATAACTCACATATGAGTTCTGGTGGTACTTAGAGTGCCATAATTTGTATATTTTCAGGCCTAATTTCATAGGGCATATTCACATGTGTGATACAAATTGTGTATATTTTCATACATGGATAGTTTATGGATGTACATCATAGACATTATTTTATTTTATGGATGCTTATTATTTTAGTTTATGTATGTTCATGTGATATTTGTAATTTGTATATATTTTCATATGGATAGTTTATTGATACATGTATTCACTATTTCAGCTTATGGATGCTCTTAATTTTTTATTTTTATGGATTTGTTAAAATTATTTTACTAATTTAGTATTTTTTCTATATACTATAACTTTTATTGATAAAATATATGTTCAATTTTGATTTCCAGTTTCATAGACTAACAAAATAAGTACAATCTTAAGTTATGATGCAGGTCACTTTGATACTTAAAATGAACTAAAATATATCAGGTATCAATTTAATATTGAACATGGAAAGAATTCCAATCATGCTTGAGGTTGACTTGGTGAAAGTATCATTTATTGCAACCAACATGTATGCTATTAAAATTCAATTTTAAAAATACGGTATTTGAATTATAAAGTCATTCGTGTATATATGTGTGTGAAAATTTTTGTGACCCGCCCATATACCATTGCATGGATAATTTTTTTTAAGTATTTCAATAAATTTCTTATCTCAAAGTTCAATTAAAAAACATAAATAGGATTGAAATAAGTTTTGTTCAATTTTAATATTAAAAGATGTCATGCAAACAACAAACATGTTTTATTCAACATTATTTATTTTGAGATTATCTACAAGAGCTTAGTCATAACATGATATAAGTCAATCATATTGAAATTTAATATATAGGTCAAACAACAATATATGGCAACATTTCTATAATTCTATATAATGTTATCAACTTTCCTAAATTTACAAGTAGTTATCCAAGTATTTCAATCAATTCCTTATGATAGAAATAAGTTTTATTCAATTTTTAAAAACTCAAATATGAATGAAATAAGTTATATATTCAATTTTAAAAGATGTGGAGATGTAAAAGCTATAAGTACAAGTTTTATTCGATTTTATTTTTTTTAAGGTTATCTACAAAATCTTAGTCATCATGTACGTTGTCAATAATTTTTTTGTGCTTACACTGAAATCAAAGCACAATGTTAAACTAATTAGCTTGAAATTAATGTACACCATATATCTAGTTACATCATTTATCAGAAATCAACATCTTCACTGAAATCAATGCATCTAATGCAAACAATCAAATAGGATGAGAAATCAACATCTGTACTAAAATCAATGCATCTAATGGGAACAATCAAATGGGATTAGAAATCAACATCTACACTAAAATAAATGCATTTAATATTCCAAGCAATCAAATAGGATTAGAAATCAACATCTACACTAAAATCACTGCATCTTTAATGCTAGCAATCAAATAGGATTAGGAATCCACAACTACACTGAAATCAATGCATCTAATGCAAGCTCAATAAAAAAATATTATAAATTAACATCTTTAATGAAATGAATGCATCTAATGCAAGCAATGAAATAGAACTAGAAATCAACATCTACATAAAAATCAACATCTGCACACTGAATTCAATGCATGTAGTACAAGAAATTTTATTCCCTTTCTCTTCCCCCTCCTTCTATATAGATATCTCCCTCCATATCTCCTTCTTTGTCTCTTTATCTTAGCCCCCTAGAAACACATGCTCTCTCTCTCTCTCTTCATATCTATATATCTTTCGCTCCCTCCGTCCCTCCCTCTATCTCTCTCTTCTTCCATCTCTCCCCCTTCCATCTATATCTATATCTCCCTTTGTCTCTCCTTCTTCATCTCTCTATATCACCTAGCAAACATACACATTGTTTCTCCATATCTATCTATATCTCCCTCCCTCTCCCTCTCCCCCCTCTCTCTCTTCCCCTTCTCTCCTTTTGTCTCCCATTCTATCTCTCTTCACTCCTACTCTCCTCTCTCCCTCTCTCTCTCCATCTCCCTTGTCACTCCCCCTCTCTCTCCATCTCCCTTGCCACTCCCTCTCTCTCTCCACCTTTATCTCTCTATATGTCTTTCTTACCTCCCTCTCTCTCCCTCCCTCTCAAGTCCTCTCTCTCTTCCTTTCTTTCCCACCTCCCTCTGTCTCTCCCCCATGTCACTCACTCACTCACTTTCTCTTTCTCTCTCGAGCTTCATCCTACAACTATGTTGACTATCTCCCTCCCTCTCTCATTATATCCCCCCCTTCTCTTCATCTCTCCTTCTTTGTCTTTCTATCTGACCCCCAAACAAACACTCTCTCTCTCTCTCTCTCCATCTCTCCCTCGTCACTCCCTCTCTCTCTCTCCACCTTTCTCTCTCTATATGTCTTGAACTTCTTCCTTCCCTATCTTTTCCTCCAACTCCATCTCTCGAGCTCCCTCTCTTTCTCGGAGACTCTCTTCTCCTCTCCCTCCATCCATATTTATGTCCACCTCTCTCTCTTACCCTTATCTCCCACTCTCTCTCACTCTATATTTCAAAAAAATTTAAATACTTTGACAATTAAAATATTATGTTTAAATATTTATTTGTTTTATTTTGATGGGTACAACAATTTAATTTTTTTTATTATATAATACATATCTAAAATGCAAGATTTCAAATGTGTGTTGTGCATTCACCTGGAGGTAAAATGATAATTTTCCATGGAAATATTATCTAAAATTTTCCAAAATATCAATGTTCCAGCTACCTCCATCAAAGATACATAGAGCGCTTCATGTTTTCCAATTGAAACTGTTTAGGTTTTATTTCCTTAATGGTAGCTTTAGGTTATGATTACTTTAGGATATTAAAATATTGTATATTTTATTATGTTAGATTTATAAAAGTACTAGGTTAAATAAAATTAACATATTGAGTCAGCTTGTATGACTCTTTTTGTGTTAATGACTATTTGGTTGATGATTATGGCATATATCAACACATTTATTAGTGTAGTTGTACTAGTATTATTATAATATAAGAAATTTATATTATATTAAAGTTAATAATATTATATTAATCCAAAACTAATAAATTTGATATTAACATTAAAATATATTAATATTATTTTTTTGTGTTAATATCATTTCATCATTTAATTTAATTTAATAATAATAATAATATTCTTTTAATAATAATATTAAATTTAATAAGGTTTTTACATGACATGATAACAAAATTTTTAATAATATTTAGAATTTAAAATGAGATAAAAACTTAATTTTAGATCATTCAAAAAATTATTATAGAGGCTCGATCGAGCGCCTATTAACCATGTATATGACTCAATTGAGCATTTACAAAACCCTCAATCAAACTATTTGAATTTGAAATTTAGGCACCTGATCAAGTGCTTTAACTGCTCGATCGAGCCTCTTAAGTCCTAAAATCCACAATTTCAACACCTTCTGCAAAATTTCCTACAACTCCATTTTGTACCCTAGCGAGCTTAGGGCTAAATTTGTTCTTATTTGGCAGAGTTGATCATGTTGGATTCATGAAGGAATCCTTTATCCAATACCATATGAGTTTGACTTTTCGAATTCATATGATATTTTTCATCTAATTTCTTTTAAACATAATGTTTGGAATATTTTTGATCTATTTTAAAGAGTTTGAATAAAAAATCAATATCATAAAATATACACAACTGAAAAATCTCAAAAGATGCCACTATCTTCATTTATGAGTCTTCAAAAGGGTACTTTTGGTTTTTCAATTTATTTGAATAGTTGAAAAAAAAACCTTAAGTGAACGCATGTATTTGTAAAATACAATTGAAATATTACTTCTCCAACTTTAAAAAATAATAAAAATATATATTTTTAATAAGAAAAACTTAACTCTCTTCGTGTAGATCATGATCATATATATATATTAAATTACATATTTTGGACTAAGTTATGCTAGGTAAACACACATATACCTCTTAAGATGTGTGAAATTTTAGCAAGGACAAGCATTTCATTTAATGGAAATTGACATATTATAGGACACTAAATAAAAGAGGAAAAACTTTAAATTTCATCGCCACATTTGGCCCAAAAATGTAACACATTTTCATGCTTTCACTCTTATTATACAAGATAGAAGTGGGGCAATGCTTTTGCTAGCATTTTCCATGAAGATTTTTCAAAATATATATCTCATGTACTTTGTTATATATATATTTTAAGGTATGATTCTAAAAATGTTGAACATCTTGAAATTATTTTACATTTTTATTTATATTTTCTCTTACACATTTATTCTAGCATAGGTCCATCTTAAAAAGGATTTATTAAGCTACTATAAGGATCCAATCTCTCAAAATGAAAACCTTTTTTTGAGTTTCAAAACTTGAGAAAAGTTTTGCACCTCTAGATATTTGATCCCTTTTGAAGCTTGATAGATCTGGCATTAAAATGAATCTACGTTAATGCTTAACAATATTGTTTATATTTATATAAATTTCACATCTCGAAATATTCTTATTCTTTATTTGATTAAAAACCTTGAAAATACATATAGTTACATATATAACATTTTTCTTTAGTGTTATGTCTGTGATATGCATAGTATTGATGATATAGATAGATAGATATAACTTAGGAAAACAATGGTTTGTAAATATTGAATTTTTGTATGTCTAATAATTAAACATGAAGTTTTGATGGTTATGAATATGAATATTTCTATATGTGTGTGTGTGTGTTTTTAAGTTATGAAATATTATGAATATGAATATGAATCATTATTATTTAGAGTTATTATCATTTAAAGTTATTTTAATGTTATATGCATATTATGATTTTTTCTTATAAAAAATTGTTTGTAATTTTATTTAGAAAAACAAAATTACAATATAACGAATTGAATTGAATTGATTTAATTAATATTATTTTTTTAATTCACTCAATATTATGAATAGTTACTATTTACTTTTAATTTAATATTTCATTGCACTAACCTCTCTTATATTAAACCAAAATTTAAATGTTTATGCTAATTTAGAGATAGTACAACATCTACCAAATACTAAATTGTAAAACATCTTATTATAATTTATGGTAAAAAAACTTTGGCGTCCCAAAATTTTGAAATAAACTACAAAGTTTAATAAAGTTTTATAAGATTAAATATTAAATTATTTTTTTTGGAAATTAAAAATTCATTTTGAAATTTTTGAAATTTGAATTTCTATTTTCTAATTGGTTCATTTACATGAAATGACTAATTTTAATGGGTTTAACATTAAATTGTCAGAAATAATATATTAAAAAAATAAATAAAAAATCCTCCATACCACCAAGTGTCATAACATTTAATAAATAGTACACCTATCACATCTTAATATTATTATAAATCTGAATATTATTTATAAATAGTACACCTATCAAATATAAATATTATTTATTATTTATATAAATATTACAACAATCAAATCTGAATATTATTTATAAATAGTACACCTATTAATTATAAATACTATTTATTATTTATAATAAATATTACACCTATCAAATATGAAAATGGATTGTTTTATGTAACAAGGAATATTTGTGACATATGAAGGTAGTGACTATATCATAATGATTGTTCACGAGCCATTATAACTAAATATGGTAGGGAGGCTTATTGTTGCTATTTATCAGCATGATTGTTCGCGATCCGTTATAACTAAAGATGGTGGGGAGCAACGTTCAAAATTGAACCCTTCCTAACCTTTCCTTGGGTTCCTATCCCTTCCTAGAAGGGCTAAAACAAATTAACACTTCAAAAGAAATTAAAATATCAAAATCACTCGTCAATTACAAAGGTTAGATTAAATTTTTATATTTCAAAAGAAGCGAAATATTTTTAATTACTTGTCAATATTTTTTAGGTTTACGAGGATTTCAAGTTTGGACCAACATATAAATCACTCTGACTAGTGACAATTTCGTAGAGGAGATCAGTCAAAGTCCATATGACCTCATATGATTTAATAGTTATGTCATGATTTGGGGGCATTTCCCTGAGGCCACCAACTTACGCTAACATGATGTAACCTGTAATAGTAAGACATGCAACAGTGATGGTACCATTACACCTAGCAAAGGGTGGTGGAGCACATTGAATACCCATTCAACAATTATGTGCGTGCTCTCACTCCTCCCTGAATATCCTTGAGTGTTATTTATGTGCATCCATTTTTTCCATTTTCATTTGAATTTCAACCCATCATCCATAGAAGGAAAATTATCATTCGACTATAGACTATAAGGTATTCTTCATTATCCTCCTCATATATTTATTGGCATTTGGTTTTTCATTCTATGGATTCTTTAATGCAACGCTCCTTGAAGTAATGGCAACCTTCATTGTCACATAATGTATCCCGGGCACCATAGAATCCACACCCCAGGAAATCCACAATGTGGCTAGATACCCAGGATGCAATTGCTTGTCATCTTTCTATCTCAGGCATGGATGTTGGAGTTGTTTTCTACATTATTAATGGTGGAAATTTTTATTGTCATAATTACATGAATCTACTAACTATGAAAAGAATATTTATCTTATACCGAGGGTATTGGACTCCACAACTATACCACTCTCATTCAAACTCTTGCTTGTTTTACTTCGTTACTCGAATCCATATGGATTTCTTGTCGAAGTACCATTTTTCTTGAAGCGTTTGTTCTCTGTAATAAAGCTACACGTTTCCTTGAATTTTACAAAACATATTTTAACAAAGCATTGAATAATGTATCAAGAAATCTATAGTCAAATCCTATAGCATATTGCTAAGGTTTAATTTTGTCTACCTCAATCTTGCTAAGGGATTTTTAATTTATGAATTTACTTATTCGATTGTTTTTATTTATTTAATAGGTGTAAATTTTGAAAAATGTCTCCTATTGTTCATCCTAAGAAGGATAAATGGAAATTTTCAATTGTTGAATCATTTGGCCTTACACAACATTCTAATCAACCATGTAATATTCAAAATATAGTTGATGCTCATCCACATGAATATGATGAATCAAATAGTGTAGAGCTTGTTGAAAGAGAAAACCCATCAAAGAAACACAAAATAATATTCGAATCTAAATGAAATACAAGATTTACATGGGCTTATGTTGCAAAATATTGTAATGGTAATGAAAGGATAAAATGTTCTTGACGTGTTAAATTTAAAAGTGAGACTCCATTTGCAAAATAGGTAACTACCACTCTTCAAGTTAGTGGTCTAAGTGGCCATGCAAAATCAAAAGCTCATAATTGTTTTTTACAACTTTTGGAGGGAAAAAGAAAATGGAGCAATATTTCAATCACTAAACATGTAGAACTAACAGTAGATGTTGAAAAGGAGAGAATTATATCAGTGATTGAAAACACGTGTTTTGTTGTCATACATGATTTATATCTAGAAATGCATAAGTCAATATGTGACTTGAATAGGTATAAATTCACTCCACACATGCTTCTAACAGATGAATATTTTTCATACACAAATACCACACTAAGAAAATGAAGGAGATCAAATAAGCATATATAAAAATACCATAGACATAAACATTGAAGCAAACATGACGGAAAAGGCCGAATCCTCACTGTATTATATTCCTCACACTCTCAATGTAATGTACAAATAATGTTTATGATACACATATAAATACATGAGGAAGTCTGTCTCAAGATAGTGCGTCTATCTTGGACTCTTTGGTTGAGAAAATATCTCAACACCACATTAATCTAGGAGCCTAACTAGTTGGAGAGAATCTCTCAATCAACTAGGCCTAAACTGACTCCTAACCATGAGGAACAAACTCAATCTAGAAATGTAGGATTAAATCCAACTTTCTTGATTTTAATTAATTTAATTATTTTGGACTTATAATTGTTTTAAACACATGAGAGTGAGGCTAACATTCCCCCTCTCAATGATAAGTCCAAAATAAGAACCAAGAACCATCTTCCAAGTTCTGATGTTGAAACTCTTGATCCTCAAAAACACTGCTTGAAAAACTGCCAAAGTTGGATGCCGAAAGAAAAACTTCAATTTGAAGAGAACATGAATCAGCTGCAAGTCTTATTCATCTATGAATTTTGATTGACAACCCCATCACGTGCCAAGATGTAAAAGGATCCATCTGTCCTTTGCTTGCAATCAACATCCTTTATCCATTGACAAAATGCTGATGACGCCCACTGGCGAATTTTCTTTTTCCAATGACAAAATATTGAGAATTCTCACTGGCGAATTCGTTGATGTCGAAACTGCTCACCGTTGTTTGTAGAAAACTACTCACTGGATTCTTTGAGGAATATGATGACTTCCCACTGGCTACTTGATGTTGAACGCCCACTGGTTGAGTTGATTATATCGAAAACAGTTTACTACTGCTTGTTGTTGTTGTCGAAACTTTCAGTTTGACAACTTTCAATTCCACTATTATCATTTTCCCCCCTTTGTCAACCGAAAAGAGAGACATTCGACATTTGATTTTGGAACTCCCCCGCTTCAGGTGTAGGAGAGTTTCACCATCTTCATTTTACTGTAGAATTTGTCTTCATGTGAGACTGAATCCTTCGGTAAAAAATAGACAATTGTTTGACTGTAGATGACCACTTCCAAGGATCAATCCATGCGTACTTGATCTTCACTCTGGGTGGTTGATTTCTCTTGCAGCATCTTTCGAATGAATGGTTTTTCTTGCCACAATGGTGACAAGGACGGAGGTCAAAGCATGTAATCTCCATATGGCCATTTCTCTTACAATGGTTACAATTAACCATATTCTGAGCATTGTCGAGAAAACTAGCACTTACAAACTGAACTAGTTTTGAGAAATCTGGAACAAACAAAGTGTTTTCTTTGTTGTATCCTAGGCCATGTCAATCTTTGTTGAAGGATATTTCTTCCCAAGGTCTGATCACTTTCTTGGAAAGACTATCCTTTTGTTGTTCTTCATACTTGCTATTGCTGCTAACGTTTTGTCCTTGATTTATTAAACCTTATGTATCACACAAGGCATCAAGCATTAACAGATCATATGTTTGACATGCTGCATCAAACTGATCAATTTGATATTTGGTACTGCTTGTTGCATCATTAAGTAGTACAACAAGCTGGTTGAGATCACTTTTGTCACAACTTATATCAACTTGATTGATTAGTTCATCTGTGCCACAATTTATATCAACTTGCTTGATTAGATCATCTGTGTTGCAACCTTCATTAATATGCTGAATAAGATCACTTGTATCATAAATTTCATTTGTTGTTGTGATGAGATCTTCTATGTCACAACTTGCATATGTCTTCTCTACACATTATGCATCAAGTAAATCTTATTTTTCACTTAACTTAATTTGGAGTGCATGAATGAATTTTTCTTTCATTTCGAGCTCAATTTGAAAGTTTTTTGTTGCTTCTAATGTGTTGGTCATTTGATTAATTAAGGTTTGATTTTGATTCAGCTTCCATTCCAGTATTTCAACTTTGTTCTGTAATTCATGATTGCAATCTTGCAAATCTTTAATCTCCAGTTCTACACTTTGAAGACGTTTTCCTCCTTTACCCATTATGACTTTTGACACACTTGCTTGTACTGGCTCGCTTGTTTGCTTGATTTTTCTTGATGCTTGCTTGTAACACTTGCGGGATTTGAAGATCTTGCTCGCTTGAATTCTTGAACTTGTGTGCCTGATTTAGTTTATCAATGGAATGGTTGAACTTACGCTCGCTTGAACTTTGTGAATGCTTTAATCAGCTTAACACTTGCTTGAAATTTCTGTTAACAAATGAATGCAAAATCACTTGAATTTTGTCCTAGGATAAGGGTGTCGGATACCACCAAAAAATGCACCCAATGTTTACAATGACAAGTTCAAATGATATTGACTTAGTTGAAGAGAATTGAATAACTTAATTGACTCAGTTGAAGAGAATTGACTCACTTTACCTCCTATAAATTCACAATTTGGGTGTTGGTTTCGATCGAGAAGGCACCCTTACAACTGACTCAATTTTAATATTGATTACTAGCTGACTTACGAAAGCAAAGATTATTTTCAAGTTACACAATGACCAATTGTTGGTGAATGTTGATGTAGTTTTTTTGAAATGCATGAGTTTGCAGTTGCATTAACTTGATTGCCTTGCGTGAATTTTCTTGTTGATGTAGAACGTTGATGTTGACAACTTTGATTATGTGTTGTAGTTGTGCAAATGCATGTGATTGTTTGTGCTTGATTGAATGTTCGTTGTCGCTTCTTAACAACATGTACTTTGGTTAATGGGCTTGTTTCATTCACTTGCTTTAGACTCCCTGTGTGTGTTAGATAAGATATTTGTAGTGTCAAAACTAGACACAAAATATGCACAATCAATCACTACACAAGGTGTACCTAAGATCCCCTTTCTCAATTTCGGGCAGATCTAGGACACTTCAACACCACAAAAAATTGTTCTTTATTAAATATTGAGTGCATCAACCTTTTATCTTTACAATGTCGTAGTTGAAACTTCTCAAAGTTCTAGAACTCCTTGGAAGCAAATTGTCTTTAAAAACTTAATGTCTCTTATCATTCCAAATAAATAAATAAATTCACCTTATTACTCCAAAATAAAAAAAAAACTTACATTTATCACTCCTCACCATATATCTCCATTAAAAATTTCCATTAAATCTTCCATGACTCCAAACATAACATTTATACACCTTATCACTCCAAAAACATTTTAACTAATTTATCCACACTTAAAACTCAAACATATTAAAATCCCCACTTCACATTACACCACTCATTCTTTCTTATGCATAAGGTTTAAGAAAAATACAAGTAAATAAAAGGTTATAAACTCACGTTTCGGAAATGCACTTTTTCCCACACATAAAACCTTTAAAATATTACTCCATTAAGAGTGCTTTAAAAAGTTTTGACTTTGGAGATTTGATCTACGCGATGGAGGAGAAAGCTTGAATAGTCGGAGGAGGGCATTCACTTCAACCACATGCATTGAATCAATGCTTCAATGCAGTTGTTACGCTGATCAGTCATATGGATCAGACAAACCACAATTTGCATTGAACTATGTTCACGATTTAGTAGGTTCATAATTTGATGCCAATCTTTTAATTCACTCATAGCTTCATGCATTTTTTTCCTGAGAGAGAAACAATGGCACCAGCAAAGAGATGAACCCAATTGTATCCTTAACTAAAGAATCAAGGCCATAGAATTAATCCTTCTACGCCTAAGGAAAAAACGAAGAGAGAGGTTTGCTACCAAAAAAAAATTTCAAGTCACTTCTGCACTGTAGGTATTTCACTCAGACTACACATATGGAACGCTGGTTACACTTGGATTGTCTCAAAGATCCTTGGTGCGCAACCGAAGCTCCTCTTCTCAGATTCAAGATTTTCACGCAAGAAGAAATGAACTGACTGTCAAGATGTTCAAGAATACTTTCCAGTCTGGTTTTATTTCAATTCTCTACAGCCTTGGGAGAAAACCATAGCAAATATGGGACAAAGAAATTGTAAATTGACAGATTAAAACGTTAAAAGATGAGGACATTACCAGCTTGTCGAAAGGTACGCTGCCACCCAAAAATAATGCTTTTCCATTTGATATAAATGATCGATAAACCATAAAACCACCATAATTCTTGTTTAGTACACCACAGAAATACTCAAGTCGATTACCTTCTATTGATCTATGCAAAGTAGTTGTTCTTAAATTATTAAATTATGAAATTCACTCTTACTATATCAATCTCCAAACTATATTGCCCTGAGAATTTTTTTGTTCCGGAGACTCGAGAGGATCTCTGATCTATGAATCAAGTCAGATGACGACCTTTCTATGGATTTTATTGTCAATCCGGACTAGGGGTTTATATTTCATGGCCCTGTCAAGCGACTTTTTGCAATGGGATATTTTCTTTAGCACAAGTTCCTTCCTTCAACAACAACGTTATGGTAAATGTAATATGTTGCCTTTTGGCCACTGATATGTCCAATATTTCAAGAAACTCAAGATCTCCCAGCGACTCTGAGATTGTGCCCTTCAAATAGGCATCTGCTGAATTACCGAGTACGAGCCTTAACAACACAAGCCCCACGACACGTCTGGTTTGTGTATTGCAGGATACCCCCGGCCAGTGGCAGCAGTTGGTGCCCACTAGGATCTTTCCACGGCTCTATGGCTCTACGCAGAGGACAATAAAACTGCTCCACTGACTCCAGGCTTACACGCAAATCAACGACCCTCTTCGTGAAGTCTTGGGCATTGAGGCCACCATGACACAATGCAAACAACAGTCTCTCAATCAAGAGTGAAAAATCTAGCAAAACTGTCTCCTCTGATACCACATGAAGGAGATCAAATAAACATATATAAAAATATCAGAGACATAAACATTGAAACAAACATGTTGGAAAAGGTCGGAGCCTTAATGTATTATATTTTTCACACTCTCAATGTATATTCTTCACACTCTCAATGTAATGTACAAATAATGTTTATGATACACATATAAATACATGAGGAAGTTTGTCTCAAGATAGTGCGTCTATCTTGGACTCTTTGGTTGAGCAAAGATCTCAACAACACACTAATCTAGGAGCCTAACTAGTTGGAGAGAATCTCTCAACCAATTAGGCCTAAAGCGACTCCTAATAATGAGGAACAAACACAATCTAGACAGGTAGGATTAAATCCAGCTTTCTTGATTTTAATTAATTTAATTATTTTGGACCTATAATTGTTTTAAACACATGAGAGTAAGGTTAACAGAAAAGAGTTTCTTCAAGTTTTTAAAGAGGTGTATTGGAACAAACTAAAATAGGATATTTTACATAACCCATTTTACTATTTATATAACATATTTGATGAATGTAGGAAGAGGTCAGTTTTTAACAAAGTTTATATGTTTGGTTCAAATTATGTATGGAATTGCTAAATGCATGTATGATCTAGTGAGAACTCTTTTAGCATAAATGGAATTATATTTGATGAAGTTTGTTCGTTTTGGTTCAAAAGATGCATTTCCATGAAGATTATTCATGAAGGTTTATCTTCTAAGCTTCATATGGTCTACATTTATTAGTTATCCATTGCATATCCCATAGGGAAGCATTAACAACCAATGAGGCTTCATCTCATTTTCCAGAGTTGCAATAATTAACAAATTTGGAAACAAAGTTTATTCATGGCTTGGGAAATCAACTAAAAGACATGGAAAATCAAGAGAGCTAATGTATACATTTCAAATCACTAAGTTAGTGATCTTAAAAATTCATCAAATGAGACAGCTCTCTAGAGGAAAGGTCATGGAAAAACTTGTTAAACTCATGCATTCGAGTTACGGGAGAAAAAATGTATCAGTTGGAAATAATATTTCAAGTGCAATTTTGCATCCATCTACTTGCAGACATGCTCGTTAAATTAAATAAGTTAAATCAAATTTTCAAAAGGGATCATGTTGATATTATATCTATTGGAACCAATTTAGATGATTCTATTAGCATGCTTCATAAATGATTTTTGGGAAGCATTTTTGGTGTAGATGCAATGCACGTCTTCTTTTTTAGTTAAAGCATAAAGAGGAGCCCTTGAATTTGCAGATAACATAGGTATGGTACATTTACATCCATTGGGGTTTGAAATTTTTCCAAAGATGAAAAGATTGGGGCTACTAAATGATTGTATTCTCTTGGGAAAATGTTTTGTTGTAAAGTTGATTAAATCTTTAGATAGGAGATTCATAGATTTACATGTATTTAAAATAGCTAAATTTTTCAGTTCTCAACATTATTATGAAGAAGTTAATGATATAAATTGTCCAACAAAAATATAGTTGAAATGTTAATGTGAAAAAATTAGCATTGGGAATCATCTATTGTGGATACTGCTAGATGTTTGGGTGAAATGGATGAATTTATTTATACTATTTGTAAATCATACCCTAAAAAGAATATGTATGACATGGGACTTATGTTGAGATGAACATGAATGGTTTGAAGGCTTTCCACGCTTGATGAAATTATGGAAAACTATTTTCGTTATCCCAGTAACCACATTAGTGTGTGAAAGAGGTTTCTGAAAATTAAATAAGATAAAAAATGATGATAGATAAAGACTTTCATTGGAGACACTACATATGTTAATATTAATATATCTAAGTGCACCTCATGCTCTAAATGAGGTAGATTGGAATGCTGCTTATGATGTATGGAAATAATTGTATGGAAATAAATGAAAACTAGAAATCCATTTCCATTGGGAAAATAGATTTATATTTTCAATTATTTAAGTACAAATACTTTTGAAGATCATCAAATGAATAGAAGAAACACATGTGTACCTTTTCTTAATGGAATTTTAGATTGTTTTTTCTTATTTACTAGTTATATTGAGATTTTATAGTGTTTTAATGTAACTACTCTTTAAATTTTTAAGATTTTAAATATTTAGAAGGACATTATTTCATTATTAAATTTGTTTTTATGATCCGTTTATTTAATATATAATATTTAGTAGAAGTGCAAATTTTTTTTATAACCTTTCATCTTTGAAGAGTTAAATAAATATATGCCCTTCCAAATAAAACTAAAAATAAGTTTTCAAATTTTACCATGGATAAAAAAATTTATTATTACTATTTATATTAGAGTTGGCTTCGGAGATAGAAAAGTTTGGTGGGTTTTATAAAAAAAAAATCATATTCAATTTTGATCCATTAATCCCATTTTAAAACTGATTTATGTTATGAATAGAAAAGATGCACTTATATTTGTGTGTATGTTTTTTTAACCTCTTCGCTTCCAAAAATGGAGAACTTTGAAAAGACATTAAGGTTTTTTTCACTTTTCCTCAACCTATAGAAAGCGCCACATTCGATTAAAGGAATTCCTGATTAAAAACTAATTAAACCGAACAAAGTGCCATGTGGAACAATTTAGATTAACAAACATTTATATTTTCAAAATATGGAGACACCAATTTTCAAGTAAAAACATTTGTATTAAAGTAAAGGTTGATCGATTTCAATTATTTTATTGAAAATGGGGTTGCATGGCTGGACATCAAGAGAAGTTTCAAATTACAGGAAAAATGCAGGTTGGTGCATCATTAAATGTAGAGCATGATAAATACTAAGGTGAATATTTTTATTGGAAACAATGATGGAGAGTCATGCATTGTTTAGTCATTGAATTTAGCTCGAGATTTATGTGTACTTTGTAACTATTTATAGAGAATAGTGAATCAATGCTATATATGTTAGTGAATACTTTTATTTTTAATTTATATTATATTTGAAAATGTATATAATAATTAAATATTTTTTTTAATTAATAATTGAGTTAATGAATTTAATAAAGAATAAATATAAATATTTTCTTAAAATATTTATTTAAATTAAATATTTAGATAAATAATTTAAATTTTTTTATTATAATTGTTTTTTTTTTTTTTTTTAAATATTGATATTTCATTTCAAAAATTATATATTTAACATTAACAACAATTTACTTTTACTAATTTAACTATAAGAAAATATATAAATTTAAGGTTATTCTAAATTGGTAATAAGCAATAATGCTGTATATTACATTTGTTTTATTTTATAATTATGTTAATATTTCTCAAAATATTTTTGAATTATTATCAGTATAATTAAATAATATAAATTTTAAATATAAATTAAACTAGAAAAAAAAACCATATCTACCATTTTTTTTTGAAGTGTGAAAAGAAGGTTGGCATTATATATAAAAAACCAGTACATTTGTCATTATGGGAGCTCCATCTAAAGATGGCCATCATCCAGATATCTAGTTCAACCTGTAGTGGGCAGGCCCATTCCACATAATTTCCACATATTTGGAAAAGTAAAAGAGAAAGAGAATAACAATAATAATTGTCCCTCTTCTGCTCTATATCAGCATATAATGAAAGTGAACAAACATAAGAAAAGTGAAACAAAAAACATAGAGAACAACATAGTGCAGACATAGTAAGTGCAACTCTGAAAACAAGAGAGTGTACCCCATCATGGGAAAGGAAGGAACCCAACATCATGCGAACAACCCTCCATCTCTAGCGTGATATGTAGACCATCTTGAGGAGCAGTGATTCCAAGCTTGGACATGGCATCAGCATTGGAATTGTGAACCCCGCGAATGTGTTGAATGGAGATCTCTTGAAAAGTGCCCATGAGATTGCCATTGTACTTAAGCCGGCCTTGTAGGTGTGGTTGTTGAATGTAGGATTTTCCCAGAACATGATTTATAATGGATTGTGAATCCCCATATATGCGGAGTGTTGGAATGTTGAGGAAGTCTACAAACCAAAGAAATCCCTAAAGAGCCGTCGTCTTTGCTTTCATGTTGGTGTCTCTACCCCCTCCCCAGTGAATCTTATACTGTTGGCCATGTTCAACATAGATCCAAAAGCCACATCCACAATTACCTCTTTGTTGTGCGCCATCAAAAAAGTTGGTCGGGTAGGATATAAGCGGGCCATTTGAGTAGCAAGGGTCCTGATTAGGCCCAGAATGGTAAGACAGTAGGGGTCTCACCCAAGTTATAATGTTGCTCACAATGTGGTCAATGTTAAGAGAATACCCTTCAAATATAATAAGGTTCCCAGATCGCTAGATTTCCCAGAAAGTCACAAGTGGGATAGCCCTCCATGGATTTGTTTTCCTACTCCACCATAACAAACAAGATTCTATCGTGACATGATTAATATAGGGGAAAGAGAGTTTATCGAAGATCTCATGCTAGATCTGGACAGCCACCGGGCACACTAATATAATATGTAAATTTCTTTCTTCCTCTTGCCTGCAGAAAGCACATATCATTTGCGCCCTGCATGTTCCTCTTCCTCAGGTTGTCCCAGGTGAGATTTTTGTTCTTCCATGCCAACCATACTAATAAAATTATCTTGATAGGAATATTAATCTTCCAAAGTCTAGTGAACCAACATATCTCATGGGAGTTCTGAATGCAGCTACACATATATTGGTAGGAGTCTGAGATCGAGATTTCTCCTCGCTTCATAATCTCATCCCATCCCATCTGATCTACTTACTCTGCCTTGCAGATGCTACACTGGCATAGTTCAATCCAAATTTGTTCCCACATTTTGGCGACATCCCCTAGTAGTCTGATTTCCCTTGCCTCCTTCCAAACCATAATGGAGCCAGACCAAGTACTGATAGTCTGATCTATGAAGAAGTATCCTTTATTGTTTAAGTTGTGTGTGAGCTTATTTGATAATAATCTTTCAATGGTCATTCCAAGGATGTGATCCCTGTTGATGATAATCTCCCTCCTCGAGCCGAATATCCATCAAGATATTTGTAGCAGCCAGTGTTTGACCTTGTTTAAGCTGATCCAAATAGTGGAGTCGGTCGGTATTCCAACTAGTCCCTCTTGCATCCTATGAGTGGCCTTAATACCCTGGAGGTATTTGGATCGGATGATATCTCCCCAAATACAATTACCAAATAATCCTCGCCATAACATTTTTGTCAGCACGGCCCAACCAAACAATTTGATGTTCAACATACCCCATCCCCCATGGCACTTAGGTTTGGCGATCTTATCTAGTTTGGTAAGATGGAATTTATGTGTGTTTCCGGAGCCAGCGAAATAAATCTAGCCATGATCATATTAATTTTCATAATAATAGAAGCAGGAAGGCAGTATAAGTGTGCCAGTGGAACCAGTCCTTAACTTTGTATGTGTTAGGCTTAATATTAAAGCTCAGATATTTCAAACAAGTGCCAATAGGTTTAGCCTCCACCCCAAAAATATTTTTAATGTGCTCTATATCCTCCATCTGCCCCTCCTCGAATAGAATCATAGATTTATGTTTATTCATGAGGAGCCCTACCAAAAGTTTAAGACGACCTTATGCCTCCAAAACATCACCATTTCAACAAGCGAATTAAATTGAGGTGGATTAGCAAACAAAAAATAAAAATCAACATTGTGAGGTCAACAATGTGAATGGTCACCAGATTGAAAAATAAGAAGTATTAAAAAATATATTAAAAATTCTTGTATTATTGAGAGAGGTTTCGATGAAAATCACATCATCATTCATTTGTGATCAAGGTTGCATGTTAAATAGAGAGAGCGATGATCATCCAATGGTATATTTGACTAGGAAACAACGATAATTGATTAAAAAACTGCTAAATTTCTTGTCATCAAGGTTGCATGTTAAATAGAGAGAGTGATGATCATCCAAGGGCTATATTTGACTAGGAAACGGCTATAATAAAATTAAAAACTGCTAAATTTCTAGTCTATTATAGTCGTTTCCTAGTCAAATATAGTTGTTGGATGATCTGTGCTCTCTCTATTTAACATGATGAACCACACTTGTTGGTTCGAAACCGTTGACAAATAAATGATGATATGATTTTTGCCTTTCAATAAACTTGTTATAGATCACAGAAACCTAAATTCAACAATTCCAGTGTTATATTGACAAAATTTGGTGGAAATTTTTTAAAATGCCAAATTTTTTTTATGATACTAAATTTATTTCTGAAAAAAAAAATTAAATATTCTCACAGTGAAATTTCTTTAAAAAAAAAATCACTTATTTGAATTAAAAATTCACTAAACTAATTCACCTTCCAGACCTGGTTAGACAATGCCGTAGAAAGTATGCCAAATAATTAAAACATTAACTTTTCTCTGTCCTATGGATGCGTAAACTTTATCACCAATGTTTAATATAGGGCAGTTTTACGCGAGAAGTTTTGTTTGTTGGGTAAAGCTGGAAAGATTCCGTTACCCTTCAAAAGCACTGAATTTTTATGAGCAGTGGATTAGATACTCATATTTTGCCGATCAAGTAATATATAATATATAATAATGCTAAGTACAATATAGAAAATAATTTTCTAAAAAAAGTTATGACAGGTTAAAGGCTCTTGATAGAATACTTCAATCTTGATCCTAATTTACTGCGGTACTTGTTTGACATTTTACCCTTTATGTTGGGTGAATTTGGAAAATATTTGAAAAAATTCCGTTGGCCTTCAAAAAGCGCTGAATTTTTATGAGCAGCAGATTAGATGTTCATACTCTGCAAACCAAGCGAGGGTAGTGGTGCGGCAGTCTAATTATTTGACATTTTTCCCTTTTATTTTGGGATTTTTGGGTAAAGCTGGAAAGATTCCGTTGGCCTTCAAGAGCGCTGAATCTTTATGAGCAGCGGATTGGATGCTCATAGCCTGCAAACCAAGCAAAGGGTTGTGCTGCATCAATCTAAATGTCTGAATTTTTTTCCTTTTATTTTCGGATTTTTTTGTAAAAATTTGGCAGTGTTTTTAGAATTTGGTATTGTATTTTTGGAATAAAAAAGGAAAAAGGGAGGAGCTAGTTCTCTTTAAAAGCATTATGAGCCTTTTTTCTTTATACATATATTACAAATGCCTATCAGAACAACACATCCAAATGGGAGGAGCTAGTTCCCTTTAGAAGCATTATAGGCCCTCTTTTCTTTATACATATATTACAAATGAGTGTCAAAATGACACATCCAGACATATTAAACGCCATCATTGGGACAACACATGCTGCTGCAGCAGCTCAAAATGGGCCGGGGGTGTGTAAACCATCCACCCATCACATCGTGGGGGTGTGTAAACCATCCACCCGTCACATCATGCACTCGTGTGCAAAAATAACTAAAAATTATATTATCATATATTTTTTTTCAACCATGTGGTGAATCTGTAACTAAAGGTTCAATTTAAGGGAGACCCAGTGATTACAAGGTTTAAATTAAGGGAGACCTTAATCAACTCTCATTGATGTGCCACAGGAGCCTAGACTCACATATCAGGGGAATCTACTCATAGCAGGACCCTATATTCAGTGAGATTTAAACTGCCGTTTAGTGGGCTTCACCCAATTAAATTAATGATCAAATCACACATCACTGTATATCAATTTAAGAATTAATTTAGAATATATTATTATTATTATCTAATTTGAAGATCGCTGCCACACATACAAGACTCTTGTTTCTGAGACAAAAAAAACCCACATTACTAAATCGACCAAATCATACATAACTCTAACCCAAGAGAAAATACATATTCTTAACGAAAGCTTTAAAATTGCAGTTTCTGCGCTTAACAAGTCATAAAATTACTAATTTTTAAAATCGCTAATGCAATGAATATGTAGCTTCTCCAATTAATTCTGGAAAGTCTGCCTTTGCTAACCGATTCAAAGAAAGGATATTTTAGACATAGAAAAGTCGCGAGCAGCGCATTGATTACATGCAACCGGCAGTTTCCAATGCCCATGCCGCAGAAAAATCCCCCTCAAATAACATGTTTTGGCTGATTAAATCTTCGTTCATACAATCCTGCGCATGGTTCGCATCCCATGAGTCTTCCAACAAATCAAACTGTTGATAATTTTGAAATTCGTCTACGAAATCCCAATTTTCACCCTGCCATTTCAGATTGGGGGTCTCGGACAAACCCTCGGTGGTGAAGGTCTCCTCAGAAGGTTCACAGACCTCGTCCTTAGAGTCCAGAACGGGGTACGACGGAATGCCGAGCTCGTCATCTGAAGCGTCGAGGAGGTAACACAGATCAATACCTGAGTCCGAAACTAGAGCTTCGCCCTCATGGACGCTATAAATATCGTAGGACGACGAATTATCCCCCGAGATTGGTGCACAAAAAGTCGAAAACGTCGCGCTGATCTCTTCCTCCACGCTTCTCATCACACCAACTACATAATCCTCACTGGAAGCGCATTCTTCATTGACTTCTTGATTTTCTGCTACGGTTTCGTCTAACAGTGGCAAATGCCGAAACAGATCCGTTTCTTCGCCAATGCCATTGAAAGAGCGTTTGGACTCCCGGACGTCAGAGGAGTCCGGCAGAGCCTCCGGCTCTCGGCAGCGCTTTCTGAGTGTGGCAGACATGATTGAACGACGGCCCGGAGATTTGAACACGGAACACAACGGTGATGATAGTTCGACCGCAGCGACGAGGTACTCTGCAAATATGAATAACAGAGCAGATATGATACAAGTTATATCAAGATTGGCTATATGTAACTCTGGGAAAGCTATATACTTATATAGCTGTGCGACCTGACTTTATTTGGAGGAGTCTGCCAAACGGCAAGGGAGGTTAATGAATAGCACACACGATTGCAGACGGTGGGCAGAGCTCCTGTCCGCTATTTCTCCCACTTAAATATTGGAATAAAACTTTGCTTGCGCATCGCGTGAAACTGCAATGTCACCCGCCAATAGAAAATGATGTTAGGTTAGGATTCGCGTCACATTTTTGGCAAAGAGCATTATCATGCCAAATGTGCTTCTTCATTATAATATCTTTTGACTGACTGTTGGCGGTGCATAATTGGTGCCCCATATTAGACGCGACAAGCACGAATATGTCTAAAAGTTTCATGTAACCAAAGAGCCAGTCATAGAACGCAAGTAATTTTCAGTATCTCTTACCACGACTGAACCATTATTTCATTATGCGCAAGGATTTTAAATTAGTGATACATTTAATCTCGGAAAGTTTATGTTATAAAAGATATCCTCATAATATAAGGCATAGCTTCGATTTTTTAGGTTTTCAGAATATTAAAATGTCTTTATATTGTCAATAAGGTTCCTAACAACTATTACTAACGGGGGCCACATGTGATGACGGATGTGATAAACTTATATATAAATAAATAATGATAGTCAGACATGAATAAAATATGTATTCATTTTAAAATTTCATAACCCACTTTCCATGAGACTGAGAAAAAAGCAAATAATTTCACCGGTGAAAACCGACAACCTCGCCGGTGGACCGTTTGCACAATGCTTGGATGTTGCCGTCAGAAACCCGACGGTAACTTCGCGATAACTACAACACTCGACGGGTTCAGAAATGACTGAGTAAAACACCGGCACCACCCTCGAAACGTAACGAAGAGCCCAATCCTTAATGCCGGTAACCCGGTCACCTCGATGGAACAGCTAATTCCATTCTGACCTGGGTTCGGCTACGAGCCTACGATAAACAAACCACAGAGCGAGAGAGCGAAAGAAAGGACGTAGGACGTGGGCCCCTTTGTAGAACGTGGTCTGCCGCTATACGGACAGAAAGACGTGGGGGCCACGCAATAATGAAGTATTCAGTGTAAAATGGGGTATATGTGGTAAGAGAGAAACATCAGAATCATTTCCGTCGGCCTGGTCATTCTGGGAATGTGTGTGGAAAGTAAAGGTGTCAAAACTATGCGTCTCGTCATGCGGAAAATGCTGTGGCACATTCAGAGGGTAACGTACAATAATGTCACATTTAAAGGAAACACCATGGAAGATTTCATAAGTGGATGAATATGACCGCAGAAGTTCGGTCGAACCATTATTAAATAAAATAAAATCTTCAAAAGAAACAAGCAAAACGTTAGCCACCCGGTCATATAAAATTTATCGTACCGAGACACTGACCAAAGTAGAGTCAGATTCCCAAAAAATGATGGAAGCCCGCACTGACGTGACAGGTAAATAAATAAGGTGCCCTGATCAAATTTGCATGGTAGGTTTTAATGGTAAGTTCAGCGATGGAATTTAATATGCAAATTGTTCCTTAGGGGGCGAAATTTATATTCAGGTTAAATACAATAGAAAAAATTGTAAAATTGTGATATTTCTTGTGAAGACGGGTTGGGAGGTGTGAAAAAGTTAAATTTACTGTGTGAGTGTTTTGAAATTTTAATTTTGATAGGGTTTGTTTATTTTAAATAAATTGTAAATTTAGTTAAAAATTGCTTCTATTTAAAAACGTTGTTGGTTTATCACTTTAATTTTTAAGGAAAAAAACAATTTAAAATGAATTATTCATAATTTTAAATACGCCTATTTTTACTTTTCTAAAATATATTTTAGGTTGGGGTACTTAAGTCTAGATTGTTATTTAATTTAAGGAAAATAAAAGAAATAATTTCTATAAATCTATTTTAACTAAGTATCTAGTAATAGGGGATCAAATCCCTTAAAGTGTAAAATGAAAATTTGTAATTAAGATATATATCATATGGTATTTTTCATTGTTTATATAAATGTTTGAATGTATAAAATGGATTTAATGTCTTCAAAATTTACATGGAAATTTGGATTGTGTATGCTTTTTTCAGAGAAAATATCTAGATAGATCCTTCTGTCCAAGAGAATTAACCTCGTGACTTCCCATTAGGGTGGTTCTTTTAGCAATGAGAACTTGAAAATTTAACTAGCCCTCTACCTTTTGAATTGTGTAAGATACATAGCTTAACTTTACAATTCAAACACATTTTTGCTTGATTTCAAACATGGCCAAGAATTTACTTTAAAAAGGATCACAATGTGTATATGATATATACACATTTAAATATTTTTATTGAAATATTTTATTTATGAGTCACATTGAATTTTTACTATTAATAATATTTTTAAATGTTAAATATTAATTTTATATTAAGAATTAAATGAATTATATCTCTTTGAATTTTTTACTTTTAATTATTCATTCTCTTTATGCATGAAATATTTATTATGATAGACACTAAAGAAATTATTTATCTATTTATTTTCTCTCCATATAAATATGCATGAAATTAAGATTGAAATAAATTAGTTAGCATGTGTATTTAAAAACATCATTTCAGTTATATACTAAAATATTTTTAAAAAGCTTATTTAGGTAATGTATTAGAAAAATTCAGAAAATATAATGATATTTCATATGGATTCAGAATATTTTATTTATGGTTGAGAGTGAGTAAAATATGGATATTTATTTTTGTTTTTTATTATAGTTAATATTTTTTTTTAAGGACATATATATTTTAAAAGAACGTCTATCAATTTGTGGTTGAGCACGGACGAAATTATACATCTCTCACACTTGACTATGGAAAAAACCTCTCACGAAATTATACAGACTCTGGAAAAAACTTCATAATAAGTAACAATAAATTTTACTTTAAATGAAAAAGGTAAATACAAACTATGTTTTAATTATTATATATATATATTTTTATAGTATTTAACAATTTTAAATATTAAAAAAAAACTATATTTTAACTCAAAAATAATTATTAATTTTATTTTTGGAAATAGAAAATTTATAATATTAAAAACTAATATTTTAATATTTATTAATATAATCTTAAATAATTTAATATAAATAAAATTTAATATTTAAAATAATTTATTAATATTTTGGAAAACTTTTACTCTATATAGAGTATTTTAATAGGATCACATACATATGAATAGTGTAGAACTTTAATTCTTTACGCAATACTATCCTTTATTACAATTTAATCTCTTCTCAAAAAAACAAAATTTAAATCCTATTATATTTTTAAAAATAATAAAACAAATAAATTATAATTTAAAAAAATATTATATTGATTTATTTAATATATTTATAGAATTAAACGATGGTTGAGCATAGTTACATATAGACCTAACATAAGTTAGGGTTTATATAGGTTGGGTTTGTAATATTAATGAATTGGATTTAATATTAATTTAAAGGTTGATATTTTTAAGGTTTAATATTATTCACAGGGTCTATAATATTAATGTGATGTGTTTAATATAAATCTATTGAGTTTATTAATCTTTGAGTTTATAATATTAATGTTTTGAGTTTATTAATATTATTATTGTTAATAAAAAAAATTACCAGTATTAATTAAAAGGAATATTAATTTTTTAAGTTGAAAACATTAATCTCCTAGGTTTATTATTATTACTATTAATTGAGATTTTTAATATAATAATTATTTTATAAGATTATTTTTATCATTATATATTATATTAAATCTATACCATTAAAGCTTTTCAACCACATTTACTAATGTGGTTCTGCATGCGATTGATATATATCTATAGACTTATATCAACCACATTTATTTGTGCTAGTATATTTATATGTCAATCACAAATGTTTTAGTATGAAACTTATAACACAAATTTAAACTTATAAACTAGCAAAGTTTTTAGACTTTTAGTGTCACTGTTTTCAAAGTTTGACATACTAAAGTTTGATGTCATTTATGGTGACTCAATTGTGTTGCATTTTTAAACATAACTTTTGTTGTAGAAAATTTTCCATATGGAATTTTTTATTGCGATATTTATTCATTTATTTTCTATTTTAATTCTTTTAATATCATCATAGATTTCTCTCTCTCTCTCGATATATATATATATATATATATATATATATATATATATATATAGTTCTCTCTCTACTAATATATATACATATATAGACACATTGAATTATCTCATATTTAGAAAACATCTCTCTCTAAATATGTGTGTGTGTGTTTTTAATTGTTCTCTCTCTACTAACATATATACATATACACACATTGAATTATGTGAATTAAGGCTTTATATTACTCAGAAAACATAGTTACATGGATTTCAAAAGTGACCATGGAGGATAAAACCTCCCCTCTTACTGTCAATGCTGACGAGAGGACCAAAAGACTCCCATAACCAGATTACATTGAGGCCAAGGGTAGAGTTGGTTTGTATCGCTACCCAACTATCCTATACATATATAACAAACATATTACCCAAGTATAAGCGTTGCCTACAACTTTCAAAGAACAAAATATCCCACGAGAATTCCACATAAGAGACCTTACAAAATTACAACGACCAGAACACAAACATCCAAATTGAGACTAAAGTGTGGCATTTAACCATTTATCTACAACAAGTATTCCAAAAGAAACAACAAGTTCCCTGCAAAAACGGCCTAGAACCACCATGAAGATCACAACGTCGTGACAAGCTTATGATGACACAACAAGGAGACCAAAAAGATAACAAGTGTCCTGCATAAACGAACCAAGAACCACTAGAAGACCAACATACTACACCACCCACCATCAATGCTCTGTGATCATTATCTGAGGACAAAATAATTGGTGGAATGCATGCACTAGAACCAGGAGGATCCATCAGGTTCCCATGATCTGAATCATAGGAAATATGGCTCTCCACATGTGCCATGCGAGAGTTAATCTTATCAAAGAAAAAACTCTAATTCTTGTACATCATCGTGATGTCCTCCAGGGATGAAAAAACACTATATTTATCCAGTTTCTTATCCTTTAAGACTAATCCCAGCAAGGTATTCATTTTCCATTGAAGAGCCACAGAGTTTAGGTACTACTTCCTCCTTTCCCTAGTATGCCCAGGCTCAGGAACCCAAGCTGACATGTCCTCTAAAAGCCTGGAATCCAAAAGAGATTATTTTTTTTCTCCCGCTTCGGTCTCAAGCTTACAAATTTCTTTCCAAGTATCTGGCGAAACAACACTGAAAGAGGTGGTAGCCAAGTCATGGGAAAAGTGTCTGGCATCTTGTTTCCCTAGATGAGCTCTGCCATCTCCCCCCCTTATGCACCTCATTCTTTGTCTTAGAGAAGTTGGCATTATGACTAATGTGTTGTTCTTGATGGCAACCTACTTGATGAAGATGTCAATAGGATGTGTCTACATGTGACAGAAAGATTGGACAAAGGAATATCAGTTCAAAGACAGAGGAATGATAAAGATGAAGTTTTAAGAAGTATATGTGGTTTTTGTGAATCAAAACCGCGTACATATGCAGGTATGGAGAATAAAAGGTGCGTACAGTTTCTACACCATGGTATTCTAAATACCAAGGGTATTGACCCATAGTATTGAGCCCAACAACAGATATTTTATCCCATCAAAGAATACCATCAACGTTAGTGTGGTTTTGACCTTTGGTATTGAATAAGGGTTAAGATATATAAGGAGATGAAGATAAAAGTATTTGGGCGTGCAAGTAATGAAGATTGCATAGTTATATCTAAAGCAGGTGTACATGTAATGGGTTATTAATGAATAGTTTGATCTGAAACTAAGTATGCACCCTAGAATTTGATGACGAATCAGTTCTAATAGATCTGAAATGACTACATTGATCATGGATTGATTTGATCTGTAACATTTATGTCTGACACATGTTTTATTATGTAAGCTGAGAGATGGGTTTTGTTCTGAAGGTTTGATGTGCAGAGAAGCTATAAGTCAATAGATGCATATATGTACACAGGTTTGATAACCTGAAAGGCACGTACATACGTGGGTTTAATACTGGTAATTTTCATATCGATTCAAATTTATACGTGAGTGTGATTCTTGAAAAGCGCGTATACACGCGGAAGTGTTTTGTGGAAATCGTGTATATAAGTTAGGGTTTTACTGAATAAGATGTATGATCAGTCTAATCAGTCTTGCAGTTTTCTGTTGTCTTTCAATGAAGTCTTATTTGAAGATCTGAGTTTAACACTGATGATTGAAGACACATTGTTTGATTGGAGAGTGATGATACTGCTAGTTGTATGTGATTAAAGATCTCTGATGGTTCTATGATTATTTTAGAGTAATTTAGTGGTTCAAGGTGTAACTCAAAATGACAGTGATTTAGTTTCAGGGTTCAGTGTTTTGAGATCTGTACACAGGTATGCTTCAAGGAAGTCGCATATACACGCAGATTTTCTAAAGTGAAGTAGCATATGTATTCTGACATTTTAATGATCAGGGTTTTCAGTTGGTTCAGTGAGTTGATGCAGTTTTTGGTTTCAGTATTGGTATTCTAGTTATAGTGATCTAACTGCTTTGGTTGTTTGAGAATAAGTTGATTGATTTGGGTCTAAGTTGGTTCAGTGATTAGTTGATTTAGTTGGTTCAATAATTGAGTGATTTGTTGTAGCGATCAGTTTCAGTTTTGATTTTTGGTATTGGGCTTAAATGATGGTAGTGGGTCTAGTCTAAAAATTTGATGAAATGTGGCTTATAGATTTGATGTTTTGTGTCAGGTGGGTCCAATATGAAAATTATGAAACGTGGTCAACGAAAGTGTTGAGGGTTGGAGCCTTCAGTAAGGAAGTCGAAGCTTCCTTCCAGTGGTAGTTGGTAAATCAAATTAAGGGGGTTGGAGCTCCATTTCGGTGGGTGCTGGTAAACGAGATCAAGGGGTTAGAGCTCCCTTCTAGTGGCTGTGGGAGAACGAGAGAAGGTTTTAGCCTTCTTCAGGAGGGTGCGTATGTGTTGGTATGAGACTGCACCAATACATGATTATAAGATGTTTTATTTATAATAAAAGATAAATACAAAGACGAGAATAACAGTGGTTTTTTCCCCACATTTGGTTTCCACCTAAAAATCCTGGTGTTCATATGTGTTGATATATTGCTTATGTGTGATGGTTTATTCTATTCTTACTGCACATAGTTACTATTTAATTAATTCCTAATGAAGTACTAATACACTGGTTCAACTTAAACAGATGATGGAATAACTGAAAAGTTAGTTAACAAGATATACACTAGTTGTTTGCATAACAGTCACGTGCATACACATGTTTCTTTCTATAAATTTGCATAATAAAATAGAAGCTTAAGTGAGTTTTAAACTATTTATTCACACCCCCCCCCCCCCCTCTCAATATTTTTCCCAACAATTTGTATCAGAGTGGGTCCTTCAGAAGAAGCTTGATCACTTGAAGGAGATCTGTCAAGATGATGGGAAAGGAGAAGATATCTCGAAGGAGGATTTTTGAAAACTATGATATTGAAATATCAGATTCAGTGACAATTACAGATATCAACAAATATTCAAGTTTGGGAGTGTCGCGCTTTCTATTGATCAAGAATGAAGGAGATTATAACAAAGAATTATTAAGTATGGGCTTTTGTTCTAACTGTGGTCCATTTCCTTGTCTATGCAATAATGATAGTGATGATGACAATGAAACAACTGAACTTGCACTCATGGGTAAAAGTGAAAGTAAGCACTCTAAAGAGAAAACAAAATAAAAAATGATGACTCTAGAAGTATAAGATCAAGGCAAGTCAGGAACAATGGACAATGCAGATGTCAATATGCTGAGCAAAGATAATTATCAATAACGGAAAGAAAAGATGAAGCCTAATCTAATGGACCTTGATGTTTGGTATCTAGTATGCAATGGTACACGAACATTCCTCCATCAAACGAGGAAGTGAAAAAGAACAGTAAGGCTTTGAGTGACATCTTTTACAACATACCTGATTCAACATTAAATAAGGTCACGCATTATACAATTGCAAAGAAAGTGTGGAATAAGATGCAAGTAATCCATGAAGAAATCCCAAAGGAAGATTCCTCATCAGGGGAACTACCAGTTAATCTTATTCCTAACAATGAACATGATAACAAAAAAACCTTTGTTATGTCAGATGGAGTTGTTGGTTCTGAAGAAGATATATTAGAAGAAATTTTTGATCATAGAACAAAACTTGATCTTGCTTTGAAAAAGATTGCTAATCTTAAAGATAAGTTGCAGACATATGATAACAAGGATCATATTAAATTAGTAAATGTTGATGTGGAATCTAAACAATATTGTGAAGGTCTTGAAGTTGAGATCGTCTCTCTAAGAGAAGATCTTGAAAAATCAGATAAGCATAATGAAGAGCTACTTCAAGCATTTGAAGAACAAGAAAATGGGCTGAAAGATGAGATTCTCAAAATAAAGGAGCAAGTGGAAGAAGGAAGAAGGGTTGAAAAAGGTATGAAGAAGCAGTACCTAGAAAAGGAAAAGCAATGTCAAATAATGGAGGTTGAGGTAAACATTCTAAAAGGTAAATTAGAAGAAAAATATAAACATTTCCGATTTATAGTACTAAGATTTTGGATAATATTCTTAGTATTCAAAGGTCTCACATTAAATTTGGTCTTGGTTTTGATGACACTATTGAAGGTGAATCTAGTTCACATGCCGATGCAAGGAATTTATAGGGTAACAATGCAAAACCTGAAATGCTCAACAAAGAGGTAAGAAGTCAACCTGATCAACAACCAAGGAAAGTGAACCTTCAATTAAAATCATTTACTCCTAATTATAGAAATTTTAATCGGTTCTCTCCTCTGATCAATAATTTTTAATGTTTATATGTCATAATTATGGACATGATGCAACTAATTGCAGAAGTGGGTTGTTTCAATCACAAGCAAATAACTAATTCACAAAAAGATCATCAACTTCCATGTACTCAGGCTACTTTAAGGGATATTGTTTTTCTTGCAATATATTTGGTCACAAATCTATTGATTGCAATAGAAGGAATACGAAATAGAAATATTATGATTCCTCTACTCATGTAAGATGTTATGCCTGTAACAAGTTTGGACATATAGCAAAAGAATGCAAGAACAAATCTATGGATCGCCTCAGACGACATGGAAAGCAATCAGATAAGAATATTGATGGATCCACCAACATTTCTCATAATAATCAGAAAGAAGAAGAACATATAAGGTGTGGTCTTGCTCTCTGCTCATTTGAAGAAGAAGATGGATGGTACATAGATAGTGAATTCTCTCATCACATGACTGGAGATAAGAGTAAGATGGAGTCTCTCAAGAAAAACCACTTCACAGGAGGAAAATTTTATTCAGTATCACTTGGTTGGGTGCATGGTCTTCAATGGGAAACTGTTGCCAGGGGTATACTTCACAGCTCCAAATATTCATAATGATGACCATAATTTATGATGTTATTTCTCATTGGTCTGGTAATCTTCCTAAACTTTTGTATCTACAATTGGACAACACTTGTCGTGAAAAAAAAAAACAGATTGTTTTTGGATATCTAAACATGCTTGTTGAATTGAGAACTTTTCAGAAGGTAAAGGTTGGTTTCCTTCTTGTTGGGAACACTCATGACCATATTAATAAGATGTTCATTCATTTTTTAGTCACATTGAGGAGGAAGGATGTTGGGATCTTGCCATCATTAATTTAATGTATTAAGAAATCATACATGCCAGAGACTATTTTTGATGTGTTGGAAGAAATTGTTGACATGCAGAGGTTTATTCTAGGATCACATGGTGAGGAGAAATGCATTGAACAACTTAATGAAATTAGCTTCCAACATCAATTTCCTATCAAAAAAATTGATTGGAAAACACTAATATGGGGCAAGAAATATTCAACTACTGCACAATGGCCGTTGTCATCAAGTTTGAAATTTTTGAAGTTCATTCCAAATCATCCAATATTTGTGTCAAATATATTGTTATTACAATCAGTTGCTGAAGTTCATAATGCACGCAGGCATAATAGAGATATAAATTATTCTGATTGCCAGGAAGAAATTAAAAAATGTACTAGATATACATATGAGTACTTTGATATTGTTGATTCAGTTTGGTTGGAGTTTTTTTTTTCAATAATCAAAGTGATATCATTTCAAGAACAACAAATGAAGATATACCTTCGAAAACTCCATTTATTTGGCCACAAAATGTGTCAAATGAACACGAGGAAAGAAACATTGTTGAACAACAACAATCTCAAGGTATTATTAATTCTTCACCAGGTAGAGGAAAGAGAAATATATATTGGTTCCATAAGATATCATGCACAGCGTGAAGCCATGGAAGACCTTTATAGGGGTTCAATACAGGATATTAAGGAGGGTTGCATAATCGCAGTGCTAGTAGATGGAGATGCCAATGGCTATCCATTCTGAGTTGTTAAGGTTATAAAGGTCATTATAGAAAATGAAGATGTTGTAGGTGTTGAAGTACATTGGTATGCCACAAATACACACCCATTCAATGGTGTGTACAAGCCATAGATGGTAGTTGATTAAAACAATGGCGGAAAGAGAAAAAGAAAGGGTACAAATATAAATCATCACCACACAAACCTCTTAAAATTGGAGGATGTTCACATACTTGTTTATGACTTCAATTTAACAAAGAGAGGAACTCTTTGCTTCAAGACGATAGAGATTCTAAAGAGGTTGTTACCAGAAGAAACAATGTTGATATGGGAGTCTACTAAACCCAGTTATAGATCTAGAAGAATTTTGAAACCTGAAATGGTGGGCATGCATGTGGACTTAGATGGGAGACTAGTTGTTGAAAGAGAAAAATATGGAACGTCTTCATCTGCATCCATTCATTCATATGAAGATGTGAATTTTGATGGTGTGCAAGAAAATATGAGTGATTTTGAATAATTGTCTAAGACAGTTTATATAACTGATGTTTGCATAGTATCTTGAAATAAAATTTTTGATTTCCATATGATGTTAAATGAAGTTATGAGCCATTTTTATGTTTGTTGGATTATAAGTTTTAATTATGATGAGTTTTATTGTTTAGAATATCCACAATGCAATAATAACTTAGAGATATAAATTATGTTTCATTCAATCTACAAGTATTGACATTTTGATTAATGTAGTCATGTATTTTGTTTATAATGTCATGGTTTAAATGTGTTGAAAACTTAGAGTTTTTTTAATTCTATGGTTGAAAATTTTATAATTTTTTTTTTAATGTTATGGTTGAAAACAGTTAGAATTTTAGCAACATGGATGAAAACGGATGGAATTTTAATGTGTTTCACATCCCATTATTTTATCTTTATCGTCATTACTAAAAAATGTCAAAATTATACCTGGGAAAGAAAAATGTTATTCTACCAAAACATTAGTGTATTTTCTTCATTTATTTTGCAAAAAAAAAAAATGATTGTACTCCATTTTTTAAATATGTTGAAAATTAACCCTAAAAAAACATCATTCTAGAATACACACTTTCGTTTTTTGGACTGTTTTTCATCTTTTTTGGGGGTTTTTTGGCTAGAGTTCCCATTTCAAAGTTTATGTTGTTGATATTGCATGGTTGATTACAACTTGTTGGCATGATAACAAATGAAGTTACGACTTGCTATGAGCTATCCTTGTCTCCTGGTTGAAAGAATCGATACTATGATGTTGATGACTTTGATCATGGTTGTGATATGAATTCTAATATTTGATAAGATGACTATGTTGATGTGATGGTATAACATTGATTTATGTAAGCCTTATTATGTTGGCTTTGTAAGGATTTTGGCTTAGATAATTGCATGAACCAAGCTCCCTGACCTAGATATGTCTATATTTGACAGTTATCTGATGAAGTCAGGACGATGAGTTCCAAGGTATGGCTTTGATTTTGACTATAGGTTTGGTTTTATAACCTGATGGTCTACTCTTGATGGGTGATGAGACTTTGATGATCTAAATAAGAGGGAGATCGCTTCTTAAGCTTGAAATGATGTATCATGGCATGATGAATCGATTTCTGGAATTTGAAAAAGAAATTCTATATTACAAAGCTATTGAAAAAATGTTTTTGAATAGAAATGAAAATTCTTGGATACTTTGATTTGAAGTTCAAGATGTTTTTGAACTTAACATGGCATCTGATAATTGATTGAAGCACTGATGTTCCATTTTAAACATCCATATGTATATGTATGATGTGTATAGAACCTGAATAAATTCATGAGTGAGACACTCCATTCACATAGAGTTGCCACCGAGCATCCTTTGAAATATCTGCATGTGATATTCTATTTTTGAGGCTGAGATATTTCTCCTATGATATGTGACTACATGGATGGATTGTCGTTGATAGAGATTATTATTAAGCACATTTGGATGAGAGGTCCACAGTATTATTGAGGATGACTATGATGTTTCTAGCATGGCTAGTTGTGAGGCGGGATGAAGAAGCTCCTTAGAGAAGAGTCTGAGAATGATCTGGATATGACATGGATACATTGTGATGATATAGAGTGAGATCCGATTGGCGGGAAGTCCCATATTTATAGTTTGGACCTTGATACTCTCATATATTGAGATAATGCAGTTGTTCGAAGTAAGGTCAGGCTTGTGGTTGGAACCTTCTTGAGAGGGAGGATGATTATGGTATCCTTTTGAGATTTATATGATTATTTATGTTCCGACATGATATTTGATTTGATGTTTATTATGAATAGGAAACAACTGCTATTGAAACAAGAAGATACCATATTTGAGTATGATGAGAGCATCGCTAATTGAGGACACTGAGCCAACTCTTCCTCCATGTTTGAGCTTCAAGGGTGAGGAATTGAGATAGAGGGCTCCTGGCGTTGAGGGAACTCTGGAAAATAGGGTATGACCCATATTTTTACCCATAGGGTTGAAGATGTTGCTCCCCTATATTCATAGGGTTGGAGAATTCTTCTCCCCTGTTTAGTCTTTGCAAAGTATACCCTAGTTGGCATCATACCCACAAGCTTGGCTTGTCGGGAATACCACTCCTCGTTTGGCCAATGAGTTGAGAGTGTACTTCGGGTGTACAACCCAAGTCGATTATGATGCAAGTGTTCTACCACATGACTACTTAGGGTCATCAATGGGAATATCAGCAGGAAATAGGATGGATTGAGATAACCCTATGCAATTTTAGGTTGATATTGAGCTCCCTGATGAGATCCCAGGGTTGATATGTGCTTCCCTGTGTTTTGGATATCCTACTGCTCAATATGGGGTTGTAGATGTATAACTCCCCCATGATATTCTGGGTCGAGATGTGTTCCCCGATGCGTTTCCAGGTTGAGATGTGCTCTGTTAGGGTCCTAGGGTCTAGGGATCAAAGTGTCTTTTCATCTTTGTATTCATTTTGGGGGTTTGTGTGTCGGTTTAGCCTATGAATCATTGATGTCGTAGGCTAAAGGGTCATTTTCTAAGGTCAATGCAAGTTTTTCATGTCATAAAGGGGTCTTTAAATACAAAATTAAATTTGAGAGATTCTAATGTCCATGACAGGGTCATAAGGTCATATTTCCAAATCTGTACTCATGTAGAGAAAATGACTCATTGAGGGTTCAAGGGGTCATTTCACGGGGTCTCGTTTATCACAAGTCAAAACCATGACAGCCAATTAAATTTCTATGGGTTTGTTAGTGGTTTCACCATTCCCATGTCCATCATCCCCATGCCACCATTCACATGTCACCATTCACATGTCACCATGCACATGTCACTATTCCCATATCACCATTCACAATTCATAATTCACCTTTATGTACTTCTTTCATGCACCATTTATCATCATTTCACCCCTCAATTCAAATCTCATCATCATGCCATTACACTCCATAAATTCATAATTCATCATCATAATTCATAATTCATGTGGAAGAAGGTCGTTGCGCACCTGCTGCGCAAACTCCAAGCCACAGAGTCACTGCGCAAAAATTGCACAAAATGAGAACAACTATTTTAGAGGTCTGAAAGCATGGAGGGAAGAACTCAGAGGGTGATACATCATCACCAGGTAATCTCAAGCACATATACACCCTCAGCCTTGAACAAAACCATCTGCAACCATATCAACCATTTTGCTACATTCTGCTACGAATTTTCTCTGAAATTAAATGTTTTAGTCATCACTTTGAAAAGCGTTTTCTGACCAAATGGAGTCGAATTTCAAAAAACAAAAAGTGGTTTCTCTTAAGCACGAGGAAAAGAACAAAAACCTACTTAAGTTCTTCACAAATGTTATGGTTTTGGAGATATGCAACGATGTTGGAGGCTTATTTTTCAAAACATAAAATTCTGCATTTTTCTCTTGTTTCAGTCATTGTGTTTTGGCGCAATTTTCTAACAGATGGAAGCAAATTTTCAAAAAATAAAATAGGATTGTGTTGAAAATGGGACAAATAAAAAAAAAAACTCTCTCATTTTGTGCACATGTATCATGATTTTGGAATTCTAAGTGTCACTTGGAGACCCATTTTCCACAATTTCTTGTTGATGGAGTTCTGAATTTTTTTTGAAATTCGATTTGTAAATTCAAATTTTGGTAGGTTGGATACATGCTGGGTGTTATAAGGTGAATTTGATGAATGGTTGGGAACTACAATGTTTTTGGAGTGAGAAATGTCAAACAAATTCAAAATTTGAATTTCGCTACGCAAGTGCTGCACAAATGGTGAGCAGTTAGTTGGAGGTTGACAAAGGTTAAAGGGGACGTCTCATGGGTTCTACACTAGCACAACACCATTTCAAGCACACCCGTTAGCTCTGTTTTTTCCAAGATGATGTGCAACTATGTCAAGCTTGGAGGCCTATTTCACCCTGCTTCGCAACTGTTGCACAACTATATCAATCAAGCTTATTTTTTCATTTTGGTATTTTGGGACCTTCTAGAAGTGTGTTAGTGATAAGGATAGGTATGGATAGGTGGATAGGATTTATTTTATGAACTAAATGTTGTTGAGCTTTTATCTAAGCTTTAAGACATGATGTTTCCAAGATTAAGTTTGTCTTGATCTTCTTAGCCGATAGGAGATACATTGTATCTGGTCTCTTATTTTTCACGCAAGAAAATATTCCTAATTGTATTTAAGAAGAACAAGATATGAAAAAAGGGTTGGATTTGGAGAAGCCCCATGTATGTGTTTCTTGTCTTAAAATAAAAATATCAGTGCAAAGTTTTGCCACTTGATCAGAGATTCATGTGGTATGGATCTCAATTTTTGTGCCCCTTCTTATGTGTAATGTTAGTATTTGTGTCTTTGTTAAATTTTCATTTCTAATTGGTGCTAAAACATTATTTCATAATTCATCTAAGTTGATGCTTTGGATAATTGTTTTTTTTGTTCTGAATTATGATGGAATTCACCTTCAATTAGGTGCTCCATTACTGTATTATTCTCGATATTTGGTAAAAATATATGTTGTAAAATTCATTAGATGCTCTGTTGCATGTGATTGGATATCATTGTGTATTTTCAAGTTACTTTAAAAATCACTTACAATGCTACAACTCATGTTATGACTTGAAATATATAGCTACCTTGCCTCTATTTTTTAAAAGTGTCTCATGCAAGCACTGATATTTTTGTGTAAAATCTGAATTATGGTTTAATGCCCAGTAGCCCTCCCTCTCAAGTCTATCAACCACCATCATTAAATTCCATTTACCTTTACATATATTGCCTCTATCTGATGCCCTTAAGCTTTATCATTTCTTACATTTGGGAATTTTTCGAGTGAGAGAGCCCCCTCCGGTTAGAAAAGGCTAGTTTCTAGCCCAAAAAGGTTTGTGGTTACCTCTGTAAACCTTTTCTCAGCCTTTAGATTCAATTATAGGGTGATAAAATGCTCCTTGATGACATGCTCTCCGATGACGATTGATGATGATATTCCAGGTAGTATCCCACTGGGAGAGATTCTAGGTTGCAGCCCAATGGATAGAGGGTGGTCGCTTGAGCTCCCCTCTGGTAACACATTCTTCTTCTTCTAGATTCGAGAATGTTCAGCATATGAGCAGGGACAATCAAGAGATAAGGCAAGAATAAGCAAGGATACATCAAGATGTACATTGAAGATTTATGATGATGAGACACTTGAGATGGACATGAAATGTTATGACTACATGAAATAGAATATCTGTGATGATACATGATGACACTTGAAAATTCCAGAATGGCATATTGATCGATAGACATATATTCGCAGGTGGAATTCTCTCTAGTTGAGAGGGAGTGTTAATTTTTGTGACTGTGGTCAAATTCCACCTTGGGAAGCTCAGTTGATCGAGATGATGATTGCATTAGATTCCTCTTTTCGAGAGGACCAAAATCGACCTAAAGATCACCTTACTTTGAAAAGTTAAAGTTGGTTTTTGAATTTATTTATTCACTTATGTATATTGTGTGTCAGCCCTAAGCACATGTTAAATTGGACAGGTCGGCCTCAACCCCAAGTGAACCCTCATGAAAGCCTATAAATAGAAGAGAACTCAAGCTCATTTGGACACATTGATCAATCCATATTCTCTTCTCTTATTGTCTTGGTTTGCACAGGTCTGACGGAGGAAAGTTCGCACAAAGGGTCCATAACTACAAGGTCAAAGCTCGCACTGATCTAAGGTTTTGTTGTAGTGGCTACAACCACCCTCCAAATTTTGGCCTGCACCAATTTCAGAGCCTCCCTTGAGAGTTTCAATTGATGATTGCACACACTCGGGTTCACTCTGTGAGCTTGTGTGAGTCCTTTCATCCGCCTTGTTTGTTCATTTCATTCAAGCTTCTGCATGTTGGTGCCTAAGTCATGGTTGCAACCATGTTCTGGTTATGCTCAAAATCTTTGCTTCATATGTGCTTGTCGTTTTCACTATGAAAGCATCTGTCACACTCACACATGAAGTCACATTCACTGTCGCGCAAGTGTCGTCTCGATCAATGAACGGTTAATCACGAGTTTCACGCTTGTCATTAGCACCGTCGGTCAGTCATGTTGAACATGTGTGTCTGGATGGTTTGAGTCGTTTCGTCATCGAGTCATGTGAGTGTGTGTTTGTATGATCACTTATGCATCTTTCGATCGCTCACACACTTAGTCATTTTTGCTAAAGTTCTGACGACCAGACTCCCCTTTGACATCCGAACCATCACCTTGCCATCGACTCGATCAATTGTCAACCAAAACATCATAGAAGCAACAAGCTAGTATTTTCAAGCTGTGCAACCCACAAGAAATTCAATCAAATCTCATGCTGGCCACCAGGACAATCAGACCCAACAGTCACCCCGAGACTGATTCCCCTCAAAAATTGCACAGAGGCCACTGACCTTACTTTCTCACTGACCGAGGAAATTGCATAGACAGGTCAGAAAGACACCAAGTGCCCATCCATGTCTCCCTCAAAAAATTGTGTAGTTTTCCCAGTCAATCATCACGATAGTTGACCAACTATTAATCTCAAAAATTGTGCAATTTTCATGAGTGGGCCTTCTGTTGCCGAACAGTCAGCTCAGCTTAGAAATTGTGAAGAGATGATCAGCACATCGGCCACCTGGCCTCAGTGCAGTTTCCCCTTCTAGCAGCTCCTAGCAAGAGAGTGACAATTCCCTCCAAGAATTGCATGGTTTCTACTGCCCGTGACCCCAGTAGCTAACTGTTAGGTCACTCTGGAAATTGCCAATTTTGGCTGCCAAGCCCCTCTAGGAATTGCATAGTTTTGGCTGCTAGTATCCTAGGCAGTTCCTCCCAAAAACTGTGCAATCCTTGCCTATTGACCCTCCTTACAACGCGGCCTGTTCCCCGAGAAAATTGCGCAAATTTGGCCTTCCATCCCCTCCTGCCCGCTCGTTTCGGAAACTGCACAGATACCATCTACCTTGCCTTCTTGCAGCGCGGACTGTCCCTCCCAAAATTTGCACAATTTTCCCTTCTAGCCAAGCCAGACCTCGTAGAAAGACATTTTTGACTTAGACTTTCCATCTCCATCACTTAGTGACTCTTGCACAATTTTCATCAGCATTGCCCAAAGCCATCATCCCGCTTCACAACCTTCCTGCATCTCCTGGTCACCTGTATCCAAAATGATCATGTGTTATGGTAGACTAGGAGGTATTGGATTTGATGTCGTCTTGTCATGAGTGACTGTAGGTATAGGTACACCAACAAACATGGCAAGATGATGAATGGGATGAACGAAGGGAGCACATGCAAAAGAATAGGTTCACCAACAGACCAACAAACAATGCATGCGAAGAGATGTGCTCACCAACGGACGAACGGAAGAATGTGCACCTTTGCGAAAACATGAGCCTATCAAGCCTTCCAACATGCAAGCAAGGAGCAACATGACAAAGGTTCATCAAGCAAACCAAAGACCATCAAATACTCTGCGCACTTCGCCATGTGGAGGTGAAGCTGTGATACACCATGAATACATCCATCACCCAGCAGCACTGTAGCTCGACATGCATTCTAGCAGCAGGATGAATGTACCAGCACTGTCATGTCTAGTCATGTCATGAGTCATGTTTCCCACATCTCTACTATGGGCTATGTTGGCAATCAATGTGATGTAATGTGGAAGTCCAAGAGACCCACTTGTTGAACATAGAGTCATGTAAGTCGAAAAGTCATAGAAGTCAAACGGTCATGAGGGTAGTTGAATAGCGACAAGGGTCAATTTCACCTTTGGCTATAAATACCCCCTCATTATACATGCAAATAAATTTTCACCTCAGCTCCTCCCACATAGCCAAGAGAGTCTATAATATTTTATTTGAGGAGTAAGTAGTGGTTCCAACGCCCCGCACTCGTGGTTAGTGATGTATGGTGTAACGATGTGTCTTGGAACTTTCGCTTAGTTCAGAAGCCTGTTAATAGGCCAACACATTTTCACACATGTATTGTATATGTTGTAAAATCTTTAACACTTGGAATGCATGTTGCTTCAACTTGTGTTCTACATCTAAACTATTTAACTTGTTGTAATACATAATCTATTAATGGAAATGTGTTGTATATGTTGTTAACATTGTCTCGCCCATGTAGACTACTCTCCTAGACATCAGACAGACCTTTCACATGAAGCTTGTTGTAACAACCGTTGCACTCATTCGGACTCATCCGTTGAGTGTTGTACGTGTTATCTTACCTTGTATGTTGTGACTGCCGCACCCATGTGGAATGCTCCTACTAAAGTTGTGCACGTCCTGTTGTGTTGTGTGTTCCTAGTCGAGTTGGGACTTCATTCCAACCAACTTTGAACTCACTCCATGTTAGGCCCCTATCCTACTCGTGTAACCCCTTATTATTATGAGTACAACCCACTTATTATATTGATGTACCCATGTAGTGCCCATATTGTTACTATTGTGCCACATAGAAGCCCACTATTGTTATTATTGTGCCCTTACATTATTATTGTTATGTTAGCTCTGATTATGTTATGACCCTTTAGACTCCTATATATAGAAAGGAGGTCTTTTCATTTGTATCATCCAAGAATTGTTCATTTATGTAATGTAAAGGAGGTTGCCCCCTCGAAGAGGCTGAATTCTAAGGCATTGATCTATCTTTTCTATCTTTTCTTGAGCTCGTTTCATAACATTTGGTATCAGAGCTTTGGATTCTAGGGTTTCGCTGCACCAAACAGGTCATCGTGGCATTTTCGCTATAACTTTTTTTCTGCGATGTTTCAAAAGTTGCAAAAAGTACATTTTAGAAGAAATCGAGCTGAACCTCGGGTCCGAATTTCAGAGCTTTTCGCGCTATATTTGCGGAGATATGATCTGAGGAAGTTGGTATTTTTGCAAACTCCTGAATTACATTCCAAACAGGTGACCTGGGGAAAATCGTCATAACTTTCTCTCTGGGGATCAAATTGAAATTTCGTAAGAAGGTACAGAAAAAGGACGGACTGTAGTTTCTTGTATGCATTTTTCAGATCCAAATGTTGAAACAGTGACTCGTGGCATGTCGTACAAGTTCGCTCTACTGAACTAGTCTATAATCAAGTCACTGTGGGAGATTTTGCATAACTCTTCCTTGGAGAATCCAATTTGGGTCAGACTTGTGGCATTGGAAAGAGGACACAGAAAGAAAAAGGTGCAAGAAGTGAAAGATCATATTGAGAAAGAAGAAATGAACCCAACCATATATTGTAATTCATTGGTCGAAATTACCACTCCTCAAACTATCAAGATAGAAGGACATATCAAGAAGAAAAAGGAGAAAGAAGTGAAAGATAACATCGACAAAGAAGAAATGAATCCAACCATATCTTGTAATTCATTAATCGAAATTACCACTCCTCAAACTATCAAGATAGAAGGACATATCAAGAAGAAAAATGTTCAAGAAGTGAAAGATCACATTGAGCATCAAGAAATGAATCCGACCATATCTTGTAAAGGATTGGAAGAAATTACCACTCCTCAAAATCTAGAGATAGAAGGATATATCAAGAAGAAAAAGGTTCAAGCAGAGAAATATCACATCGAGCATCAACAACAAGTTCTCCAACTTTTAAAGGATAACGCCACTTCAGTGCAAAATCAAACGAAACAACAGGTAGATCAACATCGTAGTGAAAAATGTTTTGATGTAGGTGATTGGGTATTTTTACTGCTACATCTCAAGCAAGCTATTTATGAGAAGGAAATGTTGGCAATACTACATGCACTTAAAAAATGGCGACCTTACTGAATGGGAAGACTCTTCAAGGATGAGGATGTGGAAGCATTGTTTTGTGCTATTACTATTATCCAACCAGATTGGATAAACGAAGCAAGGGATGAATGGAAGAAGGACGAAGAAGTATGGCCATTTATTCAAAGGTTGCAAAAGATCCCAATTCAAACAATATTGCCAGAAATTGAAGAAGAAGGAAAAATCATATTGGAACTTGGACCAGTCATAGAAACAAGAACCCGACAGCTACGAAATCGATCAATTTCAGAGTATCTCATCAAGTGGAAGAACTTGCCCGCTGAAGATTCCACATGGGAGGACAAGAATTTTATACAGAAGCATCAAGAACTACTCAAGCGTTGAGGACAATGCTTTTTGAAGGAGAAGGGCATGTTAGGCCCCTATACTACTAGTGTAACCCCTTATTGTTATTAGTACAACCCATTTATTATATTGATGTACCCATGTAGTGCCCATATTGTTACTATTGTGCCACATAGAAGCCCACTATTGTTATTATTGTGCCCTTACATTATTATTGTTATGTCGGCTCTGATTATGTTATGACCCCTAAGAATCCTATATATAGAAAGGAGGTCTTTTCATTTGTATCATCCAAGAATTGTTCATTTATGTAATGTAAAGGAGGTTGCCCCCTCGAAGAGGCTGAATTCTAAGGCGTTGATCTATCTTTTCTATCTTTTCTTGAGCTGGTTTCATAACACTCCAACCCTCACCATCTACAGTGAAAGAACCATTGACACAAGTGACATTTACACTCACCAGGCATGCGAACCTCACTTCTCTAAGACAAAGCAGACCAATCTCATGTGCTGACAAGCAAGAGTTGAGGAAAATCCTTAAGACAATGGCAACCGAGCCATCATACCGAATGGGACTCCCACACCAAATGTTGTGAGGTCTAATTGAGGCTTCATATTGAGGTGATCCCCTAAATTTTGGTGGGTCCAGCACCGTCAACATTTCTGGCGCTAGAAGGAGGGCAGCCAGTTGTATATGGCTGAATATTCCCTCACACTCATTCATCAATCATCTTGTCAAGGTAGTAACTCACACTCCCTCTCACCTACAGGCGACTCTACAGTTGGTTACTTCTCACCTCCCAGCATTGAACATGAAACGTCACATCAACACCTTCGCTATGTCCGTCCCATCACTCATCAGTTCGTGAAAGCAATTAGACTAATCCCATACAAACAACATCTTCCATGCGCATCTAGGAAGCCAGGAGCCACTCCCACAGAAGTTGTTGTATCATCAGCGAAAGAAGCAATCCTTGCCACACTAGAAGGTCTAGAAGAAGCTCTTGAAGACTGAGAGGAACCTCTGATCTTCCGACAAGGCGAAAAAGACACTCTTGTGACCTTGGGATCGAACTTCGGTACAAGAGGCTGAGGGAAAGGCAGTAGAGGAGGTGGAGGCGGAGACGAACCAACAGAATTTGATCTGGAACCATCAGAATTCGAAAGAGAGGAAGGGATGATGAAGAAGAAGAGATGGCTAACAAAAATACTGAATGGTTGACTCAGGAAACACTGGCTCTCCCGGTTGTTCTGCACAAGATGCCGAAGCGAGCGGAGAGAATGAACATCAAGTTCGACCCTAACAACACAGTGAAGGCAGAAGACCTCTTAGACAACTTCTACCTACAACTGTAGACCCTTGAGATATGTTATGATGATGTAGCATGTATATTGTTCCCATGTACCTTGGATGGTCGCGCAACTGCTTGGTATCACAGCCTTCCACCAAACTCTATACAGAATTGGGTTGCATTCAAACACATGTTCCTTGAGAATTTCGCTGATGACAAGACACCAACCATGCTGCTCAAAGAGTTGGGAAGCCTTAAGATGGAGGGAAAAGAGAAAGTGAAAGATTTCAGTACGAGGTTTACATGTATATTGAAAAAGTTCACAGTAGACACTAAACCTCATGACTCCATCACCACTAATTACTACACGTCCACACTGCCAACCAGCATTGCGCAGTTCGTCAAGCGAGCTGTGAAACCAACAATGTTGGAAAACTGTGAAGAGGCTATCGCTGTTGAGAAAGACATGTGCGTAGTTGGAGTCATTAAGGATGATGAATCGACAAAGGACTCCAAGTATGCAAGCAGAAAGCCCAAGCAACCACAAGCAAGGGTAGAGACAAGGAAGCAACCGATATTGAGACCCTCACTTGTCTTGTCAAGAGCTTGACCACTGAAATTTCCAAACTAAAACAACGTAAAACAGACACATTTGCAAGAAGTCACCCGCCTAGGCAGAGACATGCAAGCACCTCATCAAGAACCAACCAGTTCGTTTCAAAAACTGTGCAGAAGCCTGTGTTCCAGCTTGAACAGTGTGCAGATCCGAAATTATGTTCTTTCCATGAAGAACATCATCCTGAGAACTCTTGTTTGGGCTGGAAGTGAGTTACAAATGCTTTCTGCAGTCGTACACTCGATGTGGGAACCAATATGCAGGAGCAACCAGAAGACACTGACAATGATGAAGAGGTTGAACCTAATGAGCCATCAAGCTTTGGGCATGTGGTGAATACATATCAGTGCTTGCAAACGATGCCAAAGACGAACACTGATAAGCAGTTTCGAAAGCAAACTGACCATTACAATAGTAGGAGTAAAGGGGCTCCCCCACACTTGGGGAGATGCAAGAAAATATCAAATTGCCGATGAGGAAGATTGATCCACCAGCCACCCCAAAGCAGAAAACACAAAGCAAGTCCAGGAAGACAGTAGCGGACAAAAGCACATCCATGAGCAGCAAGCTGCAAAACACTCTGCCTGACAACACGAACACTCGTTTCACCCCAGACACCTCAGTGAGTCTACCACCTCTGGATTATAGCATTGTTGAAAACATGAAGAAAACTCGGGTGAACATTAGTTTATTCGAGTTGGCTAAGATATAGAGTCGGCGAGATATCTTGTTGCACGCATTAGTATAGACCGCAGAAGATATCGCAACCTATACTAGCAAGGGAGAAAGCACACCTCCCAGATCGCTTTCCACGGTGCTCAATACACTCCGAATGGAAGAAGAAAACTCAGGTTGCCCTCCATTCCTACTTTCATTTGAAGTCTTCAACTGCAATGTTCATAATTGTTTGGTTAATTCTGGCTTGGCAGCCAATGCCATGCCTCTCTCCATTGCTAAGAAGATCAATGCACAATGGAGTGAGACATCCACGTGAATCATCCAACTTGATTGAACATCAGTACTAGCCATTGGTGAACTGCGAGACATAATCATCTGACTATCACGTGACAGTCAAGTCCACCAATGCATCAACATAGTTGTTGTGGACATACCAGAAGCATATGGTCTATTACTCAGCAGAGACTGGTCTAGCAAGCTAGACGGATATTTTTCTAGAGACTGGTCTCACATGTGGCTTTCGTACAAGGGAAAGTGCAACCAGATCCGGGTAGAATCCGAGAGGTACATGAAACATAATGTCACTCCCGTCAATGGTGAGAATGAACCATTGGCCTTCACAGAACTCATGTTCGGCAACTGCCTCCTCAAGACAACATTGGGGTTTTATCTCACACGACCAGCTCCAACCCCACCAGATGCGTAGTTGGGACTCCTTCCTTGCCCAACTGATGGTAATGAAACTTGTACAACACATTGTATCAATACTAGCAGTATTAGTAGCAACAATAGTAGCAATAGTACTAGCACATCAAGTGGTCCATGTATAGATGAGTTGTGGACCATGTACTTTGACGGATCAAAGACACAGGACAACTCAGGAGCCGGGTGTGTTCTGATCGACCCTTGCAACAGGAAGCATCTGGTATCAAGTCGTTTGGAGTTCAAGTGCATGAACAATGTAGCAGAATATGAAGCACTCGTGTTGGGCTTGCAGAAATCCATCAGCCTCAACGTGGTCATACTCAAAGTGGTAGGTGATTCAGAGATAGTGGTACAACAGGTACATAACACCATTCACTGTTTATCACTGCATCTCAAAAGTTACCAACAAGAGGTATGGTGACTAATCTCAAACTTCTAAGAATTTAATATCATTGTTGTACCATGTACACGTAATGCAAATGCCAATGCACTGGCAAATGCAATCTCGAGAATGTCACTGATTAGGGATAGATTTACTATTGAAATTTTGTACAAACCATTTATCCCGAACAACATAAATAACTTACGCGTGTTTAATGATGATCAACAGATACTGCATTTCATGGCCAACATTGACATCTTCAAAGATGCAGTGATAGATGATGACGAGCATGAGTGCCCTCTGCAAGCGGAAGCTAGTAACATGAAAGGCCACATTATCACAAAAGGTTTGGCATCATTGGAAAAGATATATGACTTGTAAGAATGGTTCCAGGGGCCAAGGAACAACAAAACCCACAGTTCCACCATGAGGCACAAACTGATAAACCTGGGAACAGAACAAGATCCAATGTTTGTCAATCTTTGTACATGTTGTACACAGCAAGAGCGGAAAGCCTTTATCCACTTGTTCAAACAGTACCGAGATGTGTTTGCATGGACATATCATTCCAATTAAAGAAGGGGTCAAGCCATATCAATAGAAGCTAAGGAAAGTACATTCGTCGCTTGAACCCCTCATACAAAAAGATCTTACTAAGTTGTTGGATGCACGTATCATATACAAAGCTCAACATTCCACATGGGTCTTCAACCTTGTTCTTGTACGAAAGAAGTCTGGAAAATCCGTTTGTGTGTTGATTTCTGGAATGTAAACTGCGCCTTAGATAAAGACAACTACCATGTGCCATCGATGGACCATATTTTGCAAACAGTAATTGGGGCACAATATTTTCTCTCCTTGGGGTTTCTCAGGTTAAAATCAGGTTCTGGTAGCCAAAACTGACAGATTCAAAACTACTTTCCGTACCAAGTGGGGTACGTTCGCTTATAGATGAATGTCATTTGGGCTTGTAAACATAGGCACAACATTTTAGTGCGATATGGATATCACCTTTCGCAGAATCATTGGACAGAGCGTGGTGGTATACTTCAATGATGTGAATGTGTTCTCAAGAAGATGAGAACACCACATACGCAATCTGAAGAAAATATTTGAGATGCCGAAGATATGGGATTTCCTTGAATCCCAAAAAGAGCGTATTCGGAGTGTCAGAGGGGAACCTCCTCGGACACATTGTTTCCAAGAGTGGGATCAAGGTGGATCTAGACCGGGTTCAATCCATTACACAGATTCCTCACCCCGTCAACAAGAAAGCCATGAAATCCTTCTTGGACAAGATAAACTTCCTCCCAAAGTTCATCTTGGATTATGTGTAAATAGTTAAGCCCATGCAGGACATGATCAAGAAATATGTAGTTTATAGCTAGGGTAAGAAGTAAAAGTGTGCATTTGCCCGAATCAAGCAAGCCATTGCAAAAGTACTTGAGCTCCACAACCCATATTTCAAGAAAGATTTCTTGCTATACACCTTCACTATTTATAACTCACTAGCTGCAGTACCCACTCAGAAAGACGAATCTAATGATGAATGTCCCATCTCTTGCATTAGTGCAAGCATGAAGGGACTAGAGCTCAACTACCCTGCAATTGACAAGCAAGCTTATGCAGTTTATAAGGCGGTGAAACACTTTAGGTCCTACTTGTTGAAAAACCACTGCATAGTCTTCGTCCCCCACCCAGTAGTCTGCACATTGCTTGTACAACAAGAACTAGGTGAACAACGTGCAAACTGGATGATAGGCTTACAAGAATATGAGATTGAAATCAATCCAATGCACACGATCAAAGGATATGGGCTTTGTAGACTTGCAGCTGAAGCAGTGCACACTCTGGAGAACGAAGAAGAGCTCCTTGGTTAGGAGCATGAGATTGAGATGTATGACATAAGGCAAGCAACACCCACTGAAGACGAAACCTCTTGGTACGCAAATGTGCGCCAGTACCATCAGCACGACACCATACCTTCTCACTTTTCTATCTAATAGAAGAGGGAATTGTGCCTAAAAGCCTTAACATATCAGTCAGTGCACAGAGTGCTTTACAGAAATCACAGTAATGGAGTTTTTCTCAAGTGCCTGGAGGCACATGAATCAAAGAAGGTACTTCAAGATCTGCATGATGGACCCGCTGGGGGTCACTTTGCGGGAAATACCACTGCACTCAAATTTATGCGAGCTAGTTTTTACTGGCCCACATTGTTCAAGGATGGACATGCTTATGCTCGCAAGTTCCTGCTCTGTTTGCGATGCGCTGACAAAACACGAAGATTAGCAGCCCCACTACACCCTACTGTAGTGACCGAACCATTCCAACAGTGGGGCCTGGACATCATTAGGGAAATTTTCCCTCATTTGTCAAAACAACACCGTTATATCGTAACAGCAACTGACTACTTCACGCGGTGGACATAAGTAGTTCCACTCAAGCAAGTAAACACCTAAGAGTTCATCAACTTCCTCTAATAGAATATCGTCTCACGCTTCAGCGTTCTGCTATCACTTGTTTTTGATAATGCAACTTATTTTTCATCTTTGAAACTCTATGACTTTGCATTACAAAGTGGTATTGTGCTAAAGCATTCATCGAACTACTACCCACAAGGAAACGGTCTAGTGTAGTCCATGAATAAAAAAACTCATTCGTATAATCAAGAAGACAATTTTATCTGAGCAACATAACTGGCATACCGCCCTGACGAATGCATTATGGGCTGACCGTGTAACACCTAAGCCCTCTCTGAATACCTCACCGTGCTTCCTGGTTTATGGTAAAGAAGCCATCCTTCCACCAAATATCTACTTGCTTGCACTGCAACTTTCTGAAGAATCCCAAGGCAAGCCTTGCCAGCTAGTTCAGCGTAGGATGGATGCTCTCCATGAGCTTCAGGAAGAAAGGATGAAAGCAAAAGAAAAATTCGCACTCCACAAGAACCGTATCAAGAGATGGTTCGATAAGAAGTCTGCAGGGAAAGCTAACTTTGATGTGAGTGACTTAGTTCTAAAATGGGATAAGCCCCATGAAGACAAAGGCAAACATACGAAGTTCCAGTCCCCATGGATTGGCCCGTACACAGTCCACGAGAAGCTTGGCCCACACATGTATTGTTTGCGATCACTTGACAGGAGGATTGACAACCTTCTTGTCAACGACCAAGATCTAAAGCATTATTTTCAGTAGGTCGGGCCGTGCCGATGCCATGTACATAGTCTGCTTGCTGCTTGTTGTTTTCATCTTGTTTGCTTTGCTTATCATCTTTGTTTTTACTTTGTTTGACTCTGCTTACTATTTTTGTTTACGTTTGTTTTGTTTGCTTCGTATATTACTATATTTGTTTCCGGAAATAAGTGCTGCCAACTACTACGTTATGGATTTTGAATAGAGTATGTGGCTGAAATTTGAAGAGACTTGTGAGACTGCAACACTTGGCCATTCTTGTGTCCATCTTCTCTGTGCTTGGTTATAACTTTCAGCCGATGAAGTCTTGATGGAAAATACAAACCGTCTGCAAGGGAAGTTTTGGTCCAACCATGAACCTGTGTTGACACTCAGAAGCCCCATTCCTATACTCAGCCTTCTGCTTTATGTGCTCAAGCTCATCCAACTAGTAGAAATTGAGAAGGGGAAAATCCAAACGAGCAAACCTATGTCAGAGGTCTTACACATTTCTCTAAAGGAACAACCTCTTCTGCTCTCAATAAGTTGGGATCCCTCTTCTGCCCCAAAAATAAATAAGTGCCTATGCACAGTCCTCTTGAAAAAAAATACAAAGCCAAAAGAAGAGAAAGGCTTCCTACGCAGAGAGGTGAAGCATGCAACTCCACCGAAGTACTAACCAGGCTCGGTGGTAGTGGAGAAGTGGTGTGTTCCTGCGTGACTTCGTCGGGGTACTCTCTAAGCTTGCTGGTAGTGGAGCAATACTAGAGATGAAAACTTATACTCTAAAAATCTTCAACTTGCAAGCTAAACTACCCTTCTCGAATTCGAAACACTGAGATCAAGCTCAACTTTTGGTTGTGTTTGATTGAGTTGGAAAAGGGTGAACCATGTATGTCCATGGGGTAAGTGGAGAAGCCAAAGTAACCCACACAACGATTCAATACTCCCCGAAAGACCAAGGCCCTGTGCTAGCAATGAACCGAAACAGAGAAGTTGGAGTTCTACCAGTGTGTCGCCAAGTGTTGTAGCGGCTACAACCACCCTCCAAAATTTTGGCCTGCACCAATTTCAGAGCCTCCCTTGAGAGTTTCACTTGATGACTGGTTCACTCCGTGAGCTTGTGCCTTGCTTGTTCATTTCATTCAAGCTTCTGCATGCTGGTTTCTAAGTCATGCTTGCGACCATGTTCTGGTTATGCTCAAAATCGTCACTTCGTATGTGGTTGTTGTGTTCGCTATGAAAGCATCTATTGCACTCACACATGGAGTCACATTCATCGTCGCGCAAGCGTCGTCTCGATCAATGAACGGTTAATCATGAGTGTCACGCTTGTCACTAGCATCGTCGGTTAGTCATGTTGAACATGTCTGTCTGGATGGTTTGAGTCATTTCATCGTTGAGTCATGTGAGTGTGAGTTTGTATGATCACTTATGCATCTTTTGATCATTCACACACTTAGTCATTTTTGCTGAAGTTCTGATGACTAGACTCCCCTCTCACAGTCGTAGCATCACCCCGTCATCAACTCGATCGATTATCAACTAGAACAACGCAAAAGTAACAAGCTAGTATTTTCAAGATGTGCTACCCACAAGTAATTCAATCAACTCTCATGCTGGCCACCCAGACAATCGGACCCAGTAGTCACCCCGGGACTAACTCCCCTCACCTGACTAAGGAAATTGTGCAGACAGGCCGGACAGACACCAAGTGTTGTCCCTATCTCCCTTAGAAAATTGTGTAGTTTTCCCAATCAGTCATCCCGACAGTTGATTGGCTGTTCATCTCAAAAATTACGCAGTTTTCATGAGAAGGCCTTCTGTTGCCCAACAGTTAGCTCAACTCAGAAATTGCGGAGAGATGATCAACAAGCCAACCTCCCGGCCTTAGTGCAATTTCCCCTGCCAAGAGCTTCTAGCAGTAGACTGTCAGTTCCCTCCAGGAATTGCATAGTTTCTACTGCCAGTGACCCCAATAGCCAACTTCTAGTTCCCTCCAAGAATTGTGCATTTTTTGCTGCCAGTGACCCCAGCAGCCAACTGGCAGTTCTATCTGGGAATTGCATAGTTTTGGCTGCTAGTGACCCCAATAGCCAATTGCCAGTTCCCTCTGGGAATTGCGCAGTTTTGACTACTAGTTTCCCGGGCATTTCCTCCCAAAAACTGTGCAATCTTTGTTTGTTGACCCTCCTTACAGCCTAACATGTTCCGTAAGGATTCTCTGGACACCACATATCTCTACAATGGTATGATATTGTCCACTTTGGGCCTAAGCCCTCATGGATTTGTTTTTGGGCTTTACCCCAAAAGGCCTCATCCCAATGGAGATATTTGTCCATCCTTATATACCCATGATCTTCCCCACTTCTAGTCAATGTGGGACTTTGGTCATATACCCAACAATCCTCCCCTCGAACAAAGGACCATCGAGCCTCCCCTCAAATGATTATCCATCCGTCCACTCTCTACCAACCAGGATTCTCCGCTCCAATGCGTTGGAAGCACACGCCTTACATGGAAGCACCACCTGCCTCGAGAGCTTGCTCTAACTGAGCTCATCCACGGATCCCATTGTGATATTACCGGGGCTCACCACCTTCGTTCGGCATTCCGAGGATTCATCCACTTGGCTAACTTTGAATCTGGCTCTGATACCACTTGTAAGGATTCTCTAGACACCACATATCTCTACAATGGTATGATATTGTCCACTTTGGGCCTAAGCCCTCATGGATTTATTTTTGGGATTTACCCCAAAAGGCCTCATCCCAATGGAGATATTTGTCCATCCTTATATACCCATTATCTTCCCCACTTCTAGTCAATGTGGGACTTTGGTCGTATACCCAACATGTTCCTCCAGAAAATTGTGCAAATTTTGCCTTCCAGCCCCTGTTGCCCACTCATTCTGGAAACTGTGAAGATCCTATCTACCTTGTCTTCCTGCAGCCCGGACTGTCCCTCCCAAAATTTGCGCAATTTTTCCTTCCAAGCAGAGCCAGACCTCGTAGATAGTCATTGTCGACTTGGACTGTACATCTCCATCACTAAATGACTCTTGCGCAGTTTTCATCAGCAGTGCCCGAAGCCATCATCCTGCTTCATAATCTTGCTGCCTCTCCCAATCACCTGCATCTGAAATGATCATATGTTATGGTAGACTAGGAGGTTTTATATTTGATGTCGTCTCATCATGAGTGACTGCATGTATAGGTACACCAACAAACATGGCAAGACGATGAATGGGATGAATGAAGGGAGCACATGCAGAAGGACAGGTTCACCAACAAACGAACGAATGATGCATGCGAAGAGATGTTCTCACCAACAGATGAATGGACGAACGTGCACCTTCGCAAACAGATGAGCCTGTCAAGCCTTCCAACATGCAAGCAAGGAGCAACATGCCAAAGCTTCATCAACTGAACCAAAGACCATCGAAGACTTTGTGCACTTCATCATGTAGAGGTGTAGTTGTGATACACCATGAAGATATCCATCACCCAGCAACATTGTAGCTCGACATGCATTCCAACAGCAACACAAATGTACTAGCATGAATCATGTTGAGTCATGTCGCCTACATCTCTACTATGGGCTATGCTATCAATCAATGTGATGTAACGTGGAAGTCCAAGGGACCCACATGTTGAACATAGAGTCATGTAAGTTGAAAAGTCATGGAAGTCAAACGGTCATGAGGGTAGTTGAACAACCACAAGGGTCAGTTTCACCTTTGGCTATAAATACCCCCTCATTTGTACATGCAAAGGAATTTTCACCTCAGCTCCTCCACATAGCGAAAAGAGTGTAATATTTTCTTTGAGGAGTAAGCAGTGGCTCCAACGATCTGCACTCGAGGTTAGTGATGTATGGTGTAACGATGTGTCGTGGAACTTTCGCTTAATTCAGAAGCCTATTAACAGGCCAATGTTGGGCCCCTATACTACTAGTGTAAACCATTATTGTTATTAGTGCAACCCCCTTATTGTATTATTGTGCCCATATAGTCCCCATGTTGTTATTATTGTACCCCATAGAAGCCCACTATTGTTATTATTGTGCTCCTACAATATTATTGTTATGTAGGCTCTGATTGTATTGGGACCGCTTATACTCCTATATATAGAAAGGAGGCCTTGTCATTTGTATCATCCAAGAACTATTTATTTGTGTAATGTAAAGGAGGTTGCCCTCTTGAAGAGGCTGGTTTCTAAGGTGTTGATCTATCTTTTCTATGTTTTTGTGAGCTGGTTTTATAACATTTGGTATCAGAGCTTTGGATTCTAGGGTTTCGCTGCTCTAAACAGGTCGTTGTGGAATGTTCACTATAACTTTTTTTTTTTCTGCAAAGTTTCAGAATCTAAAAAAAACACCCATTTGAAACAAAAGTTTGTTGAACGTCGGGTCCGAATTTCAGATCTTGTCTCACTATATTTTCAGAGATATGATCTAAGGCAGTCAGGGTTTTTGCAAGCTCCAAAATTCCATCTCAAACAGGTCATCGTGGAATTTTCGTTATAATTGTTTTTCTACAAAGTTTCAGACTCTAAAATTAAAACCCATTTGAGCCGAAAACTAGGTGAAGCTCAGGCCCTAATTTTAGAACTTGTTTTTTTATATTTTCGGAGACACAGTCCAATACATTTAGGGTTTCGGCAAGCTCCCGAATTACATACCAAATAGGTGACCTTGGGATAATTGTCATAACGTTCTCTTTGAGCATCAGATTAAAATCTCATAAGAAGTTACAGAAGTGGATGGACTTTAATTTTCCGTGTATCGGTTTCAGGTCCTAAGGTTGAAACAGGTACACATGGCACTTTGTACAATCTCGCTTTACTAAACCAGTCTATAATTAGGTCATCGTGGGATATTTGACATAACTCTTCCTTGCAGAATCCAATCTTGATCAGACTTGTGGGGTTATAAAGAGGACTCATAGGGCTACTGCAAGATGCAAATTCAAAGTCTGGAGATCGGAAATTACATAGTTATAGTCATTTCAAGATCGAGCTTCTAAAATCAAGAAAAGGCGATATGAGGAAGTTTGATGGAAAGGATCCGTTAAATTGTATACTACAGATGGAGCAATATTTTGATCTACATGAGGTGAAATTGTTACAAAAGGTACGTATTGCATCTTTATATTTAGAACCGAATCAATTTTTATGGTATGAAGGGCTTTGTTCTCATAAACCACTTGTCATGTGGTCAATTTTCACGGAGGAAATGAGGACTTAAAAAAATTGAATATAAGGGTAAATGATATTCCAGATAAGTAAAGGATTGATGTCTTCATAGGGACTTTAAAAGATAACATTCAATATGAGGTTCGTCTTTGGGAACCTGATTCATTGGAGAAGGCATTCAGGTTGGAAAGAAAAATTGAAAGTGAAATTATGGAAAAAGGGAATCCCACCACTCACAAATATAATTATGGAAGTGTTTTTTCTCCTAGCCTTCCACAACCTACAAGGTTTACACCACAACAATTGGAAGAAAAAACAAAAAAAGGGCTTTATTACAATTGTGATAACAAATACACTAAAGGTCATAAGTGTGCTGAGAAGAAATTATTTTACATAGATTATGGAGGAGGAAGAAAAGGATCAAGAAACATCAAAAGAAGAGGACATACACCAAGAACCAACTCCAGAGAAAGAAGAAATGAATCCGACCATAACTTATAAAGCATTGGCAAGAATTACCACTCCTCAAACTCCCAAGATAGAAGGACATATCAAGAAGAGAAAGGTTCAAGAAATGAAAGATCACATTGAGAAAGAAAAAATGAATCTGACCACATATTGTAATGCATTGAACATAATTACAACTCCTCAAACTATCAAGATAGAAAGACATATCAAGAAGAAAAATGTTCAAAAGTGAAAAATCACATCGAGAATTAAGAAATGAATCTGACCATATCTTGTAATGCATTGGAAGAAATTACCACTCCTCAAACCCTTAAGATAGAAGGACATATCAAGAAGAAAAAGATTCAAGCCGTGAAAGATCACATCGAGCATAAACAACAAGTTCTCCAACTTTTAAAGGATAACGCCACTTTGGTGCAGAATCGAATGAAACAACAAGTAGATCAACATCGCAATGAAAGAAGTTTTGATGTAGGTGATTGGGTATTTTTACGGCTACATCTCAAGCAATCTATTTATGAGAAGGAAATGCTGGAAATACTACATGCACTTAAGAAATGGTGACCTTGTTGGTTTTAACCCCGTACAGAAATTACTTGCATACAAATTCTAAAACACAGAAAATAAACAATGTGAGAGAATTACACATAAAACATATATACACAGAGATTTCCCCTGGATCCCAAAACCGAGACTACCAGCTTGATTTTTCATTATGTTCTTTTCAATGTTATAATACATATTTACACATGCTGAAGCATCCAATACCATGGACCAAAAACCATCGTGTCCAAAACCATGTGCAAAAATCATGCACAAAACCATATGTGGGTCCGCCCAATCTAACATAGGTTCCAAAACCAAAATTGAATGGGGTTACCTGTACCCCTCAAACCCCTTGTGACCCTCCCGCTACGTAATCGGCGCAACGAAGGGGGGGAGGGGGCTCTGCCCCCCCTCTAACCCCCAGTTAACTACATGGGCTAGTCATGGAAAGAATACAACACAACCCAACATTCTCCCACTTGTTGTTTTCTTTCCATAGGGGGCCACAAGAGAGCTTAGTCATTTATCCAGCCCTGTAATGCCCATTGTTTCTCTACACCAAGAGAACTTCTTAGAGCTCACATATTTTGTCAATGCATCTACGGTATTCTTCAAAGTGTCCACCTTTACCAAGAACACCTTTTTGTCTTCTATCATATCCCTCACAAAGTGATACTGAACATTAATGTGCTTTGTCTTTGAATGATATGCAAAGTTATTTGCCAAGAAAATTGCACTTTGGCTATCATAGTCTATCCTTATAGCTCCCTGTATTAACCCAATACTTGAACACAATCTCTGCAACCAAATTGCTTCCTTGCTTTCATGAGTGGCTACCATGTATTCTGCCTCTATAGTTGATAGTGCCACTACATATTGTTTCTTACTCATCCAACTGACTGCACCTCCAAATAGGTTAAACACATACCCACTTGTAGATCTTCTCTGATCCAGATCTCCAGCCCAATCTGCATCAACAAAGCCATGAATATCCAACACTTTGTCCAATCCTGGTCTTCCTTGGTAGCACAAACCATAATCACTAGTGCCACGCAAATACCTGAAAACCCACTTCACTGCTGTCCAATGCTCCTTTCCTGGTTTTGACATAAACCTGCTCAATACTCCCACTGCATGTGCAATGTCTGGTCTAGTACAGACCATTGCATACATCAGGCTACTAACTACACTTGCAAATGGAACACGGGACATGTCCTCTTCCTCTTATTGTGTCTTGGGACACTGTTCAACAGATAACTTTACACCTACAGGAATAAGAACCTTCATCGGTTTACTATCCTGCATATTAAATCTCTGCAATATTGTCTTGACATACTTCCTCTAGTTTAACCAGAGCTTCCTCTTTGCCCAATCCCTTTTAATTTTCATGCCCAAAATATAGTTTGCAGCACCAAGATATTTCATGTCGAATTTGGAGGACAATTGGGTCTTCAAATCCTAGATAATTTCTTTGTCATTTCCAACCAGAAACATATCATCCACATATAAGACCAAATAAATAAAATAGTCACCAATTAATTCAAAATACATACAGTGATCTGCTTTGCTTCTAGTGAAGCCAAGTCCCCGTATAAATGTATCAAATTTCTGATACCACATCCTTGGTAACTGTTTTAACCCATACAGAGACTTCTTTAACTTGCATACCAATTCTTTCTTACCCTTCACCGCAAAGCCTTCAGGTTGTTTCATGTAGATTTCCTCTTCGAAATCCCCATGAAGAAATGTTGTCTTCACATCCATCTGTTCTACCTCAAAATCAAAAGTAGCAGCAATAGATAAAAGTAATCTAATAGAAGCTACCTTGTCAACAGGAGAAAAAATATCACCAAAATCAATTCCCAGCACCTGGGAATAACCTTTTGCTACCAATCGAGCTTTGTATTTCTCCACCTTTCCTTCTGCATTTGTCTTCTTCTTGAACATCCATTTGCTACCAATGGGTTTCCTTCCATCCGGCAACTCCACCAAATCCCAAGCCTCGTTTTTGTGCAAATATGCCATTTCATCAACCATGGCCTCTTTCCAAAGTTTTCCATCCTCTGAATCTACTACTTCCTTCACAGTTCTGGGATCATCATCATTAATAGATAAAGCAAAATTTGAACAGAAAGCAGATGGACTATACCTTTCTGGTTGTCTTCTTTCTAGAACTAATCTTCTCACACCCGAATTTTGTGGCTCTTCATCTTCTGATTCCTCCTTTGTTGTAGAGTCTAATTCTTCCTCCTTTAACTCAAACTCTATCTTCGCACGTTCCTTTGGTTGGACTTCATGTTTAATAACATCTTTCACCTCTCTAAACACCACATCTCGGTTGCACTCAACCTTCCTTGTTACTGGGTTCCAAAGCTTATAACCCTTTAAACCATCCTTATACCCAATAAAGATGCACTTTTCAAATTTACTATCCAACTTGGTTCGTTTCTCCTTTGGAACATGTACATATGCATCACATCCAAATACCCTAAGATGTGAAAGAGAGGGTTTCTTACTAGTCCATACCTCTTCTGGAGTTTTATCCTCCAACGCTGATGAAGGTGATCTATTGACCAGGTAACATGTTGTCTCCACTGTCTCTGCCCAGAATTATTGTCCTAACTCGGCACCATTGAGCATGCTTCTTACCCTTTCCATCAATGTCTTTTTCATTCTTTCTACAACTCCATTTTAATGAGGTGTATATGGAGTAGTCTTCTACCGTGCTATACCATACTTCTTACAGAATTCTTCAAATTCCTTACTGCAAAACTCTCCATCATTATCTGTCATCAACACCTTTATCTTCTTCTCTGTCTAGTTTTCCACCAAAACCTTGAATTCTTTAAACCTGTCAAAGACTTCAGATTTCTTCTTAAAAAAATATATACATGTATTCCTTGAGAAGTCATCTATAAATGATACATAGTACATAGACTTACCCAGTGATGGAACCTTCACAGGTCCAAACACATCACTATGCATAAGCTCTAATATATGTTTCGCCCTCTTAGCACCAGAGGGGAAACTCACCCGATTCTGCTTCCCGTATACACAATTTTCATAGAAATCAAAATCCAGAGAGCTATTACTCATACCTTCTACCATAAATTTACCATGAAGTATTTGAAGGCCCTTCTCTCCAATATGTCCAAGCCCTTGATGCCGCAACATGGTCTTCTCTCCAGAGACCACTAGATTTTCTACTCCACTTTTAGGAACCACATAACTGTTGCACCCATCAATAACCGTGCTACCTTGTAGCTTGTACAGAGTTCCAATCCGAACTCCCTGCATCAATATCAATGCTCCCTTAACCATCTTGCAGGTATCCTTCTCGAACACTATTTCTACACCTGCATCATCCAACTTGCTTACAGAAATCAGATTTCTGGCCAATGCAGGAATATGCAGAACACCCGGAAGTGTTCTAACCCTTCCACCTTGCAACTTCAACTTTACTTTTCCACAACCAATGATTTTAGCCTTCCTATCATCCCCTAAGAAGACATCACCACCATCATATTTCTCATACTCACAGAACCACTCTCTATGGGGAGTGAAGTGAAAGGATGCACCTGAGTCAATCAACCATGCCTCATGATCTACATGTGTACTTGAAGAAGCCAAGTACACATCCCCACCTTCATCTGAGGTGGTTTTCGCCTCTGCAGAAGGAGCATCATCAGATCCCTTTCCTTTATCAAGAGTTTTAGATTTATAGTCCTTTTTGTAGTGCTATTCCTTTCCGCATTTCCAGCACACCACCTTTACAGGCTTTCCTGGAGATTTAGATCTCCCACTCGATGACTTATTTTTGTTTCTGTTATGGGACTGTCCTCGTACAAACAAGGCATCACCATTTTGGCTCTCCATATTTTTCCGTCTCATCTCCTCTGTCAGCAAGGATGAGACTATTTCATCAAACTGCAAGGCAGTTGCATTGCTACTTATTGCAATAACCAGACTATCCCACGAATCTGGTAGAGAACACAACAAACTGATGCACTTATCTTCATCTGAAATTTTAATATCAACAGATGCTAACTGACTTACCACAGTATTAAATGCGTTCAGATGCTTTGTCACCGAGTCTCCATCTTTCATCCTCAGGTTATACAGCTTTTTCCACAGGAATAGTTTATTCACCAGAGACTTAGATTGGTACAAAGTCCCTAACTTGTCCCACAAAGCCTTCGTCGTAGCTTCCCCTGATACATTCAACAATATTGAATCTAAGACACACAATCATATTGTGCTCTTTGCCTTCTGATCCAACTTCTTCCATTCTTCATCAGACACTCCCATTGGTTTAGTACCCGGATCTACCATGATCCATTGATCTTTATCCACCAACAGATCCGCCATCTTCAGTTTCCACAGCTCAAAACTCTGAACATTAAATTTCTCGATCTCTATATTTCCACTGCTCGCCATATTCTTTCACCACCAGAATCGATCCCACTGAACGAGGTCTACCACAGGCCCGAGTGAAACTCTGTTAGGCCGGCCCCTATACTACTAGTGTAACCCCTTATTGTTATTAGCACAACCCACTTATTATATTGATGTACCCATGTAGTGCCCATATTGTTACTATTGTGCCCCATAGAAGCCCACTATTGTTATTATTGTGCCCTTACGTTATTATTGTTATGCCGGTTCTGATTATGTTATGACCCCTTAGACCCCTATATATAGAAAGGAGGTTTTTTCATTTGTATCATCCAAGAATTGTTCATTTATGTAATGTAAAGGAGGTTGCCCCATCGAAGAGGCTGAATTCTAAGGCATTGATCTATCTTTTCTATCTTTTCTTGAGCTGGTTTCATAACATTTGGTATCAGAGCTTTGGATTCTAGGGTTTCGCTGCTCCAAATAGGTCATCGTGGCAATTTCGTTGTAACTTTTTTTCTGCGATATTTCAGAAGCTAAAAACAAAACCCATTTGAGGTGAGATCGCACTGAAGCTTGGGTCCAAATTTCAGAGGGTTTCATGCTATATTTGCGGATATATGATATGAGGAAGTGGGTCTTTTTGCAGACTCCTGAATTACATTCCAAACAGGTGACCTGGGGAAAATCGTCATAACTTTCTCTCTGGGCATTGGATTGAAATTTCGTAAGAAGGTACAGGAAGATGACGAACTGTAGTTTCTTGTAGATTTTTTTAGAGCCAAAGGTTGAAACAGTGACACGTGGCACTTCATACAAGTTCGCTCTTCTGAAAAGGTCTATAATTAGGTCATCTTGGGAGATTGTGCATAACTATTTCTTGGAAAATCCAATTTGGATTAGACTGGTGGCATTGGAAAGAGGACACAGAGTGCTACTACAGGTTGCAATTTCAGAACTTAAAGATCTGAAAGTACATAGTTACAGTCATTTCAGGATCGAGCTCCTAAAATTAAGAAAAAGCAAGATGAGGAAGTTTGATGGCAAGGATCCGGTAAATTGGATACTTCAGATGGAGCAATATTTTGATCTACATGGTGTACCACTGTTACAAAAGGTATGTATTGCATCTTCATATTTAGAACCAGATCAATTTTTATGGTATGAAGGGCTTTGTTCTCTTAAACAACTTGTTACGTGGTCAATTTTCATGGAGGAAATGATAGCACATTATGAGGATACAAAGAGAAACACCTTTAGAGCAACACCACAACAATTGGAAAGAGTAAAAGGGCTTTGTGACATAGTGGAAAGAAAAATTATGGAAACCAGGACGCATACCCCTCACAACTCTAAAGATGGAAGTGTTGTTTCTCCTAGTCTTCCACAACCTACAAAGGTTACACCACAACAATTGGAAGAAAAAAGAGAAAAAGGGCTTTGTTACAATTGTGATAGCAAATGCACTAAAGGTCATAAGTGTGCTGAGAAGAAATTATTTTACATAGAATATGAAGAGGAGGAAGAAAATGATCAAGAAACATCAAAAGAAGAAGATATAGGGTAGTACCCCACCCCAAAGAAAGAAGAAATGAATTAGACCATATCTTGTAAAGCATTGGCAAGAATTACCACTCCTCAAACTCTCAAGATAGAAGGACATATCAAGAAGAAAAAGGTGCAAGAAGTGAAAGATCACATCGAGAAAGAAGAAATTAATCCAACCATATCTTGTAATTCATTGGTCGAAATTACCACTCCTCAAACTATCAAGATAGAAGGACATATCAAGAAGAAAAATTTTCAAGAAGTGAAAGATCACATCGAGCATCAAGAAATGAATCTGACCATATCTTGTAAAGGATTGGAAAAAATTACCACTCCTCAAACTCTAGAGATAGAAGGACATATCAAGAAGAAAAAGGTTCAAGCAGTGAAAGATCACATCGAGCGTGAACAACAAGTTCTCCAAATTTTAAAGGATAACGCCACATCGGTGAAAAATCAAACGAAACAACAGGTAGATCAACATCTTAGTGAAAAATGTTTTGATGTAGGTAATTGAGTATTTTTACTGCTACATCTCAAGCAAGCTATTTATGAGAAGGAAATGTTGGCAATACTACATGCACTTAAAAAATGGCGACCTTACCGAATGGGAAGACTCTTCAAGGATGAGGATGTGGAAGCATTGTTTTGTGCTATTTCTATTATCCAACCAGATTGGATAAACGAAGCAAGGGATGAATGGAAGAAGGACGAAGAAGTATGGCCACTTATTCAAAAGTTGCAAAGGATCCCAATTCAAACAATATTTCCAGAAATTGAAGAGGAAGGAAAAATCATATTGGAACCTGGATCAATCACAGAAACAAGAACCCGACAACTACGAAATCGATCAATTTCAAAGTATCTCATCAAATGGAAGAACTTACTTGCTGAAGATTCCACATGGGAGGACAAGAATTTTATACAGAATCATCAATAACTACTCAAGTGTTGAGGACAACGCTTTTTGAAGGAGAGGGGCATGTTAGGCCCCTATACTACTAGTGTAACCCCTTATTGTTATTAGCATAACCCACTTATTATATTGATGTACCCATGTAGTGCCCATATTGTTATTATTGTGCCCCATAGAAGCCCACTATTGTTATTATTGTGCCCTTACATTATTATTGTTATGTCGGTTCTGATACTAGTGTAACCCCTTATTGTTATTAGCACAACCCACTTATTATATTGATGTACCCATGTAGTGCCCATATTGTTACTATTGTGCCCCATAGAGGCCCATTATTGTTATTATTGTGCCCTTACCTTATTATTGTTATGTCGGTTCTGATTATGTTATGACCCCTTAGACTCCTATATATAGAAAGGAGGTCTTTTCATTTGTATCATCCAAGAATTGTTCATTTATGTAATGTAAAGGAGGTTGCCCCCTCGAAGAGGCTGAATTCTAAGGCGTTGATCTATCTTTTCTATCTTTTCTTGAGTTGGTTTCATAACAAACTCCTCAGCGACAAAGGCGTCCCCTTGAAGCCAAAACAGATCTGATACCAAATGTAGGTTTTAACCTCGTACAAAAATTACCTGCATACGAATTATAAAACACATAAAATAAACAATGCAAGAGCATTACACATAAAATAGATATACACAGAGATTTTCCGTTGGATCCCAAAACCGGGACTACTAGCTTGATTTTTCATTATGTTCTTTTCAATGTTATAATACATATTTATACATGCCGAAGAATCCAATATCATGGACCGAAAACCATCGCGTCCAAAACCATGTGCGAAAATCATGCACAAAACCATAGGTGGGTCTGCCTAACCTAACATAGGCTCCAAAACCAAAAAAATTTGGTGCGCTGCCCCAGACCCCATAAAGTGGAGTTATCTGTACCCCTCAAACCCCCCTGACCCCTCCCCCTCCCCACCCGCTTGCTACGCAATCGGTGCAACAAAGGGGGGCTCTGCGCCCCCTCTAACCCCCCGGTTAACTACGTGGGCTAGTCGTGGAAAGAATATAACACAACCCAACAGACCTTACCTAATGGGAAGACACTTCAAGGTAAAAATGGGTCACAAATATGTTGGGTTATGACTTTGAAATCATCTACAAAAAAGGGAAGCAAAATGTTGTTGCAGATGCACTCTCAAGAAAGGATGAGGACGTGGAATCATTGTTTTGTGTTATTTCTATTATCCAACCATATTGGATAAATGAAGCAAGGGATGAATGGAATAAGGACGAAGAAGTGTGGCCACTCATTCAAAAGTTGCAAAAGATCTCAGTTCAAACAATATTGCCAGAACTTGACGAGGAAGGAAAAATCATATTGGAACCTGGAGCAGTCACAAAACAAGAACCCGACAGCTACGAAATCGATCAATTTCAGAGTATCTCATCAAGTGGAAGAACTTACCCACCGAAGATTCCACGTGGGAGGAAAAGAATTTTATACAGAAGCATCCAAAACTACTCAAGCGCTGAGGAAAACACTTTTTGAAGGAGAGGGGCCTATTAGTCCCCTATACTACTAGTGTAAACCCTCATTGTTATTAGTGCAACCCCCTTGTTACACAATAATTTTTCACCATTGGTCACCGTCCCTGTTACCCCTTTCCCGCACTTTGGAGGACTCATTCCGGGATCTGTGAGAAGCTACATGGCTTGAAAACACCTGCATTATGTTCCCCTAAGTATGGACTTCATATGCCTTGAAGACATCTCCTGCAGAATATCCTTAAAAAGTCCCCTTTTTCCATTAGCGCGGGTCCACAGTGTATCACCCGCGCCAATAGGGGAAATTCTCCAAAGAGGGCGCGCCCATTGGCGCTCTGTCTCAGAGTCTTACCCGCGCCAACCAAGTTTGAAAAAGTTTTTTAACAAACGCACGCCCGAGAGTTTTTTCCTTTCGACTCATGAGGCTTTTCAAGGATAATGCCAATCTCATGGATGTCGAGATTCATTGTATCTCTATCCACAATAGCTTTTCGAGGATAATGCTTATCCCATGGATGTCTGGATTCATTGTATCTCTTCCTCCTCCTCCATCTATAAAAGCTTGTTCTGGTGCATTTGACAAGCTAGTTTTTGAGCATAGGGAGAATGATACTGTCAGAAGTCTAGACATCCATGGGATAAGCATTATCCTCGAAAAGCTATTGTGGATAGAGATACAATGAATCTCGACATCCATGAGATTGGCATTATCCTTGAAAAGCCTCATGAGTCGAAAGGAAAAAACTCTCGGGCGTGCGTTTGTTAAAAAACTTTTCCAAACTTGGTTTGCGCGGGTAAGACTCTGAGACAGAATGCCAATGGGCGCGCCCTCTTTGGAGAATTTCCCCTATTGGCACGGGTGATAAACTGTGGACCCGCGCTAATGGAAAAAGGGGACTTTTTAAGGATATTCTGCAGGAGATGTCTTCAAGGCATATGAAGTCCATACTTAGGGGAACATAATGCAGGTTTTTTCAAGCCATGTCACTTCTCACAGATCCCGGAATGAGTCCTCAAAAGTGTGGGAAAGGGGTAACAGGGACGGTGACCAATGGTGAAAAATTACTGTGTAACACCCCTTATTGTATTATTGTGCCCATATAATCCCCATGTTGTTATTATTGTATCCCATAGAAGCCCACTATTGTTATTGTTGTGCCCCTACAATATTATAGTTATGTAGGCTCTAATTTTATTGTGACCACTTAGACTTCTATATATAGAAAGGATGTCTTGTCATTTGTATCATCCAAGAATTGTTTATTTGTGTAATGTAAAGGAGGCTACCCCCTCGAAGAGGCTGGTTTCTAAGGCATTGATCTACCTTTTTTATATTTTTGTGAGCTGGTTTCATAATAGCCAGCACATTTTCACACATGTATTGTATCTGTTGTTAGATTAATATTTAACACTTGTAATGCATGTTGCTTCAACCTATGTTCTAGATCTGAACTATTTCACTTGTTGTAATACATAATCTATTAATGGAAATGTGTTGTATATGTTGTTAACATTGTCTCCCCCATGTAGACTACTCATACAAACCTTTCACATGAAGCTTGTTGTAACAACCGTTGCACTCATTTGGATTCATCCATTGAGTGTTGTACGTGTTATCTTACCTTGTATGTTGTGACTTCTGCATCCGTGTGGACTGCTCCTCCAGAAGCTGTGCATGTCATGTTGTGTTGTGTGTTCCTAGCTGAGTTGGGACTTCATCCCAACCAACTTGGGACTCACTCCCACCATCTCCCTCTATAGTGAAATAAAAATTGACACAAGTGACACTTACACTCACCAGGCACACGAACCTCACTTCTCGAAGACAAAGCAGACCACTCTCCTGTGTTGACAAGCAAGAGTTGAGGCAAATCCTTAAGACAACGGCAATCGAGACATCATATTGGATGGGAATCCCACACCAAACGGTGTGAGGTCTAATTGGGACTTCATATCGAGGTGATCCCCTGAAAGTTGGCAGGTCCAGCATCCTCAACAGGTTTTTTGATTCCTGGACACTAGTACAGAATTAAACATTTTATTCACCTGATGTTGGCACACATTACTCTAGATAATGTCCATAAATCCCTAGACACTTGCACATAAGATTAAGGGAGCATCCAGGGTTTTAGAGATAGATCGAGTTGTATTAGTCCCCAGATGCTTGCACAAAGTGGTCTTGAGAGCGTTTGGGAGGTCCCGAACACACACAGTAATTGGAAGAGAGTGTCCAAGGGTTTGAGTATATCTGGCTGAGTTGGTCTTGGATGCATGCATAGAATGGTGTAGGGAGCGTATGGGCTACCATAGACGCCAACATATAGTTCATAGAGAGCGTCCAGAACTACGATATATGCTCGCACAACTCCTCCCTGCATACTGGACTCAAAGATGAGATTTTTATATTCAAAAGATTTCGCTTAGTGACAACAGTGTTCAGCACAGTGTCAACAACATCTAGCAACAGTCCTTAGAATTAGGGTTTTGATTATAAGAATGATTAGATCTGTTTCATGGATATCATAGTTATTTTGTTGCATAGATAAAGTGATGGATCATTGTACTCTCTTTTGTTGAATCATTTGATGACGATATAAGAAGAAGAATATTTGCAAGGGTTTTCGCTATAGTGGGTTTTACCCTGGTCTTGGACTAATCTTGGTGTCTCTATGTGTGTGCATGCTTTTCTTCTATTGTTCCTTTATGTTCCATTGCATTGGTGATGATGATGTTGTTCTTTCTATATAATTGCATATGATGATGAATAATGGTGTATATTTGAATAATGTAATGTTGATATGGGGTGAACTTAATGTATTAATGAAGAAATTCAATTATCAAAGCAAAGAACAATGTATCCGTATGAAAAATTAACACTCTCTTTTTATGTGCCTCTCTTCTCCTTGCTCTGTACCCCCCCCCCAATCTCTATATCTATGTCCATCTGCCCCTCTATACTTCTCTCTCTCTCTCTCTCTCTCTCTCTATGCCTCCATATGCCCCTCTCGACTACACTCCTCCTCTCTGTGTCCATCTACCCATCTCTACTTCATTCCCTCTCTCTTTGTGTCCATCTACCCCTCTTTATTTCACTCCCCCCCTCTCTCTTACCCACCTATATTTCCCTTTGTCCCTCACCACTCTCTCTCTCTCACACATACACACACACACTCGCCCCCTACCCCACTGTCCCTCTTCTTCTCTTATCCACTCTCCCCTCTCTCCCTTTCCGACTATCCCCCTTCATTCCCTCTTCACCTCCCTCTCTTCCCCCTCATCTTTCCATATCCATCTCTCCCTCCCATCCGTTGTATCTCCCTCTCCCTCTCCCTCTCCCTCACTGACTCTCTCCCAACCTCATTCTCTCTTGCTCACCAATCTTTCCCTCCCTCCCTCTCTCTTGTTCCCTCTTTTTTTTTTTTTTCCATCTACCCATCTCTCCCCCCCACTCTCCCTATTCATCTCTATCTACTTATCTCTCTCTCTCTCTCTCTTACTTATCTCTTCTCTTTATCTCTCTCTCCATCTCTCTCTCTCTCCCCCCTCTCTATACCCTTCTCCATATCTCTCTACCTCCATTTGTTTCTATCCCTCTCACTCTCAGACTCTCTCCCATCACTTCTCTCTCTCCTTCTCTCCCCCCTTTCTCTCTCTCCTTCTCTCCCCCATTTCTCTCTCACCTCTACCCTTTTATCCTTGTTATTTTCTTCGACCCCCTATCTCTCTCTTTCTCTCCCCCTCATACATACAGACACCATCTTCCCCTCTCTCTCCCTTCCTCCCTCTTTCCCCTCCTTTCGCTTACCTCCCCTCTCTCCTCCTATCACTCTTGCACTCTCTTTACCTCTCTCTCCCTCTCTTTCTTCCTCCTTTCATCATTCTTACTCTATCCCTCTTACTCCCCCCCTCTATCTCTCCCCCACTCTACCCCACTCCCCCTTCCTCGTTGTCCCTCCCTCTTTCCATCTCTCTCTACTCTCTCACTCTCCACCTTTCACTCACTCATTCTCTCTTTGTGTCCATATATCCCTCTCTCCTTTACTCCCTCTCTCTCTCTCTCTTCCCCTCTCCCTCCACCTTCGTCCCTTTCCCTTCGTCTCTTTCTCTATCCCTCCCTCCCTCATTTCCTCTATCCGTCCTTCACAACAGTAACCCTCCTAGATTTGTCTATCTCCACCTCCCTCCATTTCAAATAACATAGCCATAAAAACATGCATATGCTCTTGAAAGTACATGTGCGTTTTTACAAGTGTACATGTGTTCATAAAATCACTTGCACACATTTGAAAATGTGTGTGTTCTCTCATGAATGTGCTTGCACTTTTAAGAACACGCATGTGTTCCTAAAAAATCCAAGCTTGCAAACATGTGTGGTGGTTTAGGGACATTGAGGCTATAGGGTTAGGAATGCATGTGTGTTTCTCAGAATGTGCTTACGCTCTTGCACAGTCCATTGTTATTTTTTCGACCACCAACTTTTTGAATGCACCCATATCTCATGTTCCCAATGCAAACATTGTTGTAAGTTTGACCTTATGGTTTACATTAGACCATACATTTCCCATGCAATGGGAAATTTGAGCAGATATATGTCAAACCAAGGAAGAAAAGTTGCATTTTTGTAAAATAGGGTTTGAATATATTTGTATGGCACTTCAAAAAATGCAACTTGCTATCAAGGAAAACATCGAACATAATGATAAATTTATAGGGTTTGGTCGATGTAGAATAAGTTTGAATTCTTGATTGTAGAGGCTCCGCAAGTGGTTACGTGTTTAAGCTATTTGGTAGAGTGATTAGTTGGATGAACAAGAGGGGTTTTGTAGTTTCACTTTCAACTATATAGATTGAGTACATTGCAACCACTCATGCTAGTAAGTTAGTTGTGTGGTTGTAAATGTGGTGTTTTTGGTTTTATGAAATAAGTTTTGTTATGATATGTTACTTTCTTTTGGTTTTCTTTTCCCATGTTTTTTGCTTTATTGACGAGTGGTTTTTTATTCTTCTCAATTAAAATATTATGGATGTAATCTAACTCTATCTTCCCATGTTAGTTCAAGAATGATGGCGGTGTTTTATAGATTTCTATTGATTAATATTACATAATACTTTAATATTTATTATATATTATTTTGCTATGGGTGAAAGAATGGAGTTGGGTTACACTTTTTCGCAAAATAGGGCTTGTTTGGGTAGAAAAAACAATGGCTTGATTGAGCCTTTTTTAATCTCTTGATCAAGCTCCTTGGGCGCTAAAAATGTAGCTCGATCGAGGGTTAAAAGATAACCCTTGATCGAGTTATAACGCTTGATCGAGCCCTTTATTTTTAATATATACTGCTCCCGCAGTCTACATGCACCATTTTCACAGACTATGGAAGCTCGACCAAGAATATTGGAGCTCGACCGAGCAATTGAGCATTCAAATAAATCTTCGCAATCACATTGCCAACTTCCCCGAGGCTTAAACGAAGGTAGGTATTCTATCCTTTGTCTTCTTCTTTTTTGTGCAAAATGTAAAAAATTAATTTAAAACAAAAAATAACCATGTACAAAAACCATGAAAACCAATTAATTTAACAAAAAAAACCATACAAAAACCATGAAAACCACACAAAAAAAACTTAGAAAATCACAAAACCAATCAAGAAAACCATAAAAAAAAAACCCTTCAAAACAACTTAGAAAGCCACAAAACCAACCTAGAAAACCAAAAAAAAAAAAAGGAAAAAAACCCCTTCAAAACAACCTAGAAAACACTTTGAAACCACCAAAAAAATATAATTTAGGTTTTAAATTTGTTTGTTACTTGTAATGTTTTATTTTTTAAATGCATATTTTCTTATTTTGAATGGAAAAATAAGTTTTTTCTAGTTATTTTAGGTTTTGAAGTTTTTCTTTAGGAAATTTGTGAAATAAATTTTCAAATTTTTTTTTTGTTATTTAAAATGCATTTTAAATTTTTAGCAAATTTGACCAAAAATATACCTCAAAAAACTGTAACCAATAAATAAGTAAATTAAGAGCTTGATTTTGACATGATGAATATCGTTGCTCATAATAAACCTCTATTTATAAAATAAGAAATTTTGTTTTATTTTATAATTTTAAATTTAAATTAATTTATATTTTTTAATTACAAATATAGTACAATTATAATTTTAAAAATAAAATATTAATCTTTAAAGTTTAAAGACTAAAAAAACTTGTTTATATATATATATACATCACATCACCATATATAACAAAAAATTTAACTTAATTAACTAAATATAATTATGACATTTAATATAATATATATAACATAACATAGTTTTACAACAATTTCATGTATATATATATATATATATATATATATATATATACTTATAACATAGGACTCTATAATTATTTAGCATGTAAACAAAAATTTATTTAAATATAACTCTATATATATATATAGATAGATAGATAAAGTTATAGCATGTTACATTGTTAGATATATTATATTTCTATATATAGTTTATTATAAAACATAAAATTTTCTATAACATAACTTATTATTTAACATATAAACCACAACATAAAATTAGTTTTTTATAACCTAATTTATTATTTAACATATAAAACATAGCATAGAATTAGTTAACATAACATAGTTCTCTCTCTCTATATATATAATAAAATAATTCTATAACTATTTATCATAACGTAAAATTATTTAACATACATATACATATTTGTGACATAATATAGTGTGACATATATATTGTGTGTTACTATAACATAATATAACTATAACATTGAAGATAGCATATATATATATATATATATATATATATATATCATTTAATATATAACTATAAGTTTATGTTTCGATAATGCATTATTGATAGATACATTAAATCCATCATGAAAAGTGTATTTGGTATGGTGAATAAAAGCACTTAGGCTCTTTTTTAATTTGTACCATATTGTTTCATTATGTAGTGTGTTGTATAAGAAATATTGTCTTCATGTGCTTGCACCTAGTACATGTCATGTGTCAAAGTCAAACATTAATAACCATTAATAACTTAAAGTATATTGTAGTATTTGATTGACATGAAATTTTGTTAGTTTTGTAAATAAGCTTATTTCAACTTTTTACATAAATATTTACATATTTATGCGCTATGAATAAAATGCATTATTTAGAAAAGATAAAAAGTCTGAGGGTAGATTTGATCACTTCTTTCAATTGTGTTTACATGGAACTCAATGTATTTTGGTTGATAAATTATCAAACAGACTCTAAAGTTTAAGACTTTACGCTAGATTACTCTACTTGAGTTTATAAATGGTTTTTTTGTCAATGGTTTTTTCTTGGATTAGTTATATGTAATATGTAATATGTTGAGGGATCCCATATATGGGCCCCAACTGCAGGCCATTGCAATGTGAGATGTTCTACTATACGTGTTCGGGCTCGTGATAGATCACGTAGCCCACTGAGAGTTCATGTTCCCATCGTAGATCCTGCCTCTAACACTAGTCAGAGTGTCAATGCTAGTGTTTTTGTCTTTGTTGATGACCATGCTACATCTAGTGGACCTTCTTCACCCATTTTAGGCACAACTCATGTATTTTTAAATCCACTTTAAACTTTATGTGTTTATGTCTTCAAATTGTCTTTAATTTTTAAATTGGCTTCAACTGATGTGTTTGAATTTAATGTATATGTTATTATGCTTCTAGTTTATTAATTATAAATGTGCTAAATTATGTTTATGATTTATGGGTCCTCAGCGGGTCAAAGCTAAGGATCAAGGTGCAGCATCGATACCTCCATGGGATGATGCTACATCTCATATCACATTAAAGCATGTTACGACCCATTATACACGGATCACAGCATAGATAGACAATATCCTTGACAATTCACCGACTCATCTTGTATTGTCCTTAATGTTGGATAACATCACTAGATTGATCGAGACATATCAGAGATCAGGGCCACAAAGCCACATATTACAGTTCATACAAAGGACCAGGAGGCATGAGGTTAGAGGGCCAAATTCTTGGGAGGTGGTGAAAGAGGCCACCAAGGACATTGATGTTCATGGGGAAGTATTTAACATCCCTCTAAATTTCTCTGTTGGACATAAAGGTCTGATTCCACTGAAATATTTTAGTAATGTTCATGATGCCCCTTTCATGTATAATAGATTCATTGGAGCTTGGGGCCAATTCCCCCACGATAACCAGGTCACCATATATTTTTATAAGCATTTATATGCAGAGTTCATGATACATATGAGGACGTATTACACTGATACTGGATCTCATTATAATGGACTTGACTTCATATGTACCTATGAGCATGAGGGGGATCGTAGGGACCTTGAGCATGTACCACCACCTCCGAGATTCTTGCCACTACCATCTCGGAGCTTGGTATTACTGACAGAGCTAGAGGAGTTTCTGCAACTCAGTGGTGAGATGCTGGAGACTATTACAGATAGCATGTAGACGTCATTTGTTAATGCACATGTTGCATTGGATGGAGAGATTAGGAGACCACCACCATTGCCTTGTGACCCACTAGTTCCCTTATATGATGATGCATTTCTTGCAAGTTTACCCTTTCACCAGCTGTTGATATGCAAGTATGTATTGTGATGTCATTTGTGAGACTTGGAGGGTGCATGGCTTGCATGACACAGACCAGGTACATATATACATGAAACTTTTGACTCTTATTGTTAAATTATGCATAATTATTTATATTAAAATTTTGTATTAGATTGCATATTTATATTAATAAGTTCACGGTAACATGTAGACACATCCTAGCAACATGAATGAGCTTATGAGTTCATTCGAGGGGGCAATTGATCAGCTAGGTCATCCTTGACAAGAGCATGTTTCCATGGATTCTCCTCTACCTCCACCTCCACCTTATATGTTCACTAATGTGGAGAAGAGTCACTACATACAACCACATGGACCAACAATTCAGGTAAAAAAATTTATTGCTAAGATTTCAACATTCCCTTTTTTTAGGTTACACATATATGCTAATTAATTTGTAGACTAATTATAATTTTTCCTTTCCATTGTGTACACAGGCCCATATGCAGAGTGTCATTAATGCCACTGTTATGTGGAGACATGATTGAGATGTTGTATTTAGAGGCACTGATGATGCGGATCCATCGATGCAAGCCCAATCATCGAGCCACATGCAAGGGAGCACCAAACCTAGATTCATGGTCAAACACCCATCCTGTCTAACTTACATTTGGACTCTATTGAGGTTAGTAGATTCATGTATGTGTAATTAAAGATGTGGTTCAATATCATTTATTTCCATATTCTTTATAGTGTACAAATAATGATATAATTAGTCTGAGTTTGAATGTGTTATATTGTAGTACCAACTTATGGACACTTACTTTGCGCGACAGAACTCACATAGGAGTTCTGGTGGTACTTAGAGTGTCATAAATTGTATATTTTTAGGGTCATTTCAAAGGGAATATTCACATGTGTGATACAAATTTTGTATATTTTCATACATGGAAAGTTTATAGATGTACATCATAGACATTATTTTATTTTATGGATGTTTATTATTTCAGTTTATGGATGTTCATGTGATATTTGTAATTTGTATATATTTTCATATGGATAGTTTATTGATACATGTATTCACTATTTCAGTTTATGGATGCTCATTAATTTTTATTTTTATTTTTATGGATCTATTAAAATTATTTTGCTAATTTAATATTTTTTCTATATACTATAACTTTTATTAGTAAAATATATGTTCAATTTTGATTTCCAGTTTCATAGACTAAGAAAATAAGTACAAGCTTAAGTTATGATGCAAGTCACATTGATACTTAAAATGAACCAAAATATATCAAGTATCAATTTAATATTGAACATGGAAATAATTCCAATCATGCTTCAAATTGACTTGTGGAGAGTGTCATTTAGTGCAACCAACATGTATGATATTACAATTCAATTTTAAAAACACATTATTTAAATTATAAAGTCATTCGTGTGTATGTGTGTGTCTATATATATATATGATTTTTTTTGTGACCCGCCCATATACCATTGCATGGATAGCTTTTTTAAGTATTTCAATAAATTTCTTATGTCAAAATTCAATTAAAAAAAATAAATAGGATTGAAATAAGTTTATTCAATTTTAATATTAAAAGATGTCATGCAAATGACAAACATGTATTATTCAACATTATTTATTTTGAGATTATCTACAAGAGCTTAGTCATAACATGATATAAGTCAATCGTATTGAAATTTAATATATAGGTCAAACAAAAATATATGGCAACATTTCTATAATTTTATATAATGTTATCAACTTTCCTGAATTCACAAGGAGTTATCCAAGTATTTCAATAAATTCCTTATGATAGAAATATGTTTTATTCAATTTTTAAAAACTCAAATATGATTGAAATAAGTTATATATTCAATTTTAAAAGATGTGAAGATGTAAAAGTTATAAATACAAGATTTATTCGATTTTATTTTGTTTGAGGTTATCTACACAAGCTTAGTCATAATGTACATCATCAATAATTTTTTTGTGCTTACACTAAAATCAATGCACAATGTTAAATTAATTAGCTTGAAATTAATGTACACCATATATCTAGTTACATTATTTATTATAAATCAACATCTTCACTAAAATCAATGCATCTAATGCGAGCAATCAAATAGGATGAGAAATCAACATCTGCACTAAAATCAATGCATCTAATGGAAACAATCAAATAGGATTAAAAATCAACATTTACACTGAAATAAATGCATTTAATGTTGCAAGCAATAAAATAGTATTAGAAATCAACATCTACACTAAAATCACTGCATCTAGTGCTAGCAATACAATAGGATTAGGAATCAACATCTATATTAAAATCAATGCATCTAATGCAAGCTCAATAAAAAAAGATTATAAAATAACATAGTTAATGAAATGAATGCATCTAATAAAAGCAATGAAATAGAATTAGAAATCAACATCTACACAGAAATCAGTGCATCTTATTTGCAACAAATCAAATGGGATTAGAAATCAACATCTATACACTGAATTCAATGCATGTAGTACAAGCAGTTTTATTCCCTTTCTCTCCCCCCTCCATCTATATCGATATCTAACTCTATCTCTCCTTTTTTGTCTCTTTATCTCACCCCCTAGAAACACATGCTCTCTCTTCATACTATCTCTCCTTCCCTTCCTCCCTCCGTCCCTCTATCTCTCCCCCCCCCCCCTTCCATCTATCTCTCTATCTCCCTTTGTCTCTCCTTCTTCATCTATCTATATAACCCTGCAAACATACACATTGCTTCTCCATATCTATCTATATCTCCCTCCATCTCCCTCTCCCTCTCTCTCTCTCTCTCTCTCTCTCTCTCTCTCTCTCTCTCTCCCCTTCTCTCCTTCTATCTCCAATTCTATCTCTCTTCCCTACTACTCTCCTCTATCCCTCTCTCTCTCCATCTCCCTTCTCTCTCTCTCCCCCCCTTGTCACTCCCTCTCTCTCTCCACCTTTATCTCTCTATATGTATTTCTTCTTACCTCCCTCTCTCTTCCCATCGAAATCTATCTTTCTCCCTCCCTCCCTTTCAAGTTCACTCTCTCTTCCTTTTTCTCACACCTCCCTCTATCTCTCCCCAACATCACTCACTTACTTACTTTCTCTTGCTCACTCAAGCTTCGTCTTGCAAATATGTTGACTATATCCCTCCCTCTCTCATTATCTCACTTGTCACTCCCTCTCTCTCTCTCCACATTTCTCTCTCTATATTTCTTGAACTTCTTCCTTCCCTATCTTTTCCTCCAACTCCATTTCTCGAGCTCCCTCTCTTTCTAGGAGACTCTCTCCTCCTCTCCATCTTTGTGTTTGCCTCTCTCTCTTACCCTTTTCTCCCACTCTCTCTCACCCTATATTTAAAAAAATTTAAAATAGTTTCACAATTAAAATATTATGTTTAAATATTTTTAATTTAATTTTGATGTGGTACAGCAATTTTTTTTATTATATAATAAATATTTAAAATGCAAGATTTCAAATGTGTGTTGTACATTCATGATGAGCCCAAAAAATGGGTAACTTATTGGCTCATTTTGCCTATTGTTCTCCATTAATCCACCATTCTTCATAGTTTATGCATGCTTTTGAGTATATTTATGTTGATTGAACGAATGAGGATAGTCACTTGACCATGAAGACTAATATGTGTTTATTGCGGATTTTTGGACAACTTTTGGACCAAGGTCAAGCATTTATGAGCCATTTGATAGCCGAATGCAAGGGGACAAGGCTGAGGATTCGTAGGAAGGGTGCCTCCTGCAATAAATGGCCTCTTCCTCGAGTTCTCCACCATCAGCTTGGAGTTCAGCAGCCCACCAACGTTGATTCCCAAGGGCAGCCGAGCAGCTTTTATGAAGTGATTGAGTACTAGCAGTTTGGGCAGCCAAGCCCCTCGAATCAAGGAGGACTGTTGGAGGTCCTCATGGTGCATAAATAGGAAGGCTTCCAGCCTTCGTAGGTTACTTTTTGAACAGTTTTATTCTGCACTATAGTGCTGCTAGCTTCTCAGCTCATTTTGTAGCTTCTGCTGTACAACTTCTTTTATGACATGATTATTTTTGAGTAATGGAAAGCAATTTCATTTGGCACCAGTTCTGAGCTTCTTCTTAGGAGCCCGTAGCTCTTGGGGTTGGGCCCAACCCTAGTGCCAAGGCTTCCTTTGTGTACTGTTATGTGTTGTTGATGTCTTTATCAAATAATTTATGTTAAGTAGATTACAGTCTTGCTTGGTTACCTAGGTCATTGTTGATGATTAAAAAGGCTTTTCATGTTCAGATTGGTTTGATAGGTTGATAACAAAGAAGATCTTCAGAAAAAGGCTATCAAGCACCCCTGATCTCACCTCTCCCTCCATGGGACCATGAGCTGGGACCAAGGCATCCTTGCCACCACCAAAAACACTGTCTTTGCTTCATCGTGCAATTGTTAGTGTTAGATTCTCATTTGTGAAAGTTGATACCAGTTGCAGTTACATGCTCAGGTCCATGATTGCTTAGTTTGCATAGCTATTTCACATGATTTTGTTGCCAATAAACTTTTGTTCATTTTCTTTGCTGATATTTAGGTCAGATTAGGTTAAAGTAGCTAGGTCTTTGGTTTTCCGAGTCTTTGTTTGAATAGTTTGGAAAATAACTTGCAGAGCACCTGTGATACCTCTTTGCCTACCCCTACTCCATCAATACCGCCTGCTCCGTCCTCTAACTCTAATTCTTGCCTCATATTTGCTACGTTCCCTCACTTTGACCTAATTTCCATATTTTTGTGCAACATTGCTCTACTCCTCCTTGAACAAATCTAACCATCATTATCACTCACCCGCTTCATTTCCTAGGTCCTGGACCCCTCCACATCATCATCCAACCTCCGTACCCACTTCTTCACCTTTCTTCCACCCTCAACCCTCTAAAAATCCCCTTTCGGAACATCCTGTAGAAGCCACAGAACATCCTGTAGAACCCCTGCAGACTTCCTGTAGAAGCTCACGAAAGCGGTTTCTTGAGATCCAAACACTGTGAAACTCTCTGGAAGGGTGCTAGGGACCCCTTAGGCCCTCTTCTAACCTTCCCAACCTCCTGCAAGCGCCTACTCCATTTCCTTTCGCCAGTCAACCTCTGCACAGTCAAAAACAGTTAAAGCACATGCAAAATAATTCTGACAAATTACTCAAAAATGCAAAAAGATGTTTTCTTCACATTTCTCTTCAAAAGTATCTTAGTCGCATGCATCTTACCTTTCTGGAAGTCAATGGCATCCATTTCTGTAGCTTTCATCCTTTTACTTGCACTAGTAGGGTTAGTCGGTAAAACTAGGGTTTGTTAGGGTTTGCGTTCCTTTCTAGCTTTCAACTTCTTTCTGCAAGTAGATTAGCCTCTGGTTGAGTTAGTTTTCATCCATCACAGTTAAAAGCTTCTTCTAAGAGCTCATAGAAGTTGGCTTAAGCTCCTAGTGGACTTGTGCCAGCTGATCAAGTGATAGCTTGCGGCAAGAGCTAGTACTTGTGCATATAGCACCGTTGCTTCCAAGTTTGTTACGAACTACCGGGTTGATAAAAGTAAAGAAGGGAGTCCCAGGAGTTGCAGCATTATTGCTGCAATATTGGAGCCCACCATTCTTTTTGGCACCGTTGTCGGGGAAGCATCAGAGTATTTGTGATTGCTGCTTTTCTTCTATTTTCTACTACAACCTTCTGCTAAGTAGTTTATTTCATTTCCATTCTGCAATTTCATTTATGCAAAATTAGATTAGACCTTTCCTGCTTTCATAGATTAGCATTTGAATTCTGCAATTTCAATTATGCAAGCGTAGATTAGCATTTCAATTCCGCAATTTCAATTCTACAAGCGTAGCCTAGCATTTCATTCTTGCAATTTCATTTCAGCAAAATAGATTAGTCCTTTCCTGCTTTCATTTCAATTCCGCATTTTCATTTCAGCAAGATAGATTTTAGTTAGTTGCAATTCAATCTATTTCAGTTTTGCAGGTACAAGCAGAAAAAAAACAAAAGCAAACAGTTCATTATTCATATGGTGATTCATTCACATCAAATTCATCAGAAAGAAAGTCTCATCGTAAAGGTAGGAAACTACGCTATTCTTCGCAGTTTCCTAGGGATACCGAGAAAGAGATGTACAAATAAAGCCTCGTAGGAACAGAGACAATACCGGAAAATTCCTACCCAACACCCCCACCACATCACTGAGTCACCCTTCTCTCTTCTTTGGTGGCAGTGATCCAGAAGAACCTATAGGTGAACCTCCTGAGATATACGAAGATCCTATAACAGAAGAAGAGCAAGAAAACATTCCTTTTGAGACCATGGCTGAAAACAGAAACGGTAGAGAAGATGAGGAGAGAATAGAAGGTGCCTTTCCCATCCGAGAGACCAACGGGGACATGAAGATGAAAAACATAAGTCCCTCAACCTTACCTCATTTCCATGGATTGACCACTGAAGACCTTGATACCTTCCTGTTTGAGTTTGTTGTCCTTTGTCGAACTTATGACTATGCAGAAGACGAGCAAAAGTTGAAACTCTTTCCATCTACCCTCAAGGATGCAGCACTACGCTGGTTCATGGGGTTACCTAGAAACAGTATCACAACTTGGGCTCAGATGCAGCAAGCCTTTAACAACAAATACCGGGACTACTGTAGGTCAAAGGAAACAAAGGGAGAAATCTTTCGAATGACCATGGGAAGTGATGAGTCTTTAGAAGACTACGAGGAAAGGTTCCAACTTAGCTATAAACGAGCCAGGTGCACACTTGACCCTAAATCTCTGAAGCTGGTTTTGCTCCGAGGAGTCCCTGAAGACCTTCTAGATACCCTCCATCTGCTAGCTGGAGGAGACATCTACCAACTACCTTATGAGGACATAAAGACTGTGTTTAGAAACCACTCTAGGGCAGCCCGGAAATGAGGTAGGGGGAATCCACTCTCAGCTAGTACCACCTTCTCCAAGCATGAGTTTGCTAATCAGATGGAAGACCTCAAAAGTGAGATGAGACAGACCATTGCCATGCAACTGGATACTTTCTGAATCCAACAGAAGAAAGAGGAAGCTGAGAGGGCTTTGGCCATTTTTTGTCCCAGATGTACAAGGAAGCATCCTAAGAATGAGTGTCCATTGCACTTAGTAGAGGTATGTTTCGTTTGTGAGGAAGACCACCCCACGAACCAGTGCCCAACCTTACCTGGACTTAAAGCCATGTACCAAGGGGCTGAAGGGGCCACTGAACCACTCTACTTCCTTAACCAAAGGAGGCCACATGGGTCCAGACCTTACCAATAGGGGATGCAAGGAACATCCCAAACTTATTACAACCCCAACCAATCTGCTCACATGCCTTCTTGGGGGCCCCCTGCTCATCCTTCCTGGTCCACACCTCCTCCTTGGTCTTATCCATCTCAATACCATACTCAACCTGCTACTCATTTGTTTCACTCTCATGTCCAGCCACAACCTCAGTGGAATGCACCTCAACCGGGGTGGAGGCCCCAATACAACTCTCCTCTCGCTATTTTGCCTCCACCTCCTACTCAACCACAACCATTATCTCCTGCTCCTCCAAGACAACCCCAGATGCCTGCTCAACCGAACCGAACCCCAACAATAGACAGGCCTAGCAAGTATACACTGGAGAGACAACATGCCCTACCTATGCTGTGGAGATTCAAGAGATCAACCTACGATCTGGAAAGGTCCTTCCAGATCGCCAACCTCCTCCCCTGGAGGAAGAGGAGGAGAAATAGGAAATTGAACCCAAAACCATTCCACCCTTTCCTGAGTGACTAACAGTAGCCACGCAACCAAACCTAGAGGAGACTGAACTTTTGGGAGAACTTAAACAGTTGTGTGTGAAAATCCCACTTCTCGAGGCCATAAAAGATGTACCAATCTATAACAAATTGATCAAGGAGAAGTGTTTTAGGCACCCAGGTAGGTGTAAGAGAGATGCCCCGACTATCAATGTCATAGGACAATTGTCCGATCTAATGTTGGGGCAAGTAATCTGTCCAAAATATTTGGACCCTGGGAGTCCTGTAGTGGATGTCCACATCAATGGCACCATAATCCCCCACACCTTTATTAATCTAGGGGATGCCATTAATGTGATGACCAGGGACACTATGCTTAAACTTAACCTTTAGAGTTCCTTAAGAAAGACCTCGACAGTACTGCAGTTGGCAGACCGCTCCACCGTGACTCCCAAAGGGATTGTGGAGGATGTCCTGGTCTCTGTTGATTCTTGGGAGTACCCTGCGGACTTCTTCGTCCTTCAACCAAAGGCAAAACTCACTGGATAACCCATCATTTTGGGAAGGCCTTGGTTAGCTACTGCGGATGCTTACATGAGTTGTCGAGCTGGAAGCATGACCATCAAGAATGGGCCTATGTCCAAACAGCTAATCCTATACCCTCCTGCCCAACCTCTGTTAGAACATGACTTACCACTTTGGTTGGAGGAGGGAGATGAGGGTGAAGTCTACTCTGCACCATTGTGCACAGTAGAAGCCGCCAGGGGGGGTCCTCTGACCGAGGAGGGGGGTCCTCTGACCGAGGATGACTTGATCAAGAATTTGGTTCAAAATCCACCTCCCAGTGCATTATCGTTAGAGGAGTTAATGGAAGGTAACCAAGCCAGCGCTTTAGTGGACCTCTGTGTTGCCAATCCGACCTCACCCAGAGTTAAAAATGTGGAATTTGGCCCTGAAAGAACCTTAAAGATCAGTGCATCCCTATCTCCCTCCCAGGAGAAGGAGCTGTGTAGCGTATTGAGCCACCATTTGGAGGCTTTTGCCTGGAGCTATAAGGAAATGAAAGGAGTCCATCCTTCGGTCTGTACCCATCACATTTACGTTAAAGAGGATTGTAAACCAGTCAGGCAGCCTCAGAGGAGAATGAATCCAGCCCTTAAGGACATCGTTAAAGAAGAATTTCAAAAGTTGTTTGATGCAGGATTCATCTACCCCATATCTGACAACGAGTGGGTCTCACCTCTGGTGCCTGTGCCCAAGAAAAACGGGAAGTGGAGAATCTGTGTAGATTACCGAAAACTTAACAAAGCCACCAAGAAGGACCATTTCCCTTTGCCTTTCATAGATCAAGTGTTGGATGGGCTGGCAGGGAAGAAGTTCTTCTCTTTCCTAGATGGGTTCAACAGGTATAATCAGATCCAAATCAGCCCGGAAGACCAAGATAAGACTACCTTCACTTGTCCTTGGGGTACCTTTGCCTACCGGGTCCTTCCCTTCGGGCTATGCAACACTCCTGCCACTTTCCAGAGAGCAGTATTGAGCATATTTGCTGAGCTGGTTCACGATTCGGTGGAAATCTATATGGATGACTTTACTCCTTATGGGTCTAACTTCCAAGAAGCATTGTCTAACCTGGGAAAAGTTTTAACCAAGTGTATTGAGATGAACCTGTCCCTCAGTCCTGAAAAATGTGAATTCCTGATGACTGAAGGGACCGTGTTAGGTCATACCATTTCTCAGCAAGGATTACAGGTGGATCCTAACAAAATTGCTATCATCCAAAAGGTTCCACCTCCTCAAAAGGTAAGAGATGTTCGGAGTTTTCTAGGCTTAGCAGGATATTATAGAAGATTCATTAAAGATTTCAGTAAGCTAGCCTCGCCATTGTTTGGCCTCTTAGGGAAAGATGTTGAGTTTAAATGGACTAACGATTGTCAAGGGGCTCTGGATGAGTTGAAAGATAAGTTGGTGTCCGCCCCAATCTTGAGAGGTCCAAACTGGGCCCTACCTTTCCACATCCACACTGATGCCTCAAACAAAGCCATAGGGGCAGCCTTAGGACAAGTTGAGGAGAAACTACCATATGCCATATACTTTGTCAGCAAAAACCTGTCCAAGGCAAAGATGAACTATACTATAACCGAAAAAGAGTTCCTAGTTGTAGTCCATTCCCTAAACAAGTTCAGACACTACATCACTGGTTATCAAACATTCGTACACACTAATCATGCTGCGATTAGATATTTAATGAATAAGCCTGATGTAAATGCTCATATCATTAGATGGTTACTCTTGTTGCAGCAATTTGATTTGACCATTGTGGACAAGCCAGGTAAGGAAAATGTTGTTGCTGACTTTCTGTCTAGATTGGATTTGCCTGCAGGTGAAGAAGGGACAGTGGATGACCAGATGCCAGACGAACACCTGTTTGCTATTTCAGTACTCTCTCCATGGTTTGCTGATATAGCAAATTACTTGGTCTCAGCACAGTTCCCTCCACACCTATCCTCAAGAGAGAAGAGAAAAATTGTGAGGAAAAGTGCCCCATTCACTTGGATCGGGGGCAACTTGTTTAAACTTGGCCCAGATCAGATCTTGAGGTGTTTTGTTAGGGAGGAGGAAGTTTTCGACATCCTCCTGACCTGTCACGATGGGCCCTGTGGAGGTCACTTTGTAGCGAAAAGGACTACCTTCAAAATTCTACGGGCAGGCTACTATTGGCCCACTCTTCATCAAGATATCAGAAGATACATCAGCCAATGTGACCGATGTCAAAGGATGGGGAAACCGACTCCAAGGGATGAAATTCCCCTCTAACCTCAAGTGACCTTCGAGCCATTTGAGAAGTGCGGCATGGATTTTTTGGGTCCTATCAACCCTCCTTCAAAGCAAAGGTCTTACATCATTGTGTGCACAGACTACCTGACAAAGTGGGCAGAAACCAAGGCAATCAAGGCAGCGACAGAAGGAAAAGTGGCTGAGTTTTTAAGGGAAAATATCTTCTACAAATTTGGCTACCCAAGAAAGCTAGTCACCGATCAAGGAAGTCAGTTCACCTCTAACCTGATTGAAGACCTGCTCACTCATCACAAGATCAAGCACAGAACTTCCACCCCTTATCATCCGCAAGCTAATGGGCAGGTGGAAGTTACTAATAGATCGTTGGAAGAGATTTTGACTAAAGTGGTGAGCAGCAGCAAGAAGGATTGGGCAGATCGCTTGGTTGAGGCCACTTGGGCCTACAACACCACTTGGAAAACTACAACAGGTTTCACACCTTATGAGTTGGTCTACAGGAAGAAGGCTCTGTTGTCCATAGAATTCGAGTACAACACATTGAGGGTGGTAGCTCAGCTGGACCTAGATCTCAGCCATGCACAACGGGAAAGATTACTGCAGCTGAATGGATTAGATGAACAAAGAATGCAGGCCCTCCTCCACTCAGAAGTAGTTCAACTCCAAAGGAAGATATGGCATGACCGACACCTTAATGAAAAGCAATTCCAGCCAGGAGATTGGGCGTTGCTGTATGACTCAAGATACAAGGATTTCAAAGGGAAACTGAGGACAAGGTGGTTAGGACCATATACAGTGGAGAAATGCAACGACAATGGTTCAGTCCTTATCAGGACCATTGATGAAGAAGCCATCCCCATGCTCGTCAATGGGCATCGATTGAAAATCTACAAGAAACCCCTTTCGAGGCAGGAGTTCATTGAAACTTTGGACAAATCAGTGCTGGTAGTGGAGCAGGGCCCTGTCTCTACTCCACCCACACCTTGAGTGTCAAAAAAAAAGGGAGTGAAATAAAAAGATCCCTGGGTGAAAACTTCTTAGAGGCACCCGAGGCAGACAGTGAGGGTGAAAACCTCATGGAGGTGCCCCAGCTGTCTCTCAAAAAAAAAAAAACAGGCCTAATCTCTGTGGAATAATTACAGGTTGCAAGGAATATATTGCAAGTTAGGAAGGTCGCGAAAAACAAGGACAGGGGTCCGCACCAGGCTACAGGACACCCTCACAGACACTTCCTCCATGACCACTCGCCTCTCCTAGGATTTTATCACATTCGAGGGCAGATTTCACCTTCTACAGGAAGTTCTGCCTATTCTACAGGCAGTCTATGTCTTCTACAGGAAACATCTTGTAGAATCTTCGAGCAAGCCAAAATCGATCTTGGAGGGGAATTTGAAGGTTGGAATCTGTTTTTTAGGCCTGTAGCCACCCCTGTTTCCACCCATCACCATATGGCACCCTGTTACATCTCTTTACACCTCCGTCACCCACCTGGTTATGTGTTCCTGCACAGTCACACAAGAAACCCTGTTTTCCTCATATTTCCAGCAAGAATTTTTCAGCGACAAATTAAGCAATGATGTTTATCTCACCCTACCTGTCAATCTCCATCTGGACTCTTCATCAACCTGCTCGTTTAGCTTGCATTCCAGGAGGATAAGCAGCTACAAGACATCCTACAGGAATCCTATAGCAACTGATCCCTCTGGGAGACATATTCTGGAAGCAGGAACAGCCGAAACCAACAAAGGGAACATGCAAAAGGCTCCTCTTGGACGTGAAAACATCCTCGGAAGCTGAAACCAAATAGAGCCTGTACATGCAGCGTTAACAATCGAAGGATCGGGTTCCAAAACCCGTGCATACAGCATCAAAGAATGAAGGAATGGGTTCTAACACCCGTGCACGAGGCAACAGCAAGCGAAGGAATGGTCCCGAGACCCGAAGTCTGCATAATGCGTCCATGGCCATGCAGGTAAGTGTCTAAACCCATTCGTCAATTGCATAAACTATATTTCGAAAGCTACATGCCTATGAAAATGGTTCGGATTGAATGGGATCGGTGGCCAGTCAACTGGCCACCCTCAGCCAGTTACATAGCTTCGTGGGATCCGAACAAGCTCAGTTACATTCAAATTTGCCGACGAGACATGCAGCCGACACATGTGGAGTGTCCAGTCGGGGAAAATCGTCAGGACTGGCAGTGGTGGCGGTGGTTAATGGTAGAAGGGGAGGTGATGGCGGTTAGACACATGCAGAGAAATGATGGCCGTGATGTTGGATCAATGGTTCGCTCCAGTCACCTCATCCCCTCGCCACGAATTGCACCGCAGTTAAAAGATGCTCAGCTGAAGACTCTCACCACCCTCTGTTCATTCACACTTGCAACGTCCTCGGCCGAAGTATGCGTCCTCTACTTCCAAAATCTGTTAACCTGTCGTCCTCCACCGAGTTTTTCGGCCTGTTTTAAAAAAATATCCTGCATACCGGGCTCGTTCAGAGGCGCAGTGACATCCTACAGAAGCCAGCAAGAGTTCTACAGGAAGAAGCTCTACAGGAATTACGGCACAGCTTTCCGGAGCAAGGAAGCCTAGACTTTTCTTCGTCAAATTTGGAGTTCCGAGAGAGGTAGGCTCGAAAACACTCTTCCATGCATGGTATTTTTCAAAAAGGTGGTGAATTGAACTGTCTCAAATTGGGGAGTCCAAAAAATCACCTGTGAGTTGGAAATAGCAGTTTGCCTGTGTGTTGCACGATATTTCTCAGTCGTTTTTGCGTCAAAATTCTCCTCCACAGTTCCTGTTAAAAAAGAAAATTCTCCTGTAAGAAAGATACGCAACTGTGAGGGCTGGCCTGTGTATGAAGAATTTGAATTTGCATGTTTGTATGTATGCTGGGAATAAACATTAAGCTCTATACTCTTCCTGTGGAAACCCAATTTCTTCCTTCATAAACGGACAGCCGAGTTTTGGGCAGCAACAGCCTTAAAGCCAGGAAATTGGTGCTAATTGATAGTTGAAATCCCTTCTCAAAGTTCAGGGGAGAAATCCATAAACAGCATTCCCTTTTCTGATCAGAGCATAAAACAGGGCACTCTCACCATTCCAGGGGGGTTTATCAGGAAAGAACCTTCGGATCCCCGCAAGCTGCGTGAGCATCCGGAGGTGGTGGACCTCTTCAGCCGTGCCAATTGGATGTCCTTTTGTGACAAAATTCAGGGTCATGACGATGAGATAACGAAGGAATTCTTAATGTCCCTAAAACCTGAATCAAAGACATAGGCCACAATGAATTTTAGGGGTTTGACCCTAGAAGATACCCTTGAGCTCATTAGTCATGTTACTGGTCTCCCATTAGGGCTCCCTTGGAGCAAAGAAGAAAGGTCATTGGGCCAGGCAGCCAAGAAAACATTATTCCTGCCTGAGGAACTTCCTGTAGAAGACAAGAACTGGGTCTGGAGAACCAGCTTACCTCCTCTCTGGAGCAAAGTCAGTTTCCAAATCATGAAATACATTACCTGTGAAGGGAGGTTCAACATTGTCTACGGCTATCATTTCAGGTTGCTGAGTGAATTAAGACATGGAATGGATTTACCTCCATAACAGAAGTTGAGCATCCCCTATTTTCTTCTGCAATCATTAAGTGAATGTGGCACAAAATTGAATGAAGGGGCACTGGATTAGTTAGCCCATCATGGGCTCATCAAACTTTTAGTGGAATATGCCCTCCACACCTACAATGTCCCCCTCTTGGGAAATTTTCTAAAACATGTCCAGAGATGACAATATTAGAATTCTGGCCGAGGAGCTCACCTCATCCAGCAATGAAGAAGGGGAACACATTGAAGCAGGAGAGAAAACTAGTGGTAAAGAAACACGGGACAAACAAGCACAAGCAGGACAAAAAGAGAAAGAGGGAAAGGGCCAAATTGCTGAGCCTAAAACAGAGCAAGGAACAACAACACAAACACCAAGGGAAAAGAGACTGCAGAGGAGAGCAGAGAAGGCAGAAACATCCCAAGTAAAGGCTGGCATAGCCACAACAGTAACACCAAAACAAAAGGTAAAGACAGATCCTAAAATGGCCGCAATACAAGCAGAAATAGTTGACACAGAGACTTCTACAGGAAGCATGGAAACAGAACAAAAAAGGAGGAAATCACCGTAAATATTGGCAAGAGAGGCAGTAGCTGTGCTTGCCACCTTAAAAACACCTCCAAAACAAAAAGGGAAGTGAAAGAGGCAAACCTCCATGTACTTTAAAGCAAGAAAGAGCACACGGATCAAAGTAGGCAGACCCCAGCCACAGTCAAAGGAGCCAGACACAACCCCTAAACCAAAGGAAGGGTCTCCTTCAAAGATATCTGTCACCTATGAACGAGGAAGCCCAAAAACTTCCACCTGGAGAGAAAGACTGAAGACAATGGACTCAAAGATAGTTCTACAAGAAGCTGAGAAATCTCTACAGGAAACTTGGGCTAAGCTAAAAGAGACCGAGAAATTGGAGGAAAAGGCGGCCAAACAACCACAGGAAGAAGAAAGGATAGAGGAAATATTGGAACCAAGCCCTCAGCCCAATTTGGGCTCATACTATAACCTGTTAGAAGCTGGGAAAATAATTCCCCAGAAATTTGTGGTGCCACTATTCTTTGCACTGGAAGAAGAAAGAATTAGGACTCACACTTGGATGAGGATTGCTAAGTCCAAGGGTGTGGCAGACATAGGCCCCCTAGAAGAACAACTCAGGGAGTCAAGGGAAGAATTAGCCATGGTAAAGCATGTGGAAAGCAGTTAGAGGGCCAAACTACAGGAAGAGAACGAGTTGCTGAAACAGTAGCTACAACTACAGGGAATCCATAAGGAAGACAGGCCCTCCATTCTAGGAGAACAACAGCAATAGGAAAAGCCTCCAACAGACAAAGAAACCATGGATGAACAAAAAAGAAAGGATGGGATGCAGGCTGAGATCGAGGCACTAACAAAACAGCTACAGGAGAAGGAGTTGCAGGCAGCAGAGGAGATACAGTCTCTAAGGCAACAAGTGAATGAGAAGGAAGCCCAATTGGCCTACATGGCCAGCTGGGCAATAGAGGCCATACAGTGTAGGCAGCCTACCAAGTCATACACTTTGTACCTTAAAGATCAATGGTTGAAGTCCTAGATTAACACCTTGGCCCAAAGGGGCACTACTCCATTTCAAAACTACCATCAATTCATGGCTTTATGTGACAGTAGCTCATCAGAGGACAAGGCTAAATTATCAAAGTTTTATTTACACAACTTAGCCCTTCCAAACATGAATTCGTGGAATCCCAATGCTGTGGTAGGAGATGTGCAACTTATGGCCATGGCCTCTTGGTTGAATCATGAGGAAAAAGGGCAGCAAAGGTCCGAGATATTATGAACAGGGAACTCAGTGAACCACTAATGATCAGAGCAGAGCCAAAGGATCCCTCAGCATTGATAAGCGCCCACCATGACTTGGCCAACAACCCTCAGGATTTACCAGATTACATTGAATGACAAGCTCAAGATATTGCCCACTTTGAGGACATGAAAAGACTGTTGGGGGATGACTGCCTTCATGCTTGCACAAGGAAGTGTAACACACTGCCCCACAGTTTGAAGATAAGATAATACCACTCTCCAACCAAGATGAGGGAGGCCTTGGCAAGGGTACCCCTCTATAAACAGTCAATGCAAAATCCGCAGGCCAATTGGATCGGCCTAAATTTCAGTCCTCCCTTGCTTTTGGGATTGCTGGAAGGAGTTAAGGAAGAAGAGGAAAACAGGTAATGGGAGGAAGTGGAAAGAAAAGCAGAATTTCATGACCAGGAAGAAGACATTACCTCGGAAGACTGGGACGTGAGAGAGGCAGTCAAAGCTATCAAGAATGATGAGCTAGATTAGTTGCTCAGAGGATGATCAACCCGTTTAGCAGGGGGGTGATGATGAGCCCCAAAAATGGGTAACTTATTGGGCTTATTTTGCCTATTGTTCTCCATTAATCCACCATTCTTCATAGTTTATGCATGCTTTTGAGTATATTTATGTTGATTGAACGAATGAGGATAGTCACTTGACCATGAAGACTAATACGTGTTTATTGCAGATTTTTGGACAACTTTTGGACCAAGGTCAAGCATTTATGAGCCATTTGATAGCCGAATGCAAGGGGACAAGGCTGAGGATTCATAGGAAGGGTGCCTCCTGCAATAAATGGCCTCTTCCTCAATTTCTCCACCATCATCGCGGAGTTTAGTAGCACACCAATGTTGATTCCCAAGGGCAGCCGAGCAGCTTTTATGAAGTGATTGAGTACTAGCAGTTTGGGCAGCGAAGCCCCTCGAATCAAGGAGGACTGTTGGAGGTCCTCATGGTGCATAAATAGGAAGGCTTCCAGCCTTGGTAGGTTACTTTTTGAACAGTTGTATTCTGCACTATAGTGCTGCTAGCTTCTCAGCTCATTTTGTAGCTTCTGCTGTACAGCTTCTTTTGTGACATGGTTATTTCTGAGTAATGGAAAGTAGTTTCATTTGGCACCAGTTGTGAGCTTCTTCTTAGGAGCCTACATCTCTTGGGGTTGGGCCCAACCCTAGTGCCAAGGCTTCCTTTGTGTACTGTTATGTGTTGTTGATGTCTTTATCAAATAATTTCTGTTAAGTAGATTACAGTCTTGCTTGGTTACCTAGGTCATTGTTGATGATTAAAAAGGCTTTTCATGTTCAAATTGGTTTGATAGGTTGATAACAAAAAAGATCTTCAGAAAAAGGCTATCAAGCACCCTTGATCTCACCTCTCTCTCCATGGGACCATGAGCTGGGACCAAGGCATCCTTGTCGCCACCAAAAACACTATCTTTGCTTCATCATGCAATTGTTAGTGTTAGATTCTCATTTGTGGAAGTTGATACCAGTTGCGGTTACATGCTCAGGTCCATGATTGCTTAGTTTGCATAGCTATTTCACATGATTTTGTTGCCAATAAACTTATATTCATTTTCTTTGCTGATATTTAGGTCAGATTAGGTTAAAGTATCTAGGTCTTTGGTTTTCTGAGTCTTTGTTTGAATAGTTTGGAAAATAACTTGCAGAGCACCTGTGATACCTCTTTGCCTACCCCTACTCCATCAATACCACCTACTCCGTCCTCTAACTCTGATTCTTGCCTCACATTTGCTACGTTCCCTCACTTTGACCTAATTTCCATATTTTTGTGCAACATTGCTCTACCCCTCCTTGAACAAATCCAACCATCCTTATCACTCACCCGCTTCGTTTTCCAGGTCCTGGACCCCTCCACACCATCATCCAACCTCTGTACCCACTTCTTCACCTTCCTTCCACCCTCAACCCTCCAAAAATCCCCTTTCGGAACATCTTGTAGAAACATCCTGTAGAAGCCACAGAACATCCTGTAGAACCCCTGCAGACTTCCTGGAGAAGCTCATGAAAGTGGTTTCTTGAGATCTGAACACTGTGAAACTCTCTGGAAGGGTGCTAGGGACCCCTTAGGCCCTCTTCTAAACTTCCCAACCTCTTGCAAGAGCCTATTCCATTTCCTTTCGCCAATCAACCTCTGCACAGTAAAAAAACAATTAAAGCACATGCAAAATAATTTTGACAAATTACTCAAAAATGAAAAAAGATGTTTTCTTCATATTTCTCTTCAGAAGTAGCTTAGTCACATGCATCTTACCTTTCTAGAACTCAATGGCATCCATTTCTGTAGCTTTCATCCATTTACTTGCACTAGTAGGGTTAGTCAGTAAAACTAGGGTTTGTTAAGGTTTGCGTTCCTTTATAGCTTTCAACTTCTTTCTGCAAGTAGATTAGCCTCTGGTTGAGTTAGTTTTCGTCCATCATAGTTAAAAGCTTCTTCTCAAAGCTCATAGAATTTGGCTTAATCTCCTAGCGACTTGTGCCAGCTGATCAAGTGACAGCCTGCGGCAAGAGCTAGTACTTTTGCATATAGCATCGTCGCTTCCAAGTTTGTTACGAACTACCGGGTTGATAAAAGTAAAGAAGGGAGTCACAGGAGTTGCAACATTATTGGTGCAATACTGGAGCCCACCAATTCACCTGGAGGGAAAATGATAATTTTCCATGGAAATATTATATAAAATTTTCCAAAATATCAATGTTCCAGCTACCTCCATCAAAGCTACATAGAGCGCTTCATGTTTTCCAATTAAAACTTTTAAGGTTTTATTTCTTTAATGGTAGCTTTAGGTTATGATTACTTTAGGATATTAAAAATATTATATATTTTATTATGTTAGATTTATAAAAATATTAGGTTAAATACAATTAACATATTGAGTCAGCTTGTATGACTCTTTTTGTGTTAATGACTATTTTGTTGATGATTATGGCATATATCAACCACATTTATTAATGTGGTTGTGCTAGTATATATTATAATATAAGAAATTTTATATTATATTAAAGTTATAATATTATATTAATTCAAAATTAATAAATCTAATATTAACATTATAATATATATATATATATATATAATTTCATCATTTAATTTAATAATAATAATAATATTCTTTTAATATTAATATTAAATTTAATAAGGTTTTTACATGATATGATAGAAAAAATTAAAATAAGATTTGGAATTTACAATGAGGTAAAAGCTTACTTTTAGATCATTCAAAAATTTATTATAGAGGCTCGATCAAGCCATACTGCTTGAACGAGCACCTATTAACCATGTATACGCCTCAGTCAAGCATTTACAAAACCATCGATTGAGCTATTTGAATTTGAAACTTAGGCACCCGATCAAGCGCTTTAAGCACTCAATCAAGCCTCTTAAGTCCTAAAATCCACAATTTCTACACCCTTTACAACATTTCCTACAGCTCCATTTTCTACCCTAGTGGACTTAGGGCTAAATTTGTCTTTGTTTGGCGGATTTGATCATGTTAATTTATGGAGGAATCCTTTATTCAATAGCATATGTGTTTGACATTTTCAAATTCATATGATATTTTTCATTTAATTTCTTTTAAACATAATGTTTGAATTTTATTTTATTTTTTTAAGAATTTGAATAAAAAAATCAATATCATAAATATACATAACTAATTTTTTTTAAAAAATACCACTATCTTCGTTTATGAGTCCTCTTCAAAAGGGTAGTTTTGGTTTTTCAATTTATTTAAATAGTTGAAAAAAAAAACCTCAAGTGAACACATGCGTCTACAAAATGCAATTGAAATATTACTTCTTCAACTTCAAAAAATAATAAAAAATATATTTTTAATAAGAAAAACTTAACTCTTTTCATGTAAATCATGCTCACACACACACACACACACACATATATATATATTAAAAATTACACAATTTAGACTAAGTTATGCTAGGTAAACACACACATACCTCCTAAGATGTGTGAAAAATTAGCAAGGACAAACATTTCATTTAATGGAAAATTGACATATTATAGGACACTAAACAAAAAAGAAAAAACTTTAAATTTCATCGACACATTTGGCCCAAAAATGTAACCCATCTTCATGCTTTCACTCTTATTATATAATAGAGATGTGGGGCAATGCTTTTGCTAGCATTTTTCATCAGGAGTTTTCAAAATAGATGTCTTATATACTTTGTGTTATATTATTCTTTTAATTTAAGATATGCTTCTAAAAATGTCGAACATCTTGAAATTATTTTTACACTTTTATTTATATTTTCTCTTACACATATTTATTCTAGCATAGACCCATCTTAAAAAAGGATTTAGTAAGCTACTACAAAGATCAAATCTCTCAAAATGAAAACATTTTTTTGAGTTTCAAAACTTGAGAAAAGTTTTGCACCTCTAGATATTTGATCCATTTTGAAGCTTGATAGATCTAGAGTTAAAATGGATCTATGTTAATGCTTAACAATATTGTTTATATTTATATAAATTTCACATCTTGAAATATTCTTATTCTTTATTTGATGAAAAACCTTGAAAATACATATAAATAGATATATGTAATGATCCGGATGTAAACAAGAACACAACAAATTACAGAGATAACCATAAATATAGAGATGCAGCAAATTATTACTTCTTTTCATTAATGTAAAAGACTGAAATATGCTTACAAAAAGAAATGGAAATAAACTAGCTCGGGCGATGGTAGCTTATCTCTGAGGAGAGATGTGGTGGCTACATGCCTCTGAACTATCTTACAATGAGGCTCGAAGGCCTAATTATTGTTGAGAAACAATGGAAAACCCTAAACATCCAAGAACCTAACCCTAGGAGATGAAACACCAAACTATGGATCCTGTTTTGGGTAAATTAGTACATCAACTTCCCGGGGTCGTAACTTTGGCATACAATCTTTGTTTGACGTGCACAATACCTCGTCAGAAAGATCTATCCAAGGAATACAACTTTTGGAAGAGCAACAACAATCCATGGACCCATGTTGCTCCCATTTTTCCCAAAAAACGTCGTTTAGGGCCTCAAAACAACTCCGAAAGTTCAGGACTCGAAAAACTACTAAAAATAGTAAATTGTGCTACAATTAAGAAAACTGAAAAAATGAAAGAAACAAGGGTGGGGGTCCAAGTGGAATTGGTGGGTGGCCACCAATATCCACCTGGATCATTCCTCCCCCCTTAGGAAGCAATGGTCCCCATTGCATTGAGTTCCTCCATGAGATGAGGAAACTTTTGCTGGACTTGGTCCCTGGTGAGCCATTTGCCCTGGTGAAGGAGTTGGCCTGCTTTGACAACTCGATACAGTTGGATCTTCTACTGGCGAGTGTGCTTGAGATGTGTGTCCATGATCCGATCAGTTGTAGCTTGTTCCATGAAATCTGGATTTAACTCTATTGGTGTGAGCTGTTCTGCAATGTCGGATGTGTCTAGTAATGGTGGAAAGTATGGCCGAAGGCGGTCCACATTGAACACTGGGTGTAGGCCAAGGAATGGGGGAAAGCTGAGCTCAAATGCATTGTCTCCCACAGCCTTGGTAATAGTTTAAGGACCATATCAAGGTGGTCTGAGTTTCTGATAGGCTCTGGTAAGGCATTCCTTTTGCAAATGCAACCAGCCTTTGTCGCCCACTTGAAACTTGTGTGGAACCCAATGTTGATCATGTCGTTGCTTGTACTTGGCATTTGATTTCTCCAAAATGTTGTGGACCTATTGGTAGATATGTTGGATGTGCTCAATGAAGTTTTCTGCCTTATTTGTTTCGGACTGGACATGAGCTGAATCTGCCCAGAGTAGTTGAAAATGGCATGGCCACATCAATGGGACATAGTGGCTGGAATCCCAAGCCCACCTGAAAAGGGTTGTGGCCAGTCGAGCTGTGGATAGCCCGGTTATAGTTGTGTTGAACCTAGGGGAGGCTCTCATCCCATGTGCGTGGATGCTTTGAGTTGTACATGCGCAGAATGTGTACGATCATCCTGTTGACTACCTCTGTCTGGCCATCAATTTGGGGATGGAAGGCTATGGACTTAGTGAGTTTGGTGTCCAACATCGACTAAAGACTGGACCAAAATGTATTGAGGAACCTGCTGTCTCGATCTGAGATGATAGACTGTGGGATCCCAAAGTGTACCCACACTCATTCAAAGAAGAGTTTAGCAGTGGCTTCTGCTGTGATATTCTTCTTGCAGGCCGCCATAATGGCCATCTTCAGGAACCTATCGACGAACACAAAAACACAGTCGTTTCGATGCTTAGTAAAAGGAAGGCCTGACACGTAATTCATGGAGATGGAATCCAACGGTTGACTAGGGTTAGGCAGCGGAGTATAGAGGACTTTCTTCTTGATGGTTGGTTTGGAAATGGTGCAGGGAGTGCAGGATCTGATGTACTTCTTGATATCTTGTCGAATATTCGGCCAATAGAAATACTTCTACAATACTGCTACCATTTTCTCAACCCCAAAATGCCCAGCAACCCGACTGTAGTGTGCTTCCCAAATCATCTTGGCACGCTGGCTTGAAGGAACACAAAGGTGACCCAGGTGTCATAGAAGGGCATCGTGGAGGTGAAAATCTAGAACATGTTGCCCCTCCAAGAGTGTCTGGTATGTGTGGACGAATTCTGGGTCGCTTTTGTAGAGAAGTGGCCAATCAGAAGTCTCATGCCCACAAGAGTTGAGCACGATGGTTAATGCCATGATCGGTGGTCAACTAAGGTAATCTGCAACATTATTAATGCTTCCCTTCTTATACTTGATATTCAAATGGAATTGTTGTAGGTATGTTGACCACTTCTCATGGCGATCATTCTGCAACTTCCCTTGGGTTTGTATGAATTGAAGGGGTCGGTGGTCTGTGTGGATGACCATTTCCTTCCCCAAAATGTAATGCTTTCATTGTCGGCAGGCCTGCACGATGGAATACATCTCTTTGTCATAAGTGGGATACTTTTGCACTGTGTCTGAAAGTGTCTCACTGTGATATGCCACTGGATGCTCGTGTTCAGTAAGGACTACCCCAATAGCGTAGTTAGAGGCATATGTCTCGATCTCAAATAGTTGTTGCAAGTCTGGTAATGCGAGCACTAGTGCCAAGTAGAGGTGATGTTTCAATTCTGTGAATGCCTTCTATTGAGATTTAGACCAAAGGAATTTTTCTTTCACTCCTCCTTTGGTGACTTGATTCAAGGGCCAAGTGATATGAGAAAATTCCAACATGAACCTGCAGTAGAAGTTTGCAAGACCCAGAAAGCTGCGGAGCTCTGTCAAAGTTGTTGGAGATGGCCAATTCTGAATGACTTGGATCTTGACTGTGTCCACATGCACCCCCCCGTTCATCAATAATGTATCCTAGATACTGAACTTGTGTCATGTCAAATGTGCATTTCTCCAAATTGACACATAACTTTTGTTGCCGCAGTGTTTGGAGAACCAGTCGGATGTGGTGGAGGTTCTCTTCCCAACTCTTGCTGAAGATCAAGATGTCATCCAAGTATACCACTACGAATGAGTTGGTGAATGGCTGCAAGATGTCATCCATTAGCCTCATGAAGGTTGCAGGAGCATTCGTCAACCCGAAAGGCATAACCAACCATTCGAAAAGGCCCTCCTTGGCTTTGAAGGCAATCTTCCACACATCGGAGGGTTTGATTGGTACCTGGTGATATCCTGACTTCAAATCAATCTTGCTGAAATATTTTACCCTTCAGTTGGTCCAGAAGGTCATCAATCCATGGGATAGGGTACCTATTCTGGACAGTGATCTTGTTCAGCGCCCGATAGTCAATAGAAAGTCTCCAAGTCCCATCCTTCTTCTGTACCAACACGATCGAGCTCCCACAGGGCGATGAAATCAGTCGGATGTGACCTTTCTGGCAGCAGCGTTTGAATCTGCCTCTTTATTTCATCATTCTCCAAAATGAAGCACCGATAGATTGATCCATTAGGTAGCGACGCACCTGGGGTCAGATCGATGGAGTGCTTAACCTGACAATGCAGAGGAACCCTTGCAGGGGAGGTGAAGATGTCCTTGTACTCCTCCACGACTTTGTCCATCTGTAGTTGTCATGTGGTGGGGCCCTTTCTGGAGGTCGTTGCCAAAGTCTTCTTCTTTCCTTGAGGGCATATCATCAGGAAAACAAATTGCCTGGTTTTATAAATGAGCTTACTGCATTGTTTTGAAGTAAGCAAAGAGATGGCAGTAGGCGGTGCTACCTCTGGTATCCTGTACAACTTATTTTCCAAAGTAAAAATAACAACACAGGGCCTTAACTCATACACATCATGTCGCTTCCACAAGTATGGTTGGCCTAATAATACATCACAAACATCAAGGGGAGCAACGTCACACAATACCTCATCCGTGAAGGGCTTGATGTTGTATGGAAGGTGACATTGTTGGCTCACGCGAAGATCCGGTCCTTGGTGAAGCCACTTGATGGTGTACAGTTGTGGATGTGTTGTAGTCGGTAAGCCCAGCCGCTTCACAACCTCTGCTGAAATGAGGTTCTTTTGGCTCTCACTGTCGAAAATGAACTATAGCGGAGAGCCCTTTACCCACATATGTGAGTGGAAGAGGCGCTTATCCTCCTCTGGATCTTCGAGTTCCTCCTTTTGGATCTTCATGGTTGCAACGGTGGCATTGGGCTCTACATCAATAACCTGTTTCCCTTTGTCATTCCCCTTATCAGGTTCTGACTTAGAGTTGGAACATGCATATGATTCCGAAGACTTTAGCTCGACCACTAGTGACTATTTCGCCTGACACTCACTTGTGTTGTGAGTGGAGCTCTTATGGAACTCACACCACTTTCCTGTGTCCTTCTTCGGCTTCACGGTGTTGTTCTTTACTTGTGACTTTGGCGGGTTGTCTTGGGCCACCCCGCATTGGCTTTGTCCTTTGTTCAACAGTTTGGGTGCGCCTTTCTCTTGCTTCGAATTTGCAGATCCAAAGTCTCGCTTCTTCTGTTTAAACTTCTGCTCGATCTTGATAGCGTATTGGTACGTCGTGCTGAGTGAGTGGATGTGCAGGAACTCCATCTCGTCCTGGATGTACCTGTGTAGGCAGCCACGGTATTTGAGTACCAAATGCAGCGCAGAATCCTTGATACCTGTTATGAAACCATTTCTGAAACGCCGCAAAAAAGAAGAAGAAGGTTATAGCGAAAATTCCACGATGACCTGTTTGGAGCAGCGAAACCCTAGAATCCAAAGCTCTGATACCAAATGTTATGAAACTAGCTCAAGAAAATATAGAAAAGCTAGATCAACGCCTTAGAATTCAGCCTCTTCCAGGGGGCAACCTCCTTTACATTACATAAAAGAACAATTCTTGGATGATTCAAATGACAAAACCTCCTTTCTATATATAGGAGTCTAAGGAGTCACAATATAATCCAGCCGACCTAACAATAATAATATAAAGCCACAAAAATAACAATGGAGGGATTCTATGGGGCACAGTAATAACAATATGGGGGCAATAGGGGCTCAACAATATTAATAAGGGGTATAACTACAATAGTAATGGGGTAATCACTAGTATTATAGGGACCCAACAATACCCAACTTTGTGCTAAGGGTATGAAAAATATTGGTAAATTCTGGAACGTATTGGTCCCTTCCCTGCCGCATCGTGGTCCACTTTATGTATTTATCCTCATAGCTTTTGACAGGGTAGTACTGCTCCTTGATGGCATTCCAGAATGAATTCCAAGTGGGTGCGGCTGAAAACAGTGAAGCTGTACTTTCATCCTTCTATTTGTAGTAGGTTTCCCACTAGTCCTTGACATGTGGGGTGGCTTTGAGAAGAGCGAAAGTAATCTTTTCCCGGCCGGAAAAATCATGAACAGAAAAATACCCTTCTAGCAGATTTAACCATTTATCTAGAGCGTCTGCATCGACCTGACCCTCAAATATGGTAATGTCAAATTTAACTTGTACCTTAAAGGGTGTGGTGCTTCCAAAGTAGCTACTGGAAGTAGATGTGTCGCTCCTGGGCAGCCGCTGAAAGATCTGGGCAAAGTTGTCCATCATCGTGTTCCTTTATCACTCGAGGGCCTCTTTGAGCAAGATTTTGATAGGATCTCATGCCCCTGGTCTTTCTTTTCATCCACCATGGGAGGCCGTCGGGATTTGCGAGGCTGGTCTGGCAAAGGTTTGACGAGTTCAAGCCCTAACTCCTTATATCCCGACCTCGTTGGGGACATGCAAAGAAAAACAAAGAAAGAGAAGACCGCTCTGATACCACTGATCCGGATTTAAACAGGAACACAAAAAATTATAGAGATAACCATAAATACAGAGATGAAACAGAAATAATACTTCATTTCATTAATGTAAAAGACTGAAATATTCTTACAAATAGAAATGGAAATAAACTAGCTCGGGCAATGGTAGATTATCTCTAAGGAGAGATGTGGCGACTACATGCCTCTAAACTGTCTTATAATGAGGCTCGAAGACCTATTTATTGTTGAGAAACAATGGAAAACCCTAACCATCCAAAACCCTAACCCTAGGAGATGAAGCGCCAAACTATGAGCCCCGTTTTAGGTAAATTGGTACATCAACTTCCCGGGGTCGTAACTTTGGCATACGATCTTCGTTTGACGCACAAAGTACCTCATTAGAAAGATTTATTTAACGACTACAACTTTGGTCCATGGATGCATGTTGCTCTCAGTTTTCCCAAAAAACATAGTTTAGAGTCTCAAAACAGCGCTGGAAGTTCAAGGCTCGAAAAACTGCTAAAAATAGTAAACTGTGCTACAATTAAGGAAACTGAAAAATTGAAAGAAACAATGGTGGGGGTCCAAGTGGAATTGGCGAGTGGCCACCAATATCCACCTGGATCATTAACCCCCCCCAGGAAGCAATGGTCCCCATTGCGTTGAGTTTCTCCATGAGATGATGAAACTTCTGCTGAACTTGGTCCCTGGTGAGCCACTTGCCTTGGTGAAGGAGTTGGCATGCTCTGACAACTCGATACAGTTGGATCTTCTGTTGGCGAGTGTGCTTGATCTGCGTGTCCATGATCCAATCAGTTATAGCTTATTCCATGCAATCTACATTTAACTCTGTTAGTGTGAGATGTTTTGCAACGTCGGATGTGTCTAGTAAAGGTGGAAAGTATGGCCGAAGGTGGTCCACATTGAACACTGGGTTCAGGCCAAGGAATGGGGGAATGCTAAACTCAAATGCATTGTCTCCCATAGCCTTGGTAATAGTGTAAGGACCATATTGGAGTGGTTTGAATTTCCGATAGGCTCTGGTAAGGCATTCCTTTTGCAAATGCAACCAGACTTTGTTGCCCACCTTAAACTAGTGTGGCCCCCGATGTTGATCATGTCGCTGCTTGTACTTGGCATTTGATTTCTCTAGAATGTCATGGACCTACTGGCGGATATGTTGGATGTGTTGAATGAAGTTGTTTGCCTTATTTGTTTCAGACTGGACATGAGCTTAATCTGCCTGAGTAGCTGCAAATGGCATGACCACATCAATGGGACATAGTGGTGGAATCCCAAACCCACCTAAAAAGGGTTGTGTCCAGTCGAGCTGTGGAGAGCCTGGTTATAGCTGTGCTGAACATAGGGGAGGATCGCATCCCATGTGCATGGATGCTTTGAGTTGTACATGCGCATAATGTGTACGGTCATCCTGTTGACAACCTCTGTCTGGCCTTCAGTTTGGGGATGGAAGGCTATCGACTTAGTGAGTTTGGTGTCCAGCATCGACCAGAGACTGGACAAAAATGTACCAAGGAACTTGCTGTCCCGATCTGAGATGATAGACTATGGGATCCCAAAGTGTACCCACACTCGCTCATAGAAGAGTTTAGTAGTGGCTTATGCTGTGATATTCTTCTTGCAGGCCGCCAGAATGGCCATCTTCGAGAACCTGTCGATGACCACAAAAACACAGTCGTTTCCATGCTTAGTATAAGGAAGGCCTGACATGTATTCCATGGAGATGGATTCCCAAGGTCGACTAGGGAGTAGGTAGGGGAGTATAGATGCCTTGCTTCTTGATGGTCAGTTTGGAAATGGTGTAGACAGTGCAAGATTTGATGTACTTCCCAACATCCTATCGAAGATTCGGCCAATAGAAATACTTTTGCAGTACTGCCACTGTTTTCGTGACCCTGAAATGCCCAACAGCCCGACCGTAGTGTGCTTCCCAAATCATCTTGGCACGCTCGCTTGAAGGAACACAAAGGTGACCCAGGTGGCATAACAGGGCATCCTGGACGTGAAAATCTAGAACATGTTGCCCCTCCAAGAGTGTCTGGTATGTGTGGCCAAATTTTGGGTCGCTTTTGTAGAGAAGTGACCAATCAGAAGTTTCGTGCCCACAAGAGTTGAGCACAGTGGTTAATGCCATGATCGGTGGTCGACTGAGGCAATCTACAACATTATTGGTGCTGCCCTTCTTATACTTGATATTCAAATGGAACTATTGATGGTAAGTGGAACACTTCTGATGGCGATCATTCTGCAACTTCCTTTGGGTTTGTATGAACTACAAGGGCTAGTGGTTTATGTGGATGACCATTTCCTTCCCCAAAATGTAATGCTTCCATTGTCAGCAGGCCTGCACAATGGAATACATCTCTTTTTCATCAGTGGGATACTTTTGGACTGTGTCTGAAAGTGTCTCACTGTGATATGCCACTGGATTCCCATGTTGAGTAAGGACTGCCCCAATAGCATAGTTAGAGGCATTTGTCTTGATCTCAAACGGTTGTTGCAAGTCTGGTAATGCAAGTATTGGTGCCGAGCAGAGGCAATATTTCAACTTTGTGAATGCCTTCTGTTGAGATTCAAACCAAAAGAATTTTTCTTTCGCTCCTCCCTTGGTGACTTGACTCAAGGGCCAAATGATATGAGAAAATCCCAACATGAACATGTGGTAGAATTTGGGAAGACCTAGAAAGTTACGGAGCTCTATTAGAGTGGTTGGAGATGGCCAATCCCGAATGACTTGAATCTTGGCTGGATCCACATGCACCCCCCTTCATCAATAATGTATCCCAGATACTGAACTTGGGTCATGCCAAAAGTGCATTTCTCCAAATTGGCACATAACTTGTGTTGCCGCTGTGTTTGGAGAACTTGTTGGATGTGGTGGAGGTGATCTTCCCAACTCTCGCTGAAGATCAGAATGTCATCCAAGTATACCACTACAAATGAGTTGGTGAATGGCCACAAGATGTCATCCATTAGCCTCATGAAGGTTGCATAAGCATTCGTCAACCCGAAAGGCATAACCAACCATTCAAAAAGGCCCTCCTTGGCCTCGAATGTAGTCTTCCACACATCGGAGGGTTCGATTAGTACCTAGTGATATCCTGACTTCAAATCGATATTGCTGAAATATTTCCCCCTTCAGTTGGTCCAGAAGGTCATCAATCCATGGGATCAGGTACCTATTCCGGACAGTGATCTTCTTCAGCGCTTGATAGTAAACACAGAGTCTCCAAGTCCCATCCTTCTTCTGTACCAACACAATCGAGCTCCCACAAGGTGATGAACTCGGTTGGATGTGACCTTTCTGCATTAACTCCTAAATCTTCCTCTTAATTTCATCGTTCTCTAGAACGGAGCGCCGATAGATTGGTCCATTGGGTAGCGGCGCACTTGGGGTCAAATCGATGGAGTGCTTAACCTGACAGTGCATTGGAACCCCTGCGGGGGAGGTGAATATGTCTTTGTACTCCTCCACGACCTTGTCCATATGTAGTTGTCGTGCGGAGGGGCCCTTTCTGGAGGTCTTAGCCATCGTCTTCTTCTTTCCTTGAGGGTGTATCATCGGGAAAAAAATTTCCCAGTTTTGGAAATGAGCTTACTGCATTATTTTGCAGTAACCAAAGAGATGGCGATAGGTAGTGCTACCTTCAGTATCCTATACAACTTATTTCCCAAAGTAAAAATAATAGCACAGGGCCTTAACTCATACACAGCATGTCACTTCCACAAGTATGGTTGGCCTAATAATACATCACAAACATCAAGGGGAGCAATGTCACACAATACTTCATTCGTGAAGGGCTTGATGTTATATGGAAGACGACATTGCTGGCTCACGTGAAGATCCTGTCTTTGGTGAAGCCACCTGATGGTGTACGGTTGTGGATGTGTTGTGGTCGGTAAGCCCAACCTCTTCACAACCTCTACCGAAATAAGGTTCTTTTGGCTCCCGCTATCGACAATGAACTGTAGCAAGGATCCCTTTACCCACATCTGGGAGTGGAAGAGGCACTCCTCCTCCTTTGGATCTTTGAGTTCCTCCTTCTGGATCTTCGTGGTGGCAATAGTGGCATTGGGCTCTTTATTGATAATCTGCTTCCCTTTGTCATTCCCCTTATCAGGTTCTGACTTAGTGTCGGAACATGCATCTGATTTCGAAGACTTTATCTTGGCCCCCAGTGACTGCTTGGCCCGACACTCACTTGTGTTGTGAGTGGAGCTCTTATGGAACTCACACCACTTTCCCATGTCCTTCTTTAACTTCACGATGTTGTTCTTTGATTGCAGCTTTGGTGGGTTGTCCTGGGCCACCCTGCCTTGGCTTTGTCCTTTGTTTAGCGGTTTGGGGGCGCCTTTCCCTTGCTTCAGATTTCCAGATCTAAAGTCTCGCTTCTTGTGTTTAAACTTCTGTTGAATCTTGATAGCGTATCAGTACGGCGTGCCGAGCGAGGAGATCTCTAGGAACTCCATCTTGTCCTGGATGTACCTGTGTAGGTAGATGTGGTATTTGAGTACCAAATGCAGCTCAGAATCCTTGATACCCAACTTTGTGTGAAGGGTATGAAAAATATTGGTAAACTCTGACACGTCTTGGTCCCTTCCTTGCCGCAGCGTGGTCCACTTTATGTATTTATCCTCATAGCTTTTGACAGGGTAGTACTGCTCCTTGATGGCATTCCGGAATGAATTCCAAGTGGGTGCAGCTAAAAACAGTGAGGCTATACTTTCATCCTTCTGCTCGCAGTAGGTTTCCCACCAGTCCTTGACGTGTGGGGTGGCTTTGAGAAGCACAAAAGTAATCTTTTCCTAGCCGGAAAAATAATGAACAGAAAAATACCCTTCTAGCAGATTTAACCATTTATCTACAATGTCTGCATCTATTTGACCCTCAAATATGGGAATGTCAAAGTTAACTTGTACCTTAAAGGGTGTGGCGCTTCCAGAGTAGTTGTTGGAAGTAGATGTGTCACTCGCGGGCAGTCGCTGAAGGATCTGGGCAAAGTAGTCCATCATCGCGTTCCTTTGTCGCTCGAGGGCCTCTTCGAGCAAGATTTTGATAATATCTCCTACCCCCTCATCTTTCTTTTCATCCGCCATGGGAGGCCATCAAGATTTGCGAGGCTGGTTTGGCAAAGGTTCGACTAGTTCAAGCCCTAACTCCTTATATTCCGACCTCGTTGGGGACATGCAAAGAAAAACAGAGAAAGAGCAGATCACTCTAATACCACTTATCCGGATTTAAACAGGAATGCAACAAATTACAAAAATAACCATAAATATAGAGATGCAGCAGAAATAATAATTCGTTTCATTAATGTAAAAGACTGAAATATGCTTACAAATAGAAAAGGAAATAAACTAGTTCGGGCAATGGTAGCTTATCTCTGAGGACAGATGTGGAGGCTACATGCCTCTGAACTGTCTTACAATGAGGCTCGAAGACCAATTTATTGTTGAGAAACAATGGAAAACCCTAAACATCTAAAAACCTAACCCTAGGAGATGAAGCGCCAAACTATGGGCCCCGTTTTGGGTAAATTGGTACATCAACTTCCCGGGGTTGTAACTTTAGCATATGATCTTCGTTTGGCACGCACAATATGTCGCTAGAAAGATATATCCGAGCACTACAACTTTGGGAAGAGCAATGTTGTTCCATGGACCCAAGTTGCTTCCAGTTTTCCAAAAAAATGTCTTTTAGGGCCTCAAAACCGCTCCGGAAGTTCAGGACCCGAAAAACTGCTAAAAATAGTAAATTGTGCTACAATTAAGGAAACTTAAAAACTGAAAGAAACAATGGTGGGGGTCCAAGTGGAATTGGCGGGTGGCCACCAATATCCACCTAGATCATATAACTTAGGAAAAAAATAGTTTGTAAATATTGAATTTGTGTATGTCTATTAATTAAACATGAAGTTTTGATGATTATGAATATGAATCTTTATGTGTGTGTGTGTGTGTGTGTTTACCTTATGAAATATTATGAATACAAATATGAACCATTATCATTTAGAGTTATTTTAATGTTATACGCATATTATGATTTTTTCTTATAAAAAATTGTTTGTAATTTTATTTATAAAAACAAAATTACAATATAACAAATTGAATTGAATTGATTTAATTTTTATTTTTATTTTTTAATTCACTCAATATTATGTATAATTACTATGTTTTTTAATTTAATATTTCATTACACTAACATCCCTTATATTAAACCAATATTTAAATGTTTATGCTAATTTATAGATATTACAACATCTACTAAATACTAAATTGTAAAACATCTTATTATATTGTAATCAATTTATGGTCAAAAGGCTTTGACCTCACAAAATTTTCAAATAAACTATAAAGTTTATTAATGTTTAAAAATATATATATATCAAATTGAATTTTTTGGAAATTAAAAATTAATTTTGAAATTTGAATTTCTACTTTATTGGTTCATTTACATGAAATGACTAATTTTAATGGGTTTAACATTAAAAAAAAAAAAAAAATCCTCCATACCACCAATTGTCATAACATTTAATAAATAGTACACCTATCACATCTTAATATTATTTATAAATATTATTATAAATTTGAATTATAAATAGTACACCTATCAAATCTAAATATTATTTATTATTTATAATAAATATTACACGGAGCAAATCTTAATATTATTTATAAATTGGACACCTATTAATTATAAATATTATTTATTATTTATAATAAATATTACACCTATCAAATTTGAAAATGGATTATTTTATGTAAGAAGGAAGATTTGTGACATATGAAGGCAGTGGCTATATCTTCATGAGTGTTCACGGGCCATTATAACTAAAGATGGTAGGGAGGCTTATTGTTGTTATTTTTCATCATAATTGTTCCCGAGCTGTTATAACTAAAGATGGTGGTGAGAAATTTTCAAAATTGAACCCTTCCTACCCCTTCCTTGGGCTCCTAGCCCTTCCTAGAAGGGCTAAAAAAAATTACACTTCAAAAAAAATTAAAATATCAAAATCACTCGTCAATTACAAATGTTAGATTAAATTTTTATATTTCAGAAGAAGGAAAATATTTTTAATTACCTATCAAAACGTTTTTTAGGTTTACGATAATTTTGAGTTTGGACCAACACATAAATCACTCTGATTAGTGAAAATTTCGTAGAAGAGACCAATTAAAGTCCAGATGACCTCATACGATTTAATATTTATGTCACTTGGGGACATTTCCCTAAGGCCCCCAACTTATGCTAACATGATGTAACCTGCAACAGTAAGACATGCAATGTTCATGGTACTATTACACCTAGCACAAGGCGGTGGAGCACATTGAATACCCATTTAACAATTTTGTTTGTGCTCTCTCTCCTCCCCGATTATCCTTGAGTGTTATTTCCATGCATCCATTTTTTCCATTTTCATTTGAATTGCAACCCATCATCCATAGAAGGAAAATTATTGTTCAAAGATAGACTATAAGGTATTCTTCATTATCCTCCTCATATCTTTATTGCCATTTGGTTTTTCATGCTATGGATTCTTTAATGCAATGCTCCTTGAAGTAATGGCAACCTTCGTGGTCACACAACGTATCCTAGGCACCATATAATCCACACCCCGGTAAATCAACAATGTGGCTAGATACCTAGGATTCAATTGCTTGTCATCCTTCCATCCCAGACATGGGTTTTGCAGTTGTTTTTTACATTGTTAATGGTGGAATTTTTTTATTTCCATAATTATATGAATCTACCAACTATGAAAAGAACATTTATCTTACATCGAGGGTATTGGACTCCACAACTATACCACTCTCATTCAAACTCTTGCTTGTTTTGCTTCATTGCTTGAATCCATAAAGATTTCTTGTCCAAGTACCATTTTTCATGAAGCGTTAGTTCTCTATCATAAAGCTACATGTTTCCTTCAATTTTACAAAACATAATTTAACAAAGCATTGAATAACCTATCAAGAAATCTATAGTCAAATCCTATAGCATCTTCCTAAGGTTTAATTTTGTCTATCTCAATCTTGCTAAGGGATTTCTAATTAATGAATTCACTTATTCTATTGTTTTAATTTATTTAATAGTTGTAAATCTCGAAAATGTGTTCTATTGGTCATCCTAAGAAGGATAAAAGGAAATTTTCAATTGTTGAATCATTTGGCCTTGTACAACATTGTAATCAACCATGTAATATTTAAAATATAGTTGATGCTCATCTACATGAATATGATGAATCAAATAGTGTAGAGCTTGTTGAAAGAGAAAACCCATCAAAAAAACACAGTAATGTTCAAATCTAAATGAAATACAAGATTTACATGGGCTTGTAAAATATTGTAATGGTAATGAAATGATAAAATGTTCTTGATGTGTTAAATTTAAAAGTGAGACTCCATTTGCAAAATAGGTAACTACCACTCCTCAAGTTAGTGGTCTAAGTGGCTATGCAAAATCAAAAGCTCATAATTATTTTTACAACTTTTGGAGGGAAAAAGAAAATGGAGGAATATTTCAATCATTAAACATGTAGAACTAATAGTAGATGTTGAGAAGGAGAGAATTATATCATTGATTAAAAATATGCATTTGTTGTTATACATGATTTATATTTAGAAATGTATAAGTCAATATGTGACTTGAATAGGTATAAATGCACTCCACACATGTTTCTAATAGATGAATATTTTGCATACACAAATACCACACCAAGAAAATAGTTTCTTCAAGTTTGTAAAGAGGTGTATTGGAACAAATTATGGAGCACCAATTGATTATTTATATTACATATTTGATGAATGTAGGAAGAGGTTAGGGTTTAACAAAATTTAAATGTTTGCTTCAAATAAAGGATGAAATATCTCAATGTATGTATGATCGAGTGAGAACTATTTTAGCATAAATGGATTTATATTTGATGAAGTTTGGTGGTTTTGGTTCAAATGATGCATCTTCCATGAGGGGTATTCATGAAGGTTTATCGTCATAGCTGCATATGCTTCTCATTTATTAGTTATCCATTGCATATCTCATAGGGAAGCATTAACAACCAAAGACGCTTCATCTCATTTTCCAGAGTTGCAATATATTAACAAATTTGGAAACAAAGTTTATTCATGGCTTGAGAAATCAACTAAAAGACATGGAAAATCGAGAGAGCTGATGTATACATTTCAAAACACTATGTTAGTGGTCTTAAAAATTCATCAAATTAGGCAGCTCTCTAGAGGAAAGGTCATGGCAAAACTTGTTAAACTCATGCATTCAAGTTAAGGGAGAAAAAAAAAGTATGAGTTGGAAATTTCAAGTGCAATTTTGCATTCATCGACTTGCAGACATGCTCGTTGAATTAAATAAGTTAAATCACAATTTCGAAGAGGATCATGTTGATATTACATCTATTGGAACTACATTAGATGTTTCTATTAGCATGCTTCATAAACAATTTTTGGGAAGCATTTTTGGTGTAGATGCCTTCTTTTTTAGTTAAAGCATAAAGAGGAGCCCTTGAATTTGCAGGTATCATAGATATGGTACATTTACATCCATTGAGGTTGAAATTTTTCCAAAGATGAAAAGATTGGGGCTACTAAATGATTGTATTCTCTTGGGAAAATGTTTTGTTGTAATGTGGCTAAATTTTTCACTTCTCAACATTATTATGAAGACATTAATGATATAAATTGTCCAACAAAAATATCATAGAAATGTTTATGTGAAAAAATTTGGGTTTGGGAATCATCTATTGTGGATACTGCTAGATGTTTGGGTGAAATGGATGAATTTATTTGTACTATTTGTAAATCATACCCTAAAAAGAACATGTACGACATAGGACCTATGTGGAGATGAACATGAATGATTTGAAAACTTTCCATATTTGATGAAATTATGAAAAGTTATTCTTATTATCCCAACAACCACATCAATGTGTGAAAAAAATTTCTAAAAATTAAACAAGATAAAAAATAATAAACAATTTATTTAATATATAATTTTTAATAGAAATATAAACTTTTTAGAACTTTTCATCTCTTAAAAATTAGATAAATTTATACCTCCCAATAAAATTAAAAGCAAGCTTTCAAATTTGATCATTAGTCGAGAAACTTATTCTTACTATTTACATTGGAGTTGGAGTTGGCTTCCGCCCATGGAAGAGGTTGGTGAGTTTTATAAAAAAAATCACATTCAATTTTCATCCATCAATCCCATTCTAAAACTGAATTATATTCTGAATAAAAAAGATGCATTTATATTTTTCTGTCTGTTTTTATAACCTCTTGGCTTGCAAAAATGGAGAACTTTGAAAAGACATTAAAGTGTTTTTTTGACTTTCCCTCAACCTATAGGAAGAGCCACCTGGGATTAAAGGAATTCCTGATTAAAATTACTTCAACCCAACAAAGTGCCACGTGGAACAATTTAGATTAAAAGACATTTATATTTTAAAAAAAGGAGAAACCAATTTTCAACTTAAAAACATTTATATTAAAGTAAAGGTTGACCGATTTCAACTATTTTCTTGAAAATAGGGTTGCATGGCTAGATATTAAGAGAAGTTTTCAAATTACACTAAAAAAAAAAAATATAGGTTGGTGCATCCTTAAGTGAAGAACATGATAAATCCTGATTAAAATTATCCCGGTACGGAGGGGATACTTGGAGTGAAATCCTTGCACTTGAAAGTGTTAGAGTTAGAATAAAAAGAAGAGCTTCAGATCTACATGTATTTATTCCTCCTTCTCGCTCTTCTTCTTTTATCATCTTTCTCTTTCTCTTTTCCCTGATGATGGATCCCATTTGGGATTCGAAACGTTGGTGTAAAAACTCCATTACTGTGGGTTCTCCGATCAAAAATTCAAATAACACAAACCACAGATCTCTGAAATCCAATATCTTATCCCGGTACGGAGGGGATACTTGGAGTGAAATCCTTGCACTTGAAAGTGTTAGAGTTAGAATAAAAAGAAGAGCTTCAGTCCTCCATCTCGCTCTTCTTCTTTTATCATCTTTCTCTGATCATCTTTCTCTTTTCCCTGATGATGGATCCCATTTGGGATTCGAAACGTTGGTGTAAAAACTCCATTACTGTGGGTTCTCCGATCAAAAATTCAAATAACATGATAAATGTTAAGGTGATTCTTTTATTGGAAATAATGATGGATAGTGATGCATTAATTAGATTTATATGTATTTTGTAACTATTATACAAAATAGTGAATCAATATTATATAAGTGTCTGGTGTACAACAATATTAGATCTCAGTTTCATAATCTTTGTCGCAATACTGAACTTCCTAGCCTTTTACTATGTCAAAATTATAGTGAGCTTGGGAGACTTCTCTCCAAGCTTTTTGAGCATAGAAATAAAATCTTAAATCAAACTAAATAATTTGTTTCTTTAGGTCCGATAGACCAGAGTTTGGTCTTAGTGGATGTTAACCACCACCACCATCATCATCATCATCAAGTTATTATTTAGTTTTGAATTTAATTAGAGATTTATGTGTATTTTGTAATTATTTACAGAGGATAGTAAATCAATGCTATATAAGTTAGTGAATATTTTTATTTTTAATTTATATTATATTTGAAAATATATATGATAATTAAATGTTTTTTAATTAATAATTGAAATAATGAATTTAATATAGAATAAATATAAATAATTTTTTTAATTATTTTTTAAATTAATTTATTTAGATAAACAATTTAGATTTTTTTGTTATAGTGGAATATTTTTTTTTTTTAAATATAAAAATTTTATTTCAAAAATTATATATCTAACATTAACAACAATTTACTTTTACAAATTTAACTATAAAAAAGATATAAATTCAAAGTTATTCTAAATTAGTACTAAGTAACAATACTACATAATTACACTTGTTTTATTTTACAATTATATTAATATCTCTCAAAATATTTTTGAATTATTATCAATATAATTAAATAATATAAATTTTAAATATAAATTAAACCACAGAAAAACCAAGTTTAATATGACACTATTCCTCCAAAACATCACCATTTCAACAAACTAATTAAATTGAGGTGGATTAGTGAAAATAAAAAGAAAATCTACATTGTAAGGTCAGCAATATGAATGACCACAAGATTGAAAAATAAGCAATATTAAATAATATATTAGAAATTTCAATATTATTTTAATAAATTTAATAGAAATTTTTGAAAGTCCCATAAATTTTTTGATGATACTAAATCTATTTAAAAAAACACAATTTAAAATATTCACCTTCAAATTTCTTTAAAAAAAATCACTAATTCCACAGAAAAATTCACTAAACTAATTCACCTTCTAGACCTGGTTAGACAATGCCGTAGACAGTAGGCCAAATAATTAAAACATATCCTTTTCTTGGTCCCATGGATGCGTAAACTTTATCACCAAACTTTAATACACGAGAAGTTTTGGTTGTTGCTTTCACATGAAGCTGAACTTTTGTGGGGTAAAGCTGGAAAGATTCCGTTACCCTTCAAAAGCGCTGAATTTTTATGAGCAGTGGATTAGATGCTCATATTTTGCCGATCAAGTAATATATAATATATAATAATGCTAAGTACAATATAGAAAATAATTTTCTTACAAAAGAAAATTATAACAGGTTAAAGGCTCTTATAGAATACTTCAATTTTGATCCTAAGTCGACATTTTACCCTTTATGTTGGGTAAATTTGAAAAAATTTCGTTGAGTAAATTTGGAAAAAAAGTTGAAAAAATTCCGTTGGCCTTCAAAAAGCGCAGAATTTTTATGAGCAGCAGATTAGATGTTCATACTCTGCAAACTAAGCAAGGGTAGTGCTGCAACAGTCTAATCGTTTGACATTTTCCCTTTTATTTTGGGGCTTTTGGATAAAGGTGGAAAGATTCCGTTGACCTTCAAGAGCGCTGAATTTTAAAGAGCAGCGGATTGGATGCTCATATTCTGCAAACCAAGCAAGCATCGTGCTGCATCAGTCTAACTGTCTCAACTTTTTTTCCTTTTATTTTCGGATTTCCTTCTAAAAATTTGTTTAGAATTTGGTATTTTTTTCATGAAATTAAATAATTAAAATTTATATTATCAATTTAGGATATATTTTCTTTTAAGTAAGTGGTGAAGCTGTAATTATAAGATTTAATTTAAGGGAGATCAGGATCAATCCTTATTGCTGTCACCCAAATCGAGACTCATGAATAAGGAGAAACGGTTCATAGAAAGATAATATACTCAGTGAAATTTGAGCTGCCGTTTTGTAAGCTTTACTCAACAAAACTAATGATCAAGCCACACATCGCTATATCAATTTAGGAATTAATTTAAGATATTATTATTATCTAATTTTAAATTTACTACAACACACCTACACCACTGCCACAAGTACAAGACTCTCTTGTTCATGAACAAGAAAACCATCAAATAATAATTTTACTACTAAATCTACCCAATCATACATAACTCTACCCACGAGAAAATACATGTTCTTAACCCGCCTTTAAAATGGCAGCTTCTGCGCTTAATAAGTCACAAAAATACTAATTTTTAAAATCGCTACTGCAATAAATATGTAGCCTTTGCTAACCGATTCAAAGAAAGGATATTTTAGACATAGAAAAGTCGCGAGCAGCGCATTGATTACATTCAACCGGCAATTTCCAATGTCCATGCCGCAGAAAAATCCCCCTCAAATAACATGTTTTGGCTGATTAAATCTTTGTTCATACAATCCTGCGCATGGTTCGTATACCATGAGTCTTCCAACAAATCAAACTGTTGATAATTTTGAAATTCGTCTACGAAATCCCAATTTTCACCCTGCCATTTCAGATCAGGGGTCTCGGACAAACCCTCGGTGGTGAAGGTCTCCTCAGGAGGTTCACAGAACTCGTCCTTAGAGTCCAGAACGGTGTACGACGGAATGTCGAGCTCGTCATCTGAAGCGTCTAGGAGGTAACACAGATCAATACCTGAGTCCGAAACTAGAGCTTCGCCCTCATGGACGCTATAAATATCGTAGGACGACGAATTATCCCCCAAGATTGGCGCACAAAAAGTCGAAAACGTCGCGCTGATCTCTTCCTCCAGGCTTCTTATCACACCAACTACGTAATTCTCACTGGAAGCGCATTCTTCATTGACTTCTTGATTTTCTGCTATGGTTTTGTCTAACAAATGCCGAAACGGATCTGTTTCTTCGCCAATGCCATTGAAAGAGCGTTTGGACTCCCGGACGTCAAAGGAGTCCGGCAGAGCCTCCGTGTCACGCCCCCAAGCCTACGGTAGTCTTTCAACCGTGCCGGCGAGGTGCGGCACCACCGAACACTTTCTTTTTAACAATACTCGTGCACATGGACTACGCCTAATTCACTTGTCCTTACTTAGTTTGTGTTTCGCAACCAAGTAAAATGCATTAGCCTTTATACTTAATGAAGCCCATACTCATTCATTATCCATATGCAATTAACCAAGAACAATAACAATTGCACACAAGTATAAAGGGAGGGGCAACTCCCGAACAAGTTTGCCCAACAATAATATATTATGATAATCTTCAATAATACATCATACAAGTGTGCTTGACAGACTTCAAGCCAACACTTAGAAATATTTACAATCAAGGCAAAGACAGCCTTTTACAACCATGTGCCAACCTCTTACGGTAGGAGGGTGCTCACCCGAGACACCAAGAACTCCACCTTTCGGTTCTGCACAAAATCCCAACTCCAAACCGTATCTCTGCACCTATGCTCGACCTCCGGTAAAACTGCGCACTCCAATGGTAGAGCGCATGAGTTATGCGCACTCTACTATTCCTGCGCCTTCCCTTTTACCCCTATCGAAGTTGTAGAAGAGATGCGAAGTTGTTCGATGCTCAAATGAAGCTCTGCGCCTTAGTATATATACGCATGCTTCCCAAATGATGAGGGGTGTCCAGCCTTTAGGCCGACCCCATAAAACAGTCATACAACGCCCACACTTTATCCTTTTTGCAAGTCGGCCTTTGCCATATGCAAAGCCTCTCTACGCCAAGTATAAAGCTTTCGGCCTCTTCTCATTTTCGCACTAAGTGTTAAGTGCTCCAAGGATCGTCACATATTTCGTCACAAGTGGCTCGGCCGCTCGTCGCTCTTCGTCGCATGCCCGGAGAACCGTCGTTCATCGTTCGCCCGCTCGTCGTGCACGGAGTGCCCGCCCATCATGCAAGGAGCGCCCGCCCGTTGCGTTCACCGTCCGCCCGTCGTACAAGGAGCGCCCGCCCGTCGCTCGCCTGCCCGAGTTGCGAAGGCCTTACATTCTCCTCCACCTGAAATCGTTGTCGTCCTCGACAACATACCATCTCGGTAGCTCTCCACCAAGATTATCATCATTCAGGATGTCGACCTTTCTACACAAGGCAAACATCCTTGCAACATAGGTAGAGACTCTTTCTCCACTATGTCTTGGCCTAGTGACCACTGCCACCAAGCTCACCATCCATAATCCATGCTCAGGTCCATGAAACTCCATCCATCTCATCTGCAACATGTTGTCCGTATCAAACCGACTCTTGATGTGCCACATCTAGGTCCATGAAGCAACCCTTCATCACATCTACAATGTGCCATCCCTCAAGTCTGCCATCGAAACAAGTTTGCACTTGTCTCACCTATCCATGTGCTGCCCATGATCCTTGATCAAATCAGCGCCCATGTATAGAAAGTCGTTGAGTCTCGGCTCAACCCATGCTCAAGTGTATCACCAAAGCATCATCATCATCATTGTAACTCCATCACTCCAAAGTGTCTCATCGATCCTCCACATCAAGTCACTCTTCCAAGCCATGTACTTTGAAAGTATGCATCCCATACTGCATCAAAGTCACCTGACCTCAGCTCCTCAATGCATCAGATCTCCTAAGTCCACCGTACATGAAGTCCCTAAAAGTCACAACAATCTCATGTCATCATGAGCTCCATAAGCCATCCCTCAACCAACACCTCAGCAAGCATACAATATGCCTCAGCTCCCCATGTGGTAGGAATGCTCCATAGCTGCTCACAACTCCATCCAAGTAATCAACTCTCGATGTGCCCCATTCAGGTCCATGAAGCCCCCTTCATCATCTGCAATGTGCCATCCTCAAGTCTCCATGTCACACTAGCAAGTCCTCTTGCATAACATTCCTGCCCTAGCACTCCTCCTTGGATGTCCCTTGACATCTCTACAAGTGCTTCCACACAATGTCCTTGCATAGGTCTCTGCCATGCTCCATGTCTTCAAGTCTCCAACCTGATGTCCATGACTATGTTGTCCAGGTAGTCCAACCAAGTAGACCTACCACAACAATCGGTCATCCTCACTCAAGCTGCTATCTTCGGTTTAGTGAACTCGGTCACCCAACCATCCCATCATCATCATGTCATGAGTCCCTTCACCATAGCTCCTCCACCAAAGTGTCCACCAAGACTACCTCTTGGTCTCGGCCATGAGAAGTCCACCCAAAACATCACAAGTGTGTGCCCTCCTCAATCTGTCCATGAGTCATGCCGGGCACTTAGCCAATTCTCCATGTGGCTAAAGCATGACTCATCCTTTCACAACGATCATCAAGTTCCACCCTTGTCCTGGGTCCTTGCACCTTCCATCACAAGGTCACAAGTAACCCCAACAAGCTTTCCAACAACTGACAATCCTTGTTCATCATCATGAGGCTCCTCCTCATTCAACCATGTTGGCAAACTGCACGATCCTGGTTCAACTTGATCACCTTCAAGTTCATCCTCTATCGTAGTCATGTCTGCAACATCTTCCTCTATGTTCAGCTCAAGTGCACCAACCAAGTGTCCATTGACCAAGTTCATAGAACTAAACTTCCGAAAGTCCTCTGGATGTTCTCGGTAGTGAGTTCCCAACCTGTCAATGTAGTCAAGCTCTTCTTGTTCAATTACAACAACCTCTTTACTGAGAAGTTTCCTCTTGATTTCGGCTTCCACTTGGTCACTTTCCTTCCTCAACCGGGCTCTTTTATCAAAGAGCTCTTGAAGACCAAGATCACCATGTCGGACTTCCTCTTCCTTGTTGGCATCAAATACAACTTGCTTCATTGCCCAACTAAGTTGGAGAAGTCCTTCGATATTCTTTCTCAAGGCTTTAAGTTCTTCACGGATTCGGGGCCTCTCTTCCTTCAACTTCTTCAACTCGTCCAAGGTAACCAAGAGCTTCCTTCTTCCTTCACCCAAACTCACCATGCCTTGCTGTCCACTGTCATGAGCACCCCAGCTCATTAGCTCCGATCGAGCTCTGATACCAACTGTCAAGTTGTGTATCAGCGTCAATCATCAACCAGGATATCAGCGCTGATACCACCTGTCACGCCCCCAAGCCTACGGTAGTCTTTCAACCGTGCCGGCGAGGTGCGGCACCACCGAACACTTTTTTTTTAACAATACTCGTGCACATGGACTACGCCTAATTCACTTGTCCTTACTTAGTTTGTGTTTCGCAACCAAGTAAAACGCATTAGCCTTTATACTTAATGAAGCCCATACTCATTCATTATCCATATGCAATTAACCAAGAACAATAACAATTGCACACAAGTATAAAGGGAGTGGCAACTCCCGAACAAGTCTGCCCAACAATAATATATTATGATAATCTTCAATAATACATCATACAAGTGTGCTTGACAGACTTCAAGCCAACACTTAGAAATATTTACAATCAAGGCAAAGACAGCCTTTTACAACCATGTGCCAACCTCTTACGGTAGGAGGGTGCTCACCCGCGAGACACCAAGAACTCCACCTTTCGGTTCTGCACAAAATCCCAACTCCAAACCGTATCTCTGCACCTATGCTCAACCTCCGGTAAAACTGCGCACTCCAATGGTAGAGCGCATGAGTTATGCGCACTCTACTATTCCTGTGCCTTCCCTTTTACCCCTATCGAAGTTGTAGAAGAGATGCGAAGTTGTTCGATGCTCAAATGAAGCTCTGCGCCTTAGTATATATACGCATGCTTCCCAAATGATGAGGGGTGTCCAGCCTTTAGGCCGACCCCATAAAACAGTCTAAAATGCCCACACTTTATCCTTTTTGCAAGTCGGCCTTTGCCATATGCAAAGCCTCTCCACGCCAAGTATAAAGCTTTCGGCCTCTTCTCATTTTCGCACTAAGTGTTAAGTGCTCCAAGGATCGTCGCATATTTCGTCACAAGTGGCTCGGCCGCTCGTCGCTCTTCGTCGCATGCCCGGAGAACCGTCGTTCATCGTTCGCCCGCTCGTCGTGCACGGAGTGCCCGCCCATCGTGCAAGGAGCGCTCGCCCGTTGCGTTCACCGTCCGCCCGTCGTGCAAGGAGCGCCCGCTCGTCGCTCGCCTGCCCGAGTTGCGAAGGCCTTACACTCCGGCTCTCGGCAGCGCTTTCTGAGTGTGGCAGACATGATTGAACGACGGCCCAGAGATTTGAACACGGAACACAACGGTGGTGATAGTTCGGCTGCAGCGAAGAGCTACTCTGCCAATATGCATAACAGAGCAGATATGATACAAGTTATATCAAGATTGGCTATATGTAACTCTGGGGAAGCTATATACTTATATCGCTGTACGACCTGACTTTATTTGGAGGAGTCCACCAAACGGCAAGGGAGGTTAAAGAATAGCACACAAGATTGCAAACGGTGGGCAGAGCTCCAGTCCGCTATTTCTCCCACTTAAATATTGGAATAAAACTTTGCTTCATTAGTGGATGTCCAATTTTTCAATCGCCAGATGATATTGCAGAACAATTTCCACGCGCATCGCGTGAAACTGCAATGTCACCCGCCAATAGAAAATGATGTTAGGTTTAGGATTCGCGTCACTTTTTTGGCAAAGAGCATTATCATGCCAAATGTGCTTCTTCATTATAATGTCTTTTGACTGTTGGCGGTGCATAATTGGTGCCCCATATAAGACGCGACCAGCACGAATATGTCGAAAAGCATGTACCTTTTTTTCCATGTAACCAAAGAGCCAGTCATAGAACGCAAGTAATTTTCAAGGAATAATTTAGTATCTCTTACCGCGATTGAACCATTATTTTACTTCTGCGGCAAGTATAACAAGTTGATTTTTTCTTTTTTTTCAAAAGAAAAAAGCAGGATGTAATTATATTAAGATGATATAATTGATCGAAATACAGTTGTCTCCGTGGAGACATGTTACTGATTGTGTGCTGTTCCCTCATAACAGAAAAACAAATTGCTGTTGCAACATCAGTCTAATGAGAGATATATATGCCGAATTGAAAACCATATTGGGAGAAACACATATGAGCCAAAAGTATGGCAAAAAGAGAAAGGTGCCAGCCTGATAAGAAGGAGGAGCTACGCTGAAGAGGGCATAAATCCCAAAATGGAAACCAAGATTGAATGCAGAGGCGTGTTGGAGTTCTGGAATATACGGTGATTTCGCCAAGTCCAGATGTGCCAGCATGTTAAAATGAAGAGTGCGCGCCAGGAGGGCCGCTGTGTGCTCCACCAAAGGAAGGCGTCCAGAACAGAAGGAAAGGACCGTTGCGTAAAACCATGAGAGAGAGAGAGCTCATACCAAATTGAAGAGGAGACTGCACAGTCAAAGAACATGTGGAAGTTTGATTCAAGATGTGCTGAGCAAAGAGAACACCTGCTCGGACCATGCCAACCTTTTCTTTGGAGAACCTCCCAGGTGAGGTTCCTGTTGGAGAAAAGGAGCCAAGAGAAGAGGATCGCCTTTATACGGTTAGTTTAATCTTTATATATATATATATATAATAAATATATATATTTTCATTTGATTAGTTAATATTGTTTATTTCTTATTTCCAAATTATAATAGTCTACCAATTGTATTCCTCCACTAATATTTTAGTCAATATCAAATTATATATTTACATCTCTACGCTGCCATGCTACCACATGGTACACTCTTCAAGTCTAGTTTTCCATAGTTACAAGTTATTTTCATCAACATAATGTATTATTCCGCTGCCTCTTTGTGTCACTATCTCAAATATGAAAAATGTATGAAAACAAATACAAAAGCCATTACTCCCCGTTTATTTCTCCGCTCCAAGTTCCAACCCTCGATTATTTGTCCAGCTACGAATACGTGCCTTGCAGTAGCCGTCTCTTTATTTAATGTTTAAATGAAAAAAGCAAAACATTAAGTTTCTCTACGAGAGTACATTTTTATAAACGTAGTTTTCTTTTATTTAAAATTATATTTGTATTAAATTTAGTGTAGTTAATAGTTTTATCTGTATGGTATTTTTATTTTATTTTTGCATTTATTTTAAATTTCAATGTGTTAAGTTATATTAAAACTTTTTTATTTTTAATTTTTAAATATTAATACCTTATTAATTTATAATGATAAATTTTAATGGTATAATATTTATGTTTTTATGTCATATAATTTACACTTTTGAGTTGGTAATGGTTTAGCAAGGCTAATTAAATATTAATATGATAGTTTAGTAGTTTGTTACATGGAAATAAGGTTTATTGTAAACATAGTAATTAAATTTAATAGATAGTTTTTGTTTGCTTAGCACATTTAACTCTTGCTCTTAATTATGCATTAAGTAAATCCATCTTTTATCTATAGCCTTTCAAGAAGCTTAAGAGAAAAATTGTTTTATGAAAGCATTATGTTATGAACCATTTTGAAGGTAATTATTAACTTTACAATAATTATTTAGTATAAAAATATATTTTAATTCAACTTAATTGAAAAGCATCTAATCAAATTTTGGGAAAAAATAATTAGAAAATGAAATCATAAAAATAAAAAATCAAATATTCAAACTACTCATATAATTTAGGCATTATATTCCAAGGGATAAAGATTAAAGAGTTTTCTACTTTCTAAATATAATATAATTTTCATAAAAAGTTTAAAAGTCTGTGTGCAAATTATTCATATAATTTGCACATATATTTGAAGAAATAAAGACCAACCTAAATCCAATTTAAATCAAAATCTACCCAATGTCAAGACAGATCAAGTTCCTACCATTTTAAATCAGAATCTACCCAATGTCAAGAAGGATCAAGCTCCTACCCCTTTCATTTTTAACTTTTACATAATTCATTAAACAATAACATTGAGCGTGTATTATATATAATGATTAAATACTTTGTATCTTAATTTTTTAATATTTATAAAAATACTTTTCAAATTTAATAATTTAAATTATTATTTTTAAATTTAATTATTTTAAATTAAATTTAAATATAAAATAATTATAGTTTAAATGCATATTTACCTATAATATATTTTATAAAACTAGAAATATATATATGTAACATCCCCAAGTCACTCAAAAGGACTAAAGTTACTAAGTTAATTTTGTTAAATGTTAAATGAGACTTTATTACATGTTAATGATTTAGTGTTAATTGATTGAGGCTAGAGTGCCACATATGTTGTGTTTACCAAAACTTTTGGTAAGGATGTTTTAATAAATAGCAATTGTTTAATGTAGTTAAAAGAAACGGTTGCCAAGAAAAGACAATTATTCTCTACCTGAAAAAGGGAAGAGAGGGAAAAAGTATCCTAGAGCTGGGAGGGAGAAGGAAAAATCAATGGGATTTTGCAGAACAAGACACTCAATAGAAAGTACAGGACTTGAGGCTGGGCGAAAACCCTGATGCCCAAGGTACTGACTGTAGCTGGTTAATCCGGTGTGTAACACAGATAGTGCTCGGGGGAGAGTCTGGGCATAATTTCCAGACTTGTGGTTGGGAGGCAGAGACTATGAGACAGATAGGTAAAACAACGATCTGCTGAAGAATAATTGTCAGCCAAACAGATAAGAAAATATTAAATTCTCATGAGTAATTGTTCAACAGATGTTCTAGACAGAAAGTATAGTGGTGAATAGTTAACTATAAACTGACACGGGCCTGAATTTATTATTGATAGATTTAGGATTGTAAAAACAGATAAATGACTCTGTACACACATATATACATTCATAAACGAATTATCACAGGAAGCTGTAGGTCTTTGTGTAGTAAAAACCAATCATATAACTAAATCAGATAAAAGAGAATTCTGTACAGATTCAGAATCGGTACTATAGTAATATTCATTGGCTAATAGAAATAAGGAATCATTTAGAAAATTAAAACAAGTTGATCCAAGAATGAGCATAGATAAGCCAAGACTATGATTCATAACCTGCATAACCAAGTATCTTTTATATTCATATTTATAACAAAAAATTACCATATTATGCAGAAGGTGTTAGCCTTTGCAAACCATGTTATTTCAGTTGTATTCCTACATGATACTGGAAACATAAGATATTTCTTATCAGGTAGTAAATTCTGAGAATATCCCCTACAATCAATAAATACTACGAATACCAAGCTTCAGATGTTTGATTTTCATAAAATGCATATCTTTAATTAGAAACAGAGAAGTAATGTGAAAGAAACCTCATGAATAGTAATAAAAATTTATACAACATTTGTTTGCAAGGAAGTAATCCGAGCTTAATCCAACATTCGGCCGCGTAGGGCAATTAAAAGACATCCATCATTAACAATACTTCATACCTACTCTGTTCGAGCTAACAACTTTAACCAAGTATTAAAGAGTTGATATATGAATAGATGTAAACCCTGAAAAACCCTTAACCCTAATTTTAAACAGACCCATGAACCATAATCTTGCAACGGCGAACGAATTCTGTCCCCAACCACAGAACAACTTAGGAGTAGTATCATAGCCAAAGGAGACCCAACCTATACATACGACGAAGAACGTGGTGAGGATTCGATCTCCGGGTGTTGTTCTCCAAATACTCCAAGGGCAACAACATACCTATATCAAGCAAATACGTTATGAGTTGAGGGCTTGGAACCTGAAATCTTAATTGAACAAAAGAAAGACAAATGAACAACTGATAAGGCATACCTGCGGATGAAATGTAAGCTCGAAACCTCGTTGACATCTTGACAGTTCAAACCAGTTTACCCCGGCTCAGATCTTTAATCGACACCATGAATATATTCAAAGGGAGCAGTCTTTCACAAGTCTGTGAAGGGATTACCTAGCCTTTAGCGATGTGTATCTGTCCCGCCTTCGGAGAGCCGAACATTCCAACCTCTCTAGACACGAAATTCCAAGGCCAGTGCTGCAAACCACCACACACAGTCAATCACCATGCCTCAACCCTTCAAAGGAAATGTACATATTATGAATGCAGTGAGCAAATAAACCATAAGAAAATTTGATTACCTGCTTCATTGTGAGAAAAATCCAGCAACCATGAGGCGAGGGTTCGAACCTTCTCGACTGTCACAGAGGCTAAGTGCTACGGAGCAAGAACCAAACTCAACTGACGAAGATGACAGAGTATCAACGAGAGAGGGGTAAGTTGGTTAGGTATAACCCTAACGATCTGGCATCGTCAGATCCTTTCAAATCGACGGTCAGCGTAGAGCCACTTGTTGTACCTAGTCATTAATAACCCTTGTCTCTTTGTTTAGCGCGTGGCCATCCATTGTACACTTGGGATCTGACCTAGGTTGGGAAGGGCGCCACATCTGTTTAATTATTTCAAAAGATTTGTTTACACGAGGTTATGAATTTAATCATATTGGTAAGTAATTTAAGTCATGTGCAATCCGTATCCATGGATTAACACTTTAATTACTTGATGGGATTGACCATATGTGGAATCCAGGTTATTACGAATATGTAGGTTAATATATTCGGAGTAAGGAATCATTTTTTATTTTATTTTATTATTATTGCATATATTTGTTACAAATGTTATCAAAGCTTAGGTTCGCACACTAAGACTCTTTGGGAATAAAATCAGTACTGAAAATCAATGTGTTTATTGTTTTTTTTGTTTCCTCTCCTTTTCTTCATTAATAAATCTATGTATGAACATAGAGATAAATAAAGAGAGAATTAAGGAAGATGCAAGAGAGCCCAGGACCAACCGATCCACCCGAAACCACGTATATAAACGCCAATCCTGATATTTGGATACAACTGGGCGAAGAGTCACAACAAGCTAATGCAGTGTTACTCGAGACTGTTCAGCAACTGCGTGCTAAAATGATAAATTTAAGAACAGATAATGAAAGACTACGAGAAGAGCAGGAGAAAATTCTCAGGAGTCTGTCCAATCGACAGAATCAACGGCATCCAGACCCCAGTGTGGAGGATAGGAAGAAAACCCCAAAGGCTCAACATGGTGAAGAGAACGCTGAGTCAGAGAGGCATGGGGAAGATGAGGAGGGATGCTCCGACAACATTTCCGACCAGCACAAAATGAAAAGACAGAAAACTGAGTTACAAGGTGAGTTTAAAAAGATCAAACCATCACTCTTTGATGGGGAAACGACAGAAGCAACAGAAGCATGGTTAATTGACATGGGAAAATACTTCCAGATTTATGAGTACATAGAAAAACTGAAGGCATGGTTGGTAGTTTATCAACTAAGAGGTAAGGCCACCCTATGGTGGGAAGAAATCAAAACAGTAAGGAAAATCAATGAGGAGCAGGTCACCTAGCAAGAGTTCCAAAAACATTTTAAGGATAAATATCTAACTGAACGGTATTACGATGAAAAGGAAAAGGAATTTCATGAGTTAAGGTTGGGCACCTTGACCATGGATGAATATGTGACACAATTCACTTCCCTGTTGTGTTGTGTGCCTTACATGCAAGAAGAGAAGGCCAAAATTCAGCGTTTCATCAGTAGTTTACCCAATTTTATGAAGGATAAATTACAATTTAAATACCCCAGGACCATGGATGACGTTGTTTGGAAAGCTCGCATCTGCTACCAGCAGATGAAACAAAAGAATGAAGGGTCAAAAGGGAGTCCAAATAGAAAAGGTAGAAGTTTGACCCCAAATAAACACTCCAGATTTTCTAATGGTAGAAACATGCAACAAAAGTCCCTCAACCGGTTTCCAGTTAGAAATCAATCAAGGACGGCTTATTCAGAAAACAGGCAACCAAAAGGTGTTATTGAATTAGTGAATGATCAACAACCAAAATTGTTGCTACAATGTTGGGTATGCAGAGAACCGCATTACTGCAGGAATTTCCTGCATAAGGCAAGAATAGAATAGTTATCAAACAGGCAAGAGACATCCATGGTTGGGGATGTGGCAAGAAGTATGCCCAGAATTAACAGAACTTTGGACGATCACTAGGCAGAATTCCAACCTACTATGATCGAATGTAAAGGTATGATTACTAAGAAACTCGTCTCTGTTTTATTTGACCCTAACGCTAGCTTAAGCTATGTTAGTCCTAAACTGGTAGATGAATCTCATTTACAGAGCAGTAAATTGTCAAAACCATGGTTAGTATAGCTAGCTATGGGAACAAAAAGAAGAGTAACTGTGAAAACAGAATGTTGCCCCATAACTATTTCAGGACAGTCCATTCACGTAGACCTTAATATACTTCCTTTGGGTTCATATGACGTGTTAATTGGAATGGATTGGCTGGAAGGTGTTGGTCCCTAGTAGATTGTAAATAGAAAACTGTTAGTTTCATTGATGAGTCAGGCTAAAGAAGGGATCTCCAAGGAATTAAGACTAATACCAAGTTACTTCGCATTACTACTAGTCAGCTAAGCAAATGTATTAAAAAGGGTTGTCAAGTATATGTTGTTCAAGTAGGATTTTTGAATACTAAACATAAAATGACCTCCCTGGAAGACATTCCTGTTGTTCAAGAATTTATTGATGTATTTCCAGAATCTATACCAGGGTTACCACCAAAGCGTGATATTGATTTCACCATTGAATTAATTCCGGGTGCAACCCCTATATCCAAAGCCCCGTACCGCATGAGCATACCTGAGTTAACTGAACTCAAAATGTAGTTACAGGAGCTTTTGGACAAAAAGTACATTCGTCCTAGTGTGTCCCCATGGGGAGCCCCTGTCCTATTTGTACAAAAAAAGGATGGAACCTTATGATTATGCATTGATTATCGACAATTGAACAAACTCACCATTAAGAATAAGTACCCCTTGCCACGTATAAACGATCTATTTGATCAAGTGCAAGGAGCTAAGGTATTCTCAAAAATTGATTTAAGATCTGGCTACCATCAAATAAGAATAAAGGAAGAAGACATCTGCAAAACAACTTTCCGTACTTGTTATGGACATTACGAGTTCGTGGTGTTGTTGTTTGGCCTCACAAATGCCCCAGCCACCTTTATGAGCCTAATGCATAGTATTTTCCAGCCATACCTGGACAAATTTGTATTGATATTCATTGATGATATTTTAATATACTCTAAAAATCAGGAGGAGCATAAGGAACATCTGAAAATAGTATTGCAGACACTAAGGGAGAATCAATTATATGCCAAATTTAGTAAGTGCGACTTCTTTAAAGATCAGATTCAATACTTGGGTCATGTTATATCAAAAGACGGTATCGCAGTAGACCCGGAAAAGATCAAAACAATCATGGAATGGACAACCCCAAAGAATGTCGTTGATATCAGGTCATTCTTGGGATTAGCCAAATACTACTGTAGGTTCATTGAAATTTTTTCAAAAATCGCCTTTCCAATGACCTCTTTAGAAAAAAAGGGGCGCGTCTTTCAATGGACCGTCGAATGTCAGCAAAGTTTTGAAAGATTAAAACATCTACTCATTACTGCACCGGTGTTAAAAGTAGCAAATCTGGAAAAGTCCTTCGTGGTTTGCAATGATGCAAGCAAATAAAGTGTCGGTGGGGTACTAACTCAAGAAGGAAAGGTGATTGCTTATGAGTCTCAAAAGTTAAAAGATTACGAACAACGATACTCCGCTTATGATCTTGAATTAACAGCAGTGGTACATGCACTAAAAATGTGGTGGCACTACCTGTTGGGGAAAAAGTTTTTGCTGCTGACGGATCATAGCAGCCTTACAATTTTTTTTAATCAACCTAGTTTAAACGCTCGCCAGGCTAGATGGACAACATTTCTGAGCAAATTTGATTTTGAAATGAAACATTTAAAAGGGAAAGAAAACCGTATTGCCGACACCCTAAGCAAAAAGGTGCATTGTGTTTATAAGATCCAAATGAGTCAAGTGAATTTAAATATTCCTAACATTGTTAAAGAGGCAACTAATAGAGATCTGGAATACACCATCCTTTGGTAACAGGGAAAAGAAAACTTGCTAAACAAGGAAAAATTAGAGTTTGAAATAAACTCTAACAACCTTCTGACATTTCGAAACAGAGTTTACATTCCTAACCAAAACTCAGTTAAACAACTAATATTGGACGAGTTTCACAGAAAACCTTGTATTGGCCACCTGGGTTAGCAGAAAATGTTTTCAACCATCAAAAAAGGATACTATTGGCCAGGATTGAGGAAGGATGTCACAAAATATTTGTCCAAATGCTTGGAGTATCAGTTAGTAAAGGCTAAGCACCAACATCCCGCCGGATTGTTACAACCATTGCCCATTCCTGAATGGAAATGGGAAACTATATCGTTGGATTTCATCACTGGGTTACCCCACACAAGGAAACAACATGACTCTATAATGGTGGTAGTTGATAAATTGAGTAAAACAACTCATTTCATACTTGTGAAATCAACGTATAAAACTGTGGAAATCACAGATATTTTTATGAAGGAGATTTTTCGTTTACATGGAATACCCAAGGTGGTGATCTCTGACAGAGATGTGAAATTCACATCCACATTTTGGAAGACTCTCTTTTCAGGATTGGGTACCCAGATCCAATTCAGTACTTCTTACCACCCCCAAACGGATGGGCAGATCGAACAGGTGAATCAAGTATTGGAGGACATGCTACACATGTTTGTAATGCAACAACCTCACAAGTGGGAGGACTACCTCCATTTAGTAGAATTTGCTTATAACAATGGGCATCACGAATCTCTAGGTATGAGCCCCTTTGAGGTGTTATACGGGAGGAAATGCAGGGTACCCATAGACTGGAATAACCCAGTTAATAAGCTAGCATTGGGTCCTGACATGCTAGTAGAGATGGAGGAAACCGTGAAGAAGGTTAGACAAAATCTTCGGGTGGCTCAAGATAGACAGAAAGTGTATGTGGATAAAAAAAGAACTTTCAGGGAATTTCAACCTGGGGATCACGTTTATCTAAGGGTTAAGCCCCAGAAAAGTTCCTTACAGTGGCGAGGTTGTGCTAAATTAGCACCCCGATATTGTGGACCCTTCCAAGTCTTAGAACGAGTTGGACCAGTGGCTTATAAGCTGGCACTACCAAGCCACATTCGGGTTCACAATGTGTTTCATGTGTCCCTACTAAAAAAATATGTGTATAATCCTCAAAAAAGTATTGATTGGGAAAACATTCAGGTCGAACCGAAAGGAGAATTCTTGGCAGAACCTCTTTGTATTCTCGACCAAAGAGAAACCAACTTACAGAAGCGAGCCATCACCTAGGTTAAAGTACAATGGAAGCACTTTGGTCTGGATGAGGCCACTTGGGAAGAGGAGGAGTTTATGCGGGAGACTTATCCAACCTTGTTTTCAGAAAACAGAGAGAACACCAGGGACGATGTTCCTCATTTGGGGGGGGGGATGTAACATCCCCAAGTCACTTAAAAGGACTAAAGTTACTAAGTTAATTTTGTTAAATGTTAAATTAGACTTTATTACATGTTAATGATTTAATATTAACTGATTGAGGCTAGAGTGCCATATATGTTGTGTTTACCAAAACTTTTGGTAAGGATGTTTTAATAAATAGTAATTGTTTAATGTAGTTAAAAGAAACAATTGCCAAGAAAAGACAGTTACTCTCTACCTGAAAAAGGGAAGAGAGGGAAAAATAATCCTAGAGCTAGGAGGGAGAAGGAAAAACCAGTGGGATTTTGCAGAACAAGACGGTCAATAGAAAGTACAGGACTTGAGGCTGGGTGGAAACCCTGATGCCCAAGGTACTGACTGTAGCTGGTTAATCCAGTGCGGAACACAGATAGTGCTTGGGGGAGAGTCTGGACGTAATTGCCAGACTCGTGGTTGGGAGGAAGAGACTATCAGACAGATAGGTAAAACAACGATCTGTTGAAGAATAATTGTCCACCAAACAGATAAGTAAATATTAAATTCTCATGAGTAATTGTTCAGCTCTCTGATAAGTTCAGATGTTCTAGACAAAAAGTATAGTGGTGAATTAGTTAACTATTAACTGACACAGGCTTGAATTTATTATTGATAGATTTAGGATTGTAAAAACAAGATAAATGATTGCGCATACACATATATACATTCATAAACGAATTATCACAGGAAGTTGTAGGTCTTTGTTTAGTAAAAACCAATCATATAACTAAATCATATAAAAGAGAATTATGTACAAATTTAGAATCGGTACTATAGTAATATTCATTGGCTAATAGAAATAAGGAATCATTTAGAAAATTAAAACAAGTTGATCCAAGAATGAGTATAGATAAGCCAAGACTATGATTCATAACCAGCATAACCGAGTATCTTTTATATTCATACATATAACAGAAAATTACCATATTAGGCAGAAGGTGTTAGCCTTTGCAAACCATGTTATTTATATTGTATTCCTACAAGATACTGGAAATAGAAGTTATTTCCTATCAGGCAGTAAATTATGAGAATATCCCCTACAATCAATAAATACTACGAATACCAAGCTTCAGATGTTTGATTTTCATAAAATGCATATCTTAATTAGAAACAGAGAAGTAATGCGAAAGAAACCTCATGAACAGTAATAAAATTTTATACAACATTTGTTTGCAAGGAAGTAGTCCGAGCTTAATCCAATATTCGGTCGCGTAGGGCAACTTAAAGACATCCATCATTAACAGTACTTCAAACCTACTCTGTTCGAGCTAACAACTTTAACCGAGTATTAAAGTGTTGATATATGAATAGATGTAAACCCTTAAAAACCCTTAACCCTAATTTTAAACTAGACCCATGAGCCATAATCTTGCAACGGTGAACGAGTTCTGTTCCCAACCTCAGAACAACTTAGGAGTAGTATCATAGCTAGAGGAGACCCAACCTGTACATATGATGAAGAACCTGGTGAGGATTCGATCTTCGGGTGTTGTTCTCCAAATAAACCAAGGGCAGCAACATACCTGTATCAAGCAAATATGTTATGAGTTGAGGGCTTGAAACCCAAAATCTTAACTAAACAAAAGAAAGACAAATGAACAACCGATAAGGCATACCTACGGATGAAATGTAAGCTCAAAATCTCGTTGACATCCTAACAGTTCAAACCAGTTTACCCTGGCTAAGATCTTTATTCGAAACCATGAATATGTTCAAAGGGAGTAGTCTTTCACAAGTCTGCGAAGGGATTACCTGGCCTTTAGTGATGTGTATATGTCCCGCCAGTGGAGAGCTGAACATTCCAACCTCTCTGGACACGAAAGTCCAGGGTCGGCGCTGCAAACCACCGCGCACAGTCAATCACCATGCCTCAACCCTTCAAAGGAAATGTACATATTATGAATGCAATGAACAAATGAACTGTAAGAGAATTCCCTTACCTGCTTCGTCGTGAGAAAAGGCTAGCAACCATGAGGTCAGGGTTCGAACCTTCTCGGTTGTCGTAGAGGCTAACTGTTGCGGAGCAAGAATCCAAACTCAACTAGTGAAGAATGACAGAGTATCGGCCAAAGAGGGGTAAGTTGGTTAGGTATAACCCTAACGATTCAGCATCGTGAGATCCTTTCAGATCGACGGTCAGTGTAGAGCCACTTGATGTACCTGGTCATTAATAACCCTTGTCTCTTCTTTAGTGCGTGGCCATCTATGGTACACTTGGGATCCGACCCAGGTTGGGAAGGGGGCCACATCTGTTTATTTATTTCAAAAGATTTGTTTACACGGGGTTATGAATTTAATCGTATTGGTAAATAATTTAAGCCATGTGCAATCCATATCCATATATTAAAACTTTAATTATGATGAGATTGACCATATGTGGAATTAAGGTTATTACGAATATGTAAGTTAATACATTCGGAATAATGAAATTTTTTTTTTTTTACATATCTTTGTTACAATATATATATTCAAAAATCTATCATCTATATATCAAATTGCAATATTATTATATTTAAATTAAATAGTCGATATTAACTACTATGTCACACTTGTTTCATTATGTACAAAATTTTTAAATTAATGATACATTTAATCTGGGAAAATTCATATTATAAAAGATATCCTCAAATTATAAAGTATAGCTTCGATCTTTTAACTTTTCAGAATATTAAAATGTCTTTAAATTTGTTAATAAGGTTCCCAATAAACTTATATATAAATAAATAATTATAGTCAGACATGAATAAAATACGTATTCTTTTTAAAATTTCATAACCCACTTTCCCCGAGGCCAAAAAAAACAGAGCAAATAATTTCACCCTTCAAAAGCAACCACCTCTAACTGGTTGGAGTTTAAAGTATTCCTCGCCGGTGGACCCCTTGCACAATACTTGGATGTTGCCGTCGGAAAGTACATCGCGATAACTACAACACGCAACGGGTTCAGAAATAACTGAGTAAAGCGCCGGCACCACCCTCGAAACGTAACGAAGAGCCCAGTCGTTAATGCCGGTAACCCGGTCACCTCGATGGAACAGCTAATTCCATTCTGACCTGGGTCCGCCTACGAACCTACGATAAACAAACCACGGACCGAGAGAGCGAAAGAAAGGACGTAGGACGTGGGCCCCCGTGTAGAAGGTGGTCTGCCGCTATACGGACAGAAAGACGTGGGGGCCACGCAATAATGAAGTATTCAGTGTAAAATGGGGTATATGTGGTAAGAGAGAAAGGAGTTGTCTATAATGTGATTTTTTGGAGATTTCGGTGACGGAATCCGGCGGAAGAAATTGAACTTAAATTTTGATTTGTTGCAGTTAAAATGGTTTTTTAACTGCATATTTGGATTCAGCACCCTCGGAAACCCTTGCGACGCTTTCATTGTGCAGAAACTAGCTATCAAACTTGCAATTCCAATAAATTCCTGCCGGATTTCGACCGGAAAAACCCGCCAAAAAGACTTTCAAAAAGTCACGTTATAGACAACTGCAGAGAGAAACATCAGAATCATTTCCGTCGCCGTAGTTATTGTGGAATGTGTGTGGAAAGTAAAGGTGTCAAAACAATGCGTCTCGTCATGCGGAAAATGCTGCGGCACATTAAGAGGGTAACGTACAATAATGTCACATTTAAAGGAAACACCATGGCAGATTTCATGAGTGGATGAATATGACCGCAGAAGTTCGATCGAACAATTATTAAATAAAATAAAATCTTCAAAAGAAACAAGCAAAACGTTAGCCACCCGGTCACATAAAATTTATCGTACCGAGACACTGACCAAAGTAGAGTCGGATTCCCAGAAAATGATGGAAGCCCGCACTGACGTGACAGGTAAATAAGGTGCCCTGATCAAATTTGCATGGTAGGTTTTAATGGTAAGTTCAGCGATGGAATTTGATACGCAAATTGTTCCTTAAGGGGCGAAATTCATATTCAGGTTATATACAATAGAAAAATCTGTAAAATTGTGATATTTCTTGTGAAGATGGGTTGGGAGGTGTGATCAGGTTAAATACAATAGAAAAATCTGTAAAGTTGTGATATTTTTTTTGTGAAGATGGGTTGGGAGGTGTGAAAAAGTTGTGATATTTTTTGTGAAGATGGGTTGGGAGGTGTGAAAAAGTTAAATTTATTGTGAGTGTTTTGAAATTTTAATTTTGATAGGGTTTGTTTATTTTAAATAAATGGTAAATTTAGTTAAAAATTGCTTCTATTTAAAAACGTTGTTGGTTTATCACTTTAATTTTTAAAGAAAAACAATTTAAAATTAATTATTCATAATTTTAAATACTTGTATTTTTACTTTTTAAAAATATATTTTAGGTTGGAGTACTTAAGTTTAGATTGTTATTTAATTTAAGGAAAATAAAAGAAATAATTTCTATAGATCTATTTTAACTAAATATCTAGTAATAGAGGATCAAATCTCTTAAAGTGTAAAATGAAAATTTGTAATTAAGATATATATCATATGGTATTTTTCATTGTTTATATAAATGTTTGAATGTATAAAATGGATTTAATGTCTTCAAAATTTACATGGAAATTTGGATTGTGTATGCTTTTTTTCCAGAGGAAATATCTAAGCAGATCCATCTATCCAAGAGAAACCTTGGGACCTTCCATTAGGGTGGTTCTTTTAGCAATGAGAACTTGAAAAATTGAACTAACCCTCTACCTTTTGAATTGTGTAAGATACATAGCTTAAATTTACAATTCAAACACACTTTTGGTTGATTTCAAACATGATCAAGAATTTACTTTAAAAAGGATCACAATGTGTATATAATATATACACATTTAAATATTTTTATTGAAAGATTTTATTTATGAGTCACATTGAGTTTTTTATTATTAATAATATTTTTTTAAATGTTACATATTAATTTGATATTAAGAATTAAATGAATTATATATCTCTTTGAATTTTTTACTTTTAATTATTCATTCTCTTTAAGCATGAAATATTTTATTATAATGGACACTAAATAAATTATTTATTTATTTATTTTCTTTCCATATACATATGCATGAAATTAAGATTGAAATAAATTAGTTAACATGTGTATTTAAAAACATTATTTGAGTTATATATTAAAATATTTTTAAAAAGTTTATTTAGGTGATGTATCAAATTTTTTTTAGAAAATATAATGATATTTCATATGGATATCAAAATATTTTATTAATGGTTAAGAGTGGGTAAAATATGAATATTTATTTTTGTTTTTTATTATAGTTAATATTTTTGTTTTTAAGAACATATATATATATATATATATATATTTTAAAAGAATGTCTATCAACTTGTGGTTGAGCATGCACTCTCATACTTGACTGTGGAAAAAATCTCTCAGAGAATTATACATCTCTCTCATACTTGACTGTCGAAAAAACCTCATAATAAATAACAGTAAATTTTATTTTAAATGAAAAAAGTAAATACAAATTATGTTTTAATTATTATTATTTTTAAATATTTTGTTTTTTAAATAGTATTTAACCATTTTAAATGTTACTTTAAAAGAAAAATAGCTATATTTTAACACAAAAATAAATACTAATTTATTTTGGAAATAGAAAATTTATAATATTAAAAAATTAATATTTTAATATTTATTAATATAATCTTAAATGATTTAATATAAATAAAACTTAATATCTAAAATAATTTATTAATAATTTGGAAAACTTTTACTCTTACTGAGACCGATCGGTTTTAGACCATTTCGGTTTTAGACCATTTTATATAGACTATCTTTAATAGGATCATATACATATAAGTAACGTAGAACTTTAATTCTTTACGCAATCTTATCCTTTATTACAATTTAATCTCTTCTCAAAAAAACAAAATTTAAATCTTATTATATTTTTAAAAATAATAAAATAAATAAATTATAATTAAAAAAAAAAAAAAAAACATCATATTGATTTATTTAATATAATTATAGAATTAATAGAGTATTGTAGAAAGATTGTCTTTATATGGAAATCCATTATGCTAAACGATAGTTGAGCATAGTTAAATATAGACATAACATACGTTAGTGTTTATATAGGTTGTGTTTGTAATATTAATGAATTGGATTTAATATTAATTTAAAGATTGACATTCTTAAGGTTTAATATTATTGATAGGGTTTATAATATTAATGTGATGTATTTAATATAAATCTATTGAGTTTATTAATCTTTTGGGTTTATAATATTAATCCATTCAGTTTATTAATATTATTATTGTTAATAAATTTTCTTACCAGTATTAATTAAAAATAATATTAATCTTTTAGATTAAAAACATTAATCTCCTAGGTTTATTATTATTACTATTAATTGAGATTTTTTAATATAATAATTGTTTTGTAAGATTATTTTTATCATTATATATTTTATCGATAACGATATTAAATTTATACAATTAAAGATTTTTAACCACATTTACTAATGTGGCTATGCATGTGATTGATATATAGTTATAGACTTATCTCAACCACATTTATTTAAATAAATGTGGTTGTGCTAGTATATTTATATGTCAATCACAAATATTTTATTGATGTTAGTTCCAAACTTATAACACAAATTTAAACTTATAAACTAGCAAAGTTTTTAGACTTTTAGTGTGACTGTTTTCAAAATTTGACATACTAAAGTTTGATGTTATTTATGGTGACTCAATTGTGTTGCATTTTTAAACATAACTTTTGTTGTAGAAAATTTTCCATGTGAAATTTTTTATTGGGATATTTTATTCATTTATTTTCTATTATCATTTTTTTCATATCATCATAGATTTATCTTAATTCTAGATTTATTAAGAGTTTTAGGATATTTATTTATTTATTTTCTATACATAGATTTATCTTAATTCTAGAGTTGAGAGGGATTAAATTACTCAAGATTCAAACTTGAGAAAATGTTTTTACGGATAGATTTGATTTCTCTTTGGAGTTAAGATGGACCTCTGCTGGTTTTCAATAACACACTAATAAAATGTTTTAACTATAAGAAACTTTTAATTTTCACTTGTTTGTATAATATATATACATAGTTGATGTTAAAATATTTTACTTATAATTCTCCACATTAAAATGTTAATACATACCCCTCATATTTAGAGAACATCTCTCTCTCTCTCTCTCTCTCTCTCTCTCTCTCTCTCTCTATATATATATATATATATATATATACACACACACACACACACAAAATATGTTTTTAATTGTTCTCTCTCTACTAATATATATACATATACAGACATTGAATTATGTGAATTAAGGCTTTATATTACTCAAAAAACATAGTTACATGGATTTCAAAAGTGACCATGGAGGATAAAACCTCTCCTCATCTTGTTGCCATTGATGACCAGAGGACCAAAAGACTCCCATAACTAGATTACATTGAGGCCAAGGCTAGAGTTGGTTTGTATCGCTACCCAACTATCCCATACATATATAACAAATAGATTACCCAAGTATAAGTGTTGCCTACAACTTTCAAACAACAAAATATCCCACCAGAATTCCACATAAGAGACCTTAAAAAATTACTATGACCAGTACACAAACAACCAAATTGAGACTAAAGTGTCACATTTAACCATTTCTCTACAACAAGTATTCCAAAAGAAACAACAAGTTCCCTGCAAAAAGGGCCCAGAACCACCATGAAGATCACAACGTCGTGACTAGCTTATGACGACACAACAAGGAGACCAAAAGAGATAACAAGTGTCCTACATAAATGAGACAAGAACCACTAGAAGACCAACATACTGCACCACCCACCATCAATGCTCTGTGATCATTATCTGAGGACGAAATAATTGGTGGAGTGCATGCACTGGAACCAGGAGGATCCATCAGGTTCCAACAATCTAAATCATAGGAAATATGGCTCTCCACATGCGCCATGTAGAAGTTAATCTTATCAAAGAAAAACTCTAATTCTTGTGCATCGTCCTGATGTCCTCCAGGGATGCAAAAACATTATATTTATCCACTTTCTTATCCTTTAAGACTAATCCCAGCAAGGTATTTATTTTCCAATGAAGAGCCACAGAGTTTAGGTACTACTTCCTCCTTTCCCTAGTATGCCCAGGCTCAGGAACCCAAGCTGACATGTCCTCCAAAAGCCTAGAATCCAAAAGAGATGATTTTTTTCTCCCGCTTGGGTCTCAAGCTTACAAATTTCTTTCCGAGTATCTGGTGAAACAACATTGAAAGAGGTGGTAGCCAAGTCATGGGAAAAGTGTCTCGCACCTTGTTTCCCTGGCTGAGCCCTGCCAGCTCCCACCCTTATGCACCTTATTCTCTATCTTAGAGAATTTGGCATTATGACTAATGTGTTGTTCTTGATGGCAACCTACTTGATGAGTTGTTTTTTGATGGCAACGTACTTGATGAAGATGTCAATAGGATGTGTCTACATGTGAAAGAAATATTGGATAATGGAATATCAGTTCAAAGACAAAGGAATGATAAAGATGAAGTTTTAAGAAGTATATGTGGTTTCTGTGAATCAAAACCACGTACATATGCAGGTATGGAGAATAAAAGGTGCATACAGTTTTTGCACCATGGTATTCTAAATACCAAGGGTATTTACCATGGTATTGAGCCCAACAATAGATATTTTATCCCATCAAACAATACCATCGACATTAGTGTGGTTTTGACCTTTGGTATTGAATAAGGGCTAAGATATATAAGGAGATAAAGATCAAAGTATTTGGGTGTGCAAGTAATGAATATTGCATAGTTAGATTTGAAGCGGGTGTACATGTAATGGGTTATTAATGAATATTTTGATCTGAAACTAAGTATGCACCCGAGGATTTGATGATGGATCAGTTCCAATAGATCTAAAATGACTACATTGATCATGGATTGATTTGATCTGTAACATTTATGTTTGACACATGTTTTATTATGTATGTTGATAGATGGGTTTTGTTATGAAGATTTGATGTGCAGAGAAGCTATAAGTCAATAGTTGTAGATATGTACATGCATGTACATACGTGGGTTTAATACTGGTAATTTTCATATCATTTCAGATTTATACATGAGTGTGATTCCTGAAAAGCGCATATACACGCGGAAGTGTTTTATGGAAAGCGTGTATATAAGTTAGGGTTTTATTGAATAAGATATCTGATCAGTCTAATCAGTCTTGCAGTTTTCTCTTGTCTTTCAATGAAGTCTTATTTGATGATCTGAGTTTAACATTGATGATTGAAGACGCATTTTTGATTGGAGACTGATGATACTGCTAGTTGTATGTGATTAAAGATCTCTGATGGTTCTATGATTATTTTAGAGTAATTCAGTGGGGTGTAACTCAAAATGACATTGATTTAGTTTCAGGGTTCAATGTTTTGAGATCTGTACACAGGTATGCTTCAAGGAAGTCGCGTATACACGTGGATTTTCTAAAGTAAAGTAGCGTATATATTCTGACATTTTATTGATCATGGTTTTCAGTTGGTTCAGTGAGTTGATGCAGTGTTTGGGTTCAGTATTGGTATTCTAGTTATAGTGATCTAACTGCTTTGGTTGTTTGAGAATAAGTTGATTGATTTGGGTCTCAGTTGGTTCAGTGATTGGTTGATTCAGTTGGTTCAATGATTGAGTGATTTGTTGTAGTGATCAGTTTCAGTTTTGATATTTGGTATTGGGCTTAAATGATGGTAGTGGGTCTAGTCTGAAAATTTGATGAAATGTGGCTTACAGATTTGATGTTTTTGTTCAGGTGGATCCAGTATGAAAATTATGAAACGTGGTCCACGAAAGTGTTGAGGATTGGATCCTTCAGTAAGGAAGTCAAAGCTTCCTTCTAATGGTAGTTGGTAAATCAAATTAGGGGGTTGGAGCTTCCTTCTGGTGGGTGCTGGTAAACAAGATCAAGGGGTTCGAGCTCCCTTCTAGTGGGTGTTGGAGAATGAGAGAAGGTTTTAGCCTTCTTCAGGTGGGTGCCTATGTGCTGGTATGAGACTGCACCAATACACGATTGTAAGATGTTTTATTTATAATAAAAGATAAAGACAAAGACGACAACAGTAGTGGTATTTTCCCACATTTGGTTTCCACCTAAAAATCCTGGTGTTCATATGTGTTGATATATTGCTTATGTGTGATGGTTTATTCTATTCTTACTACACATAGTTACTGTTTAATTAACTCCTAATGAAGTACTGATAGACTGGTTCAAGTTAAACAGATGATGGAATAACTAAAAAGTTAGTTAACAAGATATATGCTAGTTGTCTGCATAACAGTCGCGTGCATACACATGTTTCTTTCTGTAAAGTTGCATATAGAAATATGGATAATAAAATAGAAGTTTAAGTGAGTTTTAAAATATTTATTCACACCCCCCCCCTTCTCGATATTTTTCCCAACAATTGGTATCAGAGCAGGTCCTTCAGAAGAAGCTTGATCACTTGAAGGAGATCTATCAAGATGATGGGAAAGGAGAAGATAGCTCGAAGGAGGGTTTTATAAAACTATGATATTGACATATCAAATTCAGTGACAATTACAGATATCAACAAATATTCAACTTTGGGAGCACCGCGCTTTCTATTGATCAAGAATGAAGAAGACAATAACAAAGAATTATCAAGTATGGGCTTTTGTTCTAACTGTGGTCCATTTCCTTGTCTATGCAATAATGATAGTGATGATGACAGTGAAACAACTGAACTTGCGCCAGGGAAAATTTTAAGAACCCCCCAAAATTTACATGTATAATAAATGGGCGAATCTCCATGGTATATAGGAAAAATGGAAGGCGATTTTATCAATAATATGATATGTATATATAATTTTTTGGTGAATCTCTCGCTAGGCATGGCGAATATTTTACTCAATTATAAAATCTTGTGTTTATTGAATACACAAATGAAATCATTGCATTTCTTTAAAATATCTTTTGAAATCAAAAATACCGAAATTACATATCGATAACTTAGTGGATGTAGGATAAAATTCACCCGTGCCATTCACAGAAAGCATGAGAAAAAACCTAATAGTATATATAAAACCAAGAAAAATTCAAATTCATCACTTCTAGGGACCTCGTAACCACCCTGCCAATACACAAGTATGTTCTTGTTTGCAATTAGAAAAATTACCCAAATTACAATTTGTTTACTCCAGTATATGTTGGAAAGTTATAGAAGGATGGCTAGTGCAATCAATCCATTCCTTTTAGATCTGGATTTGTTTCAGTTTAAAACAGAAGTATAGAAATATACTTGTTCAATGTCTATGCTTTAACCATTCACCTTAAGATGTTTTTACAATATAATTTCCTAAGTCTATTTAATATCTTCGTTATCATAAAAACCAACCTATATCCATCTTAACTCCACATCTACCACTCTTAGGGGGATGAAATCTATTTATCCCTCTAAGCACTTGGTAGACCCAGAATTAAGATGGATCTAAGATGATAGAATTTCCCCTTTAAATAGTGTATGCTCACATTAATACCATGGGTCAATACCATGGGTTATCATAAACCTGGAGCTTAAAAATTACTATTAGTAATTTATAAAAATTAATAAAATTAATAGTTGATTTTTATTTTAACCAAGCTAAAATGTTTAACATACATTAAATTACAACATCCATTTTTACTCTTGATCGGATCAAATATTTTGTCACTCTATGCTAGTTTGCATATCACGATATTTGATACCTCTCGGGGGTTAGTAGATCCAGAGTAAAGATGGATCTATGCAGTTTAATTCCCCCATTTAGATAGGCTACATTCTAGGTGAATACCATGGGTCAATACCATGTGCCATTTTGGTGAATACCATGGGTCAATACCATGTGCCATTTTTATTTTTAATAATACTAATATTAGGGTTAATAATGTTTTTTTGCATGGTATTAATAACAATCTAGTCCATGGTATTTGTCCCATAGTATTTTGCCCATAGGTTTCACCTAAATATAACGCATTTTTTGAGTGTTCGTAAATATAAGGTGACTTATGGAGTAAATATAAAAAAATGTTTTATTTGTTTACCATACCTCTCGTTTATTTATATTTTTATTAATTTACCATACCTCTTTTACAAATATGGTATTTGGCCCATAGGATTCACTTAAATAAAACCTCTTTCTTGAGCCTTCATAAATAGAACGAGAGTTATGGACTAAATATAAAAAGAGGTTTTATTTATTTACCATGCGTCTAGTTTATTTATATTTATATTTATTTACCATACCGTTTGAGTAAGTATAAAAAGACATTTTATTTATTTACCATACCTCCACTTTACTTATATTTTTATTTGTTTACACCCTTGCATGTATATAAGGTGACTTATGGAGTAAATATAAAAAATGTTTTATTTATTTACCATACCTCTCATTTATTTATATTTTTATTAATTTACCATACCTCTTTTATAAATATGGTATTTGGGTCTTTGGCCCATAGGATTCACTTAAATAAAACCTATTCTTGAAAATGGGCGAATGGAAGGTTGTAACTCCTAATTTCAAGGGCTAAATTTACCTTTTTTACCCTCTTCCTTAAAATAAGGTGTGCTATTTGAGGTAATTTATAAAAATGTACTATGATACAAAATATTCGCCCACTAAAAATTTAAAACCCCTTAATTTCGCCAAAGGGCGAACATTCGCCCGTAAAATTTTCTATGACTTGCACTCATGGGTAAAAGTGAAAGTAAGCACTCGAAAGAGAAAACAAAATAAAAAATGATGCCTCTAGAAGTATAAGATCAAGGCAAGTCAGAAACAATGGACAATGCAGATGTCAATATGCTAAGCAAAGAAAATTATCAATAATGGAAAGAAAAGATGAAGCCTAATCTAATGGACCTTGATGTTTGATATCTAGTATGCAATGGCTACACCAAGATTCCTCCATTAGACGAGGAAGTGAAAAAGAATAGTAAGGCTTTGAGTGACATCTTTTATAACATCCCTGATTCAACATTAAAATAAGGTCACGCATTATACAACTGCAAAGCAAGTGTGGGATAAGCTACAAGCAATCCATGAAGAAATCCCAAAGGAAGATTCCTCATCAGGGGAAATACCAGGTAATCTCATTCCTAATAATAAACATGATAACAAAACAACCTTTGTTATGTGAGAAATTTTTTATCTTAGAACAAAAATTGATCTTGCTTTGAAAAAGATTGTTAATCTTAAAGATAAGTTGCAGACATATGATAACAAGGATCATATTAAATCAGTAAATGCTGTTGTGGAATCTAAACAATATTGTGAAGGTCTTGAAGTTGAGATCGTCTCTCTAAGAGAAGATCTTGAAAAATCAGATAAGCAGAATGAAGAACTACTTCAAGCATTTGAAGAACAAGAAAATGGGCTGAAAGATGAGATTCTCAAATTAAAGGAGCAAGTGGAAGAAGGAAGAAGGGTTGAAGAAGGTATGAAGAAGCAGTATCTAGAAAAGGAAAAGCAATATCAAAGAATGGAGGTTGAGGTAAACATTCTAAAAGGTAAATTAGAAGAAAAATATAAACATTTCTAATTTCAAGATAGTGCTAATATTTTGGATAATATTCTTAGTAGTCAAACGTCTCACATCAAATATGGTCTTGGTTTTGATGAAACTATTTAAGGTGAATATAGTTCACAAGCCGATGCAAGGAATTTAAAGGGTAAAAATGTAAAACCTGAAATGCTCAACAAAGAGATAAGAAGTCAACCTCATCAACAACCAAGGAAAGTGAACCTTCAATGAAAATAATTTACTCCTAATTATAGAAATGTTAATCGATTCTCTTCTCTGATCAATAATTTTTAATGTTTTATATGTCATAACTATGGACACGTTGCAACCAATTGCAGAAGTAGACTGTTTCAATCACAAGCTAATAACTAATTCACAAAAATATCATCAACTTCCAGGTACTCAGGCTACTTTAAAGGATATTGTTTTTCTTGCAATATATTTGGTCACAAATCTATTGATTGCAATAGAAGGAATATGAAATAGAAATATTATGATTCCTCTACTCATGTAAGATGTTATTCTTGTAACAAGTTTGGACATGTAGCAAAAGAATGCGGGAACAAATCTATGGATCGCCTCAGACGACATGGAAAGCAATCAGATAAGAATATTGATGGATCCACCAACATTTCTCATAATAAGCAAAAAGAAGAAGAACATATAAGGTGTGGTCTTGCTCTTTTCTCATTTGAAGAAGAAGATGGATGGTACATAGATAGTGAATGCTCTCATCACATGACTGGAGATAAGAGTAAGATGGAGTCTCTCAAGAAAAACCACTTCACAGGAGGAAAATTTTATTCAGTATCACTTGGTTGGTTGTAAGGTCTTCAATGGGAAACTGTTGCCAAGGGTATACTTCACAGCTCCAAATATTCATAATGATGCAAATTTTACAATAACCATAATTCATGATTTTCTTTCTCATTGGTCTGGTAATCTTACTGAAGTTTTGTATCTACAATTACACAATACTTGTCGTGAAAACAAAAATCAAATTGTTTTTGGATATCTAAACACGCTTGTTGAATTGAGAATTTTTTAGAAGGTAAAGGTTGGTTTCCTTCTTGTTGGGAACACTCATGACCATATTAATAAGATGTTCATTCATTTTTCAGTCACATTGAGGAGGAAGTATGTTGGGAGCTTGCCATCGTTAATTTAATGTATTAAGAAATCATACATGCCAGAGACTATTTTTGATGTGTTGGAAGAAATTGTTGACATGCGAAGGTTTATTCTAGGATCACATGGTGAGGAGAAATGCATTGAACAACTTAATGACATTAGCTTCCAACATCAATTTCCTATCAAAAAAACTGATCGGAAAACACTAATATGGGGCAAGAAATATTCAACTACTGCAGAATGGGCGTCGTCACAGGTTTGAAATTTTTGAAGTTCATTCCATATCATCCAATATTTGCGTCAAATATATTATTATTACAATCAGGTGCTAAAGTTCATAAGGCATGCAGGCAGAATAGAGATATAAATTATTCAGATTGCCTGGAAGAAATTAAAAAATGTACTAGATACACATATGAGTACTTTGATATTGTTGATTCAGTTTGGTGGGAATATTTTTTCAATAATCAAAGTGATATCATTTCAAGAACAACAAATGAAGAAGTACCTTTGAAAACTCCATTTATTTGGCCACAAAATGTGTCAAATGAACATGAGGAAAGAAACATTGTTGAACAACAACAATCTCAAGGTATTATTAATTCGTCACAGGTAGAGGAAAGAGAAATATATATTGGTTCCATAAGATATCATGCACAACGTGCAGCCATGGAAGACCTTTATAGGGGTTCAATACAGGATATTAAGGAGGGCTGCATGATCGTAGTGCTAGCAGATGGAGATGCCAATGGCTATCCATTCTAAGTTGCTAAGGTTATAAAGGTCATTCTAGAAAATGAAGATGTTGCAGGTGTTGAAGTACATTGGTATGCCACAAATACACACCCCTTCAATGGTGTGTATAAGCCATAGATGGTAGTTGATAAACAAAAATGGCGGAAAGAGAAAAAGAAAGGGTACAAATATAAATCATCGCCACACAGACCTCTTAAAATTGGAGGATGTTCACATACTTGTTTATGACTTCAATTTAACAAAGAGAGGAACTCTTCGCTTCAAGACGATAGAGATTCTAAAGAGGTTGTTACCAAAAAAACAATGTTGAGATGGGAGTCTACTGAACCCAGTCGTAGATCTAGAAGAATTTTGAAACCTGAAATGGTGGGCATGCATGTGGACTCAGATGGGGCACTAGTTGTTGAAAGAGAAAAATATGGAACGTCTTCATCTGCATCCATTCATTCATATGAAGATGTGAATTTTGATGGTGTGCAAGAAAATATGAGTGATTTTGAATAATTGTCTAAGACAGTTTATAGAACTGATGTTTGCATAGTATCTTGAAATAAAATTTTTGATTTCCATATGATGTTAAATGAAGTTATGAGTCATTTTTATGTTTGTTGGATTATATGTTTTAATTATGATGAGTTTTATTGTTTAGAATATCCACAATGCAATAATAACTTAGAGATATAATTTATGTTTCATTCAATCTACAAGTATTGACATTTTGATTAATGTAGTCATGTAATTTGTTTATAATGTCATGGTTTAAATGTGTTGAAAACTTAGATTTTTTTAATTCTATGGTTGAAATATATATATATGTTATGGTTGAAAACAATTAGAATTTTAGCAACATGGATGAAAACTAATGGAATTTTAATGTGTTTTAGATCCCATTATTTTATCTTTATCGTCATTACTAAAAAATGTTGAAATTATACCTAGGAAAGAAAAATGTTATTCTACCAAAAACATTAGTGTATTTTTTTCATTTATTTTGCAAAAAAAAATGATTTTACTACCATTTTTAAGTATGTTGAAAATTAACCCTAAAAAAAACATCGTTCTAGAATACACACTTTTCGTTTTTAGGACCGTTTTTCATTTTTTGGGGGGGTTTTTTGGCTAGAGTTCCCGTTTCAAAGTTTATGTTGTTGATATTGCATGGTTGATTAAAACTTGTTGGCATGATAATAAATGAAGTCAGGACTTGATATGATCTATCCTTGTCTCCTGGTTGAAAGAATTGATACTGTGATGTTGATGACTTTGATCATGGTTGTGATGTGACTTCTAAGATTTGATAAGATGACTCTGTTGATGTGAGGGTATAACATTGATTTATGTAATGCTTATTATGTTGGCTTTGTAAGGATTTTGGCTTAGATAATTGCATGAAACAAGCTCCCTAACCCAAATTTGTCTATATTTGACAGTTATCTGATCAAGTCAGGATGATGAGTTCCAAGGTATGGATTTGATTTTGACTATAGTTTTGGTTTTATAACCTGATGGTATACTCTTGATAGGTGATGAGCCTTTGATGATCTAAATAAGAGTGAGATCGCTTCTTAAGCTCGAAATGATGTATCATGGCATGATGAATCGATTTATAGAATTTGAAAAAGAAATTCTATATTACAAAGCTATTGAAAAATGTTTTTGAATAGAAATGAAAATCCTTGGATACTTCGATTTGAAGTTCAAGATGTTTTTGAACTTAACATGGCATTTGATAATTGATTGAAGCATTGATGTTCCATTTTAAACATCCATATGTATATGTATGATGTGTATAGAACCTGAATAAATTCATGAGTGAGCCGCTTCATTCACATAGAGTTGCCACCGAGCATCCTTTGAAGTATCTGCATGAGATATTCTATTTTTGAGGTTGAGATATTTCTCCTATGATATGTGACTGCATGGATGGATTGTTGTTGATAGAGATTATTGTTAAGCACATTTGGATGAGAGATCCATAGTACGATTTAGGATGACTACAATGTTACTAGCATGGCTAGTTGTGAGGCAGGATAAAGAAGCTCCTTAGAGAGTTGTCTGAGCATGATCTGGATATGACATGGATACATTGTGATGACATAGAGTGAGATCTTCTTGGCAGGAAGTCCCATATTTATAGTTGGGACTGAGATACTCTCATATATTGAGATAATGCAATTGTTCGAAATAAGCTCAGGGTTGTGGTTGGAACCTCCTTGAGAGGGAGGATAATTATGGTATCCTTTTGAGATTTATATGATTATTTATGTTCTGACATGGTATTTGATTTGATGTTTTGTATGAATAGGAAACAACTGCTATTGAAACAAGCAGATACCATATTTGAGTATGATGAGAGCATCGCTAATCGAGGACATTGAGGCAACTCTTCCTCCATGTCTAAGCTCCAAGGGTGAGGAATTGAGATAGAGGGCTCCTGGCATTGAGGGAACTTTGGAAAATAGGGTATGACCCGTATCTGTTACCCATAGGGTTGAAGATGTTTCTCCCCTATCTTCATAGGGTCGGAGAATGCTTCTCCTTTGTTTAGTCTTTGTAGAGTATACCATAGTTGGTATCATACCCACATGTTGGGCTTGTTGGGAATACCACTCCTCGTTTGGCCAATGAGTTGAGAGTGTACTTGGGGTGTACAACCCAAGTCGATTATGATGTAAGTGTTCTACCACATGACTATTTAGGGTCATCGATGGGAATATCATTAGGAAATAGGATGGGTTGAGATAACCCTATGCGATTCCAGGTTGATATTGAGCTCCCTGATGATATCCAAAGGTCGAGATGTGCTTCCCTGTGTGTTTGGATATCCTACTACTCAATATGGGGTTGTATATGTATAACTCCCCCATGAGATTCTGGCTTGAGATGTGCTCTATTAGGGTCCTAGGGTCTAGGGATCAAAGTGTTTGTTCGTCTTTGTATTCATTTTGGGGGTTTGTATGTCGGTTTAGCCTATGAATCACTGATGTCATAGTCTAAAGGGTCATTTTCTAAGGTCACTGTAAGATTTCCATGTCATAAAGGGGTCTTTAAATACAGAAAGTGGTTTCTCTTAAGCACGAGGAAAAGAACAAAAACCTACTTAAGTGTCTTCACAGATGTTACGGTTTTGGAGATATGCAATGCTGTTGGAGGCTTATTTTTCAAAACATAAAATTCTGCATTTTCTCCTGTTTCAGTCATTGTTTTTGGCGCACTTTTCTAACAGATGGAAGTGAATTTTCAAAAAATAAAATAGGATTGTGTTGAAAATGGGACAAATAAAAAAAACTCTCTCATTTTTGGCACATGTATCACGATTTTGGAATTATGAGTGTCACTTGGAGACCCATTTTCCACAATTTCTTGTTGACAGAGTTCTGAATTTTTTTGAAATTCGATTTGTAAATTCAAATTTTGGTAGGTTGGATGCATGCTGGGTGTTATAAGGTGAATTTGATGAATGGTTGGGAACTACAATGTTTTTGGAGTGAGAAACGTCAAACAAATTCAAAATTTGAATTTTGCTACGCAAGTGTTGCACAAATGGTGAGCAGTCAGTTGGGAGGTTGACAAAGGTTAAAGGGGACGTCTCATGGGTTCTACACTAGCACAACACCATTTCAAGCACACCTATCAGTTCAATTTTTTCCAAGATGATCTGCAACTATGTCAAGCTTGGAGGCCTATTTCACCCTGCTGCGCAACTATTGCACAACTATATCAATCAAGCTTATTTTTTCATTTTGGTATTTTCGAACCTTCTAGAAGTGTGTTAGTGATCATGATAGGTATGGATAGGTGGATAGGATTTATTTTCTGAACTAAATGTTGTTGAGTTTTTATCTAAGCTTTAAGACATGATGTTTCCAAGATTAAGTTTGTCTTGATCTTCTTAGCCGATAGGAGATACATTGTATCTCGTCTCTTATTTCTCACACAAGAAACTATTCCTAATTGTATTTAAGAAGAACAAGATATGAAAAAAGGGTTGGATTTGGGAGAAGCCCCATGTATGTGTTTGTTGTCTTGAAATAAAAATATCAGTGCAGAGTTCCACTTGACCAGAGATTCATGTGGTATGGATTTCAAGTTTTGTGCCCCTTCTTATGTGTAATGTTAGTATCCATGTCTTTGTTAATTTTTCATTTCTATATGGTGCTAAAACATTCTTTCATAATTCATCTACGTTGATGCTTTGGATAATTGTTTTTTTGTTCTGAATTATGATGGAATTCACCTTCAATTAGGTGCTCCATTACGGTATTATTCTCGATATTTGGTCAAAAATATATGTTGCAAAATTAATTAGATGCTTTGTTGCATGTGATTGGATATCAATGTGTATTTTCAAGTTACCTTTAAAAATCACTTACAATGCTACAACTCATGTTATGACTTGAAATATATACCTACCTTGCCTCTATTTTTTATAAGTGTCTCATGTAAGCACTAATATTTTTGTGTAAAATCTGAATTATGGTTTAATGCCCACTAGCCCTCCCTCTCAAGTCTATTAACCACCATTATTAAATTCCATTTACCTTTACATATATTGCCTCTATATGATGCCCTTAAGCTTTATTATCTATTACATTTGGGCATTTTTCGAGTGAGGGAGCCCCCTCCGGTTAGAAAAGGCCAGTTTCTAGCCCAAAGAGGTTTGTGGTTACCTCTGTAAACCTTTTCTCATCCTAGAGGTTCAATTATAGGGTGATAACATGCTCCTTGACGATATGCTCTCTGATGACGATTGATGATGATGTTCCAGGTAGTAGCCCACTGGAAAAGATTTTAGGTTGCAGCCCGATGGATAGAGGGTGGTGGCTTGAGCTCCCCTCTCGTAACACATTCTTCTTCTTCTAGATTTGAGAATGTTTAGCATATGAGCAGGGACAATCAAGAGATAAGCAAGAATAAGCAAGGATACATCAAGATGTACATTGAAGATTTGTGATGATGAGACACTTGAGATGGACATGACATGTTATGACTACATGAAAGAGATGATCTGTGATGATACATGATGACACTTGAAGATTCCAGAATGGCATATTGATCGATAGACATATATTCACAGGTAGAATTCTGTCTAGTTGAGAGGGAGTGTTAATTTTTGTGACTGCGGTCAAATTCCACCTTGGGAAGCTCAGTTGTCTGAGATGATGATTGCATTAGATTCCTCTTTTTGAGAGGACCGAAATCGACCTAAAGATCACCTTATTTTGAAAAGCTAAAGCTGGTTTTTGAATTTATTTATTCACTTATGTATATTGGGTGTCAGCCCTAAGTACATGTTAAATTGGACAGGTCGGCCTTAACCCCAAGTGGACCCTCATGAAAGCCTATAAATAGAAGAGAACTCAAGCTCATTTGGACACATTGATTAATCCATATTCTCTTCTCTTATTGTGATGGTTCACACAGGTCTAACGGAGGAAAGTTCTCACAAAGGGTCCACAACTACAAGGTCAAAGCTCACACTTATCTAGGGTTTTGTTGTAGTGGCTGCAACCACCCTCCAAAATTTTGGCCTGCACCAATTTCAGAGCCTCCCTTGAGAGTTTCACTTGATGACTACACACACTCAGGTTCACTCCGTGAGCTTGTGTGAGTCCTTCCATCCGCCTTGCTTGTTCATTTCATTCAAGCTTCCACATGCTGGTGTCTAAGTCATGCTTGCAACCATGTTCTGGTTATGCTCAAAATATTTGCTTCGTATGTGCTTGTTGTTTTCTCTATGAAAGCATCTGTCGCACTCACACACGAAGTCACATTCACCGTCGCGCAAGCGTCTCGATCAATGAATGGTTAATCACAAGTGCCACACTTCTCACTAGCACTGTCGGTTAGTCATGTTGAACATGTGTGTCTGGATGGTTTGAGTCGTTTCATCGTCGAGTCATGTGAGTGTGTGTTCATATGATCACTTATGCATCTTTCGATTGCTTGCACACTTAGTCATTTTTACTGAAGTTCTGACGACTAGACTCCCCTCTGACATCCAGACCATCACCCTGCCATCGACTCGATCGATTGTCAACGAAAGCAACGCAGAAGCAACAAGCTAGTATTTTCAAGCTGTGCTACCTGAAAGAAATTCAATCAACTCTCATGCTAGCCACCTGGATAGTCAGACCCAACAGTCACCCTGGGACTGACTCCCCTAAAAAATTGCGTAGAGGCCATCGACCTTACTTGCTCACCTAACTGAGGAAATTGCAGAGACAACCCTGAAAGACACCAAGTGCCCATCCCTGTCTCCCTTAGAAACTTACGCAGTTTTCCCAGTCAGTCATCCCGACAGTTGATTGACTGTTCATCTCAGAAATTGTCCAGAGATGATTAGCAGGCCAGCCTCCCAGCCTCAATGCAGTTTCCCCTGCCAGCAGCTCCTAGAAAGAGAGTGCTAGTTCCCTCCAAGAATTACGCAGTTTCTGCTGCTCGTGACCCCAGTAGCCAACTGCCAAGTCCCTCTGGTAATTGCACAGTTTTGGCTGCCAGTGACCCCAGTAGACAAGTGCCAATTCCCTCTGGGAATTGCACAGTTTTGGCTACTAGTATCCCGGGCAGTTCCTCCCAAAAACTACGCAATCCTTGCATGCTAACCCTCCTTATAGCCCGGCCTATTCCTCGATAAAATTGCACAAATTTGGCCTTCTAGCCCCTGTTGCCCACTTGTTCTGGAAATTGCACAGATCCCGTCTACCTTATCTTCTTACAGCTCGGACTGTCCCTCCCAAAATTTGCACAATTTTGCCTTCCAGCCGAGCCAGACCTCGTAAGCAGTCATTATCGACTTGGAATTTCCATCTCCATCACTCAGTGACTTTTGTGCAATTTTCATCAGCATTGCCCAGAGCCATCATCCCACTTCACAACCTTGTTGCATCTCCCAATCACCTGCATCTGAAATGATCATGTGTTATGGTAGACTAGGAGGTTTTGGATTTGATGTCATCTCGTCATGAGTGACTGCAGGTACAGGTACACCAACAAACATGGAAAGACGACGAATGGGATGAATGAAGGGAGCACATGCAGAAGAACAGGTTATCCAACAGACGAACAAATAATGCATGCGAAGAGATGTGCTCACCAACGGACAAACATACGAACGTGCACCTTCGCAAACAGATGAGCCTGTCAAGCCTTCCAACATGCAAGCAAGGAGCAACATGCCAAAGCTTCATCAAGCGAACCAAAGACCATCAAAGACTCCGCGCACTTCGCCATGTGGAGGTGAAGCTGTGATACACCATGAAGACATCCATCACCCAGCAGCACTATAGCTCGACATGCATTCCAGCAGCAGCATGAATGTACCAGCACTGTCATGTCGAGTCATGTCATGAGTCATGTTGCCCACATCTCTACTATGGGCTATGTTGGCAATCAATGTGATGTAATTTGCAAGTCCAAGAGACCCACTTGTTGAACATAGAGTCATGTAAGTCGAAAAATCATGGAAGTCAAATGGTCATGAGGGTAGTTGAACAACGACAAGGGTCAGTTTCACCTTTGGCCAAATACCCCCTCATTGTACATGCAAAGGAATTTTCACCTAAGCTCCTCCCATATAGCCAAGAGAGTGTGTAATATTTTCTTTGAGAAGTAGTGGCTCCAACGCGCCGCACTCGGGGTTAGTGATGTATGGTGTAACGATGTTTCTTGGAACTTTCGCTTAATTTAGAAGCCTATTAATAGGCCAACACATTTTCACACATGTATTGTATATGTTGTAAAATATTTAACAATTGTAACGCATGTTGATTCAACCTGCGTTCTACATCTGAACTATTTGACTTGTTGTAATACATAATCTATTAATGGAAATGTGTTGTATATGTTGTTAACGCTGTCTCGCCCATGCAGGCTACTCTCCCAGATATTAGACAGAACTTTCACATGAATCTTGTTGTAACAACCATTGCACTCGTTTGGAATCATCCGTTGAGTGTTGTACGTGTTATCTTACCTTGTTGTGACTGCCGCATCCGTGTGGAATGCTCCTCCGGAAGTTGTGCACGTCTTGTTGTGTTTTGCATTCTTAGCCAAGTTGGGACTTCATCCCAACCAACTTTGGACTCACTCCCACCTTCTCCCTCTACAGTGAAAGAACCATTGACACAAGTGACATTTACACTCACCAGGCATGTGAACCTCACTTCTCGAAGACAAAGTAGACCAATCTCCTGTGCTGACAAGCAAGATTTGAGGAAAATCCTTAAGACAATGGCAACCGGGCCTTCATACCGGATGGGACTCCCACACCAAACGTTGTGAGGTATAATTGGGGCTTCATACCGAGGTGATCCCTTGAATTTTGGCAGGTCTAGCACCGTCAAAATTTTTGGCGCTAAAAGGAGGGCAACCAGTTGTATATGGCTAAATATCGCCTCACACTCATTCATCAATCATCTTGTCAAGGCAGTAACTCACACTCCCTCTCACGTATAGGTGACTCTGTAGTTGGTTACTCCTCACCTCCCATCATTAAACATGAAACTTCAAATCAACACCTTCGCTCTGTCTGTCCCATCACTCGCCAGTTCGCGAAAGAAGTCGGATTGATCCTAGACAGACAACATCTTCCATGGGCATCTAGGAAGCCAAGAGCCACTCCCACAGGAGTTGTTGTATCATCAGCGGAAGAAGAAATCCTCCCCACACTTGAATGTCTAGAATAATCTTTTGAAAACTGAGAGGAACCTTTGATCTTCTGATAAGGCGAACAAGACACTCTTGTGATCTTGGGATCGAACTTCGGTACAAGAAGCGGAGGGGAATGTAGTAGAGGAGGTGGAGGCGGAGACAAACCAACAGACTCTGATCCAGAACCATCAGACTCTGAAAGAGAGGAAGAGGATGAAGAAGAAGAAGAGATGGCTAACCCAAATATTGAATGGATGACTCAGGGACCACTGGCTCTCCCAGCTGTTTTGCACAAGATTCCGAAGCGAGCAGAGAGAATGAACATCAAGTTCGACCTTGACAACACAGAGAAGGCAGAAGACCTCTTAGAAAACTTCTACCTACAACTATAGACTCTTAAGATACGTTATGATGATGTAGCATGTAGATTGTTCCCATGTACCTTGGATGGTTGCGCAACTACTTGGTATCACAGCCTTCCACCGAAATCTATACAGAACTGGGTTGCATTCAAACACATGTTCCTTGAGAAGTTCATTGATGACAAGACCCCAGCCATGCTACTCAAAGAGTTGGGAAGCCTCAAGATGGAGGGAAAAGAGAAAGTGAAAGATTTCAATCAGAGGTTTACATGTATATTGAACAAGTTTGCAGTAGACACTAAACCTCATGACTCCATCACCATTGATTACTACACGTCCGCACTTCCAACTAGCATTGTGCAGTTCGTCAAGCGAGCTGTGAAACCAACAATGTTGGAAAACTGTGAAGAGGCTATCGCTGTTGAGAAAGACATGTGCATAGTTGGAGTCATCAAGGATGATGAATCGATAAAGGACTCCAAGGATGCAAGCAGGAAGCCCCAAGCAACCGTGAGCAAGGCTAGATACAAGGAAGCAACCGATATTGAGACCCTCACTCGTCTTGTCAAGATCTTAACTACTGAAATGTTCAAACTAAAACAATGTAAAATAGACAAATTTGCAAGTAGTCACCTGCCTAGGCAGAGACAGGCAAGCAGCTCATCAAGCACCAACCAGTTTGTTTCAAAAACTGCGCAGAAGCTTGTGTTCCAGCTCAAACAGTGTGCAGATCTGAAATTATGTTCTTTCCACGAAGAACATCATCCTGAGAACTCTTGTTTGGGCTGGAAGCAAGTTACAAATGCTTTCTGTAGTCATACACTCGATGTGGGAAGCAATATGTAGGAGCAACCAGAAGACACTAACAATGATGAAGAGGTTGCACCTGATGAGCCATCAAGCTCTGGGAATGTGGTGAATGTGTATCAATGCTCACAAACGATGCCAAAGGCAAACACCGAGAAGCAGTCCCGAAAGCAAACTGATCATTATAATATTAGGAGTAAAGGGGATCCCCCACACTTGGGGAGATGCAAGAAAATATCAGATTGGTTATGAGGAAGACTAATCCATCGGCCGCCCCAAAGCAGAAAACAAAAAGCAAGTCCAAGAAGACAATGATAGACAAAAGCACATCCATGAGCAATAAGCTGCAAACACTCCACCGGACAACACGAACACTCGTTTCACCTTGGACACCTAGGTGAATATATCACCTTTGTATTATAACATTATTGATGACATGAAGAAAACTCGGGTGAACATCAGTCTATTCGAGTTGGCTAAGATCCATAGTCAACGATATATCTTGCTGCGCGCATTGGGACAGGCCGCAGAAGATATCCCAACCTCTACTAGCAAGGGATAAAGCACACCTCCCAGGTCACTTTCCACAGTGCTCAATACACTCTAGATGGTAGAAGAAAACTCAGGTTGCCTTCCATTCTTACTTTCACTTGAAGTTTTCAACTGCAATGTTCATAACTATTTAGTTGATTCTGGCGCAACGGCTAATGCCATGCCTCTCTCCATTGCTAAGAAGATCAATGCATAATGGAGCGAGATATCCACGTGAATCATCCAACTTTATCAAACATTGGTACCAACCATTGGTGAACTGCGAGTCGTAATCATCTGACTATCACATGATAGTTGAGTCCACCAATCCATCAACATAGTTTTTTTGGACATACTGGAATCATATGGTCTATTACTGAGCAGAGACTGGTCCAACAAGCTAGACGGATATTTTGCTACAGACTAGTCTCACATGTGGCTTCCGTATAAGGGAAAGTGCAACCAGATCCAGGTAGAATCCAAGAGGTACATGAAACATAATGTCACTCCCATCAATGATGAGAATGAACCATTGGCCTTCACATAACTCATGTTTGGCAACTACCTCCTTGAGACAACATTGGGGTATTATCCTGCACGACCAGCTCCAACCCCAGCAGTTGCGCATTTGGGACTCCTTCCTTGCCCAACTGATGGTAATGAAACTTGTACAACACATTGTACCAATAGTAGTAGTAGAAACAACAATAGTAGCAGTAGTACTAACACATCAAGCGGTCCGTGTACAGATGAGTTGTGGACCATGTACATTGATGGATCAAATATATAGGACAACTAAGGAGCCAGGTGTGTTCTAATCGACCCTTGCAACAGGAAGCATATGGTATCAAGTCGTTTGGAGTTAGAGTGCACAAACAATGTAGCAGAATATGAAGAACTCGTGTTTGGCTTGTAGAAATCCATCAGCCTCAACGTGGTCATACTCAAAGTGGTAGGTGATTCAGAGAGAGTGGTACGACAGGTATGTAACAGCATTCACTGTTTATCACCGCATCTCAAAAGTTACCAACAAGAGGTATGGCGACTAATCTCAAACTTCCAAGCATTTAATATCATTGTTGTACCACGTACGCGTAATGTAGTTGCCAATGCACTGGCAAATGCAGCCTCGAGAATGTCACCGATTAGGGATAGATTTACTATTGAAATTTTGTACAAACCATCTATCCCGGACAACATAACTAACTTACGCATGTTTAATGATGATCAATAGATACTGCATTTCATGGCCAACGTTAACGTCTTCAAATATGCAACGATAGACGATAACGAGCATGAGTGCTCTCTATAAGCGGAAGCTAGTAACATGAAAGGCCACATTATCACAAAAGGTGTGGCATCATTGGAAAAGCTATATGACTTGTAAGAATGGTTCCAGGGCCAAGGAACAACAAGATCCATAGTTCCACCATGAGGCACGAACTGATAAACCTGGGAACATAACAGGATCTAAAGTTTGTCAATCTTTGTACATGTTGTACACAACAAGAGCGGAAAGTCTTTATCCGCTTGTTCAAATAGTATCGAGATGTGTTCGCATGGACATATCATTCCAATTAAAGAAGGGGTCAAGCCATATCAATAGAAGCTAAGGAAAGTACATCCGTCACTTGAACCCCTCATACAGAAAGAGATTACTAAGCTGTTGGATGCATGATTCATAAAAAAAGTTCGACATTCCACATGGGTCTCCAACCTTGTTCCTGTACAAAAGAAGTCCAGGGAAATCTACGTGTGTGTCGATTTCTGAAACGTACACTGTGCCTCAGACAAAGACAACTACCCCATGCCATCGATGGACCATATTTTGCAAACAGTATCTGGGGCACAGATGTTTTCTCTCCTTGAGGGTTTCTCAGGATACAATCAGGTTCTGGTAGCCAAACCTGACAGATTCAAAACTACTTTCCGTACCAAGTGGGGTACGTTTGCTTATGGATGAATGTGGTTTCGGCTTGTAAACGTAGGCACAACATTTCAGCGCGCTATGGATATCGCCTTTCACAGACTCATTGGACAGAGCATGGTGGTATACCTCGATGATGTGACTCTGTTCTCAAGAAGACAAGAATACCACACATGCCATCTGAAGAAAATCTTTGGGCGATGTCGGAGATATGGGATTTCCTTGAATCCCAAAAAGAGTGTATTCGTAGTGTCGGAGGGGAACCTCCTCGAACACATTGTTTCCAAGAGTGGGATCAAGGTGGATCTAGACTGGGTTCAAGCCATTAAACAGATTCCTCACCCCGTCAATAAGAAAGCCACGAAATCCTTCTTGGGCAAGATAAACTTCCTCTGAAAGTTCATCTTGGATTATGCGTAGATAGTTAAGCCCATGCAGGACATGATCAAGAAAGATGTAGTTTACAGCTAGGGTAAGAAGGAAAAGTGTGCATTCGCCTAGATCAAGCAAGCCATTGCAGAAGCACCTGTGCTCTACTTCAAGAAAGATTTCCTTCTATACATCTTCGCTTCCGATAACTCACTGGCTGCAGTACTCACTTAGAAAGACAAAGCTAATGATGAATGTCCCATCTCTTGCATGAGTGCAAGAATGAAGGGACCATAGCTCAACTACCCTGCCATTGACAAGCAAGTTTATGCAGTTTATAGGGTGGTGAAACACTCTAGGCCCTACTTGTTGAAAAACCACTGCATAGTCTTCGTCCCCCACCCAGCAGTCTGCACATTTCTTGTACAACAAGAACTGGGTGAACGACGTGTGAACTGGATGATAGGCTTACAGGAATATGATATTGAAATCAGTCAAGTGCACATGATCAAAGGACATGGGCTCTGCAAACTTGCAGCTGAAGTAGTGCATGCTCTAGAGAACGAAGAAGAGCTCATCGGTTAGGAGCATGAGATTGAGATGTATGACATAAGGCGAGCAACACCCACTGAAGATGGAACCTCTTGGTACGCAGATGTGCGCCAGTACCTTGAGCACGACACCTTACCCTCTCACTTTTTCTATCTGACAGAAGAGGGAATTGCACCTAAAAGCCTTAGCATATCAGTCGGTGCACGGAGTGCTTTACAGAAAGCACAGTAATGGAGTTTTGCTCAGGTGCCTGGAGGCACATCAATCAGAGAAGGTACTTCAAGATCTACATGATGGACCTGCCGAGGGTAACTTTGCGGGAAATACCACTGCACTCAAAGTTATGTGAGCTGGTTTTTACTGACCCACATTGTTCAAGGATGCACATGATTATAACTACAAGTGCCTGGTTTGTCAACGATGTGCCGGTAGAACACGAAGATCAGCAGCTCCACTGCACCCTATTGTAGTGATTGAACCATTCCAACAGTGAGGCCTGGACATCATTGGGGAAAGTTTCCCTTAGTTTTCAAAACAACACTGCTATATCCTAACAGCAACTGACTAATTCACGCGGTGGACAGAAGAAGTTTCACTCAAGCAAGTGAACGACCAGGAGGTCATCAGCTTCCTCCAGCAGAATATCATCTCACGCTTCGGCGTTCCGGTATCACTTGTTTTTGATAATGCAACTTATTTTTCGTCTTTGAAACTCTATGACTTTGCATTACAAGTGGTATTGTGCTAAAGCATTCATCAAACTACTACCCGCAAGGAAACGGTCTAGCGGAATCCATGAATAAAAACCTCATCCGTATAATCAAGAAGACCGTTTTCTCTGAGCAATGTAACTGGCATACTTCCCTGACGAATGCATTATGGGCTGACTGTGTAACACCTAAGCCCTCTCTGAATACCTCACCGTACTTCCTAGTTTATGGTAAAGAAGCCATCCTTCCACCAAATATCTACTTTCCTGCACTTCAACTTTCCCAAGAATCCCAAGGCAAGCCTTGCTAGCTAGTTCAATGTAGGATGGATGCTCTCCATAAGCTTCAGGAAGAAAGGATGAAAGCAAAAGAAAAAATCGCACTCCACCAGAACCGTATCAAGAGATGGTTCGATAAGAAGTCTGCAAGGAAAGCTAACTTCGATGTGAGTGACTTAGTTCTGAAATGGGATAAGCCCCATGAAGGCAAAGGCAAACATACGAAGTTCCAGTCCCCATGGATTGGCTTGTACACAGTCCACGAGAAGCTTGGCCCACACATGTATCATTTGCGATCACTTGACGGGAGGATTGACAACCTTCCTATTAATGACCAAGATCTCAAGCATTATTTTCAGTAGGTCGGGTCGTGCCCATGCCATGTACATAGTCTGCTTGCTGCTTGTTGTTTTCATATTGTTTGCTTTGCTTATCATCTTTTTTTTACTTTCTTTGATTCTGCTTACTATTTTTGTTTACGTTTGTTTTGTTTGCTTCATATATTACTATTTTTGTTTCCGGAAATAAGTGTTGCCAACTACTACGTTCTGGCTTTTGAATAGAGTATGTGGCTAAAATTTGAAGAGACTTGTGACACTGCAGCACTTGGCCAGTCTTGTGTTCGTCTTCTCCATGCTTGGTTATAAATTTCGGCCAATGAAGTCTTAACGGAAAATACGAACCGTCTACAAGGGAAGTTTTGGTCCAACCATGAACCTGTGTCCACACTCGGAAGCCCCATGCTTGTACTCAGCCTTCTGCTCTGTTTGCTCAAGCTCATCCAACTAGTCGAAATGGAGAAGGGGAAAATCCAAATGAGGAAACCTATGTCAGAGGTCTTACATGATTCTTTGAAGGAACAACCTATTCTGCTCTCAATAAGTTGGGATCCCTCTTCCGCCCCAAAAATAAATAAGTTCCTATGCACAGTCCTCTTGAAAAAAAATACAAAGGCAAAAGAAGAGAAAGGCTTCCTACACAGAGAGTTGAAGCATGCAACTCCACCGGGGTACTGACCAGGCTCGCTGGCAGTGGAGCAATGTGTGTGTTCCTACATGACTTTGTCGGGGTACTGTCCAAGCCTACTGGTAGCGTAGAAATACCAAAGATGAAAATTTATACTCTAAAAATCTTCAACTTGCGAGCTAAACTACCCTTCCCGAATTCAAAACACTCAGATCAAGCTCAACTTTTGATTGTGTTTGACTGAGTTGGCAAAGGGTGAACCATGTATGTCCATGGGGTAAGTGGGGAAGCCGAAGTAACCCACACAGCGATTCAATACTCCTTAAAATACCAAGGCCCTGTGCTAGCAATGAACCGAAACAAAAAAGCTGGAGTTCTACGAGTGTGTCGCCAAGTGTTGTAGCAGCTACAACCACCCTCCAAAATTTTGGCCTGCACCAATTTTAGAGAAAAGTCTTAGCTTCGAATGTGCTTGTTGTTTTCACTATGAAAGCATCTTTCGTACTCACACACGGAGTCACATTCACCGTCACGCAAGATTCATCTCGATCAATGAACGATTAATCACAAGTGTTGCGCTTGTCACTAGCACCGTCGGTCAGTCATGTTGAACATGTCTGTCTGGATGGTTTGATTCGTTTCGTCGTCGATTCATGTGAGTGTGTGTTTGTATGATCACTTATGCATCTTTCGATCATTCACACACTTAGTCATTTTTGCTAAAGTTCTGACGACCAAACTCCCCTCTGACAACAGGACCATCACCCTGCCATCGACTCGATCAATTGTCAACCAGAACAGTGCAGAAGCAACAAGCTAGTCTTTTCAAGATGCGCTACCCGCAAGCAATTCAATCAACTCTCATGCTAGCCACCCGAACAGTCAGACCCAACAGTCACCCCAGGACTGACTCCCTCAAAAATTGCGTAGAGGTCATTGACCTTACTCGCTCACTTGACTGAGGAAATTGTGCAGACAGGTTGGACAGACACCAAGTGCTCTCCCTATCTCCCTCAGAAAATTATGTAGTTTTCCCAATCAGTCATCCCGATAGTCGACTGACTGTTCATCTCAGAAATTGCATAGTTTTCATGAGAAGGCCTTTTGCTTCCTAGCAGTCAGCTCAGCGCAGAAATTGTAGACAGATGATCAGCAGGCTGATCTCCTAGCCTCAGTGCAGTTTCCCCTGCTAGCAGCTCCTAGCAGCAGATTGTCGGTTCCCTCCAGGAATTGCGTAGTTTCTGTTGCCAGTGACCCCAGCAACAAACTTCCAGTTCCCTCTAAGAATTGCACAATTTCTAATGCCAGTGACCCCAGCAACCAACTGCCAGTTCCCTCTAGGAATTGCACAGTTTTGGTTGCCAGTGACCCCAAAAACCAATTTCTAGTTCCCTCTGGGAATTGCGCAATTTTGGCTGCCAATTTCTCGGGCATTTCCTCCCAAAAACTGCGCAATCCTTGGTTGCTGACCCTCCTTACAGCCAGACATGTTCCTCGAGAAAATTGCACAAATTTTGCCTTCAAGCCCCTATTGCCTGCTCATTAAGGAAACTGTGCAGATCCTACCTACCTTTCCTTCCTGCAACCTGGACTGTCCCTCCCAAAATTTGTGCAATTTTGCCTTCCAAGCAGAGCCAGACCTCGCAGACAGTCATTGTCGACTTTGATTGTCCATCTCCATCACTCAGTGACTCTTGCGCAGTTTTCATCAGCAGTGCTCGAAGCCATCATCCCGCTTCACCACCTTGCTGCCTCTCTTGATCACCTTCATCTGAAATGATCATATATTATGGTAGACTAGGAGGTTTTGTATTTGATGTCATCTCATCATGAGTGATTGTAGGTATAGGTACACCAAAAAACATGGGAAGATGACGAATGTGATGAACGAAGGGAGCACATGCAGAAGGACAGGTTCACCAAAAGATGAATGAACGATGCATGCGAAGAGATGTGCTCACCAACGGATGAACGAAAGAATGTGCACCTTCGTGAATAGATGAGTCTGTCAAGCCCTCCAACATGCAAGCAAGGAGCAATAGGCCAAAGCTTCATCAAGTGAACCAAAGACCATCGAAGATTCCGTGCACTTTGCCATGTAGAGGTGAAGTTGTGATACACCATGAATATATCCATCACCCAACAACATTATAGCTCGACATGCATTCCAATAGCAACACGAATGTACTAGCATGAGTAATGTCACCCACATCTCTACTATGGGCTATGTTATCAATAAATGTGATGTAACGTGGAAGTCCAAGAGACCCACTTGTTGAACATAGTGTCATGTAAGTTGAAAAGTCATGGAAGTCAAATGATCATGAGGGTAGTTGAACAACCACAATGATCAGTTTCACCTTTGGCTATAAATACCCCCTCATTTGTACATGCAAATGAATTTTCACCTCATCTCCTCCCACATAGCCAAAAGAATCTGTAATATTTTCTTTGAGGAGTAAGTAGTGGCTCCAACACCCCACACTCGGGGTTAGTGATGTATGGTGTAACGATGTGTCTTGGAACTTTCTCTTAATTCAGAAGCCTGTTAACAGGCCAGTGTTAGGCCCCTATACTACTGGAGGAAACCATTATTGTTATTAGTGCAACCCCCTTATTGTATTGTTGTGCCCATATAGTCCCCATGTTGTTATTATTGTACCCCATAGAAGCCCACTATTGTTATTGTTGTGCCCCTACAATATTATTGTTATGTAGGCTCTAATTGTATTGGGACCGCTTAGACTCCTATATATAGAAAGGAGGTATTGTCATTTGTATCATCCAAGAATTGTTTATTTGTGTAATGTAAAGGAGGTTTCCCCATCGAAGAGGCTGGTTTCTAAGGTGTTGATCTATCTTTTCTATCTTTTTCTGAGCTGGTTTCATAACATTTGGTATTAGAGCTTTGGATTCTAGGGTTTCGCTGCTCCAAACAGGTCTTCGTGGAATGTTCACTACAACTTTTTTTCTGCGAAGTTTCAAAAGCTAAAAAAAACACCCATTTGAGACACAAAACTCGTTGAACCTCGGGTCCAAATTTCAGATCTTTTCTCACTATATTTTCAAAGATATGATCTGAGGAAGTTAGGGTTTTTGCAAGCTCCAGAATTACATCTCAAACAAGTCATCGTGGAATTTTCTCTATAATTGTTTTTCTGCAAAGTTTCAGACTCTAAAATTAAAACCCATTTGAGCTGAAAACTTGGTGAAGCTTGGGCCCTAATTTTAGGTCTTGTTTTGTTATATTTTCGGAGATATAGTCCAATACAGTTAGGGTTTCTGCAGGCACTCGAATTACATACCAAATAGGTGACCATGGGAAAATCGTCATAAATTTCTCTTTGAGCATCAGATTAAAATTTCGTAAGAAGTTACAAAAATTGGATGGACTTTAATTTTCTATGTATCGGTTTCAGGTCCTAAGGTTGAAACAAGGACACGTGGCACTTCGTACAAGTTTGCTCTACTAAACCAGTCTATAATCAGGTCATAGTGGGAGATTTGACATAACTCTTCCTTGCAGAATCCAATCTTGATCAGACTTGCGGGGTTAGAAAGAGGACTCATAGGGCTACTTCAGGATGCATTTTAGAGTTTGGAGATCTGAAATTACATAGTTATAGTCATTTCAATATCGAGCTCCTAAAATCAAGAAAAGGCGATATGAGGAAGTTTGATGGAAAGGATCCGTTAAATTGGATACTACAGATGGAGCAATATTTTGATCTACATGAGGTGCAACTATTACAAATGGTACGTATTGCATCTTTATATTTAGAACCAAATCAATTTTTATGGTATGAAGGACTTTGTTCTCGTAAACCACTTGTCACGTGGTCAATTTTCACGGAGGAAATGAGGACTTTCAAAAATTGAATATAAGGGTAAATGATATTCCAGAGAAGCAAAGTATTGATATTTTCGTAGGGACTTTAAAGGATAACATTCAACATGAGGTTCGTCTTTGGGAACCTAATTCATTGGAGAAGGCATTCGGGTTGGAAAGAAAAATTCAAAGTGAAATTATGGAAAAAGGAATCCCACCACTCACGACTATAATTATGGAAGTGTTTTTTCTCCTAGCCTTCCACAACCTACAAGGTTTACACCACAACAATTGGAAGAAAAAACTAAAAAAGGTCTTTATTACAATTGTGAGAACAAATACACTAAAGGTCATAAGTGTGATGAGAAGAAATTATTTTACATAGATTATGAAGAGGAGGAAGAAAAGGATCAAGAAGCATCAAAAGAAGAGGATATACACCAGGAACCAACCCCAGAGAAAGAAGAAATGAATTCGACCATATCTTGTAAATCATTGGCAAGAATTAACACTCCTCAAACTCTCAATATAGAAGGACATATCAAGAAGAAAAAGGTTCAAGAAGTGAGAGATCACATCGAGAAAGAAGAAATGAATCTGACCATATCTTGTAATGCATTGGACATAATTACCGCTCCTCAAACTATCAAGATAGAAAGATATATTAAGAAGAAAAATGTTCAAGAAGTGAAAGATCACATCGAGCATCAAGAAATGAATCCGACCATATCTTGTAATGCATTGGAAGAAATTACCACTCCTCAAACTCTCAAGATAGAAGGACATATCAAGAAGAAAAATATTCAAGCAGTGAAAGATCACATCGAGCATCAACAACAAGTTCTCCAACTTTTAAAGGATAACGCCACTTTGGTGCAGAATCGAATGAAACAACAAGCAGATCAACATCGCAGTGAAAGAAGTTTTGATGTAGGCGATTGGGTATTTTTACGGCTACATCTCAAGCAAGAGGAAATGTTGGAAATACTACATGCACTTAAGAAATTGTGACCTTACCTAAGGCAAAGACAATTCAAGGTAAAAATGGATCATGATAGTCCTAAATACTTTTTAGAACAAAGATTATCTTTAGAAGAACATAAAAAATGGGTCACAAATATGTTGGGCTATGACTTTGAAATCATCTACAAAAAAGGGAAGCAAAATGTTCTTGTAGATGCACTCTCAAGAAAGGATGAGGATGTGGAAGCATTGTTTTGTGCTATTTCTATTATCCAACCAGATTGGATAAACGAAGCAAGGGATGAATGGAAGAAGGACGAAGAAGTGTGGCCACTCATTCAAAAGTTGCAGAAGATCCCAGTTCAAACAATATTTCCAGAACTTGACAAGGAAGGAAAAATCATATTGGAACCTGGAGCAGTCACAAAAACAAGAACCCGACAACTACGAAATCGATCAATTTTAGAGTATCTCATCAAGTGGAAGAACTTACCTGTTGAAGATTCCACGTGGGAGGACAAGAATTTTATATAGAAGCATCCAGAACTACCCAAGTGTTGAGGACAACACTTTTTGAAGGAGAGGGGCATGTTAGTCCCCTATACTACTAGTGTAAACCCTTATTGTTATTAGTGCAACCCCCTATTATATTATTGTGCCCATATAATCCCCATGTTGTTATTATTGTACCCCATAGAAGCCCACTATGGTTATTTTTGTGCCCCTACAATATTATTTTTATGTAGGCTCTGATTGTATTAGGACCGCTTAGACTCCTATATATAGAAAGGAGGTCTTGTAATTTGTATCATCCAAGAATTGTTTATTTGTGTAATGTAAAGGAGGTTTCCCCCTCGAAGAGGCTGGTTTCTAAGGCGTTGATCTATCTTTTCTATCTTTTTGTGAGCTGGTTTCATAATAGCTAGCACGTTTTCACACATGTATTGTATCTGTTGTAAGACTAATCGTTAACACTTGTAATGCATGTTGCTTCAACCTGTGCTCTACATCTGAATTATTTCACTTGTTCTAATACATAATCTATTAATGGAAATGTGTTTTATATGTTGTTAATGTTGTCTCCCCCATGTAGACTACTCTCCTGGACATCATACAGACCTTTCACATGAAGCTTGTTGTAACAACCATTGCACTCATTCAGACTCATCCATTGAGTGTTGTACGTGTTATCTTACATTGTATGTTGTGACTTCCGCATCCGTGTGGACTGCTCCTCCGGAAGCTGTGCACGTCTTGTTGTGTTGTGTGTTCCTAGCCGAGTTAGGACTTCATCCCAACCAACTTGGGACTCACTCCCACCCTCTCCCTCTATAGTGAAAGAAACATTGACATAAGTGACACTTACACTCACCAAGCACGCAAACCTCACTTCTTGAAGACAAAGCAGACCACTCTCCTGTGATAACAAGCAAGAATTGAGGCAAATCCTTAATACAATGGCAACCGATCCATCATATTGGATGGGACTCCCACACCAAACACTGTGAGGTCTAATTAGGACTTCATACCAGAGTGATCCCCTGGATGTTAGCGGTTCCAGCATCGTCAATAGGATTTTCTTATTCCTGGACACTGGTACAGAACTAGACATTTTATTCACCTGATGCTGGTACACATTGCTCTAGACAACATCCATAAATCCCTAGATGCTGGCACATAAGATTAAGGGAGCATCCAAGGTTTCATAGATAGATTGGGTTGTATTAGTCCCCAAACACTCGCACAAAGTGGTCTTGAGAGCGTCCGGGAGGTCCCAAACACACACACAGTAACTGGAAGAGAGCATCCAAGGGTTTGAGCAGATCTGGCTGAGTTGGTCTTGGACGCACGCACAAAATGGTGTAGGGAGCATCTAAGCTACCATAGACGCCGACATATAGTTCATAGAGAGCATCCAGGATTGCTATAGATTCTCGCACAACTCCTCCTCCCTCCGTATGGGACTCAAAGATGAGATTTCTATATTTAGAAGATTTCGCTTAGTGACAACAGTGTTCAACACAGTGTCAACAACATCCAACAATAGTCCTCTGAATTAGGGTTTTGATTATAAGAATGATTAGATATGTTTCATGGATATCATAGTTATTTTGTTGCATAGATAACATGATGGATCAATGTACTCCCTTTTTTTGAATCATTTGATGATGATCTAAGAAAAAGAATATTTGCAAGGGTTTTTCCCATAGTGGATTTTTCCCTGGTCTCGGACCAATCTTGGTGTCTCTATGTGTGTGCATGCTTTTCTTCTATTGTTCCTTTATGTTCCGTTGCATTGGTGCATATGATGTTGTTCTTTATATATAATTTCATATGATGATGAATAATGGTGTAGATTTGAATAATGTAATGTTGATATGGGGTGAACTTAATGTATTAATGAAGAAATTCAATTATCAAAGCAAAGAACAATGTGTCCATATAAAAATTTACACTCTCTTTGTACGTGCCGCTCTTCTCCTTGCTCCGTACCCCCCTCCCCCCCCATCTCTCTATCTATGTCCATATGACCCTCTCTCTCTCTCTCTCTCTCTCTCTCTCTCTCCCCATATGCCCCTCTCTACTACACTCCTCCTCTCTGTGTCCATCTACCCATCTCTACTTCACTCCCTCTCTCTTTGTGTCCATCTACCCCTCTTTACTTCACTCCCCCCCCCCCTCTCTCTTACCCACCTATCTTCCCCTTTTTCCCCCTTTTCCCCCCGCCACTCACACACACACACAAACACACTCACCCCCTACCCCACTCTCCCTCTTCTTCTCTTATCCACTCTCCCCCTCTCTCTCTTTCCCATTGTCCCCCTTTTTTCCCTCTTCACCTCTCTCTCTTCCCCCTCATATTTCCATATCCATCTCTCCCCCCCATCCGTTGTATCTCCCTCTCCCTCTCCCTGACTGATTCTCTCTCACCCTAATTCTCTCTTGCTCACCAATCTATCCCTCCCTCCCTCTCTCTTTCTCTCTCCCCCCGCTCTCTCTCGTTCTTTATTTTTTGTCCATCTACCCATCTCTCCTTCACCCCCTCTCTTTTGTCTTCCCCACATTTCTCCCTCCTTCCTCCTTATCCCTTCCTTTCTTTCTCTATCCCTTCATCTCTCACTCAATCCCTCCTTCACAACAAGCCCCCAAATCTCCCTATTCATCTCTCTCTCTCTCTCCATCTTCCCTTCTCGCCTTATCTCATTCTCTCTCCCCTCTCCTCCCCCCACTCCCCCTCATTACTTATCTCTCCCTCTTTCTCTCTCTACCCCCATTTCTCTCTCTTTATCTCTCTCCCCCTCCCCTTCTCTCTACCCTTCTCCATATATCTCTACCTCCATTTCTTTCTATCCCTCTCACTCTCCCACTTTCTCCCATCACTTCTCTCTCTCCTTCTCTCCCCCCTTTCTCTCTCACCTCTACCCTTTTATCCTCATTATTTCCTTCGCCCCTTATCTCTCTCTTTCCCTCCCCCTCATACATACACACACCATCTTCCCCTCTCTCTCCCTCCCTCCCTCTTTCCCCTCCTTTTTCTTACCTCCCCTCTCTCCTCCTATCACTGTTGCACTCTCTTTACCTCTCTCTCCCTCTCTTTCTTCCTCCTTTCCTCACTCTTACTCTATCCCTCTTGCTCCCCATTCTATCTCTCCCCCACTCTACCCCACTACCCCTTCCTCATTGTCCCTCCCTCTTTCCCTCTTTCCATCTCTCTCTACTCCCTCACTCTACACCTTTCACTCACTCATTCTCTCTTTGTGTCCATATATCCCTCTCTCCTTTACTCCCTCTCTCTCTCTCTCTCTCTCTCTCTTCCCCTCTCCCTCCACTTTCATTCCTCTCCCTTCCTCTCTTTCTCTATCCCTCCTTCCCTCATTTCCTCTATTCGTCCTTCACAATAGTAACCCTCCTAGATTTGTCTATCTCCACCTCCCTCCATTTCAAAGAACATAGCTATAAAAACATGCATATGCTCTTGAAATTACATGTGCATTTTTACAAGTGTACATGTGTTCGTAAAATCACTTGCACACATTTTAAAATGTGTGTGTTCTCTCAAGAATGTGCATGCACTTTTAAGAACATGCATGTGTTCCTAAAAAATCCAAGCTTGCAAGCATGTGTGGTGGTTCAGGGGGCATTAAGGCTATAGGGTTAGGAATGCATGTGTGTTTCTAAGAATATGCTTATGCTCTTGCACAGGCCATTGCTATTTTTTCAACCACCAACTTTGTGAATGCACCTATATCTCATGTTCCCAATGCAAACATTGTTGGAAGTTTGACCTTATGGTTTACATTAGACCATACATTTCCCATGCAATGGGAAATTTGAGCAGATATATGTCAAACCAAGGAAGAAAAATTACATTGTTGTAAAATAGGGTTTGAATATATTTTCATGGCACTTCAAAAAATGCAACTTGCTATCAAGGAAAACATTGAACATAATGATAAATTTATAGGGTTTTGTCGATGTAGAATAAGTTGGAATTCTTGATTGTCAAGGCTCCGCAAGTGGTTATGTGTTTAAGCTATTTGGTAGAGTGATTAATTGGATGAACAAGAGGGGTTTTGTAGTTTCACTTTCAACTATAGAGATTGAGTACATTGCAACCACTCACGCTAGTAAGTTAGTTGTGTGGTTGTAAATGTGGTGTTTTTGGTTTTATGAAATAAGTTGCGATATGATATGTTACTTGCTTTTTGTTTTCTTTTCCCATGTTTTTTGCTTTATTGACTAGTGGTTTTTTATTCTTCTCACTTAAAAGATTATGGATGTAATCTAACTCTATCTTTCCATGTTAGTTCAGGAATGATGGTGGTGTTTTATAGATTTCTATTGATTAATATTACATAATACTCGAATATTTATTATATATTATTTTTCTATGGGTGAAAGAATGGAGTTGGGTTACACTTTTCGCAAAATAGGGCATGTTTGGGTAGAAAAAATAATGGCTCGATCAAGCCTTTTTTAATCTCTTGATCAAGCTCCTTGGGCACTAAAAAGGTAGCTCGATTGAGGGTTAAAAACTAACCCTTGATCGAGCCCTTTCTTTTTAATATATACTCCTCCTGCAGTCTACACACACCATTTGCAGAGACTGCGGAAGCTCGACCAAGAGTATTGGAGCTCGATCGAGCAATTGAGCATTCAAATCAATCTCCCCAATCATGCTGCCAACATCCCAGAGGCTTAAATGAAGGTAGGTATTCTATCCTTTGTCTTCTTCTTTTTGTGCAAAATATAACAAATTAATTTAAAACAAAAAATAAGCATGTACAAAAACCATGAAAACCAATTAATTTAACAAAAAAAACCATACAAAAACCATGAAAACCACACAAAAAATCTTCAAAAAAAACTTAGAAAATCACAAAACCAACCAAGAAAACCATAAAAAAAACCCTTCAAAACAACTTAGAAAACCACAAAACCAACCTAGAAAACCATAAAAAAAAAACCATTCAAAACAACCTAGAAAACACTTCGAAACCACAAAAAAAAAACTATAATTTAGGTTTTAAATTTGTTTCTTACTTGTAATGTTTTATTTATTAAATGCATATTTTCTGATTTTGAATGGAAAAATATTTTTTTCTAATTATTTTAGGTTTTAAAGTTTTTCTTTAGGAATTTTGTGAAATAAATTTTCATTTTTTTTTTGTTATTTAAAATGCATTTTAAATTTCTAGCAAATTTGACCAAAAATATACCCCAAAAAACTTTAAAACAAAAAACAACAAAACTATAACCAATAAATAAGTAAATTAAAAGCTTGATTGACATGATGAATATCGTTGCTCATAATAAAACTATATTTATAAAATAAGAACTTTTATTTTATTTTATAATTTTAAATTTAAATTAATTTATATTTTTTAATTACAAATATAGTACAATTATAATTTTAAAAATAAAATATTAATCTTTAAAGTTAAAAAACTAAAAAAAATTATTTATATATATATGTCATGTCACCATATATAACAAAACATTTAACTTAGTTAATTATGACATTTAATATATCATAACATAGTTTTACAATAATTATATATATATCTATATATCTATATATATATATATATATATAGATATAGATATAGAGTTTATAACTTATAACATAGGACCCTATAATTATTTAACATGTAAACAAAAAGTTATTAAATATAACTATATATATATATATATATATAAAGATATAAAGTTATAACATGTCACATTGTTAGATGTATTATAGTTCTATATATAGTTTATAATAAAACATAAAATTTTCTATAATATAACTTATTATTTAACATATAAATCATAACATAAAATTAGTTTTTTATAACCTAACTTATTATATAACATATAAAATATAGCATAAAATTAGTTTACATGTTCTCTCTCTCTATATATAATAAAATAATTCTATAACTATTTATCATAACATAAAGTTATTAAACAAACATACATATACATATCTTTTTGTAACATAATATAGTGTGACATATATATTGTGCATTGCTATAACATAATATAACTATAACTATAACTATAACATTTAAGATGGCATATATATATCATTTAACATATAACTATAAGTTTATGTTTCAACAATGCATTATTAATAGATACATTAGATCCATCATGAAAAGTGCATTTGGTATAGTGAATAAAAGCACCTAGACTCTTTTCTAATTTGTACCATGTTGTTTCATTATGTAGCGTGTTGTACAAGAAATATTGTCTTCATGTGCTTGCACCTAGTACATGTCATGTGTCAAAGTCAAACATTAATAACATAAAGTATATTGTAGTATTTGGTTGACATGAAATTTTGTTAGTTTTGTAAATAAGTTTATTTCAACTTTTTTACATATATATTTACATATTTATGCGCTATGAATAAAATGCTTTATTTAGAAACAAGAAAAAGTGTGAGGGTAGATTTGATCACCTCTTTTGATTGTGTTTACATGGAACTCAATGTACTTTGGTTGATAAATTATCAAAAAATGGACTCTAAAGTTTAAGACTTTAGGCTAGATTACTCTGCTTGAGTTTATAAATGTTTTTTTTGGATTAGTTTATATGTATTATATGTAATATGTTGAGGGATCCCATATATGGGCCCCAACTACTGGCCATTACAATGCGAGAGGTTCTGCTATACGTGTTCGGGTTCGTGATAGATCACGTAGCCCACCGAGAGTTCATGTTCCCATCGTAGATCCTGCCTCTGACGCTAGTCAGAGTGTCAGAGCTAGTTTTTTTGTCTTTGTTGATGACCATGCTACATCTAGTGGACCTTCTTCACCCATTTTAGGCACACCTCCTGTATCTTTAAATCCTCTTTAAACTTTATGTGTTTATGTCTTGAAATTGTCTTTAATTTTTAAATTGTCTTCAATTGATGTGTTTGAATTTAATGTATATGTTATTATGCTTCTAGTTTATTAATTATAAATATGTTAAATCATGTTTATGATTTATGGGTCCTTAGCGAGTCGAAGCTAAGGATCAAGGTGCAACATCGATACCTACATGGGATGATGCTCCATCTCATATCACATTAAAGTATGTTACGACCCATTATACACGGATCACAACATAGATAGAGAATATCCTTGCCAATTCACCAACTCATCTTGTATTGTCCTTAATGTTGGATAACATCACTAGATTGATCGAGACATATCGGAGGTCAGGCCCACATAGCCACATATTACAGTTCATACAAAGGACCAAGAGGCATGAGGTTAGAGGGCCAAATTCTTGGGAGGTGGTGAAAGAGGCCACCAAGGACATTGATGTTCGTGGGGAATTATTTTACATCGCTCTAAATTTCTCTGCTATACATAAAGGTCTGATTCCACTAAAATATTTTAGTAATGTTCATGATGCCCCTTTCATGTATAATAGATTCATTGGAGCTTGGGGCCAGTTCCCCCACCATAACCAGGTCACCATTTATTTTTCTAAGCATTTATATGCAGAGTTCGTGATACATATGAGGACGTATTACACTGATACTGGATCTCATTATAATGGACTTGACTTCATGTGTACCTATGAGCATGAGGGGGATCGTAGGGACCTTTGGCATGTACCACCACCTCCAAGATTCTTTCCACTACCATCTCAAAGCTTGGTATTATTGACAAAGCCAGAGTAGTTTCTGCAACTTAGTGGTGAGACGCTGGAGACTATTATAGATAACATGCAGACGTCATTGGCTAATGCACATGTTGCATTGGATGGAGAGATTAGGAGACCACCACCATTTCCTTGTGACCCACTAGTTCCCTTATATGATGATGCATTTCTTGCGAGTTTACCCTTTGACCATCTTTTGACATATGCATGTATGTATCGTGATGTCATTCGTGAGACTTGGAGGGTGCATGACTTGTGTGACACAGACCAGGTACATATCTAGAAACTTTTGACTCTTATTGTTAAATTATGCATAATTATTTATATTAAAATTTCGTATTAGATTGCATATTTATATTAATAAGTTCATGATAACATGTAGACACATCCTAGCAACATGAACGAGCTTATGAGTTCATCCGAGGGGGCAATTGATCAGCTAGGTCATCCTTAACAAGAGCATGTTTCCATGGATTCTCCTCTACCTCCACCTCCACCTTGTATGTTCAATAATGTGGAGGAGAGTCACTGCGTACAACCACATGGACCAACAATTCAAGTAAAAAAATTTATTGCTAAGATTTCAACATTTCCTTTTTTTAAGTTACACATATATGCTAATTAATTTGTAGACTAATTATAATTTGTCCTTTCTACTGTCTACACAGGCTCATATGTAGAGTGTCGTTAAGGCCACTGTTATGTGGAGACATGATTCAGATGTTGGGTTTAGAGGCACTAATGATGCAGGTCCATCGATGCAACCCCCAATCATCGAGCCACATGCAGGAGAACACCAAACCTAGATTCATGGTCAGACCCCCATCCTCTCTGACTTGCATTTGGACTCGACTGAGGTTAGTAGATTCATGTATGTGTAATTAAAAATGTGGTTCAATATCATTTATTTCCATATTGTTTATTGTGTACAAATAATGATATAATTATTCTGAATTTGAATGTGTTATATTGTAGTACCAACTTATGGACACTTACTTTGTGCGACAGAACTCACATAGGAGTTATGGTGGTACTTAGAGTGTCATAATTTGTATATTTTTAGGCTCATTTCATAGGGAATATTCAAATGTGTGATACAAATTTTCTATATTTTCATACATAGACAGTTTATGGATGTACATCATAGACATTATTTTATTTTATGGATGCTTATTATTTCAGTTTATGGATGTCCATGTGATATTTGTAATTTGAATATATTTTCATATGGATAGTTTATTGATACATGTATTCACTATTTCAGTTTATGGACGCTCATTAATTTTTTATTTTTATGGATCTGTTAAAATTATTTTGTTAATTTAATATTTTTCTATATACTATAACTTTTATTAGTAAAATATATGTTCAATTTTGATTTCTAGTTTCATAGACTAAGAAAATAAGTACAAGCTTAAGTTATGATGCAAGTCACTTTGATACTTAAAATGAACTAAAATGTGTCACGTATCAATTTAATATTGAACATGGAAAGAATTCCAATCATGCTTTAGATTGATTTGTAGAGAGTGTCATTTGGTGCAACCAACATGTATGATATTACAATTCACTTTTAAAAACACATTATTTAAATTATAAAGTCATTCGTGTGTATGTGTGTGTGTGTGTATCTCTCTCTCTCTCTCTCTCTCTCTCTCTCTCTCTATATATATATATATATATATATGAATTTTTTTGTGACCCGCCCATATACCATTGCATGGATAACTTTTTTAAGTATTTCAATAATTTTCGTATGTCAAAGTTGAATTAAAAAACATAAATAGGATTGACATAAGTTTTATTCAATTTTTAAAAACTCAAATATGATTGAAAAAAGTTATATATTCAATTTTAAAAGATGTGGAGATGTAAAAGTTATAAATATAAGTTTTATTCGATTTTATTTTGTTTGAGGTTATCTACAAAGGCTTAGTCATAATGTATGTCTTCAATAATTTTTTTGTGCTTACACTAAAATCAATGCACAATGTTAAATTAATTAGCTTGAAATTAATGTACACCATATATCTAGTTACATTATTTATTAGAAATCAACATCTTCACTAAAATCAATGCATCTAATGCGAGCAATCAAATAGGATGAGAACTCAACATCTCCACTAAAATCAATGCATCTAATGGAAACAATCAAATAGGATTAGAAATCAACATTTACGCTGAAATAAATGCATTTAATGTTGCAAGCAATAAAATAGTATTAGAAATCAACATTTACACTGAAATCACTGCATCTAGTGCTGGCAATAAAATAGGATTAGGAATCAACATCTATATTAAAATCAATGCATCTAATGCAATCTCAATAAAAAAAGATTATAAAATAACATCTTTAATTAAATGAATGCATCTAATGAAAGCAATGAAATAGAATTAGAAATCAACATCTACACAAAAATCAATGCATCTTATTTGCAATAAATCAAATGGGATTAGAAATCAACATCTATACACTGAATTCAATGCATGTAGTACAAGCAATTTTATTCCCTTTCTCTCCCCCCTCCATATATATTGATATCTAACTCTATCTCTCCTTTTTGTCTCTTTATCTCACCCCCCTAGAAACACGCTCTCTCTCTTCATATCTATCTCTCCTTCCCTCCCTCTATCTCTCTCTCCCCCTTCCATCTATATCTCTATCTCCCTTTGTCTCTCCTTCTTCATCTCTCTATATAACCCTGCAAACATACACATTGTTTCTCCATATCTATCTATATCTCCCTCCCTCTCCCTCTCCCTCTGTTTCTCCATATCTATCTATATCTCCCTCCATCTCGCTCTCCCTCTCTCTCTCTCTCTCTCTCTCTCTTCCCCTTCTCTCCTTCTGTCTCCCATTCTATCTCTCTTCCCTACTACCTCCTCTATCCCTCTCTCTCTCCATCTCCCTTCTCTCTCTCTCTCTCTCTCTCTCTCTCTCTCTCTCTCTCCCTCCCTTGCCACTCCCTCTCTCTCTCCACCTTTATCTCTTTATATGTATTTCTTCTTACCTCCCTCTCTCTTGCCCTCAAAATCTATCTTTCTCTCTCCCTCCCTCTCAAGTCCGCTCTCTCTTCCTTTTTCTCCCACCTCCCTCTGTCTCTCCCCAACGTCACTCTTACTTTCTCTTGCTCTCTCAAGCTTCGTCTTGCAAATATGTTGACTATATCCCTCCCTCTATCATTATCGCCCCCCTCCCTCCTCCTCTCCATCTCTCCTTCTTTGTCTTTCTATCTCACCTGCAAACAAGCATTCCCTCTCTCCATCTTTCCCTTGTCACTCCCTCTCTCTCTCTCCACCTTTCTCTCTCTATATTTCTTGAACTTCTTCCTTCCCTATCTTTTCCTCCAACTCCATCTCTCGAGCTCCCTCTCTTTCTTGGAGACTCTCTCCTCCTCTACTTCTCTCCATCTTTGTGTTTGCCTCTCTCTCTTACCCTTTTCTCCCACTCTCTTTCACCCTATATTTCAAAAAAATTAAAATACTTTCACAATTAAAATATTATGTTTAAATATTTTGTATTTTATTTTGATGTGGTACAACAATTTTTTTATTATATAATACATATTTAAAATGCAAGATTTCAAATGTGTGTTGTACATTCACCTGGAGGGAAAATGATAATTTTCCATGTAAATATTATATAATTTTTTCCAAAATCTCAATGTTCCAGCTACCTCCATCAAAGCTACATAGAGCGCTTCATGTTTTCCAATTCAAACTTTTAAGGTTTTGTTTATTTAATGGTAGCTTTAGGTTATGATTAAAATATTAGGTTAAATACAATTAACATATTGAGTCAGCTTGTATGACTCTTTTTGTGTTAATGACTATTTTATTGATGATTATGGCACATATCAACCACATTTATGAATGTAGTTGTGCTAGTATATATTATAATATAAGAAATTTTATATTATATTAAAGTAAATAATATTATATTAATCCAAAATTAATAAATATGATATTAACATTAAAATATATTAATATTATTTTTTTTATGTTAATATAATTTCATAATTTAATTTAATAATAATAATAATAATATTTTAATATTAATATTAAATTTAATAAGGTTTTTACATGATATGATAACAAAAATTCCAATAAGATTTGGAATTTAAAATGAGGTAAAAGCTTAATTTTAGATCATTCAAAATTTTATTATAGAGGCTCGATTGAGCCATAGTGCTCGAACGAGTGCCTATTAACCATGTATATGCCTCAGTCGAGCATTTACAAAACCATCGATCGAGATATTTGAATTTGAAAATTAGGCACCCGATCAAGCGCTTTAAGCACTCGATCGAGCCTCTTAAGTCCTAAAATCCACAATTTCAGCACCCTTCTACAACATTTCCTACAACTCCATTTTCTACCCTAGCGGACTTAGGGCTAAATTTGTCCTTGTTTGGCAGATTTGATCATGTTGTATTTATGAAGGAATCGTTTATCCAATAGCATATGAGTTTAACATTTTCGAATTCATATGATATTTTTCATCTAATTTCTTTTAAACATAACATTTGAGTTTTTTTGATCTATTTTAAAGAGTTTGAATAAAAATTAATATCATAAATATACACACCTAAAAAATTTCAAAAAATACCACTATCTTCGTTTATGAGTCCTCTTCAAAAGGGTACTTTGGTTTTTCAATTTATTTAAACAGTGGAAAAAAAAAACTTAAGTGAACACATGCGTCTACAAAATGCAATTGAATATTACTTCTCCAACTTCAAAAAATAATAAAAAAATATATATTTTAATAAGAAAAAATTAACTCTCTTCATGTAGATCATGCTCATATATATATATATATTAAAAATTACACAAGTTATGCTAGGTAAACACACACATACCTCTTAAGATGTGTGAAAATTTAGCAAGGACAAACATTTCATTTAATGGAAAATTGACATATTACAGGACACTAAACAAAAGAGAAAAAACTTTAAATTTCATCGCCACATTTGGCCCAAAAATGTAACCCATATTCATGCTTTCACTCTTATTATATAATAGAGATGTGGGGCAATGCTTTTGCTAGCATTTCCATTAGGAGTTTTCAAATAGATGTCTTATATACTTTGTGTTATATTATTCTTTTAATTTAAGATATGCTTCTAAAAATGTTGAACATCTTGAAATTGTTTTTACACTTTTATTTATATTTTCTCTTACACATTTATTCTAGCATAGACCCATCTTAAAAAAGGATTTAGTAAGCTACTATGAAGATCAAATCTCTCAAAATGAAAACTTTTTTTGAGTTTCACAACTTGATAAAAGGTTTTCACCTCCAGATATTTGATCCATTTTGAAGCTTGATAGATCCAGAGTTTAACAATATTGTTTATAAATATATAAATTTCACATCTTGAAATATTCTTATTCTTTATTTGATTAAAAACCTTGAAAATACGTATAGTTACATATATAACATTTTTCTTTAGTGTTAATATATATATATATATTATTTAATGTGATATGAATAGTATTGGTGATATAGATAGATAGATATAATGATCCAGATTTAAACAGGAACGCAACAAATTACAGAGATAACCATAAATACAGAGATGCGGCAAAAATAATACTTCATTTCATTAATTTAAAAGATTGAAATATGCTTCTGAACTGTCTTACAATGAGTCTTGAAGGCCTAATTATTGTTGAGAAACAATGGAAAACCCTAAACATCCAGAAACCTAACCCTAGGAGATGAAGCGCGAAACTATGGGTCCTGTTTTGGGTAAATTGGTACATCAACTTCCCGGGGTCGTAACTTTGGCATATGATCTCTGTTTGACGTGCACAATACCTCGTTAGAAAGATCTTTCGAGGAATACAACTTTGGGAAGGGAAACATCAATCCATGGACCCATGTTGCTCCTAGTTTTCCCAAAAAACGTCTTTTGGCCTCAAAACAGCTTCGAAAGTTCAGGACCCTAAAAACTGCTAAAAATAGTAAATTGTGCTACAATTAAGGAAACTAAAAAATTGAAAGAAACAATGGTGGGGGTCCAAGTGGAATTGGCGGGTGGCCACTAATATCCAGCTGGATCATTCCCCCCCCCCCCCAAGGAAGCAATGGTCCCCATTGCGTTGAGTTCCTCCCTGAGATGAGGAAACTTCTGCTGAACTTGGTCCCTGGTGAGCCATTTGCCCTGGTGAAGGAGTTGATTTGCTTTGACAACTTAATACAATTGGATCTTCTGCTGGTGAGTGTTCTTGATCTGCGTGTCCATGATCCGATCAGTTGTAGCTTGTTCCATGCATTCTGGATTTAAGTCTGTTGGTGTGAGTTGTTCTGCAATGTCAGATGTGTCTAGTAATGGTGGAAAGTATGGTCAAAGGCGGTCCACATTGAACACTCGGTGCAGGCCAAGGAATGGGGGAATGCTGAGCTCAAATGCATTGTCTCCCACAACCTTGGTAATGGTTTAAGGACCATATCGGAGTGGTCTGCGTTTCAGATAGGCTCTAGTAAGGCGTTCCTTTTGCAAATGCAACCAGACTTTGTCGCCCACTTGAAACTTGTGTGGAACCCGATGTTGATCATGTTGCTGCTTTTACTTGGCATTTGATTTCTCCAGAATGTCGTGGACTTGCTGGTCGATATGTTGGATGTGCTCAATGAAGTTGTTTTCTTTATCTGTTTCAGACTAGACATGAGCCGAATCTACCTGGGTAGCTACAAATGGCATGGCCACATCAATGGGACATATTGGCTGGAATACCAAGCCCACCTAAAAAGGGTTGTGGCTAGTCGAGCTATGGAGAGCCTGGTTATAATTGTGCTGAACATAGGGGAGGCTCTCATCCCATGTGCGTGGATGCTTTGAGTTGTACATGTGCAGAATGTGTACGATCATCCTGTTGACAACCTCTGTCTGGCCATTAGTTTTGGGGTGGAAGGCTGTGGACTTAGTGAGTTTGGTGTCCAGCATTGACTAGAGACTGGACCAAAATGTACTGAGGAACCTGTTGTCCCGATCTGAGATGATAGACCGTGGGATCCAAAAGTGTACCCACACTCGTTCAAAGAAGAGTTTAGTAGTGGCTTCTGCTGTGATATTCTTCTTGCAGGGCACCATAATGGCCATCTTTGAGAACCTGTCGACGGCCACAAAAACAAAGTCATTTTCATTCTTAGTATAAGGAAGGCCTGACATGTAATCCATGGATATGGAATCCAAAGGTCGACTAGGGATAGGCAGCGGAGTATAGAGGCCTTTCTTCTTGATGGTCGGACTAGAAATGGCGCAAGCAATGCAGGATCTGATGTACTTCCCGACATCCTGTCGAAGATTCGGCCAATAGAAATACTTCTGCAGTGTTGCCACCATTTTCTTGACCCCGAAATGCCCAACAACCCGACTGTAGTGCACTTCTTAAATCATCTTGGCACGCTCGCTTGAAGGAACACAAAGGTGACCCAGGTGGCATAACAGGGCATCCTAGAAGTGAAAATTTGGAACATGCTGCCCCTCCAAGAGTGTCTGTTATGTGTGGCCGAATTTTGGGTCGCTTTTGTAGAGAAGTGGCCAATCAGAAGTCTCATGACCACAAGAGTTGAGCATGGTGGTTAATGCCATGATCGGTGGTCGACTAAGGCAATCTACAACATTGTTGGTGATGCCCTTCTTATACTTGATATTTAAATGGAATTATTGTAGGTATGTGGACCACTTCTGATGGCGATCATTCTGAAACTTCCCTTGGGTCTATATCAAATGAAGGGGCCAGTGGTCTATGTGGATGACCGTTTCCTTCCCCAAAATGTAATGCTTCCATTGTCGACAAGCCTGCACAATGGAATACATCTCTTCGTCATAAGTGGGATACTTTCAGACTGTGTTTAAAAGTGTCTCACTGTGATATGCCACTGGATGCCCATGTTAAGTAAATACTGCCCTAATAGCATAGTCAGAGGCATTTGTCTCGATCTCAAATGGTTGTTTCAAGTCTCGTAATGCGAGCACCGGTGCCGAGCAGATGCGATGTTTCAACTCTGTGAATGCAATCTGTTAAGATTCAGACCAAAAGAATTTTTCTTTCGCTCCTCCCTTGGTGACTTGACTCAAGGGCCAAGTGATATGAGAAAAGCCCAACACGAACCTGTGGTAGAAGTTGGCAAGACCCAGAAAGCTGCGGAGCTCTGTTAGAGTGGTTTGAGATGGCCAATCCCGAATGACTTGGATCTTGGCTGGATCCACATGCATCCCTCGTTCATCAATAATGTGTCCCAGATACTGAACTTGGGTCATCCTAAAAGTGCATTTCTCCAAATTGACACATAACTTGTGTTGCCACAGTGTTTGGAGAACCTATCAGATGTGGTGGAGGTGCTCTTCCCAACTCTGGATGAAGATCAGGATTTCATCCAAGAATAACACTACAAATGAGTTTGTGAATGGTCACAAGATGTCATCCATTAGCCTCATGAAGGTTGTAAGAGCATTCGTCAACCCCAAAGGCATAACCAAACATTCGAAAATGCCCTCCTTGGCTATGAAGGCAGTCTTCAACACATCGAAGGGTTCGATTGGTAACTAGTGATATCCTGACTTCAAATCGATCTTGCTGAAATATTTTTCCCCTTCAGTTGATCCAGAAGGTCATCAATCCATGGGATAGGGTACCTATTCCAAACAGTGATCTTGTTCAGCGCCCTATAGTCAATACAGAGTCTCTAAGTCCCATCCTTCTTTTGTACCAACAGGATTGGGCTCCCACAGGGTGATGAACTTGGTCGGATGTGACCTTTCTACAACAGCTCCTGAATATGCCTCTTGATTTCATTGTTCTCCAGAACGGAGCGCCGATAGATTAGTCCATTGGGCAGTGGCGCACCTGGGGTCATATCGATGGAGTGCTTGACCTGATAATGTAGAGGAACCCCTACGGGGGAGGTGTAGATGTCTTCATACTCCTCCACGACCTTGTCCATCTGTAGTTGTCGTGTGGAGGGACCCTTTCTGGAGGTTGTTGCCATCGTCTTCTTCTTTCCTTGAGGACGTACCATCAGGAAAACAAATTTCCTAGTTTTGGAGATGAGCTTACTGCATTGTTTTGCAGTAACCAAAGAGATGGCGGTAAGTGGTGCTACCTCCGATATCCTATACAACTTATTTTCCAAAGTAATAATAAAAACATGGGGCCTTGACTCATACATATCATGTCGCTTCCACAAGTATGGTTGGCCTAATAATACATCATAAACATCAAGGGGAGCAATGTCACGCAATACCTCATCCATGAAGGGCTTGATGTTGTATGGAAGGTTGCATTGTTGGCTCATGCGAATATCTAGTCCTTGGTGAAGCCACCCGATGGTCTACATTTGTGGATGTGCTGTGGTCGGTAAGCCCAGCCGCTTCACGACCTTTGCTGAAATGAGGTTCTTTTGGCTCCCTCTGTTGACAATGAACTGTAGCAGGGAGCCCTTTACCCACATCTGGGAGTGGAAGAGGCACTCTTCCTCCTTTGGATCTTCGGGTTCCTCATTCTAGATCTTCATGGTGGTAATGGTGACATTGGGCTCTTTATCAATAATTTGTTTCCCTTTGTCATCCCTTTATGGGGTTCTAACTTAGAGTCGGAACATGCATCTGGTTCCGAAGACTTTAGCTCAACCACTAGTGACTACTTGGCCCGACACTCACTTGTGTTGTGAGTGAAGCTCTTACGGAACTCACAAAGTGTCGCTTCTTCTGTTTAAAATTCTGCTCAATCTTGATAGCGTATCGGTATGCTATGCTGAGCAAGGAGATGTGCAGGAACTCCATATCATCCTAGATGTACTTGTGTAGGCAGCCGCGATATTTGAGTACCAAATGCAGCTCAGAATCCTTGATACCCAACTTTGTGTGAAGGGTATGAAAAATATTGGTAAACTCCGACACGTCTTGGTCCCTTCCCTGTTGCAGCATGGTCCACTTTATGTATTTATCCTCATAGCATTTGACAGGGTAGTACTGCTCCTTGATGGCATTCTGGAATGAATTCCAAGTGGGTGCGGTTGAAAACAGTGAGACCGTACTTTCATCTTTCTACTCGCAGTAGGTTTCCCACCAGTCCTTGACGTGTGGGGTTGCTTTGAGAAGAGCGAAAGTAATCTTTTCTCAACTGTAAAAATCATGAACAAAAAAATACCCTTTTAGCAGATTTAACCATTTATCTACAACGTCTACATCTATCTGACCCTCAAATATGGGAATGTCAAAGTTAACTTGTACCTTAAAGGGTGTGGCGCTTCTAGAGTAGTTGCTGGAAGTAGATGTGTCACTCTTGGGAAACAGTTGAAGGATCTGGGCAAAGTTGTCCATCATTGCATTCCTTCGTCGCTTGAGGGCCTCTTCGAGCAATATTTTGATAGGATCTCCTGCCCCCTCGTCTTTCTTTTAATCCACCATGGGAGGCCGTCGGGATTTGTGAGTCTGGTCTGGCAAAGGTTCGACCAATTCAAGCCCTAACTCCTTATATCCCAACCTCGTTGGGGACATGCAAAGAAAAACAGAGAAAGAGCAGACCACTCTAATACCACTGATCCGGATTTAAACGGGAATGCAAAAAATTACAGAGATAACCATAAGTACAAAGATGTAGCAGAAATAATACTTCATTTCATTAATGTAAAAGAATAAAATATCCTTACAAACAAAAATGGAAATAAACTAGCTCAGGTGATGGTAGCTTATCTTTAAGGAGAGATGTGGCGGCTACATGCCTCCCAACTATCTTACAATGAGCCTCGAAGGCCTATTTATTGTTGAGAAACAATGGAAAACCATAAACATCCAAAAACCTATCCCTAGGAGATGAAGTGCCAAATTATGGGCCCCGTTTTAGGTAAATTGGTACATCAACTTCCCAGGGTCGTAACTTTGGCATACGATCTCTATTTGACGTGCACAATACCTCGTTAGAAAGATCTATCCGAGGACTACAAATATGGAAAAATGACATCGGTCCATGGACCCATGTTGCTCTCAGTTTTCCCAAAAAAAGTTGTTTAGGGCCTCAAAACATCTCCACATGTTCAGGACCCGAAAAACTACTAAAAATAGTAAACTGTGATATAATAAAAGAAACTGAAAAACTGAAAGAAACAATGGTGGGGGTCTAAGTGGAATTAGCGGGTGGCCACCAATATCCCCTTGGATCATTCCTCCCGCCTTAGGAAGCAATGGTCCCCATTGCATTGAGTTCCTCCATGAGATGATGAAACTGCTGCTGAACTTGGTCCTTGTTGAGCCACTTGCCCTGGTGAAGGAGTTGGCATGCTCTGACAACTCGATATACTTGGATCTTTTGTTGGCGAGCGTGCTTGATCTGCGTGTCCATGATCCGATCAGTTGTAGCTTTTTCCATGCAATTTGGACTTAACTCTGTTGGTGTGAGATGTTCTGCAATGTCAGATGTGTCTAGTAATGGTGGAAAGTATGGCCGAAGGCGGTCCACATGAACACTAGGTGTAGGCCAAGGAATGGGGGAATGCTAAGATCAAATGCATTGTCTACCATAACCTTGGTAATGGTGTAAGTACCATATCGGAGTGGTGTGAGTTTCTGATAGGCTTTAGTAAGGCATTCCTTTTGCAAATGCAACCAGACTTTGTCACCCACCTTAAACTTTTGTGGCACACAATGTTGATCATGTTGTTGCTTGTACTTGGAATTTGATATCTCTAGAATGTCATGGACCTACTGGCGGATATGTTGGATGTGCTCAATGAAGCTATTTTCCTTATCTGTTTCGGACTCGACATGAGCCGAATCTTCTTGAGTAGCTGCAAATGGCATGGCCACATCAATGGGACATAGTTATTGGAATGCCAAGCCCACCTGAAATGGGTTGTGGCCAGTCGAGCTATGGAGAGCCCAATTATAGCTGTGTTGAACATAGGGGAGGCTCTCATCCCATGTGCGTGGATGCTTTGAGTTGTACATGCGCAAAATGTGTACGATCATCCTGTTGACAACCTCTGTCTGGCCATCAGTTTGGGGATGGAAGGCTGTGGACTTAGTGAGTTTGGTGTCCAGCATCGACCAGAGACTAAACCAAAATGTACTAAGGAACTTGTTGTCCCGATCTGAGATGAGAGACTATGGGATCCCAAAGTGTACCCGCACTCGTTCAAAGAAGAGTTTAGCAATGGCTTATGCTGTGATATTCTTCTTGCACGCTGCCATAATGGCCATCTTCGAGAACCTGTCGATGACCACAAAAACACAGTCATTTCCATGCTCAGTAGAAGGAAGGCTCGACATGTAATCCATGGAGATGGATTCCCAAGGTCGACTAGGGGTAGGCAGCGAAGTATAGAGGCCTTACTTCTTGATGGTCGGTCTGGCAATGGTGCAGGCAGTGCAGGATTTGATGTACTTCTCGACATCCTGTCGAAGATTCAACCAATAAAAATACTTCTTTGGTACTGCCACTGTCTTCTCGACCCCGAAATGCCCAACAACCTGATTGTAGTGTGCTTCCCAAATCATCTTAACACGCTCGCTTGAAGGAACAAAAAGGTGACCTAGGTGGTATAACAGGGCATCCTGGAGGTGAAAATATGGAACACGCTGCCCCTCCAAGAGTGTCTGGTATGTGTGGTCGAATTCTGGGTCGCTTTTGTAGAGAAGTGGCCAATCAGAATTCTTGTGCCCACAAGAGTTAAGCACGGTGGTTAATGCCATGATCGGTGGTCGACTGAGGCAATCTGCAACATTATTGGTGTTGCCCTTCTTATACTTGATATTAAAATGGAACTGTTGTAGGTATGTGGAACACTTCTGATGGAGATCATTCTGCAACTTCCCTTGGGTCTGTATGGACTGCAGGGGCTGGTGGTCTATGTGGATGACCGTTTCCTTCCCCAAAATGTAATGCTTCCATTGTCGGTAGGTCTACACAATGGAATACCTCTCTTTGTCATAAGTGGGATACTTTTGGACTGTGTCTGAAAGTGTCTCATTGTGATATGCCACTAGATGCCCATGTTGAGTAAGGATTGCCCCAATAGCATAGTTAGAGGCATCTGTCTCGATCTCAAATGGTTGTTGCAAGTCTGGTAATGCAAGCACTGGTGCCGAGTAGAGGTGATGTTTCAACTTTGTGAATGCCTTCTGTTGAGATTCATACCAAAAGAATTTTGCTTTCACTCCTCCCTTGGTGACTTGACTCAAGGGCCAAGTGATATGAGAAAATCCCAACACAAACCTGTGGTAGAAGTTGGCAAGACCCAGAAAGCTGCGGAGCTCTGTTAGATTGGTTGGAGATGGCCAATCCCGAATGACTTGGATCTTGGCTAGATCCACATGCACCCCCCGTTCATCAATAGTGTATCCTATATACTAAACTTGGGTCATGCCAAAAGTGCATTTCTCCAAATTGACACATAACTTGTGTTGCTGCAATGTTTAGAGAACCTGTCGGATGTGGTGGAGGTGCTCTTCCCAACTCTGGTTGAAGATCAGGATTACATCCAAGTATACCGCTACAAATGAGTTGATGAATGGCCACAAGATGTCATCCATTAGCCTCATGAAGGTTGTAGGAGCATTCGTCAACCCGAAAGGCATAACCAACCATTCGAAAAGGCCCTCCTTGGCTTTGAAGGCAGTCTTCCACACATCGGAGGGTTCGATTGGTACCTGGTGATATCATGACTTTAAATCGATCTTGCTGAAATATTTTTCCCCCTTCAGTTGGTCCAGAAGATCATCAATTCATGGGATCGGGTACCTATTCCGGACAGTGATCTTATTCAACGCCCGATAGTAAATACAAAGTCTCCAAGTCTCATCCTTCTTTTGTACCAATACGATTGGGCTCCCATAGGGCGATGAACTCGGTCGGATGTGACCTTTCTGCAACAGATCCTAAATTTGCCTCTTGATTTCATCGTTCTCCAAAACGAAGCACCGATATATTGGTCCATTGGGCAGTGGTGCACCTGGGATCAAATTGATGGAGTGTTTGACCTGACAGTGCAGAGGAACCCTTGCGGGGTAGGTGAAGATGTCCTCGCACTCCTCCACGACCTTATCCATATGTAGTTGTCGTGCGGAGGGGCCCTTTCTAAAGGTCATGGCCACCGTCTTCTTCTTTCCTTGAGGGCGTATCATCAGGAAAAAAAATTTCCCGGTTTTGGAAATGAGCTTACTGCATTGTTTTGTAGTAACCAAAGAGATGGCAGTAGACAGTGCTACCTTCGGTATCCTATACAACTTATTTCCCTAAGTAACAATAATAGCACGGGGCCTTAATTCATACACAACATGCCACTTCCACAAGTATGGTTGGCCTAATAATACATCACAAACATCAAGGGGAGCAACGTCACACAATACCTCATTCGTGAAGGGCTTGATGTTGTATTGAAGGCGACGCTGCTGGCTCACGCGAATATCCCATCTTTGGTGAAACCACTCGATGGTGTACGGTTGTGGATGTGTTGTGGTCGGTAAGCCCAGCTGCTTCATGACCTCTACCGAAATGAGGTTCTTTTGGCTCCCGCTTTCGACAATGAACTGTAGCGGGGGGCCCTTTACCCACATCTAGGAGTGGAAGAGGCGCTCCTCCTCCTTTGGATCTTTGGGTTCCTCCTTCTGGATCTTCGTGGTGTCAACGGTGGCGTTGGGCTCTTTATTAATAATCTGCTTCCCTTTGTCATTCCCCTTATTGAGTTCTGACTTAGAGTCGAAACATGCATTTGATTTCGAAGACCTTAGCTTGACCACCAGTGACTTTTTGGCCCGACACTCACTTATGTTGTGAGTGGAGCTCTTATGGAACTCACACCACTTTCCCATGTCCTTCTTCGGCTTCACGATGTTGTTCTTTGCTTGTGGCTTTGGTGGGTTGTCCTAGGCCACCCTGCCTTGGCTTTGTCCTTTGTTCAATGGTTTGGGGGCGCCTTTCCTTGCTTCAGATTTGTAGATCCAAAGTATCGCTTCTTCTGTTTAAAAATTTTCTCATCTTCACAACGTATCGGTACGTTGTGCCGAGCGAGGAGATGTCCAGGAACTCCATCTCGTCCTAGATATACCTATGTAGGTAGCTGCAGTATTTGAGTACCAAATGCAGCGTAGAATCCTTGATACCCAACTTTGTGCGAAGGGTATGAAAAAAATTGGTAAACTCCGACACGTCTTGGTCCCTTCCCTATCACAGCATGGTCCACTTTATGTATTTATCCTCATAGCTTTTGACAGGGTAGTACTGCTCCTTGATGGCATTCCGGAATGAATTCCAAGTGGGTGCGGCTGAAAATAGTGAGGTCATACTTTCATCCTTCTGCTCGCAGTAGGTTTCCCATCAGTCCTTGACGTGTGGGGTGGATTTGAGAAGAGAAAAAGTAATATTTTCCTGGCTGGAAAAATCATGAACAGAAAAATACCCTTCTAGCAGATTTAACCATTTATCTACAACGTCTGCATCTATCTGACCCTCAAATATGGGAATGTCAAAGTTAACTTGTACCTTAAAGGGTGTGGCGTTTCCAGAGTAGTTGCTGGAAGTAGATGTGTCGCTCATGGGCAGCCACTTAAGGATATGGGCAAAGTTGTCCATCATCGCATTCCTTTGTCGCTCGAGGGCCTCTTTGAGCAAGATTTTGATAGGATCTCCTGCCCCCTCATCTTTCTTTTCATCCACCATGGGAGGCCGTCAGGATTTGCGAGGCTGGTCTAGCAAGGGTTCGACCAGTTCAAACCCTAATTCCTTATATCCCGACCTCATTGGGGACATGCAAAGAAAAACAGAGAAAGAGCAGACCGCTCTGATACCACTTATCCGGATTTAAGCAGGAATGCAACAAATTACAGAGATAACCATAAATACAGAGATGCAACAGAAATAATACTTCATTTCATTAATGTAAAAGACTGAAATATGCATACAAACAGAAATGGAAATAAACTAGCTCAGGCGATGGTAACTTCTCTCTGAGGAGAGATGTGGCAGCTACATGCCTCTAAACTGTCTTACAATGAGGCTTGAAGGCCTATTTATTGTTGAGAAATAATGGAAAACACTAAACATCCAAAAACCTATCCCTAGGAGATGAAGCGCCAAACTATGGGTCTCGTTTTGGGTAAATTGGTACATCAACTTCCCGAGGTCATAACTTTGGCATACAGTCTCTATTTGACGCACACAATACCTCGTTAGAAAGATATATTCGAGGACTACAACTTCGGGTATAGAAACATTAAGCGATAGATCCATGTTGCTCCCATTTTTCCCAAAAAATGTTGTTTAGGGCCTCAAAATGACTCCGGAAGTTCAGGACCCAAAAAACTGCTAAAAATAGTAAATTGTGCTACAATTAAGGAAACTGAAAAACTGAAAGAAACAATGGTGGGGGTCCAAGTGGAATTGACGGGTGGCCACCAATATCCACCTAGATCATATAACTTGAGAAGAAAATAGTTTGTAAATATTGAATTTGTGTATGTTTATTAATTAAACATGAAGTTTTGATGGTTATGAATATGAATCTTTATGTGTGTGTGTGTTTACCTTATGATATATTATGAATATAAATATGAACCATTATCATTTACAGTTATTTTAATGTTATATGCATATTATGATTTTTTCTTATAAAAAGTTGTTTTTAATTTTATTTATAAAAACAAACTTACAATATAACAAATTGAATTGAATTGATTTATTTATTTTTATTTTTTTAATTCACTCAATATGATGTATAATTACTATTTTTTTTAATTTAATATTTCGTTGCACTAACATCTCTTATATTAAACCAACATTTAAATGTTTATGCTAATTTAGAGATAGTACAACATCTACCAAATACTAAATTGTAAAACATCTTATTATATTGTAATCAAGTTATGGTAAAAAATCTTTGACCTCACAAAATTTTCAAATAAACTATAAAGTTTTTTAAAGTTTTAAAAAATTAAATAGCAAATTGAATTTTTTGGAAATTAAAAATCAGTTTTGAAATTTTTGATTTCTATTTTATTGGTTCATTTACATGAAATGACTAATTTTTATGGGTTTAACATTAAATTGTTAAACAAAAAAAAGAAGAAGAAGAAATTATCCCTCCATACCACCAATTGTCATAACATTTAATAAATAGTACACCTATCACATCTTAATGTTATTTATAAATATTATTATAAATATGAATATTATTTATAAATAGTACACCTAGCAAATCTAAATATTATTTATTATTTATAATAAATATTACACCCATCAAATCTTAATATTATTTATAAATTGGACACCTATTAATTATAAATATTATTTACTACTTATAATAAATATTTTACACCTATCAAATTTGAAAATGGATTGTTTTATGTAAGAAAAAGGATTTGTGACATATGAAGGCAACATCTATATCTTCATGATTGTTCTCGAGCCATTATAACTAAAGATGGTAGGGAGGCTTATTGTTGTTATTTATCATCATAATTGTTCCCGAGCTGTTATAACTAAAGATGGTGGGGAGAAATGTTCAAAATTGAACCCTTCCTACCCCTTCCTTGGGCTCCTAGCCCTTCCTAGAAGCGCTTAAAAAAATTACATTTCGAAAAAAATTAAAATATCAAAATCACTCGTCAATTACAAAGGTTAGATTAAATTTTTATATTTCAAAAGAAGGAAAATATTTTTAATTACCCGTGAAAGCTTTTTTAGGTTTACGAGAATTTTGAGTTTGGACCAACACATAAATCACTCTGATCAGTGAAAATTTCGTAGAAGAGACCAGTTAAAGTCCAGATGACCTCATACGATTTAATATTTATGTCATGATTTGGGGACATTTCTCTAAGGCCCCCAATTTATGCTAACATTATGTAACCTGCAACAGTAAGACATGCAACAGTCATGGTACTATTACACCTAGCACAAGGTGGTGGAGCACATTGAATACCCATTCAACAATTTTGTTCGTGCTCTCTCTCCTCCCTGATTATCCTTGAGTGTTATTTCCGTGCATCCATTTTTTCCATTTTCATTTGAATTGCAACCCATCATCCATATAAGGAAAATTATTATTCAAAGATAGACTATAAGGTATTCTTCATTATCCTCCTCATATCTTTATTGGAATTTGGTTTTTCATTCTATGGATTCTTTAATGCAACAGTCCTTGAAGTAATGGCAACCTTCGTGGTCACACAATGTATGTTGGGCCCATAGAATCCACACCCCAGGAAATCAACAATGTGGCTAGATACCTAGGATGCAATTGCTTGTCATCCTTCCATCCGAGGCATGGGTATTGCAGTTGTTTTCTACATTGTTAATGGTGGAAATTTTTATTTTCATAATTATATGAATCTACGCACTATGAAAGAATATTTATCTTATACCAAAGATATTGGACTCCACAGCTATACCACTCTCATTCAAACTCTTGCTTGTTTTGATTCATTTCTTGAATCCATAAAGATTCTTGTCCAAGTACCATTTTTCATTAAGCGCTTGTTCTATGTCATAAGGCTACACGTTTCCTTGAATTTTACAAAACATAATTTAACAAAGCATTGAATAACCTATCAAGAAATCTATAGTCAAATCCTATAGCATCTTGCTAAGGTTGAATTTTGTCTATCTCAATCTTGCTAAGGGAATTTTAATTTATGAATTTACTTATTCTATTGTTTTTATTTATTTGATAGTTGTAAATCTCAAAAATGCGTCCTATTGGTCATCCTAAGAAGGATAAAAGGAACTATTCAATTGTTGAATCATTTGGCCTTGCACAACATTCTAATCAACCATGTAATATTCAAAATATAGTTGATGATCATCTACATGAATATGATGAATCAAATAGTGTAGAGCTTGTTGAAAGAGAAAACCCATCAAAGAAACACAATAATATTCAAATCTAAATGAAATAAAAGGTTTACATGGGCTTATGTTGTAAAATATTGTAATGGTAATGAAAGGATAAAATGTTTTTGATGTGTTAAATTTAAATGTGAGACTCCATTGGGAAAATAGGTAACTACCACTCTTCAAGTTAGTGGTCTAAGTGGCTATTCAAAATCAAAATCTCATAATTTTTTTTACAACTTTTGGAGGAAAAAAGAAAATGGAGCAATATTTCAATCACTAAACATGTAGAACTAACAATACATGTTGAGAAGGAGAGAATTATATCATTGATTGAAAATATGTATTTGTTGTTATACATGATTTATATTTAGAAATGTATAAGTCAATATGTGACTTGAATGTGTATAAATGCACTCAACAAATGCTTCTAATAGATGAATATTTTGCATACACAAATACCACACCAAGAAAAGAGTTTCTTCAAGTTTGTAAACAGGTGTATTGGAACAAACTTAAATATAAGATTTTACATAACCCATTTTACTCAATTTTAGTTGATAAAATCACTCATCAAATTATGGAGCACTAATTGATTATTTATATTATATATTTGATGAATGGAGGAAGAGGTCAGTGTTTTACAAAGTTAATATGTTTGCTTCAAATAAAGGATGGAATAGTTCAATGTATATATGATCGAGTGAGAACTCTTTTAGCATAAATGGATTTATATTTGATGAAGTTTGTTGGTTTTGGTTCAAATGATGGATCTTCCATGAAGGGTATTAATGAAGGTTTATCTTCATAGCTGCATATGCTCCTCATTTATTAGTTATCCATTGCATATCTCATAGGGAAGCATTAACAACCAAAGAGGCTCCATCTCGTTTTCCAAAGTTGCAATATATGAACAAATTTGGAAACAAATTTTATTCATAGCTTGAGAAATCAACTAAAAGGGATGGAAAATCGAGAGAGCTAATGTATACATTTTCAATCACTATGTTAGTGGTCTTAAAAATTCATCAAATTAGGCAGCTCTTTAGAGGAAAGGTCATGGAAAAACTTGTTAAACTCATGCATTCAAGTTAGGGGAGAAAAAAATGTATGAGTTGGAAAAAATATTTCAAGTGAAATTTTGCATCCATCTACTTGCAGACATGCTCGTTGAATTAAATAAGTTAAATCAAAATTTCGAAGAGGATCATGTTGATATTACATCTATTGGAACTACTTTAGATGTTTCTATTTGAATGCTTCATAGACAATTTTTGGGAAGCATTTTTGGTGTAGATGAAGTGCACATGCCTTCTTTTTTAGTTAAAGCATAAAGAGGAGCCATTGAATTTGCAGATAGCATTGAGGTTCGAAATTTTTCCAAAGATGAAAATATTGGGGCTACTAAATGATTGTATTCTCTTGGGAAAATGTTTTGTTGTAAAGGTGATTAAATCTTTAGGTAGGAGATTCATAGATTTACATGTATTTAATGTGGCTAAATTTTTCACTTCTCAACATTTTTTTTTTTGCTAAGTATGATTAATCTATTATTTACAAAAAGAGAGAACTGTTACATCATTTGAACACAGAGAGCCATCATGCCTGAGAGTTAGGCCGTTTGAGCATGACTGAATCAGAAACAGGGAGATTGAACATGATATCCCGCGCAGGGGAAACAGAGAGATACAAACAACAGACACTAGACAATAGTCCCGACACAACAGAAACTAGACAATAGACCCTATACAAGAACATAGAGAAAGTTTGACAAACAGAGCCAGAGAGAACCTTTCCTCCTTTCCACTGGGCTTCAAAAAACTAGTGGACATCTGACACATAAGATTATTCGTCGGGTTTCTCCTCCACTATCTTGCACCATCCCTCTTTCGGTTCCTGCCTGTCCGGCTGAGCGTGGGCAACTGGTACAATGTTGATGGCGCTGGCTAGCTGAGGCGTCCCGTGTTGCATATCAGTAGAAGGCTTCGAAGAGATGGGATTTTGGATTTCCTCAGTGTGAGGCATAGGGGCACTAGGCTCGCCCTCGTCTTGGGCTTCTTCTATGAAGAGAACAGAGACATGAGTCGTAATTCGAGGGCGAGTGAGAGAACAGTTGAACGAGAAAATAGCTGAGCCAAAGGACGGCGAATTGGCAGAGTCTGGAGAGTTTGGGTCCAGGTATTGACTTGGACTCAGAATGCTCTCTGTTCCCAGAGGATGAGGAGCTTGCCCCATGGAGCCAGACCCAGCAGAAGGGCGCGAAGGGTTGCCTCGGCCGGATCCTCTGCGACTAAGCATGCGCTGGCGGGGTCTCGGCATAGCGGACGGAAGAACACGAACAGCAGTGATGAAATCTCCTTCAGTGGAAATTCCTCGACCCGTAATGAGAATGCCACGAACACCACAGGGTATGCCGCCAACAGCTGAGGGGAAATTACGCACCTTGAGCTCTGCCTCAGGCGCTATCCGAAGACAGCATCCGACGCCTGACCCTCCCCAAGCCCAGTCTTTCTCAAAACTCCGAATCGTTCCAAGCAGAATGAAACACAGTAGCATGTTGCTGGAGCTGAGGCTATTAAATACGCAGGTGCCATTCCCTCGATCCTCACCCGCCATTACTATGGCAATCAAGTTCGTTGCAGGCAGAAATCCTCCCGAGCAGGCGTAACTGGACAACGTTTTAATGCCAAGACCGAACAGACGAACACCCATAATGTTAATCACCTGCGCATTGATATCCTCCCACTTGATATTCTGTCCGGCGAGCATGCTGGACAGGTGCCAACCATGCTCCGCCTTCCTCTGTCCCATCGTGGTACATGCCTTACAGATCACCCGCATCCGGGGTTTCACTTCTCAACATTATTATGAAGAAGTTAATGATATAAATTGTCCAACAAAAATATCATTGAACTGTTTATCTGAAAAAAATTAGCTTGGGGAATCATCTATTGCTAGATGTTTGGGTGAAATGGATCAATTTATTTGTACTATTTGTAAATCATACCCTAAAAAGAATATGTATGACATGGGACCTATGTGGAGATGAACATGAAGGGTTTGAAGGCTTTCCATATTTGATGAAATTATGGAAAGTTATTCTCGTTATCCCAACAACCACATCAGTGTGTGAAAGAGGTTTCTAAAAATTAAACAAGATCAAAAATGAAGATAGACAAAGACTTTCATTGGAGGCACTACATATGTTAATATTTATATCTCTAAGTGCAACCCATGCTCTAAATGAGGTAGTTTGGAATGCTACTTATGATGTATGGAAATAAATGAAAACTAGAAATCCATTTCCATTAGGGAAATAGATTTATATTTTCAATTATTTAAGTCCAAATACTTTTGAAGATCATCAAATGAATAAACAAAACGTATGTAAACCTTTTTTAATGGAATTTTAGATTTTTTTTTTCTTATTTACTAGTTATATTGAGATTTATAGTGTTTTAATATAACTACTCTTTAAATTTTTAAGATTTTAAATATTTAAAAAAACATTATTTTATTATTAATTCTTTTTATAAGCGATTTATTTACTATATAATTTGTAATTTTTTTTATAACTTTTCATCCCTAAAAGGTTAAATGAATATATGCCCTTCCAAATATTTGTGAGTTTTATAAAAAAAATCAGATTCAATTTTACATTAAAGTTTTTTTTTTACTTTTCCTCAACTCATAGGAAGGGCCACCTGGGATTAAAGGAATTGCTGATTAAAAATTACTTAAACCGAACAAAGTGCCATGTGGAACAATTTAAATTAAAAGACATTTATATTTTCAAAATAAGGAGAAACCAATTTTCAACTCAAAACATTTATATTAAAGTAAAGGGATTAAAGGAATTGCTGATTAAAAATTACTTAAACCGAACAAAGTGCCATGTGGAACAATTTAGATTAAAAGACATTTATATTTTCAAAATAAGGAGAAACCAATTTTCAACTCAAAACATTTATATTAAAGTAAAGGTGGATCGATTTCCACCTTTTTATTGAAAATAGGGTTGCATGGCTAGATATGAAGAGAAGTTTTCAAATTACAAAAAAAATACATGTTGGTGCATCTTTAAGTGAAGAACATGATAAATGCTAAGGTGAATTTTTATTAGAAACAATGATGGATAGTGATGCATTAATTAGTTAATAAATTTAGTTAGAGATTTATGTGTATTTTGTAATTATTTATAAAAAATAGTGAATCAATGTTATATAAGTTATGCATTATTTAGTAATTGAATTTAGTTAGAGATTTATGTGTACTTTGTAATTATTTATAGAGAATAGTGAATCAATGCTGCTATATAAATTAGTGAATATTTTTAATTTTAATTTATATTATATTTGAAAATGTATATGATAATTAAATATTTTATATATTTAAATATTAACAACAATTTACTTTGCGAATTTAATTATAAGAAAAGATATAAATTCAAGGTTATTCTGAATTAGTACTAAGTATGAATGAGGTATATTAAACACGGAGGCTTCGCAAAGTGATCAACGAGAAGAGATCTGAGTTTTCTCACACAGATCTGCTAACTGAAATCAAAGAAGGGGTCATGCATGTAGCAGATCCGACTCCTTTCATTACAGACCGGGTCAGATCTTGCAGATCCGGGATGGATCTATCAGATCTAGGGTTGTATAAGAGCAATCCAATGTGCAGGGGTACAGATCTGGCTCAAAAAAGACTCCACAGCACCGATCTAATTCATACAGATGCAGATCTGATTCAGATCTTCATCAAATTGATTGAAGGAAAACACTACTGCGTGCGGCTCAGAACGACAACAAGCATCCATGAATTAAAAAAGGAAATACAGGGTCGCCATGGAATCCCAGAACGACTACAAAACCTCATTTACTCAGGGTTCAGTCTGCAAGACAACAAAACCCTGCAGCATTATGGCATAGCCAATGATTCAACTATTAATCTAACTCTTCGACTGCGTGGCGGAAGCTCTGGAACCAGCTCTAAAAATACAGGTTCCTTTCGGGATGCAGTAAAAGGAAAGGGAGAAAAAATGAAAAATAAAGCAGCACCAACATCAGAATTGCCAGGACCCTACATCGTCGAACAAAAGCCAGAATCACCAACTCTGCAAGTCTCTATACCGGAGGTAAATGAACTATACACTGATTTATCTAATACTGCAGTTATATGTAGATTCAATGGCTTCTGGCCAAAATCAGATGCCCTGCATCAATGGATCTACTCAACCTGGACACCTAACTGTGAAATTTATCTCTGCCCTAAAGGGTTTTTCATAGTTAGATTTGATACAGAACAGGAAAGGGACAGCATTATCAAACAGGGGCCTTGGTTCTGGGGCAGTGCTGGCCTCTTCACCACACCCTGGTTCTCGGACTTTGATGCTACTACAATGATAGTCTCAACCATGCCAGTATGGGTGAGGCTACATGGGCTCCCATTGCACTTCTGGCATCAAAAAGTGTTAATCGCCATTGGGAATTCTCTAGGGAAATTCCTAAAAACGGATGAAGACAGAGCAATCAGGGGAATCTTCACATTTGCCAGAATATGTGTAGAAGTGGATTTGAGTCAGGGGCTACCTGACCACATCGCGCTAAACTTCAATAATACTCAATGGATACAGCAGCTTGACTACGAAAACACAACATTCCGTTGCAGGAACTGTATGCAGACAGGGCATCTTCAATATGATTGCCCAACAGCTCGAAAGGACCCTAGGAAAAAACAACAAAAAAAGCCCAAAGGCTGGCAACACACAGAACCACCGGAAGAAGAGGGCATAAAGGAGGAACCCACAGAGAACCAGATGGAACCAGAATCTCAAATGGGACAGAAACAAAATCAGGAAGCGAATACCCTTTCTACTCATACGGGGCTGATCATTACAGATCTACATCAAGAGTTGAAAATGGAAATAAGCGGCATAAAGAGAACCCATGGATCGGAGGGCTCAGAATCAGACAAAGAACAACAAATGATCACAATGGAAAACCAGCTAGCTACAATTACACCCACAGCTGATTCGGGAGGATGGCGCCGGGTGGAGAAGAAGAAGGGAAGAAAAGAATAGGCTTGCTGGAACATAATTTCTTTTTCTGTTACTCTGTTGGATCCTGTCCTTACAGGAATTGTTCATTTGCTATTTAGTGTTCTTTCTTTGTTTGCTGCCTGTTAATACAGGTTCAGCCATCTGCATATGCCTATGGCATCTACAAAATGTAATTTTATCAATTATGAATAAAATTACGACTTTTTCCTAGGGGAAAAAAATGAATGAGGTATATTACATTTATTTTATTTTACAATTATGTTAATATATCTCAAAATATTTCTGAATTATTATCAATATAATTAAATAATATAAATTTATTATTATCAATATAATTAAATAATATAAATTTTAAATATAAATTAACCCAGAGAGAAACCAAGTTTAAGATGACCCTATGCCTCCAAAACATCACCATTTCAACAAGCTAATTAAATTGAGGTGGATTTGCGGACAAAAAAAGAAAATCTACATTGTAATGTAGCAATGTGAATGACCACAAAATTGAAAAATAAGAAATATTGAATAATATACAAGAAATTCTAATATTATTTTGATAAAATTTGGTGGAAATTTTTAAAAATATAGTAAGATTTTTAATAATACTAAATCTATTTCTAAAAATATACTCTATTTCTAAAAAAAACTCTCATATAAAAAAAAATCAATCACTAATTCCAATTAAAAATTCACTAAACTAATTGACCTTCTAGACCTGGTTACACAATGCCGTAGAATGTATGCCAAATAATTAGAACATATCCTGTTCTCGGTCCTACGGATGCTTAAATTTTATCACCAAACTTTAATATAGGGCAGTTTTACGCGAGAAGTTTTGGTTGTTGCTTTCACATGAAGCTGAACTTTTGTTGGGTAAAGCTGGAAAGATTCCGTTACCCTTCAAAAGCACTGAATTTTTATAAGCAGTGGATTAGATGCTCATATTTTGCCGATCAAGTAATATACAATAATGCCTAGTACAATATAGAAATATTTTTCTTAAAAAAAAATATGACAGTTAAAAGGCTCTTGATACTGCAGTACTTGTTTGAAATTTCACCCTTTATGTTGGGTAAATTTGAAAAAATCTCGTTGGGTAAATTTAAAAAATTGAAAAAATTCCGTTGGCCTTCAAAATGCGCTGAATTTTTATGAGCAGCAGATTAGATGTTCATGCCTGCAAACCAAGCAAGTGCTGGAGCAGTCTAATTGTTTGACATTTTTCCCTTTTATTTTGGGACTTTTGGATAAAGCTGGAAAGATTGCGTTGACCTTCAAGAGCGCTGAAATTTTATGATCAGCGGATTGGATGCTTATATTCTGCAAACCAAGCAAAGGGTCGTGCTGCATCAGTCTAACTGTCTGAACTTGTTTCCTTTAATTTTCAGATTTTCCTGTAAAAATTTGGCAGTGTGTTTTTAGAATTTGGTATCGTTTTTTTGGGAATAGCAAATGGTCCTGCTGCAGCAGTCTAACTGTTTAAACTTAATTTGTTTTTTTCTTATTATTATGTAATTTGGCCGTTTGTTTTTGGAATTCGGTATGTTTTTTTTGGAATATTAAAGTATGAGTTGTGTAATTTGTAAAAATTTAATAATTATAAAAATTAAAAGTTTTAAAGTTTTTTTAAAATATATATTTATATATTTAAAAAATATATTTTAAATAATTAAAAATTATATCATTATTTTATTAAGATATATTATTATTATGATTATTTAATTTTAAAAGTCTTTTTATACACGAATGATTTGACTATTAAATTTACCAAATCATACATCACTTTAACTTATGAGAAAATAGATGTTCTTAACCAAGACTTTAAAATTGCAGCTTCTGCGTTTAGTAAGTCACAAAAATACTAATTTTTAAAATCGCTAATGCAATGAATATGTAGCTTCTCCAATTAATTTTGAAGAGTCTGCTAACTGATTCAAGGAAAGGATATTTTAGACATAGAAAAGTCGCGAGCAGCGCATTAATACAGGCAACCGGCAGTTTCCAATGTCCATGCCGCAGAAAAATCACCCTCAAATAACATGTTTTGGCTGATTAAATCTTTGTTCATACAATCCTGCACATGGTTCGCATCCCATGAGTCTTCCAACAAATCAAACTGTTGATAATTTTGAAATTCGTCTACGAAATCCCAATTTTCACCCTGCCATTTCAGATCGAGCGTCTCGGACAAACCCTCGGTGGTGAAGGTCTCCTCAGGAGGTTCACAGAACTCGTCCTTAGAGTCCAGAACGGGGTACGACGGAATGCCGAGCTCGTCATCTGAAGCGTCTAGGAGGTAACATAGATCAATACCTGACTCCGAAACTAGAGCTTCGCCCTCATGGACGCTATAAATATCGTAGGGCGACGAATTATCCCCCGAGATTGGCGCACAAAAAGTCGAAAACGTCGCGCTGATCTCTTCCTCCACGCTCCTCATCACACCAACTACATAATCCTCACTGGAAGCGCATTCTTCATTGACTTCCTGATTTTCTGCTACGGTTTTGTCTAACAAATGCCGAAACAGATCCGTTTCTTCACAAATGCCATTGAAAGAGCGTTTGGACTCCCGGACGTCAGAGGAGTCCGGAAGAGCCTCCGGCTCTCTGCAGCGCTTTCTGAGTGTGGCAGACATGATTGAACGACGGCCCGGAGATTTGAACACGGAACCCAAGGGTGGTGATAGTTCGGCTGCAGCGAACAGCTGCTATGCGAATATGAATAACAGAGCAGATATGATACAACTTATATCAAGATTGGCTCTATGTAACTCTGGGGCAGCTATATACTTATATAGCTGTTCGACCTGACTTTATTTGGAGGAGTCTGCCAAACGGCAAGGGAGGTTAAAGAATAGCATGGAAGATTGGAGACGGCAGGCAGAGCTCCTGTCCGCTATTTCTCCCACTTTAGTATTGGAATAAAGCTTTGCTTTATTAGTGGATGTCTAATTTTCAATCACCAGATGATATTGCAGAACAATTTCCACGCGCATCGCGTGAAACTGCAATGTCACCTGCCAATAGAAAACGATGTTAGGTTTAGGATTCGCGTCACTTTTTTGGCAAAGAGCATTACCATGCCATAGGGGGGGGTCTTCATTATAAATATCTTTTGACTGTTGGCGGTGAATAATTGGTGCCCCGTATTAGACGAGACAAGCACGAATATGTCGAAAAGCATATACTTTTTTTCCATGTAACCAAAGAGCCAGTCATAGAACGCAAGTAATTTTCAAGGAATAATTTAGTATCTCTTACCGCGATTGAACCATTATTATACTTCCTGTAGCAGGTGTAACGAATTGATTTTTTCATTGACTCTATATAATTAATTTAATTTTGACTATTTTTTTTATATACGGTTAGTTTAATCTTTTTTAATACTTTTTCTTTTTTCATTTAATTAGTTAATATTGTTTATTTCTTATTTCCAAATTATAATAGTCTACCTATTGTATTCCTCCACTAATATTTTAGTCGATATCAAATTATATGTTTACATCTCTACGCTGCCACGCTACCACATGGTACACTCTTTAAGTCTAGTTTTCCATAGCTACAAGTTATTTTCATCACCATAATGTATTATTCCGCTGCCTCTTTGTGTCACGCTATCTCAAATATGAAAACAAATACAAAAGCCATTACTCCCAGTTTATTTCTCTGCTCCAACCCTCGATTATTTGTCCAGCTACGTGTCTTGCATTAGCCGTCTCTTTATTTGATGTTTAAATAGAAAAAGTAAAACATTAAGTCTCTTTACGAGAGTAAATTTTTATAAACGTAGTTTTCTTTTATTTAAAATTATATTTGTATTAAATTTATAATAGTTAATAGTTTTATCTGTATAGTATTTTTATTTTTTTTGCATTTATTTTAAATTTTAATGGGTTAGGTTATATTAAAAGTATTATTTTTATTTTTTTTAAATATTAATATCTCATTGATTTATAATGATAAATTTTAATTTTATAATATTTTTTTATGTTATGTAATTTAAATATTTAATTTTTGGGATGGCAATTTTTTAGTTAAAAAATTAATTAAATATTAATATGGTAGATTAGTGGCTTGTTACATGGAAATAATGCTTATTGTAAATATAGTAATTAAATTTAATAGACAGCTTTTGTTTGTTTAGCATATTTAAGTCTTTCTCTTAATTATGCATTAAGTAAATATATCTTTTATCTATAGTTTTTTAAGAAGTTTAAGAGAAAAATGTTTTATGAAAGCATTATGTTATGAGCCATTTTGAAGCTAACTATTAACTTTACAGTGATTATTTAGTATAAAAATATATTTTAACTCAACTTAATTGAAAAGCATCTAATCAAATTTTGGGAAAAATAATTAGTAAACAACTAACTAATTGTTGAAAACTAATTATAAAATAAAATCATAAAAAATTCAAAATTTCAAATATTCAAACTACTCATGTAATTTACACATTATATTTCAAGAGATAAAGATTAAAGAGTTTTCTACTTTCTAAATATAACATAATTTTAGTAAAAAGTTAAAAAGGGTGTTTAAATTATTCATATAATTTACACATATATTTGAAAAAATAAAGATCAACCTAAATCCATTTTAAATGAGAATCTACTCAAGCTCTTACTTTTTTCATTTTTAACTTTTATATAATTCTTTGAAAATAACATTGAGTATGTATTATATATAATGATTAAATACTTTATATCTTAATTTTTTAATATTTATAAAAATATTTTTCAAATTTAATAATTTAAATTATTATTTTTAAATTTAATCATTTTAAATTAAACTTAAATATAAAATAATTATAGTTTAAACACATATATATATTCAAAAACCTATCATCCATATTCAAAAACCTATCATCCATACATCAAATTGTAACATTATTATATTTAAATTTAAATTAAACAGTAAGTATTAGCTATTATATAACACTTATTTCATTATACCAAAATATTTAAAATAATAATACATTTAATCTGCAAAAATTTATATTATAAAATATATCCTCGAATTATAAGATATAGCTTCAAGGATACATCAGTGAATACTTGTATCTATGGATTTTGAACATCCTTTTCCTTATTGGTATTTTTCACAGATGGACAATGAAGAACTCGATATGTGATCGATGGAACAATCTGATCCATACTGCCATGTAATTATCAGAACAGTTTATATGATCTCAATATAACAAATATAGATTTTTCTTCTGAAAAAAAACTATTACTAACGGGGCCACATGTGATAATGGCTGTGATAAACTTATATATAAATAAGTAATTATAGTCAGACGTGAATAAAATATGTATTCATTTTAAAATTGCATAACCCACTTTCCATGAGGCCAAAAAAAAAAACAGAGCAAATAATTTCAGCCGTGAAAAGCAACAGCCTCTAACTGGTTGGAGTTTAAAGTATTCCTCGTCGGTGGACCCATTGCACAATACTTGGATGTTGCCGTCGGAAAGTACACCGCGATAACTCCAACACGCAACGGGTTCAGAAATAACTGAGTAAAGCACCGGCACCACCCGGGAACCCGGTCACCTCGATGGAACAGCTAATTCCATACTGACCTGGGGCCCGCTACGAGCCTACGATAAATAACCCACGGACTGATGAAGTGAAAGAAAGGACGTGGGCCCCTGTGCAGAACGCGGTCTGCCGCTATACGGACAGAAAGACGTGGGGGCCACGCAATAATGAATTATTCCTTGTTAAATGGGTTATATGTGGTAAGAGAGAAACATCAGAATCATTTCCGTCGGCCTAGTCATTCTGGGAATGTGTGTGGAAGGTAAAGATGTCAAAACAATGCGTCTCGTCATGCGAAAAAACTCTGCGGCACATTCAGACGGTAACGTACAACAATAATGTCATATTTAAAAGGAAACACCATGGAAGATTTCATGACTGGCTCTTTGGTTACATCGCAGAAGCTTCGATCGCACAATTATTAAATAAAAATAAAATCTTCAAAGAAACAAGCAAAACGCTGGCCACCAGGTCATATAAAATTTGTCGTACCGAGATTCTGACAAAAGTAGAGTGAGATTCACAAAAAAGTGATGGAAGCCCGCACTGAGGTGACAGGTAAATAAGGTGGTCCGATCAAATTTGAATGGTAGGTTCGGCCATGGAATTTGACAGGCAAATTATCTTTCACTGTGTGATTTTTCGGTTAAATATAAATGAAAAATCTGTAAATTTTTATATATTGTTTAATGTTAAATTTGTATAGATGGGTTGGGAGGTGTGAAAAATTTCATACGTGGGTTTGTTTTGAAATTTTAATTTTAATAAAGTTTTTTTTTTTTAAATATAAGGTTGTAAAATCTATTTTATAGATAGCTAGAAATTGTTTTTATTTAGAAATGGTGTCCAAAGAAAAAATAATTTAGAATGAATTATTTTTAGTTTTAAATAGGTGTATTTTTATTTTTCTATAATATATTTTAGTTTGGAGTTCCTAAGTCTAGATTGTCATTTAATTTAAAGAAAATGAAAGAAATAACTAGTATAGATCCATCTTAATTAAATATCTAGAAAAAGGGGATCAAACTCCTTAAAGTGCAAAATAAACACAACATATTTGAAGGTTGTTTACATCAATAAGCTAGAAGGTTGTTTAGAGGAAGCAGATTCTGTTGGCATATCATCCTTCTTCTCTATGTTGATGATATTGTTCTTCTGGCAAGGTGCCCATCTGATCTTGATAAACAACTTAGACTTCTTAAGGATTTCTGTGCTACCATGGGTATGACTGTGAACACTGACAAAACAAAAGTTATGATTATCAAATCCAAGAATGACACTTATGCTAATTTTATGTATGACAATAGTAACTTGGAGGAAATGTCCTATTACAAGTACCTAGGAATTGATATTCATCACAAGCTCAAGTGGCGTTAAGGAAAGGATTAATGGGGGTGGAAAGCTTATTTTAGTCTTGAAAATAATTGTAAAACGAAAAACCTCATAATTTGGGATAGAAAGAAGTTCCTCTTTGAAACTTTATTCACTCCTGTTATCATATATGGATGTGAGGTTTGGGGTTGCAGTTCCTGGAGAAATATTGAGCAAATCCAAATAACCTCAAAATTAAAAGCAATACACCCTATCCTATTCTCCCCCAAAATTAAAAGCAATACACCCTATCCTATTCTCCTTATAGAAGTGGGTATTTCCCCTATCGAGAGCTTAGCTATGACTAGGCTTCTATTGTACAAGCACAAACTCAATAACATAGGAGACCATAGACTTCCTAAGCTAGCTTTAAATTCCAACCAAAACCACCTAAGGCTCAAACGAGGCCTCGTTAAACCATTGGGAGATCGACAAGAATGTTGCATTGCAAAACATTAATAACATTAAAAATATTGTTAGTTCTAAGTTCAAAGAAAAAATGTGGTGTGAGAAAGATTTAGCAGCTAAAAGAAAATTAAGATATTATAAGGAGGTCATCAACCCCACCCTAAAAGATCAAAAGTATCTCTTTGTTTTAACTAGCTCAAAGAAGAAAATTAATATAGCCAGGATTAGAATGAACTCTCATGAGCTCCATCCTAAAACACCATGGATGGAAAGGATCATCCATCTCTGTGAGAATTTGAACATCAAGGATGAAAATCACTTCCTCTTAGAGTGCCCCGCATACTACCACATTAGATCTCAATTTCATAATCTTTGTTACAATACTAACCTTCCTAGCGTTTTAGGATGTCAAAATTATAGTGAGCTGGGGAGGCTTCTGTCCAAGCTTTTCGAGTATAGGAATAAAATCTTAAATCAAACTAAATAATTCGTTTCTTGAGGTCTGATAGACCAAAGTTTGGTCTTAATGGACTTTAACCATCATCGTCATCATCATCAGCATATATATAATATAATGGTATTTTTCATTGTTTAAAATAAATTTTTGAATGTATAAAATATCTTCAAAATTTACATGGAAAATTGGATTGTGCATTTTTTTTCTTCGAGCTTATGAAGAGAGCCTTAAATTTACAATTGAAACACATTTTTGCCTGATTTCAAACCATAAAAAAAAACCTTAAAAAGATCACAATGTGTATATAATTTATACACATTTAAATATTTTTATGGAAATATTTTATTTATGAGTTATATTGAATTTTTTTAGTAATAATAATATTTTTTAAATTTTTTATTAATAATAATATTTTTAAATGTTACATATTAATTTGATATTAAGAATTAAATAATTTATATGTTTCTTTGAATTTTTTTACTTTTAATTATTCATTCTGTTTAAGCATTGAATTATTATAATGAGTTTTAAAATTTTATTTATTTATTTTATCTCCATATACATAGGCATGAAATTGAGATTGAAATAAATTAGTTAAACTCTGTATTAAAAACATTATTTGAGTTATATACTGAAATATCTTTTAAAAGTTTATTTAAATAGTGTATCAAAATACTTTGAGAAAATATAAGAATTATAATTTCCTCCTACTCAAAAGTAAAAATAAAAACATTTTTTTATTTACTTTGTTTCTCTTTAAAATTAATATAAGATTATGATATTTCATATGGATATCAAAATATTTTATTTATGGTTGAGAATAAGAATAAAATATATGTATTTTTTTGTTTTTTAATTAAAATCAATTTTTTTTAAGAATATGGCTGATTGATCGTTTTTATAAAAAAATCTCATGCTGGGAGATGAGATTCCTGTCCCTGGCGGGCAGATTTATCCTGGTTCAGGCTGTTCTTTCTCAACTGGCGGTTTATTGGGCCCACCTTTTCCTTCTTCCTGCATCTATTTTAAACAAAATGGGTTCATTAGCTGCCAATTTCTTATGGGGTGGCAGATCATATCAGTCCAAGATCCATTTAGTGAAGATGGATTCTATTTCAAAACCGAAGAAGATGGGTGGATGGGGCCTTATGCACATGAGATCTTTCGGCAAAGCCCTTCTCTGCAAATCTCTTCTTAGAGGAATCTATGGCAAGGGTCAGTGGAGTAATATCATCAATCAAAAATATCTTAAAGGCAGGAGCATGGTTTTCTGGTACAGGAGGAAATCATTGGGCATTAGAAGAGGATCTACCATATGGCTAAGCTTCAGGAAGATTCAGTTCTTCTTCATGGAGAATTTAAGATGGAGACTTTCCTCAGGATCGAGTATTTATATAGGTTTTGACTCAACTCTGTATGAGCTGGAATCAAGGCTTCCCCCTGCTCTGATCTCTTTTTTCCACTCAAAAGGCTTTTTCACGTGGAACAAGCTAATTAAATCATGGTCCTCTCAGAAGCCAGTTTGGAAGGATGGGGACGACTTATCCTTGCCCCTTTCACTCCGTCCTTTTTGGTTATCGGCTATCACAGGCTTTTCAAGCAAAGGCATCAAACAATCGGGTTCAAAGGATGAACTGATATGGTCACTTGAGAAATCCTCTCAATCTATCTGCGTCAGAGATCTATATGCAGCTTTCTCATCCGGCCAGCCACCCTCATCCCCCATCTTTCCACTCAAATTCTGGAAATCGACTTGTCCGCTCAAGATGATATTATTTTCATGGTTACTCTTTTCAAACAGGAATCTCACTTGGGAAGTTCTCCAAAGAAAGGGATGGCAGGGTCCGGGAAGATGTCAAATGTGTCAATCTGCAGCTGAATCAAATGCGCACATGTTTTTCCAATGTGCCTCATCTTCTAAAATCTGGTACGACTTGTCATTGATTTATGGTTTTTCTCACCGGGTTTTTTCATCTGTTCAGGATGGCTTCAAATGGTGGAGTGTTCAGCGTCCTATCTGGCGTTCATTATTCATTCTCACTTGCTGGTTTTTATGGAGATGGAGAAATGAACGCATTTTTCAGGACTCCAGGATACCCCTTGCCTCTATCCTGGTTTCAATATCGGCCTTCATGCCTCCTCCGGATTAATCTCAGATCTATGGTCTGTTTTTTTTAGCATGTTCTTTTTGGTCTCATGCGTCTTCTTCTTCGCGGCTTATGTTGATCCTGTTCATTTTAGATCTATCTCGATAGATGGTTTTCACTTTCGCCTTCCCTGGAGGTGTATTATGTGTTGTTTTTCTCTGGTCAATATGCTGTCGGGTTATCGGTGGAAGTATTTGGTACAATCTGTAATTTTCCGCCCTTGTCCACATAACGACAATCATGTATTTAGATCTTTATATTCTCTTAATATAATCCATGATGATTTTCTCTCTGAAAAAAAATATATATATATATATATAAAGACACCTATCAATTTAATTTATTATACATCTCCTCTAGATTGTGGAATAACCTAAATTTTATCTTAAATGAAAAAAATAAATAAAAATTATGTTTTAATTATTATTATATATAGAATATTTAATGATATTAAATATTATCTATATATATATATTTTAAAAAATAATTACTAATTTATTTAAAAAATTATAATATTAAAAATGATTATTTTAATGTTTATCAATATAATCCTAAATTATTTAATACGAAGAAAATCTAATATTTAAAATAATTTATTAATAATTTTAAAACACAAACTTTTACACTGACCTGTTTTAGACCATTTCAGATAGACTATCTTTCATAGGATCATATACGTATGAATATCGTTGAACTTTCTTTACGCAATATTACCCTTTATTATAATTTAATCTCTTCTCAAAAAACAAAATTTAAATCTTATTATATTTTAAAAAATAATAAAATAAATAAATTATAACTTTAAAAAATGGTTTATTTAATATATTTATAAAATGTGTGGTGTAAAATGTCGCATCTTGAAAAAGATTACCTTTATATGGAAATCTATCATGCTGAGCATGGTTTGACGTAGCATACGTTAGGGTGTATATAGATTGGATTTATAATATTAATGGTTTGGATTTAATATTAATTTAAAAATTGATATTTTTAAGGTCTAATATTATAGGGTTTAATTAATTTTGTGTGTTGAATATGAATTTATTAAGTTTATTAATCTTTTAAGTCTATAATATTTATATCTTTTGCGTTTCATAATTTTTTAGATTTATAATATTAATCCATTGTATTTGTTAAATTTTTGAATTTATAATATTAATTCCTAGGACTTCCCATCCCTACGGTTTATAATATTAATCTCTTGGCTTTATTAATATTATTATTGTCAATCATTTTTTTACTAGTATTAAATAACAATAATATTAATCTGTTAATTGTTATTATTATTAGCTAGTTTTTAATATAATACTTATTTTATAAAATTATTTTTATTATTATATATTTATCATATAGATATTAAATCTATAACATTAAATCTTTTCAACCACATTTAATGATGTGGTTATGCATGTAATCGATATATAGCTATCCAACTATCTGCTTAAATCGACCACATTTATTTAAATAGCTATCTAGCTATCCACTTAAATGGACCACATTTATTTAAATAAACATGGTTGTACTAGTATATTTATATGTCAATCACAAATGTTTTATTGATGTTAGGTGGAAATTATAACACAAATTTAAACTTATAAACTGGTAATATTTTTAGACTTTTAGTGTGACTGTTTTCAATGTTTGACCCACTAAAGTTTGATGTTATTTATGGTGACTGAATTGTGTTGCATTTTTAAACATAACTTTTGTTGTAGAAAATTTTAGGTATGAAATTTTTTATTTGGATATTTATTTATTTATTTTCCATTATCATTTTTTTTATATTAATATAGATTTATCTTAATTCTAGATTTATTAAGCGCTTTGGGATATTTATTTATTTTCTATACTTACATAGATCTATCTTAATTCTAGATCTACTAGGTACTAAGAGGGATTAAATTTCTAAGACGCAAAAATTGAGAAAATATTTGTACCTAGATAGACACAAAACTTGAGAAAATGTTTGTACCTAGATAGATTTGATTTATGTGGCCTCTTGGTTGGAGTTAAGATGGACCTATGCTGGTTTTTAATAACACACTAATAAAATGTTTTAACTATAAGAAATTTTTAATTTTCACTCGTTTTGTATAATATATATACATAGTTGATGCTAAAATAATTTACTTCTAATTCACATTATCCACATTAAAATGTTAATACATGCCCCTAATATTTAGAAAACATATATCCATAACATATATGTGTGTGTGTGTAATTATTTTTGTTATTAATATTTTTTAAAATGTTCTCTCTCTACTAATTATATACATATATACACACATTGAATTATTTTTGTTATTAATACTTTTTAATATATTACATGTCAACTCCATATTTTTTTGTTGTGAATTAAGGCTTTATATTACTCAAAAAACTTAGCTACATGGATTTCAAAAGTGACCATGGAGGATAAAACCTCTCCTCATCTTGTTGCCACTGATGACCAAAGGACCAAAAGACTCCCATAACCAGGTTACATTGAGGCCAAGGCTAGAGTTGGACTGTCTCGCTACCCAACTATCCCATACATAGATAACAAATAGATTACCCAAGTATAAGCATTGCCTACAACTTTCAAACAACAAAATATCCCACCAGAATTCCACATAAGAGACCTTACAAAATTACCACGGAAAGTACACAAACAACCAAATTGAGACTAAATTGTTGCATCCAACCATTTCCATACAACAAGGATTTCAAAAGAAACAATAAGTGCCCTACAAAATGTGTCCAGAACCACCATTAAGATCACAACGTTGTGACTGGCCTATGCCGACACAAAAAGGAGACCAAAAGAGATAACAAGTGCCCTACATAAACAAACCAATAACTACCAGAAGACCAACATAATGCACTACCTACCATTTATGCTCAATGATCATTATCTGAGGACGAAATATTTGTTGAAGTCCTTGCACTAGAACCAGGAGGATCCATTAGGTCCCCACCATCTAAATCACAGGAAATATGGCTCTCCACATGCGCCAGGTGGGAGTCAATCCTATCCAAGAAAAACCTCTGATTCTTGAGCATCCTCTTGATGTCCTCTAGGGATGCAAAAACATTGTACTTCTCCACTTGCTTATCCTTCAAGATTAAGCCCAACAAGGTCTTCATTTGCTAATGAAGAGCCAAAGAGTTTAGGTACTGCTTCTTCCTTCCCCTAATATGCCCAGGTTCAATAACCCAAGCTGACATGTCCTCTAAAATCCTAGAAACCAAAAGAGAGTATTTTTTTCGCCCTCGCTTGGGTCTCAAGCTTACGAATTTCCTTTCAAGTATTTGGTGAAACAACATTGAAATAGGTGGTAGTCGAGTCATGGGAAAAGAGTCTCGCACCTTGTTGCCCTAGCTGAGCCCTGCCACCTCCCCCCATTCTGCACCTCATTCTCTGTCTCATTAGAATAGTTGAGACTCGGGGGCACACTTATTACAACTGCTATGAATGCATCTACCTGCAAAAAAAAGAGAATGGATGTGACCCACCTCCTACAAGATTAGGATACAACAGACCAAATCATAAAAAAACTCCAGACATATGACCCAAAATTTACAGAAGACCTACCAATTGAGATAGAGCATGAAAATTCCTTGCCAAGACCCTTTGGCCATTAACCATTGAACAAGTGAAAAACAACACCAACACTAGAATACCTTGACACCCAAGAGTGTGCAACCAGACATCAAATTTGACCAACCAACACTTATCCTACCATGGAAACAACCCAACACATCACTAGAACTAGAAGACCTTAACACCCAAGAGTGTGCAACCACACATTGAATTCGACCAACCAACACTTATCTTATCATGGAAACAACCCAACGATGCAGGACCCTCGTAATTCACTCTAAACAGAACTCGTAAACCCCATCTTAAGCCTTAAATGGGGGCCCCAAAAGAAAACCAGATGCCAAAATTAAAGAACCACTCCAGATGGAATTCCCATACCAAATATGAAAATGCATACACAAATATTTCTTCCCTAGACACACAGACCTAGACCCGACAAAATGTATAGAGAAGGAAGCCAAGAATAATAGAGAAATAACCTGAGAGTTAGTGTTGCACATTATACTAGATGCCCCCAACAACTCTTCTAAAAAGCAATCTCCCAACAGCCATGAACAAGACCAGGCATCTAGGGAACCCCAAGCATTCAAATGTCATTTACAGTGGCCAACATGGCCTCCTTTCCAACCTTCATTTCCTGTTATAATCCACAACACCAAGATCCCCACACACTCAAAATAAATAGAGGAACTACACCAGGAGGCCAAGGACCTTACCTTGGTTCCTCTCCACTCACCACATAATGTCTCACTACCCATCGAAGACCTTAAATAAAACCACCACCAATTGTGGCACTATATACACATGCATGCGAGGTGAGATTGTGTCTTCCCTTTTTAAATGCTTAGTGCATACTCAGGGGTGGCAGACACAGCCTCCAAGGCCCTCATTCCATCTACATTTACACCCTTGCTGAGGATTGATTCAAACTTAAACATGAATGCAAAAAATTACAGATATAATCCTAAATACAGAGATGTAGAAGAAAAATACTTCATTTCATTAATAGAAAAATATTGAACTATGCTTACAAACAGAATGGAAATAAACTAGCTCGCACGATGGTAGCTTATCTCTGAGAAGAGATGTAGTGGCTACATGCCTCTGAATTTCGTTCCAATGAGGCTCAAGGGCATATTTAATATTGAGCAGTAAGATAAAACCCTAAAAAACCAAAACCCTAACCCTAGGAGATGTAACGCCAAGATTTTGTGGGCCCCGTTGGGGTTAGATGGGCAGCCAACTTCCTAGGGTCACAACTTGGTCATATTATCTCTGTTTGGCACGTATGATACCTTGTTCGAAAGGTCTCTCTGAGTGCTACAAGATATGAGGCAAGCCCCTACTTATGGTTATGGACTTGCAGTGGACCTCAAAGAAACGTCGTTTAGGGGGTCAAAATTGCTTCAAAAGTTTAGGACCCAAAAAAGTGCTAAAATAGTAAATGCTGAAATAAACAAGGAAACAGATGAAACCAACTGGAGGTCTATGTGGAATAGGAGGGTGGCCACCAATATCCACCTGGATCATTCCACTCCCTTAGGAAGCAATGGTCCCCATTACGTGCAGAGCCTCCATGAGGTGAGGAATTTTTTGTTGAACTTGGTCCCTGGTGAACCACTTGCCCTTGTGAAGGAGTTGGCCTACTTTAACAACTTGATATAGATAGATCCTATATTAGTGAGTGTTCTTGATCTGTGTGTCCATTAACTGATCAGTTGTGGCCTGTTCCATGCAGTCAAGGTTGAGCTCTGTTGGTGTGAGTTGTTTTGCAATGTTAGATGTGTCCAACAATGGTGGAAAGTATTATCAAAGGCAATCTACATTGAACATTGGGTGTATACCAAAGAATGGTGGGAAGTTAAGGTCGAAGGCATTATCGCCAACAACCTTGGTGATGGTGTATGGCCCATATCGGAGAGGGTGAAGCTTGCGGTGGGGTCCAGCGAGGTGCTCCTTCTGCAAATGTAGCCAAACTTTGTCGCCCATGTGGAACTTGTGCAACACTCGATGTTGATCATAGCGCTGATTGTACTTAGCATTGGCTTTGTCCAATATATCATGGACCTTCTAGTGGATGTGTTGAATGTGTTCAATGAAGTTGTTAGCCCTATCGGCTTTGGACTGGACGTGAGCTAAATCTGCGTGGCTACAAATGGTATGGCCACATCAATGGGAAATAATGGCTAAAATCCCGGCCCTACCTGAAAGAGGTTGTGGAGAGCTATGTTGTAGCTGTGTTGGACATAGGGGAGACTTTCATCCCACGTGCATGGATGATTCGAGTTGTACATGTGCAGAATGTGTATGATCATTTTATTGACAACCTTTGTTTGGCCATCAGTTTGGGGATGGAAAGTTGTGGACTTAGTAATTTTTATATCCAACATCAACTAGAGAATTGACAAAAATGCACTCAAGAATCTGTTATCCTGATCTGATACAATGGACTATGGAATCCCAAAGTGTACCCACACTCGTTCAAAGAAGAGCTTAGCAGTGGCCTCTATTGTGATACTCTTATTACAGGCCACCATGATGGTCATCGTAGAGAATCTGTCGACGACCATGAAAACACAATCATTGTCGTGCTTAGTAGAAGGAAGGCTTGACATGTAATCCATGGAGATAGATTACCAAGGCCGACTAGGAGTAGGTAGAGGAGTATATATACCTTACTTCTTGATGGTTGGTTTGGTATTGGTGCAGGCGGTGCATGATCTAATGTACTTCCCAACATCTTGACGAAGTTTTGACCAATAAAAATACTTTTGCAATACCACCACTATTTTCTCTACTCTGAAATGTCCAACGAATCGACTATAGTGTGCCTCCCAAATCATCTTGGCTGGGTCCACATGCACACCCTACGCATCATTGATGTACCCCAAATATTAAACTTGGGTCAAGCCAAAAGTGCATTTCTCCAAGTTAGCACACAACTTGCGTTGTCGCAAGGTTTGAAGGACTTGTCGAATATGGTGGAGGTGCTCTTCCCAACTTTGGCTGAAGATCAATATGTTATCTAAATACACCACCACGAATGCATTGGTGAAGGGTCAAAAGATGTCGTCCGTCAATCTCATTAAGGTTGCAAGGGAATTTTTCAATCTGAACAACATGACCAACCATTTGAAAAGGCCCTCCTTGGATTTGAAGGCAGTCTTCCATACATCAGAGGGTTTGATAGGCACCTGGTGATAACCCGAATTCAAGTCAATCTTGCTAAAATGTTTGGCCCCCTTAAGCTGGTCTAGAAGGTCAACGATCTGTGGGATTGGGTACCTATTCTAGACAGTGATCTTGTTCAACACCCGATAGTCAATACAGAGTCTCCAGGTCCCATCCTTCTTTTGTACCAATACAATCAGGCTCCCACATGGTGATGAGCTTGGCCCGATGTGCCCTTTTTGCAATAGTTCTTGAATCTTCCTCTTGATCTCATTATTCTCCATAACAAAGCGTTGATAGATTGGTCCATTGGGCAACGACGCGCCCAGGGTCAGATCGATGGAGTGCTTGACCTGACAGTGTAGAGGTACCTCTCTAGGTGATGCGAAAATGTCTTTGTACTCCTCCACGACCTTGTCCATATGCTGATGTTGTGCGGAGGAGCCCTGCCTGGAAGCCGTGGCCACAACCTTCTTCTTGTCCTGAGGGCGAATCATAAGGAAAATAAATTTCCTGGTCTAGGAAATGATCTTACTGCATTTCTTTGCAGTGATCAAAGAGATGGCGATAGGCGGGTCTACCTCTAGTATCCTGTACAACTTATTGGCCAAAGTAATAATCACAGAGCGAGTTCTAGACTTATATACAACATGTCACTTCCACAAGTATGGTTTTCCTAATAATACATCACAAACTTCAAGAGGAGCAACATCACACAGTACCTCATCCGTGAAGGGCTTGATCCTGTAGGAAAGGCGACATTGTTGGCTGATGCAGAGATCTCGTCCTTGGTGATGCCACCCGGTGGTGTATGATTGTGGATGTGCTGTAGTATTTAGGCCTAGCCGCTTCACAACCTCTATTGAAATGAAGTTCTTTTGGCTCCCGCTGTCGACAATGAACTACAGGGGAGAACCCTTCACCCACACCTGTGAGTAGAAGAGGCATTTCCCCTCCTATGGATCTTCCGGCTCAATCTTCTAGATCTTGGTGGTGGCCATGGTGGCACTGGGCTCCACATCAATGATCTGCTTCACTTTGTCATTCCCCTTGTTAGGTTCTAACTCAGAGTCGGAACATGCGTCTGATTTGGAGGCCTTTAGCTCAATCACCAGTGATTGCTTGGACTGACACTCACTTGTGTTGTGAGTGGATCTCTTATGGAACTCACACCATTTTCCTGTGTCCTTCTTTTGTCTTAATGGTGTTTTTCTTTGCTTGTAGCTTTGGCAGGTTGTCCTAGATAGCCCCACCTTGGCTCTGTCCTTTTCTTTGTGGTTTGGGGGCGCCTTTTCCTTGCTTTGGATTCACAAATCCAAAGTCCTGCTTCTTCTGTTTAAACTTATGCTCAATATTGACAGCGTATCGGTACACCATGTCAAGCAAGGAAATGTCTAGGAACTCCATCTTGTCCAGGATGTACTTGTGTAGACAGCCACGGTACTTGAGTACCAAATGCCGCTCAGAATCCTGGATACCCAGCTTTGTGAAAAGGGTATGGAAAACATTTGTGAACTTTGGCACATCTTTGTCCCTTCCTTGCCGTAGCGTGGTCCACTTTATGTATTTATCTTCATAGCTCCCGACAAGGTAATATTAAGGTAGTACAACAAGTTGAAATGTAAATTCTCTGTACTTATTATATCTCACCTATGGAATGTAATGAACTTCAATTGCGACCAAGGAGAATGATAAACCCCACTACTTCTCTTGTTATCATAGAAAGTGAGGAAAATTATCAAGAGAAGAAAACTTAGTTTAAGGATCCCTAGAGAAGTAGAAGGCTATAACAGTTGATGTTACCATTGGTGATGAAACAAATAAAAATACTTACGAAGCTATAATAACTGGTGGTATTTATAAAACCATTGTAACAACCAATAATAATGTCACTACAACATACAATGCTACCTCGACTATGAAACTTGTAACAACTTCTATGAATGAGACTTATTTACATCCCCATTATCTCGAAAGATTAACTAAAGTCAAGAATACCCCTCAAATTGAGTATGAATTTTTAAATGAGTTAAAAAATTTATATTTTCAAATTCCTTTTCTTCAAGAAATTTGAGATGTTCCTATTTATGCCAAAATTGTCAAGGAATTGTATATCAACAAGGCATGCAAGGAGCCTCAGGACCCTCATATTGTGCATGTAATTGGGAAGTTATCAAAATTGATGCTAGGGGATAATATGAATATCCCGGAAACACAACAATAGTTTTTCATATAGGAGGAACAACTCTTCCAACCACCCTGATTGATTTAGGAGTAGCAATTAACATAATAACCAGGGAAATTGTTGAACTACTTGGGCTTCCCAACTTGAGACCAGCTCCCACTATTTTAGAATTTGTAGATAGGTATAGCTTAATAATTGAAGGAATATTGTAGGATGTCATTATTTCTTTAGAATCTTGGTAGTACCTAGTATATTTTATGTTGTTACATCCTAAGACATTCCTAGGAGGGCATCCTCTGATGTCCACTACAAATTCCTTTATTAGATGTAGATATGGGTGCATGACCATCTCTGATGGGAATACTACTAAGGATCTTGTGCTTTACCCTCCAATAAAACCAAGTTTGGAATCTGAAAACCCTTTAAGGTCTAGAAGAAGTTGATACATGTCCACTACTCAATGTAGGAAAATCCTTGCACATTAAAAATGAAACTAAGAATAATACTATTTATAACTTCATAGTTATTAATAGTTTTGAACTATTAATACTGTTCATAGTTATTAATACTGTTATTAATAGTTATTAATACTACTCATAGTTATTAATAGTTATTAATACAAGTTTCGAACTAGAAGAAGTTGATACATGTCCACTACTCACTATAGGAAAATCCTTGCAGTTTAAAAATGAGATTGAGGACAATACTATTAATAACTTCATTAATGACCCTTCTATTGTTACAACATCAACATCTCGATTGTTGAGTTTTGTAATAATAAAATCCAATGAGGAAGAGACTCTTGATGATCTTATTACAGAGGAAATACCTACGACCCCTAGCCTTAAGGGTGTCCTAGTGGAGATAGAGCCTGGGAAGACCTTGAATATTAACCCTAATTTATCTCTTGAAGAGAAAGAGAGATTAGTGTTGTTACTAAGGAAGAATAAAGAATCCTTTGTGTGGTATTATAAGGACATGAACGGTATCCATACTAATTTGTGTACACATCATATCTATTTAAAGGAAGGATCTCGGCTTGTTTGACAATCTCAACATAGAATGAACCCAACATTGAAATTTTTTGTCGAGGAGAAACTTCAAAAGATCTTAGATGAAAATTTTATTTATCCAATTTATGATACTCAATGGGTATCTCCACTTGCTATTTTCCATTACCCTTTATTGATTAGGTCCTAGATACTATGTGTGGGAAAAAAAATTTCTCTTTCCTGGATGGATTTAGTGGCTATAATCAAATTCAGATTACTCTTGAGGATCAGGAAAAAACTAATTTCACTTTCCCTTAGGGTAAATTTGGTTATATGGTCCTACCTTTTGGGCTTTGTAATACACCTACAACCTTTCAACGGATAATGTTAAAAATTTTTGTTGATATGGTTAATGATTGTCTCGAGATTTTTATGGATGACTTTACACCCTATGGGGATGAGTTTGATGGAGCCTTGCATAGCCTTGAGAAAGTACTTGAGCATTGCATACAAAGCCACCTTTGTCTTAGTACTGAAAAGTGTCATATGCTGATTATTGAAGACATTGTTTTAGGTCACTATCTCTCTGTTGTAGGAATATAGGTCGACCCAATGAAAGTTTAGGTAATTTTGAAAATTCTCACTCCTAAGACGTAGAAGGAGGTGTGTATATTTTTGGTACAAGCATATGATTATAGACGATTCATAGAAATTTTTTCCAATATTACATTCCCATTATTTTCTCTGTTAACAAAGGATAAGGATTTTGTAGGGACTGATAAGTGTAAAAATGATTTTGAAGAATTGAAAAGGTGTGTAACAACAACTTCTACTTTGCGAGGACCTAACTAGAGTCTTTTGTTTCATCCATTGGAGTTGTGCATAGATAATAGGAAGAAAATAAACCATATGCCATATACCACATCAACACAAACTCGACCCCTATAGAGGTAGACCACTGGTGACATAAAAATAGTTTCTTGTTGTTATTCATGTTATTAATAAATTTAGGCATTACATTACTGGTTACCAAACTTTTGTGCATACTAACCACTCCGTTATCCATTTTTTAATGAATAAGCTAGTTAATAATGTCAGGGTTACTAGGTGGTTGTTGTTACTCCAAGAATATGCTATTACCATTATAGGTAAACCTGGGAAGGATACTGTCATTGTAGATTTTCTTTCTAGATTAACTAATGTTATAATTGATGATGTGATTGTTGAAGACTCTTTCCCAGATGAGTACCTTTTTGGATTATCCACTTATTCACCTTGGTATGAAAACATTTCCAATTATCTTACTGCAGGAAATATTTCCCATCACCTTTCTCCTAGGGAAAAGAGAAAAATTATTCAGTAAAGTGTCCGGTATTTTTGGTTGGATGGCTACCTCTTCCACACTAGTTTTGATCAATAGATTAGAAGGTGTGTATTGGGGGGGCGAGATCTATGATATCCTCAAGGCTTGTCATGATGGGCCTTGTGGATGGAATTTTTAAAATAGGAGAACATGTCATAAGGTGCTACAAATGGGTTATTTCTAGCCTACTATGTTATGAGATGCAAGGAAATATGTGCAAGGGTGTGATAGTTGTCAGAGGGGTTAGCCTACTCAATCATATGAAATGTCGTTACAACCTCAATTGGTGATGGAACCATCCGAGAGATGAGCTTTATATTTTATGAGACCAATCCCCCATCTCAACAAAAGACATATATTTTAGTGTGCATAGACAATGTGACCAAATGAGTGGAGGCTAGAGAACTTACTGGGGAAACTGAGCGTGTTATTACATCTTATTTGAGGAAATATTTGCTCAGTATGGAGTGCCAAAATAAATAGTTAGATATGGAGGAGCACATTTTGCTTCTCGATTGATATAGGACCTTGTCATAAAGTACAAAATTCATCAACGAGTCACTTCACCTTACCACCCAGAAGCGAATGGGCAAGTGGAAAGTACTAATAAGGCACTTGAAGCTATTCTAATGAAGATTGTGGAAGGCCATCGAAGAGGCTGGGTTGGGAGGCTTATAGAGGCATTATGGGCTTATAGAACTAATTGGAGGAGTACTACAAGATTATCTCCTTATGAGTTGGTATTATTAGAAACCAACACAATATTAAGAGGGGGTGAATCAGTATTGTAGGAATTTTACAACTTTTTTTACTTGCACAAGATATTAGGACATCGATTAATACTTCAAAAATTAATTTAGATGAGCATGGTAAGATTCAACATTAGACACATACGATATCACACATAGATTCTTTAAAAAATTTCTTCAATCTCTTCACAAGAAAATCTACTACTTGTTGTTACAAAGTTATTTTGCTACAACTAGAAATTTATCAGCTTTAACTGAAAGGAGCTACAACCCCTAAGTTGATTAGTTACAACTAAAAGGAACTTAAAATCCTAAGTATTTACCAGCTACTACTATAAGGAGCTACAATCCCTGATCTACAAGCTACTACTTGCATGACCTCAATGATTCATATTTCATACAATTTTGATACAGAAATCACGAAGCCATTCCCTTTTACAAAACAAATCAATTTGTTAGTTCAAACACTCAACAAAACAATCATTACAAACACCTTCGACAATCTCCTATCACTGATCAATTCACCGTACACACCAACAACAATCCATCACACACTAAAAACCAACAAAATTGCATTGTTTTTCCTTGCAAATTCGATTAGGCCTATAAAGGAATTTGGATTGATATTTTGGAATTTGATCTTTAGTTAAATTATGCTCTTTAATTCTTGCATGAATCTCTTATTTTTTTCCTTTGTCCTTCTCAAAATATGCCTTCTAAAATTTCTCTCCAATTCATCTAACTCCCCTTACTTGTTTCTGCTTGAAAAACCGAGCTTAACTGCTCAATTTTGCTATTGTGGAATTTTATTAGGATTTAGCGGTGCTTCTTCTATTTTGACGAATCTCTAAATTAGCCAGTCTACCAAATTTTCCTTCCAACATATCCATGTCACCATCAAACTTTCCATCTCATTCATGCTTGTTAATTTAAACTTCAGTTATGCACCTTATTTTTTCATAAACAACAAAATTTAGTTACTGACCTGTCCATCCAAATATGGCATATAATGCCAAATTTCAAAGTTTTCGACTCATTCATCCTTAAGTCTTTAATATAGGCGCACAAACTTTGATAAAACACTAGTGCTTTTTACTTCGTAGGCCCGTTGTAATATAGCCCAAATGCTTCCAAATATAACTTTGTTGACCTGAAAGCTTTTATATAAAAACAGTGCATAATGCCTTCCATCGACCCCTTGCAATTTAGGTCCTGAGGGCTTATTTTATTTTATAATATCCCTGCACCCTCGGTCTTCATGCAACACAAAACCTTGACTTGGTCCTCAAGCTTTAACTCGACCTTAATTCCTTTCGGGATTACGTTCTCATGTGGGACCCATTGGTCCTCTACTCCCAACTATATTGTTCCCATGTCCTAGAGCTCTATTAGCCTAGATCATCTCTCCTATGCTTAGCTAAATTATTCTGGGGTGTGGGGAACAAGATGAGTTGTCCCTGTGGGTACCATTCTCATGCTCTTGGACCAATAAGTGATAAGGAAGGATGACTTGTCTCTGACAACTGCCATGTGTGCTTGATGCTTAGTCAGCCAAGATATTTTCCTATTGTGCTCGCTTGAAAACATTTTTGGTTTGGGGACCGAGATGATGTCAAGGTTACATCAATGACACCACGTGGTGCCATTTGAGTGGTGACACATGTCACCCAGATTTGGCCGATTAGGCCACCCAAAAACATCAAGTATTCCTACCACGTGTCCCCTGTACCGACACCATGTTGACATCATCTCCGACCAATAAAATGATTTTTCTTACTGTAAGAGAGGAGAGAGAAAAGGGTTTGTGGGCCTTGGTTTTGCATTGATTTCTTTAATAAAATGTTATAAGAGTCTTGACCTTTCTCAATATTTCCTTCATTAATTTTTATAACATACCTAGGCCTTATAACACTAATGCATCTGCTGCCACATTTCTTGGCCATACATCATCCTAGGATTTTTTAACTGTACTTTCCTTTGTTCTTATAGGGAAGTCCTCCTAGGCAGTGATGTATAGTGGGGACCTCTTGCTTTAAACTTGCACCAATCATATTCTTATGCCTGTTATGCTCTGTTATGCCTTTGTCGCTCAAGCTTATGTTATCTTGAGCTTCCGCCATCCCAAGCATTTCCTCTTTGCATACTCTCAATCCATCTGAGGTATCACTTCCAAGATGAGCTGTGTTGTACGGGCTCCAATACAGGCCGATAAAATAATTTTCAAACACCTAATCCTTTGGTTTAGCCACTTTGCTAAAAGTCCCCACCACGTTTGGGAATATTGCCAAACTAAACTTGCTCCAAAGGGTCCTTAACCAATATTAGCTCTGCACCTTTGACTTTTGGGGGTACTGAATTTGACTGGGAATAAGTTGTGATCCAGGAGGCCATTGTGGAACTTCTATATATCACTCGAATGCTCTTCCAGAGATATCTCCATTTAAGTATGTTTCAACAGCATTTGAGGTGATATACTATACAGGAAATGATCCAAAATCTTTTGCTTATAGATGTGTTAAATAATTACATGCATAAATTGTAGCTTAACAGAGAAAACTTAATGTGCACATGAGACAAGAGGAGAAACACATAAAGCATGAAAGAAGACAACAAGACTTGATAGCGGAGTTCGTCTGTCTTGGACTACGTCTCCGGGCCCTACTCGATCAATGGGGAGGCCTTCATTCATTAAGTGGCATGAAAAAGAAGAGTACAAGCATTAATTACAAAAAGGAGTCTTATACCTCCATACTAAAAAATGGCTAAAAAATGCAGAACTCTGATGGAGAAACATACAACGCCATTGCGTTCGTGGCGTAGAGAAGTGATGAAACCATATAAAACTTGTCAAAATCTGACAAAATGAAAAGTTGGCCCTCCTACAAAATTCTGCCTCGAACTACGTGCAATGCCTCCTCTACCTGAGCGCACTGAAAACTACGTTTTAAATAAAAAATGCCGGCGGCTTTTCCCAAGTTTTTGTTGTGGTGCATTGGTTAAAGATTCGGTTAATAGGGAGGAGGTCGGGAGGTCAAACCCCGCCTCCTCCTTTTTTATACATTACAACAAAAAAAAATTAATTTAAAATTTTCGGTTTGGTCGGGCCCACCTTGGGCGGCGCACCCACCGTACCCACCTCCGCCTTTGCAAATTTTCAACGGCTCCCTCCTCCATTTATGGTTAATGTTTTTGTTGGTTTGGGTTGGGTTCGTGCCCCAAGGGCTGGCCCACCCATGTCCATTTTTTTGGTGGCTCCGTGGGAGCAGCAGAGGGGTTGGGGTCATGGCCTGTCCCTCCCGTTTTATATTGAAATTTCCATGACCAGGGGAGGGGTTAGGGGTCATGGCCCGCCCCTCCTTTGGTTATGTTGTTTATTTTTGGGGTGGCAAGGTTGGTGGCCCCACCCTTTTTCAATATTTTTTTTTATTACAAAAAAAACAACCTGCGCATTTTTGAAAATCTGATTTTGGACCGAAGGAGTCCTTTTAACAAGGCAACAATTTTGCTTGAAATCTGGCTAGAGTTGGCCGGAATCTGTCTGCCAGAAAAAGTTCAAATTGCGCCTTCATTAATCCTTCCCAGTCATCAAAAGTCAACCCAACTTTCACTGACTCTATCTTCTTCATCCAGACTTGGATTGGAGTGACGTTCACACCATTGGAATCAGGACGACGAGCACTTCGATATGATGTCAAGTTCATCACCTTTCCACCACTTTGAATTTTGAGCTTTTCCCCATGCCACTATGTCTGAAGATCCACCTAGATCAATCCTCCCCATTGAGGAGATTTTGGACCGCCAAAAGCTTTATCAATCAATTGGCAAGTGAGGGAATTGTTCCCTCACTCTTTCTTTTTCCAGCCATTTTGCCTTGCTAGGGTGCATCCCCTTGAAACCAACTCGAAGGTATTCCACATCTCCCCGTCATGAAGTCCTGGTTCTTCTGTCAAGGATGATGTCTTCAGGTAACTCATCGAGATACTCTGGTGCAAAGTCATCAACTGTAGGAACTGTGCCCACCTCTTTGGTGTCCATAATCAATGGTGGCTCATACAACTTTAAGTTCTCCACATTCACTACGGAGTACATTTGCATATATATCGGCAAATCGAGATGAAAGGCATTATTTCCAATCTTCTCCAAAATGGTGAATGGACCATACCGGATTGGTCACAACTTCTTCCCTTCTCCCTTCATCCTGTCCTTGCTGATATGGAACCACACTTTTTTGCCCACTTGAAATTGATGGTCAACTCGGTGTTTGTCATGTCGAGCCTTGTAACGGGCTTAACTTTTCTCCAACTGCTCCTATACTGCTTGGTGAATCAACTGGATCCGTTGAATGAACTGTTGCGCTTTGTCCCTGTCATCACGTCCACTAGAGTCATCTTCCCTTCCAAAGACCATATCAAAAGGGTCTTTTGGCAAGTAGCCAAAACATGTCTCAAATGGTGAATGATGCATAGATGAGTGCACTGTTCGGTTGTAGGAATGTTTCACATATGGAAGATGATCATCCCACAACTTAGGATGTTTCCTACAATAGCCTTGCAACAAGTGTACCACGGTGCGGTTTACAACCTCTGTCTGTCCGTCAGTCTATGGATGGAATGTCATGCTTCTTTTCAACTTGGTGTCCATCATCTTCCACAAGTTGCTCCAAAACTCTCCGAGAAAGCGAGAGTCCCGATCTGACACAATCGATGTGGGAAGCCCAAAATGGACCCAAACATGCTGAAAAAAGGATAAGCAGTCTGCTCTGCAGTTATCTGCTTTTTGCAAGGCATTAAAATACACATCTTACTAAAACGGTCAACGATGACATACAAATAGTCGTGACTTTTTCTAGACAAAGGCAAACCTCCTACGAAATCCATCGACACACTTTCCCATGGACAACTCGGAATAGGGAGTGGTGTGTAGAGCCCGAGTTTTCTATTAGAGGGCTTTGAAACAGAACACGCCACACAACCCTTTACATAGCGAGTCACAATGTTCTTCATATGAGGCCAAAAACAAAATCTTTGTACATGACACAAAGTTTTTTCGACACCAAAATGACCAGACACAAGTGAGGTGTGGGCCTCCCGGATTACATGTACCCTTTCTCCTGTGGGTATGCATAATTTTCCAAGGTGATACAACAGTTTCCCTTGCAAGTGATAGTTGTCCACCTATGAACCATGGGTTAGTTTTCCATAAATCTCCTTAAAGTCATCATCGTTAGCATATTGTTCAGCATAACTTTCAAAAGACAATGAAGCATTATGAAAAATAACAGAAGCAAAAATAGGAGGGCGAGATAGCATATCGACCACTTTGTTGCTAGTGCCTTTCTTATACTTTATTACCAGTTGAAACTGTTGCAGAAAACCCATCCACCTGAAATGACGAGATTGATGCAAATTGGCCTGTGACTGAAGATATTGCAAGAGCTGATGATCCGTATGGATGATGGTCTCCTTGCTGATCAAGTAGTGTTTCCACTTTTTCACACTCTGGACCAAGGCATATAATTCCTTGTCATAAGTGGGATAGTTTATCACATCCTGAGAGAACTTCTCCGAATGGTAACATATCGGCTTCTTTTTCTTCATTAGTACAGCTCCCATGGTATATCCGCTGGCGTCTGTCTCGATCTCGAATGCCTGTTGGAGATCCGGTAAGGCCAAGACCGGTGCGGTGCTGATCTTTTCTTTCAATGTTTCGAAGGACTTTTGCTGCTTTCCTCCCCATTGAAAGACTTAATTTACACTTTTCAATGCGTGTAAAGGTGCTGCAATAATAGAGAAATTGGCAATAAATCTCCTCCAATATTGTACTGCACCCAAAGAGATGCGAACCTCAGTTACACTAGTAGGTTTAGGCCAATTTACAATTGCTTCAACTTTAGAAGGATCAATTTTTAGCTGACCATGACCAACAATATGACCTAGGTAAACCAAAGAGGTTTTCCCAAACTCACACTTTGAGAATTTTACATATAGTTTTTTGTTTTTCAATACATCAAACACTTTCTTCACATGACATACATGTTCATTCCAACTTTTACTAAAGATAAGAATATCATCTAGATATACAAAAACAAATTCATCAATGAAATGCCTAAAAAGATCATTCACGACACTCATGAAAGTGGCTGGAGCGTTGCAAAGTCCGAATGGCATCACCATCCATTCGAACAACCCCTATTTGGTCTTGAAGGCGGTTTTCCACACATCCTGCTCTGCAATTCAGACCTGGTGATAACCACTACGCAAATCCAATTTGGTGAAATAGATAGCATTCTTTAACTGATCTAATAAGTCATCAATGCGATGAAGAGGGTAAGGATTTTTCACCGTGATTTTGTTTAGTTCTCGATAATCCATGCACATCCTCCATGTGCCATCTTTCTTCGGCACTGGTGAGCCGCATGGAGAAGTGCTTGGTCTGATGACCCCTTAGTTCAATAGTTCTTACACCTACTTTTTGATCTCCTCTATTTCAATGGTCGACATCCTGTACATGCCAATATTCAGTAAAGGAGAGTCATGCTGCAAATGGATCTCATGTTGGATTTCCCTCTTTGGAGGTAATCCCCTTGGTTCTTGAAACATCTCATCGTAGTTAGAAATTAATTCACATAATTACTTTTTATGCACATGATCACAACCCTGGAAAGCATCGGATAATTCTGCATCTTTTCCCCTTACAATCATAAGCATGGAACCCTTACTGGAATTCACCAACCTCTTCATTTGTCCTGCACTTACAAGGCTGGCATTGATTTTCGTTTGATGAGCCCTTACAATATATTCTACCCCATATTTTGTGATTTGGTATTTGTTTTCATGACGGAAGAAGACTGCCTTTCTATCATATAGATATGGACTCCCTAATACCATGCCATAGATATCCAATGGTATCACATCAAGTTTTACCTCATCCACTAACTTAGAAGCAATCACAAATTTAACCTTACACTGCTTAGTTACATTCAGTTTTTCTTTATCATGTATCCATCCAAGTGGGTAAGGTTTTGGATGTGGTGTAGTTTCCAAGCCAAGCTTCTTTACCGAGGACTCTGAAATTAAGTTTGCTTGGGATCCGATATCAAATAGATTTTACACTTTTGTATGATTTGTGATAACTCTAATATGAAATAGCTCAATTCTCTTTCGTTCATTAGGAAGAGACTCATCTATTGAACTAGTGCCTTCATGTGATTCAGAATTAACATGAGGTGTAAGAGTACCTTTTGTTCTTGCTGTTGTGATTAATGCTTCATCTCCCGAATTGGATCCAAGGTCTTGCTGCATAGTTGCCACTGTCTTCTGCTTGCCTTTTCCTCCATACTTCTTTGGTCTCTTTTCCAGGTATTGTTTCCAACAATGATCGTCGTCATGACCTTCCTTTTTGAAATGATTGCAATAAGGCCTTTCTCCTTCATCTTTCTTGGTTGATGCCGTCCTCTTCTCCTTTCCTTTTCCTTTCACTTTGGGTTTTCCATTTGGAGGTTTGAAAGGTGGTTTCTTGAAATGATCATCTCTTTCATTTTTGCCCCTGTTCTCAAGATGAATTGCCTTCACACTGGCGGAGTCAATAGTAGTTGGTTCAAACAATAATAATGAATGTCTAAGGTAACTATGTAATGATCCAATATACTTAGTTACTACTTCAAGTGAGTCAAGTGCAATGCCCAAATTAAGTGCCTGTTTTCTAAATTCCTCTGTAAAGCTTTGAACATCCTAACCTCTGCCTTGCCTTAAGTATTGCTAATCCATTAAGGCTTTTTGTTTATAACCCAAGGGATAGAATTGTTCCTTTATTGCAAAAATGAAGTTAGGCCATGAGGAAAGAAGATTACCCACACTCTTACTACTTCACAATTTTCTCTCCCACCAAACAAGAGCAGTGCTACTTAACCGAAGAGAGGCCAGCTGAATCTTTGCCTCGTCCTCATCGATCTGTTGAATCCTGCAGTATATTTCAATATGCCTAATCCAGTTATTAAGATTTTCTGCATTACTTTCATCATTAAACATGGGAAGATCAAATTTGACATCTAATTTAAAGAAAGGTTTCTTAGATGCATCCCTTGAATTTCTATGATTATGGTGATGAGAGGAAGAAGAACTTTCACTCGTGGAAGGAGAAGGAGGGGGTTCTTCTCCACCATTTCCATGCACTGAACCTTGTTCTTCTGGATTTCTCTCTTCTGCTTTCTCCAACCTTGAAAGCAACTGACCAACATTCTCTGCCATTGTATAGAAGGCATTGCGGAAATTACGCTCCTCTTCATGACGAGCTTCTTCATCTTCCATGTTTCTCCTTCGATATGCACGCCCCGCTTCGGGATCGAAATACTTTAGTTTCCATTTGCCTCTTCGGGGCCTGTTTCTTGTTAGCATACAAACATGCAATTCACATCTAAAAAAGACCTGCTCCAATACCACTTGATCCAAAATCTTTTTCTTATAGATGTGTTAAAGAATTACATGCATAAATTGTAGCTTAACAGAGAAAACTTAATGTGCACATGAGACGAGAGGAGAAACACATAAAGCATGAATGAAGACAACAAGACTTGATAATGGAGTTCGTCCATCTTGGACTATGTCTCCAGGCCCTGCTCAATCAATGGGGAGGCCTTCATTCATTAAGTGGCATGAAAAAGAAGAGTACAAGCATCAGTTACAAAAAGGAGTCTTATACCTCCATACTGAAAAATGACCGAAAAATGCAGAACTCTGATGGAGAAATGGATAGCGCCATTGCATTCGTGACATTGAGAAGAGCTAAAACCATATAATATTTGTCAAATTCTGACAAAATGAAAATTCAGCCCTCCTGCAAAATTCTACCTCGAATTACGTGCAATGACCCCTCTGCCTAAGCGCACTGAAAGTTACGTTTTAAATAAAAAATGCCGACAGATTTTCCCAAGTTTTTGTTGTGGTGCGTTAGTTAAAGATCTGGTTAATAGGGAGGAGGTCGAGAGGTCAAACCCCGCCTCCTTCGTTTTTATACATTACAACAATTTTATTTTAATTTAAAATTTTCGGTTGGGTCGGGCCCACCTTGGGTGCTCCTCCCACCGTACCCACCCCTATATTTGCAAATTTTCAATGGCTCCCTCCTCCATTTATGGTTAATGTTTTTGTTTGTTTGGGTTGGGTCCGTGCCCCAAGGGTCGGCCCACCCATGTCCATTTTTTTTGGTGGCTCCGTGGGAGCAGCGGAGGGGCCAGGGTCATGGCTTGTCCCTCCTGTTTTATATTGAAATTTCCATGGCTGGGGGAGGGGCCGGGGGTCGTGGCCCACCCCTCCTTTGGTTATGTTGTTTATTTTTGGGGTGGTGGGGTTGGTGGCCCGCCACCCTTTTTTTAATATTTTTTTGTTATAAAAAAACAACCTGCACATTTTTGAAAATCTGGTTTTGGACCGAAGGAGTCCTTTTAACGAGGCAACAATTTTGCCCAGAATCTAGCCGGAGTTGGCCAGATTTCGTCCGCTGGAAAAAGTCCAAATTGCACCTTCATTAATCCTGCCCAGTCATCAAAAGTCAACCCAACTTTGACTGACTCTATCTTCTTCATCCAGACTCGGATTGGAGTGCCATTCACACTGTTGGAATTAGGGCGACAAGCACTTCATTTTGATGTCATGTTCATCGCCTTTCCACCACTTTAAATTTTGAGCTTTTTCCCCATGCCACTGTATCTAAAGATCCACCTGGATCAAGAAATGGCTCCAAAGTCATTGCCCTTATCCATCTTTTCCTTTTACATACCTCAAGTTGATCTTCATTTTTCTTGCTATCACTTCTACTTTTTCCTTCATCCTCACCACCTATTACATCAAGGACAACACATGTCTAACATTCTCCCCCTTCGGAATTGATGGAAACACCATTCATACAACACCATAAAGAAACAAAAGAAAATTTTCTCCTTATCTTCTCTTCCTTTTGTTGTTTCTATGATATACTTCTCCTTTTGTGGTGTTACCTCTCCTCTTTTCTTTTGTTTGAAGTTCTTCTCCTTCTTTTGTTTGATCACCAATTCTTATCCTCCTTTTGTTTGATCACAAATACTTTTCCTCATTTTAACTTTTGTGGTTTGAAGTTCTTTTCTCTCCCCCTTTGACATCAATGGCAAACAAACCAACATCCTTCCCCTGCCAACAATCACCCCCTATCATGTTGATCCTGTAGACTTGGTCTTGAGAAGTGGAATGTTTGTTGGATTCCTTTTTTCCTCTTGAAGGAAGATATAATGGAGGGAGGAAAGAGGAACAAATCCCAATCTCCACCTTAAATATTCAAATTGATCTCATGGTAGATGTTTGGTGAATATATCAACTACCTTCTCTTTTTTAGGTACATACTCCAGCTTGACAAGATTATTTGGAACTTTCTCTCTCAAGAAATGGTCCTTGATTGGAATATGATTTGTCTTTGAGTGAAAAAAATTATTCTTTGACATGTTGATGACACTTGTATTCTCACAAATATTAGGAATAGACTGGTCATAAAACACTTGTACATCTTGCAAAGTCTTCTTCATCTATAAGAGTTGAGCGCAACAAGAAGTTGCTGCTATATATTCTGTTTCAGCTGTAGATAGAGAGATTGAAGGTTGCTTATTGCTCAACCATGAAACTAGACATTCTCCAAGAAAGAATGCACCACTACTAGTGCTCTTTTGATCATGTACATCACCTGCCCAATCAACATTGATATAAATAGTTAGTGAAAAATATTTACCTGTTGGGTACCAAAGTCCATAGTTCCTTATGGATTTGAGATATATGAGAATCCTTTTGGCTGCTAGAAGATGGATATGTCTAGGAGTTTATTGGAATCTTCCAACAATACCAACTACCTACATAATGTCTAGTCATGAGGCTATCAAATATAAGAGGCTTCCAATAATAGATCCCTATAAATTTTGGTCCACTTCTAGCAATTCATAAATAGTGCTAATCTTGTAACCTATAACCATTGGTGTACTCACCAAAGAAAACTCCTCCATGCCAAACTTATTCAATACTTCCTTGAGATACTTGCTTTGCGAGATAAAAATCCCTTTGGGAGTTTGTGCAATCTACAAACCAAGGAAATAAGATATTTATCCAAGCATAGACATCTCAAACTTGGCATTCATATCAGCTGCAAACTGGCATGTTAGTTGATTTGAATCACTGGAAAACTTAATATCATCAACGTAAACAAACACCACTAACAATTTTCCATCATTAGCTTTAACATATAAATTACTATCAGCTATGCCTCTTTTGAAACCAAACTTGAGCAAGTAGCTATCAAACTTGGAGTACCAAGCCCGTGGCACTTACTTGAGACCATACAAGGCCTTCTTCAGCTTGCACAAATAATCAAACTGTTCTGACAGCTGAAAACCATCTAGTTTTCCTATATAAACTTCTTCCTGCAACTCTCCATTTAGAAGAATAGATTTTACATCCATCTTATATATCTTAAATTTATTGAAATAATAAAATTCCAAAAACATTCTAATCATTTCTAATCGAGCAACAAGAGAAAAGGTTATTGATCGTGTTCATTGATTGTCAAGCTATTGAATAGTTATATGAATGCATGAGTTAATAACTTTTTACTGCATTTACCTTAATAGGGTAGTGAGCCTTCTTGATGATTCTCTAATGAAACTAATGAAACAATGAACAATTATGCATTCATGACCTACAAGTACCATGTTTACCAAGTGTTTATATAAATGATTATCATGTATTTGGAAATCTTGAGTAATATTAGAGCTTGGAAACAAAGTTTGAAGCCTTGTATAGACTGTAGATAGAGTTCTGGGCAGTTCTAGGGAGTTGGCCAATAGGCTAGCCCTAGAAATCCATAACCGAGTCTCTGGCTGCAGGTGCAAAACATGGAAATCTCAATTGTAGTTGCACAAAGGATGTGTTGTGCATGCGGCTTGAGGCCTCTAGCCGCATAGATTGGCCTTCATGCTTGTGGATAGGTTGTAAATTCAAGTTGAAAGTGGTTCAAGCTCAGATAAAGGGCCACGAGTGGAAATTAGTTGATATCTGGGTGATCATGTGTCTCTAAATAGTTTCAATAAGTTAGCAATGGACCCCATTTCCACAACTAAATATTGGAGGTTGGGTCATACATAATAACTCTTAGCTCATGTTTACCCTGGTGAGCTTGTAAGAGCGGGTAAATGTGGGGTCCGGTGTTACATATTCATTATGGTCACTTATAAGTATAGAAAAGGGACCTCTTATACACAAAAGATAACATATGAGAACAATGTTTAATTTAAAATAACATCCCCTAAACGGGGAATTGAGTATGCTATAAGTGTTCCCTTCTTCATTTGTGTGTGTTTTTAGTTTCTCTTGCATGCTCTGGAACATCAAAAGGGCAATTTATTTTATGAGATTAACATTACTATAACTAAATGCTCATAAATTACAAGAAATGATTTAGAATATCGAATTATATAAACAAATGAGCATCCATTTGGTATAATTATAATATATTTGTTCTATTTAGAATAAGAGTAGCAAGAATTGAAAATAATTATCTTACCTCTAATTTCTTGGGTATGTCATACATCTTGAAATTAACACTCCTAGATTGATCAAGTTTGAATTGAGGGAGGAAAGTTACAAAACTTTCATCTAGAAGAACAAGTACCAAAATTATTTCAAATGAACTTGGAATTAAACATGGTGACAAAGGAAGGGAACTCACCAAAAGTAAAATAAAATCGTATATTATATTTACAAATTATATGAAAAGGGATACTAGGACCAAGTTTGATGTCTGATAGCTATATGTATAGTTGCATTAGGAGGACAACTTTATGTTTTTCAATTAAAAGGAAAAATAAATAAAATATAACATGCAATAAATGCATGGAATATTGAATGTAGCTAGGTTACTTATTTCATACGCCAAATAAGATTACTATTATTATTATTATTATTTTATAGTATAACCTATGCATTTATATTATGTTGTGTCCAAACAAACAAAAAATTCATATTCTTATCTAATGATGTACCATTAGGGAAACCAAACCAATAACAGAGGTGTGTTTCCTTTGTCCATATGATCAAGTTTTTAATTATGATATAGTAAAAAAATAAAAAGTATGATATTACCTTGAGGGTGGTTCCATGTGTGCCAACACTAGATTCTCTTCTTCTTCTTAAGAATATAAAATTCCAGGTTGCGTTTCTTCTTTGCTAGCTGGGAGACCTTGTTCTCTAGTTTTTTCACTTGTAACTAGTGGGAATCTATGAAGAGTATGATTTACAACAAGGCCTCACTCATTTCCACCAACACTTTTGTAGGAACCCCACCTTCATACCATAATTAATGTAACAAATTATGTCATTATCTCTTGTGGTGACATTTAAATGTTATCATGGTGACATACTAGGATGAATGATTTAAAAATGATGCAAATGTAAACATTTTCTTTGATAATTAAAAATGTTGAGAAACTAGCTAATAATGTGAGCAGCAATATAGGATATGATGCCATGGGAGGAAATAGTGAGAGGGTTATGGGAAATTATCCATGCCTACTATTCCCAAAAAAACTCACTTAGTGACCTATGCCAAAATTTGACTTTAAAATTTCATTACCCTCTTTTCCCACTAGTCCATAATTAACTAAATTAAGTAAGGTATAGTTGAAGCAACCATCTCCCACATTTATTGACGATGGCTGGTGGTTGTGGACTACTCTCAAAATTATTTGGGTAGCATGGGCAAGTAATCATTTTGAAATTTTAGGCTTGGCCCATGAATGGTGTGGGAAAATAAGGAAAACCATGTGGATAACCATCCATGAGTTCATGGAAACCATACCTATAGAGATGAGAGATTTCATTTTTTAGTGGGAGGTTTTCTTGACTATGTTGAGTGTTTATACAGAGTTTTAGGTGCCCAAATATGCCTAGAAAAGCACCAATTGTATATTGGAACATTGTTGGTGTGATTTTGACTCTATAAAACTAAATTTTCCATGCCCATTACTCATTGAAGAGTTCTAGAAATTAGCTAAGCAGTGGGGGTGGTGAATTGATGCATGTTAGGCTAGTATGTTAAGCTATGGGAAAGGAAATCACTAAGGGAATGTAAAGTAGTAAGGGACATATATTTCTATGTTGGCTATATGAGAGGAATTTGATATTTGTGGAGACCCCATGCTTACTAGACTAAAGAGTTCTCTAATGTTATGCTTTTGTGAACGGAAATTTCGTTTACCCATCCAAAATCTCTAAGTGTTGATAGTTCCCAGTTGTTATATCATGGACTTGCTAAGGGGTGGCCAACTGTAGAGAGAATTAGTGTAGTTGAGCCTATGTTCAGGTGGAAAAGGGTCCTTCCCAAGACAATTTCCAACTTGAAATTACAAATACTTGTTTCCTCTTAATCAATATTGTTCATTTTCTCTTTAAATTCGGTTGGTAAACATGTAAGATGAAAAATGTATGCCATTTTTTGTATATAATTTATATTGTGGTACATGTGTTAAAATATCATACAGATCTAATATGGTGATCTGAATGTGTACATGTTTTTCATCTGATGCCTCTCATGTTTCCATAGTTATAGGGATAAGATATGGGATTTGGTATAAATTGTACCATTAAACTTGTATGAGTAATCCCTGCTTGCTATAAATCTCAATGAAACCCACCGAAGTGTAAGTGCATGGCTAGAGTAACTATATATTAATGCATAATCCAAATATCTACTATATGCCAAGGGATAGTCTAATTAATGGAAACATGGTAAATTTGGTAGAAAACTTCGTTATTACTAGGGGGGACTAAAAGTTGTAATGTTTAACTTCTGATAGTAAAATTTTGTTCACGATTATGATGTGCACATGCACACACATATACAATTCATGAAGATATCTAAACCTATGTTTATTTTAATGTATATTAATCCCAACTTAAAAGTGCTTGTTTGAAGTAATTTATATCTAAAGTAGAGAAATTAGTTAAATAATCCTCGTACCCAAATTTATGCAATGAAGTTCATAAATTTGGGTGGAAAGTATCTATCTTTGTATTTTGGAAAACAAGTTCATACATTTCTTTGTATTCATGAATTTCTCATATATGAAGGGGAAGGGAATTTTGAGCAAGATATTTTACCCATTTTACAACCATTTGAGCATGCTAATTGTAAATCTGAAAAATAAATCAATGGAGATAATCATCTTTAATTTCTAATAAAAATTATATTTGAAAATTCTTTTATATTTGTTGTAGAGTTTGCAAAAATCTACTCCATTGTAAATTGAGATAATTCTTGGTGATTTTACCATTAAAAATAGGGCTTTCACTAGATACAAATGTTAATATTATGGACAACAGATAATCCCATTATGTGTTTGGATGATTTAATGAAGTTTCTAAAGGTGACATAGTAAAGTTTTCCAATGGCTAATAATACCATCAGGGTTCTGTGGAATTGGTAAAGTTTCTACAGGTGACACATTAAACTTTGTTGAGAGTAGATAATACCGTTGAGGGTTCGAAGGATTTGATAAAGTTTCTAAAAGTGACACATTATCTAATAATACCATGAGGGTTTTGTGGATTTGGAAAAGTTTCTATAGGTGACATATAAAATTTTGCGGAGAGTAGATAATATCATCGAGGGTTTGACGGATTTGATAAAGTTTCTAAAAGTGACACACTAAATTTATAAAGTTTCTAAAAGTCACACATTAAATTTTTCTTGTGATCAATAATACGATGGGGTTTTGATGAATTTGATAAAATTTCTAAAATCTACATGATAAATTTCATTGGTGGTCAAATGAGGCATTTTCTACAATGTTGATTTCATTTCTATCATTTTGAGGCATTTTATCCTAGTATATTTTTGTTGAATTCTCAACATTCTTCTATGCATAATTTCAGGGATGCCACCTACACCCATGGTGGCCCATTCTAGGTTAGTCAACACCAATGCAAGGAATTATGGGTATAAATCATATGGTGGGAACAAGGGAGTAATGTAGTAAGGAATTGAGACACTGAAGAAATTTTAGACGGGGAATTTGCTATGATAGAGGCTGGAGAGAGGTGAGTAGGAGAGGTAACAAAAAATAAATGTTTTGAAGAGAAATTAAAATGGAGGATACTGAAGAAGTATGATTTCCCACCCATATTAGAGAAGGATATAAAGATAAGGCCCATTGGTATGAATCCCACTAAGATAAAAGTAGAGTTAACACAATAATTTGACTAGGTCCGACCATAAATCCAATGGGGAAGCAAAGTAGAGAGGACCAAGGAGGTATGTTGACTCTCCTAACCACAAAATTGTGGAAGTGATAAGAGAAAAATAAGAGTAAAAAATAAATCTAGATAGGTATTGTCTAAATATCTTACCCCGAACAAAGTAAGTAGTGAATGCAGTGCCAGTGTAACTCTTTGTTTCATACTATCTAAGATTGTCTCTTAGTTGTGCTTCATTTTAGAAGAGAATGATGGAAGTGGTAGCTTATGATCATCATGCAGATGGAGAGGAAATATCCCACGTGGAGGATAATATCTTTGTATCAACTCCATTAAACCTATATTATGGTGCATGCACTAAGGATTGCACCAAAATTCGAATTGTCAAAGCTGCAAAGGGAGAAGTGAACGTAGACAATAGCGCATATCATATTTTCTTGGGTTGTTGAGGTGACACCTCATCTAAGGAATTTCAAACAAGATAATTAAGTTTTGTTTTGAATACAAATACTACAATATTGTTTCCATAACCAACAAATTATTCATCATTGGAGTGGAGATAATATTTAAATCTATGAAAGGGTTCAAATCTTGGTTCAATCCTTGTCTCAAATTACAATTTTCTAAAAACTCAAGATAAAATAACTAGGTATGGAAGCTACAACTTTCAAAGTATATCTACAAATAAGTCTCCTTGAGAACTAATTTTTTTGAATAAATACATTACATCTACTAACATAAGAGCTAATGTAACTATGTTATATAGAGATACCCAACCAAATGGTGTGTGTTTAAAAGACATAAGACTTGGTAATTTGTAGAATAGTTAAACCTCCAATCATGCACATGAGATTACAAAAATATGATCTATGCATTGCATCAAAAAAACGTTATTGACATCGTTTTAAAAAATAAAGAAAAAATAGAGTTTCATTAAAAGAAACAACATAAAACTATTTATCTAAGAGTTTCGAGAAATGCTCAGAATTCATACCTAGTGATCAATTTCTCCCCTCAATCTAGTAAATGTTCTAAGAAGCTTTGGGAAACTTGTAATAAAGCATATTCCATGTCTTCTCTAAAGCTTCATTTAGAAATTAATGTATCAATATCAAGAAAGATAACCAAATTCACATGCTATAATGACTCATAAATACAACTCACAACTTTTCATGTTTTTTGAAATAGAAGATAAAATAAATGAAAATATTCACTTACCAAGCCTCCATGAATGTTATTATACCCACCAAATCCTAATTAATGGGATCTAATACTTGACACCCTAGCTTGGGTTGTCTTTTCTTGTATCCTAATAACATGCTTTGTTGGACCTTCTCATGCAGATGGCCTATACTTTGGATTCTTATGGACCTCCTTGAATATGAAATATTTTGTACACTCATTTAATGTTTCTTAGTCTATGATAAAAAATAAGCATTGATATCACAAATCTTTTGTTAACTTGGACTCTAAGTTCTCCCTTTTAGAGTGAATGTATTTTCATACAATATCCAAAATAATTCCTTTATTAAAATCATGATTTTGAAACGATGCAATAACATCTTTGAAGAGTTCATCTTTCTTAGCATTGAGTTATTTTCTCCACTCCACTTTGACTATATTTCCAAATAGTAGTTTTGCATGATCACAGATAAAGTGAAATAATATTTACCACATTATTTCCTCAAGGTATTTCCTTTTGAGGATAGCAAGATTGTTCTTCTTGCAATCCTTTTGTAGTCACTATATGCATATTTTTGAAATATTAAGTGTTGAAACAAATGCCATTATAGGTACATTAGTCATTTAGTCAACTATTTGTTGCATTTACAATGTGAATGTGAAAATGTTAGTAAACTCATTATCAAATAATAAAAGCTCCCATAATCTAAAATAATTGTACTAAACATTAAATAAGAAATCAAATAAAGAGCAAGAACATAAAAATAAGAATTATATTTAATGGTAAGAAAGTTTGAAAAAAGGGAAATGTTATGTATTAAAAAAAAAACTACAAAAATTAATATCTAGAATGTTGAAGAAAAAACAAAATTGGACAAGGCATCTCTATATAATTTTTACCAGTTCATCTAAAGAAAGACTTACGCTTTCCAAAAACACCATCTCCCAAAACTGATTTTTTTTAAGGAATGTTTGTCTAATTTGAATGTTATAAAGAGTATCTAGTACTAGTCTTAGTATTCTTGATTGTGATTCTCTATGATTCCTTAAGGAAAAATGTTCTATTGTCGTCGATGGTAGAAGTCTAATTGAACCCAGACTTGATCAATTGTTTCTTAATTATGGAGTGCTCGTAATAGGTGCTAACTTATTCAATTTAATTAGGATTCAAAAAATTCCATGTTATGAGCTTTAATTCTCTATGCCACTCTTGTGTTAGGAGTTGATACTCCATATGTAGAGGGAACAACATGATCCTCCCTAGTTGATAAATTGTAAGTTTGATGTAGTGGTTCTAGAAACACCCTACCAGGCACAAACATAAATATTAAAATAGTATAAGAGTGGAAAATAACATAAGCAAACTCGTTGCAATCTATTATTGAAACTTACCACTTCCATAACATTGGATGCATTGAAGGCCATATAAGGATCATGTAAGCCAACAAGATGCATGGCCACTGGAGTTACTTTAGCAATGCCCTGTGTGACAAAAACATTAATATTAAAATCATATTATTAAAAAGTGAAATAAGTGGATTAAGTCCACAAAAATATAATATCAAATCTTAAAAATATAGTATCAAATCTTACCTCTTAAATAATAATAGATGAAGTAAAGGGAATGATAGGAGTTGGAATGACTATATAAACAAGAGAGCCATTGTCGTAGCGGTAGTCCTTGCCGAGGTTGAGAACTTAGGGCCGCTTGTTTTGCGTTGTTTACACAATGACTTTGTCAGCAATGCTTGGGCTCTATGCGCAAGGAAAATTAACTTTCTTTATTTACAGAAAATTACCTTGGGTAATTTGCATAACTCACTATGTCTACCTCCTAGCTAACCAACTCACTTGCATCCTATAGAAAATTTGTAAGCAGCTTGGTGAAAAGCTACCAAACCACAGTGAGAACACGGTTGCGCATTAAGCATTTGAGCCTTGAGTTTTGCCAGCTCAAATTCAAAATCTAAGAGAACTTGCAGCATATTCTAAATAAGCACAAACACACAAAAGAATCCTAACAGGTTATACATTGAAGTATTTACTCTCTTAAAAAAATACTAAATTCTGAATCAAAATTATAATGAATTGAACTTATTCAAAACCCAACCTTTAGAAAATCTATTGTAAGTTGGATACTAGTTTGCAAATCATCCAAGCTTATTTGATAGAGAAGGAGAAATCTGGCCAAAATTCTGACTTGTGTTGTGTGTGTGCCCATCTCTTCTAACAATGAGAATTTTTTAAGATTCAAGATTCTTTTTTGCGTGGGACCTTTTGGGTTTCCCAGTATGGAAATTCAAATATTTCAGGAAGCTCTTCCGGGATTTTAACATAAAGAATCCCACTGGACCTTCAAGAGAAAATTTGCAGAACAAAACATAAAATTTTCTAGCGATCGAATGATAGCAGGTTAGACATACTTTCCTTTATAGACCTTTCCATAGCCGCCTTCTCCAATTTTAGAGCCAACAGATATCAATTGTGGGTCGATTAGGAATCTTTTGTCCAGCCGGAATTCGCAGGGAGGCGGAGGCGAAACGCCTTCTTTGAGACTGTCTGGCAGCACTTGAGACTTCTTACCAAATTGCTTGTAGAGAAGAAATTGTTCATCTTCAAAACTCATGACTTTTTGCATTTTTACCATTACCCAGATCCTCTGATGCCCAGCTTCCCACTCCAATCAGACTCTGAAACTTCCATGACCTAAAAACCCAATTCACAGAATAGTTTCATTTGTCACACAAATTCCGTATTCTCTTCTGGGTATTGGTGGAAAGACCAGATGAACTTGAGCTGTGCATGGAGAAAGTTTGTTATTAGCGCATTTTTCTCACTGGAATTTCTCTAGGTACCTCCATTACATAAAATTAAAAGAAAATACCTATATATAGTTTCACAAGTGAGTGGTGGTCTGTAAAGTGCTTAAAAAAATAAAAATAAAAAGATGTCCATGGACCATGCGCCACATGCCTCACCTCCTCCATAACATAGCATGCAGGGCTTAAACCATGCCTAAGGGAAAAATAAATATCACTTGGCACCCGTGGCAACCATTCGGACACGCAAATACCATGGACCCACGTGCACCCAACTACCATGGACCCACCTGCATGTATTACACGTGTTGATGTAACAATCAGAATCAGGAAGCCGGGCAAGTTGAGGAAGGGGTGGGCATTCGAATCATTACGCTCGCGGGGCAGAACAACAGAGCCACCATGAATTTGTCTAACAACGGAGCCATCATGAATTTGTCGGGATCGCCTCAGAATACTATTGATCGATTTTAACATAAAGAATCCCACTGGACCTTCAAGAGAAAATTTGCAGAACAAAACATAAAATTTTCTAGCAATTGAACGATAGCAGGATAGACATACTTTCCTTTATAGACCTTTCCATGGGTGCCTTCTCCAATTTTAGAGCCAACAGATATCAATTGTGGGTCGATTAGGAATCTTTCGTCCAGCCGGAATTCGCAGGGAGGCGGAGGCGAAACGCCTTCTTTGAGAAGCAGAGGTAAAGAATTTAGTGCTGATATTTCTGCAATTCTGCTTGTTTTCAGCAAGGGCAGCCCAATAATTTCCTTCTATTTTCATTAGCCATAGGTTAGGAGATTGGAACCTGCTGTGTTCAATCAAAATCATTTCGAGTAGCTACAATGCATTACATAATGCTTGGTGGTAGTGCATGCATTTTTAAACAAAACATCAGTCAATAATACACGTTTCCTTTAAATTGACACTTTCAGTGCATGTGACATGTTCGATCCACATGTAATACATGCGTGGTGCTCCATGTTTGGTGTTAACATCTGTCATGCATGTTTTAAGATCATCCACCAATTATGATATTAAGTTGCAGAAGCATAAGAAGCGATTGACTTCTAGCAAAATATTAAAGCTAAATAAGAAGTAGTTCTTTAAGCGCCAACCCCACGAAGTATAGGTTTGTTGAGTAAAGTTTCCTGAATATTCAAAGGTAAATCCAAAGCCTATGAGCTATAACTTTCCACACCCTTAGCGTCGCTGCACAAGATCTCAAAGGCGAGACAAGCCTCGAGAGTACGTCTGTACAGGTTGGTCCGGATAAAAACATAGAGAAACAAGAGAAGAGAAGCTTTGGTACTGGTCTGGTCAATTCCTATCCCGTTACTGGACCCAGGGCCGACAATGAAAATGATGAAACTACCCTGCTTGGTTCCTTTGCCATTTCTAATAAACCGATGGAAAAAGATGATGAAAATGTACGGCTGAGAGATAATGGCCAGGAACCTGATCATGCACAACAACAAAAGTCATCAGATACAGGACAGGGCCAGGACGAGGATTTCATGGCTCAACCAGCCAGCGATGCAGAGTATTTTTTGTCTCCAATCCCCTGAATTCTGCCTGCAAAATCCAATTCTGAAGCATTCACTGAATTCTGAAGCATTTAGTAAAGGTATACTTGCATTTCATTTCATAATTCAACTGTATGAATGAAAGTATAATTATTATTGCTTTTTTTTGGAACAAGCCTATGACATTGTGGTTCCAGAGGTGGTATTGCAGGGCAGACCATAGCCATTCCCTCCCAACATTGTGGTTCCAAGAATCTCATGCCAATTCATATGGAGAATCTCACTTTCATTAGAAGCTATGTGCAGCTTTTTTAACAGAGGTATGAGCATAAATTTTTTGAGACAGTTATGAGCAGAACTAAGACTGCAATCGAAGGAGATGCAATACTTGAATTGAGGCTTCTGTGATCCATAATATTTGCAAGAATAACTTCGGCGTAAATCACATGGTTGGCTTGAAAAAAAAAATTTCTTTTCAAACCAACCATTGAAATTATTAATCCTAACTTTTAATAACCTAATATTATAATTTTATTATATATATATATATATATATATATATATATATATATATATATATATATATATATATATATATTTTTATAAATAAATTCCTTTTTAAAACCAACCATTTTACCTAATTTAACTTATTTCCATAGAAAAATAATAATAATAATAATAATATTAATAAATAATAATTTGACCTGGCTCCTAAGGTCAAAATTAGCCGTTAGTCAATCTAGCCGTTGGAGACTCTACTCAGACTATTTATCATGCTAAGCTGGATCTGTTTCTTCAACTTGTCCTGATGATGAACCACACTAGTTGGTTCGAAACGCGTCGACAAATGTTTTTCTACATGTGATTTACGCTGAAGTTATTCTTGCAGAGATGCAATACCTCAAGTATTTTGCTAATGACTTATTTTGCAGCGTTGAAAAGATTATCGATAACTCCAAAGGCAGACCAAGGAACATGAGCCAGGTGAAGTGTCGTTGTCCCTATGATTTTGGCTATTAGTTGTAACCATACCAGGTATGTATGTTAGTTCCTTACTTAACCTACAAATTTTAAAAACCCTTCTGCTTCTATGCTATCTTCCCCACTTGAACATCTCAAAAAAACTAAAATATCAAATTTGATTTAATAATGGAAAGCTGCAAGTGCAGATGAAAGGAGTCTCCATTTCTACCACTCCTCCATTGTTGCCACTCTTGCCATTGCATGAATTTATCCAGTCTGCTGAAGATTACGAGTACATCTTCAAAACCTCGATGCAGGTTAGTTCATGCCTCCGGAGTCTGGTTAAGGAAGGCAGCTTGGGATGAAGGGAACAGGCACCATTGTAGGACCTCAAACACTACAGAGAATGCAGAAATGTTTTCATTGTAGCTACCCAAATAAGATAATAATCACATCGAGCCCTTGACACTTACCACATTTGTAAGTGACATTTGTGGTCCATGCAAATGTGTTGGCATGTCGCAATATCTGCCAGAAATAAAACGTGTTGACGTCTTGCAATACCGGGAAAACATGGGTTAAATGGATCAGTATGACATATTAATATGAAATCAATCAATATCCTGGCAATAAGACCTCCAAAACAAAACTTTGGATAAAACAAAAAAACCACGAAATGTTTTTTTAAAACATTGGTTAAATGTAATGGTACGCCTGAATTAATATGAAATATATCGACGATCGATCGCTATAGTCCCTACTATGCCAGAGGCAAGGACTAAACATAGGATAATTAAACCCTAAAAATAAAATATTCAAATTTACTTTATGCACCATAATGTTAATTTTTTTCCCTTCATCATTTCTCAACAGTTCAATTAAAACATGCAAAAAGTGGTGCATCCTTTAGAATAAAACTAGGAGTGCCATTAAGCACATTCTTAAAGAATAAAAAAATAACATAAAATGAAAAAATATTAATTGGAAAACCTATGCAAATGATATTAATAACTTAAGAAAAATTCAATAACATAATTAAAAAAACATCCATAATACTTACTTTTCATTAAGTTTTCATCTATAAGAAAAACATACTCAAATTGTAATTTTTGTGGGGTATATTTATGTTATTATGTTTCATTTCCCTATGGGTTGATTGGCAATACTTATCAACATTTAAATTAATGTGTTGGGATGTTCTAGATCCCTTGCTTCACCAAAAATAAATATGTCCTTCAAGCAAGTTTTTAGAAAAACATAAAATAATATGAAACAAAAAAAATTATTCAATTAGAAAACATGTGTAGCTTATATACATTGTGACGAAGACAAACAATTAGACTACCGCCAAATATTCTACTCTATGTTATGCCCATGACACATCCATGGCCCAAGATAATTCTCCATCCCAATTGAGCACTATGGTTATTATCCCACAATGCAGTGTTGTTGTGCTCTTACCTCGAAAGTGCACATGCATCACAAACCTCACAACACAACATTGTTGCACCTTCCTTTGGACTCCTCACAAGACTCACAAATTTCTCTCTCCATAGTGTAGTGCATGTTGGCACCTTTCCTAACTCCCCATGGGAGTCACCACCTCAACAAATGTGCAATCCTACGCTATGCCCAACACAAAAAATGATGGGGAATTTTCCCATTTATCAGGTTCATCATATGATGGCTTGCCATATCGGTGATTAAAAAATTTCTCAATGACTCAAAGTCTATTGAGAAGGTTTTTGGAGATCATCACATCAAAAGTCCTAATGAGCCAATAAACCATTATTATCTTAGTGTGGGCAATATTGTTCAACACTTGATTGAGTCATTGATAAATCGATGGTTTAGCGACGTAAACATGGATCGATATTTCTCCATTAACTCAGCTATCAACTAACGACTTGAATATTGATGTTTAACACTTGGGTTCTCATTCCCTTCTTGCTTGTTCATCTACATCATGTTTTCTCAACTTCTATTTTCGCTCAAAACACATTGCAACCAAGAAGGTTGGTGTGGTTATATTCACTACGCATTATTTACGCAGGCTTAGAGGTTTAATGCCCACCCCTATGCTTGTCTATGGGGGCTCAAATATTTTCAGAAACACTCTAAAAGACATGCACACAATCCAAAACACAGACCAAAATTCACAGGGAACAATTTACGAGTTCCAACACATAGATATCATTAACCAAATTGGAGGATAATTTCACATGAATTCGTTAATAGATATTTTTTTACAAATTGGCCCACTCCCTCTCTCTCAATTATCCCTCTATAATATTCTCTTCTCCATTCTATTTATTCTCTATCTTCTACACTACTTCCTACTCTACTTGTAGAAATTTGGTGATAGAATTGCAACTGCTTAAGAAATTTTAATCTAAATCAAGAGACACAATTCTACTCTACTGATTTGCGGAATTCAATTCACAATTTAGAACAACAATCTTAGACATGCAATAAGAAATAACACACATGAACAATATTTTTTCTAGGGGAACCCAACTAGGAAAAAGCCATTCAAGCTTCTTTGCATTAATAAGATGAATAGAGATGTATTACAATTGCTAGCTCAGTCTGAGTTCAACCAGTAAGTGAATAACCTCTCTATCTGCTCAGTGAGAAGCTCTAAACTAAACTTGGTCAATTTATGCCTCTACTTGAGCCCCTATTTCCTTGCACAAATCCTAGAGAGTTAGCCCTTAATTTTTAGGAATTTTCCTCCATTTGATTGCACAATTCCCAAGGTTTGATCATTTGACTACATGCAACACTTGTACACTAAAAATAGTTTACAACTGCTTGTTACACTACCTTGGAATCTCCATCACAGCTGGGAACTTGAATTATCTACATGCACTAGTTATTTTAAGTTGATTGATCAGTTAACTAGATGATCACTGAGTTAGATTGTTGTCCCACTGCATAATTGACCTTCCACTAGTTCCTCCAACTGTTAGAACTAGTTTAACTAAACTCAACTGGATATAACTAAATTGGATTACTAAAATTTAGCAATCACACATGATTAACTCAACTCCAAGCCCTCTAACTCAAATTTACTAAGCTAACTAAGTTACAAGAGCGACGTCACACATTTTAACTGCATCCAAGTTGTTTGCTAATGTGGAAATTCAAATTTTCTCAATTTGACCAAGGCAAAGTCAAATTGAGACTTTTTGCTATACTTCTCAACACTCCCTCTCAACAAGAAAGGGATTATCAACCACCCCTGTCCTACACCCGTGGAACTCAAACTTTCTTCTAGACAAATCCTTTAACAAGATGTCAACATCTTGTTCCTTTATTGGAATGTATTGTAGCAACATTATGCACCTTTAAACATAGTCTCGTAAATGATGATACCAGATATCTATATGCTTGCATCAACTGTGAAATACCAGATTCTCGAAGAGGATAATGCAACTCTAATTATCACAACAAATTACAATTGGATCCATCATCTGACCAAATAGTCCTACAAGTATCTTTCCCATCCAGATCGCCTCGCATGTTGCTTGACTTGCAGCCATGTATTCTCCTCTTGTCGAGCTCAGCGCCACATATCTTTTCTTCCTATTGTACCAGGAAACCATTGCAGACCCAACACTGAAAATTCCACTTAATGTACTCTTTCGTTCGAATAGACTCCCTACCCAATTTTCATCTGTGAAGCCACAAAACTTCACTCCCTATGTTTGTTTGTACCATAATCCATACTAGGTAGTGCCTCTGAGGTACTATAAAACATGCTTAGATTCCCTATAATATAATTTTATTGGGCTAAACATAACTTGGCTCAGTTGGTTGACTGCATAACACATATCTAGTTGTGTGTTCACAAGGTACATAGGTGAACCCACAAAATTTTGGTAAATGGTAGCATCCTATTCGCTAGAGGTGTAGTCTCCTTCCTCCAGTTGGTCGCTAAAGGTGTCTCCATGGACTTACAACTCTCCATGTAGAATCTTTGTAATATCTCGTTGGAATAATTTCCTTGAGACATAATCAATTCCCCATCACCTTTCCATACTTCCAGCCCAAGCAAGTAGTGCATGAGACCCATGTCCTTCATCTCAAATTCCCTTGCAAGATCCTCCTTGCAAGAGGTGATCAGTTGCTCATCACATGTTATATTAAATAATAAACATATAAAACAATGATAATTATTGTACCTTCTGCCAAAATATGATAGAGGTTCACATCAGCTTCACTTTTGGTGAAGCCCAAACCAATGAGATAATTGACGATCCTGGTGTACCAAACATGAGGTGCCTATTTGAGACCGTACAATGCTTGCTTGAGTCTGTACACATGAGACTCCTGATCAAATGTCTCAAACCCTTATCATTTCTATATGTACACCTCCTCCTCAATAACAACATTGTGAGATTCTCTTTTACATCCATCTGGTGGTTCTTCCACCCCATCTATGCAGCTAGTGCAAGAATTGATCTAATGGATGAATACCTTGCTACAAGAGAAAAGGTTTACTCATAATCAATTTGTTAGGTCCCTATAATACTAGTGATTGCCCCATTACTATTGTAGTTGTATCCCTTATTAATATTGTTGTGCCCCTATTGTCCCCATATTGTTATTACTATGCCCCATAGGATCCCTCTATTGTTATTTTTGTGGCTTTATATTATTATTGTTAGGTCGGTTGGGTTATATTGTGACTCCTTAGACTCCTATATATAGAAAGGAGGTTTTGTCATTTGAATCATCCAAGAATTGTTCATTTGTGTAATGTAAAGAAGGTTGCCCCCTCAAAGAGGCTGAATTCTAAGGCGTTCAACTATCTTTTCTATCTTTTTGTGAGCTGGTTTCATAACATTTGGTATCAGAGCTTTGGATTCTAGGGTTTCGCTGCTCCAAATAGGTCATCGTGGCATTTTCGCTATAACTTTTTTTCTGCGATGTCTCAGAAGCTAAAAAAAAACCCATTTGAGACAAAATCGTATTGAATCTAGGGTCTGAATTTTAGAGCTTTTCGCACTATATTTGCAGAGATACGATTTGAGGAAGTTGGTATTTTTGCAGACTCCTGAATTACACTCCAAATAGGTGACCTAGGGAAAATCGTCATAACTTTCTCTCTGAGCATTGAATTGAAATTTCGTAAGAAGGTATAGAAAGAAGATGGAATGTAGTTTCTTGTATATATTTTTCAGAGCAAAAGGTTGAAATAGTGACTCGTGGCACGTCGTACAAGTTCGCTCTACTGAACTAGTATATAATCAGGTCATTGTGGGAGATTTGGTATAACTCTTCCCTGGAGAATCCAATTTGGATCAGACTGGTGGCATTGGAAAGAGGACGCAGAGGGCTACCCAGGTCACAATTTTAAAATTGGATGATTTGAAATTACAGAGATACATCAGATCCAATATCAAGCTCCTACAAAGTGAAAAAAGGTGTGTAATTTTTTTCAACTTTTTTAATAAGCTTGGTTTGAAAAATTAGTTTGAAGGAATTGAAAGTGAATAGTAAAGCATTATTATTGGTAATTGATGCCCCGAGGAAAGAAAATGCAAACACCTAGTAAGCAACTTGAAATCTCTAGCATGACTCATGAAGAAGATGAAGAAATGCAACATGATATATCAAAATTACGAGACCAAGTGCAACAAGTGTCACTTGCACAAAAAGCAACAGAATCTAAGATGGATGGTTTAAAGAAAGATGTAGAAGCTAATATGGATGGTTTAAAGAAAGGCGTAGAAGCTAAGATGGATTTTTTAAAGAAAGGTGTAGAAACTAAGATGAATGACGTGGAAGCTAAGATGGACGATTTGAAGACAGGCATGGAAGATTTGAAGATAGGCATGGAAGATTTGAAGACAGATTTAACAAAGTTTCTACAAGAAATGCTTACTAATGGTGAAAGGGTAGTAAAGGAAACTCATGATGAGAACAAAAGAAATGTTAATCATGATTTCATAGACTTTAATGTTGGATCGAAGACCCACCATATTCCAAAAATCGATATGAGGAAGTTTGATGGCAAGGATCCCGCAACATGGATATTACAGATCGAGCAATTTTTCGATCTCAATAATGTGCAAAACACACAAAAGGTACGTATTGCAACTTTATATTTGGAACCAAATCAGTTTGTATGGTATCAATGGCTTTGCTCTCGTAAACAAATTATCACTTGGGAAATTTTTACAGAAGAATTGACAGTGCATTATGAGGATACAAAAAGCAACACTTTTTTTAGCCAATTGATAAGTCTCAAACAAAAGGGTTCAATAATGGAGCACATTGAGGAGTTCCAAAAATTGAACATAAGGGTAAAAAATATTCCAGAGGAGCATAGGATTGATGTGTTCATAGGGACTTTAAAGGATAATATCCAACATGATGTTCGCCTTTAGGAACCTGATTCATTAGAGAAGGCATCCAGGTTAGCAAGAAAAATGGAAAGTAAAATTATGGCAACCAGGAAGCATACCACTCACAACTATAAACATGGAAGTGTTGTTGCCCCTAGTCTTCCACAACCTATAAGGTTGACACCACAACAATTGGAAGAAAAAATAGAAAAAGGGCTTTGTTACAGTTGTGATAGCAAATACACTAAAGGTCATAAGTGTGCTGAGAAGAACTTATTCTACATAGATAGTGAAGAGGAAGAAGAAAAGGAGCAAGAAAGGTCAAAAGAAGAGGATATACTCTAGGAACAAATCCTAGATAAAGAAGAAATGAATCCGACCATATCTTGTAATGCATTGGCTGGAATTACCACTCATCAAACCATCGAGATAGAAGGACAAATCAAGAAGAAAAAGGTAATAGTGTTGATTGATTCAGGAAGTACCCACAATTTTATTCATTGTAAGGTAGCAAAAGAATTGAATTGCTTCCTATATCTAGCACCAGAGTATCAAGTGATGATTGCAAATGGAGGAACGATAAATTTCTCTGGAAAGTGCCATAATATCAAGCTATCCATGGGAGAATATGTATTAACTAGCCCAATGCTTTCCATTCCAATGGGAGGTGCTGATGTTGTACTAGGAGTCCAATGGCTACAATCCTTGGGTACAATAGCCTTTAATTTTCAAGAAATTTTCATGAAATTTTCGGTGGAAGGAAAGGAAGTTGAATTAAGGGGTATTGTAGGGAAACCAGGAAAGATAATCAGCTCTAACGGTATGACAAAGCTTCTAAAAAAAGAACAAAGAGGTGTAATTGCACAATTATGTTTGCTAGATGTTTCCACATCAGAATCATCTATTTCTCCAGATCTCCAAAAAGTCTTGGACAATCATTCCAAAGTATTTGAGACTCCCAAAGGTCTCCCACCTATTCGTGATCATGATCATGTTATTCATCTGATTCCAGGAAGTTTTCCTCCAAACATCAGGCCGTACAGATATCCCTATGCCCAGACGAGTGAAATTGAACGTATGGTTGCAGAAATGCTAGAGGTTGGTATAATTCAACCTAGTCAAAGTTCTTTCTTTGCTCCAGTAGTATTGGTGCACAAGAAGGATGGATCATGGCGCGTTCGGATTATAGAGAGCTTAACAAGCTCACTATTAAAGATAAGTTTCCCATTCTCGTTATTGATGAATTACTGGATGAATTGCATGGATCAATTTACTTCACCAAGTTGGATCTTCGTTCAGGATATCATCAAATCAGAATGAAGATTGAAGACATTCCAAAAATAGCATTTAGAACTCATGAGGGTCATTATGAATTTTTGGTCATGCATTTTGGCCTTACCAATGCACCTTCTACATTTCAAGGTTTGATGAATTCCATTTTCAAACCCTTCCTTAGAAAATTTGTGTTAGTATTTTTTGATGATATACTAATCTACAACAAGTCTTGGAAGGATCATGTTGAACATGTTGATAGGGTGCTACAACTATTGGAGGAGAAACAATTATATGCAGAAAGATCCAAATGTTTCTTTGGAGTACAAGAGGTGGAATATTTGGGTCATATTGTACTCACGAAGGAGTTAAGGTAGACCCTAGCAAAATTAAAGCCATTAAGGAATGGAAAATCCCCACATCCATAGAGCATCTGCGAGGATTTATCGGGTTGACAGGTTATTATCGCAAGTTTGTTAAGAATTATGGGAGAATAGCAGCACCTCTAACAACATTATTGAAGAAAGATGCATTTTCATGGATTCCAGAAGCAATAAAGGCCTTCGAACATCTTAAAGAGGCAATGTGCCAAGCGTCGGTCTTAGCTACACTGGACTTCACAAAAACCTTTATTGTGGAATGTGATGCTTTAGGAAATGGAATTGGTGTTGTTTTAATGCAAGATGAAAGACCCATTGCTTTTGAAAGTCGTCCAATCAAGGGAAAGTTTTTACACAAAGCTATTTATGAGAAGGAAATGTTGGCAATACTACATGCACTTAAGAAATGGCGACCCTACCTAATGGGGAGACACTTCAAGGTAAAAACGGATCATGATAGCCTTAAATACTTTTTAGAACAAAGATTATCCTCTGAAGAGCAACAAAAGTGGGTCGCAAAGATGTTGGGTTATGACTTTGAAATCATCTACAAAAAAGGCAAGCAAAATGTGGTGGCAGATGCACTCTCAAGAAAGGATGAGGATGTGGAAGCATTGTTGTGCGCCATTTCTATTATCCAACCAAATTGGATAAACGAAGCAAGGGAGGAATGGAAGAATGATGAAGAAGTGTGGGCACTTATTTGAAAGTTACAACAAGATTCCAGTACATCTGATACATTTAGCTGGCAAAATGATTCGTTATGGTACAAATATCGCTTATACCTCTATAAGAATTCCCAACTCAAACAAAATATTCTTATGGAATTGCACACTTCTCCCTTAGGAGGGCACTCAGGATTTTTAAAAACTTACCACAGGGTTAAGAAGGAATTTTTTTGGGATGGCCTTAAATCAAATATTCAAAAGTTTGTGGCAGAATGTTTGGTTTTCCAACAAAATAAAGTTGAAACAATTAAGACCCCAGGTCTATTACAACCTTTATCCATTCCAAGCCAACGTTGGGAGGAGGTCTCGATGGATTTTATCATAGGTTTACCCAAGTTTGAGGGAAAGAGTGTCATCATGGTGGTAGTTGACAGACTTACCAAGTATGCACACTTTTGTGCATTATCACATCCATTTAAAGCCAGTACAGTTTCTACTGCATTTATGGAAACAATTCAAAAGCTACATGGAAATCCAAAGATTATTGTAAGTGACAGAGATCCCATTTTCACTGGAAATTTTTTGACAGAATTATTTTCTTGTCTTGGTACTCAGTTAGCTCATAGCTCATCTTATCATCCTCAATCTGATGGGCAAACTGAGATAGTAAACAAATGTTTGGAAGGATATCTTCGTTGCTTTGTATCTGATAAACAGACACAATGGGTCAAATGGCTACCTCTGGCTGAATGGTGGTATAACACTTCCTTCCATACAACAACAAAAATGACCCCATTTATGGCACTTTATGGATATCAGCCACCATCCATCACATCATATTTAAGAGAAAATTCTAAGGTTCAAGTAGTGGAACATCACATCGAACATCAACAACAAGTCCTCCAACTCTTAAAAGATAACCTCGTGTTGGCACATAATAGAATGAAACAACAGGCAGATCAGCATCGCAGTGAAAGAAGTTTTGATGTAGGTGATTGGGTATTCCTACGGCTACAACCATATAAACAAATGTCCCTCAAGCAAGCTAAGAAGGATAATAAATTATCACCAAAGTATTATGGTCCGTACAAGGTGTTGCAAAAGATTGGTACTGTGGCATACAAATTGGAGCTTCCTACAGCTTCTCGAGTGCACCTAGTTTTCCATGTTTCATGTTTAAAGAAGGTTATAGGTGACAAGCTCCCAGTTCAAACAATATTGCCAGAATTTGGCGAGGAAGGAAAAATTATATTGGAACCGGAAGCAGTCACAGAAACAAGAACTCGACAGCTACGAAATCGATCAATTTCGAGTATCTCATCAAGTGGAAGAACTTATCCGCTGAAGATTCCACATGGGAGGATGAGAATCTTATACAAAAGCATCCAGAACTACTCAAGCGTTGAGGACAACACTTTTTTTGAAGGAGAGGGGCACATTAGGTCCCTATAATACTAGTGATTGCCCCATTACTATTGTAGTTGTATCCCTTATTAATATTGTTGTTCCCCTATTGTCCCCATATTGTTATTACTGTGCCCCATAGAATCCCTCTATTGTTATTTTTGTGGCTTTATATTATTATTGTTAGGTTAGTTGGGTTATATTGTGACTCCTTAGACTCCTATATATAGAAAGGAGGTTTTGTCATTTGAATCATCCAAGAATTGCTCATTTGTGTAATGTAAAGGAGGTTTCCCCCTCGAAGAGGCTGAATTCTAAGGCGTTCAACTATCTTTTCTATCTTTTTGTGAGCTGGTTTCATAACAAAATCACCTCAACTTGAGAAAATCCTTTGGTCACACATATGGACTTATGCTTCTCTATGCTTCTATTTTTATCATTCTTAACCTTGAAGATCCATCTTGAACCCATAATTGATTTATCTGCTAATCTTGGGACCACTTCCCAAACCTTATTCTTCATGATGGATTCATATTCTTCCACCATTTCATGAACCCAAACTGGTTGCTCAATTGTTTCCTTGAAAGAGGATAGATCAATCTCTACAAGCTCAGTCATTAGAACCATGTAGTTAATGTACCTCTCAGGTGACCTCCTTTGCCTGTGCACATTTGAAGGAGCTCCTAGATTCTCCCTAGCATCCTGCAATAATAGATCAACCACCATGGTTATTTTTATCCCTTCTCTGGATGGTTATGCTTGAGTGAAAGCTCCACTTTTTGCTCCTCTATTTGTGGCTGCTCCACAACTTCCTGGGGCTCCTCCTTTCGAGCTAAACACTTATCTTTTGGTGGGAACTGAATCTCCCTATCAAGAGAGCACCACATCACTTTCTCTTCATCAAACTTTACATCCCTTTGTACAACTCTCATTCTGAGGGAAGGTAAGTACACATGGTGTAGCGCACAAAATCTCCCAACTCGGCTAATGACTAAATCTTCTTCCTCAAATATTTGGAGACATGGTAGTAAACATAGGCTCCAAAATTCCTGAAGTGAGACACATCTAGATTTCTCCCTGAGAAAACCTCCTCTGGTGTAATCATACCAAGAATCTAATGAGGACTCCAGTTATGCAAGTCAACTTTTTTGTTACATGTCACTATCCACAAATCTAGTGGTAGGCCATGGTTATGTAGGATAGCTCTTGTATCTCCAACAATGCTCTAGTTATTTCTCTCAATTACCCATTTTTTATGGGTTGTGGGGTGTTGGCAGCTCTCTTCGAATGCCTTCTATCCCTTAAAACTCCTTGAAGTAATTCAAAACATACTCACCTCCATTGTCGCTCCTGAGAGTCTTCACCTTATTGTCGTTCTCTTTCTCAACTAGTGCCCTCAATTATGCAAACTTTAATAATGTGTCACCCTTCATCCACATGAATAAGATTCAACACTTCCTTAAGAAATAATCAATCAAAATAACAAAATATTTGTGTATATCAATGGAGTTTGTCAAGAAAGGTCCAAAAATTCAGAATGGACTCTTTCCAAGGCTACATGTGTTTTGTTGTCTCATTCACAGAATGTGGACTTCACATAATTTCCCACAGTATAGCCTTTGCAGACCTCCTTTTGATCAAGTGCTCCTTTAGGGTGTCCAGTGGTTATTTGTTGCATAATTTTTAGGGAACTTTCATGCAAATGGCCCAAGCTCCTGTGCCAAAGTTCACCGACATCACGACTCTACACTTTCTCTACCTTATTGCTTAATGCAACACAATATTCCACATCCAACATATATAGTTTCTTCACATGAACCCTAATCTACTTCACCTATCCAGTGGCTATGTGTCACAAGACGGCTTTCCCTTTGTTGAAGATCACATCATAAGCATGGTATTACAAAACTGCTACATAGATGAGATTGTTCTTTAGGCCTGGAAAAAACATGAAATCTTTCAGGTGAAGAGGAGATCGCGACTCCCTCTGAAAGGTTACTGTACCAATCCAAATGGGACTATACCTTCCATCGCCCCTAAGCTCAATATGCAGTTGAAGATCTTTCTCATCCAGGTCACCGAAAAACCCTCTACACCGTGTCATTTGGAGCAAGGCACCAAATTCCAAGTACCACACACTCCCCATCAAAGCGTTGGCCATGCATGCAATACGGGTGAAGTCTAGATCAAACTGTGAAGCCAGTAACTCACCTACTACTCCTTTAGATTTCTTCTTGTCATACGTTTTGTGTGGACACTTTGTAGCATAGTGCCCAAATTCATGACAATTGAAGCATTTTATTTTGGACAAGTCTTTCTTCTTGCCCCCTTGGCTGGATTCTGATTTGGTTTTAGACTTCTTCCGTTTTCCCTTCTTTCCCTTTACAACCAATGCAAAATTTTCTTCATCATCGCCTTGGATGAAATTCCATCTTTGGTATTCTGCCTAATCTCTTCTTGTACCAAATCATACCACAAGCGTTCCCAATTCGGTAATTTCTCCCTCCCATTCACCACGTCCTGGTAGTTATGGAAACTTTTGGGAAATCCTAGAAGAGCTAGACTCACCAGGTCATCCTCTGCAACATTCACACCAACCCCTCCAAGCTCATCATGAACTTGGGTAAATATATTGAGATACTGTGGAATAATACATTCTTTTGCATCTTAAGGTTTTGGAGTTCGTCTTTGAGGGCTAATTTTCTATGGTCATTGCTATTCTTGAACAACTTTGTCAGTTCTTTCCACATTGTGAAAGGTGTTTCTTTCCCATGGATATTTGAGACAATGTGGTCTCACACTCCCTCCAAGATTATTCTCCTCACCTTTGCTACGTATTTCTTCCATTGAGCTAGTTTCTGGAATTAGTTGATCCTAGTCTTGCAATGTCTATCTGAACATATTCCAACAGTCCATTGTCATCAAGCACCACCTCCATGTGATCCTTCCATGCAATGAAATTCATACTTCCTTTCAAGGAATACTCTAATATCAGCACATTGAAGGTCATTTTCCCAACTTTGACGAGATCTTGTGACACTGAAGCTGCAAATTCAAACCTCCTTAGAAACAAATTCAAAATTCCTTCTCTAATGTGAATCTTGCTATGATATCGTGTAGAAATTTGGTGATATAATTGCAATTTCTCAAGAAAATTTAATCTAAATTAAGAGACACAATTCTACTCTGTTGATCTATGGAATTCAATTCACAATTTAAAACAACAATCTCAGACATGCAATAAGAAATAACACACATGCACAATATTTTTTCTAGGGACACCTAACTGGGAAAAAGCCCTCAAGCCTCTTTGCATTAATCAGATGAATAAAGGCATATTGCAATTGCTAGCTCAGTATGAGCTCAACCTGCTAGTGAATAACCTATCTCTCTGCTCAATGAGAAGTGCTTACCTAGACTTAGTCAATTTCTGCCTTTGATTGAGTGCTTATTTACTTGCACAAATCCTAAAGAATTAGCCCCTATTTTTTAGGCATTTTATTCCAATTGATTTCATAGTTCCCAAGGTTTTATCATCTGTCTGCATGCAAAAACTGTACACTCAAACTAGTTTACAACTGCTTGTTACACTTCCTAAGAATCTCCACCATAGCTGGGAACAAAAATTCTCTGCATGCACTATTTATTTTAGGTTGATTGATCAATTAACTAGTTGATCATTGAGTTAGATTGTTGTCCCACTGCACAACTGACCCTCCACTATCTCCTCCAATTGTTAGAACTAGTTTAACTAAATTGGATTACTAAAATTTAGCAATCACACATGCTTAAATGAAATCCAAACCCTCTAACACGAATTTACTGCGCTAACTGTGTAACAAGAGCCATGTGACACAAGTTAACTACATCCAAGTTGTCTGCTAATGTGGAAATTCGAATTTTCTCAATTTGACCAAGGAAAATTTAAATTTAGACTTTCTTGTTGCAGTTCTCAACACTACCAACTTAACAAATCAAAAATATCCATTACATTATGTGGGCTATTCTCTAGGTGTCTCACTCCTAGAAGTCACAAAATATCCTAGCCTACTTGTTTGGCTCTTTTATAATGTGTCACATGGACAAGAATGCTAACTCATCAAATTCCCTTAACACCCTAAATTCCTTATGGAACTGGAACACTTCCCTTTACATGAGAAATGCCTAATTTATACAAAATTTGAATTGAGGGATTTCACTCCCATGTGTAAATTTGAAAACCCCTTAGGTCTACATTAGAGAAATTTTGAGGACTAAAATGGGCCTCCTAAGAAATATTGTAAAATAATAGTGGAAATAATAAAATAATGTTAGATTACCTCATCATGTTTTGAAGGAAAAAAAGAAAAAACTACTTTTTCAACTTGTATTTTCAACTTATCTCCATATCATTTTACTAAATTTTCAAGTCAGAGCTCTCGATGAATGCATAGTTTAATTTTGCATCCAAGGAGTAGTCATGTTGCATACTTTCAATGGACCCTACTACATGAAAAATGTGAGTGCATTCATGTTTTTTCATGTATTTCACACTTTTATAGTAGTAGGGTCCATCGAAAGTAGGCAACATGGCTATTCCTTGGATGCAAAAAATAATTTTGCATCCAACGAGTGCTCCCGCTCAAAATTTGAGTAAAATAGTAAGGAGATAAGTTGAAAAATACAGGTTGAAAAAGTAGGTTTTTTTTTGTTTTTTTTTTTCACTCTAAAAATGGTGAATCATTCCCCATGGTTGATATCATCATATTGAATCCTATTGGTTTTTTAAAAGTTGATTTTTGTTGTAAATTTATGTTTTGAGGCCCAGTTTTTACCTCGAAAACTCTAATGGGTAACAATGATAGACCTCGCGTTTATGCTCCTGCATGAGACTCCCAAATTTGAAACATTTTATGACCTCCTAGTCATGCGCCTTTGATTGTTGAATCCTCCAAGATCCTAAACTTGGTTTTTTCACTGCCCATTGTGGAGAAATGTAACTAGTTTTGATATTCATAATTGTTGTACTCATTTCAATATGTATCCTATGTAAAAAACAAGAAAAGAAAAGAGAAAGTTATTATTGTTAAAGAATGCAGGGTTGCATGGTCATTATTGATGGTCTTCTAGGTAAAATCACATTCTTCGTGATTCTAGGGTTTTTTAGGTCTTAGGATTTATTATCATGAGTCAAAGGAATCGACATCATGTTTGTAAGACCCTTCTGAGAAAAAATTAATTGTAAAAAGAATTATTTATTAGTCTAGAAAGTGCTGGAAACTCCAAAAGTACAAGTCAGTGCTAGGAACATAAAGTCGACCTAAAAGAGGGAATTCAACCCCCTTGAGAAGGCTATATAAAGGAGCAGTTCGACCTCATTTGGCACTCACTCATATCACAAGTTTGATTTATCAAGGAAAGAGTTCGGTCTCTAGCTGGGAAGCTAGAGGAAGATGAGTGAATGTCCAAGAGAAGGAGGAAGGACGAAAATATCTTTTTTGGGGCTCTATCTCTCTCACATTTGTGAAATTCTAGGGCTTTCTGGGTTGCAGAAAGAGGTCGAAGTTGCATGATCAAGTTGCAGTAGGATGAAGTGTAAGATCTTGTACCTGGTAGGAAGGATACTTAGTCTAGAGCTTGTTGACCTAAGGAGGAGCTATCTTTCTCTAGGAATGTATCAAGAAGAGGTTGATCTAGGGTTTCCATGGAAGCTGCAAGTCCGAAGATATAGGGCCAAAGTTGCAAGTTGAGTAGTAGTATCGAAGTTGGCAGGTTGAAGTTGCAATGTGTAGTATGTTGCTATAGAATCAAGGAAGGAATTGAAGAAGGGTTGACTTGGTGCTAGGAGAAGGACTTGGTCTAGGGTTTGGGTATTTGTATCTCATTTGAAACAGATTCTAAGAAGATAAGAGTTTTTGAGTTTTCCCCTTGGAAGGGTTATGCCCTAGTTGAGATCCTAATATGTGAGTCCTCTATTTTTTCTATTATTTTTCTTGATATTGTCTGATGAAAATATCTAACTAAAGAACATAAATAAGATAAATAATATTCACAAGAAAATATCAAGGTTAAAGAAAATAAGATTAATGGTTTCCACTATCCATTTTCCAACACCCATATGTGTGGCTAGTTTATAATATGTCTTCTATTACTTCTTAACACCTTCCAGTGTCCAAAATTTTGCTTTGTTGGTTACACTTGTCTTAGTGTGAAAATTTTCAACAAAATTTGTTCCAAGGTTGAATTTCCTCTTTAAATCTGTCTCCTCAACTTCCGGTAGTCGTTGATTTGTTGATGCTATCCTTGGTCGTTCATGTTTCCAAACATTGTTGTGAAACGTTCCACATTATTTGCTAATGTATTCTCTTATAGTCAACCATATTTTGTTGTTGTTTGTCCCCATTACCTTTGCAAGCCTCTCCTTGAGCATTTTCTTCATCGACATGTATATCTCCCCGATTTCAATATGCATCGTACTTTTCCACTAATCGACACTGCTGCCACTGCCACATTATAGCTTAGCTTCAAAATTTAAAATTTTTATGGCATCCATCAAATTTTTCCAAGCATTTCTTCAAGAGCGTTTAAGGAATTCTATTGCCTCTTCTATGGTTGCTTCATGGATAATTTCCTTTTACCTTCAAAACCTCCATTTGCACATGAAACATATATACCACAACAATTATTCATTTCCAAAAAAATATTACAAGTCATAAGAATGATTGATTTCTCCTCTTCATGGTTCCCTACAAAAATTTTGTCTATTATCCCTCCATGTGCTTCATATTTCAAAGCATGTGGTGACATTTATCGTACATTTCATCATCCTTTTCCTCTAAATGAAATAAAATCATTCGTAGACTCTTTTAGCAACCTCTAACAATTTGAGCTCCTCATCAAATTCCATCAACATTGCATTGGAATTTTTTCCTTCTTCTCCTTCATCTTGTCTTCATGAGCCAATTTTATCCTATCTTTTGCACTAATAGGCCCTTGCAACTACTATCCTATAGTTGCATTTATCGATTGTGTATGGGTCTCTCTTTTATTACGTTTACCAGGTAATGCCACCTAATCTCCCTTCAAAACAAAACTTGGGTTCTCTTATTCATCCATGCTTTGGAAAGGAACTCCCTCATCTTTCTCTATCTTTATGATAACTATATATGATTTTCCATATTCATCATTCTTGTGATTTGCATCCATACTAAGATATCAGTTTTAAAAACATAATGCTTCGTAGCCTCATTTGATGCCTCTGTCATTAATTCTTTGTGTTAATCTTCACTCTCCAAATAACCTATGAGACCTTTATGAAGCATTTCATCAAGATCATAATCATATCCAAGGATTTATCCTTGCTTTGGTTCACAATAGTGAACTTCTTCTTCCCTATATTCATACTTAACTACTATGAGTTCTTCTCCTTTCAACCAGGCTCTCATCATGTACCTCAACTTCATTCTCAATTTTTTTGCAAACAATTTCCTAATAGGCCATTTAACCTACTTCCACATTATCCATCCACATCTCCGGTCTTCTTCACTTTCATGTAGTATCATCCTTAGCACGATAAGCTATTCCTTCAACTCAACAACTTCCCTATTAGTTTCATCTTGACTGATCCTTTATCTCACTATGAAATTTTATTTGGCATATTTCTCTATTTTGTTGTGGATTTCACCTGAACCCTTGTCATGATCACCAGGTGTCATCTCTCTCTCCTTTCCTAGGAGATTCTCAATGCTCAACTGTGAGCTGAAAAAAATCCCCGACAATAAATGTCACTAAGCTTATCTCCTCTGACTTGTTCTTTTAGCATCACAGGTTCCTTCCTCTGAAACCTTTTGAGCTTCTCTTGCTCCTCTAGGCTTCTACACTCTACTCACTTTCAAGAGCTTCACTTTTCCTTCCCTCTAGACAACTCTACCCACATTGACAATTGTGGAGCTATCTCAACCACTTCTACCCAAACATAGTTGGAATTGGTTCTCCTCTTCTCTACTATAAGGGTTACCACAACATCTCTCTCCCTCTACTGCTACTTCCACATTAGCTAAGTTTCAAAACAACAAAGACTAGTTACTTATCATATCTCATCACATTTTCACTTCCAAGAACATTTATGTTCTTGCTTCACATTGTTGCAAGATTCTTCAGCTATCATTCTTGTTTGTTTGTCTTTGACAATTCTCCCTTGCTTTGTTCCTTAGATACAATTGTCTTCTCCCTTGTAATAGATCCCCTATGTGTTATATCCTCATTCAACCTCCATAGATCCCTTCATCCACCTATCAAAATACACCTAGATTTATTATTATTATTTTTTAAAGAAACATGTATTCATTATGTTGATGGATATTTCCGGAGTAGAACTACGTAATCTTTGAGATTTGTCCAACACTATGGATGGTAACTCCATCCATCATCAGGGACCAAAGAGCCTTGTGAGTAAATGAGTGTTGAAAAGCCTACTTATAGGAGAAAAAGAACTAGGTATTCATTGGATTAACGTTAGATTAACAAGCAAAAAGTAAATAGGCTCTTCAACACTCGTTTACTCACAAGGCTCTTTGGTCCTGTTGAGGCCCCGAAAATCGTTGTATCAACATGGGGGATAACCACCCGCTCCAGACCTCAATACAGCTCCTTCTCCGTTTGGAATGGTGGCTCCGACTGGATATAATGGGACCAGTTTCCCAATAATGAATAAAAGGGGTGGATGAATGATTGATTATCTAATCTAACGATAGATGAATAACTTAATCTATTAGCAAAAATAAAAGAACTACTACTAATCCCGGGAACTATTATTTTTTGAAATGTAGCACTTGATGATCTTTGTCTATTGACATGCATATAGATGACTCTATCTAATAAACATAGACATTTATTCATTCAATGATTACTTTGTTTAAATAGTTAAACAAAGTGATTAACACAATATTGCTACACTTATCATTTATATTATCGATACATATATGATCAAAAGAAAAGCATACTGTAAACATCCAATAGTGGAAGGAATAAAGAATGCTGTTTAAAACACATGCATATATCCGATAATAGCAAAAGCGATCAAATGACAATTCATATAAAAAGAATGAACTCAGACATAGATAATAGTACCATATGAGCTGCTAATCACTCCCAATATCAATCGCTATTTGAAATTCTTCTTCCGACTCAAAAATACTTTCAAACAAAGACAGTAGTGCACATCCGCATAAAAGCTTCTTTGTCAAAATCAGAATGATTGGCCCAGTTTTATAAAAGAATATGCCTGAAGTACAATAGTGTAACTTCAGGTTTTTTAAGTCATATACAAAACTTACGACCCTTTCTAAATACATGAAAGGGTCTATAAATACTTAATTAAGCTAACTACCTGTGAAACTAAAATCCTACTTAATTGGTATCACTTGATTTTGAATATCTCTTTCACGGCAATCTGGCAGTCGGCTGCATGAATCATCATTTAGGCTGTTTGCCTTTAAACCTGAGCTGGCATATCGCAAGCATTGGCTCCACTTCGGGTGGTCTGTTGAGGTGAGAATTGAGTTGGGCAGCATAGGTGGCATCCTGTATATCAGGAATGATATACCCGATTGCATCAGTGAGGCATTTGAGGGCGGCTCTCTGGCTGTATGGTTTGACTAAGAAGCACCAATAGGTGTCCCATGTCAAACTGTTAATTACTGCGATTAATCTCCCATTTTTCTCTAATTCCGGATAACATGACTGCTCCAATGCTTTAGCCGCTGTCAATTTACCTGGAGTACATTGAGAAATCATGTTAGACAAGTAGAGAGTATTATTAACCAATTCAACCAAATTACTTGTGGTTAATTTGCATCTTGAAATTGCTCTCTCTGCTTTCATTAACTGGGACTGCCATTCAGTAAATAATATCTCCTTATGTGATTCTAAAAGTTTTGGTAAATTAGCCGCCTGTCCCTGATCGGTATCTTGCCACTCAAGAAAATTAGTTAATGTTTCATCGGCTTGATCCAAGTCTGTTCTAGCTTTTTCCGATTTTTCACTTATTGATGTTGTCAAATCGCATAACGGTTCCGCCTGGGCGATTTGTTGACATAAAAGCTTTATCTGTGTTATCAATGCCTTGTTTATCTGTAATGCCTCTGCTCTGAATTCAACTAGCTGTGGAAGATTCTTTGTTTTCTCTAGCTGGGTTGATAGTTGAGCAATTTGCTCATCTTTCGACTTCAACATTTGTTCATTCACTGCTTTTAGTTGTGCCAATGCCTCAGACAGCTCTTTCTGCTTTTGAACTGCACTGTAATCAATCCTCTGTTTCTCTTCCTGCAATTGTTTAGTCAATTGATTATTTATTTGTTGTTGTGTAAACAATTGCCGTTCTGCTTGCTCCGCCTTCTGCTGTGCCTCCGATAGTTGTGCTTGTAGTGAAAAGATCTCCTGGTCTTTTGTTTTTAATAAATTACTCACCTCTGATGCCTTGTCTATTGTCGCTGCCGAATAGGCTCCAGCATATTGGGATAGTTTTGTTAGGTCATCAGAGGGGTCAAATTCCTCTTTCCAAACCATGTTGCCCGTCACTGTTTGTTCTAGGAATAGGGAAGGTTGATCAGTCCTTCTCCTTTTCCGTTGTCGTTTTACCACAGCCTTGTGTCTTGGGCTATAGAAGACATCTAAGGGAGGAATTTCTTCTACTTGCAAAATAATCTGATCGGAGGGATCCTTTGGGATTATCTCTACTTCTTTAGAACTGGGTAGGCCGCTGGTTCCACTTGGAACCTGTTTTGAAGTTGTCTCCTGTGTGTCAGCTGCTTTTGATGTCTCGGCTTCCTTAGAGCACTCAAGATTGCTGATGATTGAATCGAATTGCTGCCATTCCTGGAGCAATTTCGGGTCAATCTGAGAATCTACATTCACCTCTATGCTACTCTGTTCCTCCTCTTTCGTATGGGTTTCCTCTTGTTTTCTCATATGAACTTCTTCCTATTCTTTTGATGTAACAGGAGGTTCCTTAGTGAGTCACTGCTCAGGCTCGCTTAATTCTGTCGTTGGGGTTGTTGTTAACAGATCTAGAGGCAGAGTTTGCAACCTCTGTTCTCTAAGTCTGTTGAATTCAACTAACCCGTCATCTTTGTATTCCATTTTGGCCAGTGATTTAACTTGGGAAATTGACTCGGCTGAGGAGAATAGGTCATCGAACTTATCTTCTTTATGATCAAACTTTGTCAATTTGGCCTGTTCAAGTGCTTTATAGACGACTTTGTTTGGATCGAATCGCCTATTAGGGAGAGTTGCTAGAGTTAATGCCTTCATCTTTTCAGCTTCTTTCTCTGCATGTTTAAAATCATGCAAAGTGTAGACACCGCATCTCAGAGGAAAAGAGGGCCAAACCTGCTTCTTATTTTTCTTTAGAGTTTGTGTAACTCCTTCGAACATAATCTGATAGGCTATCTCCCTAGCCAACAATTTATTGGGTATGTACAAAGGAAGGACATGAGGTTTAGCTTGGCTGCTGAAAATTCTTATATTAGTAAATTTTTCCTCTCCGAACCATCCTCCTATGGATGTCAAATCAACCCCTGCTTGGTAGGAAATCTTAGGGGCAGGTTTATCAAAAATAGAGTAGTGAATGGGTAACATAAAGCCATTGCAGACTTGGTATAAATGGTGCTTATAGTAAGTTTTCCACAACTTTTGATGGTATATGTGAATGGGCATGGGGTCCTGTGGAGTCCACCTCCATCCAAGCATGGGAAATTCAGAATTAAAACAGAGGGTGTCTAGGATATAAGCACTGTAGTAGAATGGGGGAATAAGCCTTTCAGTGACGCGGGTTTTGCTTCTAAAATCAAGAACTGCGGTTGCTAGCTTATCTGACAGTATAGTTGCCCAATCCATTATTTCACTATTACATGCCGCTTCCATCAAAGGAACCATTTCTATAGTGAAATTAGCGGAATCATGCAACCCCCACAACCTACACATCATTATCCCAGCATAACAATAAGGAGAACACAGAGAATCAACAGAGTACTTACCCGAAGACTCATGCTTGTGTTTTGCTGGATTCTGCCTCCAATCCCGAATGGGTTCGGATTCAATTTCGTTCTCTTCTCTGAATTTCTCCAGGAATGCCTTGTTGTACTTCTTCTCTGGTACAGGAAAATGATACATTTGCCTCAAATCATTAGGTTGAAATGAACCGAAGATTCTCCCATCTCTGGTGCAAAAGGTTCTGTCTGTGATTGGGATTTCCTCAATTTCCCACCTCACTACATCCGTATATGGGAGAATTTGTTCCCGAGCTGCTATCCGATGAAGGAAAGAGTCGGCTAAATCCTTTAGAGTAGCATCAGATTTTCGAGTGATATCTACTATGGCTTGTACTGCTATCACCTCGGGTTCTTCGGCCTCAATCAAATTATAGGTACTTTGCCAAGTAGTTTTGCCGAGTCCTAGACATGTAGTGTCGGATATCAATCCTTTTCTTTTAGTTCCTGGATCAGCGATGAGTTGTCCTGTGGCTAGCGAAGCGGAGGCTATTGCAGTTTTCTTAGACATCTTCCCCATTCTGCTTAAATCTACTGCTTCGGAAGAGTTCTGCATAGGAGCGAAAATGAACGTAATACAGAGAATTGGTAGCGCAAACCAAAATTGAGCGAGATATATTAATCAATGCATGATGAAGGATTAACTTAAAGTGGCCGCGGATACAATCTGTGAAAAGATTTTTTAGACTTACTATTCCATTAAATGGCCGTTAAAACCTGTCAATCCTTTAAATGCCCATCATATTGTTTATTGGCTAAATGGTTCGTTTAAGCGTGCCTTGGAAGTTTTGGTGGTTGAGCGCAGGTGAATCGCTGTTGGGAAGATAAGGCCTTTAATACGAATTAATCGTAATATCCCTGCTTTATCAATTCTTTGAAATTCGCACTTTTGGCTTTATCGCAATCGGCCGTCGGGGAAAACTTAAATCATTATATTGGTTCCTTTTGGAATCCTTGATTGCCGATAGCAATATCGCATCCCATCGGGAGTATTAACTGAGAACTTTGAAAAGCATGCATGGTACATCTCCGATCGCCGATAGCGATATCGCATCGTATCGGAGCGAAAGGGACTTTATCGCATCGCATCAGATCGAAAGGGACTTTTGTTATGATAACTCGTTATTGCCAATATCCGATAGCCTTTTGCGTGTTGTCGTGTCGGAGAAAACCAATGGGTCTTTAAGTTATGCCTCCTTTGTCATTGCGACATGCAATCTGGCGATTGCTTTATCGCAATGATAAAAGATTACTCATTTATATATTATAAGACCAATTAATTGGTTTCTCAAAAATGTTTTGTAAAGTTTTCATTTTGTTTTCGGATCTTTTGAAATAATACTAAGTTGATACCAATTAAAATAAAGAGGGGACCATTTCATATTATAGTTTTGAGAGTAAACTTGATATGAAATGGGGGGTTGTTGTAGAGCACAACAATTGGCGATTCGCTGGAAGAAACAGTTATCTCTGAAAAGTACTGAAATACTTAAACTTTTTCAAAATAGAAATCTCATCAAAAGGGAAAATTGTAATATAACTAGGTATATATGCATTCCAAATAAAATGAAACTATCTTTGCTAATTTCCTCTCTTGTTTAAAATTAGATACATTCTAAGTTTTAAACTGGTCTCTATTGGTTGATAATGATAAAACAGAAAACCTTTCCAAATCAGCTTTTAGAATTGACTCCTTTGTCATAGGTAGAGCCTCTGCTGCTAGCAAACGTTCATAGTTTCGAAAGGGATACCTTTTAACCATGTTATCATCCATTGTCCCATCCATTTCAGAGTATGATTAACAAAATGAATTCAAAACATGCTTTTCACATTTTGCATTTCTTTTCTATTTTTCTGTTATTTTGTAAGATAAAAATCCATTGTCCTGGTTTGGTGACTAGCTGAGTGACAATGCCATTCACTGGTAGTAATTTAACCAAACAAGCTGGCTCGTGATGAGACCCCTTGTCTTATAATTCTAAGCCATTACCCTGTTTTGGTATGCAGTATTGGTAATGTCGGTTAAACTATTTCCCTATGATCATGGTAAGCAGGCTTGTAATAAGACCTCTTATCTTTTATATCAAATATTTTAGAATTACACTCTGAGTAATCATAAGCTTTGGTGAGTGGGATGGACAATTTTCTCCTTAAGAGTAAAAATGGATGACAAGGTAAGAGTTAAAGATGCTGAAGTTGGATTAGTTCCTATTTTGATATTGATAACCTTTTTGTGACCAATTTGAAAACATAAAATGATTTACAATACTTCTAAACTTTGAGAAGCGTTCACAAAAATTGAAGTGTGGTTTCAGAATGCAATTATACCTAGTTTCCTAGAAATTATCCCTTTTGTTTAAGACTTCTATTATTTTAAAAGCAAATATCAACACTACTTCCTTTGAACAACTTTTAAATACAGCAAAGGTCAATGGAAGATACCTTACAACTTTATTTTCTAATGGTCCTACAAACTACAAAATTCTACTAAACTAAAAAGGAGAAGGGGTTACCTCCTCAATTGAAGAATTTTTTTAAGATAAGGCCATTAACAGGGAGAGAATCTCTCAAACCTGATAAATCTTGTAATATGAAGGTCGAATGGCCTATCTTCTCACAGATCTGAAATGGCCCAAGCCACATCTTCTGGAACTTGGTGTGTTTTCCCTTATCTTCATGGGCTTTGTCCCATTTCAGAACTAAATCACCGACTTGAAATTGTTTTGAACCGGATGAGGCTGAATCAAAGGATGACTTGATAATTTGCTGATGTTTTGCATGAATAACCTTGGCTTTTTATCTTTCCTCTTCTAATTTTAGAATTTGGTCATGTCTAAGTTGAATAGAAGAAGAAGGGCTTTCCTCAATAAACTGAACTAGGGCTAGAGAAGGAAGGACAAGATTTGTTGGCAGCACTGCTTCTTTTCCATACACGAGATTGAACGGAGAAGAACCTATGGAAGCCTTCTGCGTTATCCTATCAGTCCATAGTGCAAATATTAAGGATTTGTGCCATTTTTTATGATTCTGTTCGATAGTTCGCTTAATAATTTTAATCAGATTTTTATTTGTAGATTCTGCTAAACCATTACCCTGGGGATAGTAATTAGCAGAATATTTCAATTTAAATCCTCTTTTAATAGCGAAATCAAACATAACATTGCCTGAGAAGTAAGATGCATTATAAAAAACAAGAGCATTTGGGACACCAAACCTAGTAATGATGAATTGATCTATGAATTCTATAATTACCTCAGAATTTGTTGTCTTTAAAGGAATTGCTTCAACCCACTTAGTAAAATAATCAGTGGCGGTAAGGATATACTTATGCTGTTTGGAAGAATGTGGAGTAATTTCTCCAATGATGTCCAATCCCCATTGCTCAAATGGTTGTTCAATGTTGACTGGTTGCAAAGGGAAAGCTGTTTTTCTTTGTCTTCCACTCGAAGTTTGACAATTTCGGCATTTCCTTACATATTCATGAGCATCTCTAAACAAAGTGGGCCAATAATATCCAGCATGAATGATTTTGTGGGCTGTTGTGTCAGCTCCAAAATGTCCTCCTGCTGGTCCATCATGTAATTCCAGCAAAACCTTTTGTGCTTCAGGTTTTTCTAGGCATCTTAATAAGATTGAATCATAATTTTTCCTAAAAAGCACATCATTAATAATTGTGAAATTTTTTGCTTTTAATCTAATGGCCCTTTTGTTTTTGTAAGACAGGTTAGGAGGTGCATATCCATTTTTCAAATAAAAGATTAAGTCAGCATATTGTGATTCAGAATCAGTAACACTTATCTGGTTGATCTCTTCGGTTTGATCTGTATCACTTGATTCTTGAATGTTGGATGCTCCTGCCAATAACCTGCAAAAACCTTGGCCTCTAACAATCTTTGCTGGTTTAATTTCCAAGTCATATTCTTGAAGTGCCGTAACCCAATTTGCCCTTTTTTCACCTAATTCTCTTTGGATTAATAGTTGCCTTACCGCAGGGAAAGGAACTATAACTTTTGTATGGGCTTTTAAAAGGAAGGGTCTGTAATGTTTGACAGCTTTATATACAGCGAAGGCTTGTTTTTCTACTTCGGAGTAATTCAATTCAGCACCCTGAAGATTTGAACTATAGAATGAAATGGGTGCTTCTAAGTTGTGATTGTTAATCTGTGTGAGTACTGCTGCATAAGATAAATCGGATGCGATAGTATACAATGTGAAATGATTAGAAAAATTAGGAGTATTTAAAGCGGGGCATTGATTATTGATTGTTTGATTAAATCAAATGCTTCCTTTTCTACTGATCCCCATCTAAAGACTAAATTTTTCTTAATCATAGTTTGAAGTGGAAAAATGATTTGAGAAAAGTCTGGAACGAATCTTTTGACAAAATTGATTTGGCCTAGAAATGACTGCATGGATTTTTTATTACGAGGGAAAGGGATTTTAGAGATTTCTTTAATCCTATCCGGATCAATATAAATGCCATCTTTAGAAACAATAAAGCCTAAGAGTTTTCCTTGGTCAAGAGCGAAGAAGGATTTTTGGGGATTAAGTGAAATACCGTACCTTTTGCAGCGTTGAAAGATTTGATTTAAATCATGCAAATGATTGGATTTCTTTTTAGAGAATACAGTAATATCGTCTAAGTAGACAACTACTGTTTTGATAATCAACCCTTTAAAAGCTATATCCATCGCTCTTTGGAATGTGGCTCCTGCATTAATAAGTCCGAAAGGCATTTTCTGATAAGCATAAGTTCCCCATTTTGTTCTGAATGTGGTTTTGAGTCGGTCAGCAGGATGGACCAAAACTTGGTTATATCCTGAAAAACCATCTAAAAAGGACATCAACTCAGAGCCTACCACTGATTGGAGTATCTGCTCCATAGTAGGTAATGGGAAATTATCTTTTAGGCTCGCCTTATTCAAATTTCTGAAATCTATACAAATCCTGATGTCGCCATTTTTCTTTCTGACAGGCACCATATTGGAGACCCAGTTTGAGTGCGGAACGGGAAAAATAATCTTAGCTTTCAAGAGTTTATTGAGTTCCGATTTTATTTGACTCTCTAAGTTCGGATGTATTTTTCTCAACTTCTGTTGAATTGGTTTCTATTCGGGAAGCATTGGAATGGTATGCTGGATGATGGATGTATCGTATGTCTTTAAATCGTCATATTTCCAAGCAAAAACATGTTTATTTTTCCGTAACAGTCTAATGAATGCTTCCTTTTCTTCGACGGAAAGTCCTAATCCTAAATTAATGTTTTGAGGATTTTTCTTAGTGCCAAGGTTTATCAATTCAAACCTTAAGGTGGAACTTTGGAGCTTTGTATTGGTCACAGGTTTAAACCTGTCTTTAATATCATAAAGATCCTCAAGCTTCACCACAGGCTTTGGGATTGAATTTTCCTCGTGTTTACCTCTCATTTGAAGGTCATGCTCGTTTTCCTCAATGATTTGATCATCATAGGACTTTTCGGAAGTTAAAAATTGTAAAATGTCTTCATCGTGGTTGAATACTCTCCAATTAGTGACATTGTCAGGAATCGATGGCCTAAAAAGTAATTCTACTGAAAATCTATCTGGGCTATAATCTTCGGAAGGTAGGAGCTTGGAAGCAACATTGGCTAGCAAGTCAGCTGCTGAATTTTGAGACCTGGGGATGGAAGAAATATTGAATGCCGAAAAGTGGGAGGTGAGTTCCTGTACCAGCGACTGATAATGTTTGAGATGGCTAGAAAGACAATGAATTGTATTCCTTACCTGTTTAATAATAATTTCGGAATCTCCAAACACTTTCAAATATTGAACCTTGAGGCCAATCACTTTATATAGTCCTTGGACTAAGGCTTCATACTCAGCTGTATTATTCGTGCATTCAAACTCTAGCCTACAGGACAGCATTGTTTTTTCTCCCTGAGGGCTAACCAAAATACATCCTGCTCCCGAGCCCTCGCTAGACTTAGACCCATCGAAATATAGTGACCAAAATAAAGAAGTATTAACAATTTTATTTATAGTTTCCTCAGTATCATTAAAACATCTTGACCTATCTGTTTGTGAATAATTTTCGATCTAAGATGTAGAATTGTTTACTGAGAAAGGAGATGGTTGGGCAGTGAAGTTGCCAAAGAATGACTCAGATGAATAATTCCCCAAAATGTTGTTATTAAATGCTATTGGTTGGTTTTCTTGTTCAAATTCTGTAACTGTATGGGTCATGTGTTTCTCCCGATTGATTTTTATTTGATTTGGCTTTCCCTTGTAGGGAACCCACATATGGGACCAATCGGTAGAAATAGACCCATGGAGTTTTTCAGACCAATCCCTACTTAAGATCAAACCATAAAATTCAGGTATATCAGCGATTAAGATATCAATTCTTTGAACTACTCTAGGATCAGCTGATAGCCTGATAGTTACTGAGTTGATTTCTCCTAAAACCTGGTCTTTAGTCCTGTCTAACTGCACAATATGAATAGCAGACTTTTGGGGTTCAATGTTCAGTTTGGAACAAACTGAAGTTGGCATTATATTAGAGGATGCCCCTGAGTCAATAAAATAGTTGTGCAGGTTTCTATTGTAGATCTCATAGGTTAGAAGGAAAGGTGGAGTATGAGAATTTGATCCATCTCCAATCAGAACTGCATCAGTAGCTTCGACCATACCAAAAGGTGGTTGACCTGCATCATTTGCAGCTTTAGCACTAGGAAGGGGTGAAGTAGGAACAACATTTAATTCTTTGAGAAGCAATTTTTGCTGATGTTTCAATTTACTAAGTTCAAACATGGTAATGTTTGCCTTAGTCTTTTTCATGTCATCAACAATATTGTAATCCATTGAATCGGATACTACCAATGTTTTAGATGTTGACGGAATATTTGAGGTTGAAGGTTGGTTTTATGGAACTGTTGCGGGTGGCTTCTTTGGGGGTACCTTTTCCTTTGTTGTAGTAGCACCTACACTCCTTTTCTTTGAAGTTGTATGAACAGGTTCGGAGGTACTTTTACTCCTAGTAGTGACAGGAAACGCTTCTTCTTCATTTTCTGTATCGGAGTTAGGTAATATAAAATCCCACATTCCATGACATTCAACAACTTCCTCTTCTTCATTAGCTGGTGGAACTATTTCTTCTTCTCCTTCTTCAAGATCTGAATCTGCATTAGATATAACATTCGGTGGTTTTGATTCAGTTTTCTTGTAATTCTTAAAGGGCCTATTGGTTGAGGTTTCAGCTACTTGTTTTTTGATTTCAACCATTTCATTTGACATAGTCTTGAGGACCTTTTGTAGACCCTCCATGTCATACGGATCTTTAGGGGTTTTCTTCTTTGAATCATCTTTAAAAGAAACTTTTTTGGTTTTTCTATCTTCAAGAGTAGCTTTCTTCTCTAGAGCATTAATACGTTTCTCCACAGCAAGTGCTTCTTTCATGTTTTCAGCTAAAGTTAGTTTTCCAACCTTGTCTACAAAAATAGCTATATTGGCAGGTAGGGCAGTTATATACCACTCGCTTCTGATTTGCTCACTTGGTTTGGAGGCCGTTGGGATTTTATTGAAGAGTTTATTGAATCGCGCATTAAATTCTTTAATCGGTTCCCTATGCTCTATCCTAAGATTGGAGAGATCATTTATTAGTGTAGCTAAAGACCTATCATCACCATACTTAGTAAGAAACTGTTCTTGGCAAGTCGTCCAACTGGTAATCGAACCAGAAGGCAAGGAAAAATACCAGGATCCTGCTGATCCTTGCAAAGTATAAGGGAAAAGCCTAACGACAACATCTTGCTCCGTTACTCCCTTCAAATTAACCGCTAACATGAAGTTATTAATATGTTCCTCAGCTTGTGTTCCATCATCTGGATTAAACTTGGGTAGCCATTTCTCAGGAGCATCAGGTAATGCGTGCAATGGTGCAGGCATGTTGACTACACCAGGCCTGGTCCATGGATCTGCCATTGTAACCGCAGTAGTGGATGATACTACTGTTGAACTTCCAGATGTCTGGGAAGGAGTTGATATTGAGGATTGCGCAGGTTGGGATGTTGAAGTTGCTAATCCCTGATGAACAACAATGTGTGATGAGGGAGTGGATGGTTGACTTCACACTGGGGAAGATGAGATGGAGGATGTGGATGAAAGTGTTTCACTGTCAGATCCTTCAGTGTTTTTCTTCGCCTTTTTCCTTTTGGGTAAAGGGAACTCAGTAGGTTCAATACCGAGCTTTCCACTCTGAAGTCTGGTGAGAGGGTGAGGTAAATTGAATTGCGAAGTCGCACTGCTTTGAGATACCTCATATTTCTGTGGTGATATCGAGAAGCTCTGAAGTTTATGGATAAGAGACTGAACTTCAGGAGATTCAAGACTTAATTGTTCTGGAGTATTGTGGGTTTGAGCAGTGGTAGTTGATTCCTCTTCTTCTTGTTTGGATACTGGAGAACCAGCATGCAATTGGGAAGTACGAGGTGATGTGGAGGGAGAATTACTCTTAGAATGGTCTGTAGATTTGGGTTTGCTTGCCATTCACAGTTGAGGCCCTCCTTCTAGCGCCAAAAATGTTGAGGCCCCGAAAATCGTTGTATCAACATTGGGGATAACCACCCGGTCCGGACCTTAATATAGCTCCTTCTCCGTTTGGAATGGTGGCTCCGACTGGATATAATGGGACTAGTTTCCCAATAATGAATAAAAGGGGTGGATGAATGATTGATTATCTAATCTAACGATAGATGAATAACTTAATCTATTAGCAAAAATAAAAGAACTACTACTAATCCCGGGAACTATTATTTTTTGAAATGTAGCGCTTGATGATCTTTGTCTATTGACAGGCATATAGATGACTCTATCTAATCAACATAGACATTTATTCATTCAATGATTACTTTGTTTAAATAGTTAAACAAAGTGACTAACACAATATTGCTACACTTATCATTTATATTATCGATACATATATGATCAAAAGGAAAGCACACTGTAAACATCCAATAGTGGAAGGAATAAAGAATGCTGTTTAAAACACATGCATATATCCGATAATAGAAAAAGCGATCAAATGACAATTCATATAAAAAGAATGAACTCAGACATAGATAATAGTACCATATGAGCTGCTCATCACTCCCAATATCAATCGCTATTTGAAATTCTTCTTCTGACTCAAAAATACTTTCAAACAAAGATAGTAGTGCACATCCGCATAAAAGCTTCTTTGTCAAAATCAGAATGATTGGCCCAGTTTTATGAAAGAATATGCCTGAAGTATAGTAGTGTAACTTCAGGTTTTTTAAGTCATATACAAAACTTACGACCCTTTCTAAATACATGAAAGGGTCTATAAATACTTAATTAAGCTAACTACCTATGAAACTAAAATCCTACTTAATTGGTATCACTTGATTTTGAATATCTCTTTCACGGCAATCTGGCAGTCGGCTGCATGAATCATCATTTAGGCTGTTTGCCTTTAAACTTGAGCTGGCATATCGCAAGCATTGGCTCCACTTCGGGTGGTCTGTTGAGGCGAGAATTGAGTTGGGTAGCATAGGTGGCATCCTGTATATCGGGAATGATATACCCGATTGCATTAGTGAGGCATTTGAGGGCGGCTCTCTGGCTGTATGGTTTGACTAAGAAGCACCAATAGGTGTCCCATGTCAAACTGTTAATTCCTACGATTAATCTCCCATTTTTCTCTAATTCTGGATAACATGACTGCTCCAATGTTTTAGCCGCTGTCAATTTACCTGGAGTACATTGAGAAATCATGTTAGACAAGTAGAGAGTATTATTAATCAATTCAACCAAATTACTTGTGGTTAATTTGCATCTCGAAATTGCTCTCTCTGCTTTCATTAACTGGGACTGCCATTCCGTAAATAATATCTCCTTATGTGATTCTAAAATTTTTGGTAAATTAGCCACCTGTCCCTGATCGGTATCTTGCCACTCAAGAAAATTAGTTAATGTTTCATCGGCTTGATCCAAGTCTGTTCTAGCTTTTTCTTATTTTTCACTTACTGATGTAGTCAAATCGCATAACGGTTCCGCCTGGGCGATTTTTTGACATAAAAGCTTTATCTGTGTTATCAATGCCTTGTTTATCTGTAATGCCTTTGCTCTGAATTCAGCTAGCTGTGGAAGATTCTTTGTTTTCTCTAGCTGGGCTGATAGTTGAGCAATTTGCTCATCTTTTGACTTCAACATTTGTTCATTCACTGCTTTTAGTTGTGCCAATGCCTCAGACAGCTCTTTTTGCTTTTGAACTGCATTGTAATCAATCCTCTGTTTCTCTTCCTGCAATTGTTTAGTCAATTGATTATTTATTTGCTGTTGTGTAAACAATTGCCGTTCTGCTTGCTCCGCCTTCTGCTATGCCTCCGATAGTTGTGCTTGTAGTGAAAAGATCTCCTGGTCTTTTGTTTTTAATAAATTACTCACCTCTGATGCCTTGTCTATTGTCGCTGCCGAATAGGCTCCAGCATATTGGGATAGTTTTGTTAGGTCATCAGAGGGGTCAAATTCCTCTTTCCAAACCACGTTGCCCGTCACTGTTTGTTCTGGGAATAGGGAAGGTTGATCAGTCCTTCTCCTTTTCCGCTGTCGTTTTACCATAGCCTTGTGTCTTGGGCTATAGAAGACATCTAAGGGAGGAATTTCTTCTACTTGCAAAATAATCTGATCGGAGGGATCCTTTGGGATTATCTCTACTTCTTTAGAACTGGGTAGGCCGCTGGTTCCACTTGGAACCTGTTTTGAAGTTGTCTCCTGTGTGTCAGCCGCTTTTGATGTCTCGGCTTCCTTAGAGCACTCAAGATTGCTGATGATTGAGTCGAATTGCTGCCATTCCTGGAGCAATTTCGGGTCAATCTGAGCATCTACATTCACCTCTATGCTGCTCTGTTCCTACTCTTTCGTCTGGGTTTCCTCTTGTTTTCTCATATGCACTTATTCCTGTTCTTTTGATGTAACAGGAGGTTCCTTAGTGAGTCGCTGCTCAAGCTCGCTTGATTCTGTCGTTGGGGTTGTTGCTAACAGATCTAGAGGCAGAGTTTGCAACCTCTGTTCTCTAAGTCTGTTGAATTCAACTAACCCGTCATCTTTGTATTCCATTCTGGCCAGCGATTTAACTTGGGACATTGACTCGGCTAAGGAGAACAGGTCATCGAACTTATCTTCTCTATGATCAAATTTTGTCAATTTGGCCTATTCAAGTGCATTATAGGCGACTTTGTTTGGATCAAATCGCCTATTAGGGAGAGTTGCTAGAGTTAATGCCTTCATCTTTTCAGCTTCTTTCTCTGCATGTTTAAAATCATGCAAAGTGTAGACACCGCATCTCAGAGGAAAAGAGGGCCAAACCTGCTTCTTATTTTTCTTTAGAGTTTGTGTAACTCCTTCGGACATAATCTGATAGGCTATCTCCCTAGCCAACAGTTTATCGGGTATGTACAAAGGAAGGACATGAGGTTTAGCTTGGCTGCCGAAAATTCTTATATAAGTAAATTTTTCCTCTCCGAACCATCTTCCTATGGATGTCAAATCAACCCCTGCTTGGTAGGAAATCTTAGGAGCAAGTTTATCAAAAATAGAGTAGTGAATGGGTAACATAAAGCCATTGCAGACTTGGTATAAATGGTGCTTATAGTAAGTTTTCCACAACTTTTGATGGTATATGTGAATGGGCATGGGGTCTTGTGGAGTCCACCTCCATCCAAGCACGAGAAATTCAGAATTAAAACACAGGGTGTCCAGGATATAAGCACTGTAGTAGAATGGGGGAATAAGCCTTTCAGTGACGCGGGTTTTGCTTCTAAAATCAAGAACTGCGGTTGCTAGCTTATCTGACAGTATAGTTGCCTAATCCATTATTTCACTATTACATGCCGCTTCCATCAAAGGAACCATTTCTATAGTGAAATTAGTGGAATCATGCAACCCCCACAACCTACACATCATTATCCCAGCATAACAATAAGGAGAACACATAGAATCAACAGAGTACTTACCCGAAGACTCATGCTTGTGTTTTGCTGGATTCTGCCTCCAATCCCGAATGGGTTCGGATTCAATTTCGTTCTCTTCTCTGAAGTTCTCCAGGAATGCCTTGTTGTACTTCTTCTCTGGTACAGGCAAATGATACATTTGCCTCAAATCATTAGGTTGAAATGTACCGAAGATTCTCCCATCTCTGGTGCAAAAGGTTCTGTCTATGATTGGGATTTCCTCAATTGCCCACCTCACTACATCCGTATATGGGAGAATTTCTTCCCAAGCTGCTATCCGATGAAGGAAAGAGTCGGCTAAATCCTTTAGAGTAGCATCAGATTTTCGAGTGGTATCTACTGTGGCTTGTACTGTTGTCACCTCAGGTTCTTCGGCCTCAATCAAATTATAGGTACTTTGCCAAGTAGTTTTGCCGAGTCCTAGACATGTAGTGTCGGATATCAATCCTTTTCTTTTAGTTCCTGGATCAGCGATGAGTTGTCCTGTGGCTAGCGAAGTAGAGGCTATTGCAGTTTTCTTAGACTTCTTCCCCATTCTGCTTAAATCTACTGCTTCGGAAGAGTTCTGCACAGGAGCGAAAATGAACGTAATACAAAGAATTGGTAGCGCAAACCAAAATTGAGCGAGATATATTAATCAATGCTTGATGAAGGATTAACTTAAAGTGGCCGCGGATACAATCTGTGAAAAGATTTTTTAGACTTACTATTCCATTAAATGGCCGTTAAAACCTGTCAATCCTTTAAATGCCCATCATATCGTTTATTGGCTCAATGGTTCGTTTAAGAGTGCCTTGGAAGTTTTGGTGGTTGAGCGCAGGGGAATCGCTGTTGGGAAGATAAGGCCTTTAATATGAATTAATCGTAATATCCCTGCTTTATCAATTCTTTGAAATTCACGCTTTTGGCTTTATCGCAATTGGCCGTCGGGGAAAACTTAAATCATTATATTGGTTCCTTTTGGAATCCCCGATTGCCGATAGCAATATCGCATCGCATCGGGAGCATTAACTGAGAACTTTGAAAAGCATGCATGGTACATCTCCGATCGCTGATAGCGATATCGCATCGTATCGGAGCGAAAGGGACTTTATCGCATCGCATCGGAATGAAAGGGACTTTTGTTATGATAACTCATTATTGCCAATATCCGATAGCCTTTTGCGTGTTGTCGCGTCGGAGAAAACCAATGGGTATTTAAGTTATGCCTCCTTTGTCATTGCGACATGCGATCTGGCGATTGCTTTATCTCAATGATAAAAGATTACTCATTTATATTATAAGACCAATTAATTGGTTTCTCAAAAAGGTTTTGTAATGTTTTCATTTTGTTTTCGAATCTTTTTGAATAATACTAAGTTGATACCAATTAAAATAAAGAGGGGCCCATTTCATATTATAGTTTTGAGAGTAAACTTGATATGAAATGGGGGGTTGTTGTAGAGCACAACAGGTCCCTATGGTGAAGTAAAATTATGAGTGCAGACACAAACAATTCCTGTAGCCCGATAATGGGTCTAGTCACAACCAATACATTCTTTGTAAGATTTCCTTAGGTTAGAATCAATTAATAGGGCCTACCTCTTAGTACGCTTATCCTGTTTGGTGATGACCTTGCTTGCTCACTCTAGCTATCTCTCGTTTCCTTCTTCGAACACCTGAAACAAGTAAAAAACAACAAACAACAACCGTGATAATAGACAAATTGTAATTCAACCTACTTAACAAGTCAAGAAACATTAAGCCATGAACATGTGAGATGACACATTATGTAGGAAATCAATCGATAGTTGCATATATATTAAATCAAGAAGAGATTACAACCAATGTCTTGACATTGTTGTTCTCCTCTGACAAAACCAGGTTCCCATACACTTTCATTAGCGTTCCATGATGGCCTAAACAATGATCATTTTAAGGCTCTTCCCTTTAGGTTTCACAGTAAACCAAATTCACACTTCTCCCTCACATAACTAGAGAGCTACAACTATGAATAGCTTGTTGTTCACTCCAAACTTAATTAGCACTAGCACACCAACATTAACACTTCAACTCTAGCTTGTGCTTGGGAAAAATGGAGGTTTATATAGCATGAATGGATGGGAGATGGTTCCTCTTTTCATGGGATAAGGTCTTATCAATTGAGGTAGTTCCATCGTTATAGGGGAAAGGAGTCCAAATTGACATCTTCGACTCCATCCGGCTCAACCATTTACCGGACTTTCGTTACAAAGCTTCTAGAGCTGGAAGCTTCGGCTCCTTATTTAAAAAACTTTCCAAAAGAGGATCAACGCGACTGAAACAAAGCTCAGTCGCTCTGTTCAATGCTAGGGACAATGTTAATCCCTGCATATCGGCGTGAGGAGGACAAGGGTCATTAGCACTGATCTTGTAAACTGGGAAAAATAGAAGATTTTAGGGAAATAGTGCAAAATGGAGTTGTTCTGCTCATGAAGAGGGACAAAATGGGAGGTTCTTCATGAAGGGAAAGCATGTAGGGTTCACTGTAGAGGTCCTCCAGGATTAAGGAAGGGGGAGTATAGGGACAGTGACAAAATGTTGTGTAACAGTCCCTAATGATGGATGGAGTTATCATCCGAAACGTTTGATAAATTTCAAATATTACACAGTTCTACTCCGGAAATATCCATCAACAATATGGATAACTATGGAAGCCTCCAATCAGTTATAAGTATTCATTCTATTAAGAAAATTGGTTTGAAGGCCAAGACCTTTTACAATTGTTTTCATAAAATCCACATAGTTTAGATCATGTATTCTAAAATTTCAAAATAAGTCTATCTTCGTTGTCCTTTTTTCTATAATTAACTATACTAAACTAGTGTATTCCATAAATTCTCCATAAAAAACCTCCAAAAAATATATATCTACATAGCATAGGTTAATTCTAAAGAAAAGAAAATTTCATATCTCCCAAAACTTGATTTACCTGAGCTTCATCTTTTGCATCAACACCCTCCTCGAGGTTGGCTTCTCAAGCACATGCTTAGAAATTGCTCTTGCCATTGTGGAATCTGATGGGGTATCCATTAAGCAACATGAATTCCATCTTCTCAATGCCACTATCTGTTGGGAGAATCTCTTCCTCAATACCTTTCTCTTCTGCCCTTTAAGGGTTATCCAAATAGAATTCCACCATCTCCATGGCAAACTAGAGCTTGTCAATTTTATGTTCTAACAAAATCATCCGACGAGCCATCAAATTATTTTGAGCCCTCTCTCTTGTCGAGAAGAACTTTGTGTGATGTGAAATTAAGGAAATGGTGGACTCGAGTAATTCTGCCATTCTTGTAAGTGTTGGGCTGAAGTCCTCCTCATTGTCTTTTAGAGAATTCTCCATCATGTTAAGCCAACTCTAGAAACAAAGGTTGGTTTGGCTAATGCATCTCCTTAATTCACGTTCACCAATATATGGAAACCCTATAGTTCCTATATATACCATCCCACTTTCCAAATGTGCTTCAATCTCATTCCATTCCTCGTTAATGGAAACATGCATCACTAAAGCACCACTTGCAAAGGCCATAATGAAAATGAGATGGTTCCTCCAGAAATCAATGATATTGGCTCCTTCATCTTGAAGACTGATATCACAAAATGAAATTTCATACATAAAACCTGTTCTAACTTCCTTATCCACATTAATCGATATATCTCGTGTCCTTTCTGGAGGGACGATTTCTTCCCACCTATCTAGATTGGTGCGAGTCTCCTTATCTTTCTAGGGCCTTCGCTGCAGAGCTTTGGGAATGTCTACTTGATTATGCACCATGGAATTAAATGCATTAATCTAAATCCTTGTCCTCCGCTTTGCTTGCCCCACAGTATTAACCAATTTAACTAGACTTAACATTTTTATGGTATGTCTTTGGTTGTTATGGTCTCAATATTAATCTTTATTTCTCCTTGCACCATATGCGTGCCCTAATTAGCCAGGGAATCCACAACCTCATTTAGGTTTTTTCTTATATGATAAAAGACAATTGAGCCAAATTTTTCCACCAACAACTTAATTCGATGAAGAATTGGATGAAGAAATTTATTGTCATTCTTTCTGCATTTAGAGGCTTGTTGAATAAGAATATTAGAATCTCCATAGACTGACAGATGAAAAATACCTCTGGAGAGTGCTAGATCCAGACCTTGCCACAAGGCTAGATACTCAACTTGATTGTTTGTAGTAACACCTAATTCCTGAGAGAATTGATATTTTTTTTCTTCGTCGAGGTGAAAGAGAATCCCTCCCGTTCCAGCCTCCTTGCACACTCAAATAAATTTTTATACTAGAAAAATTAGTTACTTTTGTGTTTCATTCAATGCTTTTGTCCATGTATGCTCCCTTTCAAAATTTCATACACTTTTTTGATGGCTTCAACAACTCTTTCCTCTTTCACTGGTCTCCTTTAAATGCTACCAATAGTTCTCTTTACCTTGCTTTAATATCTTTCTCTCTTCCAACATGGCCATAATGCTCTTATATGCCTTTCATATGATCTGTCACTATGATTTCTCTTTTCTCTAATACCACTTTGATGGAAACAAATAGCTAGACTATTGCCAAATATTTTGCTCCAAGATATGCCCATGACATAGCCTTAGCCCAAATTGATTCACCATCCTAATTGATCACTATGGTTGTTGTCCCACAATGCAACACTATTGTTCTCTTACCTTTATAGTGCACAGGGGTCACAAACCCCACAACACAATGATTTTTTCTTTCCTTTGGACTCCTCAGAGGAGTCACAATTATCTCTCTCCATGGTACAATGCTCGTTAGTGCCTTTGTTAATTAATCATGGGAGTCACCATCTCAACAAATGTGAAAACATGCACTATCACTAACTCCTTACGAGATTTTAAATGGCTTATATTCACACAAGCCACCTCCTAAACATATGACCAAGATCTTATATCCCTGGGCTTGAACCTATAGGTGCTATGGCATTTTTGGCTCCCCTGCATGTTGGCCTCAGCACGTTATAATGCCTCATTCACACACTTCAACCCGATGGTTAAACTTCGAACTGATGCCACTTTCCATTACTTGAGTGTAAGGTCCCATCCTAGGGTCTTCTAACAGATCTATATTCTCTAAATTTAAATGAAATAAGAGGCAATAATTTATTTTTATTACAATACATTTAAACGATGATAATTTACCATTTAAATACTAATCCCTACAATTTTAATAGTGAACATTTCATTTCAATCACTTACATGAGTAATCTATGCATAGAGGAATCCCTGTACCGATGGCCCGGTGGAGATGCCCTTGAGCTGTTGCTACTGCTGAAACACTCCTGTTGACTACCGACTGGATTTACCTCCCAGCCAACTAAGAAGTAATTCCTAGTCCAGGAAACCTCCACAGGTTCCCTAGCCCTCCAAGCCCAAGTCCAACCAGATGTAGTGTGTGTGTCCAAGACCAAGATAAACAATACTCCCTTCCTCTCTCTCCAACAATTCCTCAAAACCACATCCAACCACAATCAAAAGCAAGACCCAACATCCCCCTTTCTCCCTTCCTCCTTCCCCTTTTATACCCCTCCTCTCCTCTCCACCTCAACCACCTCTCATTAATGTCATAACTTCTTCCTCATCCTTACAGTTGACTTCTCTTCTCCCAAGTAAATCTGAGAGTACATTTAGGAATGTGATATGAATACAAAATTGGGTAATTGATGGGAGAGGACCATGTCCTCTCCCAAGTAAATGTGAGAGTACATTTTGGGGATGAGAGATGAATATACAAATTGGTAATTAATGGGAGAGGACCATGTCTTCTCCCAAGTAAATGTGAGAGTATATTTTGGGGATGAAAGATGAATATATAAATTGGTTAATGGAGAGGACCATGTCTTCTCCCAAGTAAATGTGAGAGTACATTTGGGAATGTGAGATGAATATATATAATTTGGAATAATGGAAGGAGATCATATCCTATCCAAGATTCAATTTGAGAAGACAAGTTGGGAATTTGAATAATAGCAATAATGAATTTTATATCAATAAATAAAATTTATAGTTTCTCAAATGAAGGTATTCACCAATATTTCTCAAATGAAGGTATTCACCAATATTTCTCAATATTTTCAGGTAATGTAAACATTAATAAAATTTTCATGATAAGATCAAGTGGGGCATTACATTGAGATTCACTTTCTCATTTCTTAACAAGCCCCTGATGGCAAGGCCTCAGTCTTGGCTTGTCTACTTATACTGCGCTTGCCACATAGTCTAGTCCCAGAGATGTGTTAAAAACCAAGACACTACTGAGAGAGGGGGTGAACTAGTAGTGCAACCAAATTATACAACTATTTTTAAATCAAACTTTTCAATCTATTTGACAACTATTCATGTAATATTAATCGTAAATTAACCATATGAAACACATAACAACATAACCATTATCATACACATATGCAACACATAAAGACACTGATCTTCTTCTTTATTCCTTTTGTAGAGAAAAGATACAACTTTTTATTATATCACTTCCCTATAAGCTTCTACTTGCAGTTTTCTTAGGCTCCCACCTGAAGGAAGCTACCACTCCCCAATTTTTCAGCTACAACTAAAAGGAGATACTACCCCTGATTTATCAACTACCATTGAAAGGAGCTACTACCTCTGATTTATCAACCACTACTGGAAGGAGATACAACCCTTGAGATGCAAGATCCATCTTGTTGGCCATGTTGATCCATATATGTAGGGTGGTGAGGGGGTCTAAGGAATTTGATTTTCCACTAATTTCTTTATTAGTTTTGTAAAGGTCGGGATAGGAATTTTGTTGCACCTGACGCAGATTTGCCATCTCCCTAGCACCGTCTCCCTGAGAATAAAATGTGGAGATTATTTGGATCCCACTAGGGATATACCACTATGGTTACATGTAAAGGTGGCACAACCTTCTTCTAAACTATATCAATCATATTTAGTTTTAGTGTCTTCTAGCCACGCCCTTCTAACGCCTCACCACCTCGAGACTTTTCGCATGTGCTCCCATTGGAATTCCTACGATTTATTTACTAATATTATGTGTCCCAAGTGGGACCCATGCTATACTTACTAAGATTTCATTGGTTCACCTTCGTGCCCATGTGGTTACACTTGCCACATTTGCATGTTAACTGAGCTATGGGGCCCATGGCCAAACACCAAAATTTGACTTTTGAACATAGAACGTTAACCAGACATATATTTTGATCCATGAAGCCTTTTTTTGAATTCAATATAATGTTGGAAAGATATTCCTAAGCACTATCCATATATGTCATTTTCAAGTGCATTTGATCTAACCTTTTGTGCGGAAAATTACTCCAAATTCTCTGTTCCTTGACCAATCTGCTTCACCACTATTATTCACCAATCTTCTTGGAAACATGTGAGAATTGCCACTCCTTTGAAATGCTTGTCCATCCATTGTAACAACACTTTCTAAAAATATCCATGATACTACCTTTGATGTCAATGAACACCTTTGACATCAATGACAACACTTTCTAATAATCTCCTCCTTTGTCATTAATGGAAACACTAAACATTGTTTCCCATCATCATACCAACCATGGAAGAGGAGCATCTAAGAATCATTGATAGAAATTAGAGCAACAAACTCAACAATTCTTTGTTGAACTGTTCATTATCCTTGCTAAATAAAATCTACTTCAATGTTTTCTTATTCTTCATGCAACATGCAATCAATGTTTGTGCTTATTTCTCCCAATAATCTTTATGCAATGTTGTTCTTAATTCCCCCCCTTTGACATCAATGAAAAAGGTTAACACAAAAATCTGTCACATATTATGTATTAATTTTTTCTTCAGTCAAAACAAAACATCAATGGATGAAATACTCCCCCTATAACTAATCTCCCTGTATTTTTCTAATCATATGGACCTGTCAACTGCATCTTCTTATGTTGAAAAATATAGGTATCTCTAATATAATTTAATCATCTTCCCTTTTGTCTTGTGGAGAATATTTAGTTGAAAGGATAGTGAGTAATCACTCCCAATACCATTTTCCTCAAGTAGTCAAGAGGACTCTCTTGCTAAAGCAACTCATACATTTACAATTGAGCCATAAGAAAACCCATTCATGTTGGTCTTAGTATCATCTAGGCTTACATTCATGATGATGCTTCTCCTCCTGAACACATGAATATGACATTTAGAACCAACAAACATTTATCCTATACATGAATGACACTATCAAATTTCCTAATTCATAGGAACAAAAAAGTGCAGGGCAAGACTAATGCTCTCAAAAGTGCTTATATGAAAAACATAAAGTGACTCTAAGAAATGCATACCTATTTAAAAAAATTATCCTATATGAAAAATATGAAAACATACTCTCACTCACTAACAAACTCTCCACCTATGACACTTCACTTGACAGAGAACTAATGGAAACATCCTCATACAAACATCACCATATACTAGACTTCAACAAAAAGATTAGCAAAACATAAAACACGCTGTTAGCTTTCAACTACAAATATAAGTAGCTTTGTCTCTGGCATATTTTATGTGTAGCCACATATTACAGTGAATTTATCATGAACTTGCTTCATCCAATCACACTAATCTTTACATAGTATAGGGCGACATCAACAATATATAACTCATCAATAAAGCAACATAAACAACTTCCATAAATTTCTGACTTGCACACTTATCCTTAGCAACAGTATAGAATTGATACCAATTGTTAATTGATACCATTGATAATTGAGTATTCTCTCCTTGTGGTCATGCTCTCTCTATGGCATTAATAGTATACAAACAATCACCTTATATTGTATTGTTTTCTCTTTTCACCAATGTTTGATCTCTTCTTAAATCAATTCCCAATTGTTAATGAAATAGTTTTTAAGTATAATAAAAATACCTGTAAACACACTTGGCATGAGGCAATTAAACTATAACATCAAACAATCATCAACATCTTTTTTCAGTCAACACCAACTATACTCGGTTTAACATTCCTAATTTAGCAATATGATCTATAAATCCCATTAAATCAACATGAGCTCTATCTTCAACAACATAACACCTCAGATACAACTAAAATCAACACATATGAGGGTTGTCACACAAATATACCCATAATCAATGTCAACATACTACTCAAGTCCTCTGCAACAGTTACAATACTCAGAAACACCAGTGTAAATCAACAACTTTATAAACTAAAGAAAACAAAAAGGGCATACTTCCCTTAAACCTTCAGATGCATTATTTGGCATGTTCCTTTCTGCTCCTTGAATCTGTCCTTTTAGATTCTCTTGAATCCATACTCTTCTCTTCAATGTAGTGGGGCAAGGGGTATGCTCCTGATTAGTATATTATCTCCCTTTTTCTTCCACAATTTTGATTGTTGATCTATTCGCTTGATTTCTAGAGTAGACCTTTTGTATTTAAATCTGCATTCAACTACTTTGTGGCCATAGTTTTGATAGATGTAGAATTGAAACAAGTTATTCAAAGGGTGAAACAAATTACTATACATGGGTCTTCTCATCCTTTGCATGACAAATTGGTTATTTGGATGGCATTTCTTCTTCATGCCCTGAGCTATCTAAATGATATATTCACCCTACAACTTGTTTCCTTGTGCCCATAAATAATATGTAAAACAATAGCCTAGAAAGATGTGCTCATACGTGGGAGAAAAATGATTTTTGAAAGGTTTATTACTGAAGTTTGGTTGAGCTTCTTTGAGATATTCGAGCTTGTCTGAGACCTAAACTTCTCTAATGAGGAATTCAATTTTCCTCTCCTACGTTATTATACTTTTACTAAGTTGAATTGCTCCTTTTATTTTGCAAATGTTGATTTTCTTGTGGCTGCAAATTTGACTATGTGCTCCTTTTTTCTCTATGTTGTTGCATTAGATCAACTTTGGTTGTTAGATTTTTTGCATTTTTTTTCTTACAAAAAAAGTAATGGCTTTATTTCCCTTTATATGATCTGCTGAGCTTGAATCGACCTCAAATACAAGACATTCTCTATTATTCAAAACTCTTTGTGTTCCAAGAAGTTCATTTAAACTGACAATCCCTTTTCAAAATTTTTTTATTAAAGTTCAGTTGGGTTTTAGATTTTCCTGCTCTTTCCTCATAGAAATATTTTCTCCTTCAAGCCTTTCACATGCCTGATTCTTCTCATTAAGGTGTTGATTCATAGTTTCTTGGATCTTCTTTCCTTCTTCAATTTGCAGGAGCAAGGATTATATTGCTTCAACTTTGTCTATGGTAAACAATTCCTTTAGTGTTTTATTTTCTTTCTCAACCTCCTTCAAGCCTTTCACATGCCTGATTCTTCTCATTAAGGTGTTGATTCATAGTTTCTTGGATCTTCTTTCCTTCTTCAATTTGTAGGAGCAAGGATTATATTGCTTCAACTTTGTCTTTGGTAAACAATTCCTTTAGTGTTTTATTTTCTTTCTCAACCTTTGAATTTCCTCAAGAGAATTAATCAACTCTCCTTCTAAGTCAACTTCAACCTCTTCTCCATTAGAGTCAACAAATTCTACTTCCATATTTTTTATGGCCATGAGAATAAATTCTTTTGAACTTTTATGAGTGATGTCCTCATCCGATGATTGAATTTCTTCACTCTTAGAGGAGTTGGAGTCTTGAATGAAGAAAATTTTCTTGTTAGACTTCCTTTTGTCCTTTTGCATTTTTATAAACTTCTCTCTAAGGTCATATTCATTCTTCTTCTTTTCTGGACATTTAGAAGCAAAGTGACCTACTTTACCTAAATTAAAGCACTTAAAAGGTAGCTTACCTTGTACTTTCACGAGCCTCTCTTGAGATTTCTCACAAACTTAGATTCCTCTTCATCTGGTTCATAGCATGAGTCATTATGTTCTTCCTTAGGCTTTTTATATTATTTGAAGACTGAATCCTTTGCTAAAGACTTTCCACTAGAAATTCTCATGTCATAGGCACAAAGAGTGCCAAGTATTTGATCCAATGTGAGACATTTGAGATTTGTCATCTCCTCAATGGCTGAAAATTTAGGATGAAATCTCTCAAGGAGATATCTCAACAACTTTTGGACTACTATTGGCTCTTTTAGATCTTCATCAAGACCTCTTATTGTATTCACAACTTCATCAACTCTAAGAAAGTATTTAGCAATATTTCCATCATCATGCATCTTCAAAGATTAAAATTTCATTCTAAGACATTGAAGTTTGGCTTGCTTTACCTTGTTATCACCTTCATAGTAGCTTCTCATCTTGTCCCATATTTATTTTGCAATAGCGCAGTCCATGACCTTGACAGTTCTAACTTAGGTAGGCAAATGAGTACAACATTCATAGCCTTGGCATTGCATGTGAAATCCATATTATGATCTATAGTAATCATGACTGGAGGCTTTTGATATTATTCTTCCACTTCACCCCATACATCAAAACCAAGAGATTGAATGTAGTTTTCCATCGTTAGTTTCCAAAAAATATAGTTTGTTCCATTGAACATAGGTGCCTTATTTGTAAATCCTTGTTCTTGGTTTGCTATAGTCCCTAGTCTTTCCTCCAACTATTAAATTGATATTGTAGTAACCATGCTCTTATGCCAATTGTTAGAAACTAAGACACTACTGGGAGGCAGGTGAATCAGTGGTATGACCAAATTATATAACTATTTCCAAATTAATATTTTCAATCTATTTAACAACCATTAATGTAATAAACATCATAAATCAATGATGTGAAACACTTAATAACACAATCATTATCATACACATGCAACATATAAAAACAACAATGTTCTTCTTTATTTATTTTGTAGAGACAAGCTACAACTTGTTATTACATCATTGCCCTACAAGCTTCTACTTGCAGGTTTCTCAGGCTGCCACCTGAAGGAAGCTACCACTACCCAATTTATCAAGTGCCGCTGAAAGGAACTACTACCCTTGATTTATCAACTACAACTGAAAGGAGCTATTACCCCCGATTTATCAAATACTACTGGAAGGAGCTACAACCCCTAAAATGCAAGCTCCAACTTGCTTGCCATGTTAATCCATTTGTGCATGGTGGCAACAGAGTCCGAGCCCTTTGATTTTTCATTGACTTGTTTATTAAATTTTTAAATTTTGGGAGGAGAATTTTGTTTCACCTGACGGGAAATTTGTCCTCTACCCAACAGTAAAACATAGAGCTCCTTCAGATCCCTTCGGGGAGAAACCACTGGGGTTACGTGTGAAGGTGGTCCCACCTCCTGCTGAATTGTACTAATCATTTTTTGCTACGTCTTCTAGCCACATCCTCCTGGTGCCTGATCACCTCAGAATGTTTGGCATGTGCTCCCTATGGAATTCCAGGATTTATTTACCAAGATTACATGTCCTGTGAGAGACTTGTATTGTCTTTCCTGATTTTCATTGGTCCATCATGTTACCCATGTAGTTGCACTTCCCACATCTACATGCTGACTAAACTATGGGGCCCATGGGAAAATGCCAAAATTTGACTTTTAACCTTAGAACTTGAGCAACCATATCTTTTGATCCAAAAAGCATTTTTTAGACTTCAATAAACTATTGGAAAAATGTTTCCTAGCACTATCCATATATGTCATTTCTAGGTGCATTATATCTAATATTTTGTACTAAAAATGACTCCAAAGTATCTACTCCTTAGCCAATCTGCTTCACCACTATTGTTCACCAAACTGCTTCACCAATCTTCTTGGAAACATCTAAGGTTTGCCACTCCTTTGAAATGCTTGTCGATACACAATACAAACACTTTCTAACAATCTCCATGATGATACCTTTGACATCAATGAAAACCTTTGACATCAATGAACACCTTTGACATCAATGAAAACATTTTCTAACAAGGTGTTATGTTGGGTCTTAGCCCACCGCTTGGTTCCAACACTTCGATCCAAAAACATTAAAATCTCAATAGACGTTAGCCTAACATCATCTCGACTTTCATCCCCCACTGAGTCTTGGTTGCTCCACTATCATTATTTCCATGTGGTCTCCATGCCCAAAACAATAGATGATGGGAAATTTTCCGATCTATCAGGCTCGTCAAATGACGATTTGCAGTCTTTGAACTTAAAAAAATTCTTAATAACCTAAATAATTGACAAGTTAATAGACCACTATTGGTTCAATGTTGGAAACATCGTTCAACACTTGATTGAGTCCCCGAAGGACATGAACGGGAACAAATATTTCTCTGTTATCTGGGCTATCAACTAATGGGTCTCCCACTGATTTTTAACACATGGGTTCTTGTGCTCCTTTTGTTTTTTAATTCATGTCACATTTCCTAGGCTAATATTTTCACTCAAATCGTGTTACAACCAAGAAGGCTCACCTGGTTATATTCACTACAAATAAGTTATGTAGGCTCAAAGGATTAACGCACGTCCCTCTACTTGTCTATGGGGGCTTGACAATTTTCATACATAGTCTGGAAGATACACACATAGTCTAGAATATACCCCAACACTAGAATTAGGATTTACACATGCATAACATTCACAGGGAATGAGTTACTAGTTCTAACACATAGATATCAAACCAACTTGGAAGATAATTTCACACATAGTTCATTAACACACAAATTTGTACAAAGTGGCCTAATTACATAGTAATTAGCCCACTTCCTCTCTCTATGACCTCTTTGGACCTTAGCATATCTCTTGGTTATTCCTCTATCATATTTTCCTCTCTATTCTCCTTATTCTCTATCTTCTACACTACTTCCTAATATACAAACTTAACAAAAAAAATATCCATTACATTATGGGGGTTGTTTTATAGATGTCCCTCTTCTAGAAGTCAAAAAATATATTAGCCTAATTATTTGTCTCTTTTAGAATGCGCCTCATGGCGAAGAATGCTAACTCATCAAATTCCCTTAACAACCTAGATTCCTTTGAGAACATGGACAATTTCCTTTACATGAGAAGTTCATAGTTTATACAAAATTTAAATTGAGGGATTTCACTCCCATGTTGAAATTTCAAGAACCCTTAGGTCTAGGCAATGACGATAGATTTGGGGTTTATGCTCCTGCATCACATTGACATAAAAAAACATCCAATAAAAAACCACTCAAAGCATTCAACCTACCTAATTTCCATTGCATTTGACACATAATCAAATTCACAAAGCATTCAATTTGTAAAGATTTAACTATATTGTATTAAGTCCTTACAAGCATCTTAAAGTGAACATGATGATCAAAACATTTAATCATCATATGAAACTTCCTCATCTAAAAGTATAAATACACCATCATAAAAGGGTTCTAAATTAACGAATAAATAAGTTAATACCATAGTTTTCATGGTCTTTATCCTCTTTGATTATAAGTGAATGAAAATAAATAAATGCGTCCTCTTAATGTACATGATAGCCATGATTTGTTTTCATCCTTGTGGCACTTTAGTAAACTCATCATTGACTTCATCTTCTTCATATTCACCATCAATAATCAAGTTATCAAAATATTCATATTTAAGGGGATCTTCTACATATTTAGGTAGATAATGATTCTATGCATCTTGAACAAATATCATTCTTCATCCTCTTAGATAATAATCAATCACAAATGACCAACCAAGTTATTCTACATTTGAAATGAGAAATTGTTTAATCATATTGATTTTGAAACTTGTAACATTTAGGAGTTTCTTCAAACCTAGATATGTTAATTGTGGTGAATCTATTTATGATTATAAATGGATTTCTTGGCCCATTGTGATGATATTGTACTATCCAACATGAAAAGGAAATTGTTTGAAATACATGAAATCAATCTCTATGATGTGATGTCCTCCAAAACTTCTTGATAAAGATGTTGCACATAGTGTTTTCATTGATGACAACATAAGTCATTGATGTCAAACGGGTTTCCTAAGGAAGCAATAATGTCATTTATGAATAAGTATGATAACTTACTATCTTGCATGCCCTCATCAAGAGAAGATCAATAGGTTTTACATTTCTTGAGTTTTCGATGAAGTTGTGATTTTATAATGAGTCAATGTATGGAATGGTTGGATAGTCCTCTCTGATACCTTTCCAACGGTATAACACACTCTAAAAAGATCCTCCAAAATGAGAAGTTATGTAAATTTGAAGATCAACATTAGTAAAGGACCGAAACTATGGGGAAAAAATGCACTAACACCAAATTTGTTAAGAAGTGTGGTTCTTCTAGGTGGATCTATGGTTTATTGGTAAAATTTATGGTGGATATCACATGAACTTGCACAAAGTTTAATGCAATTAAATATCGAGCATGTTTCTGAAATTGGATGGATCCAAAACCTTAATGAGAATTTGAATTATAAGATATCAGATCAACCTGCTCAAGGTTTCACTAAGGATGCCCCCCCACATTGGCCATCACATATGTTGTGTTATGATTAGATGAATAAAATGACGTGGTAGAGATGACAATGATAGCACAAACCATTTAGTCGAATGACACATGGCATAATCCTAATGGGTATACACATGGCGAATGGTGGTTGGCTAGAAGTGATGATATGGCTCTCCGGCACAGTTAGTCATGACATGGAAACACTAATATATGGTGAATTTTGGATGGTAAAATGAGATGACATGGTAGATGACATGGATTGACACATCATCGGTATGACATCAATAGGGTGACGTGGTATCTCCAGGTATTGCCACATGGCATGCACAAATGTTGAATTTTGATTGGTAAAAAAGCAAAAAATGGGTAACTCGTGGCACGCCTCATGGGATACCATGTGGCATGATGACGATCATGGAACTCTAGGGACCATGGATCAAAGGCTAACACAACTCTTGTTGATGAATCATATGTAATTTTATTTCTATGGTTGAAAAGTCTCGATTTCAAGCTCATATGGAGAAGTTTCATTTTATACATATTGGAAAATACAGAGGGATTTCCTATTGATGGTTTTGGTTCAATTCCTATGATATTTCATCATTTGTATCTATAGACAAGTATTATAACCAGTGGATAGCGGCGAGGAATTTCTTGTTGATGGTTTCAATTTCAGTTTGATGATGGGTCATTGCTTGTATATGGCTTTTTTTTATTATCGTATAGTTGTGATGCTTGGTTGAAGAGAAACCCTAAGTAAGTTGAGTGATCGAAAAACCTCCGAGATTAGTGGATAACTTAGTTGGTTCAACGTTTTATTATTGGCATCGATGTTTCACACAGTTACAAGTTCGATCCATATGGTGATTTTTGGTTGGCCAACTCGATGGACACAATGTTTAAGTTTTTGTGTTATCATGAAGACTAGACGATGATTGACTGACTTGGTTAATGCATGTATCCTATAGACACATCATATTGTCTTTGCGATGGTTATGTTGGATGATGTGGAGACTAGATGTTTAACACATCATATTATCATTGCCATAGGAACCGGTCCGACCTCCTTTTGGGGTTCGAGCATTGAATTAAAAAAAAAGGAATTAAATTCAATTAGAATTATAGTAAGTAACACACAACAAAGTTGGTAGCAGGAACATGTTAATTGTTTAAAGTCACATGTTCGACTCAGGTGGTTCATGAGGTTAGAAATCATTTTTTTATTATTTTTATTTATCTCATAAAAGTTCATTTTGTTTAATGATTAAGTGGCCAGAGATGTACTTTTTTGTAGAAGGGTAGCTGGAAAAATGCCATTTGTAGAATGTACCCTGATATGGCCATTTTTTGAACCCTTAATTTTATTTTTTGTTTTATATGGTTTTTGGGAGTTTCTGGGCTCGTTTTAAAGCCAAATTGGATTATGGAAGAAGCATGATGATAAGGGTTCAATTGTGAATAGGTATAAATGCATAAAAGGCCTTAATGATGTATTTGTTTTATCTTTAGAATCATTGTTATATGTTTGGGGGCTTAGTATCAGGTTGCAATTGGTGTTGTGTATATGGAAAAAACAGGTTTTGAGAATGGTTTTATGTGACCTGGTTGATGAATAGATTGGAATAGGATATGGAAAGATATGAAAAATTGATATAAACAATATCACAATAGTAGCATGATCAGTTTTGAAGACCTACAATGAAGAGTAGGTGGATCCAGTTTAAAATATTGTGAAAAGTTGTCTGCACAAAGTTGGAGAAGGAGGTGGGTGCCTCCACTAAGGTTAGTTCCTCAATCAGGTTGGAGGTTGCATCGAGTGGAACCTTGCACATCTCATAGGTCAGTGCATCAATCAAGTTATAACCTATTGCAAGTGATTTCTTGCACATTTTCAAGCTTGGTGCCTTAATTAGATTGTATCTTATTGCAAGAAGTTGCTTGCTCAATTTGGGGGTGGGTGCCTTCAATAGGTTAAAACTTGCAAATTTATGTAATGCATTGAAGAAGAAGAAGAAGAAAATTATTTATGGTTTTCTCTTGCAAGGTTTTCCACATAAAATCTTGTGTCCTCTTGTGTTGATGTGATGATGCCTTTTTTATGCATGGTTTCATTTAATGTTATGATGCAAATTTTTATGGTACACTACTACATGACTATTTATTGATAAAAACAAATTGAAATGATATGTTTGACACCACATTGATTCAACTCTCCCCTCTTGTGTGATATTTGGCTTAACAAGTGGTATCGTAGTAGGTACATTCAAGAACAATTAACTGCTGGAAGGTAGAATAAAGGCGTTATTTACAATAAAAGGAAGAGTAAGAAGAAGCTATCTAAAAAATGGAATGGATGAAATCATGTGACCAATATATCATATCTCAAAGAAGACACCTTCTACATGATAATGAATGCTGAAGAATTGGGAATTGCATTTGTTTCAATTGTGGCAAAGAAGTTCATTATACTTTTATGGGTCCTATTATAGATAATGAATATGATATTCCTCAACTAATTGAAGAGGAAGTAAAAGATGAAATTTAAGCAGAAGTAGATTATAAAGGAGAATTCATGAGTACCTTGAAAGCACTGAAAGCTTCAACAAGAAGCGTTAGTCAATTATAACTAGAGAAGCACCAAGACTATAAAGGAATAAATGAACTGTAGAAGAAGAATGACCATGATTTTGCTACTTTGAAGGTCCAACTAGAAGAAGCAAGAATATTGGATGGAGTAAGGTAGACACAACTAAAAGAAACAAAAGATTCATTGTGAGGCAATGGAAGCTAAAACTATCTCATTAAAAAATGCGCAAGAAAAGTTCAACAATTGAAATGATGAAGAACAAAGGGATTTAGAAGGATCTATTGTGACTTTGAAGGCTCAATCAGTTGAAGATGCATCGATGGGTCAATAACAAGATTTGAAATCTATTCAATATGAGATCTCTTCCTCTCTACAAGAGCGAATGAATCTCACATTTCTTAACAAATAACAAAGGGAGTTGTTGGAAAGCAAGGATCATGATACTTCCATTCTAGAAACATAGCTAAAATAATCCAAAAAAATTTAGGATGCCTTGATGAAATAGTTGGAAGAAAAAATGCAAGAATCTGAAGAGAAGAATTGCAATCTTATCAAAGTAGAATAAGGATTCATCTCCTTGAAATACCAATTTGAAGAAGCAAAGATAATTGAAGAATTAATGAAGATCCAAATATTGAAGCAAGAAGAAGAATATGAGTTTCTCCTTTATTCAAGTATTATACAAAATGCTTTAGATGCCACAATATTGGTCACATTGCACAATAATGCAACATGAAGAGGTTATCTAAACAATCTAGGGAATAAAAAGCTTCTTCCAAGCAAGGAGAGAGTCACAATAAGGTTTGGAGAAGAAAACAAATTGAGCCAAAAAATGGACATCATGAGCTTTCCTTGAGTGCTTAAGGCATAGGTATGAGTTTTTAATTGGTTATGTGCCCTAAGGCAGAACCTATAATTATTCTATTTGAAGTTTTGCCTAATGAAGAAGTTTTATGTTCAAATATTTTTATGTGAGGTGTGATTTGAAGAAGGATTTCAATCGTTGAAAAACATAAGAAAGACTAGAATTCTCTTGGAAATCATCCCAAATAAAAATTTCAAGGATAATTCAAAAAATGCTTCAGATATGGAACTTGAATTTGAGAAAAGAATGGAATGGACTCCAGACCAGTTATTGATAGAAACAATCAAGGTAATTTGGAGGTGATGTATCATGCTTGATGTTTCCCAGCTTACTCATAGGGAGGGCATGATGGCAGTAGTATGATAGTTGGCATGTGTAGGTAGGGAAATTATGTAGGTTCACCATCAAAGACAAGTTCACAATCAATATAGTAGATGAGCAGTCCAATGAAGCTGAGAAATTCATATTGGGCCTTATATTGTAGATAAAAGGATATGTATGACATGAAGGAATGCATCACCAATTTGATATACGCAATAATATTGATAGGGAGAGACTTCATTTACAACTCCGTCAATTCCACAAGAAAGTTCAAAAAATAGTTTGAGAGCATTGATAGGAAGCATGGTTTCAGGGGAGACTCCACCAAGTGCATAGGTAAGTTCAAGAACAATTAGAGAGTGCATATATTGATATACATGATAGTTAATTACATATAAAGAAAGCATGGTCTAAGGGGGAGACTCCATTAGGTCCTCAAGGAAGTTCAGGAGAACATTGACAAGAAGCATGGTTTCAAGGGGAGACTCCATCAAGTCCATAGGATCAATTAGAGACATTAAACGATTTGGTAGATACTTACAAATGTGGAATAAGAGCATGGTCCCAGGGGGAGACTCTATCAGGACCACATGAAAGGTCAGGCATACTTGGATAATAGTGTTAGGAAGCATGGTTTTAGGGGGAGACTCCATCAGGTCAACAAGAAAATTCATAATAAAATAAAGATTGCAGACATTGACATGCATGGAAGGAACTTACAGATGAAGATAGCATGATCTCAACGGGAGACTTTATTAACAACAAGATCAAGGCCACACACAATCATTGAAGCATTGATAGACAACCAAGTCCTTTTTTCATTGATGCCAAAGGGGGAGATAAGGAAAACATTGATAAACATCAACAAGGAAGAAATCAGGGGAGAGAATGCAGACATTGATGAGGAAGACATTAAAGAATAAAGTGAGAAGGAAAGAAAGAAGAAGGAATCTTCGCAAAAGAAAGGGGAGTTCCCAAAAATGTTTTAGGAGAGATTGGTTTGGTGCATGTCAAGGAGAGTTTGGCCCATTGTCATCAATGACCATCAATGTTTGGTGATGTTTCCATGAATGAAAAAGGGGAATATTGTTACACATTATGTTTTCATTGATGACAACTTGTGTCATTGATGTCAAAGCAGATGCCTAAGGAAACAACAATGTCATTTATGAATCAATGTGATAGCTTGATATCTTGCATACCGTCATCAAGCGAAGATAAAGAAGTTTGAATTTTCTTGAGTTTCTAATGAATTTATGATGTCCTAATGAATCTATAGATAGTATGCTTGGACAATCCTCTTTGAGACCTTTGTAGTTGTATATCACACTCTGAAAAACTCCTTCCGGATGAGAAGTTATGGCCATTTGAAGATGAACATTAGTAAAGCACCTAAACTATGGGGAAAAAAGCCACTAACATCAAATTTGTTAAATAGCGTGCATCTTTTAGGCAGATCTATGGTTTAGTAGTCAAATCTACAGTGGATATCACATGAACTTGCATGAAGTTTAATGTAATTAAAGATCAAACATCTTTCTCAAATCATATGGATCTGATAGATGGATGAGAATTTGAATGACAAGATATTATATCAACATTCTCAAGGTTTAACCAAGGATAGCCCTCCATGTTGGCCAGTCCACAGTGACACATGGTGGGTTATGATTTACAAAGAAAATTATGTGGCAAAGATGGTAGTGATGGCATGGACCCTTCATTTATATGACTCGTGATAGAATTTTAGTGGGTGTACACATGGCGAATGGTGGTTGGATAGAAGAGATGATGTGGCTGTCTTGCATATTCATTCGTCTCATGGTAGCACTAACATATGGAAAATTCAAGTTGATCAAAGGAGATGATGTGGCTTGACACATCATCAGGATGACATCAATAGGGTGACATGGTCATCTGGGAACCACTACGTGACATGCACAAATGGCACATTTTGATTGGTGAATAGGATAAAAATGGGTGACACGTACCGCCCCTCATGGGATACCACATGGCATGATGACATCATGTTAACGTCAACATGGCGATGACCATGGACCCCTAGGGACAAAGCCACATGAAATGGTCATGTGGCAAAAGGGCTAAGGCTTATTATTTTTTGGGTCAAGACATGGTCACATGGTGATAAAGTATGTGCTCATATGAGTTAAATCTCCAGAGGTGTTGACATAACCATTGGCCTCAAGTCAACACTCATGACCCTGAGACCATAAATGTTAATATGTATAAAACCATGGGCTCAAAGGCTAACACAAATCTTGTGGATCCACCATATGTAATTCAAGTTAGTGTCGGTTTTGAGCTTTAAGAAATAAGTTTTGTTTTATAACTAGTGCACAGTAATGATGGATTTCTTGTTGGTGGTTTTAGTTTGAGCCCTATGACATGTTTTCATTTGTATATGTGGAGAAGTTTTATAATTAGTGGACATGTATGAGGGATTTCTTGTTCATGGTTTCGATTCAATCCTTATGACGGGTTGTCGTTTGTATATGCGAAGAATTTTTATAGCTAGTGGACAATGTTGAGGGATTTCTTGTTTATGGTTTCAACTCGAGTCTGATGGTGGTTCGCCACTTGTATATGGCTTCTTTTTTTTATCATCCTACATTTGTGATGCTTGGATGAAGAGAAACCCTAATTATGTTGTGTGATTGATAGACCTCTGAGTTCGGTGGGTAGTTTAGTTGGTTTAGTGCTTGATGGTTGGCCTCATTGTTTCACATAGTTACGGGTTTGATCCCTATGGTGCTCCATGGTTGGTCAACCTTATGAATACAATGTTCAAGTTTTTGTGTTATCATGAAGATTTGATGATGATTGGTTGACCTAGTTGATGTGTGTATCCCGTAGACACATCAGACTATCCTTGAGCTGGTTACATCAACAAATGTGGAGACCAGACATTTGACATGTCAGATTATCATTACCACAAGAACTGGTCCCATCTCCTTTTGGGGGTAAAAGCATTGAAGTTAGAAACAAAAGCATTCTATTCAATTCACATTACACGAAGTAACACACAACAGAGTTGGTAGTAGGCACATGTTAACTATTTAAAGTCGTAGGTTTGACTAGGTGGTTCATGAGGTTAGAAATCAAATTTTTATTATTTTTATTTATCTCGTAAAAGCTCATTTTTTCAAATTATTAAGAGGCCAAAGACATACATTTTGTGAAGAGCTGCAAGGAAAAGGCTTGTTTGTAGAATGCACCCTTAAAGGGTTATTTTGTCGAACCCTTTATTTGATTTTTGGTTTTTAAGGTTTTGGGAGTTTCTACACACATTTCAAAGCCAAATTGGATTTCAGAAGAAGAATGATGATTAGGGTTTAGTTGTAAATAGTTTTGAAGACATAGAAACAACTTGATGATGTACTTCTGATGTTCAAAATCACTATTATATGTTTTGGGGCTTGTGAGATGGATGTAGTTGATGTTGTGTCTATTGCTAGAACATGTTCCATGAAGGGTTTTATGTGACCAGATTGATGAATAGGTTGTAATAGAATATGGAAAAGATATGACAGGTTTATGACAATAATATAAAAGTGGTATAACGATTAGTTTTGAAGGCATACATTGAAGAGCAGGCGGATCTAGTTTGAAATATTGTGAAAAGTGGTCCACATGAAGTTGGCAAAGGTGTGTGATTCAATAAGATTGGAGCCTACATCAAATTGAAGCCTGCACATCTTATAGCTTGGTGCCTTAATTAGGTTGTAACAGATTGCAAGTGGTTGTTTGCACATTTTCGATTTTGGTGCCTCAATCAAGTTGTAGCCTATCACAAGTAGTTGCATGCACATTTTGGGGCTGGGTGCCTCTAGTAGGTTAGTGCCTTCAAATATGTGTAATGAAATAAAGAAAAAGAAAAAGAATTTATGGTTTCTCTTGCAAGATTTTCCACGTAAAAGCTTGTGCCCTCTCGTGTTTATGGCTTCTTCATGCATAGTTTCAATTAATGTTATGATGCAAATTGCCATGGTACATTGCTACATAATTGTTTATTGATAAAATGTTTTAAAATTATAAGTTTGACATCATACTAATTCACCCACCCCCTCTCAGTGTCATATTTGGCTAACAAAAGAAGTATAATTGTGATTGGACACCATCTTATTTAGGTAAATGAAATTCCACCTCAAATAATGTTAAAATTCCACAATATTTAGTTTATTGCTTCTCATCAACCTTTCTAATGCAAAAATGATTTCCACTATTCTACATTTTTTTGGTAATATGCTACCTAAATTCATATACATATTAACTAATTACATTTACGAATATAAAAAATTCAAAGACAAAATTTATTAAATAACTATAATATATTTATATATGTTTATCATGTTCCCATTTATAATCTTTAATGAAATCTAATTGCTATTTTATCATTAAAAATCCAATTTCTATTTTGTCACTTCATTCTTTTTTTTTTTTTACGTGATGTTTAGTATTGGTATTTATCTAATTCCACACACAACTTTTTGAACATTTTCCTTTATAGCCTACAAGAAGTCACGAATCGTATTTTAACCATGTCTATTTTATGTATTAACACATGCCTTTTATATTCTAATTTCTTTTATTCATCATACTTCTACATCCATTTTTAACATAAATTCAAAATTGTATATAACATATAAATGTAATGAATCCCACACATTAGTATATGCGAAGACAAGTAATCATTCTTTAAAGCCATGTTTTAGAATATTTGGAAAAAAAAGAAGCACTTTTGACATTTTAATATATCTTTTTATCCTCTTTGAAGTTTCTTTGTTGCGTAATACTTCTCTTTCAAATGATTGAGGTTGACCATCACTCCAGAATCATGAAACTTAAAAATACTTAATAAAATTAACCATAGCCTAAACCCTCAACCATAGACCCCATTGGTTGAGCTTTCTATCTTTGTCTTAAAACCTTCATATATATGTATCCACAAGCCACATTCAATTAGATATATATAGGGCCACATTGTTCAATCTCTTGTACCAAGTATATGAGGTAATGCTCGTAAGAATTGCACGAGTTTGGAGGGTAGTACATTTGAATATCACGCATGAGAAGTGAAACATTCTTCTCTCAATAGTTAAAATCATCGTGATGTATTTCTTTAATAGGACTCGGCTGCAAAGATAAATACTGTGCATTATAATATAAATGATTTCATGAGGTAGTGATATAAACTTATATAAAAACATTAAAAATGAAATTTTCTATAGAATAATAAATGACCAACATGCACCACATCACCGTTAACAAAAAAACCATGTAAAACTCTACAAGAGCTTCTAATAATACTAAAATATACAAATTCACAATTCAGTTACAAAGAAATTTAATGCATTACTTTTATTCAATCATGCAAATCATGTGTTTTCACATCAGTTTTGAATTATATTTTTTTTTAATCATTTTTAAAATTTTGCAATAAATTAAACAAGTGTAATATATGGTGTTGTTGTTTAGTACTTATTTCTTATATAAAAAGTAATTATAAAATTATAAAGTTTGGATCTCAATCAATATTATAGTATAAAAGTATCAGAATGGTTAATGGTCTCTTATTTAATATATGAACTTATTTATATTTTTAGTAAGAAACTCATAATTCTTACATTTGAGTGCACAATTAATGGATATTTTAAATTTTGCAATTTTTAAAATGTATACACACTTTACATGAAGGGAAAGTATACATGAGACACGTGTTTCTTTAAGAAAAAACATGTTTACTTAGTGAAACTCTCTTTAAAGTTGAATTAAGTGCAGCAAGCATACTAGACTAGATATATCTTAGTCAGTATAAGTAGTAATGGTCAATTATGACCAAATAATGTTATAATAGTTGTTGATGATCAACCTTATAAGCAATATGATCACTAATTAATTAATGGAGATTGATGTATACGTAGCCTCCCAGTTTAGAAATCATATCTACCAAAAACTATATATAATCTAGTTTGTTGTTGAGTTTTTATTTGTTGTGTCCTCATCTTAAGAAGAGCCTTGATGTGCATCACTTATCAATTTAGAGAATTGAGGAAATATAGAAAGATTATATGTAACATGGTATATTTGGAAAGCCAATTTATTTATTTTTTAATTAAAATAAACCTTATATTGCAACATTTTTTAAATGTTTCTAAATAACTTCTACTTTTAACTAAAAAACTAATTCTACCATAAAAATTACAAAATTGTAACATTAAAATTTCTAAATTAAAAATTGTTTTTATACTTATTTAATTCAAAATTATTTATTTATTAATGTAATAAATCCTTATATCAAAATTACAAAATAAAAAATATATAATATTTAAACATATTAATTTAAATTTATAAAAATTAAATATTAAAATTTAATTACACCTTAACATTATATTCAATATAATAAATAGATATATTAATTATTTTAAAATATTTAAATTATACCATTTCCATTTATGATTTAGAATTTCATTAAAACTTAATCATAATAATTAAATTAATAGAAAATAATACATATACCATTATTAAAATAAATTAACTTTGAAATAAAAAATACATACAACATTTTAAAAAAAAATTAACTTTAAAAACAAATACATAATACCATTAAAACAAAATATTTAAATGATATACTAAAAATCAAATGAATGGTATATTTTGGAGGCTCAAAGCAAAATTATGGTCTAAGATTTATTTTATGACTATAAAAGAGCCCTGCACACCGCTTGGTAAGTATTTTCATAATATTCGTTTTTTAAGATGAATTAGTTAATGAGAACATGTATTGGTAAGTATTTTCATAGCATTCACATAATAGTTTGTGAAGGGGAGCGCGGCGGCCGAGTGGAGGTGTGCAGGTAACGACATCCAACCAGAGATCGAGTTAGTGGACTGTAAGCCTATAAGCTAAGCACAGGTGCGTAGCATCTTATGCATGTGCCTTTTTCCTAACCTCGTCTCCTTATGCCAGCTTTTCCATGAAGGCTATCCGCATGTTTTCTCACTATACTTATTAGATGACGTCTGTCAGAATGGAGCTCTACATGTCTTAGGCCTAGTTTCATAAAAGAGCTCTGCATGCCTTAGGCTTAGTTCCTTTCCCTTTCTTTCGACTGGCTTTCTGACTAAAACTCTTTCGTCCTTAGCGGAATTTCTATTTCCTCCTCACTGCATTCTCAAAATATAGTGGTCAACCTGTTTTCCTCTCCGCATTATTGTTTTTACTGGCTCTCTTTTGTTTATGGTTTCGGTTTCTCTTTGGCCGAGATGTTTCTCTTCGTTTACCGAATGCACCTCACCCTCGGCTCGTCTGCGGCTCCAGGTTAGTTTTACTGATCCTCTTGTTATGTTTTCTGTTTAAAGGAAAACCTTAGTTTTTATGAATTAGCTAAATTTGGATGTGAATATTGTTTCTAAAGTTGAATTTTAATTATATTCCAAAAAGGCTGGTAGTTTTAGAAGCTACGCTTTCTTGTCATTCTCTGGTATATGATGCATTTCACATGTTCGGAAAACCATCCTCATGCTGGTCATGGACACCGGTCTTAAAGTTTCAAAAATATTGTGTCATTACCAAGCCATGCACAGATTTTCGCTTTAAGCTAGGACCCTGGTGGTGTGTCTGTGAGGTCTTGTGTTGTTGCATAGTTTGTCCTGAAGAAGAATCATGAAGAACTTCGTTCTAGAAAGGCATGAGCTGCTTTGAATATGGACTAAAGGTTTGATTCAAGAAAGGAAAGATCTTCAAACTGTAGTAGAGTTTTTGGCTCTTGTTTCACTCCATTCTATCCTCCTTGGTCTTGCCGGACCAGATTTTCCCTGGGATGCCAGATTCCAGTTTGTGGTACAAGTTTTAATCCCCTTTCCTTTCTCAGGACTTACTCGGGCAGAGTCCTTTAGATCCATATCTGTTGCTTTTCAAGATATTTAATCCTACTTGGGACAAGAGCTAAACTCCTGAAATAAATGGAACCGTCATTTTTCAAATATCCTTCCTTCCTGCCATAATCTAGCTCCTGATATCGTCATACGTCTTTTAATAGGGGGACAACTGGCCTCGTAATTGAAATCTCTCCTTTTGGAGAAAGTGCCTTTTGTTCCCGAGGCTTCCTACCGCCAGTACTTCGGTCAGACGAGAGTTATTTGAACCTTCTTTCTCCAGGTATTTTATTCACATTTCACCCGTCCTATCAGTTTGCAGTGTCCGACATATATCCTTTTTGGATTTCTTCCAGTACCCATGAGATAAGGTTTAGGTGAGCTATTTATGAATGGATTATCCATCGGACACATCAGCCATGGAGGCCATGATACATGCGGCCATTCAGGCGGAATCCCTCCACATCAACGCCAAGATGTCTAATGAATGGCAATCCACCTTGGATGACATGGTGATCCACCCTTCCGGTTCTCAAGATGACATGGGTGGTATCGATAGAGTAAGGTCGCCTCGAGGAAACAGTAAAATCGAGATAGAGCCAAAAGGAAGGGCATATGATGAAGGCCATTCAAGGAAAAGTCTAAAGCCTATAAAAACTATTCCCCCTCCTGTAGCCATTAAAATTGATAGCCCTCACCTGGCAGACCGCATAGGAAGCCTCCAGGATAATGCTCTGGTAGGCCGGTGGCATTTCTCGGAGATGGATGACCAAAAAATGAGAAGCTGGCTCAAGCTGCAATGGAAACCATTAATAGGATATGTTCCTATCGCGACCAAATTATTAAAGGAGTGGTATTGTTTTCATTTCCTTAGTGCGGGTGACCTGGAAACCATTCTGAAGCAATAGTGGGTTTATGGAAGAAGTTTTCTAGCATTACACAAATGGTATTTGGGTTATAACCCGTTAAAGAATACCCCTACCAATAACCTGATATGGGTTAAACTTCCCGGATTGCCCCTGGAATTATGGTCAAAGGAAACATTAGCAGAGATAGAAAATGCCATAGGGAGGTGTGTTTATGTTGACCCATGGTGCTTAGGAGAGAAACATAAAAGAGTTTTCCGGACCATATTGATATCTTCTAGAGGGAGTTAAAGATTAGACAGAGGCTGGATTTCTGGGGAGTCCCCTTTAGATGCTCAACTTGCCATCGCACTGGTCATCTTATCAAGAACTGCTCGCGGCGCCCTATAATAAGCCGAAAGCATCATGGCATCCACCAATTCGCGACAAAGTCTTATAGAATAAAAGCCTCTACCCTGGATTCGAAGAAATTAGCATCTCCAAAAAGCCAGTCTCCTTCTGGGTCTGATGAACAACATAGGACGTTTAATGATGATCATCAGTAAACTCCTCCGTCGCTCAAAAATTCAAACCCTTTGTATAGCATATCTCCTTCGATGCCCCCTCTGGAGATAGCCTCTGATCATGAAATTCCTTGTCCTTCGAACCCTCCTTTGGAGCCATCCTCTGATCACGAAGTCCCAAATCCTCCCCCGATCCCTCGGCCTTTAATAAACATCAGCAAGGAGGTCCACATTATTCAATCCTCATCTCCATCCCCTATTAAGAAAAAATCCCATCTAGAAAAGGAAAAGAGCCTCTGATTATGCCCACCCCTGTTAATTCTCCTATTTCATCGCCTACAGACTCAATTCGTAGTGATCTAGACTACCTTTTAAGCAAAAAAACCACTGGAGCTCAGGCCTCTCACCATTCATAAGCCCGGAAATCAAAGATCTCCCCAAATAAGCCCCAATTTTGCAAGTAACATTATGGTGAGGAGGAAAAACAACAGGGGCAGTAGACACTTCAGGGGGAGGGGTGAAGGAGTAGGCAGAGGAGTCAGTAATCTATCTCTTATCGATATAACCATCATTGATATGACTGAAGAAAGGCCTCTTAGAGCAAGCATGGCCTGAAAGCCTTGTCAATGAATTTCATTATATCCGTGAACATTAGAGGTCTGGGGGCAGACTAAAAATTTGCGGCCTTAAAGAATTTTTTCCTATCAGCAAGCCCCAAAATCATTTTAATACAAGATACCATGCATGCCTCTTCTGTAACAATTTCTTATTTCAGGAAGATGTTCCCCTTTTGGCACATTTCCACTTTGGAAGCTAATGGCCTTTCTGGCGGCTTAGCGGTGTTATGAGGTCCTAACTGGATCAAAGCAAAAACTTATAGCTATCTCGCAGGCATCCTCATCTCGGCACAAATAAGGGGTCATAAATGTCCAATAAATATTTTGAATATATATGCTCCCTACAAGAACAGATTATCATTTTCGCTTCAGAAATTTTTGATGTTGAATTTTTATTGATTGCAAGAGACCTTAATGTCACCTTAAATATGGATGAAATATGGGGCATCAATAAGAAAAAGGATCCCATTGTTGACATAATTAAAAATGAGTTTCTAAGTAGGAACTTTGTTGACATCCTCCCTCCCAAATTGCACCTGACGTGGGAAAATGGAAGAGCCGAGAAAGCTTATATTGCCAAGACAATCGACAGATTTATTCTTCATGCTAGTCTAATTGATAAATTAGGCATGCCTTTTTCATCAATTGAGAATGTCTTCATTTCTAATCATAGACCGATTATGCTAGGATGGAGGGAAAAGGGGTTTAGAAAAGGCTACTCTTTTAAATTCAACAGATCATGTTTAGAAGATCCAGAGTTTAATGATATCATAATTAAATCCTGGAGTGAGATGTCGTCTCCCGAATCATTTCCACTTTTAATGACGTTCAGGGACAAAATGGAATCCATTCGAAAGGTGGTAAAAGAATGGCAGTTCAAGAAAAGGCAAGCGAACAGAAATGATCTCCGGGAAATTCAAAAGGAATTAGACAGCGCCGCGGAATCCATGGCTACACATATGTTATCTTTTAAAATGAGATGTCGGATAAAGGAGCTCCAAAAGAAAAAATTGAAAATTTTAGAACAGGAAGAATCTTTCTGGAGGTTAAAGAGCAGAGCGATATGGATGAAGGAAGGGGACAAGAATTCAAAATTTTTTCATAATTTCGCCAGCTCCAGATGTGAAAAGAATTCTATATGGAAAATCAGTGATGGAAGAGGAGGTTTCCTATATTCCCAACAGGACATTTCAAACGAGGCGATGAAATTTTTTGAAAATCAGTACAAAAGGTCTAAAGAATGCAAGATTCAGGATATTTTGTGGGGCATTGAAGTGTTTCCTCGGATGTTTGATGATGACTAAATGATCAAATTTTCCAGCCAATATCTGAGGAGGAGCTGTTAGGAACAATGAAATCTTTTAAAAGGGACAAGTGCCCGGGTCTAGATGGCTGGATGATAGAATTCTTCATTCACTTTTTCGATCTTATCAAATCTGATCTGTTAAGGATGGTGGAAGGATCCAAGATGTTAGGTAGTATCAATCATAAAACCTCTTCCACTAATATAGCACTCATTCCTAAAAAGGGAGATGCAGAATCCTTCAAGGACTTTAGACCGATTTCACTTTGTAATATCTCCTTCAAAATTATATCGAAGATCATAGCAGAAAGAATCAAAGGAACTTTCTCAAAATTCCTAACAAAGGACCAACACGACTTTTTAAAGGGAAGAAATATTCTGGATGCAGTCGCAAGCACACAGGAAGGTCTGTTTGCCATACATTCTAAAAAAAGTGATGCGGTCATTCTCAAGATCGATCTCTGTAAGGCATACGATTGCCTTGATTGGGGCTTCACCAGGTGTTTGCTCGCAAAGATTGGTTTAAGAGCCAGCATGATCAACTGGATCATGGCCTGCGTTGAAAAGGTGGACTATGCGATCATCATTAATGAGATTCCATCTCCTTTTTTCCGTGCGGCCAGAGGTCTTTGCCAAGGATGTCCCCTATCACCGCTTTTGTTTATCTTGGCTATGAACTCGCTTAGCCTACATATCAACAAGGCCGTCAAGGAAAACAAGTGCCATCCTCTTAAAATTTGCAGAAATAATTCAATCTCACACAATTTATTTGTAGATGATATTATTTTATTCGGAATGATTTGCAGATTCACCTGGATATGCTTTTATGAAATCCTTAAAAATTTTCAAAAGGCTACAAGATTGCAAATAAACAATGCGAAGTCAACAATTTACCACAATGATATCAATCTGGATGAAGTTGAATGGTTAGCTGACCTTTTTGGAATTAAGGCGCAATCCATCAGTCTTGGAATTAAATATTTGGGTTTTCAGATAAAAGCAAATGGATACTCAAAGACAGATTGGCAATGGATTCCAGATAGATACTACAGGAAGATTTCAGTTTGGGAATATAGATGCCTTTCTCTGGCGGGAAGAGTGACCTTGGCACAATCAGTATTAAATCAACTTGCGGTTTACTGGGCACATTTATATTTTCTTCCTGCGAGTATAATTCAAAATATGAATAAACTAACAACAAATTTTATTTGGGGTGGTCAAGCAGAAAGAAGGAAATATCATCTCTCAAAGTTATCCAGTATCTCGTTGCCAAAGAGTATGGGAGGATGGGGTTTGCTCGATATGTGCACTTTTGGGAAGGCTCTTTTATGCAAGTCTTTGTGGAGAGTGATTCATGGAGAAGGACCATGGAGTATCACAATTCAGAAGAAATACTTGGGCAGGAAGGACTTATCATTTTGGTTCAGGGAGGGAAGGATCAGCGCCTCATATGGTTCTTCAATTTGGCTTAGCTTTCGTAAGATAGAAAGTTATTTTTTGAAGAACTTAATTTGGCGTTTCCAAACTGGCAACAAGATCCTTATTGGAAAAGACCAGTTCCTGAGCGGTGCCGAGGAGATCAATGTGCCTGAATCTTTATTAAATTTCTTTCATAGAAAGGGTCTTTTCTTTTCGGACAGTTTGATTCCTGGTTGGCAGGGACCTATTCCACTGTGGAAAGATGCAGGAAATCTAGAAAATCTAGGTGCGATCGCTCTTCAATGGGAACACATCAGGACGTGCTTAAGGAACTATGGCATTTTTCGCTTAGTGGAATCTGATTGTCTCATCTGGAAAAATTCGAAAGGGATGAATATTGTCCGTGTCAAAGATGTATATCAGAATTTAATTCGTCAAAAGAAGCCCCCTCACAATCCTTTTTTCCCTTGTATTTTTTGGAAGGCTGGATGCCCTTCCAAAATGATTTTCTTCTCTTGGCTAACATTCCATAACAAGAATTTATCCTGGGAAAACTTAAAGAAGAGGGGATGGCACGGTCCTGGTTTGTGTCCTATATGCAGGTCAGAGGAGGAGAACAACGATCACTTATTTTTAAAATGCAAAAGAACTCAGCAATTATGGCATGCTTTGGAGAATTGTTATGGAATCCAGCATAAATTCCACGCTTCAATTATTGAAGCGTTTCTCTGGTGCAGTGAGCAAAAGGAATCATGGAGAACAATTTTTATTATCACTCTGTGGAGCATTTGGAAGTGGCGAAACAACTCTATTTTCAATAACAGCAAATCTCCTTTCTTGGAAATATTTTTCAATATTGTTTCTCTCTTTGAAGCACTCCCGCAAAAGACTCTCAAGCAAAAAAAGGGCGCCTGTAAAGAACTTTCAAAGGAACACTCAATTTTTCCAAGGGCGTACTTCGATGGAGCTGAACAGAAGGGTTCCTGTGGCTGTGGAGTTCTCATTATAGTAAATGAAAATAACCAATTTTACATCCACTGGAACGGGGGGAAAGGCTCCAACAGTAAAGCGGAGGCGATGGCTCTCGCTGGCCTCCTAAAATTTTGCCTCTTTCTAAATATTCAGGATGTCTCAGTGTTTGGAGATTCAAAAGTAATGGTGGATTACGTCTCAAGAAAAAATTATATTTTCATGCCACACCTTGTAGGATGGATGGACAGGATCAGTTTTTTCTGGGGATGTTTGGATGGAGGATCTATTCATCATATCAGCAGGGCTCAAAATCAGCAGGCAGACTTGTTGTCAAAAAAGGGTCTTCATTCGGCTCCAGGTTCTTGGTATTTGCAGGTATCTTCTGAAGGGAAAATTTTTTCTATCCAGGAATTTTCTCTTCCTGATTTCTAATTTTATGATAGCAGTCTCACAGGTTTTCTCTATGCATTTTGTTTTAATTGATGTTGCTTCTTGTTTTATCTCCGCGGAATTCTCCTCCTATGACAAATATATGATCTAAGAAAATCTTGTAGCTGGATGTTTTTGTCTATGATCTGTGAACTCTATGATCTAAGATAATCGTGTAGCTGGATATTAGTCTTTGATCCGTCAGTTTCCTGGCAGGTGTCTTTTTTGGAATATGTTCCATGTTTTTTGATAAATGATCCAGAGCTATGGATCATCTTCAGAATTTCAATCGAATGTACAAATATGCCTCTTTATATTTCTCATATAATACAATATCATGCTTTTTCGTCCTGAAATAAAAGTATTTTCATAGCATTCGTTTTTTAAGATGAATTAGTTACTGAGAATATGGTTAATACATAGGAAAAAAATATTGATTAAAAAAAATTATCTCTTAAATTAATATCATTGATAATAAATTTAGTTTTCATTTTGTTTTTAATTAAAAAATAATTTAGTTTTCATTTTGTTTGTAGTTAAAAAATATTTTTCAATGGTGATTTATTTCATATATTTATTAATTAATATTTGTGAGATGATTTTATAAAGAAAAATGGTAAGGAACTGGATTAAGTCGGAGAAAAATGGAAAACGGTCTATTTTAATGTGGGAAAAGGGACATTGTAACAAATAAGTGAAATAGCTATTGGGTAATTGTAAAAAATTGATAATAAAATTTTAAATTAAATAGTGGTTTTTTTGTTGTAATTTTTTATGGTTTAAATCTTTTTAATATATGAATAAATTTAACATTTTTTAACTCAACCTATCATGTCAAAGTTTATATATGTCATTTTTCTATCTCACCGTTTCAATCTTTAAAATTTTATATGTTTGGTTGTACCTGCCCAACCTGTTATGTCCAAGGAAAAAATATATAGTATTCCCTCGTATATCGATCCAACAAATGTCAAGATGTGGACCAAAAGTTTAGACCCTTTTGCAATTGATTAAATAAATATTAAACAGAGTATTGTAAGTTTTAATCGTGGTACGACACCGTGTTTCCATTTAATTTAACGATTGCAAAAATGAATATATAAAATTAAAATAATATACAGGTAAATATTAAGTACTAAGTAATTAATTAATGGTGTTTTTTTTTTTTTTTTTTTTCAAAAGGTGGAAAAACCTATCAAACTCAGTTTTGTCAAACCAACAGTGAGGACAGCCATCTCTGGCTGCTATCCGCAAATGTCAGTTGACACATCACTGTTATCAAGGAAAACCACGCCACCTGAAATAACCCGCTGGTGGTCCGTAAGGGAGCAGAGTTTCACTCCTGCCAGATGCCTCTGGGTCTTGGGCCGTTAACCTGTTTCCTTACGTCCGAGGAAGACGAGCTCTTAACCAAGCAGAAGCAGTTTTAGGGCATACTCCAGGCCCATTAATTAATGGTGTTTGCTTGAATTAATAAGATGTATTGTGTTGGTTTGAATTAATAATATGTATTTTTAAATTTTTTATTATTGATAACTATATTTTAAATTTTATAAAATTCGTCATTCCTTGTAGAGTAAGTAATAGAAAAAAAAAAAATTAAATTTATAAAATTGATTTTTAATTTAAAAAATAATAATTTAATATTATAATTTTAAAAAAATGTAATAATTTTAAAAGTTGTTTGAAAAATTGAGAGCTCAAATTTTTTAACCATACACTGATTACAATATAACTTACTTTTCAACAGTGATAAAAATAATCTCATATTTTTACATCATATCAATTATGCTTTTTTTTCTTATTCTGTAAAATTCCATGGAGTATGAGTTATTTTCGTGCAACTACATATTTACTATTATATTGGCAACTTAGTGGTCTTGTTGTCACTCAATGCAAAATTTGTTTTCAGCTGACTAAAGTACAAAAGAACAGAAAAGTTTGCAACCATCTATCAAGCCATAGAACCCCTCAAAGCTAAATCGGACCCCCTCCAATGGATAGTGCTCAGAATTAGATTTCAATTGGTATATGGAACTCCTCAATAGACTCCGGAATCAAAAGTTAGAGCAAATTGAAGTTGCCATTTTGAAAACTAGAAAACAAAGAGAAAATGCCTAAGGGTAAAATCTCGAGTCCTAACATATCGATGATCCCACATATTGGGGGTCTCACAAATCGGAGATCAGAGGTCCCGACATATCGCATATCGTCGATCAGAGGTTCCAAGGTACAATGCAACAATGGAAGCATTTTGCTGATTAGCGATTAGCGATCCTGCATGTCGGAAGTCTCGACACATCGACAATAGTAATATCGGGGGTCATGGCATATTGATGCATCAAACATCAAAGCTACGATATATCGCAAGATCAACATCATGGCATATCGGCGATCTCGCACATCAGAGGTCTCACAATATCGGAGGTCCAGGCCATATCGGCGATCAACGATTGGTGTTTTCAAAAGTGTCAACCTTAACAAACTTCCAATCAACAATCCCCGAACGACGATAATGTTAAATTTCTGTGATTTGGGCCTCTAGTTTTAAAGCACCAGGAAAGTCCAAAGAGGCATTTACAAAGGAATTCAATCGCAAAACCATAAGAGTGCGGACCTTTTCTCTCTCCTTTAGAGGACCACGTGGCTAAATATCATTGGTTCTGATAAATGATGCGTGCTAGCACAGGATGGGCTCTGATTAATGACACATGGCGACATGTGATTGGTTCCGATAAGGGACATGAGGCAGCTGACGTTAGCATGACGTGGCAGTACGACAGACATGTGGCAGGGATATTCGACGTTTTGAGGGGTCACAAGGGGCCAAAATAGGGTGACACATGTCACCACTCACAAGGTGACACGTGGCAGAGGATGATGTCACATCGGTGATCAGTAATCGAAGGATGAGCATTGTCACTCCTAGTGAAACCTCCGATTGCGATCCACCGATAAAGGGGATCTGACATAGGGATTGACCCGCACTCACATAAAGAGCCAAAGACCCAGGGGCTTAGCGCAGAGGGTGATCGATAATCGGCGATTGGCAAAGTTAAAATGTAGAACCTCTCCAAGTTGAATCCTCGATTGCGATATGCCGATAAATGGGGCTCTGATTTTGTGCTAGCACATGGTCTGGAACAACTTAAAGGATGAGGGGTGCTTAACCATTTACAAAGGAAGATAGCCCCTGGACAGAACAAAATGCACTGGCACCCGAAGGCTAAGCACCTGATCACCGCCCCCGGTCATATGAGGAAGAAAGTAGAAAGGGGCTAAACAAAGGGGCCTAGGACCACTTTTAATCATCGTTTGTAATGCCTTTTAGAGTAAAATCCCTGACGAAGAAAAAGCTCTGATATAACAATATAGTTATATTACTGGGAATAGAGCACTTCGATAAGTGAAAGGCATGGAGTTATGTGATTGGTGAGTCGACAGATGTGATTCCATGATACCACCAAGGCCACCACATTTGATCGCTCCTGGCTACAAAGAGGGGCGAAGTCAGGCAGTTAAGGTGAAAGCGACAAGAACTGGCCGAGCAGCAAGAGAGGCACATTGAGGAAGAGATGTGGTTTGAACAGAGGCCATAACATGGATGGCAGGGAGATATTTTTCTCACCATCATTCAACTTTTCTTATTTTTGTTTATTTTGTATTTCCTTGTATTTCAGGAAAGGAATCAAATCTTGATTATAATCATTTGGGCAACAGAGCTATCACACACCAAGACAACTAGTCATTCAGACAGCTAGCCTTTGGCTGAGATATTTTGTAACTGTTGATTCAAAGTTCCCCCTCTCCTTATAAATAGGGGGAAGAAATAGAGGTTCTAGAATTCTACACCCGAGTGGTCCAAATTTTGTGATTCCATTTTGGTTCCACTTGTCTATTCATGAGGGACTTGAGCGACATTGCTAAATGTAATGGATTGGTGAATGGGGCTCATTTGGAGGATTAATGAAACTCTTTGGTGATTCCTACCATAGTAGTAAGCAATGTGTTCTCCTCTTTGTATTTCACTTCATGTATGTTTCTCTTCTACATAAATTATGTAATGAAGTTGCCGATCTCATTCTCCCATGGTTATATATATGCTGCTAAGTAGTAACACTACTGTTGTTAATTAAAGATTTACTCATGTACCTTTAAGAGCACATATTTACTTATGTTGGTTAGTGATAAGTGTATCTATGAGGTATAGAGCATGAAACCTTAATTTGCGCTCCACAATTCCCACCATTCCATCTCTTTGGTCTTCCATCCTTCTGCTGAGATATTGTTGCTTAGGATTCTCTATTATTCCCATCCCTATGCATCAAATTCCTTCCTTTCTCTCCTCCTCTTCATTTTACTACAACTCCAATATTAAGCTACCTATTGTTGTGTGTCAACCACTAGAATCAGATATTTCTCTTTGAGATTGACTTCATTTACCCCCTGAGCATTTAGACCCATGTATTTTCTTGAATTCACCTTGATGAAGGACTATTGAATCAAGTCCTCTTTATTATCCTTTTCAATTACATGACAATTGGAGTGTAGTAGTAAGCCCCACTGATAATCTTCCAAAGCACTCATCTATTTAAGATGTTCTAGACACTGGTCTACAAGCAGCTCAGAAATTATCTCAAAAAAACTTTTTATATCTCCTAAAACACTTGTACAACAAGTGATAGAAAAACGAAAACAAATCCTTTTAATTGTTCTTAAAGATTGGTTTCACAAGCCTTTTTACCACATTTCTCCCCATACTCATAGTATTGGATTTGTGAATTTTTGGGAACTACTCACGATTTTCTAATTTGTACAAAATAGATAGCCTTTTCTCTCTCGTGGAAATCATATCCTTTCCTTTTTGCAATATATTACTCCCCGTCAAGGTTTATACGTTTTGTTGCCTCTTTCTTCTTTTCAATTATTATTATTATTATTATTTTTTTATAATATAGGGATGGTTTTGTGGTAAGAACAACTTATGCTTGTCATACATATTTTTATTTGGATCTTTTGATTATTTATAAAATTATTTCAGTTTACACGATGGAAATTCGTGTTTCCCTTAGTTTATGGATTCAAAACATATACAAATAAGTAGTAAACAAACTAAGGATTCAAAATATATATATAAATAAGTTCTAAAAATGATTAGAATAATTACATTTAATTTATATGATAATTTATTATAATAAATAAAAATCTTAAATTACAACCAATATTCCAGATTAATATAACATGAAATAGGAAAGTTATATTATTATTAAATTTTCATACATCATATGAATTTACACCATTCCATAATTCATAATATTTTTAATGTGATGGTCGATATATATATTTGTATTTTTTAATGTGTATTTTTCTGTGTAAACAAAGAATAAGATTGATAATGGTTTAATTGAGTTAAAACAATTTTATATAATTTTTTATTTGATTTATTTTTTTAGACATTGTATCTATAAATATTAGTATTAAGGATTATTAAAGTTAATATGGAATGAATGGTTTTGGTTTTTGTTTTTTTTCATTTAAAAAGAAAAATTGTTAGTAAATAAAATATGTCTTTTTAAAATCTCTAAAAAGATTGACACCATTCATGGTTAGAATAATTCTTGTTTTGTTTCTTAATTGTGACTATTTTTACTCATTTGCTTTCCAATCTTTACACTTATAATGATAATCCTAACACCATTATGACACCTCTCATTTGTAATAATCCATAAATCTTGTAAACTTCTTGCATTCTAATATACTCTCAAATCTTAGTCTTAGCATGATGTGATATTAATGTGACACACTACACATTATTATAGGTTTGTATTTTTTTTAATAATAATATATGGTCATATAGACATGTATTATATGCATTCCACTTCATTTCAATACTCTTTGTTAGCGAATCTACTTATATATGAGAATGAAAAATCTTATTATCCTTTGAAAGTATCTTGTTAATCAAAAGTTTACATGATGTAATAAATCAACAAATAATTTTTATAAAATAAGTAGAAAAAAATCTTCCAAAACATGTAGGACACCCATACCAAATATTTATAGGTATATCAAACCGTACTTCAATGTATCAATAAAGTATGTGTTCAACATTTTAGGGCATGGCTATGTTGATTATAGATTCCGAAATATTCTTGAAATATGCAATCAACATAAGTTCAATAGTCATTCCATGAATAACCTTAAGTTCAATAATATCATCTATCGCCAATAACAACAATCGTCATCTATCGCCGTCTATAATAACATTTTTCTTTTGGGAAAAGAGGTATTCTAGAAAATTGTATTAGTGGTAAATTAATAACTTCCTCAACATAACATGTAGAGAAGTTTGTATAAATTTATTCACTCCAACCTCATTTATTTTAGAAAATGGAATTATTTCATTCATACATGTTTTTTTGTTTTACACCTTTAGAGTCATTATCATAATGTAGGAATGGTGTGAACTAGAACGGATTTTCATCTGATCATCATTTGAAATAATTAATAATAATGTAATATATAAAGCACATATTATGAACATGCCAATACTATAATTGATATGAATTGGATCATTATATTTTTAGTCATCCACCTTGATGCATTTGGAGTGGAAAAAGTGGAGGAATTAGCTCACGAGATCGTTTTTACTCGCAGGACCCAATTTCATGAATCAGAGTTTGAAATCTTTTGGGAGCATTTTGAGGCATCAAACGACATTTCTTGGGGGTAAAAAATTGTCACTTAAGTGCCACACATTTTCATGCTATTATACACACATAAAGTTTTCCAACGACATATGAATTATGTCAATCGGAGTTCGTATGCAAAAGTTATGCCACTAAGAAGTTGACCTTCCTGTTTTAACACCTATTGTTCGGGAGGATGCTGCGTGAGCTCCCATTATTCATGGAAAAGGGCTAGCCACATGTTTGTGATGTAAAAGACTCTAGAAGAGTCTATTTTCTAACTCTAGTTAAGAGTTGATGTAGTCAAACTTAACCACTAGTAGCCTATCAGGTTGTGTTATAACCAAGCCACTAGGAGGAAGAGGCATTTCATTCTTTTGAGAGCATTTTGTTCCATAGTTGAGCAAAGATAGCCAAGAGAGATAGGAGGTAGAGCACATAGAGAGGATTTGTGCACTGTAGCAGCCCACGGGCCACAAACATTACTTCTTTGTACCTGCAACCATATATCTAGACAGAGAAAGAGAGCAAAGCGCCCTCACCTTCTCACTAAGTTTTTCTTCCGAAAGGGTTTCCCAGAGAGCATATCTTGTGTATTATGTGCGTGGGGGATTATTTTGTCATTCTCTACTTTCCTCTTGATTTAATTTTACATGCATGCACTAATTACAATTATTTTACTCTAGAAATTAAATAAAATTGTAATAGTGTAAAATCTCAGATTTTTAATATAATATTATCAGATCTGTTGTGACGAACTGCTTAGTGAAATATCCATGACGACTTACAGATCAATAATATACTTTTATTTTATATAACTTTAATCTTTGAAAACTAAATGCTTGTTTAGTTTTTTTTATATACATTTTTCTAGTACAACATATCATTTCATAATCCTCTACCCCAGGAATAGTTACATTTCTCTAGTACAACATATCATTTCATAATCCTCTACCCCACGAATAGTTCTTGGTGCCCACCCATCTAAATATTCAAATGACGACGTGCTAGTTGCTTGGTTGCACCATGTATGATAAAAAGGATAAGCACACACCTTTTAACTTGAATGTTAATAAGCTATAGGTGGATGGCATGTTATAGTTTAATAGGTGCATGATTTGTTATAATTTAATAGATTTTTAGGAGCTAAGGTATGAGAGACGAGGAGTGGCTTCATTGTAGATCCATTAGAGGGTATTCAATTTTTTCCTAAAGAAGGGTTTTATTTTTTTATTCATATGAAAAGTAAGAAAAGTAAAGTTGAGGTTATAAGGAAAATGATGTCTAATGAGAAGATATGGAAAAAATTGTAAATGTAAGAGTTAAGGTAGGAAGGACGAAGAGTGGCTCTATTGTAGATCCATTAGAGGGTATCTAAATCTTTTAAAGAAGGGGCGTATTTTCCTATCAAGATGAAAAGTAAGGTTGAGGTTATCACGACAATAGTGTCTAAGGAAAATAATGAAAAAGATATGGAAACATTTGTAAATGTAAGATTAAATATGTAAGAAAGGAAAAAAATTTGTTTGTTTGTTTATTTGCTTAATAAACTTTTTTATAATTTTTTTTTTTCTGTCTTCCTTTTGCTCCTGTCGTTCATGGTGGTGCTTGGCTTCGGCTCTCCGTCTCGGGTGCGCCCGCGGCCTCCTTCCCCTGGTACGTTCCTGCTCTTCTTTTGCTCACTAATTATGTTGTAAAAGAATGGGAATGTGAACATATTTTCTATATACAGAGGGTCAGTTATGATTAGAACTCTTTTTAGCTGACAGTGGTCTGTCACATTAATAGTATTATTCCTACTCGAGGGGGGCTTTGTTTTACCTCACAGACTGGCATATAATATGTCTTGTGCTCTGTCATGAAAAGAGATTTTATTTGTTCTAGTCTTCTGTCTTCTTTAAGTTGACATTTATATACAGACGAGCTGTCATGAAAAGAACTCTTTTTAGTTGCGGGTGGTCTGTCACTTTAACTGTTTTATTCCTGTTCGGGGAGGGCTTTGGTTTTCCTCTCAGACTGGTATAAAATGTTAAAAGCTTTCCTAAACAGGATAAAATCATCCTTTTACGTATACCGTCCTTGTCAAGACATTCGCCTCCGACTCGGGAATTGGTGGTGCATCCTTCATATCTATTGCTGCTGTTTCTATTGTAGCAATCTGTCAACAGAGCAATTGTAGGTCCTTTGAAGGTTTCAGGACGTTTCGGCTTCGAATCCTCCTTTGGCTCTCTGTTTTTTCCGGCCAACGCTTCCCGGAACAGATTTCAAATTCCTTTCTTCCGGTGCTCCTCTGAGCCATTAATGAACCTTTTGAACGTTCTGAGTTTTTTTTCCTGCCACCGTCATCTGCCCACATTAATTCTCTGATCTTTGGACCTCCCGGCATCTCTCTATTGGCGGCAGGTTTCCGTCATTCGACTTCTCGGGATCCCATCCTCTCTATTGGTCTCCTCTTTTTCCACTTCCAGAGTGTGTCCTTTCTTCTGACGAGATCTTCTAAGAATGATCTAACCTGTACTTTCTCTAGCAGAAGTCTTTATTCTCCAGGTGTTTCTCTCCGTCGGTCTTCCTTATTTGGGTTTCCCATAAGTCCTTGGGGTACGAGTGGATCAATTTTAGAGATTTCTCTTTCTGACATCGATGGCAGATGAAAGTGACTCTCCTGCCACAAAGGCCTTATTTGCTGCAGCCATCAAGGCTGAATCATCATGTGATTTCGCCTCCCGGAATCCTGGCTGGCATGCCACGGTGTCCGACATGCTCCTGCTTGATTTAAGAGACCCCCCTCAACAGGGGAGTCTTGTCTCTCATCTTCAAAAGAAGGGCCCGCAACCTCCTAAGGATCACCACCTCCAAGCGCGGCACCGTTACAAGCAAAAGGCTCCTGTTAAAACGGTTCCTCCTCCCAAAGCCGTTTTGGTCTCTGGCTCTTCTCTATCGGACCGTATCGAAAGCCTACAAAAACATGCACTGGTGGGAAAGTGGTATTTCCCCGAAATGAATGAAGACAATATGAGAAAATGGGTTTCAACCTCCTGGTCCGCTCTCATTGGATACACTCCAATCATTTCACGTCTTATGAAAGACTGGTTTTCTTTCCATTTTCAGAAGGAGTCGGATCTGGCGTTGGTACTTAATCGACCTTGGGTCTCTGGCAGAAGCTTCCTCTCCCTGTCGAGATGGTATTTGGGTTTTGACCCTCTCAAAAACACTCCGTCCCACAGCATGATTTGGGTCAAGCTCCCTAATCTGCCTTTGGAGCTTTGGACAACAGAGATTCTGGCCTTGATTGGAAACGCAATTGGAAAGTTCATATATGTGGATCCATGGGTCAGAGGCGAAAAGGATAAAAGAATCGCATGGATTCTTATTGAAAAACCATATAAGGGAGGTTATCCCGACCAGATTGAAATCTCCTGGGAGGGGTCAAAGATTTGCCAGCGCCTTGATTTTTGGGGCATCCCGTTTCGATGCTCCTCTTGTCATCGGACGGGTCACCTCATCAACAACTGCAGATTCCGTCGACACAAGCCAGACATCATCCCTCCACGAAAGGACCGGCAATCCGACTCTGTCTCACAAACTGAAGATGTCAGCCCATCGGGGGATCATTTCTTCTCCATTTCTCATGATGTCCGATGCTCACAGGTATACACACAAAATCGACCTGGGTCTCCAATCATGGCGGATCTCAAGAGTCCACGCTCACCAAAGGTGTATAATGTATCGGCAGCTCTCTCCCCACCGCTCATGAATATGACCGACTTCATTAGTCCTCCCATCCTTGAACAGCAAGAGGAGGCGACTGTCCCATCTCCGCCGGCCATGAATAAAGCTGACTTCGTTGTGGGAATGCACCCTATACAAATCTCATCATCATCCCCCTCCCCCACTAAATCGTCCTCTGCCAATCATAAAGGAAAAGAGGCCTTGATGACGCCGACCCCTTTCAATTCTCCTACAGACTCGCCGGTCAACAGACATGATAGTGACATCGATCTTCTTCTTCAGCGCCATCCATCCATTCTTGAACCCCTGACGATCCATAAGCCTTCTTTCCCCACCATCAGCCCCAACTCTGCCAAAAATATTACTGTAAGAAAAAAGCAAAAAGGGGGTAGCCGCCACTTCAGAGGTCGGACGATTGCCTCTGAACTGGAGATCACAAACCTGCCTTTGGTTGATGTCCCGATTCACGAACTTCCCTCTCCTCAGCCTCTTAGAGCATGCTCGGCTGGTCAACCCTCTAAATGACCTTCTTAATCTCCTACAACATCAGGGGTCTTGGTGCCGCCCCCAAATTTCTGGCGCTGAAGGAGACCCTCGTCTCTGCTCACTCTCACATTATTTTTATTCAAGAAACAATGCATTCCAGCTCTGTATCCCTGGCTTTTTTCAGGAAAATGTTTCCTTCATGGCACATGGCGGCCACAGATGCTGAGGGTTTATCTGGTGGCCTGGTGGCTCTGTGGGATCCGCATAGGGTCAAAGCAAGAGCATTCAAGTGCTGCGCCGGCATCCTCATCTCGGCCTCCATTAGAGGACGACCTCACATTCTTAATATCCTAAATACATATGCGCCCTACCGGAACAGAGCACTCTTTTGGAATACTTTGTTTGATTCCGAAATTCTTGATGTTGAATCCCTTTTAATTGCAGGCGATCTAAATCTCACTCTCAACTCAAATGAATGCTGGGGTCAGTGTAGGAAAAAGGACAGTATGGCTGACAAAATGAGACAGGAGCTTCTAAAAAGGGACCTGGTTGACATCATCCCAGAAAAAATGGCTCCAACCTGGGACAATGGCAGGCTTGGCTCTGCCTTCATTGCAAAAAGAATCGATAGATTCATTTTAAACTCCAGCATCATCGAAAAGTGGGGAATGCCGACAGCAAAGACTGGAAGTGTTTCTACATCGGACCACAAGCCCATCCTCTTGGAATGGAAGTTTATGGAGCGTAGGATGGGCTATGCTTTTAAGTTTAATAGAGTCCATCTGCTGGACGACTCTTTCAACGAGTTCATAAAAAATTTCTGGGCGAATCTTCAACAATCCGATGAGGCTATCTGGCTCACTTTTCGGGAAAAAATACAATTTCTGAGAAATGCTACAAAAGATTGGCAGATTAAAAAGATGAAGCAAGATAAACAGGACCTACATCTCATAAACAAGGAAATATGTATGCTTTCTTCCTCGGTCCAATATAGCGGCCTATCTATGGACAAAAAAACTCTTCTCTGGTCTCTGGAAAAAAAGAAGCAAGACCTGCTGCAAAAAGAGGAAGCCTCTTGGAGGCTCAAAAGCAGAGCCACTTGGCTGAAGGAGGGTGACCGGAATACGAGGTTTTTTCACAATTTTGCCAATGGCCGCAGAGCTAAGAACTCAATATGGAAGATTGAGGACGACAATGGAGGTTTTTTTTTCTCCCAGCAGGAAATTTCGGCTGAGGCCACAAGGTTCTTCAAAGAACAATACAAAAGACAGAGAAGCGATGTTTCTGACATGATGTGGGCTGTCAACCTCTTACCGGTCATGTTTGATGATAGCAAAAATGAGGAGTTTTTCAGACCTATTTCGGAAGGCGAGCTTTTGGATACCATCAAGAGCTTTAAAAAAGATAAAAGCCTAGGGCCCGATGGCTGGCCTATAGACTTCTTCTCACATTTCTATGATCTCTTCAAAAAAGACTTGCTGGCATGGTAGATGCCTCCCGCGTCTCGGGTCACATTAATGGAGCTCTATCTGCTACCTTCATTGCCCTTATTCCCAAAAAAGCCAAATCGACATCATTTGGGGATTACAGGCCGATCGCCTTATGCAATATACTCTACAAGATTACCTCTAAGATAATCGCTGAAAGAATGAAGAAAGTCCTAAATTCTTTCATCACAAAGGAGCAACATGCTTTCCTAAAGGACATGCTTATCCTGGATGCTGTAGCTATGGCTCAAGAATGTCTTTTTTCCATCTGCTCCAAAAACTCTAACGCTGCTGCTCTCAAGATTGATCTAAAAAGGGCTTTTGACTGTGTGGATTGGGGCTTTCTCAGAATCCTCCTCGCAAGAATAGGTTTACAATCTCAAGGTATAAGTTGGATTATGGCATGCGTTGAGAGTGTAAACTTCTCTGTCATCATAAATGGCGCCCCATCAACCTTCTTCAAAGCAGAGAGGGGGCTCCGCCAGGGATGCCCCCTTTCCCCCCTTCTCTTTATACTGGTGATGAACTCCCTCAGCGCCCACATTAATTCAGCTGTCTCTGAAGGTAGGTGTAGGCCGATTAAAATGTGCAAGGACATCACTCTATCACATAATCTCTTCGTAGATGATATTTTAATTTTTGCAATGCTCTGCAAATCCACATGGGCCTGCTTATATGTGATTTTTCAGAAGTTCCAATCGGCCACGGGCTTGGCCATCAACAAATCGAAAACTGTGCTATATCACAATGGAACAAACCTTCAAATAGCACAATGGATAGCTGATCGATTTGGTATAAATCTAGCGCTGCTAAATGATGGTTTCACCTATTTGGGGTTCCGCTTAAAAGCAAAAGGGTATTGCATTCGTGACTGGAACTGGATCATCGACCGCTTCTACAACAAAATATCATGCTGGGAAATGCGCTTACTCTCCCTTGCAGGTAGATTCATATTGGTGCAAACAGTTCTCTCCCAGCTCGCTGTTTTTTGGAGTCATCTCTTCCTTCTGCCCGCATCCGTTTCCAACAAAATGAAGTCTTTGGCTGCAAACTATATGTGGGGCGGTCGCTCATACCAATCAAAGTTCCACCTTGTCAAAATGGATTCCATTACAAGGCCAAGGAAGTCTGGCGGTTGGGGCCTTCTGCACATGAGGTTTTTCGGTAAAGCGCTCCTTTGCAAATCTCTTCACCGAGGCATATATGGCAACAATCCATGGAGCACCTTCATCAGACAGAAATATCTCAAAGGACGGAATATATCATATTGGCACAGGAGGTCCACTTTAGGCATCAGAAACGGCTCCACCATTTGGTTGAACTTCAGGAAGATACAGTCTTTTTTCATGCAGAACTTAAGATGGTCTATCTTCTCAGGCGAGAGTGTTCTCATTGGCATCGACCCCACTCAGCACAGGCTTGAATCCTCCATTCCCCCAGCTTTACTTACCTTCTTCCATTCAAGGGGCCTTTTCACCTGGAATAAACTTATAGATTCGTGGTCCTCACAACAGCCTATCTGGAAAAATGAAATGCAATTAGCTTTACCCCCTCCCCTCTGCCCCCTATGGCTTTCTGCTATCAATAGCTTCTCCAACAAAGGAATCATTCAAATAGGCACAAAGGACGAACTGATATGGTCGTTTGAGAAGCCCTCCCTTCCTGTTACTGTAAAAAATCTCTACTCTCTCCTCTCATCTGACCTTACGCTACCTTCCCCTACCTTTCCCATCAAGCTCTGGAAAGCTCCCTGCCCTCTTAAATCGATCCTCTTCTCATGGCTTCTCTTCTCCAACAAGAACCTCACCTGGGAGGTTCTCCAAAAAAAAGGATGGCAGGGTCCTGGCAGGTGTCAACTGTGCTTAGCTCAACATGAAACAAACACTCACATGTTCTTCGAGTGTGCTGCCTCTTCTTCAATCTGGTACGAGCTCTCTCTGACTTATGGTTTTTCTCACCGGTTATTTCCTACTGTACAGGATGGTTTCTTCTGGTGGAGTGCACAGCGCCCCTCCTGGCGTGCTCTCTTCATCCTCACTTGCTGGTTCATCTGGAAGTGGAGGAACGAACGTATCTTCCAGAATACCTGTCAGCCCCTTCACTCCATTTTGATATCTATTTCGGGCTCCATGCCTTCCTTGGACTAGCTCGTTTCTTATCTGGCAGCATTTCAACTAAAAAGATCTTTTGTTACTTGTTTTTTGCGGCCTCCTCGGTCCATCACAAGTAATTTTCTCAGTCTTATCTGAACTCTTATGTGGATTATTATCTGGCAGCATTGTCACTCTGAAAAGATCTTTCGGATCATGATGATCCAAGTACTTGTTTTTTGCGGCCTCCTCGGTCCATTTCATGTGATATTCTCGGTCCATCTTATATGGGGACACTATATGTTTTTCAATTCTCCTATCTATCTGAAACTTTTATCTCGATTGAGATTCCTGTAATACTGATCATTATATCATCTTAATATAATCTATTTTGTTTTTTTTCCTCTGAAAAAAAAAAACTTTTTTATAATTTATTTTTACACATTTTTTTTAGATGGTTCAATTTTGATTAGATTTTTATGGAACTTTTTTTTATGGTTTAGGATAGTAAAGGATTAAAATTTTAAAATTAATTTTTGATAATTTAGAATAACATTAAATGGATAACTATATACTACTTTAGATTATGGAAAAAATCTATAACATGAAAAATTTAATTTCAAATTAATTCAATTATTCATATTTAAAAAAATAATTAATTAATAAATTTATTTTAAATTTATCTTAAATAAAATTTTCAATAAAAGAAATTATAAATTAATGGTATATTATTATCACATTTTTAAAAATTCATATAAATTAATTGTATATTATTATCACATTTCAAAAAATCCATAATATATGAATAACATTGATACACAATTTTGAATTTTCCCAAGGAAAAAAAAAAACATTGATACACATTTTCAACAAATAAACTATATCACCAGTGAGTTAGTTTTTACTATAAAGCTTACATGTATGAAAAGATAATTTATTTGAACTTTGCTATGAAATTTACAGTTATGAAAAGATAATTTCTTTGAACTTTGCTATGAAACTTACACGTATGAAAAGATAAATTCTTTGAACTTTGCTATGCCATAAAATTTATGAAATATTAACCTATGATATGATAGTTGGTCTCTAAGACCCGTTTGAATTTTCTGTCTAACCTCTCGATTCTCATAATAAAATATACACTAAATCTAATCATCAATTCATCTATTTTGTATTGAATATGATTTATGGATAATGTTCATTATAAATATTTTTATAAAGATAACATTTTAAACTAAAATAAATAATAGCTTCTATTTTCTATTGAATATGATTTATGGATAACGTTCACTATAAATATTTTTATAAAGACAACATTTTAAATTAAAACAAGGAAGGTTGCATGGCAGCTAGTCCCTGCCTTGAGCTGGAGGGGGGCTTGGAAGGGGGCTTGAGCATTGAATAAGCTATAAGCATAGGCAGTAGCATAGCCAAGCGCAGCTTCAAGACTAGGTGGTGGTGAATAACCAAAAGCATAGGTAGCTGGAGCAAAGCAAGCATCAAAGTAACCGAAGTAGTGGACTCAGTCAAACCAACAGTAGCAAATCCAGATGCATAAGCAAGACCAGGAGAAGTACCAGTAGCAAAATAAGCATAGGTAGATTCGGTTGATCGAGACCCAACAGCATCAGTAGTTTAGACGGTTGATCTAGTTGTTTACCCATAAGCAAGGACAGGTGCAGATCTAGTTCCAGGACCAATTTCAGAGAGAGCTCTATAGCTTGTTTCAGAACCTCCAGGAGCAGAGTAAGATATCTATACGAGGTAGTCAATCAATCAAAAGCATGACGCCCCTGTACACTAGGTTGAAAGGCTCGATGAGCGCCATCTGTCTAATGGATTGGAAAACGCGTTGGATGGCTTCAATGGGTATTTGTGTAGAGAGAAAAACATGGGTCGGTCAATAGTTAAGGTTGTTTACATTGATCGAGTAAAAGAACCATTACCAGCATTCGAGCCAGCATCCTAGCTAGCATCCCTACAAGTACAACTAATTTATATTCAAAAGATAAAATAGAAATTAGAATGAACCCAAAATTCAGATTAATTTGTATGACCAACTCAGTTTTGTAAGTGAATGTCGTGCATACTTATGTGCAGACTTAGGCCATGCTAGGGGACTGCTTTAGGAATCCCCCTTATATGATTGACTATCCATTTGGGAGCCTGTATTGGAATTTCAAACAATTCCTAACACAGAACTACAATGATACTTACAACCTCAAGCTTTGGGAATTCTTTTTCGTTTGACTTTATCAACAAAACCGGGGATCTACTTCGGTGGGTTGCTTGTTTGCCATTAAGCTACAATCTCGTTTTCGATCTCATAGGCTACCTTCTTCGGTACCCATATGTGTATTGCAGATTTTGAAAACAATTGATCTTTCTTCAAGTTTGAGATATTCCAGAATCTATAATCCGGAGTCGAGGACGTTTGACAATATACTTTTATCTCAATTTTATAGTTTCTTATTGACGTTGCACAATAATAGTTTTACCAGAATTTCATAGCTGCTTTATGACAGATTAATTTAATTAAATCGTAGATTGGTAGAATATTTTAAAATAAGATCTATTAAGTGTTTCACTTCCAATTCCAAAACATTTACAGATATATACATATTGTGTCTTTTTTTATGTAAATTTCCAACATATTTACCAATTATCCATTAAATTCCACAAAATTTCCAAAATTTACCATATTATAAACAAAATTTTGAAATGTGTTAGAACCAAATGTCCTAGGTACCCATAGTTCCGGAACCATCGTTGCCATCGTAGAACATGGCATGGGCAGATTTCCAGCTACCATATCCTTAACCTTGAGCAACCATCCATAGTAATTTCTTCAATGAAGTTAGCGCAATGTTGTGTAACGAAGCCGTTAGTCTATAGCCGAACCTAAAGCACATAGTAAAAATCCAGGTACAAGTGATCCTTCTTGCAACAGAAAAATGAAACTTAAATTAATTATTAAAATCAACTAAGAGGGTAGGCCTGTTTAAAGACAATAAAATAACACGAAAGAGGTTTTCTTAAAAACCCCAAGTTTGTTGAATTATCTTCCCCGTGATTATGCACTGTGAACAAGATTAGTGGCTCTTGCATAATAGATCTGTCATGTGTGGCGTTCGTGAAAACTGAAATTAATGCCAAGATATATTAATAAAATATTATAAGAGTCTTTTAAAATTATAATTAAAAAAATACCGGTGTCCTAATGGAACAAAAGGACCGTGGCCATCATTCCGAAGACCCTCCCTGCATGTGTTACATCTGTTTTGCATAATCTTGGATAGTTCGACTGATGGAACAAAAAGACCGTGGCCACCTTTCTGAAGACCCCCCAGCCTGCATGCATTACAGCATAATCTTCGATAGTTTGAATAGCATAATAAAATAAAATAAACCGCCCCCAAAAAATTATGCCTCTTGCTCAAGAGAGAAGGATAAGCTGAGTTCCGTCCATGAAATTCTTTGTTTCACCTCCTTAGAGACACGTGCCTGAACACTGGGAAGGCTGTTGTCCATCACCTGTTACAGAAGGATACGCTGAGTTTCGTCCATGAAATTCTTTGTTTCACCTCCTTAGAGACACGTGCCTGAACATTGGGAAGGCTGCTGTCCATCACCTGTTACAGAGAGGCAGGCTGCCATGACTGGTAGAGAAAAATAATAACAGCATGCAGCATTCTGCTCAGACAATTAAGGAAACAGCAGAAATTGGGCAAGTTTCGCAGTCGCAGTCATCAAGGGGAACATCAATTCAATGTTGCAGTCATCCGCAGGAAGCGCAAGCCCCTTGCTTGGTGCTTTCTTACCTACCTTACTCTATGGCTTCTTTCATCCCGGATCAGAACCACTCGTAATTCCGTGCTTGCTTTCTTGCCTACTTCACTACTCGCTATCAGTTCTTTCTTTCGATACGGACTACTGACAACTATAAGTGCTTAGCTTTCAGTCTGATAGTAATATGCCTTATTCCTCCTTCTGCATTTGCTCATAAGAGTCCTTGCTGGCTGCAAGAAGTTACCCTCATACGATATAAGAATAAGGTTATTAGATGAAGGATGGAAGACTGACCTGGAAACTGGGATGAGAGAAAGAATATGGATAAGTGACTTGCTTGAGTAAGACAAGCATACAACGTATGGGCTTGAGTACGAGCTGACGTCTTTGGAGAGTAGGGCACAACTATGGAATAGGAATCCCGTTTCAATAAAGAAGGAGTGGTGACTCAGACTTCTTGGTCATGAAAGGGAAGGGAAAACCCTTTCACTAACCTACTTGGCCGGAGTTCCCACAACAGCCATTCTTTCGGCAAGCCCTCATCAAGCCCTTGTTAAGCTTCTTCAAGCGGAGCACGACGCACAAGAGAAGGGGCACTAGTTGAAGAAAACCGCCATGGAACGGATTCTTTCTAACCTGCTAAACTTTCTCAATCGACCTAGATGAAGCCTTGAATTCAGTCAGTTCAGGTGAAAAGAACTTCCCCCTTTGCCAATGATATCCCAGAAGTTCGAGCATCATCAGATTGGACAGCGCAGATTTCACACTGTAAGTTTGTGTAATTTCACCCATCCATATATGTTTTTTTTGGAAATAGATTTTCCCCTTACTGCTTACCAATCTATACCTATCATCGCGGAAAATATACATGTTAAAGGGACTGAACCATGGAAGAAATAAGTTCGCTGCAAATTAAGGCTATAGAAAAAATAATGGGAAAATGTAAATATACAGGTTTAAAAAACTGAACCATGAAGACATAAATTCACCGAATTATATTGATTGTCCACCGCTAATGTATGCCTACCTGCCGCCGCTTCTGTTTACATGTAACAAGTGCCAGCGCTATGTCATACACTTGAGCCCTCTATCGCCACCTGCAAGATTTCACCTCCTTTAGAAAACTGTCAAAGCAACACTATTATTTTTTTTCAAAGAGAAATGTTTTTCAGAATCCATTAATTCTTGATATTGATCTCTGTGACAGGGTTCTTCTTTCTACAACAGTAGAAGAATTGCAGGGCTCTTTGCACAACAGTAGAAGAATTGCAACAACAATTTGGTTTGGTAATTTGTTCTCTATGCTTAATAATTTCTGTTATCTAGCTCTTTTTACAGAGTATACTATTTCCTTAAAATTAAATCAAAATAGCTCAAATAGCTTGCAGGGATTTACGATCTCACATGCAGATATACTAGTAACCATTTCAGTTTTATCTCACCTTGTTCATTGTAGGTTCATTGTATCTCACCGCAGAAACATAGCTGTTGTAGAGAGCATTAGAGGTTCTGGGAACCAGGCTGATCACATCTGTTTGACCTTTCAAGTTAGGTTCTGCCTCGGAGCAACCCAAAACCTGTGGCGAAGAGGATTTCCTGACCAAATCGAATAGTATGATAACATGGACTCTTAAGGAAACACCAGCAAGCAGCTAAGATAGCACCAGTGGAAGCATCTGTAAGTTGCCTTAATGCAACAGCTGCAGTGCATGCAGCCTGCATGCTGAACACGTGCCACCTGCGAATATGCCAAACTTGAATAGTTGCCTGTGAATATGCCAAACCTGAAACTGCAGTTGCACATAATCCATCCAAACTCCATCCAAACTAATGTTAAGTAATCTTAACATTAATATATGAAATGACTCTGACGGTCACTAGTAATAAACCCGGCAAACGAAGATAACCTATGTTCCAACCTCTCCCGCCTCGGGAAGAGGCCAAATAAGATGGCAAAGCATGGCGCAACAGAAGAGCTTGGTTATCCTCGCACTGGGAATTTGACAACTTTACTCTAACCACCATAATCACTGAAATAGCAATTCAAACTAATGCTAAATCGCCCAATTTCGATTACTATAGTCCCTGGCTTCCGTGCTTGCTTTCTTGCCTACTTCACTACTTGCTATCAGTTCTTTCTTTCGATACAGACTTCTGACAACTATAAGTGCTTAGCTTTTAGTCTGATAGTAGTATGCCTTATTCCTCCTTCTGCATTTGCTCATAAGAGTCCTTGATAGCTGCAAGAAGTTACCCTCATACGATATAAGAATAAGGTTATTAGAAGAAGGATGGAAGACCGACCTGGCAACTGGGATGAGAGAAAGAATATGGATAAGTGACTCGCTTGAGTAAGACAAGCATACCTCGTATGGGCTCGAGTATGAGCTGACGTCTTTGGAGAGTAGGGTGCAACTACAGAATAGGAATCCCGTTTCAATAAAGAAGGAACGATGACTCAGACTTCTTGGTCATGAAAGAGAAGGGAAAACCCTTTCACTGACCTACTTGGCCGGAGTTCCCACAACAGCCATTCTTTCGGCAAGCCCTCGTCAAGCCCTTGTTAAGCTTCTTCAAGTGGAGCACGACGCGCAAGAGAAGGGGCACTAGTTGAAGAAAACCGCCATGGAACAGATTCTTTCTAACCTGCTGAACTTTCTCAATCGACCTAGATGAAGCCTTGAATTCAGTCAGTTTAGGTGAAAAGAACTTCCCCCTTTGCCAACGATATCCGAGAAGTTCGAGCATCATCAGATTGGACAGCACAGATTGCACACTGTAAGTTTGTGTAATTTCACCCATCCATATATATTTTTTTTGGAAATAGATTTTCCCCTTATTGCTTACCAATCTATACCTATCATCGCGGAAAATATACATGTTAAAGGGACTGAACCATGGAAGAAATAAGTTCGCTGCAAATTAAGGTTGTAGAAAAATAATGGGAAAATGTAAATATACAGGTTTAAAAAACTGAACCATGAAGACATAAATTCGCCGAATTATATTGATTGTCCACCGCTAATGTATGCCTACCTGCCGCCGCTTCTGTTTACATGTAACAGGTGCCAGCGCTATGTCATACACTTGAGCCCTCTATCGCCACCTACAAGATTTCACCTCCTTTAGAAAACTGTCAAAGCAACACTATTATTTTTTTTCAAAGAGAAATGTTTTTCAGAATCCATTAATTCTTGATATTGATCTCTGTGACAGGGTTCTTCTTTCTACAATAGTAGAAGAATTGCAGGGCTCTTTGCACAACAGTAGAAGAATTGCGGCAACAATTTGGTTTGGTAATTTGTTCTCTGTGCTTAATAATTTCTGTTATCTAGCTCTTTTTACAGAGTATACTATTTCCTTAAAATTAAATCAAAATAGCTCAAATAGCTTGCAGGGATTTACGGTCTCACATGCAGATATACTAGTAACCATTTCAGTTTTATCTCACCTTGTTCATTGTAGGTTCATTGTATCTCACCGCAGAAACATAGCTGTTGCAGAGAGCATTAGAGGTTCTGGGAACCAGGCTGATCGCATCTGTTTGACCTTTCAAGTTAGGGTCTGCCTCGGAGCAACCCAAAACCAGTCGCGAAGAGGCTTTCCTGACCAAATCGAACAGTATGATAACATGGACTCTTAAGGAAACACCAGCAAGCAGCTAAGATAGCACCAGTGGAAGCATCTGTAAGTTGCCTTAATGCAACAGCTGCAGTGCATGCAGCCTGCATGCTGAACACTTGCCGCCTACGAATATGCCAAACCTGAACAGTTGCCTGCGAATATGCCAAACCTGAAACTGCAACTGCAGATAATCCATCCAAACTCCATCCAAATTAATGTTAAGTAATCTTAACATTAATATATGAAATGGCTCTGACGGTCACCAATAATAAACCCGACAAACAAAGATAACCTATGCTCCGGCCTCTCCCGCCTCGGGAAGAGGCCAAATAAGATGGCAAACCATGGCGCAGCAGAAGAGCTTGGTTATCCTCGCACGGGGCATTTGACGACTTTACTCTAACCACCGTAATCACTGAAATAACAATTCAAACTAATGCTAAATCGCCCAATTTCAATTACTATAGTCCCTGGCCATTGCCAGATGGCAAGGACTAATAACTAAGCTATTTTAAACTTTTGTTGTTGTTATCTACCATACAAAGATTGACCATCATCGTTGTTAAATTACCCTTGGTGTAATGATATAGCAATATTTTAAAAAGGTATTTGTTAATTTTAATCATTATAATTATATATATATTTTTAAATATTATAAATTTTTATAAATATATTCCATTATAAATTAATAATTTCTTTTATTTTACTACTAAAATTTTACTTTACCTATTCCCTTCTTTTTCGAATACTAAATAATGTTTAAAAATAAAAATCTATAATATTAATCAGCTTACTAAAATGATAATAAAAAAAAATCCAAAAAAACATGTGTACAATTTTATATAAAAGCAATATAGTGATTTGACATAATAAAATCTTATAAAAAAACGTGTCAATGCTACTTAACAGCCTTACAAAATCGTGTAAAAACATATCTTCTAATAAAAATATTTTATGAAAAAATTAATTATAATTTTATGAGTTATATATTTACATTACAAAGTGAAAATATATCTTCAATTTGGGTAAGATGTTAAATTATTCATATCAACATTTACTTTGTCTCACATTTTAGAGACTTTACTATGATGGAAAAATAAAATTTCATATAAAAATAATGGTTTATTGGAGTCAAATCAATGTAATATTAATACTAAAATATTAATGTAGTTTTATTATTATTTTTCATTAAAATTGTAAAATTTCATTTAGATTTACTTTGATAATACTTATTTATAAATATTAATAATATAATTTTATTTATATTATTTATTTAAAAATAAAAATATTTATTGAAATAGAAATTCAATTAGAAATAACACATTGTTCCAATCGAATCAACTCAATAACATTATAATAGAAATATAAACCTAGAATGCATTTTTCACTATATTGAATTATTAAGTTACATATTGTTAATTTTTCACTATATTGAATTATTAAGTTACATATCTAGCAATGGAGTATATCATTAAATAGGGTTTATCACTAATTCCTAAAGTGTCATGGATATTCTACTAAATAGTTCATCACAAGATCTCATAAAATAAAATGAAATATATAATTATGAAACTAAAATTCCTTTAGATTTCATAATTATTGATTATTGGTTTTAAACTTATGCAGGTAATACACAAAATATGCATGTAATATGTAAAATGTAGAAAACAGAGATTAATAAATACAATAAGAGACTAACAACGCACATAAATATTTGCACTTTGAAATCCTCGGGGGAGAAATCTCGGCTGTAAAGTGAGACTACTTTTCTCATTTTTTCTCTGGAATGGAAATAATGTGAGTACAAAGGAGAATTCACTCTCTTCGGAGTAACCTGAGACCCGTGACATTTTAGGTTACTCCAGAGCACTAAATCCTTGTCTTAATCTCTCTTACTCCCACTCCTAGTTGCTTTTCTCTACTATGAAACAATATGTAATTGAATAAAATAAAACGCGTTGCCCTCCTAGTGGTCGGGTTATAACATAGCCTAATATCTAATTATGGGTTAGGTTTGACTCTTTCAACTCTCAACTAGAGTTACAACGTTAACCCTTCTAAAGACTTCTTCATAGTCCTAACATGACTAGTTCCTTTTCCATGAGTAATTGGAGCTTATGGGGCAACCCCTCATGCCATGGTGGCCAAATATGGTAGGTCAACTTCTAGGAGGGATATATTTTGTATAACTACAATTGATGTGATTCTTGCATCGTTGGAAAGGTATCTGAGTCTAGAACAATGTTGTGTGGCATTGGGATTATGTTGAAAACTTTCACCACAAAAATATCATTTATAACCTTAAAATTGCCCCAAAAGGTTTCAAACCCATTTTGCCAAATTGGGTCCCACCAATAAACTTGCCCCTACAAGATAATTCCTCCAATTTTTCAACTCTAAAAGGATTGAGATAGATCAAGAATTATATAATGATCTAATCTCGATCAATCACACCAAATATCATGGATGAATCCCATTGGTTATCCTATACCATGGGCATGAAACTATCTATGATCCAACCTTTAAATAGTCTTCATCACATCAAATACCATAGACAAATATCATGGGCCACTAAATACCATAGGTGTGAAAACTATATATGGAATAAGTGTGTCCCCTTTGCTTCAAAATAAGTGAATGATATTCTAATTTTCTCATTCCCACTTAAAAGGAAGTTAATATCATTCCTTATTTCTCTTGTCTACTTGAAAATAAGCGAATATGATTCCTTATATGATATATGATGTGGCTATTAAAACTCAAAAATGATAATAGGGTTTTGAAATAAGGTGCAATATATTATATTTAAATAATGCAAATTATTCGTTGGCCTCAAAATGTCATCCTGAAAAAATTCACCATTTGGCTATATTTTTCCCCTATAAATCCGTTGCTTATGCATCATGCAAGTTGCACCAAAACACCACATAGGAAATTTCTATGGGATCTTTGGCATCAAATTGGGTTATGGCCTCCATTACTTGTTTATTGGGAATAATTATGCACCCAAACCACTAAAACATGGTCAGAAAGGAAACGAAGGGCCTTATCTAGGAAAATGAAGCTTCAAAGCCTCAAGCATTATGAAAAAGTTCTCTATAGCTTTACATGTGCCCCTTCTATAGGTATTCCAGGAACCGTTAAGTGGATTTATGCTAAGGGGATGAGTTGAAGGGCCTTACTATAGCTAGAAAGGAAAAATAGGTACTATGCCCTTAAAACAAGGTTTTATTACTTAAGTTTCTATTTTGAAACATAAGGAAAGGGAGTTTTAGATGGTTATTTTTTTAGGTAAAAATAAGGAATGTGGTCATTACTAATAATGTGCATGCAATTTTATAACAAAAACACATACATGGTTTTATAACTAAAATGTGCATGCGTTTTTATAATGCACACACATTGGAATGAATTAAAGAAAAAATAGGCATGATTGCCTCTTTTACTTTACATGTTGAATGAGTTGGTTACTTTGGTTTTACCTTTGGAGTGATGAATTTGATGATTGGGGTTGCATCAACAAATACCCTCTCTCTTCCATTTTTCTAATGCCCTATCATTATCTCCAATATTGATAAGTTTTTAAAATGTGATCTACATATTTATCATTAATGAAACACCATACAATAATAAAAATGTACATATACATATGTAGATACATAGCTAGATAATATCATTTTCTAATTTTATTCCTTTTATTATTATATGTGTCATAAACCTAATACACTAAATTTTCATTTTTCTAATGTTTTATTATTATCTCCTATATTGATAAGGTTTTTAAATATAGTTTACATATTCATCATTATGAAAACAACACACAATCATATGTATATCATATCGTTTTCTAATTTTATTTGTTTTTATTATTATATGTGTCATAATTCTGAAATGCATAGGTCTTTTATTCTATTGCATAGGTACATATAAAGTACTACATACTAAAGAGGAAACAAATGTTAAAATCATCCTATCCAATCTAGTGTTAATGGTGGTCCTATATAATTATATATATAACATTAAAAAATATGCAAATGTAGTGGTGCACAATAATTGTTATTATATATAATTGTTTAAATTTCATCATTTAGATACTATATTGGCATTTAACATGAACATACAAATTATATTTTAGAGGAAAAGTAATATATTTTGTTTTTGTTTTTGTAAGTTTGGCATTGGTGAGGTTACATCATGGTCATGTCCAAGAATAACACACAAGTAGGGTGGGGAATTGAACCCATGACTAAATGTCTAGAAGTGCCTTAATAGTGCACCTGATCACCATTTATCCAAGACCCATGGACTAGGAAAAGCAATATATCATTCTCAAAAGAACTTGATTTATTTTTAGTTGTAAAATTTTTTTGTAAATAAAAGTTCAATATTCTAAAAGTTAGTTTAATTGCTTAAGTTCATATTCTTACACCATTTTCTAAAATAGTTTAATTACCTTTAACAATTCCTCCAAGTTAACTTATTGAAATTGTAGATTTCCATTGAGACTAACATATCATGGGAGGGAAGCATTAACTTACATCGTCCCATATCCTCTTAATTAAGAGGATAATCATGCGCGAAGACAAAATTATGGGCGAAATGTGCAGAGGAAACTTGTGTTGGGGAAACTTGTGAGGAAGCGTGTGCGGTGCTAGCTGTGCGGAAGAATAAAGGAAGCACTTGCGTTAAAAAACTCCAAAACTCATTCCCGCGGAAACCGGCCAACTCAGTCATTGAAACTCTCAGGAGGCGCTTTCAAACGGTAACGTCCACTAATGTGCTCTCAAAAAAGAAAATGTCAATAGCCGAGTCATAGAATCTTTCCGAATAAGAAATCCGAAGATTAGGACCACATTCTTTGAAAAAATGAACGAAAATAAAATCTAACCTACACAAAAAACGAACAGATTGTCGGCCATTAAGATCGTTCACTGTATCCGGCCCCAGCGTTGGCTGGTATCACCTAGTAGTTCCATCTGAGGTTATCTGTTTGGTCAGGATTAACGTTCGAGCTTGAGGTGAGCGTCCTCCTTTTATGTGACCGGGCCCAACTGATTCCAGAACATGTTGCTTGCGGTTGTAAGTAGAACGAAGTGACCTATGGTTTCCGATGAAAACTTTTATTCATTACCTGGAACGAACATTCATAACGATATCCGATCTAGGAGAAGCTTTAATTTAAAATATACTCGTCTGGGTGTGTAAAATATTTATTTTTAAAGCAAAGTAGTTTATGAAATTCAACGCACCTTAAAAAGTAGGAAACTATAATGGAGACGCATAATTGTTGTGATCACAATTATCATTGTCTGTCCAGGAAAATCAACTTGCATTAGGAATCGGGACAAGTAATGTGTATGTTACGTTATTTTTCACCATTTCGAGTTTTTAATTTGTTTTCGAATACTTTTTGTGGATTTTTGAAAGAAATGGATGAAGTAATAACATTATTATCGCGAAGTTGCAGCCACCTAGACGATGTAGACGTTTAAAGCGCGTACATCCGTCTCCGTTGCCGATTCCATTTCCGTAGACAGAAAGATCTGTTATTAAAGTCGGAAAAAACCTGAACGTCTTTATACGAGTGGAAATCTCTTGGCGAGATGAACATAATGGTAGTATTTATTTTGGGTTTTATATTTTAAATTTGGAAATTGGTTTGAGATAAAATTATTTTGGGTTTTATATTTTAAATTTGGAAATTGGTTTGAGATAAAATTTATATTATTGGAAATTTCTTGGCGATGAACATAGTGGTAGTATTTATTTTGGGTTTTAGAATTTTTGTAACCTTGTTTTTATAACAGACTTTGAGGGTCTAGTTATTTATAAATTAAGACCTTCCACAACCCAAGGTTGTACAAGGAGATAGAAGAGAGTGTTACACTTTATTTCCTCAAAGTTCATGGTCAATGTGCCCACTTATAATCGTTAATGGAGATAAAATTATGAATCTAACCCATTACAACACGGAGATAAAATTATCAATCCAACCCATTATAACACAAAGAGGAACAAACATTATAAAATCATATTTATAATTCGGGTGGTTGTCATTAGTATACTAATGTTATGAACTATCAAGGGCCTAGGGGGGATTGTTGAGGGGTGTCAAAGTGTCAAAGAACCGAAAAACCAATCCCAATGAAAACCAAAATCTAAAATTAATAGACTATGCCTTTCAGAAACCATTACGGGTATCGCTCACCAATGCGATCAACAAAAATTAAATTGTTGTCAACACTAATGCGTCCACAACATGTTCACATGGATTAAACCTAAGATTCTTGATGGGGTTCAGAGGGGCAAAAATAATATTCAAAACCAAGGACAGATGTTGTAAACAATAAGACATTCGCAAATAGAAAACTGAGAACATAAATCACAATGTTTTACAGTAGATGGGAAGCCTTGCCTTGCTTGCATGCTTAGGCTGAGGCAAATTACACATTTATAGAAGGTGGACAATGCTCTAGAATTCTCTACATGTATTTTTCATGAGTTACACAGTGATTTCTAGAAGTCAAGGCCAGTGGAGTTGGTTGGCGGGCGGTGGATTTGGTTCGTATTGACGTGGTCGGTGTTGTTGGCGTTTTTGTTTGGTTTCACATTTAACTTTCTCCAACTTGAAACCAAATGAAGAGTATTGAATCAAGTCACACTGTGTCCTACCATGCCTATACATAACTCATGTTTATTTCTTGGCATAATCTTAGTCAGCATATCAACATGGTTCTTACATATATGGATCTTTTCCAAGGATAATTGTCCTTCCTCCAACACATGTCAGATCCAATGGTACCTTAAGTCAATGTCCAATGGTTTTTGAGTGAAAAGTTGGGTTTTTTGCCAAGTGAACAACACTCATATTATCACAATATAGCACATATGTGTCCTTCTTTATTCCTATCTCTCCTACGAATCATTGCATCCACAACATCTCTTTGCAAGCTTATGTTGCAGCTATGTACTCTTCCTTTGTTGTAGAGAGAGCTACTATTCTTTGTAGACTTCACACCCAAGATACTAATGCCCCTGCAAATGTATACAAATAACTTGTAGTGGATTTTATGGTGTTCATATTGCCAACCATATTTGCACCTAGAAATCCTTCAATCAAGGTATTATTATGACCAAAACATAAACAATTTTGACTAGTACCCTTGAGATACCCCAAAATCCATTTTACTGCTTGCCAATGTTGATTTCCTAGATTGGCAAGGAACCTGCTCACTACTCCCACTGAATATGCAATGTTTGGTGATGTACATACCATGACATAAATCAAGCTGCCAACTGTTGAATTGTAAGGAATCTTTCTCATTTCTTCCTTCTCCTTATCATCAGTAGGACATAACTCAATACTCAACTTGAAGTGGGTTGCAAGGGGTGTACCAACTGGATTGACATCCTTCATATTAAACCTGTCAAGCATCTTCTTGATATATTTTTCTTGTGACAACCAAAAACTTTTGTTTTTCCTATCACACATGATCCTCATGCCCAATATTTGTTGTGTTGTACCCAAATCCTTCATTGCAAATTTGTTGCCCAAATGTTTCTTCAACCTATTGATCATATTCTTATCTTATCCAACAATCAACATGTCATCAACATATAACAATAATATTTTATATTTTCTTTGATCATAACTCTTGACATAGATACAATGGTCAACTTCCAGCTTGTGAAAACCATGTTCCAACACGAATGAATCAAATTTCTTGTACCATTGTCGAGGTGTCTGTTTCAACCCATGGAGGCTCTTCTTCAACCTGCAAACTAGGTCTTATTTTCCTTTTTCTATGAAGCCTTCTGGGTGCTCCATATAAATTTCTTCCTCCAAGTAACCATGAAGAAACATAGTTTTTACATATAACTATTCACATTCTAAGTCTAAAGAAACAACAAGACCAAGATTGACTCTGATGGATGAAAATTTTGACAATGGCTAAGAAAATATCATTGAAATCAATACCTTATTTTTGTGCAAATCCTTTCACCACCAACCTTGCTTTATACCTCTCCTTCTTTTCGTTGCCTTCATTCTTAATCCTGTATACCCATTTGTTTTGTAGAGCCTTTCTACCTTTTGGGAGCTTTACTAATTCCCAAGTTTTATTTTTGAGCAAAGAGTTCACTTCTTCCTCCATTTCCTTCTTCCATGCTTTATTGTGCTTAACTTTACAACCCTCTTGAAAAAAATTAGGCTCACCTTTCATCAGCTAATAAAATATAGTTTGAAGGAGGATACCTTTGTGAAGGCTTGTGAGGCTCAGAAGATCTATGAACTAGCTGTGGTGGTGAGTTATCGGGTTGAATCTCCTGGAAAGGTTCCTATAAGCTTACTTCTTCTTAGTGTTCATCATATTCCACATGTTTTCCTTCTTGCTCTTGAATTTGTTGTCCATTTTCATGCATTGGTGGGATGTTTTCATGTTGCTCTTCAAACCTGTCAATAACATTCTTGACCTCCACCTCACATACAAACTTCTTAAACATTTCTTATGCATTAAATATAACATCCCTACTTCTAATAACTTTAGGTTTGATTGGATCCCATAAACGAAACCAAATTCTTCGTCCGTATATCTCAAAAAAATGCATTTCATGGATTTATCATCTAGCTTAGTTCTTTTTTCTTTGGAAATATGTACAAATGCATCACTTCCAAAGATTTTGAAATGAGATTAATTCTTCTTCTTACCAGTACAAACTTCTTTAGTAATTCCACCATCCAAGGTTGTAGTAGGAGATCGATTTATAAGATAACAAGTTGTCCTTACTACTTCTACCCAAAAATGCTTCTCCAAACCAAAATTGACAACATACTCCTCACTTTCTCCATAATGGTGTGATTCATCCTTTCTGCAACACCATTATGTTGATGAGTACTAGGAACAATCTTCTCATATTTTATGCCAAACTTATTACAATATTCCTTGAATTTTTGAAATATTTCAAACACTTCACTTTTACTTTTCATAGGGTAGGCCCAAACCTTCCTGGATGCATCATCTATAAATGTTACAAAATATGATGTTCCTCCTAATGACTTAATGTTAACAAGCCCAAATACATTTGAGTGCATCAATTCTAACAAAGTTTTCTTTCTGTCATGACCACCTTTAAGGAATGAAACCTGTCTTTGTATACCATATATACAATGCTCACAAAGATCAAAATTATAGGATTTCAAACCTGACAATAAATTTTTACTAACAAGGATTTTGAATCCCTTCTCGCTCGTGTGACCCAAGTGCTTATGCCACAAATTTGTTGAATTTATTTCTTTTGTGATAACAACCAAATTTGATTTTCCTATCATTGCCTTCAATATATATAATGTTCTTGTCTTAGGTCCTCTAGCCACGACCAATTCTTCTTTGCTAATTTTCCATCCTCCTTTCCCAAAGCTTGTGAAATAGCCTTCATCATCTAGTCATCCCACAAAGGTCAGGCTCATGCGCATTTCTGGTACATGCCTCACATGTTTCAACAATATATCTTGTCCATCCTTCATCCTGGTGATTATATGCAACAAAACTATATTTACATGGGGTTACATGGTGAGAAGCCCTAAAGTCAAGGATCCAATCAAAGGTACTACTACATGTATATAAGCATCCTATATTGAAACAATAAATAACACATCACCATCTATGGCTACAACAATAGTCTCACCTTCATTTGTGCTGGATGACTTGTCATTTGTATTGTCCGGTTTCTGATCCTTTTGTCATTTCTTCGAAACTTGACATCCTTTCTTCATGTTCCTAGTTTGCTACAATGAAATCAAATGAGCCTACCCCTCCTATATTTCGATCGGGATATCTATCTTGATTTCCCTTGTCGACCTTGATCAATTCTCCTACCACGATTAACTAAGCTAGATTTTTTCCTCTCTGGTTTTCCGCAATTGACTTGCGTCGCAACTCCTCATTCATTAAACTGTTGCTGAGATCATTAAACTTCAGGGTTCTTGCAGGAGCTGAAGTGCTCATAGCTACAATTGAATTTTCCCAACTATCTGACATAGAACACATCAACAAAATAACTTTAATTTCATCATCTAGAATGATTTTAACAGAGGCAAGCTAACTAGTAATAATATTGAATTCATTCAAGTGCTCATCAACTGAAGAACCCTCCTTCATCTTGAGATTATAAAGCTTCTTCATCGAGAACACTTTGTTTTACGTCGTGTTCTGAGCTTCTTCCATAATCCTTCTATCGTCTTTTCTTCAGACATATTGAAATACACATTCTTTGCTAAATATTGGCAGATTGTTGGAATCACCATTCCATCTAGCTTATTCAATTCTTCATCCGTGATTGATAAGGGTTTCTTTGCTATACCCTCAATCGATAAATACTAATCTTTTAAAATCAAATATACTCAATCTGTGATTTCCATAGGGCGAAATTAGCCCCCCTTAACTTCTCCATATTAGTTAATGTTGTTCTCTCTGTTCTCAATAAAATTCACACCCCAAAAACCATTCTCCACTTGCAAAATAAAACTTTAAATATTACACCTTTTTAAAATCAAAGGCAAAAGAAAGATCAACCTCCTTTAATAAAAGTTTACTATTTTAAATAATGATACCCTCACCATGATAACCTTAATTTTTCCTTTTAAAGTTTTGAAACTTAAATTAACCATAATTATATATATTTCACAATTATAAAACATATATAATATTATAAAACATATAAGAGCCCATCTCACTTAATAAAACGTTAAACACGAAACCTAAAGTGAAATGCGCCAAATAAGTATCAACGATTAAATTCATTGGCCCTCGAGTTTTCTGCAAAGGCTGGTTTTTCTACAAAGGCTACGAGGCTGTGTTGGGGATGTTAACAAGATAACGGACTCACTGCGTCCATGGCCTCCACGTTCCCCGATCACACCGACACTCTGTAATCGTGTCTGCTGCAATCCCTTGTGGTCGCTTTAAACCTGAGAGAATACAAGGCAAATATCATAGACGGAAGCAAAATAAACAATGGAGGAAAAATCACAATGTTTAAGTTATGAAAACCATACATTTTTCAAACTATGAATAAACCATATGCATTTTCAGCGCAAAGCTAAGCTTCATTCTTTTATATCTATATATATATATATATATATATTTTATTTTTAAATAAGAATCAGTAACTCTTAAAATATTACTTTTTTTGGCAGGACTACTCATTACTCATATAACTGTACATAGTAGCACAAATTTTTAAATTTAACCATTTGTTCCATTCCACATACAATATAATTATATTAGGTTTCTAAATCATGCAACAATTTCAATTCATAAAAAATGTGATCTCATTCTTCTTCAAATTTTTCCTTAAAAATATCACAAGTACATATTCTTGTAAAATAAGAACTCAATTCAACTTTTCATTAACCTCATACCTTATGCTTTAAGCTAAAATAGAAATAAATAAATAAATACAACCAAATAAAAAAATCCAATCACAAAAAAGGTTTATCTCTAAACATGTTATTCTCTTAACAATTATGTGCTAATTAAATTTCAAGAAAGTAATTCATCGTGTTCATAAACAACATGAATTTTACATCTATCAACTAATTAAAAATAGGTTTGAGATGTCCATGAGTTCAATCCTCATAATTTGGCTAATTAATTTAATTAAATACAATTCAATCAATATGCAATCCTTAAATTCATTAAGGAGACTATTATGAATTTCCTAGGCATATCAATATAAAATATTCTTAATATGCTAAACTTCATTTGTGTTAAGAAAAAAATATATATATTTTGAGAAGAATCTTCGACAAAAATCACATAGAGATAATTTTGTCTACGCGTTTCGAACCAACCAGTGTGGTTTATCGTCAGGACAAGTTGAATGAGCAGATCTTGCAATGCATTATAAATAGATCGGGCAGAATATCCAGGTAATGGCTAGAATCATGACAACTCGATTTGACCGGGAAACGGCTAGTTAGACCAAAATTTAATTAATTAATTAATATATCTATATATATATATATATATATATATATATATATATATAAATTCAAATAAGTTAATTTGATTATTAATTTCCTTATTAGATTAAACATAAATTGACAATTTTATAAATATATATTAAAATAAGTGAGTTAATATACTATACTCATAAGTAATCGAATAATTAAAAGTAGTTAACTATATTTAAATAAATATAAGTCAATTATATTTTAAATCAAATATTAGTCAAAAGGAGATTTAAATCTTAAAATAAATTAATTATCAATCAACGAGGTTATATAAATATTAGTTAGTTGTATAAGCTAAAATAGAATATTCTATAAATAGTTAATACTATTTTAAAACATAAGCTAAAAGGACAAATAAATAAATAACTAAGTTTCATATTCATAGTCAAAGAGTAACGTGATAAAAATATTAGAGAATTACAATATTACTTAATAGTTAAAAAGTAAATAAAAAAAAATACCATAAATAAATAATTAAAAATATTAAATTTAATTTAAGAATCAAAGAGCTTTTACATAATAATAATAATAAAATAAATAAATAAATAAATAGATAAAAATATTAATTTTAATTTAAGAATCAAAGAGTTTTGAAAAAAATAATAAATAAATAAATAAATAATAAATAAAAATAAATAAATATTAATTAAAAAAATTAAATAAATAAATAAATAAATAAATAAATTAATTAATTAATTAAAAAATTAATAATAATAATAAATAAATAAAAATATTAATTTTAATTTAAGAATCAAAAGAGCTTGAATATTGAAATTAAAAAAAAAAGAGAACGATTAGGAGGAGAGGGCTGGGACCCAACAACTACTGATCTTCCAGCCATCCTCTCTATTGAGATTGTTCGGCCTTTTTTCAATCTCAAGGGTTTCCCTAAATTTCCGGTGATGGAATTGCGACACTCTAGCAATCACACTAGCTTCTTCGATGCAGACATGGTGATTGGTTTTCTCTACATGCTCAGCTAAAGCTGAAGACTTATTTTAATATATATTTATAAAATTGTCAATTTATGTTTAATCTAATAAGGAAATTAATAATCGAATTAACTGATTTGAATTTTAAAAAATAATAATAATAATAATAAATTAATTAATTAATTAATTAATTAAATTTTGGTCTAACTAGCCGTTTCCCTGTCAAATCGAGCTGTCATGATTCTAGCTATTAACTAGCCGTTTCCCGGTCAAATCGAGCTGTCATGATTCTAGCCGTTTCCCGGTCAAATCGAGCTGTCATGATTCTAGCCATTACCTGGATATTCTGCCCGATCTATTTATAATGCATTGCAAGATCTGATCATTCAACTTGTCCTGACGATGAACCACACTAGTTGGTTCGAAATGCGTCGACAAAATTATCTCTATGTGATTTTCGCTGAAGATTCTTCTCAAAATTGATATGGATCACAGAAGCCTAAATTCTATAAAAATATATATATTTCATCAACTTATTACAATCATCTCTTTCTACATTTTCAAGGATTTAAAAATCAATTTAACCCTACCTCAATCAAGCACATACAAAAAGAATTACAATACTGGACTATAAATACCTAGTCCACATTTGACTACATATATCAAGATAATTTATTACAAAACCAAGTGTATTAATATATGAATCATGATTTTGGATCCATGTTGAATTGTTATGTTTGTGTTTGATTATTTGTTCTTAGAACAAGTGTAATTTGGATTATTATTGTTTTTTAAGGCTTAAGGCTAAAATTTCATGTTGTTGTTTAGTTTTGATTTTATTTATTTATTTTTGGTTTCTAGACTCTTTATGGAGCCATGCTAAATTTTGAGAAAAAGACAAAAATTGACACAGACCTCCAAAATATTTTTGTTATTGCTGTTTATTTTTGGTTAATATTTTGGAAATATATAGGTAATTTCTAAACTAATAATCCCCTCCAATTTAATAATTAAAAAAAAATGTTAGGGCACTCTAGCACATAGTTTATCTTGCTTAAAAGCTATAATTTTAAAAATATTACAACACTTTAGCACAAATCATGTTAGAGCGCTTTAGCACATAGTTTATCCTGCTTAAAAGCTATAATTTTAAAAATGTTACAACACTTTAGGACAAAGCTTGTACTTCATCTTCTTGTACTTTAGCATTGAGGTGGTACCTCATCTTGTTGTACTTTTCATGGTTTAAGTTTTAATTTGCATGGAGATTTAGCTTGGAATTCATCTTCATTTTTTCTGGTTTAAGGATATACTTTTGAAATAATTTGTAAAATTATGGAGAGATTAAATTTGGAGTTCCTTTCCATTTCTTATTATTCCATTTAAAGGTTATAATTTTGAGATTATTGTGAAAGATTCGAGCTGAAGCTCGGTTTGGATTTAAACTTCATATATATTATTTTCTCGTGTACAACGCTGTGATTTTAATATTATTAGTGCAAATTCAATTTCTTGTCCTGTGCCTTTAGGTTTATTGCTAAAACAATTATAGGAAAATCTCGATGGTATTTTTTTCACGTAGCTTTTATATTAAAATCATAATATTCAAATTATTATAAATAATTATTATAGATAATCATTAAAGTTCTAGAATAATTCCTGCAATTCACATTTGCGTTTAAGCTTGGAATCTTCATACTAATAACCTCGAAGTTAAATTCTTCCTACTAATAACCTCGAAGTTAAATTTGAGCTAGTTATGATGAATTGCTCTCAATATGCTCTAGCTAGTTTAAAATAAAAGAATGAAAACCATAAAATTCACTTCCTATTTTTTATACTAGTCTATAAGAAGTTGTAAAGAGATCAAATGCAAAAGAATTGAAATATCATTCTAACTTAGACCTATCTGTGTGCAGTCTCCATTTCAAAAACAAAAACCACATATTCCTGATGAAATCACACATGCCAAGAAAAATCGTGGCTTAGTATGAAATGAATACTTAGTGTGTATGGAACGGTATTGTGTCAGAAGTATGAGGCTGAAATTTTATTAATGTAATGAGGTTTTCCTGCTTGCATGCTCAGACTGCAAAATATCTGTCATCCATCTTGACCATCCCTGAGTCAGTCCTTGCAACTAAATTTCTTCAACTTGATCTATGATTTCGTGTTGTGGGCTTGCCTACGACGGATCGCTTTCTATCGACATCAACTCATTATCTAGAAAGATGATCTAGGAATCGTCAGTACCTTGAAGTCTGCATGCCTCAATGGCAGGTTTCTCGCCTTTGATGACAGTTTACATCATTGACTTTCGATCAAAGGATTCCGTGACATGTTCGACATCAACACATTTATTCGCATCTCATGGATTGTACTGGGTACTTTGAGAGCCATTGACATCATTGGTGGTTTCTCTCACACTTGTTAACAGTTTACATCATTGACTGGTAATCAAGTGGTTTCTACCATGTTTGACATCAACACATTCATTCGCATGGATAGAATCGTACTATTTCGGGAAAGTAGAAATGAAGACCCTAGATCTAGTTTCCACAATCCAGGCTGCGAGGAATTTTGTATTCATTATATAATGGACTATTCATAAACAGATGGCTGCGTCCATATTGTGTCCACATGAGTCTATACTTGTGATGTTTTACAAGATCATTCCTGTATCAGAGCAGTAGTTAGTTTTTCTAGTCAGTTTTGATCTGAGCATGGGAATGCCTACCTCAGCGATGATATGATCTCATATATATATTTTGCATTGAATGTTTTTACAGGTTCCAACCGGGTTCTCCACAAGATGATCCTCAAAATGATAAAGTACTTCACTCTTCCTAAATGATAAGAAATCCTCATCTACTACAGACTTCAGACTTTAGGGGGAAATTTGTTATACAAAAATATCATCACCATGATTATTTACAGTCAGTATGGGTCTATCATCACTTGTACTGTCCTCCTAAGCAAGTCTCAGACCTCAGCTCTTCAAATCAAGCTTTGGAAATGAGAGAAAGACATTAAAAATCAATGTAACTCTGGTTCCGCACTTTCTCTCATGGTCACCTGCGGTCCCGCACCTTCTGTGTACAAAAACTGCGGACCTGCCCGCTCTGTCCCTAACGGTGTAGGTGCGTACCCCTGTGAAAGTCAAAAGGCGCAAGTTTTATCTTTAAAAACTCACTTCGGGTTAATTCTAGAGGTTTCTAGAAGGAATTTTGACGTGGATTGTTCGCTCTGAGGTGGTTCATGCATCCCAAAAGAGAAGGAGCTAATCCCTTGATGAGAGGAGCTATCCCTTTGAAGGAGGGCTTTATCCCTTTGAAGGAGGACCTAGTAACCTCCCTCCATTGCACTATAAATACAGGCATTGGGCTGGTTGCTAGGGAGGTTAGAAGCTGAACATTTTTGAGGGTAAATGCTGGTGAAATCAAGACTTCCTAGTTGAGCTTAAGAGGAGAGATCACACATCTTTTTGGCTTCATTGGGGAGTGAGTGAAACTTGTCAAAGTAGAGGAGACTTCTTGCTGGACCCTGGGAGGAGCTTGTACAGCGTCAAGGCAAAGGTTGTAAAGTTCTTCTTCTTTTGAATTAATACAATCAAACTCATTTTTCTCAACAAGTATCTTACGTTATTTGTTTCATGGACTCCTTGACTTTCATGTTAAATATGTTTTATGCAATTGGCTTTTCAGGTGCTATTTAATTTGTTTGCCTTGTTTGTGTTTGCAGATTCGTGAAAAGGAGCTCACTTGGATCAAAGGAGTGAGGGCATCCACAAGCTTGCATTGGACCTAAGGTAGGCCCTAAAAACACTTGTTTGTTATTTGTTTATCAAAGCATATTTAGAGAAAGATAGTGTCTGGTTGGTTTGCTTGTCATTAGGTCTTCTTTAGATTCTAGGAAGGTCTATCTTGTCCGCAAGATCGACTTATTCCATGTGACAGATGGTGTTGGTTCAATTCCTATGATATTTCATCATTTGTATCTATAGACAAGTATTATAACCAGTGGATAGCGACGAGGAATTTCTTGTTGATGGTTTCAATTTCAGTTTGATGATGGGTCATTGCTTGTATATGGCTTTTTTTTTTTTTTATCGCATAGTTGTGATGCTTGGCTGAAGAGCAACCCTAAGTAAGTTGAGTGATCGAAAAACCTCCAAGATTAGTGGATAACTTAGTTGGTTCAATGTTTGATTATTGGCATCGATGTTTCACACAGTTACAAGTTCGATCCATATGGTGATTTTTGGTTGGCCAACTCGATGGACACAATGTTTAAGTTTTTGTGTTATCATGAAGACTAGACGATGATTGACTGACTTGGTTAATGCATGTATCCTGTAGACACATCATATTGTCTTTGAGATGGTTATGTTGGATGATGTGGAGACTAGATGTTTAACACATTATATTATCATTGCCATAGGAACCGGTCCTGCCTCTTTTTGGGGTTCGAGCTTTGAATTAAAAAAAAAGAAGGAATTAAATTCAATTAGAATTATAGTAAGTAACACACAACAAAGTTGGTAGCAGGAACATGTTAATTGTTTAAAATCACATGTTCGACTCAGGTGGTTCATGAGGTTAGAAATCATTTTTTTATTATTTTTATTTATCTCATAAAAGTTCATTTTGTTTAATGATTAAGTGGCCAAAGATGTACTTTTTGTAGAAGGGTAGCTGGAAAAATTCCATTTGTAGAATGTACCCTGATATGGCCATTTTTTGAACCCTTAATTTTATTTTTTGTTTTATATGGTTTTTGGGAGTTTCTAGGCTCGTTTTAAAGCCAAATTGGATTATGGAAGAAGCATGATGATAAGGGTTCAATTGTGAATAGGTATAAAGGCATAAAAAGCCTTAATGATGTATTTGTTTTATTTTTAGAATCATTGTTATATGTTTGGGGGCTTATTATCAGGTTGCAGTTGGTGTTGTGTATATGGAAAAAAACATGTTTTGAGAATGGTTTTATGTGACCCGGTTGATGAATAGATTGGAATAGGATATGGACAAGATATGACAAATTGATATAAACAATATCACAATAGTATCATGATCAGTTTTGAAGACCTACAATGAAGAGTAGGTGGATCCAGTTTAAAATATTGTGAAAAGTTGTCTGCACAAAGTTGGAGAAGGAGGTGGGTGCCTCCACTAAGGTTAGTTCCTCAATCAGGTTGAAGGTTACATCGAGTGGAATCTTGCACATCTCATAGGTCAGTGCCTCAATCAAGTTATAGCCTATTGCAAGTGATTGCTTGCACATTTTCAAGCTTGGTGCCTCAATTAGATTGTATCTTATTGCAAGAAGTTGCTTGCTCAATTTGGGGGTGGGTGCCTTCAATAGGTTAAAACTTGCAAATTTATGTAATGCATTGAAGCAGAAGAAGAAGAAAAATGATTTATGGTTTTCTCTTGCAAGGTTTTCCACATAAAATCTTGTGTCCTCTTGTGTTGATGTGATGACGACTTTTTTATGCATGGTTTCATTTAATGTTATGATGCAAATTTTATGGTACACTACTACATGACTATTTATTGATAAAAACAAATTGAAATGATATGTTTGACACCACATTGATTCAACTCTCCCCTCTTTTGTGATATTTGGCTTAACAAGTGGTATCGTAGTAGGTACATTCAAGAACAATTAACTGCTGGAAGGTAGAACAAAGGCGTTATTTACAATAAAAGGAAGAGTAAGAAGAAGCTATCTAAAAAATGGAATGGATGAAATCATGTGACCAATATATCACATCTCAAAGAAGACACCTTCTACATGCTAATGAATGCTGAAGAATTGGGAATTGCATTTGTTTCAATTGTGGTAAAGAAGTTCATTATACTTTTTTGGGTCCTATTATAAATAATGAATATGATATTCCTCAACTAATTGAAGAGGAAGTAAAAGATGAAATTTAAGCAGAAGTAGATTATAAAGGAGAATTCACGAGTACCTTGAAAGCACTAAAAGCTTCAACAAGAAGCGTTAATCAATTATAACTAGAGAAGCACCAAGACTATAAAGGATAAATGAACTGTAGAAGAAGAATGACCATGATTTTGCTACTTTGAAGGTCCAACTAGAAGAAGCAAGAATATTGGATGGAGTAAGGTAGACACAACTAAAAGAAACAAAAGATCATTGTGAGGCAATGGAAGCTAAAACTATCTCATTAAAAAATGCGCTAGAAAAGTTCAACAATGATGAAGAAAAAAGGGATTTAGAAGGATCTATTGTGAGTTTGAAGGCTCAATCAGTTGAAGATGCATCGATGGGTCAATAACAAGATTTGAAATCTATTCAATATGAGATCTCTTCCTCTCTACAAGAGCGAATGAATCTCACATTTCTTAACAAATAACAAAGGGAGTTGTTGGAAAGCAAGGATCATGATACTTCCATTCTAGAAACATAGCTAAAACAATCCAAAAAAAGTTAGGATGCCTTGATAAAATAGTTGAAAGAAAAAATGCAAGAATCTGAAGAGAAGAATTGCAATCTTATCAAAGTAGAATAGGGATTCATCTCCTTGAAATACCAATTTGAAGAAGCAAAGATAATTGAAGAATTAATGAAGATCCAAATATTGAAGCAAGAAGAAGAATATGAGTTTCTCCTTTATTCAAGTATTATACAGAATGCTTTAGATGCCACAATATTGGTCACATTGCACAATAATGAAACATGAAGAGGTTATCTAAACAATCTAGGGAATAAAAAGCTTCTTCCAAGCAAGGAGAGAGTCACAATAAGGTTTGGAGAAGAAAACAAATTGAGCCAAAAAATTGACATCATGAGCTTTCCTTGAGTGCTTAAGGCATAGGTATGAGTTGTTAATTGGTTATGTGCCCTAAGGCAGAACCTATAATTATTCTATTTGAAGTTTTGCCTAATGAAGAAGTTTTATGTTCAAATATTTTTATGTGAGGTGTGATTTGAAGAAGGATTTCAATGGTTGAAAAACATAAGAAAGACTAGAATTCTCTTGGAAATCATCCCTAACAAAAATTTCAAGGATAATTCAAAAAATGCTTCAGATATGGAACTTGAATTCGAGAAAAGAATGGAATGGATTCCAGACCAGTTATTGATAGAAACAATCAAGGTCATTTGGAGGTGATGTATCATGCTTGATGTTTCCCAGCTTACTCATAGGGAGGGCATGATGGTAGTAGTATGATAGTTGGCATGTGTAGGTAGGGAAATTATGTAGGTTCACCATCAAAGACAAGTTCACAATCAATGTAGTAGATGAGCAGTCCAATGAAGCTGAGAAATTCATATTGGGCCTTATATTGTAGATCAAAGGATATGTATGACAGGAAGGAATGCATCACCAATTTGATATACGCAATAATATTGATAGGGAGAGACTTCATTTACAACTCCATCAATTCCACAAGAAAGTTCATAAAATAGTTTGAGAGCATTGAAAGGAAGCATGGTTTCAGGGGAGACTCCACCAAGTGCATAGGTAAGTTCAAGAACAATTAGAGAGTGCATATATTGATATACATGATAGTTAATTACATATAAAGAAAGAATGGTCCAAGGGGGAGACTCCATTAGGTCCTTAAGGAAGTTCAGGAGAACATTGACAAGAAGCATTGTTTCAAGGGGAGACTCCACCAAGTCCATAGGATCAATTAGAGACATTGAACGATTTGGTAGACACTTACAAATGTGGAATAAGAGCATGGTCCCAGGGGGAGACTCTATCAAGACCACATGAAAGGTCAGGCATACTTGGATAATAGTGTTAGGAAGCATGGTTTCTGGGGGAGACTCCATCAAGTCAACAAGAAAATTCATAATAAAATAAAGATTGCGGACATTGACATGCATGGAAGGAACTTACAGATGAAGATAGCATGATCTCAAGGGGAGACTTTATTAACAACAAGATCAAGGCCACACACAATCATTGAAGCATTGATAGACAACCAAGTCCCTTTTCCATTGATGCCAAAGGGGGAGATAATGAAAACATTGATAAACATCAACAAGGAAGAAATCAGGGGAGAGAATGTAGACATTGATGAGGAAGACATTAAAGAATAAAGTGAGAAGGAAAGGAAGAAGAAGGAATCTTCGCAAAAGAAAGGGGAGTTCCCAAAAATATTTTAGGAGAGATTGGTTTGGTGCATGTCAAGGAGAGTTTGGCCCATTGTCATCAATGACCATCAATGTTTGGTGATGTTTCCATGAATGAAAAAGGGGAATATTGTTACACATTATGTTTTCATTGATGACAACTTGTGTCATTGATGTCAAAGCAGATGCCTAAGGAAACAACAATGTCATTTATGAATCAATGTGATAGCTTCATATCTTGCATACCCTCATCAAGCGAAGATAAAGAAGTTTGAATTTTCTTGAGTTTCTAATGAATTTATGATGTCCTAATGAATCTATAGATAGTATGCTTGGACAGTCCTCTTTGAGACCTTTGTAGTTGTATATCACACTCTGAAAAACTCCTTCTGGATGAGAAGTTATGGCCATTTGAAGATGAACATTAGTAAAGCACCTAAACTATGGGGAAAAAAGCCACTAACACCAAATTTGTTAAATAGCGTGCATCTTTTAGGCAGATCTATGGTTTAGTAGTCAAATCTACAGTGGATATCACATGAAATTGCATGAAGTTTAATGTAATTAAAGATCAAACATCTTTCTCAAATCATATGGATCTGATAGATGGATGAGAATTTGAATGAAAAGATATTATATCAACATTCTCAAGGTTTAACCAAGGATAGCCCTCCATGTTGGCCAGTCCACAGTGACACATGGTGGGTTATGATTTACAAAGAAAATTATGTGGCAAAGATGATAGTGATGGCATGGACCCTTCATTTATATGACACATGATAGAATTTTAGTGGGTGTACACATGGCGAATGGTGGTTGGCTAGAAGAGATGATGTGGCTATCTTGCATATTCATTCGTCTCATGGTAGCACTAACAAATGAAAAATTCAGGTTGATCAAAGGAGATGATGTGGCTTGACACATCATCAGGATGACATCAATAGGGTGACATGGTCCTCTGGGAACCACTACGTGACATGCACAAATGGCACATTTTGATTGGTGAACAGGATAAAAATGGGTGACGCATAGCGCCCCTCATGGGATACCACATGGCATGATGACATCATGTTGACGTCAACATGGCGATGACCATGGACCCCTAGGGACAAAGCCACATGAAATGGTCATGTGGCAAAAGGGCTAAGGCTTATTATTTTTTGGGTCAAGACATGGTCACATGGTGAAAAAGTATGTGCTCATATGAGTTAAATCTCCAGAGGTGTTGACATAACCATTGGCCTCAAGTCAACACTCATGACCCTGAGACCATAAATATTAATATGTATAAAACCATGGGCTCAAAGGCTAACACAAATCTTGTGGATCCACCATATTTAGTTCGAGTTAAGTGTCGGTTTCGAGCTTTAAGAAATAAGTTTTGTTTTATAACTAGTGCACAGTAACGAGGGATTTCTTGTTGGTGGTTTTAGTTTGAGCCCTATGACATGTTTTCATTTGTATATGTGGAGAATTTTTATAATTAGTGGACATTTATGAGGGATTTCTTGTTCATGGTTTCGATTCAATCCTTATGACGGCTTGTGGTTTGTATCTGCGAAGAAGTTTTATAACTAGTGGACAATGTCGAGGGATTTCTTGTTTATGGTTTCAACTCGAGTCCGATGATGGTTCGCCACTTGTATATGGCTTTTTTTTTATCATCCTACATTTGTGATGCTTGGATGAAGAGAAACCCTAATTATGTTGTGTGATTGATAGACCTCTGAGTTCGGTGGGTAGTTTAGTTGGTTTAGTGCTTGATGGTTGGCCTCATTGTTTCACATAGTTACGGGTTTGATCCCTATGGTGCTCCATGGTTGGTCAACCTTATGAATACAATGTTCAAGTTTTTGTGTTATCATGAAGATTTGATGATGATTGATTGACCTAGTTGATGTGTGTATCTCGTAGACACATCAGACTATCCTTGAGCTGGTTACATCAACAAATGTGGAGACCAGACATTTGACATGTCAGATTATCATTACCACAAGAACTGGTCCCACCTCCCTTTTGGGGTAAAAGCATTGAAGTTAGAAACAAAAGCATTCTATTCAATTCACATTACATGAAGTAACACACAACAGAGTTGGTAGTAGGCACATGTTAACTATTTAAAGTCGTAGGTTTGACTAGGTGGTTCATGAGGTTAGAAATCAAATTTTTATCATTTTTATTTATCTCATGAAAGCTCATTTTTTCAAATAATTAAGAGGCCAAAGACGTACATTTTGTGAAGAGCTGCAAGGAAAAGGCTCGTTTGTAGAATGCACCCTGAAAGGGCTATTTTGTCGAACCCTTTATTTGATTTTTGGTTTTAAGGTTTTGGGAGTTTCTAGACACATTTCAAAGCCAAATTGGATTTCAGAAGAAGAATGATGATTAGGTTTAGTTGTAAATAGTTTTGAATACATAGAAAAAACTTGAGATGTACTTTTGATGTTCAAAATCACTATTATATGTTTTGGGGCTTATGAGATGGATGTAGTTGATGTTGTGTCTATTGCTAGAACATGTTCCATGAAGGGTTTTATGTGACCAGATTGATGAACAGGTTGTAACAGAATATGGAAAAGATATGACAGGTTTATGACAATAACATAACAGTGGTAGAACGATTAGTTTTGAAGGCATACATTGAAGAGCAGGCGGATCTAGTTTGAAATATTGTGAAAAGTGGTCCACATGAAGTTGGCAAAGGTGTGTGATTCAATAAGATTGGAGCCTACATCAATTCGAAGCCTGCACATCTTATAGGTTGGTGCCTCAATCAGGTTGTAGCCGATTGCAAGTGGTTGTTTTCACATTTTCAATTTTGGTGCCTTAATCAAGTTGTAGCCTATCACAAGTAGTTGCTTGCACACATTTTGGGGCTGGGTGCCTCTAGTAGGTTAGTGCCTTCAAATATGTGTAATGAAATAAAGAAAAAGAAAAAGAATTTATGGTTTTCTCTTGCAAGATTTTCCATGTAAAAGCTTGTGCGCTCTCGTGTTTATGGCTTCTTCATGCATAGTTTCAATTAATGTTATGATGCAAATTGCCATGGTACATTGCTACATAATTGTTTATTGATAAAATGTTTTAAAATTATAAGTTTGACATCATACTAATTCACCCACCCCCTCTCAGTGTCATATTTGGCTAACAAAAGAAGTATAATTGTGATTGGGCACCATCTTATTTACATAAATGAAATTCCACCTCAAATAATGTTAAAATTCCACAATATTTAGTTTATTGCTTCTCATCAACCTTTCTAATGCAAAAATGATTTCCACTATTCTACATTTTTTTTTGTAATATGTTACCTAAATTCATATACATATTAACTAATTACCTTCATGAATATAAAAAATTCAAAGACAAAATTTATTAAATACCTATACTATATTTATATATGTTTATCATGTTCCCATTTATAGATCTTTAATGAAATCTAATTGCTATTTTATCATTAAAAATCCAATTTCTATTTTGTCACTTGATTCTTTCCTTTTTTTTTTACATGATGTTTAGTATTGGTCTTTATCTAATTCCACACACAACTTTTTGACCATTTTCTTTTGTAGCCTATAAAAGGTCACGAATCGTATCTTAACCATGTCTATTTTATGTATTAACACATGCCTCTTATATTCTAATTTCTTTTATTCATCATACTTCTACATCCATTTTTAACCTAAATTCAAAATTGTATATAACATATAAATGTAATGAATCCCACACATTAGTATATGCAAAGACAAGTAATCATTTTTTAAAGCCATGTTTTACAATATTTTGAAAAAAAAAAACACTTTTGACATTTTAATATACCTTTTTATCCTCTTTGAAGTTTCTTTGTTGCGTAATACTTCTCTTTCAAATGATTGAGGTTGACCATCACTCCAGAATCATGAAACTTAAAAATACTTAATAAAATTAACCATAGCCTAAATCCTCAACCATAGACCCCATTGGTTGAGCTTTCTATCTTACGAAATGTCTTAAAACCTTCATATATGTATCCACAAGCCACATTCAATTAGATATATATAGGGCCACACTGTTCAATCTCTTGTACCAAGTATATTAGGGAATGCTTGTAAGAATTGCACGAATTTGGAGGGTAGTACATTTGAATATCACGCATGAGAAGTGAAACATTGCCAAAATACCTTTTTGCCTCTTTAATGCCTTAGCCATTTCCTTAACCATAAACAACCAAATGAACACCCACTAGGATGTCCTGCCCACCATTAATCTTGGAATACGTGTCCCATCATCCGTGGTATTTAGATATTTTTACATGGAATTTTCACCAGGGCTATTATAGAACCCTCCCCCTTGGGGGAACAGAGTCCTCGGTGTTCAATGGCACCTATAACCAACATGACTACTGAAAACAAAACATACAACCGATGGAGCTTTATAACACAGTTCATTGCAATATTTACAGTGAATGACCTGCTCAAAAGAAAAACATCATGACAACATGACTAGATAAAAACCATACCACATATTGGATCTTTATAACATAGCTCATTACGTATTTACAATGATATACACATATACACATTTTATTAACCAAAAAATAAAGGATACGAGGCCCATATCAATCAACAAGGGAATCCATAGGCTCACACCTCCACCATCAATGTAATACCAGGGTTCACCTCCTTCCGAAGAATTCTTGAATCCACTACAAAGTCAAATTTGCATTTGATATCCAGCTCTGCAATCCTGCACCACTTTTCCTCTCAATGAATAGTTACTAGCTCATTGTTCCAAGGTGCACTCCTAATGTGCATATGATTGCATATGGAAATGATAATGACCAAAGAAAATCCATTCGTGACCTTCCCTTCTCTACTACACAGTCCCTCGGGAATCCAGCCACCCCTTCCGTGCAGTCACTCACCTTCCAAGTTTCGCAAGCACCCCCATCCTAGAAAGTCCATCCCTTAGCAAGGCTTCCTTGCATCAGAAGATACAAAAACCAAGGCATATCCCTACCTTAAAACCATCATACCAATCATAGCATGCTCGTGGAAATCAATGGACGCTATTGGGTAGCACTATCCCACAATGGACCTGCTCCTGAATACTTTACCAGCATGCTACTGCATGTTCCAATTTCTTTGTTGTTGCTGCTAGTTCTTGTATTTGATTTTAACCACCCAACCAGGGATTTCCGTGCTTCCTGTACTAAGCACATAATTCCATTAGATTCAAAATAAATTGAAATAACTTCAAATCATATGTCATTGGTTGCTCGTCAATAAGGTACATTTGCAATCAAGTTTGCTTCATGTCACAGCAAGTCAAACTAACTATTTGATCAAAACATCATGTATAAACATATCACATATGGTTAGCTCAAAACACAACCATCATAGATCAACATCATAAATCACATGTAACCATCATATACTAGAATCAGACGTTTCCCTCTGAAATGAACTCCCCAAACTGCTTTCGTGTCAAAATATGTGCCATTTGATTTTGTTGTTAGACAATTGGGTAATCATTACTTGTTGATTTGAATTGAGGAATTCCAGCCGTGACGGTTGTTACTGGGTCGTTGGATCCTGCAATAACTATCAACTATCTTCCTTACGAATTGTCAACCGACTTAACTTATTATATCGATAATATTTTGCTTCGTGAACAAGGTTTTTCTTCAGATTTTCAGGTTAGGCAGCTGGTATTTTGAAGGCAGAGATGCATCTATTGCAGATCATTAATTCCCTTGCAGTGGATCAGTAGTTTTCCGGGCTCAAATTTGTAAGGTAGGTATTGCATTATTGTACTCTTACCCCCTTGCATGTGCATTACTTGCTAATGCCTAAGAGAGGATTTCGATGGTGATTTTCACATCGGTAATGAGAGTTTTGTTTTCTTGAGCATTTTCCATTTGCTCAAAAGTGCCTCTCTGAGATGGCCGAGGTTTTGTTTTGGGTTTGGTAGATATCACTGGTTTTTTTTTGTTTCTGGGTGTCGTAGTAGTCCAACTTTTGTTTGGGGTATGACAACTCTTTTTATCATAAATCAACTAGGGTTTATATTCTTGTAGTTGCTTTTATTAATAGTAAATACTACAATAGTTATAGAATGTAATCTCCTTGGGTATTTTTTTGAGAGGGATCTGGCATCGTATGGTAACTATGTTATTACATGACAGCAGTTCTTTGGAGAAGGAAAAATGCCAAGTGGTGGGTTTCGTGTGCTGCATCTTGTGAAACCATTTCTTTCAATCTTACTAGAAGTCCAGACAGCTGAAGGAAAAATACCCTTTAGGGAGAAGGTTCTTTAAATTGTAATCTCCCTTTTAATCTTTCTCGTATGCAGTTAGTTGCCTCTATATGGAATACATTCAGCAACCAGTGCGGATCCATTCTATTGGATGCGTGTAATTCTGGCATAAATGTGCACATCAATCAATTTGATAAAAATGGAAAGAAGAAAAGAGGAGTTGGAGGTTATATTTAAGAGTGGATCAACACTAATAAATTCATTAGCGATTTTGGGATAGTGGCAGACATAAGGAATAATTTAATGACTTTCGAGATACACGTAGTCTTGTATTACATCACGATTGATGCGGGGAGAGGTCATGCTGTCGGAGAGCAATGGCATTCATGGGAGCAGTTTTAATATCAATACCATAACTGTGTATGCGATAATCTTATCTTGGCATCTTGTTTGTCAAGTTTCGCAATTGCGTGTGTGGACAGTATGTTAAAAATGAACGTAATAAAAGTGAGCACTGGTTAAATATTGTCCAAGCGTGACAAGATGCCCTGCATTACATTCCATATATCCGTATATTCTGTATCTTTGAAGTCTGGACAACTATCACAATTTGCAAGTTGCAACTAAGGTGCATTGAATATGCTTTGATGTACTTTTATGGTCATTATCATTAATAAAACAAAACAATTACATGAGATATCGTTGACATCCATGTGGGATAATTTAAAATATAATTGAAAGTGCTAAATGGTGTTCTTAAAAGTTGTTTATTAATGATATCAATAAAAAAATAGTGAACAAGTACATGACATATCATTGACATCCATGTGGGATAATTTAAAATATAATTGAAAGTGCAAAATGGTGTTTTTAGAAGTTGTTTATTTCGATTTCTGTTTAATTAATAATATTTCATCTATATTAAATGTATTATAATTATTAATAATTAAAAAATAAAATAACAATTATTATAATTTCCAAAGTTATGAGAAACACCATTCAATTACTTTTTATTACACTTAATATCTCATAGTACCCACTCATACATAACTTACTCTATATAATTTGGCACATTATTGCATACGTTTTTTTGTTAGTTTACTACATTTTTTTTAAAATAATTATTTTAAATATTAAATTACAACTTATTATAAATTGAAATTTAAGAAAAATGATCTTAGCATGCATTATTTGAACAAAATATTGCAGCTTGAAGACTCTTGTATGTGATATGTCTCAGCCCTATTCAAAGTTGTAAAGTGTGTTTTCTGATGATCTCCTTGTTACTAGTGGTAATGCTTCGAAGGACCAGGGTAGTCCTTTGATAGATAAGAAGATGGGGCAAATGAATGGAGAAAAAATGATGGGAATTGAATAAAATCAAGTGGTCAACTGAAGAAGAATGGGGTTCATCTAAGGATGGGAATGCTCTTTTTGATGGCAGGTGACATCCATTGCAACGATTTGGATATAACGAACACCCACTCTAGGATTTCGTGTTTCTTGGCTCCGTGATGAAAATAATGAAGACAAAATACATGTTAATCTGTTACTTGTGTTATTTGATGGAAGTTTTGTAATGAATGACTGGAAAATACACGGTGAGAGAAAAATGCATATTACGCTAATTAAGGAATGTTTTTCACTTGTTGAACTTGTAGTATTGAATTTAACACACTGACACTTTACAACAATGAACTAACAATCTTCATGATGAAAATAGTAATGTGGAAAATTTATTTACATAATGAAAAAGGCAATATGGGATATTCCAATCACGTTCCAAGGCATTTTTTAAAATGTGGATTTGAGAAAAGGTTGTTGTGGAAGGTGTTGTTTGTATATGGGAAAGATTTATCTACATAATGAAAAAGGCAATATGGGATATTCCAATCATGTTCCAAGCCATTTTTTAAAATGTGGATGTGAGAAAAGGTTGTTGTGGAAGGTGTTGTTTGTATATGGGAAATTTCCTGATCATGGTATGTAATCCTAATGTTGATAGATATGTCTACTTTAAAATGTGGATGTGAGAAAAGGTTGTTGTGGAAGGTGTTGTTTCTATATGAGAAATTTCCTGATCATTGTGTGTAATTCTAATGTTCATAGATATGTCTACTAAGTGGTTCGAGTTAATGGGACATTGATGTGAGCATTCAATATATTTTTATTCTTTATCAAAGTATTTTGTTGTTGTATTTGCATAATTCAATTTATGCCTTACGGCGTTCCCTTTGCAACATTTGGTGCAAATGCTAGTACCAAGTATATTAGGGAATGCTCGTAAGAATTGCACGAATTTGGAGGGTAGTACGTTTGAATATCACGCATGAGAAGTGAAACATTCTTCTCTCAATAGTTAAAATCATCGTGATGTATTTCTTTAATAGGACTCGGCTGCAAAGATAAATAGTGTGCATTATAATATAAATGATTTCATGAGGTAGTGCTATAAACTCATATAAAAACATTAAAAATGAAATTTTCTATAGAATAATAAATGACCAACATGCACCACATCACCGTTAACAAAAAAACCATGTAAAACTCTACAAGAGCTTCTAATAATACTAAAATATACAAATTCACAATTCAGTTACAAAGAAATTTAATGCATTACTTTTATTAGCAAATCATGTGTTTTCACACTAGTTTTGAATTATATTTTTGAATCATTTTTAAAATTTTGCAATAAATTAAACAAGTGTAATATGTGGTGTTGTTGTTTAGTACTTATTTCTTATATAAAAAGTAATTATAAAATTATAAAGCTTGGATCTCAATCAATATTATAGTATAAAAGTATCAGAATGGTTAATGGTCCCTTATCTAATATATGAACTTATTTATATTCTTAGTAAGAAACTCATAATTCTTACATTTGAGTGCACAATTAATGGATATTTGGAATTTTGCAATTTTTAAAATGTATACACACTTTACATGAAGGGAAAGTATATATGAGACATGTGTTTCCTTAAGAAAAAACATGTGTACTTAGTGAAACTCTCTTTAAAGTTGAATTAAGTGCAGCAAGCATACTGGACTAGATATATCTTAGTCAGTATAAGTAGTAATGGTCAATTATGACCAAATAATGTTATAATAGTTGTTGATGATCAATCTTATAAGCAATATGATCACTAATTAATTAATGGAGATTGATGTATACGTAGCCTCCCAATTTAGAAATCATATCTACCAAAAACTATATATGATCTAGTTTGTTGTTGAGTATTTATTTGTTGTGTCCTCATTTTAAGAAGAGCCTTGATGTGCATCACTTATCAATTTAGAGAATTGAGGAAATATAAAAAGATTATATGTAACATGGTATATTTGGAAAGCCAATTTATTTATTTTTTAATTAAAATAAACCTTATATTGCAACATTTTTTAAATGTTTCTAAATAACTCCTACTTTTAACTAAAAAACTAATTCTACCATCAAAATTACAAAATTGTAATATTAAAATTTCTAAATTTATACTTATTTAATTCAAAATTATTTATTTATTAATGTAGTAAATCCTTATATCAAAATTACAAAATAAAAAATATATAATATTTCAAAATATTAAATTAAATTTATAAAAATTAAATATTAAAATTTAATTACACCTTAACATTATATTCAATATAATAAATAGATATATTAATTATTTTAAAATATTCAAATTATACAATTTCCATTTATGATTTAGAATTTCATTAAAACTTAATCATAATAATTAAATTAATAGAAAATAATACATATATCATTATTAAAATAAATTAACTTTGAAATAAAAAATACATACAACATTATTAAAAAAAATTAACTTTAAAAACAAATACATAATACCATTAAAACAAAATATTTAAATGATATACTAAAAATCAAATGAATGGTATATTTTTGAGGCTAAAAGCAAAATTATGGTCTAAGATTTATTTTATGACTATAAAAGAGCCCTGCACACCACTTGGTAAGTATTTTTATAATATTCGTTTTTTAAGATGAATTAGTTAATGAGAACATGTATTGGTAAGTATTTTCATAGCATTCACATAATAGTTTGTGAAGGGGAGCGCAGCGGCCGAGTGCAGGTGTGCAGGTAACGACATCCAACCAGAGATCGAGTTAGTGGACTGTCAGCCTATAAGCTAAGCACAGGTGCGTAGCATCCTATGCATGTGCCTTTTTCCTAACCTCGTCTCCTTATGCCAGCTTTTCCATGAAGGCTATCCGCATGTTTTCTCACTATACTTATCAGATGACATCTGTCAGAATAGAGCTCTGCATGTCTTAGGCCTAGTTTCAGAAAAGAGCTCTGCATGCCTTAGGCTTAGTTCCTTTCCCTTTCTTCCGACTGGCTTTCTGACTGAAACTCTTCCGTCCCTAGCGGAATTTCTATTTCCTCCTCACTGCGTTCTCAAAATACAGTGGTGAGCCTATTTTCCTCTCCGCATTATTGTTTTTACTGGCTCTCTTTTGTTTATGGTTTCAGTTTCTCTTTGGCCGAGATGTTTCTCTTCGTTTACCGAATGCACCTCGCCCTCGGCTCGTCTGCGGCTCCAGGTTAGTTTTACTGATCCTCTTGTTATGTTTTCTGTTTAAAGGAAAACCTCAGTTTTTATGAATTAGCTAAATTTGGATGTGAATATTGTTTCTGAAGTTGAATTTTAATTATATTCCAAAAAGGCTGGTAGTTTTAGAAGCTACGCTTTCTTTTCATTCTCTGGTATATGATGCATTTCACATGTCCGGAAAACCATCCTCATGCTGGTCATGGACACCGGTCTTAAAGTTTCAAAATTATTGTGTCATTACCAAGCCATGCACAGATTTTCGCTTTAAGCTAGGACCCTGGTGGTGTGTCTGTGAGGTTTTGTGTTGTTGCATAGTTTGTCCTAAAGAAGCATCGTGAAGAACTTCGTTCTGGAAAGGCATGAGTTGCTCTGAATCTGGACTAAAGTTTTGATTCAAGAAAGGAAAGATCTTCAAACTGTAGTAGAGTTTTTGGCTCTCGTTTCACTCCATTCTATCCTCCCTGGTCTTTCCGGACCAGATTTTCCCTGGGATGCCGGATTCCGGTTTGTGGTACAAGTTTTAATCCCCTTTCCTTTCTCAGGACTTTCTCGGGCAGAGTCCTTTAGATCCATATCTGTTGCTTTTCAGGATATTTAATCCTACTTGGGATGAGAGCTGAACTCCTGAAATAAATGGAACCGTCATTTTTCAAATATCCTTCCTTCCTGCCATAATCCAGCTCATGATATCGTCATACGTCTTTTAATAGGGGGACAGCTGGCCTCATAATTGAAATCTCTCCTTTTGGAGAAAGTGCCTTTTGTTCCCGAGGCTTCCTACCGCCAGAAATCCGGTCAGACGAGAGTTATTTGAACCTTCTTTCTCCAGGTATTTTATTCACATTTCACCCGTCCTATCAGTTTGCAGTGTCCGACATATATCCTTTTTGGATTTCTTCCAGTACCCATGAGATAAGGTTTAGGTGAGCTATTTATGAATGGATTATCCATCGGACACATCAGCCATGGAGGCCATGATACATGTGGCCATTCAGGCGGAATCCCTCCACGTCAACGCCAAGCTGTCTAATGAATGGCAGTCCACCCTGGATGACATGGTGATCCGCCCTTCCGGCTCTCAAGATGACATGGGTGGTATCGATAGAGTAAGGTCGCCTCGAGGAAACAGTAAAATCGAGATAGAGCCAAAAGGAAGGGCATATGATGAAGGCCATTCAAGGAAAAGTCTAAAGCCTGTAAAAACTATTCCCCCTCCTGCAGCCATTAAAATTGATAGCGCTCACCTGGCAGACCGCATAGGAAGCCTCCAGGATAATGCTCTGGTAGGCCGGTGGCATTTCCCGGAGATGGATGACCAAAAAATGAGAAGCTGGCTCGAGCTGCAATGGAAACCATTAATAGGATATGTTCCTATCGCGGCCAGATTATTAAAGGAGTGGTATTGTTTTCATTTCCTTAGTGCGGGTGACCTGGAAACCATTCTGAAGCAATAGTGGGTTTATGGAAGAAGTTTTCTGGCATTACACAGATGGTATTTGGGTTATAACCCGTTAAAGAATACCCCTACCAATAACCTGATATGGGTTAAACTTCCCGGATTGCCCCTGGAATTATGGTCAAAGGAAACATTAGCAGAGATAGGAAATGCCATAGGGAGGTGTGTTTATGTTGACCCATGGTGCTTAGGAGAGAAAGATAAAAGAGTGGCTTGGATTCTGATAGATAAAGCTTACAGAGGAGGTTTTCCGGACCATATTGATATCTTCTGGAGGGAGTTAAAGATTAGACAGAGGCTGGATTTCTGGGGAGTCCCCTTTAGATGCTCAGCTTGCCATCGCACTGGTCATCTTATCAAGAACTGCTCGCGGCGCCCTATAAGAAGCCGAAAGCATCATGGCATCCCCCAATTCGCGGCAAAGTCTTATAGAATAAAAGCCTCTACCCCAGATTCGAAGAAATTAGCATCTCCAAAAAGCCAGTCTCCTTCTGGGTCTGATGAACAACATAGGGCGTTTAATGATGATCATCAGCAAACTCCTCCGTCGCTCAAAAATTCAAACCCTTTGTATAGCATATCTCCTTTGATGCCCCCTCTGGAGACAGCCTCTGATCATGAAATTCCTTGTCCTCTGAACCCTCCTTTGGAGCCATCCTCTGATCACGAAGTCCCAAATCCTCCCCCGATCCCTCAGCCTTTAATAAACATCAGCAAGGAGGTCCACATTATTCAATCCTCATCTCCGTCCCCTATTAAGAAAAAATCTCCATCTAGAAAAGGAAAAGAGCCTCTGATTATGCCCACCCCTGTTAATTCTCCTATTTCATCGCCTACAAACTTGATTGGTAGTGATCTGGACTACCTTTTAAGCAAGAAATCACTGGAGCTCAGGCCTCTCACCATTCATAAGCCCGGAAATCGAAGATCTCCCCAAATAAGCCCCAATTCTGCAAGTAACATTACGGTGAGGAGGAAAAACAACAGGGGCAGTAGACACTTCAGGGGGAGGGGTGAAGGAGTAGGCAGAGGAGTCAATAATCTATCTCTTATCGATATACCCATCATTGATATGACTGAAGAAAGGCCTCTTAGAGCAAGCATGGCCAGAAAGCCTTCTCAATGAATTTCATCATATCCGTGAACATTAGAGGTCTGGGGGCAGACCAAAAATTTGCGGCCTTAAAGAATTTTTTCCTGTCAGCAAGCCCCAAAATCATTTTAATACAAGAGACCATGCATGCCTCTTCTGTAACAATTTCTTATTTCAGGAAGATGTTCCCCTTTTGGCACATTTCCGCTTTGGAAGCTAATGGCCTTTCTGGCGGTTTAGCGGTGTTATGGGATCCTAACTGGATCAAAGCAAAAACTTATAGCTGTCTCGCGGGCATCCTCATCTCGGCACAAATGAGGGGGCATAAATGTCCAATAAATATTTTGAATATATATGCTCCCTACAAGAACAGATTATCATTTTGGGAAAGTCTTTTCGCTTCAGAAATTTTTGATGTTGAATTTTTATTGATTGCAGGAGACCTTAATGTCACCTTAAATATGGATGAAATCTGGGGCATCAATAAGAAAAAGGATCCCATTGCTGACAGAATTAAAAATGAGTTTCTAAGCAGGAACTTTGTTGACATCCTCCCTCCCAAATTGCACCCGACGTGGGAAAATGGAAGAGCCGAGAAAGCTTATATTGCCAAGAGAATCGACAGATTTATTCTTCATGCTAGTCTAATTGATAAATTAGGCATGCCTTTTTCATCAATTGAGAATGTCTTCATTTCTGATCATAGACCGATTATGCTAGGATGGAGGGAAAAGGGGTTTAGAAAAGGCTACTCTTTTAAATTCAAAAGATCATGTTTAGAAGATCCAGAGTTTAATGATATCATAATTAAATCCTGGAGTGAGATGTTGTCTCCCGAATCATTTCCACTTTTAATGACGTTCAGGGACAAAATGGAATCCATTTGAAAGGTGGTAAAATCATGGAAGTTCAAAAAAAGGAAAGCGAACAGAAATGATCTCTGGAAAATTCAAAAGGAATTAGAAAGCGTCGCGGAATCCATGGCTACACATATGTTATCTTTTAAAATGAGATGTCAGATAAAGGAGCTCCAAAAGAAAAAATTGAAAATTTTAGAACAGGAAGAATCTTTCTGGAGGTTAAAGAGCAGAGCGATATGGATGAAGGAAGGGGACAAGAATTCAAAAATTTTTCATAATTTCGCCAACCCTATATGTGAAAAGAATTCTATATGGAAAATCAGTGATGGAATAGGAGGTTTCCTATATTCCCAACAGGACATTTCAAACGAGGCGGTGAAATTTTTTGAAAATCAGTACAAAAGGTCTGAAGAATGCAAGATTCAGGATATTTTGTGGGGCATTGAAGTGTTTCCTTGGATGTTTGATGATGAACTAAATGATCAAATTTTCCAGCCAGTATCTGAGGAGGAGCTGTTAGGAACAATGAAATCTTTTAAAAGGGACAAGTGCCCGGGTCCAGATGGCTGGATGATAGAATTCTTCATTCACTTTTTCGATCTTATCAAATCTGATCTGTTAAGGATGGTGGAAGGATCCAAGATGTCAGGTAGTATCAATCATAAAACCTCTTCCACTAATATAACACTCATTCCTAAAAAGGGAGATGCAGAATCCTTCAAGGACTTTAGACCGATTTCACTTTGTAATATCTCCTTCAAAATTATATCGAATATCATCGCAGAAAGAATCAAAGGAAATTTCTCAAAATTCCTAACAAAGGACCAACACGGCTTTTTAAAGGGAAGAAATATTCTGGATGCAGTCGCAAGCACACAGGAAGGTCTGTTTGCCATACATTCTAAAAAAAGTGATGCGGTCATTCTCAAGATCGATCTCTGTAAGGCATACGATTGCCTTGATTCGGGCTTCACCAGGTGTTTCCTCGGAAAGATTGGTTTAAGAGCCAACATGATCAACTGGATCATGGCCTGTGTTGAAAAGGTGGACTATGCGATCATCATTAATGGGATTCCATCTCCTTTTTTCCGTGCGGCCAGAGGTCTTCGCCAAGGATGTCCCCTATCGCCGCTTTTGTTTATCTTGGCTATGAACTCGCTTAGCCTACATATCAACAAGGCCGTCAAGGAAAACAAGTGCCATCCTCTGAAAATTTGCAGAAATAATTCAATCTCACACAATTTATTTGTAGATGATATTATTTTATTCGGAATGATTTGCAGATTCACCTGGATATGCTTTTATGAAATCCTTAAAAAATTTCAAAAGGCTACAAGATTGTAAATAAACAATGTGAAGTCAAGAATTTACCACAATGATGATATCAATCTGGATGAAGTTGAATGGTTAGATGACCTTTTTGGAATTAAGGCGCAATCCATCAGTCTTGGAATTAAACATTTGGGTTTTCAGATAAAAGCAAATGGATACTCAAAAACAGATTGGCAATGGATTCCAGATAGATACTACAGGAAGATTTCAGTTTGGGAATATAGATGCCTTTCTCTGGCGGGAAGAGTGACCTTGGTGCAATCAGTATTAAATCAACTCGCGGTTTACTGGGAACATTTATATTTTCTTCCTGCGAGTATAATTCAAAATATGAATAAACTAACAACGAATTTTATTTGGGGTGGTCAAGCAGAAAGAAGGAAATATCATCTCTCAAAGTTATCCAGTATCTCGTTGCCAAAGAGTATGGGAGGATGGGGTTTGCTCGATATGTGCACTTTTAGGAAGGCTCTTTTATGCAAGTCTTTGTGGTCATGGAGAAGGACCACGGCGTATCACAATTCAGAAGAAATACTTGGGCAGGAAGGACTTATCATTTTGGTTCAGGGAGGGAAGGATCGACACCTCATATGGTTCTTCAATTTGGCTTAGCTTTCGTAAGATAGAAAGTTATTTTTTGAAGAACTTAATTTGGTGTTTCCAAACTGGCAACAAGATCCTTATTGGAAAAGACCAGTTCCTGAGCGGTGCCGAGGAGATCAATGTGCCTGAATCTTTATTAAATTTCTTTCATAGAAAGGGTCTTTTCTTTTGGGACAGTTTGATTGCTGGCTGGCAGGGACCTATTCCACTGTGGAAAGATGCAGGAAATCTGGAAATGCCAGGTGCGATCGCTCTTCAATGGGAACACATCAGGACGTGCCTAAGGAACTGTGGCATTTTTCGCTCAGTGGAATCTGATTGTCTCATCTGGAAAAATTCAAAAGGGATGAATATTGTCCGTGTCAAAGATGTATATCAGAATTTAATTCGTCAAAAGAAGCCCCCTCACAATCCTTTTTTCCCTTGTATTTTTTGGAAGGCTGGATGCCCTTCCAAAATGATTTTCTTCGCTTGGCTAACATTCCATAACAAGAATTTATCTTGGGAAAACTTAAAGAAGAGGGGATGGCACGGTCCTGGTTTGTGTCCTATATGCAGGTCAGAGGAGGAGAACAACGGTCAGTTATTTTTAAAATGCAAAAGAACTAAGCAATTATGGCATGCTTTAGAGAATTGTTATGGAATCCAGCATAAATTCCACGCTTCAATTATTGAAGCGTTCCTCTGGTGAAGTGAGCAAAAGGAATCATGGAGAACAAATTTTATTATCACTCTGTGGAGCATTTGGAAGTGGCAAAACAACTCTATTTTCAATAACAACAAATCTCCTTTCTTGGAAATCTTTTTCAATATTGTTTCTCTCTTTGAAGCACTCCTGCAAAAGACTCTCAAGCGAAAAAAGGGTGCCTGTAAAGAACTTTCAAAGGAACACTCAATTTTTCGAAGGGCGTACTTCAATGGAGCTGAACAAAAGGGTTCCTGTGGCTGTGGACTTCTCATTATAGTAAATGAAAATAACCAATTTTATATCCACTGGAACGGGGGGAAAGGCTCCAACAGTAAAGCGGAGGCGATGGCTCTGTTGGCCTCCTAAAATTTTGCCTCTTTCTAAATATTCAGGATGTCTTAGTGTTTGGAGATTCAAAAGTAATGGTGGATTATGTCTCAAGAAAAAATTATATTTTCATGCCACACCTTGTAGGATGGATGGACAGGATCAATTTTTTCTGGGGATGTTTGGATGGAGGATCTATTCATCATATCAGCAGGGCTCAAAATCAGCAGGCAGGCTTGTTGTCAAAAAAGGGTCTCCATTCAGCTCTAGGTTCTTGGTATTTGCAGGTATCTTCTGAAGGGAAAAATTTTTCTATCCAGGAATTTTCTCTTCCTGATTTCTAATTTTATGATAGCAGTCTCACAGGTTTTCTCTATGCATTTTGTTTTAATTGATGTTGCTTCTTGTTTTATCTCCGCGGAATTCTCCTCCGATGACAAATATATGATCTAAGAAAATCTTGTAGCTAGATGTTTTTGTCTATGATCTGTGAAATCTATGATCTAAGATAATCGTGTAGCTGGATATTAGTCTTTGATCCATCAATTTCCTGGCAGGTGTCTTTTTTTGAAATATGTTCCATGCTTTTTGATAAATGATCCAAAGCTATGGATCATCTTCAGAATTTCAATCGAATGTACAAATATGCCTCTTTATATTTCTCATATAATACAATATCATGCTTTTTCATCCTGAAAAAAAAATAAATATTTTCATAGCATTCGTTTTTTAAGATGAATTAGTTACTGAGAATATGGTTAATACATAGGAAAAAAATATTGATTAAAAAAAATTATCTCTTAAATTAATATCATTGATAATAAATTTAGTTTTCATTTAGTTTTTAATTAAAAAATACATTTAGTTTTCATTTTGTTTGTAGTTAAAAAATATTTTTCAATGGTGATTTATTTCATATATTTATTAATTAATATTTGTGAGATGATTTTATAAAGAAAAATGGTAAGGAACTGGATTAAGTCGGACAAAAATGGAAAACGGTCTATTTTAATGTGGGAAAAAGAGACATTGTCACAAATAAATGTACAAAGTGAAATAGCTATTGAGTAATTGTAAAAAAATGATAATAAAATTTTAAATTAAATAGTGGTTTTTTTTTGTAATTTTTTATGGTTTAAATCTTTTTAATATATAAATGAATTTAACATTTTTTAACTCAACCTATCATGTCAAAGTTTATATATGTCATTTTTCTATCTCACCGTTTCAATCTTTAAAAATTTATATGTTTGGTTGTACCTGCCCAACCTGTTATGTCCAAGGAAAAAATATATAGTATTCCCTCGTATATCGATCCAACAAATGTCAAGATGTGGACCAAAAGTTTAGACCCGTTTGCAATTGATTAAAATAAATATTAAACATTGTATTGCAATCTAGGTGAATTCGTTTGAGTAAGTTGAAAAAGTAAGCTTTAATCGTGGTACGGCACCGTGTTTCCATTTAATTTAACGATTGCAAAAATGAATATATAAAATTAAAATAATGTACAGGGTAAATATTAAGTACTAAGTAATTAATTAATGGTGTTAGCTTGAATTAATAAGATGTATTGTGTTGGTTTGAATTAATAATATGTATTTTTAAATTTTTTATTATTGGTAACTGTATTTTAAATTTTATAAAATTTGTCATTTCTTGTATAGTAACTCATAGGGAAAAAAAAAATTAAAATTTATAAAATTGATTTTTAATTTAAAAAAATAATAATTTAATATTATAATTTTCAAAAAAATGTAATAATTTTAAAAGTTGTTTGAAAAAATTGAGAGCTCAAATTTTTTAACCATACACTGATTACAATATAACTTACTTTTCAGTAGTGATAAAAATAATCTTTTTTTTTCTTATTCTGTAAAATTCCATGGAGTATGAGTTATTTTCATGCAACTACATATTTACTATTATATTGGCAACTTAGTGGTCTTGTTGTCACTCAATGCAAAATTTGTTTTCAGTTGACTAAAGTACAAAAGAACAGAAAAGTTTGCAACCATCTCTTAAGCCACAGAAGCCCTCAAAGCTAAATCGGACCCCCTCCAATGGATAGTGCTTGGAATTAGATTTCAACTGGTATATGGAACTCCTCAATAGACTCCGGAATCAAAAGTTAGAGCAGATTGAAGTTGCCATTTTGAAAACTAGAAAACAAAGAGAAAATGCCTAAGGGTAAAATCTCGAGTCCTGACATATCGATGATCCTGCATATTGGGGGTCTCGCAAATCGGAGATCAGAGGTCCCGACATATCGCATATCGTCGATCAAAGGTTCCAAGGTACAGTGCAACAATGGAAGCATTTTGCTGATTAGCAATTAGTGATCCTGCATGTCGGAAGTCTCGACACATCGACAATAGTAATATTGGGGGTCTTGGCATATTGACGCATCAAACATCAAAGCTCCGATATATCGCAAGATCAACATCATGGCATATCGGCGATCTCGCACATCAGAGGTCTCGCAATATCGGAGGTCCAGGCCATATCGGTGATCGGCGATTGGTGTTTTCAAAAGTGTCAATCTTAACAAACTTCCGATCAACAATCACCGAACGCCGATAATGTTAAATTTCTGTGATTTGGGCCTCTAGTTTTAAAGCACCAGGAAAGTCCAAAGAGGCATTTACAAAGGAATTCAATCACAAAACCATAAGAGTGCGGACCTTTTCTCTCTCCTTTAGAGGACCACGTGGCTAAATATCATTGGTTTCGATAAATGATGCGTGGTAGCACAGGATGGGCTCTGATTAATGACACATGGCGACATGTGATTGGTTCCGATAAGGGACATGGGGCAGCTAACATTAGCATGACGTGGCGGTACGACATACATGTGGCAGGCATATTCGACGTTTTGAGGGGTCACAAGGGGCCAAAATAGGGCGACACATGTCACCACTCACAAGGTGACATGTGGCAGAGGATGATGTCACATCGACGATCAGTAATCGAAGGATGAGCATTGTCACTCCTAGTGAAACCTCCGATTGCAATCCATCGATAAAGGGGCTCTGACATAGGGATTGACCCGCACTCACATAAAGAGCCAAAGACCCAGGGGCTTAGCGCGGAGGGTGATCGATAATCGGCGGTTGGCAAAGTTAAAATGTAGAACGTCTCCAAGTTGAATCCTCGATTGCGATATGCCGATAAATGGGGCTCTGATTTTGTGCTAGCGCATGGTTTGGAACAACTTAAAGGATGAGGGGTGCTTAACCATTTACAAAGGAAGATAGCCCCTGGACATAACAAAATGCACTGGCACCCGAAGGCTAAGAACCTGATCACCGCCCCGGTCATATGAGGAAGAAAGTAGAAAGGGGCTAAACAAAGGGGCCTAGGACCACTTTTAATCATCGTTTGTAATGCCTTTTAGAGTAAAATCCCTGACGAAGCAAAAGCTCTGATATAACAATATAGTTATATTACTGGGAATAGAGCACTCTGATAAGTGAAAGGCATGGAGTTATGTGATTGGTGAGTCAACAGATGTGATTCCATGACACCACCAAGACCACCACATTTGATCGCTCCTAGCTACAAAGAGGGGTGAAGTCAGGCAGTTAAGGTGAAAGTGACAAGAACTGGCCGAGCAGCAAGAGAGGCACATTGAGGAAGAGATGTGGTTTGAACAGAGGCCATAACAAGGATGGCAGGGAGATATTTTTCTCACCATCATTCAACTTTTCTTATTTTTGTTTATTTTGTATTTCCTTGTATTTCAAGAAAGGAATCAAATCTTGATTATAATCATTTGGGCAACAGAGCTATCACACGCCAAGACAACTAGTCATTCAGACAGCTGGCCTTTAGTTGAGATATTTTCTAAATGTTGATTCAAATTTCCCCCTCTCCTTATAAATAGGGGTAAGAAATAGAGGTTCCAGAATTCCGCACCCAAGTGGTCCAAATTCTGTGATTCCATTTTGGTTCCACTTGTCTATTCATGAGGGACTTGAGCGACATTGCTAAATGTAATGGATTGGTGAATGGGGCTAATTTGGAGGATTAATGAAACTCTTTGGTGATTCCTACCATAGTAGTAAGCAATGTTTCTCCTCTTTGTATTTCACTTCATGTATGTTTCTCTTCTACATAAATTATGTAATGAAGTTGCCGATCTCATTCTCCAATGGTTATATGTATGCTGCTAAGTAGTAACACTAATGTTGTTAATTAAAGATTTACTCATGTACCTTTAAGAGCACATATTTACTTATGTTGGTTAGTGATAAGTGTATCTATGAGGTATAGAGCATGAAACCTTAATTTGAGCTCCACAATTCCTACCATTCCATCTCTTTGGTCTTCCATCCTTCTGCTGAGATATTGTTGCTTAGGATTCTCTATTATTCCCATCCCTATGCATCAAATTCCTTCCTTTCTCTCCTCCTCTTCATTTTACTACAACTCCAATATTAAGCTACCTATTGTTGTGTGTCAACCACCAGAACCAGATATTTCTCTTTGAGATTGACTTGATTTACCCCCTGAGCATTTAGACCCATGTATTTTCTTGAATTCACCTTGATGAAGGACTATTGAATCAAGTCCTCTTTATTATCCTTTTCAATTACATGACAATTGGAGTGTAGTAGTAAGCCCCACTGATAATCTTCCAAAGCACTCATCTATTTAAAATGTTCTAGACACTAATCTACAAGCAGCCTAGAAATTATCTCTAAAAACTTTTTATACCTCCTAAAACACTTGTACAAAAAAGGGAAAACAAATCCTTTTAATTGTTCTTAAAGATTGGTTTCACAAGCCTTTTTACCACATTTCTCCCCATACTCATAGTATTGAATTTGTGAACTTTTGGGAACTACTCACGATTTTCTAATTTGTACAAAATAGATAGCCTTTTCACTCTCGTGGAAATCATATCCTTTCCTTTTTGCAATATATTACTCCCCGTCAAGGTTTATACGTTTTGTTGCCTCTTTTTTCTTTTCAATTTTTTTTTTTAAATAACGTAGGGATGGTTTTGTGGTAAGAACAACTTATGCTTGTCATACATATTTTTATTTGGATCTTTTGATTACTTATAAAATTATTTCAGTTTACATGATGGGAATTCGTGTTTCCCTTAGTTTATGGATTCAAAACATATACAAATAAGTAGTAAACAAACTAAGGATTCAAAATATATATAAATAAGTTCTAAAAATGATTAGAATAATTACATTTAATTTATATGATAATTTATTATAATAAATAAAAATCTTAAATTACAACCATTTTTTCATATTAATATAACATGAAAAAGGAAAGTTATATTATTATTAAATTTTCATACATCATATGAATTTACACCATTTCATAATTCATAATATTTTTAATGTGATGGTCGGTATATATATTTGTATTTTTTAATGTGTATTTTTCAGTGTAAACAAAGAAGAAGATTGATAATGGTTTAATTGAGTTAAAACAATTTTATATAAGTTTTTATTTGATTTAATTTTTTTTAAGACATTGTATCTATAAATATTAGTATTAAGGATTATTAAAGTTAATATGGAAGGAATGGTTTTGGTTTTTGTTTTTTTTTTTTCATTTAAAAAGAAAAATTATTATTATTATGAAAACCTATTAAATAAAATATGTCTTTTTAAAATCTCCAAAAAGATTGACACCATTCATGGTTAGAATAATTATTGTTTTGTTTCTTAATTGTGACTATTCTTCCTCATTTGCTTTCCAATCTTTACACTTATAGTGATAATCCTAACACCATTATGACACCTCTCATTTGTAATAATCCATAAATCTTGTAAACTTCTTGCATTCTAATATACTCTCAAATCTTAGTCTTAGCATGATGTGATATTAATGTGACACACTAGACATTATTATAGGTTTGTATTTTTTTTTAATAATACAATATATGGTCATATAGACATGTATTATATGCATTCCACTTCATTTCAATACCGAATCTACTTATATATGAGAATGAAAAATCTTATTATCCTTTGAAAGTATCTTGTTAATCAACAATTTACATGATGTAATAAATCAACAAATAATTTTTATAAAATAAGTAGAAAAAGATCTTCCAAAACATGTAGGACACCCATACCAAATATTTATAGGTATATCAAACGGTACTTCAATGTATCAATAAAGTATGTGTTCAACATTTTAGGGCATGGCTATGTTGATTATAGATTCCGAAATATTCCTGAAATATGCAATCAACATAAGTTCAATAGTCATTCCATGAATAACCTTAAGTTCAATAATATCATCTATCGCCAATAACAACAATCGTCATCTATCACCGTCTATAATAACATTTTTCTTTTGGGAAAAGAGGTATTCTAGAAAATTGTATTAGTGGTAAATTAATAACTTCCTCAACATAACCATGTAAAGAAGTTTGTATAAATTTATTCACTCCAACCTCATTTATTTTAGAAAATGGAATTATTTCATTCATACATGTTTTTTTGTTTTACACCTTTAGAGTCATTATCATAATATAGGAATGGTGTGAACTAGAACGGATTTTCATTTTGTATTGAATATGATTTATGGATAATGTTCATTATAAATATTTTTATAAAGATGACATTTTAAACTAAAATAACTAATAGCTTCTATTTTCTATTGAATATGATTTATGGATAACGTTCACTATAAATATTTTTATAAAGACAACATTTTAAATTAAAATAACTAAGCTATTTTAAACTTTTGTTTTTGTTATCTACCGTACAAAGATTGATTATCATCGTTGTTAAATTACCCTCGGTGTAATGATATAGCAATATTTTAAAAAGGTATTTGTTAATTTTAATGATTATATATATATATATATTTTTAAATATTATAAATTTTTATAAATATATTCCATTATAAATTAATAATTTCTTTTATTTTACTACCAAAATTTTAGTTAGTATTTCTCGAGATATAAAAAGTTACTTTACCTATTCCCTTTTTTCCGAATACTAAATAATATTTAAAATTAAAAATCTATAATATTAATCAGCTTACTAAAATGATAATAAAAAGAAAAATCCAAAAAAAACATGTGTACAATTTTATATAAAAGCAATATAGTGATTTGACATAATAAAATCTTAAAAAAAACGTGTCAATGCTACTTAACAGCGTTACAAAATCGTGTAAAAACATATCTTCTAATAAAAATATTTTATGAAAAAATTAATAATAATTTTATGAGTTATAGATTTACATTACAAAGTGAAAATATATCTTCAATTTGGGTAAGATGTTAAATTGTTCATATCAACATTTACTTTGTCTCACATTTTAGAGACTTTACTATGATGGAAAAATAAAATTTCATATAAAAATAATGGTTTATTGGAGTCAAATCAATGTAATATTAATACTAAAATATTAATGTAGTTTTATTATTATTTTTCATTAAAATTACTTTGATAATACTTATTTATATATATTAATAATATAATTTTATTTATATTATTTATTTGAAAATTAAGTAATTTATTGAAATAGAAATTTAATTAGAAATAACACATTGTTCAAGCCCAATCAATTCAATAACATTATAATAGAAATATAAACTTAGAATGCATTTTTCACTATATTGAATTATTAAGTTACATATCTAGCAATGGAGTATATCAAAACATTAAATAGGGTTTATCACTAACTCCTAAAGTGTCATGGATATTGTACTAAATAGTTCATCACAAGATCTCATAAAATAAAATGAAATATATAATTATGAAACTAAAATTCCTTTAGATTTCATAATTATTAATTATTGGTTTTAAACTTATGCCGGTAATACACAAAATATGCATGTAATATGTAAAATGTAGAAAACAGAGATTAATGAATACAATAAGAGACTAACAACGCACATAAATATTTGCATTTTGAAATCCTTGGGGGCGAAATCCCGGCTGTAAAGTGAGACTACTTTTCTCATTTTTTCAATGGAATGGAAATAATGTGAGTACAAAGGAGAATTCGCTCTCTTCGGAGTAACCTGAGACCCGTGACATTTTAGGTTACTCCAGAGCACTAACTCCTTGTGTTAATATCTCTTACTCCCACTCCTAGTTGCTTTTCTCTACTATGAAACAATATATAATTGAATAAAATAAAACTCGTTTCCCTCCTAGTGGTCGGGTTATAACATAGCCTAATATCTAATTATGGGTTAGGTTTGACTCTTTTCAACTCTCAACTAGAGTTACAACTTTAACCCTTCTAAAGACTTCTTCATAGTCCTAACATGACTAGTTCCTTTTCCATGAGTAATTGGAGCTTATGGGGCAACCCCTCATGCCATGGTGGCCAAATATGGTAGGTCAACTTCTAGGAGGGATATATTTTGTATACAAACTGCAATTGATGTGATTCTTGCATCGTTGGAAAGGTATCTGAGTCTAGAACAATGTTGTGTGGCATTGGGATTATGTTGAAAATTTTCACCACAAAAATATCATTTATAACCTTAAAACTGCCCCAAAAGGTTTCAAACCCATTTTGCCAAATTGGGTCCCACCAATAAACCTGCCCCTACAAGATAATTCCTCCAATTTTTCAACTCTAAAAGGATTGAGATAGATCAAGAATTATATAATGATCTAATCTCGATCAATCACACCAAATATCATGGATGAATCCCATTGGTTATCATATACCATGGGCATGAAACTATCTATGATCCAACCTTTAAATAGGCTTCATCACATCAAATACCATAGACAAATATCATGGGCCACTAAATACCATAGGTGTGAGAACTATATATGGAATAAGTGTGTCCCCTTTGCTTCAAAATAGGTGAATGATATTCTAATTTTCTCATTCCCACTTAAAAGGAAGTTAATATCATTCCTTATTTCTCTTGTCTACTTGAAAATAAGCGAATATGATTCCTTATATGATATATGATGTGGCTATTAAAACCCAAAAATGATAATAGGGTTTTGAAATAAGGTGCAATATAATATATTTAAATAATGCAAATTATTCATTGACCTCAAAATATCATCATGAAAAAAATCACATTTTGGCTATATTTTTCCCCTATAAATCCGTTGCTTATGCATCATGCAAGTTGCACCAAAACACCACATAGGAAATTTCTATGGGATCTTTGGCATCAAATTGGGTTATGGCCTCCATTACTTGTTTATTGAGAATAATTATGCACCCAAACCACTAGAACATGGTCAGAAAGGAAACGAAGGGCCTTATCTAGGAAAATGAAGCTTCAAAGCCTCAAGCATTATGAAAAAGTTCTTTGTAGCTTTTCATGTGCCCCTTCTATAGGTTATTTTACCTTCAAGAGGTATTCCAGGAACCGTTAAGTGGATTTATGCTAAGGGGATGAGTTGAAGTGCCTTACTATAGCTAGAAAGGAAAAATAGGTACTATGCCCTTAAAACAAGGTTTTATTACTAAAGTTTTTATTTTGAAATATAAGGAAAGGGAGTTTTAGATGGTTATTTTTCTAGGTAAAAATAAGGAATGTGGTCATTACTAATAATGTGCATGCAATTTTATAACAAAAACACATACATGGTTTTATAACTAAAATGTGCATGCGTTTTTATAATGCACACACATTGGAATGAATTAGAGAAAAAATAGGCATGATTGCCTCTTTTACTTTACATGTTGAATGAGTTGGTTACTTTGGTTTTACCTTTGGAGTGATGAATTTGATGATTGGGGTTGCATCAACAAATACCCTCTCTCTTCCATTTTTCTAGTGCCCTATCATTATCTCCAATATTGATAAGTTTTTAAATTGTGATCTACATATTTATCATGAATGAAACACCATACAATAATAAAAATATACATATACATATGTAGATACATAGCTAGATAATATCATTTTCTAATTTTATTCATTTTATTATTATATGTGTCATAAACCTAATACACTAAATTTTCATTTTTCTAGTGTCCTATTATTATCTCCTATGTTGATAAGGTTTTTAAATATAGTTTACATATTCATCATTGTGAAAACAACACACAATCATATGCATATCATATCATTTTCTAATTTTATTTGTTTTTATTATTATATGTGTCATAATTCTGAAATGCATAGGTCTTTTATTCTATTGCATAGGTACATGTAAAGTACTACATACTAAAGAGGAAAAAAAATGTTAAAATCATCCCATCCAATCTAGTGTTAATGGTGGACCTATATAATTATATATATAACATTAAAAAATATGCAAATGTAGTGGTGCACAATAATTGTTATTATATATAATTGTTTAAATTTCATCATTTAGATACTATATTGGCATTTAACATGAACATACAAATTATATTTTAGAGGAAAAGTAATATATCTTGTTTTTGTTTTTGTAAGTTTGGCATTGGTGAGGCTACATCATGGTTATGTTTAAGAATAACACCCAAGTAAGGCGGCTAATGCCTACATCATGGTTATGTCCAAGAATAACACACAAGTAGGGCGGGGAATTGAATCGATGACTAAATGTCTAGAAGTGCCTTAATAGTGCACCTGATCACCATTTATCCAAGACCCCATGGACTAGGAAAAGTAACATATCATTCTCAAAAGAACTTGATTTATTTTTAGTTGTACAATTTTTTTTGTAAATACTTGCGTAGACAGAAGTAAGAGCGAAATGAGCACTGCGATAATTAACAGTAAAAACAAAGACCTGGCAACTATTACCCTTATTTTATATCCATCAATAATTATAAATATAAAATTAGATTTTTTTCCACATGACCATAACCATAACCATAAGCTATATAGCTTTAAAATGGTTAACACATCAGGAGTATTCCAAACTTCATCATTTGTTATAAGAGTATGAGTACTTGATTAATGTTATTGTTGAGCTTAGCACAATAATGGAAATACAACTGGAATCAATATATAAACTCAAGAATCATATCTCAAATCCATCCATTTGACGACACCATATTAAGCGCACCATGAACAATGCCATAAAACAGACTCCAATAACTATCCTAGTGATTGACCCGTTGGTTTAGACTAATGGACATCCTTGAATAAAGATAGCACAACCACATTCCCCATATACAAATCACAATACAAGATAAATATCAAACATATGGAGCAATTGTATCGGGAGAGAGTCACGAGGATTCGTGGGACACACACTCGCTTAGCTTTATGGAAACTACCATGGAGGTCTTCCCTCCAATTGCATCCATCCATTCAATACATTGTTTCATTAAAAATGAAAAACACTCCTTTCTTTTCTCACGCCCACGCCTATACGACCATGTTCATCACGATCCAAAAACTTCTGTAAAAAAAAGTAAACGTTACTACTACACTTGTTAGAAGGTGTACATCGTCGATAAAGATATTTTTATCTTTAATATGAATTAAGGGTGATGAGGATACACATTTGTTTAATGGGAAATGATACAGTTACAGTTGTAATATCTTTGGAAGTCTCTTAAAATGTAAGAAGTATCTACAATTGTAAAAGTCAATGTTGTATATACACACGCATGAGGGGCATCCATATTGAATGACGCATCATATGATGTAGGAAATTCTTATTTCCACTACTATAGGAAAGTTAATGCACCCTGATATGCAAGGGGAATAGTGGATGCCTTGCTGCTAACATGCCAAAGTCAACTTTGGCAGAAATATAAATGCAAGGCACCCACTGTTCCCCTTGCATGTCAGGGTGCATTAACTTTCCTATAGTGGTGGAAATAGGAATTTCCTATGATGTACACAGTGATCGAAGGTGACTCATCGCCTATATTTGGTGAAAGGCAAGGGCTAACGAGCTTGCCATAGGGCATCCGCTCAGCTGCAAGTTCGTTAGTTATATAACAGGAGGTGGGGATAGAGTGTTCGGAAAGTCAGCGCGCTGTATTAGATATGGACACGAGGTGGGGACAGAGTGTTCGGAAAGTTAGCGCGCTGTATTAGATATGGCTAACAAGCTTGCAGCTGAGTGGGCATTTAATGTTCTATGGCAGGCTCGTTAGCCTTTGCTTTTGGTGAAATAGCACGTCATGAAATGAATACGTGTGAGTTATGGTGGTCCAGGATAGAGTAATAAGAGTGAGACTTTTGCAAATCTATTTCAAATACCAAAATTTGAAAAACCAGAATGAGTAAATATTTTTGTGTGGTTAAAAAACTCCAAAACTCATTCCCGAATCCGGTCGTTCCCGCGGAAACCGGCCAACTCAGTCATTGAAACTCTTAGGAGGCGCTTTCAAACGGTAACGTCCACTAATGTGCTCTCAAAAAAGAAAATGTCAATAGCCGATGCATAGAATCTTTCCGAATAAGAAATCCGAAGATTAGGACCACATTCTTTGAAAAAGTGTAACGAAAATAAAATCTAACCTACACAAAAAACGACAGATTGTCGGCCATTAAGATCGTTCACTGTATCCGGCCCCAGCGTTGGCTGGTATCACCTAGTAGTTCCATCTGAGGTTATCTGTTTGGTCAGGATTAACGTTCGAGCTTGAGGTGAGCGTCCTCCTTTTATGTGACCGGGCCCAACTGATTCCAGAACATGTTGCTTGCGGTTGTAAGTAGAACGAAGTGACCTATGGTTTCCGATGAAAACTTTTATTCATTACCTGGAACGAACATTCATAACGATATCCGATCTAGGAGAAGCTTTAATTTAAAATATACTCGTCTTGATGTGTAAAATATTTATTTTTAAAGCAAAGTAGTTTATGAAATTCAACGCACCTTAAAAAGTAGGAAACTATAATGGAGACGCATAATTGTTGTGATCACAATTATCATTGTCTGTCCAGGAAAATCAACTTGCATTAGGAATCGGGATTTGTAATTTGTTTTCGAATAATTTTCGTGGATTTTTAAAAGAAATGGATGAAGTAATAACGATGTAGACGTTTAAAGCGCGTACATCCGTCTCCGTTGCCGATTCCATTTCCGTATACAGAAAGATCTGTTATTAAAGTCGGAAAAAACCTGAACGTCTTTATATGAGTGGAAATCTCTTGGCGAGATGAACATAATGGTAGTATTTATTTTGGGTTTTATAATTTATAATTTTAAATTTGGAAATTGGTTTGAGATAAAATTTATACTGAAAATCTATGGTAGTATTTATTTTGGGTTTTAGAATTTATAATTTTAAATTTAGAAATTGGTTTGAGATAAAATTTATATTACTGGAAATTTCTTGGGGAAATGAACATAATAGTAGTATTTATTTTGGGTTTTAGAATTTTTGTAACCTTGCTTTTATAACAGACCTTGAGGGTCTAGTTATTTATAAATTAAGACCTTCCACAACCCAAGATTGTACAAGGAGATAGAAGAGAGTGTTACACTTTATTTCCTCAAAGTTCATAGTCAATATGCCCACCTATAATCGTCAATGGAGATAAAATTATGAATCTAACCCATTATAACATGGAGATAAAATTATCGATCCAACCCATTATAACACAAAGAGGAACAAACATTATAAAATCATATTTATAATTCGGGTGGTTGTCATTAGTATACTAATGTTATGAACTATCAAGGGCCTGGGGGGATTGTTGAGGGGTGTCAAAGTGTCAGAGAACTGAAAAACCAATCCCAATGAAAACCAAAATCTAAAATTAATAGACTATGCCTTTCAGAAACCATTACGGGTATCACTCATCAATGCAATCAACAAAAATTAAATTGTTGTCAACACCAATGCGTCCACAACATGTCCACATGGATTAAACCTAAGATTCTTGATGGGGTTCAGATGGGCAAAAATAAAATTCAAAACCAAGGGCACATGTTGTAAACAATAAGACATTTGCAAATAGAAAACTGAGAACATAAATCACAATCTTTTACATTAGATGGGAAGCCTTGCCTTGCTTGCATGCTTAGGCTGAGGCAAATTACACATTTATAGAAGGTGGACAAAGCTCTAGAATTCTCTACATGTGTTTTTCATGAGTTACACAGTGATTTCTAGAAGTCAAGGGCAGTGGAGTTGGTTGGCGGGCGGTGGATTTGGTTCATATTGATGTGGCCGGTGTTGTCGGCATTTTTGTTTGGTTTCACATTTAACATTCTCCAACTTGAAACCAAATGAAGAGTATTGAATCAAGTCACACTATATCCTACCATGCCTATACATAACTCATGTTTATTTCTTCGCAGAAGCTCAATGAGCATATCAACAGGGTTCTTACATATATGGATCTTTTCCAAGGATAATTGTCCTTCCTCCAACACATGTAAGATCCAATGGTACCTTAAGTCAATGTCCAGTGGTTTTTGAGTGAGGGTTTTTTGCCAAGTGAACAACACTCAGGTTATCACAATATAGCACATACTTGTCCTTCTTTATTCCTATCTCTCCTACGAATCATTGCATCCACAACATCTCTTTACAAGCTTATGTTGCAGCTATGTACTCTTCCTTTGTTGTAGAGAGAGTATGTACTCTTCCTTTGTTGTAGAGAGAGCTACTATTCTTTGTAGACTTTACACCCAAGATACTAATGCCCCTGCAAATGTATACAAATAACTTGTAGTGGATTTTATGGTGTTCATATTTCCAACCATATCCGCACCTATAAATCCTTCAATCAAGGTATTATTATGACCAAAACATAAACAGTTTTGACTAGTACCCTTGAGATACCCCAAAATCCATTTTACTGCTTGCCAATGTTGTTTTCCTAGATTGGCAAGGAACCTGCTCACTACTCCCACTAAATATGCAATGTTTGGTGATGTACATACCATGACATACATCAAGCTGCCAATTGTTGAAGTGTAAGGAATCTTTCTCATTTCTTCCTTCTCCTTATCATCACTAGGACATAACTCAATACTCAACTTGAAGTGGGTTGCAAGGGGTGTACCAACCGGATTGACATCCTTCATATTAAACCTATCAAGCATCTTCTTGATATATTTTTCTTGTGATAACCAAAAACTTTTGTTTTTTTATGACACATGATCTTCATGCCCAATATTTGTTGTGTTGTACCCAAATCCTTCATTGCAAATTTGTTGCCCAAATCTTTCTTCAACCTATTGATCATATTCTTATCTTATCCAACAATCAACATGTCATCAACATATAACAATAATATTTTATATTTTCCTTGATCATAACTTCTGACATAGATACAATGGTCAACTTCCAACCTGTGAAAACCATGTTCCAACATGAATGGATCAAATTTCTTGTACGATTGTCGAGGTGTCTGTTTCAACCCATGGAGGCTCTTCTTCAACCTGCAAACTAGGTCTTATTTTCCTTTTTCTATGAAGCCTTCTGGGTGCTCCATATAAATTTCTTCCTCCAAGTAACCATGAAGAAACGTAGCTTTTACATCTAACTATTTACATTTTAAGTCTAAAGAAACAACAAGACCAAGAATGACTCTGATGGATGACATTTTGACAATGGCTAAGAAAATCTCATTGAAATCAATACCTTATTTTTGTGCAAATCCTTTCACCACCAACCTTGCTTTATGCCTCTCCTTCTTTTCGTTACCTTCATTCTTAAGCCTGTATACCCATCTGTTTTGTAGAGCCTTTCTACCTTTTGGGAACTTTACCAATTCCCAAGTTTTATTTTTGAGCAAAGAGTTCACTTCTTCCTCCATTTCCTTCTTCCATGCTTTTTGTGCTCAACTTTACAAGCCTCTTGAAAAAAATTAGGCTCACCTTTCATTAGCTAATAAAATATAGTTTGAAGGAGGATACCTTTGTGAAGGCTTGTGAGGCTCGGAAGATCTATGAACCAGCTGTGGTGGTGAGTTGTCGGGTTGAATCTCCTAGAAAGGTTCTTGTAAGGTTACTTCTTCTTGGTGTTCATCATATTCCACATGTTTTCCTTCTTGCTCTTGAATTTGTTGTCCATTTTCATGCATTGGTGGGATGTTTTCATGTTGCTCTTCAAGCCTATCAATAACATTCTTGACCTCCACCTCACATACAGACTCCTTAAACATTTCTTACGCATTAAATATAACATCCCTACTTCTAATAACTTTAGGTTTGATTGGATTCCATAAACGATAACCAAATTCTTCATCCCTATATCCCAGAAAAATGCATTTCATAGATTTATCATCTAGCTTAGTTCTTTTTTCTTTGGAAATATGTACAAATGCATCACTTCCAAAGATTTTGAAATGAGATTAATTCTTCTTCTTACCAGTACAAACTTCTTTAGTAATTCCACCATCCAAGGTTGTAGTAGGAGATCGATATGTAAGATAGCAAGTTGTCCTTACTACTTCTACCCAAAAATGCTTCTCCAAACCAGAATTGACAACATACTCCTCACTTTATCCATAATGGTGTGATTCATCCTTTCTGCAACACCATTCTGTTGATGAGTACTAGGAACAATCTTCTCATATTTTATGCCAAACTTATTACAATATTCCTTGAATTTTTGAAATATTTCAAACACTTCACTTTTACTTTTCATAGGGTAGGCCCAAACCTTCCTGGATGCATCATCTATAAATGTTACAAAATATGATGTTCCTCCTAATGACTTAATGTTAACAAGCCTAAATACATTTGAGTGCATCAATTCTAACAAATTTTTCTTTCTGTCATGACCACCTTTAAGGAATGAAACCTGTCTTTGTATACCATATATACAATGCTCACAAAGATCAAAATTATAGGATTTCAAACCTGACAATAAATTTTTACTAACAAGGATTTTTAATCCCTTCTCGCTCGTGTGACCCAAGTGCTTATGCCACAAATCTGTTGAATTTATTTCTTTTGTGATAACAACCAAATTTGATTTTCCTATCATTGCCTTCAATATATATAATGTTCTTGTCTTGGGTCCTCTAGCCACGACCAATTCTTCTTTGCTAATTTTCCATCCTCCTTTCCCAAAGCTTGTGAAATAGCTTTCATCATCTAGTCGTCCCACAAAGGTCAGGCTCATGTGCATTTCTGGTACATGCCTCACCTGTTTCAACAATATATGTTGTCCATCCTTCATCTTGGTGATTATATGCAACAAAACTATATTTACATGGGGTTACATGGTGAGAAGCCCTAAAGTCAAGGATCCAATAAAAGGTACTAGTACATGTATATAAACATGCCTCCTCTATTGAAACAATAAATAACACATCACCATCTATGGCTACAACAATAGTCTCACCTTCATTTGTGCTAGATGACTTGTCATTTGTATTGTCCGGTTTCTGATCCTTTTGTCATTTCTTCCAGACTCGACATCCTTTCTTCATGTTCCTAGTTTGCTACAATGAAATCAAATGAGCCTACCCCTCCTTTATTTCGATCGGGATCTCTATCTTGATCTCCCTTGTCGGCCTTGATCAATTCTCCTACCACGATCAACTAAAGCTAGATTTTTTCCTCTCTGGTTTTCTGCAATTGACTTGCGTCGCAACTCCTCATTCATTAAATTGTTGCTGAGATCATCAAACTTCAGGGTTCTTGCAGGAGCTAAAGTGCTCATAGCTACAATTGAATTTTCCCAACTATCTGACATAGAACACATCAACAAAATAACTTTGATTTCATCATCTAGAATGATTTTAATAGAGGCAAGCTAACTAGTAATAATAATGAATTCATTCAAGTGCTCATCAACTGAAGAACCCTCATTCATCTTGAGATTATAAAGCTTCTTCATCAAGAACACTTTGTTTTACGTCGTGTTCTGAGCTTTTTCCATAATCCTTCTATCGTCTTTTCTTCAGACACATTGAAATACACATTCTTTTCTAAATATTGGCAGATTTTTGGAATCACCATTCCATTTAGCTTATTCAATTCTTCATCCGTGATTGATGAGGGTTTCTTTGCTATACCCTCAATTGATAAATTCTAATCTTTTAAAATCAAATATACTCTATCTGTGATTTCCATAGGGCGAAATTAGCCCCGCTCAACTTCTCCATATCAGTTAATGTTGTTCTCTCTATTCTCAATAAAATTCACACCCCAAAAACCATACTCCACTTGCAAAATAAAACTTTAAATATTACACGTTTTTAAAATCAAAGGCAACTTTAATAAAAGTTTACTATTTTAAATAATGATACCCTTACCATGATAACCTTAATTTTTCCTTTTAAAGTTTCGAAACATAAATTAACCATAATTATATATATTTCACAATTATAAAACATATATAATATTATAAAACATATAAGAGCCCATCTCACTTAATAAAACATTAAACACGAAACCTAAAGTGAAATGTGCCAAATAAGTATCAACTATTAAATTCATTGGCCCTCGAGTTTTCTGCAAAGGCTGGTTTTTCTACAAAGGCTATGAGGCTGTGTTGGGGATGTTAACAAGATAAAGGACTCACGGCGTCCATGGCCTCCACGTTCCCCGATCACACCGACCCTCTGTAATCGTGTCTGCTCCAATCTCTTGTGGTCGCTTTAAACCTGAGAGAATACAAGGCAAATATCGTAGACGGAAGCAAAATAAACGATGGAGGAAAAATCACAATGTTTAAGTTATGAAAACCATACATTTCTCAAACTATGAATAAACCATATGCTTTTTTAGCGCAAAGCTAAGCTTCATTTTTTTTTATTTCTCTATTTTATTTTTTATTTATTTTTTTTAAATAAGAATTAGTAACTCTTAAAATATTACACCTTTTTGCATGACTACTCATTACTCATATAACTATACATAGTAGCACAATTTTTTAAATTTAACAATTAGTTCCATTCTACATACAACATAATTATATTAGGTTTCTAAATCACGTAACAATTTCAATTCATAAAAAATGTGATCTCATTCTTCTTCAAAATTTTCCTCAAAAATATCAGAAGTACATATTCTTGTAAAATAAGAATTTAATTCAACTTTTCATTAACCTCATACCTTATGCTTTAAGCTAAAATACAAATAAATAAATAAATACAACCAAATAAAAAAATCCAATCACAAAAAAGGTTTATCTCTAAACATGTTATTCTCTTAACAATTATGTGCTAATCAAATTTCAAGAAAGTAATTCATTGTGTTCATAAACAACATGAATTTTAAATCTATCAACTAACTAAAAATAGGTTTGAGAAGTCCATGAGTTCAATCCTCATAATTTGGCTAATTAATTTAATTAAATACAATTCAATCAATATGCAATCCTTAAATTCATTAAGGAGACTATTATGAATTTCCTAGGCATTTCAATATGAAATATTCTTTAAATATGCTAAACTTCATTTGTCTTAAGAAAAAAATATATATATTTCATCAACTTATTACAATCATCTCTTTCTACATTTTCAAGGATTTAAAAATCAATTTAACCCTACCTCAATCAAGCACATACAAAAAGAATTACAATACTGGAGTATAAATACCTAGTCCACATTTGACTACATATATCAAGATAATTTATTACAAAACCAAGTGTATTAATATATGAATGATGATTTTGGATCCATGTTGAATTGTTATGTTTGTGTTTGATTATTTGTTCTTAGAACAAGTGTAATTTGGATATATATATATTTTTTTAAGGCTTAAGGCTTAAATTTCATGTTGTTGTTTAGTTTTGATTTTATTTATTTATTTTTGGTTTCTAGACTCTTTATGGAGCCATGCTAAATTTTGAGAAAAAGACAAAAAATTGACACAGACCTCCAAAATATTTTTGTTGTTGTTGTTTATTTTTGGTTAATATTTTGGAAATATATAGGTAATTTCTAAACTAATAATCCCCTCCAATTTAATAATTAAAAGAAAAATGTTAGGGCACTCTAGCACATAGTTTATCTTGCTTAAAAGCTATGATTTTAAAAATATTACAACACTTTAGCACAAATCATGTTAGGGCGCTTTAGCACATAGTTTATCCTGCTTAAAAGCTATAATTTTAAAAATGTTACAACACTTTAGCACAAAGCTTGTACTTCATCTTGTTGTACTTTAGCATTGAAGTGGTACCTCATCTTGTTGTACTTTTCATGGTTTAAGTTTTAATTTGCATGGAGATTTAGCTTGGAATTCATCTTCATGTTTTCTGGTTTAAGGATATACTTTTGAAATAATTTGTAAAATTATGGAGAGACTAAATTTGGAGTTCCTTTCCATTTCTTATTATTCCATTTAAAGGTTATAATTTTGAGATTATTATGAAAGATTCAAGCTGAAGCTCAGTTTGAATTTAAACTTCATATATATTTTTTTCTCGTGTACAATGCTGTGATTTTAATATTATTAGTGCAAATTCAATTTCCGGTCTTGTACCTTTAGGTTTATTGCTAAAACAAATATGGGAAAATCTCGATGGTATTTTTTTTCACGTAGATTTTATATTAAAATCATAATATTGAAATTATTATAGAGAATTAATATAGATAATCATTAAAGTTCTAGAATAATTTCTGCAAATTCACACTTGTGTTTAAGCTTGGAATCTTCATACTAATAACCTTGAAGTTAAATTCTTCCTACTAATAACCTCGAAGTTAAATTTGAGCTAGTTATGACGAATTGCTCTTAATATGCTCTAGCTAGTTTAAAATAAAAGAATGAAAACCATAAAATTCACTTCCTATTTTTTATACTAGTCTATAAGAAGTTGTAAAGAGATCAAATGCAAAAGAATTGAAATATCATTCTAACTTAGACCTATTTGTGTGTAGTCTCCATTTAAAAAAAAACCACATATTCATGATGAAATCACACATGCCAAGAAAAATCATGGCTTAGTATGGAATGAATACTTAGTTTGTATGGAACGGTATTGTGTAAGAAGTATGAGGCTAAAATTTCATTAATGTAGTGAGGCTTTCCTACTTGCATGCTCAGACTGAGGCAAACTACAAATTTATAGAAGGTGGGCAGAGCTCTAGAGCTCTAGAATTCTCTATGTATGTTTTTCATGAGTTACATAGTGATTTCTAGAAGTCAAGAGCAATGGAGTTGGTTGGTAGGTGGTGGAGTTGGTTAGCGTCGCCATAGACAATATTTTCAACATCTTTGTTTAGTTTCACATTTAACAATTTTGTTATTTGTCGACCAATTTTGCACTACACCTATACAAACGCCGCAAAAACTTCAATGTTATTAATAACGATTGTGTCCCACACATGGTACCCATGATATTGATGTTGTCACCAAAGAAAAGAAATAAGCTCTTTGTCTTTTCACTATTTTCAATTGGATGGCAGTGAGCACTTTCCTATAAATTTACAACATTTTTTCTACAGGCAAATAGACCTAATGCGAAGGGTATTTATAATGTTAAAATGATCTTAGTGCATAATATTTAAACATTTGGTTTTGAATGTTTTATTACGTTAAAATTATTTAAAAGTTAATGTTGGAAGGGTGTCTTAGCTTGCAAGTTAGAAAATACCATGCTCAGTGCTCTTGCTAGATGGCATGATGCAGAAATTTCCATAGGAGTTGCATGTTAGAAAATGTCATGCTCATTGTTCTTGATTGATGGCGGTGTTCATAACATTTTGTCATGATAGTTGGTATGGACGATACATTGCCATTTTGTGTTCAATTTATCAATCAACTATCGAATCAAAATAATTTTTCAGTGAATTGAAATGCTTACATAAAATTTCATATATCTATGAAACCAACAAATTAGCACTAAGCCTAAGGTTTCACCCATCAAAATTCCTCTATTCAAATTAAGTTGCGCAGAGGTGGCTTTGAGAGAAAGTGTGGAAGAAGCATGTGCAAAGATGGTTGTGCGGAGAAAGTTGTGGAGAGGAAGCATGTGTGGAGAAAACATGTGTGAAAGAAGCCGTGTGGAGGTGGTTGTGGAGAGAAAACATATGCAGAAAAAGCTGCTCAAAAATCGCTATACAAAAATAATTGTGCAAAAAAGAATTTGCGAAAATAAAAATACAAGCGAAGTGCATACCCACTGAAAAAATCATTACCTTAATCAATTAACTAAAAACTATATTATGTTACAACTACATATTTACTTTACCTTGATATTAACAACCTAGTGATTTTTATGATTTTAATTATTCTCGAAAGCTGGTTTCACAAGCCCTTTATCGCATTTCTCCCAATAGTGCGAGTACTTAATGAGTGATCCATTGGGAAATACTCATGATTTTCTAATGGGTACAAATATATATCCTTTTCACTCTTAGTGGAAAGCATATCCATTCCTTTTTGCAATATATTACTCCCCCTCAAGCTCTATACGTTTTGGCTTTTTAAATTAATTTATTTTTTAAATAAGTTAATAGTGATGGTTTTGTTATAAGAACAATTTATACTTATATACATATTTTGATTTAGATGTTTTGATTGCTTATAAAATTATTTCAGTTTACATGATGGAAATTCGTGTTTCCCTTTGGTTCTTTGGATTCAAAGTTTATACAAATAAATAGTATAAACGATTAGAATAATTATATTTAATTTACATAATAATTTATCACAATAAATAATTTTTTTAAAATATAATGACTTTCTAAGAATTATTTTTTTATTATCAAATTTTTATACATTATATAAATTTACACCATTCCATAATTCATAAATACTTTCAATGTGATGGTTAGTATATAGGTTTATATATTCTACTTGTATTTTTTTTTGGTAAACAAAGAAAGTTGATAATGGTTTAATTGAATTAAAAAAATAATATAATTTAAATTTATATAATAACTTATTACAATAAACAAAAATCATTAAGGTATAATGATTTTTTCATATCAATATCAATATAATATGAAAAAGGATTTTTTTATTACTATTAAATTTTCATATATTATGTAAATTTACACCATTTCATAATTCATAAATATTTTTATTTTTAATGTGATGGTTAGTATATATGTTTATATATTTTTAATGTGATGGTTAGTTTTTTTTTTCCATATATAATATGAATTTACACCATTTTATAATTCATAAATGTTTTTAATGTGATGGTTAGTATATATGTTTATATTGTATTTTTTTTAAACAAAAGAAGTTGATAATGGTTTAATAGAGTTAAAAAATTTATATAATTTTTAAAAAGATATTATCTATAAATATTAATATTAAGGATTATTAGAATCAACATTATATGGATTTTGGATTTTTTTTATTGCCATTTAAAAGGAAAAATTGTTATTAATATGATAATTTATTAAGTAAAATATGTTTTTCTAAGATCTTTAAGAGGATTGACACCATTCATTTTTAAAGAAATTCTTGCATTCTTTGTCTTGTTTCTTAATTGTGACCATTTTTCCTCATTTTCTTTCCAATCTTTGTTATTTATAATGATACTTATAACAACAACATTGTGACAACTCTCTCATTTATGATAACCCATAAATCTTGTAAATTCCTTACATTTTAACATCCTCTCAAACCTTAATCTTAGCATAATATGATATCAATGTGACACACTAAACGTTATTATATATTTGCATTTCTTTTTTTAGTAATACAATATATGGTCATGTTGACATGTATCATATGTATTCCACTTCACTTCAATACATTGTTACCAAAGATACTTATTCATGAGAATTAAAAATCTTATCGTCCTTTGAAAATATCTTGTTAATCAAAAGTTTATCAGATGTAATAAATTAACAAATGTAATAAATTAACAAATCATTTTTATGTAATAAGTAGAAAACACCTCTCAAAACATGTAAGACACTCATGGCAAATATTTATAAGAATAACACACTATACTTCAATGTATGTGTTCATCATTCTAGGGCATGACTATGTCGATTATAGATTCTAAAATATTTCTGAAATATACAACCAACTTAAGTTCAACGACCATATGAGGAATAACCTTGAAATTCAATAATAAAATCTAATCACAAATAGACGCTTGTTTAGGTTTTTTTTTATACACCTTTTGCAAATACAACCTAGCATTTCAGAATCCTCTCCCCAACGAATAGGTCTTGGTGCCCACTCATCCAAATATTCAAATGACTATGTGCTAGTTGCCTGGCTGCCCCATGCATGGTAAAAAGGATAAGCGCACACCTTTTAACTCGAATGTTAACCAGGGCAGCAAGTCCCTTCGACTGAATGAAGATAAAACTATGACGCAAATTACGTATGCCTTAGAAATAGGATTGCCAGTAAGATAACGAGTAAGCCGATCTACGGTTGCCACGATTGATTTTCTGGGCTGACTGGGGCTGGGAGAAGAAACCCCGGCTGACCCAAGAAACAAACGAACGGGCTGGCTGATTAACCGAGGGCTGGAGAGGAAGCAAGTTCCCTGATTGATTTGATTCTATCCACTGATTAGTATTCTGCGGAGGCAAGTTGATTGGTTCAATTGGATTCTCAAAATTGATGAGTATTCTGGAGAGGCAAGTTGATTGATTTGATTTCCAAAGCTGATGGGTATTCCGGCAAGTTAAGTGCCAAATGATACATATTACGAAAGAGGTGACACCAGAAGTCAATGCCGCTTGTCAATGCACTCATTTCAGGTATCGATGTCTTCTTTCAGGTTCCGGAACGACGAAGCTCTTATGGACAATGCCTTACAATGCACCCGTTTCGAAAAGGTGCTGAGCCAATTGTGTATAATAACATACATAATGCACGCTGAAATAAATGAGCCGCCAAAACAGGAAAGGCGTTTCCCACATCCCCACTACACATACGTAAAGAACCTGCCAAGTAAACTTGTATGTCCACCAAGAGAGACAATAGGAAGAAGAGTTGTTACTTACTAGCATTTAGATTTAGACTGATTATATTTGATTGGATTTTCTGAAACAACGATTTGTCAAACCCGAGGGATTGATTTAATAACCCGACGAGGATGGCACCCATCACACACCCATTTATCCCATCGCCTGCATCGATATTGATTTAGTTCCCCCAAGTTGAAACAGAGATATTTATTTACTCAAGTTACCACGATACGAGATATTGAGTTCAAGTTGGTTGCCACAATACGAGACACATCGACCAAGAAAAACAGTTCACCAAGGGCTAGGGATGTTCAACTTAAGTCCGCAGGGAACAACATTGTGCAGTGAGTCTGAAATCCACAGTTGACCGAAAGTAGTTCACCTCAAGCCCCAGTTCACAACAACCCTCAATTATTGAATCAAGCCCAGTTAGTAAGTGACAGCTGAAGCAATTCACCTCAAGCACACAGTGACCACCTACCTGCTTATCAATTGAACTTGCTACTTGCCGAAGGTATCTTTATGCCCGTCGTTCTGAAACCTGGGCAAATGATGAGGGATGAAGTAGAACCTCGGAAAATTGAACCTGCAAAATAGAGTCATAAAGAACTAAATGGAATGGAACTCTTAGCATGAAATTCAATAAATTTTGAAAAGTAAATTGAAATAAAGGAAAGTAAAAATCGAAAGAACTTGTTTTTAACGCTAGTTACACCAATCCCTTATCACATTATGTAACAAATTTGGTGAACATAGAATCTCAAGTAGCTAGATAATAATATGCTCTTTTTCCCACGGAAATGAGACAAAAACCTAGGGCAACCAAACTCAAACGACACCCGTATGGCAAAGAATCACATAAGTCGTCCTTATTCTTTTGAAACCTTACCATTTATTCCTGGTAAAATATGCTATTTATTCATCCACGATGGCTAACAGAGAAGCCGTCTCTAACAAATGCGGCAATGGTGGCCTCTAACAAATCCGACGCGAGGAGAATGCATATGTTTCATAATCAAGCATACGACTTCATAATTCAATACGCTTACAAAATTTTGACATGTACACTTTTCATAATACAACACACATGTTTAAGGATCCAATGTATGCGGTGTCTTCTTGAATGTGTATTAATGATCCTACCCAGCTCATGCTTTGAAGTATAGGTTGTCTTCACCTGATTCAAAGACGTGTGTTCTATGACTAGCAAAGTCCCATGACGCCAATATTACTGGAGGGATTAGAGCAGGCCCTCTGGCAGAGTTAAAACCCATATGTAAGTAAAAACATATATCCCAGTTTACAAACACATATAAATTATATAAATTGGGTATTCAGTTAAAAATGACATTTTTACTTATTAGTTTATGTTGTCCACTCATGATAATTGCTCATTGAGTCTCTGTTGTCCACTCATGATAACCTCTCGTTGATGGTGCATGCTGCCCATGTGTTTGAATACAGAACAATTGCCTAACGGTATGCATGCAGTGCTTGCATGCAATACACGTGCCGATGTGTACACTATCATACTACATATCTTCCCAACTTCACCACTTTAAAACACATTTGAGGTGCTCCTTTGTCTAGTTTCCTGCCTCCTTCATGAACCGCCGGTCACACATGGTAAACTTGGTAAACGAAATAAATATCGTATATTTAATAAATTCATGCTTTTCCCCGCTAATTGGGTTATCGAAGTGCGTACATGGTTTATATGAGCCGCCAAGGTCATACAACCGACCCTCTTCCAGCAACTCGGACAGGCAATACCAGTCATGGTATGGTCTTTTGCTTCCAGCAACTCGGACAGGCAATACCAGTTACGGTATGGTCTTTCTATTTTCCTGCTTGAAAAAAAATGAGCCTCGCACTAAGTAATCTTTCCGATTCATATCCTTTGGAGAGATCGCCCCCACTGTGGCCACTAAGTAATTTTTCATATCTTTTGAAAAGCTCGCTCCGAATGGTCAGGTTCTTTGTGTCTTTGCAGAGTATTCTTCATAACTTGCAGAGAAATGCAAGCGCATTATGCCATCAAAATCGTTTCCGGTTCATATCATCTGAAGATCTGGCTCCGACTGATCATGTTCTTTGTGTCTTTGCAGAGTATTCTTCATGACTCACAGAGAAAGGCAAGCGCATTATAATTCAGAGTACTTTCTCAAATCTATGTCGCCCATACCAGAACTACTGGATACTATTACTATGTGTCTCTCTGTTGCATGATCCTCGAGAAAGGCAGGCTGAAGCATTCAAGGTATTTCTTCCCTAATAGCATTCAACTTGAGGAATTCAATAATTAAATTCTCAATAGTAAAAAGCACCAGTCATAGTCAGTGACCCTACAAGGCATACATATCATGTAGTAGATACATAGAGCATATCCAGTATAACTTATAAAATACAACAATATCTAAAGAACATGTAGCGAGCCTTAGAAGTTACACTTTAGTCAGGCTGTTCGTACTTAGTAATGAACCAATTATTTTCTGTAGGTAAGCTTGTTTCCAATTCTCTAACTGGAAGAATGTTGTTGGCTTTGTATGGATTATATTGCTTGCTTTGTCTGGCTAGTCCCAATTAGATGGCTTGGCTTTTGACATCTTCCCCTGAAACCATCAAACTTAGATGGCTTGGCTTTTGAGATCTGCGCCCTGAAACCAGCAGAGACAACGACATAAGAAGGGTTCCCAGTAGAAGAACCTACATAAGACCCCGCATCATGGGCGGTTGGGTGGTTGCTTCCGGGTAGAAGGGCGGAAGGGCGGTTGGGTGGTTGCTTCCAGGTAGAATATGCTCAGTTTGCCACACTAAAAAAGTTAAGTTTATAAAACATATGCAATGGGAAAATAATAAACGTAATAATAAACATTAAAGGTTAAGTTTATAAAACATATGCAATGGGAAAATAATAAACATTAAAGGTTATGGACTTAATGTTAGCATTGATTCAATGGTTAGTTTATGGGAAAAGGCCAAATTGGTTATTTGTTATGGTTCGTCTCAGTAAGCTGTTGAATTAATGTGAACTCCTCACATTTCGATTACTACGATTATTTGTAAGATTTTTGAGATACACAGATCTAGATCTGCAAAACAATAAACAAGCTTGCAAGAGAAGAAAGGAAGCGAGCAAGAATTGAGAAAAGAATGAAATTGATTCTGCAATATTAGTTTTAGAATAAATACATAAAAGCAACTAAGTTAAGCTTAGTTGTACATGCAATAACTAAAGCTAACTAAAACTAAGTGTGCTTTATCTTATGTTAATGTGTACATGTGCCACATGCAAGCAATAAGTTAACTGGAGCTAATCTAGGTGCATGTACACCAACACCCCCCCTTAAGCATAACTTAAGTGAGTGTGATGCAAAATGAATGAGTCCCGGCAACACGGCCATTTTAGGTACCCATATACAATGCATAAAAAGGAGGAAAGAGGGAAAACCCAGTGGGAAGAAACCCCCCCCTCAAAATATAATGCAAAAGTAGAGAAAAGAAACCACTTCCCGTTCGACGGAGTATTGCAACATTGTATCGTCTGCGCGGCTTCATGAGGCATCCCATGATTTCGCTGGCGATGGACTAACGTCTGTTCGAATATCCTTGACTTTACTCTGGAGTTCTTGAATGTAGGAAATTGCGTCCCCTAATAATGAAGCTTTGTCCATCTTTGAGATGTTTGGCACCACTGCTCGCAATGCATAAAATCGTTGGTTAAGCTTCTCACGTCTTTGGCGTTCTGCTTCCACGTGATTGAGGGGCTCTTCTCTTCCATTGGCTGGTTTCCTTCCCCTTTTTCTTGGTCTACGCTCTTCAACCACCACGGGCCTACGCTCCGAGGCTTCCACATCCGAGTGTTCCTCAGATTCCATAATGGACGGTCGAGCAGTTACTGCATTAAGCGAAGGGCCGGCAACACCAAGTGGCGAAATTCTGCTAGGTTTTATCAGATCACGCGTATTATAAATCTCCCCAGCCTCACCATTACTGATATGGCTCCAGTTCGGTGATTGCAACCCATTCTGATTGACAGTTGAATAAGGTATCCTCTGTTCGTTTGTTACATAGGAAGCAGCATGGGCGTAAGGTGGACGGAAAACGGGCTGATAATGACGATCTCTGTCTTCCACTTTGGTGACAACAGCTTCGGTAGATTTGCTGAGTTCTTGGCCAAATATTTTCCAATCATGGGAAGGCTTTAGAGGTGGAGCAGCCTTGGCATTCACCCTCATTGGATTTGGGGGGAAGGGTACAACTAGAGAACCCTTCACTACTTGTTGACCTCGATTTCCATCACAGGAATCTGATTGAGGAACAAAATCAGAAAATGTATACAGACGAGATTGATCATTTACCTTGCCAGATGCAATCTTCAAATTGGTTTGCATGTCATAAATGCTCACGGAATCTGGGGTAAATTCCACTTTCCTTCCGCTGCCTGTGTGTGTCATCTGATACACTGAGAGAAGATTCACAGAAAGCCTTGGAATATGCAAGACATTTTCAAAACTTCCATCTTCGAATTGCACTCTTCCTTGTCCAGTTGCTGCAACTGCAGAATTATCCCCCATGAGAATGGGAGGACCTGAGTATGCATGTAGTGAAGAAAAGGATTCCTTTGAAGAAGCCATATGATGTGAAGCTCTTGAATCGATGATCCATTCTTGTGGTGCAGAATGAAGAGCAATCAAAGCATGCCCGTTACCTCTTGGATCTGGTGCTTTTTCTCCAGACTTCTTCTTAGCATTCTCAGGAATGTGGTCTCCAAGATTGTGTTGCTGGAGTGTCTGCGCCATAAGATCTATAGTCTTCTTCATGCATGCAGATTCAGGATGAAAACCACGGTGGCAATAATTGCATATTGATTGCCCTTTCGTTCCTTTCCTTTCCTTTGAGCCAGATGATCCATCAGGGGGTTTGGGATGTCCTCCCTTTCTTGGATCAGGATCCTTCTTCCCTTTTTCTTTCTGATGGTCTTTGGAATTTGCCTTTCCTTTTGCATGCACAGTAAGTGCATGCGCTTTGGAATTTTTAAGTGTGCCCATTTTGATAAGCTTATCTTGCTCATGCATCAAAGACTGAATAAAAGAATCCAGTGAGGGCATCTTCCAAGCTGCACCAGTTGCAGATCTGACTGTGTGGAATGTAGAGACGAATACTGCATACTCTGGACCAAGTTTTGATAAAATGGAAAGAATCAACTGATTTTGTTGCTTGGTTTTGTCGATCCCGCATCCTTTCAGCTGTACCAACAAGGCTTTATACCTTGTGAAAAAATCTTGAATGTTCTCAAAGTTTCTCGGATCTAATGAGTTTAACTCATTTTCGAGAATGTGACCTTGCATTTCATCTTGTTTTCCAAACAATTCTTCCAAAATTTTCCATACTTCATTTGGAGTTGAACGTGATTCAACATGAAATAGCAATTCCGGAGAAATAGATAAACATAGGATGCCGAAGGCCTCGTCCATGCGATTGAAATATCTTGTTTTCTCCATTGCCGATGTTGGTTCAACTTCCGTTTCCATGGTTATTCGAAATAAGCCTCTACTTCTGAGATGAAGTTGAATCTTTGGCTTCCATTCGAAATAATTATGTGGAGTGAGAATTGCCGATTGTGGAAACTCCAATTTAGAATCCATTCTTTGTTGTTGCTTCAATCTTCTGAACCTGCAAATAAAATTGCTTGTGCACTGATTACAAATCCCTGTGCTCTGATACCATGTAAGATTTTTGAGATACATAGATCTAGATCTGCAAAACAATAAACAAGCTTGCAAGAGAATGAAGGAAGCGAGCAAGAATTGAGAAAAGAATGAAATTGATTTTGCAATATTAGTTTTAGAATAAATACATAAAAGCAACTAAGTTAAGCTTAGTTGTACATGCAATAACTAAAGCTAACTAAAGCTAAGTGTGCTTTATCTTATGTTAATGTGTACATGTGCCACATGCAAGCAATAAGTTAACTGGAGCTAATCTAGGTGCATGTACACCAACACAGCTAGTCTAAGTGCATGTACACCAACAACTGGAGCTAATCTAGGTGCATGTACACCAACATTAATATAGTCCCAGCTGTTCGATTACGATTACTATAGTCCAGACTATACTATTTTGATTACTATAGTTCCACTCGTTCGATTACTATAGTCCCGACTATACCATTTCGATTACTATAGTCATAGCCGTTCGATTACTATAGTCTTGAGTATACCATGCCGCAAGCATGGACTAATAAGCTATGCGGCAGGGACTAATTAGCTATAGGTGCATGACGTGCTATAGTTTAATAAGTGCATAGTATGTTACAATTTAATATATTCGTAGGAGCTAAGGTATGGAGGATGAGGAGCGGTTCAATTCTAGATTCATTAGAGTATTTTTTGTAAGAAAGGGTTGTACTTTCCTATCAAGATGAAAAGTAAGGTTGAGGTTATAAGGACAATAATATTCGTAGGAGCTAAGGTATGGAGGATGAGGAGCGGTTCAATTCTAGATTCATTAGAGTGTTTGTTTTTTTTTTTGTAAGAAAGGGTTGTACTTTCCTATCAAGATGAAAAGTAAGGTTGAGGTTATAAGGACAATAACGTTTAGTGAGAAGATATGGAAAGATTTGTAAATATATGTGTAAGTTGAAATTAATTAATTTTTTTTACAAGGAAATAATATATATTTTAGGTAGCTTGATTTTGATTAGATTTCTCTAGACTTTTTAAATCGTAATAAATGATTGAATTTTTCAAATCATTTTTTTTAAATGATTGAATTTTACATTAAAATATAGTTATATACTAATTATGAAAAAGATATAAATATAAAAAATATAATTTCAAATTAATTATTAATAATATTTTAAAAATATATATTTAATCAATAGATATATTTTAAATTTATCATAAATAAACTTTTCAATATAAATATAAAAAATATAATTTCAAATTAATTATTAATAATATTCTAAAAATATATATTTAATTAATAGATATATTATAAATTTATCATAAATAAACTTTTCAATAGAGAAAAATTATGAATTAATTGTATATTATTATCACATTTTTAAAAATTCATAATATATAGCTAGCGTTGATACATATTTTCAGGAAATAAACTATATCACAAGTAGGTTATTTTCTACCGTGAAGCCTACATGTGTGAAAATATAATTTCTTTGAACCTTCCCATGCCATAAAATTCATGGAATATTAACCTACCATATGACAATTTGTTTTCAAGGCCTCTTTGAATTTTATGGCTAGCCTCTTGATTCTCATAATAAAATATACACTCAATCTCGTCAATTTGACTTATGCGGAGTGTTCATTATGAATATTTTATAAAGACAACATTCTAGATCAAAATAACTAAGCTTTTTTTTTAATTTTTTGCTATTATCTACACTACAAAGATTGACTATTATTGTTGTTCAATTACCCTTAATGTAATGATATATCAATATTTTAAAAAGGTATGCGTTGATTTCAGTCATTTTAATCATACCTAATTTTTTCTAAATATTATAACTTTTTATAAATAAGTAATTAATATATTCCACTATAAAATTAATATAAAATCTTATTCTATTGTTAAAGCTTAGTGCTTCTATATGGAAATATAAAAACTTACTCTACCTATTCCTTTTTTTTCCGACTTAATAATGTTTTAAAATGAAAGTCTATAATATTAATTAGCTTTACTAAAATGATAATAAAAATAAAAAATAATCCAAAAAACATATATTTGCAATTTTATATGGAAGCAATGTAGTAAATAAAAAGTGCCATTGCCACTTAACAGTGTTCGTGTAAAAACACATTTTTACAAAAATGTTTTATGAAATGTTACAATTTTATATGGAAGCAATGTAGTAAATAAAAAGTGCCATTGCCATTTAACAGTGGTAGTGTAAAAACACATATTTTTACAAAAATGTTTTATGAAATGTTAATAATAATTTTGTGAGTAATTTGGATAATAGGGGTAAAATGTTAAATTGTTTATATCAATTTTTATTTTACGACGAAAAAATAAATTTTATATGGGAGCAGATCTCAAACATGTAAACTTAAATGTAAATGTAAATATAAACATACTGTTTAACATTTAACATTCAACATTTTTAATATAATGTTGGTCTTATTTAAAAAACAATCAAATTATTATTATGTATAAAAAAAATATAACTTTAAAATATAAAGAGGTTTACGAACACTAGAAAAAGAGATATGGTAAATAAATATAAATATAAATAAACCAGAAGTATGGTAAATAAATAAACTTATTTTTTTATATGTACTCCAAGGTATGGCAAATAAATAAAATATAAATAAAATAGAGGTATGGTAAATAAATAAAAATATAAATAAACTAGAGGTATGGTAAAGACATAAAACCTCTTTTTATATTTACTACATAAAACTCAAAAAAAAAGTTTTATTTAAGTGAAACCTATGGGCCAAATACCATTAGACAAATAATTATTAATACCATAGGCAAAATACTATATTTATAAAAGGGGTATGGTAAATAAATAAATATAAAATAAATATAAAATAGGTATAAAGAGGTATGGTAAATAAATAAAAATATATCAAATAGGATTACAAATCAACATTTAATTATACTGCAAGCTTATAGGCCAAATACCAAGGTCAATAAAAGAGATATGATAAATGAATAAAACCTCTTTTTATATATATTCCATAAACTTCTTTATACTTACTAACATTTAAAGAGAGGTTTTATTTAGGTGAAGCCTATGGGCGAAATTATTATTAATACTATGAAAAAAAACATTATTAACTTTCACCTAAATACCATGGCTAAATTATTATTAATACCATGCAAAAAGACATTATTAACGCTAATATTAATATTATTAGTATTACTAAATCTAATATTAGTATTATTAGTATTACTAAATCTAATATTTATATTAATACATTATAATATTAATAGAATATTAAATTTGTTATATTATAATATATATTAATATATCATGATATATATTAACTCTAGATATATGGGAGGGAAGAACAAAGATATAGCGTAATAGAGATGGAGAGATATGGGGAGTAACAAGAGAGAGATGGAGAGGAGTGAAAGAGATAGAGAAGGAGAGAGGGAGGGAGACAGTGAGAGGATTGGAGGGCAGAGAGACAGAGACATAGATGAGAGAAGAGAGAGGAAGGTAGGAGAGAAAGGGAGAGAGAGGACTTGCGAGAGAAGAAGAGAGAGGGAGGGATAGAGAGATGTTGTTGGAGGGGGGGTGAGGGGGGTACAAACAAAGACATAGAGAGTGAGAAGTGGAGAGAGAGAGAGGAAGTGACAAGGGAGAGATGGAGGGAGAGTGTGTATGTTTAGGGGTGAGATAAAGAGACAAATGAGGAGAGATATAGATAAGGGGGGAGAAAATGAGAGAGAAGGAGAGAGGGAAGGATATAGTAACATAGTTGGAGAGAGATAGAGGATTGGAGGGAAGAGAGAGAGAGAGAGTGATGGGGGAAGAGAGAGGGAGGTAGGAGAGAAAGAGAGAGAGAGGAAGAAGGAGAGACGTGACTTGAGAGAGAGGAGGAGAGTGATGGAGGAAGAGAGATGATTGTAGAGAGAGAGAGAGATAGTGATGGGGGAAGAGAGAAGGAGGTAGTAAAGAAAGGGAGAGAGAGGAAGTATGAGAGAGTTGACTTGAGAGAGAGGAGGAGAGAGGGAGGGAAGAAGAAATACATAGAGAATGAGAAGTGGAGAGAGAGAGGGAGTGACATGGGAGAGATGGAGAGAGAGTGTATCTTTGGGGGTGAGATAAAGAGACAGGGAAGGAGAGATGGAAAAAATGGGGGAGAGAAGGAGAGTGGGGGGATATAGTAACATAGAGAGAGAGAGAGAGAGAGAGAGAGAGAGAGGATGTGAGAGAGTGGAGAGAGGGAGGGAAAGAGAGATGGAATTGGAGGGGGAGAGAGAGGGAAGTAAGAAGAAATAAATAGAGAGAGAAAGGTGGAGAGAGAGGGAGGAAGAAGAAATAAATAGAGAGAGAAAGATGGAGAGAAAGAGAGAGAGAGTAAGTGATAAGGAAGATTGAGAGAGAGGGAGAGAGTAAAATAGGAGGGAAGAGAGATAGAAGTGGGAGAGAGGGAGAGAAGGGGAAGAGAGAGAGAGGGGGAGAGAGAGAGAGAGGAATAGGGAGGGATAGATATATAGATTGGAGAAAGAGAGTGTATGTTTTGGGGGTGATATAGAGAGACAATGGGAGATAGAGATATAGATGGAAAGTGAAGAGAGGGAAGAAGAAAGAGATGGAGAGAGGGAGGGAGGGACAAAGAGTTTGATATATATGAAGTGAGAGAGCATGTGTGTTTGGGGGGTTGAGATAGAGAGAGAAAGAAGGAGAGATGGAGGGAGATATATATATAGATGGAGGGGTGAGAGAGGGAAGAATATTTCTTGCACTAGATACATTGATTTCAGTGTAGATGTTCATTTCTAATCCTATTTGATTGCTTGCACTAGATGCATTTATTTTAGTGTAGATGTTGATTTATAATGATATTTGATGTATTTCACTAGATGCATTGATTTCAATGTAGATGACTTCTAATCCTATTTGATTACTTGCACTAAATGCATTGATTTCAGTGTAGATGGTGATTTCTAATCCTATTTGACTGCTTGCACTAGATGCATTGATTTCAATGTCAATGCTGATTTCTAATAATATTTGATTGCTTGGACTAGATGCATTGATTTCAATGTATATTATTTCTAATCCTCTTTGATTACTTGCACTAGATGCATTGATTTCAGTGTAGAAGGTGATTTCTAATCCTATTTGATTGCTTCCACTAGATGGATTGATTTTAGTGTAGATGCTAGTTTATAATCATATTTGCTTACTTGCATTAGATGCATTGATTTCAGTGTAGATTTTAGTTTATAATCCTATTTTCTTACTTTCACTAGATGGATTGATTTTAGTGTAAATGTTGATTTCTAATCCAATTTGGTTTCTTGCATTAAATGCATTGATTTTAGTGTAAATATTGTTTTCTAATCTTATTTGATTGCTTGCATTAAATGTATTGCTTTTAGTGTAGATGTTGATTTCTGATTTGATGTAATTGGATGTATGATGGTACATTGATTTTAAAGTGTTTATATTAACATTGTGCATTGATTTCAGTGTAAGCACAATTTTTTTTTGACAATGTACATTGATTTTTGTGTTATAGTAATTCAACCTATTAATATTGGAGAGAAAGAGAGACAATTTATGATTTTTACTACAATAGCTTGAGATAAGGATTTAAATGGTTTACAATTTAACCTATCCTTTTCATATAATCGATATGAAAAGATGACAAAAGTAACAAGGGTGACAATAAGAATAGTAGAAGAAAATAGTTTGAGATTAATCACAATGAAGGCTATTTGTAATTGACTATGTTCTTATTATTCACATTTTCTATCATCCAACAATATTGCATTGTCACTTTACATTCAATTTTTTATTTTATCATTTTTCATCATTAAAGTTATTAACAATATTTATCATCTCAACAAAATGAGGTAACTAAGCAAATTTAAAATTAAAATTAAAATGACTAGATTAATCTCAGACATTTTTAGAATATTCAAAATGATCATATTAGTATTAGATGAATTTACATATTATTGATAAAATTAATCACATGTTCGTTAGATTTTCTTTGGATGCACATGACTAAAGCTAACCTAGATCCATCTTAACTCCGGATCTATCAAGCGTCGAGAGGGATCAAATCTTTCTAGGTGCAAACTTTTCCTCAAGTTTTGCACTCGAAAAAGAGGTTTGCACTTTGAGAGATTTTATCCTTCTCGACGCTTGATAAATCGAGAGTTAAGATGGATCTTTTAAGTAAATCAATGTAATATTAAAATATTAATATAGTTTTATTAGTTTTTTTCATTAAGATTACAAAATTTCATATAAATTTTCTTTGATAATACATTTTTAGAAATCTTAATAATATAAATCCATTTATACTACATATTTAAAAATAAAAAAAGTTTATTCATATAGAAATTTAATTAGAAATAATACTATTTATTCAAGTCAAATCAATTTAATAACATTATAATAGAATTATAAATCCAAAGTAGAACGTATTTTTCACTATATTAGACCATTTAAGCCATATATCTAGCAATGGAATATATCAAAACATTAAATAGGGTTCATCACTAACTCCTAAATTGCCATGGATATTCCACTAGATAGTTCATCACAACAAATATGATAAAATAAAATGAAATCTATATTATGAAAGTAAATTTCATTTATATATCATATTTATTAATTATTGGTTTTCTACTTATGCATGCAATACATAAAATATGCAAGTAATACATAAAATGCATAAAATAGAGATCAACAAATAAGATAAGACGCTAATAACGAACATAAATATTTGTTCTGTGAAATCCTTGGGGGAGAAAACTCAGTTGGAAAGTGAGGTTGTTTTTCTCTCTTTTTCTCTAGAATGGAAATATTAGTACAAAGGAGAAGTCACTCTCTTTGGAGTAACCTGAGACCTGTGGCATTTTAGGTTACTCCAGAGCACTAAATCCCTATGTTAAGCTCTCTCACTCCCACTCCTAGTTTCTTTTCTTTACTATGAAACAATATATAATTGAATAAAATGGAACTCATCTTCCTCCAAGTGGTCTAGTAATAACATAGCCCAATAGCTAATTATGGGTTAGGTTTGACTCCTTCAACTCTCAACTAGAGTTACGACCTAACGCTTCTAAAGCCTTCCTCCTAGCCATAACATGACTAGTTCCTTTTCCATGAGTAATTGGAGCTTATGGGGCATCTCCTTATATCATGGTGGCCAAATATAGTAGGTCAACTTCCAAGGGGGATAACTTTTGCATACGAAATGCAATTAATGTGATTATTACATGGTTATAAATGTCTCTGAGTGTAGAACAATGTTGTGTGGCATTGGGCTTATGTTGAAAATTTTGCCCACAAAAATATGATTTACAACCTAAAAATTGTCCCGAAAGGTTTCAAACCCAATTTTCGAAATTGAGTCCCACCAATAAACTTTCCCCTACATGATAATTCCTCCATTTTTTAAACTCTAAAAGGATTGAGATGTATGAAAATTTATATAATCATCTAATCTCGATCAATCACATCAAATAACATGGATGAATCCCATTGGTCGCTCAATACCATGGGTTTGAAAAATATCTATGATATAACCTTTAAATATGCTTCATCACATCAAATACCGTGGATAGTTATCATGGGTTTCCAAATACCATGGGTGTGAAAACTATCTATGGAAACAGTGTGTCCCCTTTGCTTCAAAATAGGTGTATCCCATTCTAATTTTCTCATTCCCACTTAAAAATAAGTTAATATGATTCCCTATTTCTCTTGTTTACTTGAAAATAAGAGAATATGATTGCCTATGTGACATATGTTGTGGTTATTAAAGCCAAAAATTAGTAATGGGGTTTTGAAATAAGGTGCAATATGAGATATTTAAATAATACAAATTATTCGTTGACCTCAAAATATCATCATTAAATAAATTTTGAGGTACAATATGGTCCTCTAAGTAAGATTATAAAATAATAGTGGAAATAATAACATAAGATTAGATTACATCATCAAATTTTAGAGGGAAAAAAGAAAAAACAAAATTTTCAACTCATATTTTCAACTTATCTCCCTACAGTTTTACTCCAATTTCAAGTTGGAGCACTCATTGGATGTAGAATTTAATTCCTCATCCAAGGAGAACCCATGTTGCATACTTTTGGTGGACCTTGCTACATGAAAAATGAGAAATATATGAAAAACGTGATTGTAATAACTATTTTCATCTATTTCTCATTTTTCATGTAGCAAGGTCGATCAAAAGTATGCTACATGGGTACTTCTCGGATTAGGAATTAAAGTCTGCATCCAACGAGTCATATCGCTCAAAATTTCAGTAAAATCATAGGGAGATAAGTTGAAAATACGAGTTGAAAAAATAGTTTTTTAATTTTTTTACTTTTTTACACCAAAATTGGTGAATCATCTTCCATGGTTGACTTCATCATGTTGAATCCTATTGGTTCTTATAAAGTTGATTTTGGTTGTACATTTTTACTTTGAGGTCCTTCCTAGACCTCAAAATTTCTCTAATGTCTTGAAAATTCATATTTTGGCTATATTTTGCCCCTGTAAATTCTTTGTTCATGCATCATGCAAGTTGCATCAAAACACCACATAGGAAATTTCTATGGAATATTTGGCTTCTATGTGGGCTATTGCCTCCATTAATTCCTTCTTAGAAATAATGATGCACCCAGAGCCCTAAAACATGGTCACAAAGGAAACCGAGGATGTTATCTACGAAAATGAAGCTTCAAAGCCTTAAGCATTATGGAAAAGGTCTATAAGGCTTGACACATGCCCCTTATACAACTTATTTTACCTCCAAGTACCAGTATCCTAGGAACCATTAAGTGGTTTTATGCTAAGGGGATGAGTCTAAGGGCCCTACTATGGTTAGAAAGGAAAAAATTGGTCTTATGCCCTTAAAACAAGGTTTAAATAATAAAGCTTTTATTTTGAAACATGTCAAGGAAAGGCATTTTTAGAGGGTTATTATTCTAGGTAAAAATAACAAATTTGCTCATTAACGATAATGTGTATGCACTTTTATAACAAAAACTCATACATGGTTTTATAACTAAAATGTGCATGTGTTTTTATAATGCACACACATTCGAATGAATTAAAGAAAAAATGGGCATGAGTTGGATGAGTTGGCTACTTTGGTTTTACATTTGGAGTGATGAACTTGGTGGTTGGGGTTGCATGAACAAATACCCTCTCTTTTCCTTTTTTGTAGTGCCCTATCATTATCTCCAATACTGATAATTTTTTTAAATGTGGTCTACATATTCATTATTGATGAAACAACACAATAATAAAAAAAATAATTTCTAATTTTATTCCTTTTATTGTTATGTGTGCCATAATTCTAACATACTCATTTTTTCATTTTTCTAGTGCCCTATTATTATCTCCAATATTAATAAGGTTTTTAAATATGGTTTACATATTCATCATTGAAAAAACAACACACACATATCCAGTGAAGCATTCAATTACTAGGTTGAGCATTAACACTATCTTGGATTGGATTGGATGTGTAGGTCTTTTATTAATGTTAAAATCATCCAATCATCTAATCTAAGCTAGTGTTAATGTTGGACCTAGAAATTAATTAATTAATTATATATGTGTGTGTGTGCGCGCGCCCAAAACTAGTGGCACAAAAGAATTGTTATTATATACAATCATATAAATCTCATCATTTAGATACTAGATTGGCATCTAACATGAATAGATGGACTATATTTTAGAGGAAAAGTAACATATCTGTAGTAAAATCACTTTCCAACCCATACCAATAATGATTTCAATAATTAAAAAAAATTAACATAAAACTAGAATAAAAACTAAAATAAAATAACAATTTCATTGTAAACAAAGATCTTAAACATCCCAACTTAACATAATAGTCACTCATAATGACCACTATTATAACCTCCATAATGTACATACAGTAAAAGCCCAATGCTTTCTAAACATTGCTTCATCCATTTGTTTTTATATTAATTCATTGTTGTAAATGTAAAATTGAGTTTTTTTCATGCTATCTATATAAACATTGCTTCATCCATTTGTTTTTATATCTGTCCCTAATTGAAAATGTAAAAAAGTAGAAATGAATTTTTTTCTAAAAATTGCAATCGATATAAAAACTCATGAATCATATCTCAAATCTATCAATTTGACGAACACATATTAACCACAGTATGAACCATGCCCTAAAGCAGACTACAATAACTATCATAGCGATCGACCCTTTGGTTCAAAGCAGACTACAATAACTATCGTAGCGATCTACCCGTTGGTTTAGACTGAAGGACAACCTTGTATAAAGATAGCAGAACCACATTTTCCTATAAACAAATCACAATACAAGATAATTATCAAACAGATGGAGCAATTTGTCTTCGGTAGAAAGTCACGGGGCTTTCCTGAAAATACGCTCGCTTAGCTTCTAGAAAATACCATGGAGGTCTTTGCCTTCAATTGAATCCAATGCATCTCTCATGAGGATTATGAAGTCGCCTAAATACCTTGTCGCATTAAAAATGCAAATCACTCCTTTCTTTTCTCATGCCCACGTCTATAGGACCATGTTCATCACGATCCAGAATTTCGGTAGAAAAAATAAAATGATTTAAGCGTAATGAGGCACACATTTGTTTAATGGGAATGGTACAATTACATCATTATAATTTTGATATAATATTTTTACAAAAGGAAAGGAAGGGGGATTTCAACATTTTTAAAATTTGTTGGGACATTTAGATGGTGAAGAGTTTATCTATCAAACTTGTGATTCTAATAAATTCTTGTCATATTTTAGAGAAATTAGATGGGAAAATAAACCATAAAACTTTTCAAAAAGTAGCAATTAATGACTACTCTTTTGAGTAGTTTTTAAGTATCACTTTTTGGATAGCTTTTAAGTGCAATTTTCTGAAGTTTCTCATGGATTTCTGGCCATCAAAAAATTTGTAGCGAAATCTTGATTGGTGTTGTTTAAATAGGAATTTTGGCTGCATATATAGATTCAATACCCTCAAAAATCTCAAAAATCCTTCCCGCACTTTTACTATAAATAATTCACCTATAAAACTTGTGATTTCAGTGATTAAAAAAACAAAAAACAAAAAACTTATAAAAAAAAAAATAACACTTACAAAATACTCTAAAAATATCTAAATTGTTAATGTCAATGCTGTATATTGAATGACGCATCTTCTGACGGATACAGTGATTGAAGGTGACTTATCACCGGCATTTAGTCATAACACGTCATGAAATGCTGTATATATACATGAGAGGCATCTATATTGAATGACGCATCTTCTGACGTATACAGTGATTGAAGGTGACTTATCACCTACATTTAGTTAAATAACACGTCATGAAATGAATACAGTGAGTTATAACTTACGCATATCGCTCCGGTGGCGGTCAAAGCGCGGCCCAGCGGTATAGGAAGATAAAGACGTGACAGGCACACTGGGATAAGTTATGCCGTAGTGGTCCGTGGGACATCGGATCCGTGTGATTGAAACACTCCAAAACTCATTCCCGGAATCCCGTCGCTCCGGTGGGCCAACTCAGTCATTGAAACTCTCAAAACGCACCGATGCGCTTTCAAACAGTAACGTCCAATAATGTGCTCTCAAAACAGAAATGTCAATAGACAATGCATATAATCTTTCAGACATAAGAAACCCGAAGATTCGGACCACATTAGCCTGGAAAGAAAAGCATTGAACGAAAATAAAAGCTAACCTACTTCACAAACGAACAGGGTGTCGGCCATAAGATCATTCACTGTATCCGGCCCCAGCGTTGACTGGTATCACCTAATAGTTCCATCCGAGGTTATTGGTTTCGTCAGGATTAACGTTCGAGCTTGAGGGTGGGCATTCTGCTTTTATGTGGGGGACCCAACGGATTCCGGAACCTGTGGTTGACGAACTGACCTATGATTTGTGATGACAACTTTTATTTATTACCTGGAACGAATATTCATAACAACATCCCGTCCACGGTCCAGGGGAAGCTTTAATATAAAATATACTCCTCATCATGTGTAAAATATTTATTTCTAAGGCAAAGTAGTTAATGAGTGCGCCTTAAAAAGTGGGAAACTATAATGGAGACACATAATTGTGATCACAATTATCATTGTGTGTCCAGGAAAATCAACTTGCATTAGGAATCGGGACAAGTGATGGGTATGTCATTTTATTTTTTTAGCATTTCGAGTTTCTTAAGTTGTTTTCAAATAATTTTTGTGGATTTTTAAAAGAAATGGATGAAGTATTAACGTAATTTTCGCCAAATTGCAGCCAGCTAGACGATGTAGAGGTTTAAACCGCTGTTTCTCTTTTAAATGCTTAAGAAAAATAATTTGCGCGTCACATCGGTGTTCAACTAAAAATAGGTGAAGTGTTTAACTCGCCACGTGGGAATAGTTAAGGAGTTGTCTTTATTGATATGATTGATTGAAAAATTTACATCCACTCATGAAGCAAAGCGTTGTCGCAATTTGCCAATATTTATTTAGGTTCAATGGTAGACAGTAGGAGTCAAAGACGAGGTTGAAAACGATCACCAATCTGCATTATATGAATATACCTGGGATGCGAGCCAAGGGCAGGATTATATGATCAGAGATTTTGACATGTTTTTTGAAGGAGATTTTTCTGCGACATGCACATTCGAAACTGCCGGCTGCACGGAATCAACCCGACGTTATATTCTTTGGGCTCAGGGCAATGCCTACGGCAGAATTTTCGGAATTGTTGCAGACTTTTTGATTTATTAACGCCGTCTTAAGTTAAAATATGTAGTTATATAACGTTGAAACATGACCCTGATAATGGCCGGCACATGGTAACATTGATGTACAATATTAAAATTGTAATTTTAACACTTTCACAGAAAGGAATATGAAAGTCATTGAAGACTTTTGAATGGCACGGGTTGATAGAGATAATTGTTTCCCACGATTGTTCAGAATTGCACAAGTGAATGGTGGAAATGTATATTGCAAATTTACTGTGACCATTTGGTAGTGTCATTATAATCTTTGCTTAAAAAATATAGAGATATTAAGTAGAATTAATTAAATTTTAGAAATATATTTATTTTTTAAAGTTTATTTGTGTAATTGAAATTTTATAATTAAAATTTTTGGTAAGAGATGTTATTGAAAGGACAAGTTACATTTTAACAACTTATATTAGAGGTGTGGCATCATTTTTCGCATAAAATTTATGTACTTAAAAGACATGAAATCCAAAAGACTATTTACCTGGGTTGTTTAAGGAGAAGCTATGAATGTAAGAAGGAAGTTGAGACGAGCTACTATGTATTTTATTAGATATGGAATAAACATGATTTTTAAGGTATTTCAACTCATTTATCTTGTAATACTATAATAATTAGCAGCGAGAATTTTTTTATTTAGTAATATAACTAAAAATACGTTCACTAATATCAATGACAGATTGGTTTAAAATTATATTGCGCTTCTTTTATGGTTGTTCAAAGACATTTTATCATTTGGTCCATTGCATGACTAATTCATGATCAAGTACGTCACATTTTCATTATTTTTAAGAATATCCTGCTAACATTGTTTTAATCTTTTTAATAGGGATTTTAAAGCATAAAGGAGGCAACTTCAGATCCAACAATGACATTGTAACAAGGGAACACATGTCCAATTGCTAGAAATACTAAAGCAGGACACACACGAAACTAGTTGAGGTTCTAACATCTATGCCTTTGAATATACAATATTTTAAGGAAAAATAATCTCTTAAAATTAAACCCCCAAGACACCCATTTGTATCAGATGCAAAATCCATGCTTGCATCCTATCTCTCTTAATTGTTCCTCTCTGAAAAAATGCAGTAGTGAATAAAGAAGGGAGAAGAAGGATGTGAGGGGGGTGAGGGGGAATTATGGGGCATGCATGGAGTACAAGTAATGCCCCCTGTATTTTACAAGTCTCTCTTTCACTTGAGTGGGTCATCTTTTTATCTTGATATCTACTTTTTTATATCGGGATTCAATATAATGCAAAAATACTATGGATTCAAACTCTTCTATGTTGGTTATGTGTTATATTCTTTACATGACTAGCCCTAGGCGTTGTTACGTTGTGCTAGGGGATTTATAGGGGTGCTAGGGGACTCCTTCACTTGAGTGGGTCATCTTTTTATCTTGATATCTACTTCTTTATATGGGGATTCAATATAATGCAAAAATACTATGGATTCAAACTCTTCTATGTGGGTTATGTGTTATATTCTTTACATGACTAGCCCTAGGCGTTGTTACGTTGTGCTAGGGGATTTATAGGGGGGCAGTAGCCCCCTATATGGGGTTTGAGGTACTGCCCTGATTTTTCTTTAATGTGGACCCAAGGATGGTGGGTGGACCCACCCATGGTTTTGCACATGGTTTTTGTGCATGGCTTTGGGCACGATGGTTTTTCCCATGGTGTTTTGTAGATCCGATTAAGGAAATAGGTATAAAATATATTGTAACATTTAAAGGAACATAATGAAAAATCTATCTGGTTTTCTCAGTTTTGGATTCAAGGAGAAAAATATCCATGTATATTTTGTGTTCTTGCCATTCTCTCTCTCTCTCTCTCTCTCTCTCTCTCTCTATATATATATATATATATATATATATATATATATATATATATATATATATGTATGAATTCATTTGCAGGTAATTTTTGTACAGGTTAATACCTTCATTCTCCCACCATGAGGACTTGTCAATAGAGTCTCAACATTTGAAGGTTGGGAGGAAATTTATAAAGGAATTTCACCCTTACAATGATTAAGGAATTGCAAATCACCATGGTGCCATTAAATCATTCATTTAGTTGGATGGCTAGGCTTTGTAATACATCTAGAGGTTTTTCATAATTGTTTGTGGAAATCCATGACCCCTAAATATAGTTAATTACTTTTTTCCCTTCAAGTTCATGGTCAACACCCCTAGCTACTACCCTTATAGAGAAAAATTTATTTCTCAAAATTTATTTTATTTTCAAATATTTCTATATAATTAATAATTCATCAAAGTTTAATTGTTGTTGTAACAAACCTGGGTTAAAAGTTCATGTAATAAAGTTAATAAAGATAAAATAGGACCAAGGGCATGGGACACATATTCTAAGCCGAATGTTGGGCAAAAACTCCTAGTGGGTGTTCATTTGGTTTATTATGGCTAAGGAGATTGACAAAGGCATTAGCAAAAGCAAAGAGGCTTTAATTGGCATTTTATTTATTAAAATAAAGGAAGATAGGAGAGACGGGAGATGAAAGGTCACAAGCTTGCATGACGATGAAAATTGAAGGAAAAACAAAGGAAATTGAAGAAAATAGAGGCCTTAATGATAAAAAGGTTTCTAACGATCAGTTCATAGCTTTTGTTCGTTTACCATTTGTCAATTTTAACTTGGAGCTCTCTCTATTCTCTCATACTATTGCACACTTCAACATTATTAGATCACTGTAGCATTGGAGAAAGGAAATCAAAGGAAGGACAAGAAGAGAAAGGAAAGCAAGGGACAAGGAAACGTTGGATCGAGCAACTTCAGTAGGAATACTTGCACGTAACAAGTTGCATGTGTGATTTCCTAGTTGGTTTGTGAATGCATGCTACATGCATGTGTGTATTTGGTTATCTTGTTGTCATTGACATGGGTGGTTTCAGTCTTGCCTTGCCATTTTTGGATAACCATGGTGTGATGGGGTTCTTTTATTCAGTTGAGCTTTGGATTTTCAGATGGTTTTGGAACTAGGTGAGGTGGTCTCAGGAAAATTCCTATAGGGCTTGGGAATCTCTTAACCGATTTTGGCACGATTGCGGTAAAGCCTGAGGGTGGAGACAAGAAAAATCCTCAAGGTATTGGTGAAGGAACTATGAGGTATCCAAGCTTGTTTTGGGCCTAGTAATCTCTTGACCAATTTTGGCAGGATTGTGGTAAAGTCTGAGGGTGGAGGTGGTTTAATCTTCAAGAAGCCTTGGTTGTTTATGTCTTGGTTTGCTTATGTGAGCTCTTGACTGTTTTTGGAGGGATCGTGGGAGCATGAGGGTGGAGATTGTTTAATATCCAGGAAGCCCTAGTTGTTTTTGTCTTGATCCCTACATTCATGATTGGAATATGGCACGGGGGTGATTGGATGAAAGAAATATATGGTTCAGCTCAATCTATGGTTCAGCTCATGAGTACTTGTGCTTGGTATTATGTGGTTTTGAAGGTTATTCTATCATGGTTATTATTTTGGTTATATGCTAGTTACACACATGGTTCCACAACAAGTTCTAGTTATGGATCTTAATATATTTGATTTGTTGATGAATGGTTAATGAATGCAAGAGCTAACAGATGTGATTGCAACTATTATGAGAGGGATTAGACCTTCTTGATGATTCTCAGATAATTATCAGACCCCTATGCTCAAATATGTATTCATGGCCTATAGATTATATGTTCTCAATATGTTTGACAAAATGACTGTCATGGTTAGGCCTGGTTAAGTCAATTATTTGATTAATTTTGACATGAATGGTTTTATCCTAATGTTATTTATCATTCTGGAAATTCTCATTGAATTCTAGGTAGTGGTATGGAGGCTGACCTAGAATTTAGGATCAAAATATGTGATTGTGCGCTTTGAACTGGAGAGTTTAGGTTACAACCGCTACCTGGTAGGCTTATGAATATGATTGGAAGTCATCAACCGCATGGAGGCCTTATCATGCATGTGGTCGGTAGCCCAAGTCACTAGAAAAGCATTCCAACCCAGGGTTTGGGCACTGGAGTGGTTGTTTGGCATTAGGAGTAGTTGTTTGGCTCCTGGGTGTCTTGTAGTTCTGAGGAAGGTTAGTAAGGTTCTATTTTGTCCATTCTGCTTCCTTAACTATACTTAGGAGGTTGAGTCATGTCATAGTAGCCCTCAACTCATGTTAACCCCAAAAGGCCGGTGAAAGTGGGTAAATGTGGGAGGAGTTCGTTACAACTTAGTATGAGAGCATGGTTCAAATACTTGGACTGAATGGGAAAAATGTGTTTGTCATGCATGCATGTAAATTGTCTATATGGTTGTTATGCATGCATTGTTATGGTTATGGTTGTCATGCATGAGGTCATGGTATGTACTTATTATTATCATGCATGATGTCGATATATTGATATGATTATGTATATACATGTATCATGCTAATCTGGACTGATTTTGTAGATGAGATAGCCTTTAATGAACTTCACTGAGGTATGTTGATTGTGTTTATATTTGGTTTCTCTGACATGGTACGTTTGCAAAAAGTGGATTATAGTTCACGACACTCTCCTTATAGATCAGACGAGAAACCAAGAGAGGGGTACTCTCTTGACATAGTAGACACCTTGAGAAGTTTGAAGGCAAAAATCAGAAGTTGCAATGTAGATAGTGACAGGATCATTCAGTCACATGAAAGACTTGCCAGGGCACAAGAGAAACAATCAAAGGTCAATGCAATTATCCTTTAGAGTTTGTCAGAATTGTAGAGACATGGACAACCGCAAATTAGTTATGGACATGAGGATAGAACTAATGGGGCATATGGTAGTAGGTCTCATGGTGGGCAAATGTTAGATAAGATGACACAGTCAGAGATGGAAAGTTCATGGATACACCTAATAAGAGAGGCAACAGATATGGGTTCTACTCTACTTTTGGTTTAGACAGGTATCATGGTCATCATTGCTATCATCCTTATAGGGGAGTGACAGTGAATATTGATCTCAAACACATAAGTGCGAATTGAGGTTTTGAAGACGAGGTTGAAAATGATTACCAATATGCATTATGTGAATATACTTGGGATGCGAGCCAGGGGCGAGATTATATGATCATATATTTTGTCAACCAAGACATGTTTTTTGAAGGATATTTTTCTACGATATGGACATTGGAAATTGCTGGCAGCACGTAATCAACTTAACGTTACATTCTTTGGACTCAGGGAAATGCCTATAGCAGAATTTTCAAAATTGCTACAGATTTTTATGATATATTGATTATAGCAATGATCTTAAGCCACCTTTGATTTATCTACACAACCATAAGTTAAAATATGTAGTTATATAGTGTTAAAACATGGCCCTCATGAGGAGCACATGATAACATTGATATACAATATTAAAATTTTAATTTTAACACTTTCATATTCTTGAATGGGAGGCTGATAGAGATAATTTTACGAAATGGGGAAGCATCATATGTCTGACCATTTAGTAGTGTCACCCTAAATAAATAAAATAAAATATTATAAATAAAAAGAGATTTAGTAAAATTAATTAAAATTTTAAAATATATTTATTTTTCAAAGTTTATTAAGTGGTTGCAATTTAATAATTAATAATTTTGGTAATAGATGTTATTGAAAGGACATGCTTACATGGAATTCACATGTGTTTAAAAAAATAAAATTCTTTAAATTAAAAAAAATCTCATATATAGATATATATATGACATGTGTTTTAAAAAAAATAATATTCTTTAAATTAAAAAATTCTCTCTCTCACACACACACAGATATATATATATATATATATATATATATATATATATATATATATATATATATATAGTTTTACTTACAAGTATTATAAATATAGTCTCATCACTCTGAGTGCTTGCATTATTGTTTGTTAATATTACAACCTAAGACAATGGAGATGACAAATGTAGTGGTTGCTTTACAATGAAATTTTTTCAAGAATCTTGGGAGAGAACCCATGGAGCAAAACCCTTGAACATGTAGTTAGACTAAGTTGTTTAATTATATGTAATTGTTTAAAAATTATAATTATAATTTATGTGATGGCAAAGAAAAGGGTAGATAATGGTGCTTTAGCATGAATTTTTTTTAAGAATCTTGGCAGAAACTCTTAGTAGAAAACCCTTGAACATGTAGCTAAATTAGGTTATTTTATATGTAACTGTTTAAGGATTATATTTTGAATTTATGTTATGACAAAGAAAACGGTAAATAATGGTTGATTATGCAAGAAAGAAGAACTAGTTATTAAGTATAAGACGTTAAACACATTACATATTTGTGATTATAGTTACAGAACATTTGAATTACAAAAATTAACTTGTAAAAAGTTTAGTAAATTTTATTTTTGATGATGCCAAAAAAAACCAGAATATACACTCCATAATTTTTATTATTAAATAACAACAAACTATAGCTTTAAAGTTTAAACATTACTAAAAAATAAATTTTATTTGTGTTTAGTATATAGATTATTTTTTAAAAATATTCAAAATTTTAATAATTTTACATAATTTAAATACAGAAAAATTTAATAATAATATTAAAATTTAATTATTATTATAAAATATAAATTTTGATTATTTTCTTAAATAAAAAATAAAACTATTTGTAATTTTTTTTTAAATTAAAAATTAAATTATTTATACAGACTTAAATTTTATATATTTTCCAATATTTATTTTTCATACTAATTTATTATAATTTATATTGATATGCTAAATTAACAATAACTAAAATTATACTGTAAACTAGTAAAGTATAACAAAATTTACATATTAATTCTATAATTTTATTTATGGGAATTTTAATTATGAGTTGTTTTTTAGCATGATGAAAATTAATTAAAACACAGAATTGTAAAATTTCTTCTTTACTTAAAACTATAATATTCCTTTATTAATATTATTTTCCAAACTATAACAGGGTAACTTTACAGAAATGCAATTTCTTAGTTCGAATATTTCTTCTCTTTCAAATGCCTGATAGCCTGAATCCTATTTACGTTAAAAAATTCAAGTATTATTATATTGGTATGCCTAATGATCTACCTGGTCAAACGATAATAATATTAAAAAATTCAACGCTTAAACTATAATGTTTCATTGCTAAGGCGAAATATATTAGTGCTGCAAGGGTGAGTTATAAAGCATCTCACCAACAAAAATAACACAGGATTGTTTTTAGATTTGAGGATTAACCCAAATTTGCGGTACATAATTTCACCATATTTTTAGTCCCTGCCATTTGGCAATGGCCAGGGACTATAGTAATCGGAAACGATGTACTTAACATTAGTTCACCTGCTTGAACGCGCCTGTTTATTGAGTATAAACAAAGTTTTTTAGTTCATAGTGATTTATGGTCTTATTTGGCCTCTTCCTGAGGCAGAGGCGCTGAAATCATATATTATCTCGCATTTGTCTGGTTCTTTCTCATTCATTTTTCGGAGCTGTTGATTAATGCTAACATTAATCTAGCAGTAACTGCTAGCTCCCTGATATTGTTTATGCAGGACCGATGGGCTTTCTTTGAAGTTGCCAGCAAATTGCCTCTGAAATTGCCACTGTTGCAATGTGTCACTCTGCATGCTGCTGTGGTGTCTACAGAACAGATGCTCTGCATGTTGTTGTGGTGTCTACGGAACAGATGTTGCTGAGGGGAGAACCGAAGGGTAGGGAGGAGACATGAGATCGCTAGTTGAATAAAAACAGGAATAAAAACAGATACATGAGATTGCTGTGAATAAAAACAGATACATGACATTGCTGGTATGTTGGTTGAATACCAGGGATAAAAACACAGACAAAAGATTGCTAGTTGAATACCCGGAACCATGATGTTCTTCAGCAATTCAGCAACCCCGGACACCAGACCACTGGAGGCAAAAGAATCCCTGCACGACCTGCAAAAAATATACAATCTACAGAAAGCAGGAGGGCGGAATGGAAATGCCGAGAAGAATCATTGGATGCATGGGAGGATGCACATGCCTTCAAGGATCAGGACGCAGAAGAGCACTAATGGCAGGGACACCTTTGACCCATAGGATCTCCCACCGAACAGAATCCCTGCACGGCCTACAAAAAATATACAATCTACAGAAAGCAGGAGGGCGGAATGGAAATGCCGAGAAGAATCATTGGATGCATGGGAGGATGCACATGCCTACAGGGATCAGGACGCAGAAGAGCACTAATGGCAGGGACACCTTTGACCCATAGGATCTCCCACCGAACAGGATCTTCCAAAAAAAACGAAGCATTGTGAGGGCGTAGTAACCCGAACCTCAAACCAACACAGGTGAACTAGTTCTTAGTATACTAGGACGCTTGAGAGAAACACGTGCACCTGGAACTTTTCCGCCTGGGCGTAGAATGACGCTTTGCACATCCCTACGCATTATCTGAGGCAGACTGCGAGCGGATCAAATCCACCCAACCACAGAGAAATTTCTAAGCATTGAATCACGCTATATCGCCATTTTAACCCTTCTCGGGTTTCAATCTTCCTGCTCGGGTTTCAATCAACCACAGAGAAATTTCTAAGCATGGAGCGAGGGAAACGCGTGCACCTGGAACTTTTCCGCTTGAGCGTAGAACGACGCTTTGCACATCCCTACGCATTATCAGAGGCAGACTGCGAGTGGATCAAATCCACCCAACGACAGAGAAATTTCTAAGCATTGGAAGGCAGACTGCGAGCGGATTACTGGGCGAAGTAAGCAACAACCCTCCTAAGGAGAAGAGAACAACACTCATTACCACCAGCAAGAGCTAGGCTCAGAGACTCTGCTTACTCTACTTGGTAGGACACAAAAGCACCACGTAGAAGCAGAGGTTGTCTGCAGAACCTTTTCCCCATAGGATAAGACCTATGAAACCTAACCTGCAATCCTTCTGCGATTTTCACGTTTTCGGATGATAGTGGGGGTTCTGTAACTGTATGCAAGCATATCTTGAATCACGCTATATCCATGCTATATCGCCATTTTAACCCTTCTTGGGTTTCAATCTTCCTGCTCGGGTTTCAATCTGCCTGATCACAGATGTTAGCCTGATGCAACCTTAGGTGACCTGCTTTAGAGCTTGCATGCTATGTTAAAGAGACAGAGGTGTAAGCTTGCATGTTATGCTATGGAGAGAGAGGTGTTAGGCACATGGCCCTCATGTAGGGCCCACAAGGTGGATAAATGTTACGATTTTCATTTTTATTTTTATTGAAATCGATTGATTTTCTTATTTTTATTTTAAATTTGAAATTTCATGGTGCATTGTCATTTCTCAGTTGATCGAGTTTAAAAGCTGCAAGGGATTTCATCATACGCCACAGTTTCCTCTCTGGTGTGTCTTGCATCTGATCAGGTATTTTTGCGAAACTAATCGATTTGCGTTTGCCCGTTTATCACAGAAAGCATGGTGTTTTCATCTATTTTAAATTCCCTGATTTCTTGTTCAACATCTGACCATTTCCCTCAGATTGGATTTGGGATGTCTCTGAAGCTGCTGCATACTGTGCCATGGAGCATTTGCTTGATTAAAGGAAAATTGGGCTTATGAATTCTCTAATAGAATTTTGACAGTAGTCATGAGTTATATTGTTGCAGGGCTTTAAATATGCTGAGTTTGCTGTTTTCTGTGTGTGCTGGAATTGGAATTTGCATTCTGCATGTTTGTGGGATTCAAGTGGTTTCATGCCCATATGGTGCAGGTGGGGCGAAAAATTGACCTGGTCTATGGTGGGGGGAGCGTGGGGCTCATGGGATTGGTCTCTCGGACTGTTCATGATGGTGGCTGCCATGTTCTTGGGTAAGAGATAAATTGCTTGTTGGGTTTAGTTCTTCTGATCTTTCTGCCCTTTCATAAGAAGGGGCCTATGGCTATCCAGATCATTACAGTGTTATCTGTTTCAATTCTGGTTCCTAGGAGTAAAATTAATTTTTACAATAGCATTGATGTTGCTGAACTGACAAAAATTGGCATCTCCTGTAATGACGAGATAATGTGGTTATCTGTGTTTACTTCGTTTTCAATAATTAATTTATTCAATTAACCATAAACATATCGCTGTTTTGTTCTGGCAGGGTTATTCCAACCGCACTAATCCCTCACGAGGTACCATTTATTTCTATGCTGTATTTACAGTACAACATAATGATTCTTTTTACTTTCCTGTTTTTCTCTTCCCCATTTCTTTCACTTTTTTGCAAAATTTGGGGTAGTTTAACAGTACATGTAACAGCTCAGTGTTCTTTACAACGATCTTGAATACTTTCAATATAATTAGTACACAATTGGAGAATGTTCAAATGCAATTCTAATATCATATTAGAGTGTCTTCTTCCCAATTTATATGTTTACATTTCCTTGTAGTCTTTCTGCCCTTACGAATGTTATGTTTTTAGGATTGCAAAAGGCCGAGAGTCTAACAATCTGGAGGTTATACTCTTTACATTTGCCTGGGTTATGGTTTAATTAAAAGTGAAAACACAGGAAATGCAGGTTGGTTAGGGGTTTCAGAAACTTGGTGGCACATTAAGGTTTTTGAGGAATAGAAAGTCAATGCAACTTCCACGTTGAAGTCCAGTGTAGATGCAGTAATAACAAAGAGCCTCTTAGGACCTCTCAAGATGGGATGCAGAGGAAATACTTCAAACCAAAATCAGATATCTAATCCTTATTCAGGCCCAAGTTTACTCTCATTCGGTAACTAAAATAGTTATAGAAGCTTAGTAATTCGTCTTGAAAATTGTAATTCTACATTTAGATAGCATTACGACGAAGTCTTAAAAATATAGCCCCGATGTTCATTAAGGAGTTCAGAAAGAAAGTGCCACAGCATTTACAGAACGTCCATGGACACTGGTATACAGGGATTGCATTTCTGATTCATCGGACGAGACAATTTCAAGTAAGTAGTGCTTGCATTCAATAGTTAATTTCATGTTTAATAATTCTAATTTATCGACTGTCTTTCTATGAGCGACTTTGATCCTTTGGTTGCTGAGAGGTGGTTTTGGGTTGTTAGTGAAAGCATGGGTGCCTAATAAGCATGGAGTAATGCTTCATCCTGGAGCTTCACCAGCTCCAAATTTGTATAAATTAGCACAGGTTCATCAAAACCCAGGTCTGGCATGCACCTTTGAGGCTATGAAGCTCATAAGTTGATGCCTATGGATATATCCTCAAGGTTCACAACCTCGAAGGTGAATATCAGACATGGGTTTGGGTTGGATTGTGCAAATTCAATGCACCCAATGCACTTTTACAAAGACAAACATGAAGAGTTGATGCATCACACCTTGAATAAGCCCATGTCCTTGATATAAGGGTAGGCTTTCTTTGACAAGTAGTTTTGGGCTAAATTGGAAGCTAATTCATGTGGTGGTGCTACTGCATAATTTTTAGTTTGATTTTCAGCTGGCTTTATCAACTCTGTCGTTATTAGGCAGTGGCAATTTTCTGGCAGTTTCTTGGGTACTGAGCCAGTTAGGAACTTTTTGTCATTCTGGTTCATCCAGCTATGATTTTGGTCAGAGTGGTTCCAGTGAACTGGGACACTCCAAATAACATCTTCCAATCAAGGGCGAGGAGATTAGTTCGTCTTTGCCTTCCTTGAACAGAAGTCAGGCCCTACCCATGTTGTGTATTGCCTAGGTCTTTTTTGTAGAATATGGAACCCTTAGAAAGACCAAGGGTTTTGTCTATTGGGGCGTTTACATGGCTGAACTTCATTAAATGTCACAAATGGGGTTCTCGAATCTAAACCCCTTTTGTGTGCATAACAGTAGGCAAGATTACAAGACTTTGAATCCAGAAATAACTCGAAAAAAAAGTCGTTAATATAGGTCATACTACTTGGTACAAAACACCATAGGTTCTAGATCTCTGACAGGCCTGGCGGTTGTTCGTTGTGAAATTTTGCGAAAAACAAGCAAAAATACTGTTTGCTTTCCTATGTATTTATGGACAGATGATCAAGTGTCACTTGTGAGATGTGCAAGTGGAACTTGCTGAGTCAATCTCACTTCTGTTGAATTGTGAGTTCAAGGCAGACTCAGAAGAGCTGGCTTCGCTTGGTTTTCTCAAAGAGCAGGGTTGACTCAGATTGGAAGAGTCGGGTATCACAGAAAGCAGGGTGTTTTCATCTATTTTAAATTCCCTGATTTCTTGTTCAACATCTGACCATTTTCCTCAGATTGGATTTGGGATGTCTCTGAAGCTGCCGCTTCCATTCTATTAAGTGTTTCAGTATGTTTGCTAGCAGCCACCTACATCTGTTAGTTTTATTATTGTAATATTTCTGGCTTGCTCCCAAGCCTAGTATTTCAATTTTAGGTGCATATGTTGTTGGTTATTTAACAGGTCAGAATTATTATCCAGTGCTTGATTTGAACGTTCATTTGTTGTAAGTGGCACTCCTCGGTCTTGAGTCTGCACTTCGGTATGATTTTCGAGCCCTTGATTTGAGCCTTCATTTCTAGAAACTAATATTCCCTTGTCCTGGGAAAGCACTTTTTGTCTCTCTCTGTATTCTTCCATTTCACTTTTGTACCTTTCTTTATCCTTCAATCCAAGCTCCTGGTAAACCTGCATCTATCAGAGATTATCAGCACAACATACCAAGAAAGACAAAACTCATTTATTTTTAGTTTGTTACCGGCAACAATGAAGACTAACTAAATAGCCACAAAAACGAAATTCACTTGTATCTTACAACTTTCGCTTCATCAGTCAGTTTATTCCACGAGTCTCCAATCATTTTGCTGATCTCCCTATCCTTGCCCGGATGCAATGCTTTCAATTTTGTATGTTGCTCAGCAAAGAAAAAATTGTAACCACTCCTATTTGGCTTAGGATGGTCGTGATCCCTCTTTTTCATTTCATCCTTCCTCCTACGACGTCGACGAGGAGGAACCCCTGAAGCTGTATCCCCATTATCAGAATTGTTCATGCAACTAGGTGCTTGCAAAAATTTTTCTCCAGAAAACCCTGCCGGCATCTCATACAAAACCCCTCTTAATTTCTCCGAACCAACCATCACAGTGATAAGATAAGCATTCTCAAATTTCCCATCAATAACTCCAGTCACGGGATGACCCATGGATGACATAGGATCAACTGCCAATAAAGAAAAAGGAAGGATATCTTAGCAGATATCACCAAGTCAAGGATCAAGCATAGTTAATCTAACAAGCATACCTAACAAATTGCAAGATCAAGTTATCAAGTCAGAGAGCACTTCAAATTCTGTTGAAGAATGATGGTGCTGAGGTCAGGTGGAAACCTCTCTTTCTTTTCTTAAGCGGAGGTTTAGCTTCAACAGAGGGTGTAATGGCAGGTTCATTAATATTCTTCTAGTGAGACACAGGACTTGGAGCAGGCAAAGCAGCTGAAAAATACAACAGAAAATATTAGGATACCTTCAGCACATGTGGTAGGCAACAAGAAGACATGAGAAACAGAGCTGAATCTATAATCACTAGAGCTATTCTCAGTATTGTTTGTTTCTGTTATGCTTGTCAGATTAGATTGCAGTTACTAGTGCTTTTGTTTTTCTGCTGTTGTGTTTTAATCGAGATGGCCATGTTTCGTAACAGGTACTTGCCTCTCCCACATGGAGTGCTGGAGATCATTGCAGCAATGGCGTTTTTTGCAGAGTATCTCCTGTTTAACTTTCATTCTACAAGCCATGCTGGTCTTGAAGGCCGCTATCACCAAATTCTAGTGCTGCTTGTGGGTCTCTGTATTATTTCAGCAGTATTGGCAGCAGCATTTCCCAAGAGCTTTGTGGTAGATTTATTAGGTGGCATTACATTTACATTGCAGGGTATTTGGTTTTATCAGGTTGCATTTACTTTGTATGGCCCTATGATGCCAACTGGTTGCGGCATCAAGGATCATGAAATAGCAATAGTGTTATCAGTACTAACGATGGTCTTATTTCAATTTGGATTTGTGGCATCTCGTTGTGGCCATCCAAGTTTATATCACTCCAACAATGAATCACAAGACAAAAGGTTCAATCAAAACGGTATGGCTTTACATATTTAAACCTTCAGAATCTCGTCTTGGGGGCTAACCTGCTCAAAGATGAATCTCTGATGTCAGGTTTGTAAAAGGCCACCCATGCATATGCCATTCCCCAAGAAATAGTATCTGAATTTTATTTCAACCAGCTGAACTCAGCTGTGAGGGTTATACCTGTTTGTATAAGGTTAATGCCTGGGATACCTCATTCATTCTTTTCATCAGCAAATTCAAAATTTTCAACTGCAGATATTGTAATTACTGGAGGTGACTGCTAATGCTAATGTGCCTGCTTGAATTTTAAGCCTTTTGTGTTGGATTGTTCAATTATCAATTAACCATTAATGTGTATCGAGGTTATCTGTGTGTGTATGATTTTTTAACTATGTTTCTTAGCTTTTCTTACATTTTTGGTTGTGAAGATAAGATGTTAGAATCAGATCAGTATGTTTTCAAAAGGGTAACAAGTAATCTTGAAGTTGTCAAGCTTTACAAATTTACTTCTTTGTATATAAGGGAGTCTAATTCTTGCAAGCTAGCATTCATTGCAAATTTAATTACTGAAAGATTGCAGTCTTCGGTCCACGCTTGCAACCTGTATCTCATGTCAAATATGATGAAATGAAAATCAAGGCCATGGTTGCAGCCTTGTTCTGTTTCTAGTAACCTCGTTGACAAGGCTGGACCTCAGCTTCAACTCACTTTTTGCGCCCATACCGACAACTCTTACAGACCTCCCTCATCTTGCTATTTTGGACGTCAGGAACAATAGTCTCTCCGGAAAGACTCCTCAAGATGACATGTTCCTTATGCCCTGCACATCTACGATTAACAATATTATCTAACATTTGTTTTGTTCAAATCACACATTTACACAAGGGGCAAAAATTGTATGGCCTTGGCTCAACAGTGATATATCTTCATTTTGTTGTTTACTTGGGACCTTATAGGATTACTAGTAGCACAAACCTATTTAAAACCGGGTCTGAGGGTTTGATATTTTGACTTTGTACATCACAAGTTCCACAGTTTGATAGGTCAGCCATAATTGGGTTTGTGCTAGTGTCCCTATTCAATGCCACTAATATACAATCTAGATTCAATGCATCCTTACATGTACAGTCAATAACACAAAAACAGAGTTAGTAGAACACCTCGCCCTCAATTTGATGCATCTTCAAGCTTCGCAACTTCAAGGCTTTGCATATCACATCAGAGTTTTCCAAGTTCGGCTTTGCCCACGATTTAACAACACTTCCAGCACTATGAACATGAGACGCTTCCTAAATTTTCTAACAAAATCCCCTACATGAGACGCTTCCTAATTTTTCTAACAAAATCCCCTATGCAGGGACTAGCTGCCATGCAACCATCCTTGTTAAGTAAGTATCTTTGTAAATGTGTAAAATTGAAATTTCAAGTAAGTATCCTTGTAAATGTGTAAGATTGAAATTTCAAAAAATGTGTTGTGCAATAATTTGCTAGAATTTATTATTATTATTATTAAAAATGTGTTCAGTAATAAGTAAGAAGGATAGGAAAGAGACGATTAAAATATAATTATATATTAATTTTCATTTGTAATTTTGTGTTCATAAGAGGCATTAGCCATTAGAGTTCTTTGTGGATATATTTTTTAATTAAGCGTTAATGGTACCCAATAAGCCACATGGAGACACGCCATAACATTTAATAGTATAAAACCAGGTTTAGGATGCCATAGCAATGAATTTTTAAAGAAAGAAATAATTCGACCCACAGAGAAAATTCATCTTATATTATAAATCATATAAGCTAAACTTAGTTGAACAACCAATGAATGTGCAATATTCTATCACTACATAATGGACAATATATCACTTCCACACAATGGAATATGGAATGGTGACATATTGGATAGAAGAAAACGAGGCTCTATCTATTCATATTCGGGTTCGTATGAGAGATGCCTTTTTTCGTTATAGCTGATAAAAACTGTTACTTAGGACGGTGCATATGTATCTATTCATATTCGGGTTTCTATGAGAGATGCCTTTTTTCGTTACAGCTGATAAAAACCGTTACTTAGGACGGTGTATATGTAGAAAGCCTTTTCTTTTGTCTTTACTCGTAATAGTTATTAACTAAGTTATTCCATAGTACAGATAGTCGCACGTAATGACAGATCAAGGCCGTATTATTAAGAGCTTGGGGTAAGAATAGGTTCTGTTCTGGAAATAATATTTCAAAGCCTTCATATGTTCCCCATTACTTGTATGCACAAGACTACATAACTTTGATCATGAGAATCAGTTTCCAATCACATAACTTCATAATAATTTTGTAAAGCTTCCACATATTCCCCTTCCAATTGAGCTGACATTTGTTACGGTCATTCATTCCATTGAAATGATCTCCGCTTCAAAACTGTACATGAGATTCCCACCTCATACGACTCTTCCTTTCTTTACAGTAGGTAATATGGAGAGTAATCCGTGGAATTGAAAAAAAAATTGTGACCCAATATTATGAATTAACGGGGGCTAGTGTATTTCCAATGAGTCTCTAGCCATCCTTCTTGCAGAGATTCTTTTATTTGCTAAAAAAAAATTCCATCGACAGTTTGGACAACTCATTGTTGTGGCTTGCAGGCTTTACGAATTTTCAGTGCAACAGTTTCTTGATCTTCCCAAAACATGATCGGTTCGAGGCAGTGAGAGAGACTAGATTCATCCTTCATTTTATCTTGAGAGGAACTTTCGCCCTCGCCATCTAGATACTATAATGATTTTTGTTTTTATTTTTATTTTGGTGGTATTATTAATTTAATTTAATTTTAGGTAATATAATTATAATTTATTTAAATATAGTTTAGTTTTAGTTTATTTTGATTACAATATGTCAACTATGATTGTCATGAAAATTAGAGTTCACACCATGACGAAATTTCATGGGTGACATGGGATACATATCAATGTCAAGAAAGCTAAAATAAAACACAAATTTTTAATCCAATCAAATGGCAATTTTTTTTTTTTTTTTAAATAAAAATAAAAATACTTTAATTATTTATAAATTTAGACATTAGAAGTTGTCATGGTCAATGCTAAACTAATAATGGTCAACATGCAAATGAATTGTTAGTGTGGTGCCTTGGCAAGAACTCATAAGAAATTTTGATATCAAGTTTTAAATTTATTTCAACATAATTAAAACAATAAATAAATAAAATTGATATAATTTGTATTTTCAAATTCCAATTAGATACGTAAATAAACCATTTTAATATATTAATATATATATATATATATATATATATATATATATAAACTAGTTTGTTTTAATATCAACTTTTGAAAAAACATAAACATACATATCTATATATATGAAGTGATTGTAATAAAATATTTTAATGTGAAAAGAAAAGAAGTAATTGAAAATAAAAAGATTGAAAGTAATATTGAAATGTATTTACAAATGTATTAGTATAAAATGTTAGGTCCCTATAATATACTAGAATTATAGGACCTAACATAAAAATAAGTTTTAATGTGGAGAATGTAATACATAAATAAAATATAGCAATATTCATGTGAACTAAATTATTTCAATGTCAAAAAATATATATTATATATGGTTTATAATAATAAAATGTGTATATATTATATAAATTAATTGAAAAATTAAATTCTTATTGTTATAACATTTCAAGTATCATTATTTTACATTTCAACACTTTTATTAATGATTAATTTCGAATGGAGCAAATATTTGTTGGAAATAAAAAAAAAAAAAAAAAAAAATATATATATATATATATATATATATAGAGAGAGAGAGAGAGAGAGAGAGAGAGAGAGAGAGATTCATCTTAACCATCATATACCAAGTCCATAGAGGGATGCAATCTTTGGAAGCGCATTTTTTAAAATTTTTGCACTATAAAAAGGGTTCGCACCTCAAGAAATTCTCAGCTCTTCCTAAATCTATGACTAAGATGGATCTATACCAATATCAGATAAGTGAAATCATGTTTCACAATACTTAAAAAAACATGAAATCCTAAAAACTAATCATATAGGTTGTTTAAAAAAAAAGCTATGAATATAAGAAATTTTTTTAGATTAGCTACTATACACTCTATTAAAAATTAGATAAAAATGTCTTTTCCAACTATCTCAACTCACTTATTTTGTAATAATATAATAAGGCTTGAGACTTCTTTATTTAGAAACATAAACTCAAAATATGTTCACCAATATCAACGTAATGTGTTCACCAATATCAACGTCACATTGGTTTGAATTATATTGTGCTCCCTTATTATTAGTCCCTACCTGGGACTAATAGCGATCGATCGATCGTTGACCATACATTAACCGGTCCTTTGACCAAAAAAATTTGTGCACTATAAAAGTTTAACCAAAGTTTATTTCTGCAAATATCGGTGTAAGAAATTTATAACCAAAGTTGCAAATTGGAGGTCTTATTGCACACTTCACGTGCCCCGATGTTAAAATGAAATTCCGGTGTAATCTTTTTACCCAAACTTTTCATTTGAAAAATTATCCACAATGAATTATCCGGTGTAATAGCTTTATCCAAAGTTTCCAAGCATGAGGTTTTTCAAACTTTGGTTAAAAGTTTTTTTCCAATCTAGAATGTTTGCAACCATTCAATAAATGCGCATGAGGGTTTTCAAACTTTGGATACAGGATTTTTTCGATGCAGTAAGTTATGCAACCTCGCAATAAGACCTTTTGTATACAGGATTTTTTCGATGCAGTAAGTTATGCAACCTCGCAATAAGACCTTCAAATTCAAACTTTGCATAAAAGTAGTTTTGGGATATAAAACATTGGTTAAATAGAGCATATCCACAACACGAATTTTGCATGGCAGTAGCCACTTGTCTTCAGTTAGCCACTTGTCTTCCGTTGTTCTTCAATTCTAAATGCTATATGGCAGCGTGCTCGCCCTTTTGCAGATTTCTCAAATACTATATGGCAGTCGGCATACCTGTCTTTCCCTTCCCCTTTTTCATTTTGCTGCAGGAGGCATTAGCATTTTTGCATTTTGCTATAGGAGGCATTAGCTTGGCTCCTTCAGAAGTCTGGAGAAATCTGCTTCTTCTGAAGTCTGAACAAAGCTGCAAAGCAGTCTCAAACATATCATTCACAGGTGCGCATACTTAAATTATTCACAGGATTCACAATCTTAAATCTATGCCCATTCTATTCATTGTCATCGTTTATCTGAAAACTTTAAAATATTAGTGTTCGCTTCTATCAAAAGGGATCCGACGAGTGTCTCTGTTTGCAAAAGATTATGAGTCTAAATATTTCTGGATTGGGAAGTACCAACGGTGAAAACGAAATGTATATATATCTGTATCTGTTTCTGCATAATCACAACAAAATATATAAATTTGGCATTTTATAATGATATGTATTATAGATTCAGTGCGTTCAATTGATTTTGTTCCCTAATAATTAAATATTAAAATTTATAATTAAATTTTAGTAATTTTCAAAATATCATAAAAATAAGCATCTAGGACTAAGATACCTGGAAAAGTTGAAAATATCTGTAAATTTCTTTTACTTCAAAAAGGATATGAATATAAGGCCTGCGTAGCTGCTACTCCATCTATCTCTATCTCGCCTTATTGTTTTTTATATATATCTACACTGACTTTATCAGAATTTGGAATGCTGATAAACTTCTCTGCCATTTTCTTTCTGATCCCCTTTGCATAATGTTGTCTGTCGCCCCCTTAATCCCACCATTTTCTTAGCGAGGAACTACTACCCGCAAGATAGTGGACGGGTCAATCTACACCAGGTAAATATCAGTAAAATTGTATTATTATTAAATGTATCCAAAGCGCTGCCTAAAAGGGTTTATGGATAGACACCGAACTAACGTTTACTAATGGTTTTGAATGCCATGTATTTAGAGGAATTTTTTTATTAATGGTTTTGAATGAAAGCATGTATCAGAATTAACAAGGAAAATACAACTCGTCTGCAACCTGAATTTGTTCCTCCAGCTTTCTTTCTTCAGTGGTCAGCACCGACTTGATCTTTGCTTGCAATTTTCAATTCTGGTCTTGAAGGGCTTGGAATGCCTTTTGCAAATGTGCAATCTTTTATGTCGCAGAGATTGGTAGGTCTGTCTCTACGGGGCCTTTCGGAACGACTAAGTCAAAATCCTCAACTGCAGAAGCTAAAGACTCATAAATTTAAAATTGAGGGTTTCAATCTCCAATAATTTCAAATATCAATCTCTGAATGTCCAAAAAATTACGCTTTGGGTCTTTCTTTACAGCTAATTTTACTGTTATTTTCATTATCGATATCTGGTTTTGTATAAATTCACTACATAAGGGATTGAGGGAATTAGAAGGGTCTTTCTTTACAGCTAATTTTACTATTATTTTCATTATCGATATCTGGTTTTGTATAAATTCACTACATAAGGGATTGAGGGAATTAGAAATGAGAACCTGGATACTAGCTGAGGCTTGAAAAAAGATCTTTGTCCGCCAAGAAAAACAACAACGTGACTTGATCCTTGTCATTGTTAGCCTGGATGGATTCAAAGGCGGTGGAGAAATTTTCAGGAGTTGCATCAATCTAAGTAAAATCCATGGTTTCTTCCCTATCTGCAATATTCCCACCCAAACATTTCGGGAGGTTTCTGTTAGCATGTCGTATTACTTACTCTTATTGACGCGCTAATGTTTTGGTTATCTGGTTTATATGGTTCATAGTAGCTTTATCAAATCTTTTGAAAGGTGGCCGTTCACGGTTTAAGCAGGTTTTCCATGCAACAGGGAACGTGGCTTGCATCCAAGCCCATATGTCATCCAAATTTTTTTTAGTATCATTTAAATATTGAGTCGAACCTAGAAATTGGTAAATTTTTTATTATAGCTTTTAGCATATATACCGATATGAGTGCTCAAGTTCCATGGTAAAACCAATGTTCATGCAAATTTACCAACATAGCAAAGAAAGTCGAAACGAAATTCAGACCAACTTTAAAGAAAAATATGTTAAATTATTTGGTTTGCTTAGTCATGTTTTCCCCGCTCAGCCTAGTAGACTACATCATTTACAAGATAGATATGTTTATTTGCAAATAGTCTATTTACAAAATGGATATATGCAACAAATTTTACAATAAATTTGATTGGCTGTAAGAGTTTCATTTGCCCGATCAATGAAAACCCAGAAGGAAACAAAAGCCCATCTATGAGCAGTTTCGGAGCATCTTCAAAATGACATTGTTTTATTGAAAAAGTGCGAAAATGCCATCAGTTTTAATGTTTTCCAGAAACTCAAATATGCTTCCCAAATCCACCAGCTAGAGAAATAGATTCTTGACTTCATTCAGTATCAAATTCCTCTCCAATTAAGTCTTGAGGTTATGAATCTCGTAACAAAGTTGAAGAGCCTTCGCTCACTGTGCCAATTGGGGTTGGTGGATCAGAGAAAAGTAAATGAGATAGTCGTGCCCGGGCTAACCAACCACCAGTGTTAATCCATATTGTTGTTTCAGCAGCTCAGCCTTGCATATTTCACTTCCAATTAAGCTGCCATGCAGCAACACTCGTTACATATTGACTTAAAATTATTATGGTTAATTTTACATAAATTGTTATTATTTAACGGGCATTTTATTTGTTATAGGGTATCTTGGGGTATATGATGTTTAGAATTTTTTTTTAATGACCGTCTCTCTCAATGTGTTTGGAAGTGTGCAAAACTTATTTTTTTATGGTTTATTTTTATCTCAAAACCTCATTAATACTTTATTTAGAAATTCAAGGAATTAGAAATATATATAGTTGCAGAGAAAGTAGGACTGGCCAAAGGCATGAGCAAATGGAATATAGTTGCAGAGAAAGTAGGGCTGGCCAAAGGCGTGGGCAAATGGAATAGACAAGTCATAGTGCTCACTTATCTCACAAGTCACAATGGATTTTAAGCGGATTCTCCTGGATAAGACAACAGAATCTGGAATCCATATCCAATCAATTAAAATGATGAATAGAGACCATAAATGCTATTGATTAGGGTGATGCAAGTTAATCCATGGTTTTTACCCATCTGCATTAATTTTTATGCAAGCAACACAATTGGAAATTGTTAGTGATGTAAAGAATTAATTATCCAGGCTGTTTGTTTTCTATTGCAAACCATGCTCAAAAAAGGGTGCGAAGACTAAAGGAAGAGGACAGGGAACCGACTCGCCAGGTAATGGAAAGAACGCTAGAAATGAACCAGACCATTCTCTAAATACCAAAGGAACAACAAAGACGACAAAGCCACGCCGACTGATTTTTTAACACTAATCATTTGATTATTAAAATAAATGGAAAAATATTTGCAATTCGAAGATCAAATTATTTTAAGATAGAAATGTGATTACACTAACTTGTTTTTAGTGGTCGTTGGCAGTTTGTAAGCGTAATAGACGTTTTTGTTATATTTATAAAACATAAACATCTATTAGGCTTACAAACTGTGTTACATCATTTACAAATTGCGTTATATGGCATATATTTATTGTTTAAAAGGTGGTTTTTCATGCAGGGAACGTGGCTTGCATCCAAGCCCACATGTCATTCAAATGTTTTGGCCATAAATGCAAGCCCACGTGTCATTCAAATGTTTTCGCCATATATTTATTGTTTTACACAAATAAATTATATATATATATATATATATATATATATATATATATATATATATATAACAATTAAAAAGTATGTTTTATATTTCTACATTGTAACAATGACTATTATACTATATAGTTAATTAGTTTTTCATTGACACTAAACTTTCTGAAATACATGATATAGTTAAAAGTTTCGTTGTTCATTCTGAAATAAAAGTTAATGAATTCGTTGTTCATTCTAAAATACACGAATTTGATATTCATAATGCAGAATTGATTTTTTAATTTTGTAACTTATTCGAAAAGTCTATTGAAAGCTCTTGAAAAAGAAAGGGCAACATTGATTTCTTTCGCTGTCTCTGTGCATTTTTATCTACAATATGCCAGACTCTTTTATATGATTGTTCATTTAAGCCTATAGCATACACATAATATCTAATTCTTTTAACTTCTCTGCATCACAGTCTCCAGCGTTTCTGAATAAAGACCTCGCGGGAAAGAGCTGTAGTTTCTCTGCGCTCTCTTCCAAGGACAGAATCAATAGTTCCCAAATTCTCCAGAGAACAAATTACACACTGAAGTTGTTTTATCCTAGAAAGCGTGACTGTTATGTGAATGAGCAAAGTTGGTTTAGATCTGAAACATGAGTGCTTAAAAGATTAAGTTTATGAAACGATCAATACCCCAAACATTCAACTTCTATAACATATTAAATTGATACAACAATATATGGAATAACTGGATTATTAAACTACATTTATTAAGATTTGTAATATAAAGATTTAAAATATTCAGTCTACATAAATAAAAACTACTTATTAAAAAATAACAAAAAAATTATATATCACAAATATTATATAAAATTTCCAAAATAAAAAAATATATATCTAATTCGCCATAATTACACTTATATAAAAATAAAAGTTCATCACTCTTTCTATTTCATTTGAAGAGTACACCCATGTTCATTTTGAAATATTAAATTATATAATTTGTATTTAATAATTAAACTTGTCCAACACACTGGGCGTTGTTTTATTACACATTCAAGTGAATTATGCGATTGTGTGATTGTTTTCTCTGTTCTGGAATAAGATGCCTTTGTGATAGCCTTCTATGAACGCATTAAATTAATATGAAAATTGTATTTCCTTTGAAATTCGATTAAGTGAATTATGCGATTGTGTGATGCAGACAGCAAGATCTTTCAACGCCATGCAGACAGCAAGATCTTTCAGGTAAGGTAGCAAGTTTGTTCAACGAAGGCAGGTTTTTAGCGAAACAGAATGTTTAGAAATGACATGTTGCACAGAGCGTTTGTATTCTGTTGTTGTGACAGACCCCTGTAGGGACTACCGACTGCATGCAACACTTGTTTTTCAAAGCCATCTTACCATTGGGTCCGTTACATGGCTAAGTCATGGTCAAGTACGTCACATTTTCATTAGTTTTAAAAACATCTTGCTCACATTGTTTTAATCTTTTTAGTAGAGCTTTGAACGCATAAAGGAGGCCACTTTGAATTCAAGAATGGTAATATGTCATGGGAACATACACGTAATGGTGAGAAATATTAAAGTAGGATACACATGAAATTGGTTCCGTCATCTATGTTTTTGAATATAAAATATCTTTATGAGCAATAATCTCTTAAAATTAAGCCTTCGAGCCACCCATTCATACCACATGAAAAAGCCATGTTTTCCATCCTAGCTCACTTAGTTGTTTCTTCGAAAATTGAAGCAGTGAATAAAGAGGGGAGGAGAAGGATGGTTGTTCTTCTATTGTGAATGTGCATGATGTGACGTGTGTTCACTTACCCAAATACCCTTATTTTTTTCCTTGTGAGGGTGAGGGGAGCGAGAGAGGTAGTTGGGCTTGTATGGAGGTACAAGTAATGTCTCATTCATTTTACAAGTCTTCCTTTTAGAGGACTTTTTTTTAACCATGATGTCTGCTTCTTTTAATGAGAATTCAATATACATGCAAAAATACTATGGAGGTACAAGTAATGTCTCCATTCATTTTACAAGTCTCCCCTTCCGAGGACCCTTTTTTTATCATGATGTCTGTTTCTTTTAATGAGAATTTAATATACATGCAAAAATACTATGGAGTCAAACTGGTCTCCAACAAACTGGCCTCCAACCATGAGGACTTGTTAATAGAATCTAGAGATTTGAAGGTTAGGAGGAAATTTATAAAGGAATTTCACCCTTGCAATGATTAAGGAATTGAAAAGTATGATAGCAGGAAATCCTTCATTTAATAAGGTCATTAGGCTTGCAATATAATTTTCACCATTATTTGTGGTAATCCATGACCCTAAGCATGGTTAATTACTTTTTTCCTTCAAGTTCATGGTCAACACCTCACCTACCACCCTTAATAAAAATAAAATTATTGCTTAATATTTATTTTATTTTATTTTAATTTAAGTTATATTATAATATTGTTCTTACTATAATCATTTACAATCACATACTTTTATCATCTCATAAAATATTTCTATATTGAAATCCCTTAATAAAAATAAAATTATTGTTTAATATTTATTTTATTTTATTTTAATTTAAGTTATATTATAATATTTTTCTTACTATAATCATTTACAATCACATACTTTTATCATCTCATAAAATATTTCTATATTGAAATAAAATTATTGTTTAATATTTATTTTATTTTATTTTATTTTAAGTTATATTATAATATAATATTGTTCATACTATAATCATTTACAATCACATACTTTTATCATCTCATAAAATATTTCTATACATTCAATAATTTATCAAAATTTAATGGTGTTGAAGTTTATCAAAATTTAATGGTGGTGACAACAATGGTGAAAGGATGTTGGTTAGAATTAAAGTATGAATCGAAAATCAATGACTATTAATGTGGAATACGTTTTTTATCATTAAATCTAATCTATTATGTTCTCAATCATGTCATAAACATGATTATATCTAATCTATTATGTTCTCAATTATATCATAAACATGTTATAGTGATATTAGTATATCGAATTAATTCATGAACATGATGAGTGACTACAAAATTATTGTTAGGTTTTTTCTTCTTTCCAAGTAAGTGCTTTACCTTAAAAGACAATGAAGGCAAATACATACCCATGTCATAATAACATTGAAGACATTTTAGGATAATGTATAAGTTGTAACTTCTTTTCCATAATTAAATTTTAAGACTGATAAAAAATTATAATAAAGCATAATTTTTTTATTATTTAAAAAATGAAATTTTGTTTTTTTATTTTATTATTAAATAATTTTTATAGTTATGGTGGTTTTTTTATGAGATTAAGATAGATTTTTGTTTATTATATTATTAAATAATTTTTTTATGATATTAGTGTATCGAATTAATTTATGAATATGATGAGCGACCACAAAATTATTGTTAGGTTTTTTCTTTTCCCAAATAAATGCCTTACCTTAAAAGACAAAGAAGGCAAATGTATACCCATGTCATAATAAAATTTAAGACATTTTAGGATAATGTATAAATTGTAACTTCTTTTTCATAATTAAATTTTAAAATTGATAAAAATCTATAATAAATCAAAATTCTTTTTTATTTAAAAAATGAAATTAAGATGGAATTTTGTTTTTTATTTTATTATTAAATATTTTTTATAATTATGATGGTTTTTTTTAATAAGATTAAGATAGATTTTTGTTTATTATATTATTAAATAATTTTTTTTATATAATTATTATATTGATTGAATTATTTTTTATTAATATAATTTTCTTTTCATAATCTTAAAAAAAATGATGTTACATTATATAATTCATTATTTATATAAAATTATTTATATTGAGTTATAGAGTGTATCTTATTTCTTTAAATATAATAGTTGAACAATTGCCAAAGATCTTTATACTCAACCATAACCTGTTAGAATGAAAACATGAAAGGATCTCTTCCTGCACTGGAGAGAATTCTTGAAATAACTACTTTTTCCTATTTATTTTAAGGAATAACATAAGGAAACCATAGCTTATTAGAATGAAAACATGAAAGGATTTCTTGCTGCATGGGAGAGAATTCTTAGAATAACTACTTTTCCCTATTTATTTTAAGGAATAACATAAGGAAACCAATGATATGGATGTCCATAATACCAACTTAGTTCCATCTTTACCTTATATCTATCCTGTGCTAAAAGAGATCAAATCCTTTCTTTAATGTTCAAACTTTTTCTCAATTTGTTTCAATATAAAAAAAATTCAACTCTAAGAATTTTATCCTTTCTCAATTTTTTTCAATATAAAAAAAATTCAACTCTTCTCAACCTCTTTTAATATAAAAAAAAAAAAATTCAACTCCAAGGATTTTATCCTTTCTCAACCTTTTTCAATATAAAAAAAATTCAACTCTTCTCAACTTTTTTCAATATGAAAAAAAGTTCAACTCTAAGGATTTTATCCTTTCTGCCCATATAGTTATGCAGTTAATATATCGTTATGCATAGTTAAAAAAAATTTCAACTTTAAGGATTTTATTTCAATATAGAAAAAAATCAACTCTAAGGATTTTATCCTTTCTCAGCTTTTTTCAATATAAAAAAGTCAACTCTTCTAAACTTTTTCCCATATGAAAAATCCTTTCTGCCCATATAGTTATGCATAGTTAAAAAAGTCCAACCCGAAGGATTTTATCCTTTCTCAACTTTTTTCACTATAAAAAGAAAGGTCAACTCTAAGGATTTTATCCTTTCTGCGCATATAGTCTATATAGTTATGCAGTTAATATATATATATATAAACTGCATGGAAAAAATTTGACGTCTCACTTATACCTAATACTAAGACGTAATACCTAAGAGCACACTATTGAAATGTTCCAATCATGAACTAATATAAATGAAAGTTGAAAGTTGTTAGCAATGATAAAATAACACAGTACATTTTTTTTTGCGAAGTATGTGAAAGAAAAGTGTGACATATACTTGAAGATGAGCTTGTCGAGGCTCCCGTTAGGCAAATAGTCATAAATAAGGTTCCCGTTGGGCATATAGTCATAAACAAGTAGTGGATCATCACATTCATGCCACCAGCGTTGTAACTACACTAGGTTCCTATGTTGAAGGCATCATATGGTGTTGATCTCTGAGATGTATTTTCATTCTCCACATCTCGACTTGGCATAGATGCTCTTCACAACGACCACTATCATCACAGGTTCTCTTCATAATGACCACTCTCATTACCTCTTTGTCAAACTATAGTGAGATTAGACATCGAATTTCTCCAAACATGAACTGTCTAGACCAGCCCTCTTATTTTTCTACACATGCACAAACAAAATAGAGAAAGGTACTGCAATTTGATAAAAAAAATTATGTGGAGAGGCAAAGGAGTGACCTTGGCGAAGCTAATTTTGCGCAGGGCTATGACTCTTCGCGAAGTTGATTTCCTGCAGCTCTATGACTCTTCGCGAAGCTGATTTCGCACAACTCGATTTACGCATAGCTATACAGAGACTTGAAAAATACAAAATTCACTCATGGAAAAAACAGAGAGTAAAACAAAGTAAGGTTGGAGCAACACAATAAAAACCTTGGATTGAATTCTAAATCATGAAAAATACATTCACATGAGACTGCGGCTCATTCACCAAGTAAAACAAAGGTTTACAGTGATTTATACTTCACGCGGAATAATACACAGTAATATAAAATGATTGTTGTTTTCACGCGTCCACCAAAATTTACTCCACCATTTTCTCCTCAGAGACTCTTGCTCTCTTTTTCTCCAACTCTCCTCCTTGCAAAATAACTTTTACATACATATTTATCTCAACATACAATTTTTATGTTAATGCATGACAGAGAAAATAATTAATATGATGTTGTGGCTCTCTTTCTCTCCAACTCTCCTCTTTGCAAAATAACTTTTACATACATATTTATCTCAACATACAATTTTTACATTAATGTATGACAGAGCAAATAATTAATATGATGTTGTTGTTGAGTGTTGAGAGTTCGCGCAAGTGTTTGTGGAGTGTGGGAAATAATCGCGCAGTAAATGCTTGCCCATATCTATTTACCAAAATACATTAAATGCCTTCAATTATTTGTTGTGTTGTAGAATGGTTCGCACGGTACTTCTGTTCTGGCTTAAGTCCTTCCATCTTCAAACAGAGACGCAACCTGCAAAAATACTTCTGATAAGTATGGTTGTTGTCAGGGTGTTTAACGCAGTGGTTGGGATTAATATTTCCAACACCCCCCCTTAATCACAATTGCCGCCATTGACAATTCCCAAACAGTTTATGAGATAAACAAAACTTTCACGTGCTAATGGCTTTGTGAAGATATCAGCAAATTGTTCCTGTGACCTACAGTGCTGCAACACAATTTCATCATTGTTAATCAAATCTCTGATAAAATGATATTTAGCATCAATATGCTTGGTCCTCTTGTGAAAGACATAATTCTTTGACAATGCAATTGCTGAGGTGTTGTCATAGAAAATAGTTGTTGTTCCCTCTTGGTCATGACGAAGATCCCTCAACATCCTTCTCATCCAAACTTTTTGACACGCTGCTGCTGTTGTTGCGACATATTCAGCTTCTGTTGTTGACAGTGACACTATTGGCTGCTTCTTGGAGGCCCATGAAATGGCTCCGGAACCCAAATGGAAAACATATCCTAACGTGCTCTTTCTGTCATCGACACTTCCTGCCCAATCACTGTCAGTGTAACCAACCAGCTTGAAATCACTTGTTGCTGTGTACAAAACGCCATACTGTTTTGTTCCATTGACATACCTTAGAATCCTTTTCGCTGCTTGCCAATGTGTCTCCTTGGGTGTCTCCATGAACTTCGACACCAAACTCACTGCATACATTATATTCGGCCTAGTTTCGGTCAAATACATCAAGCTACCTATCATGCTTTTGTATAATGTCGGATTGACATTGCTGCTGCAATCTTCTTTGCTCAACTTCAACCCCATAACAATTGGAGTTGGTGCAGACTCGCTATTCTGCATTTTAAACCTCTCCAAAATGTCTACCACATACTTTTCTTGAGAGATAAAAATGCTATTTTCTGTTTTCTTCACTTCTATGCCCAAAAAATATCTTAACAATCCCAAGTCAGTCATTTCAAATTCACTCTTCATGACTTGTTTGAAATCAATGATGAGGAAATCATCACTGCCTGTAAAAATCAAATCATCTACATATAAGATGACAATGAGAATCTTACCTTCGCTCTCTTTGATGTAGAGAGTGGGTTCATCGTCACATTTGTTGAAACCATTGTCCAACAAGTAGGCATATATCCCGCTGTACCATGTGTGTGGTGCTTGCTTCAACTCATAAAGAGCTTTCCTCAATCGATACACTTTGTCTTCTTGGCCTTCAACCTCATAACCATGTGGTTGCGTAACATACACTTCTTCTTTCAACACCCCATTTAAGAACACTGATTTTATGTCCATTTGATACACTCTCCATTTATGATGCGCGATAATCGCCACAATTGTGCACACTGTCTCCATCCTCGCGATTGGTGTGAACGTCTGTGCATAATCTCTTCCATGCTGCTGCTTGTATCCATTGACAACTAGCCTTTCTTTGTGCCTTTCAATCTGTCCCTCAATGTTACTTTTGGTCTTATAGACCCACTTCACTCCAATGACATGTTTTCCTTTTGAAAGGCTTACTAACTCCCATGTGTCATTCCTTTTAATTGCTTCTATTTCTTCCTCCAATGCCACAACCCATTTTCTTCTTTGACTGCATCTTCAAAATGGATTGGATCATCTACATGACAAAATAATGCAAATAAGGAATTCAGACCAGCGCTACTACCAACTTCTTCTTGCTCATAAATTTCATTTAAATTTCTGGGTTTTGGTCTTCTTGTGCTTGCTGAAGATGAGCTTGACATGCCACTTGGTGTTGCGCTTTGTGGCGTGCTTGGAGAAGCACTTGCTTTGCTGCGCGAAACTGTCCTATTATTTGTTGATGGTGTTGCTTGCTGCCTGCTTTGTTGCACTTGAATAGGAGTAGAGGGAGTCACTGTTGAGGAATTACTTGCTGCTGTTAATTCCTCTTTGTCCTCATGTGGTATACATGCTTTCACATTGACTGTCTTCTCTAAACTTCCATCCCATGCTTCCTCTTCTATGAACTGCACATCTCTGCTGATTATGACCTTCTTGGTTGATGGATTGTAGAGCTTGTATGCTTTGGATTCATCATTGTATCCAACAAATATACATTTCTCCCCCTTGCTGTCCAACTTCTTCCTCAACTCATCCGGGACATGTGCATACGCCACACATCCAAAAACTCTCATGTAAGTGACGTTATGCTTTCCTCCACTCCATGCCTCTTCAGGAACTATGTTCTGGATGCTCTTGGTTGGACATCTGTTTAAGATATATGCTGCACAAGCGACAACTTTAGCTCAATAATCATTTGGCAAATGCTTTGCCTTCAACATACTCCTTGCCATTTCCATAATGGTCTTATTCTTTCTTTCTGCCACACCATTTTGCTGAGGTGTATACCTTGTTGTAAATTGCTTGTGAATTCCATGCTCCCTACAAAAACGAAGGAAATCATTTGAGATGTATTCTCCACCTCTGTCAGTCCTAAGGACTTTGATGTAGTGTCCACTTTGCTTCTCAACAAGAGCTTTGTATTGGCAAAAGCGCTCAAACACTTCACTTTTCTGTTTTAGGATATAGACCCATGTCTTCCTTATGTACTCATCTATGAAGGTCAATACATAGTGGCTGCCACCAATTGATGGTGTCTGTGTTGGTCCACATAAATCTGAGTGGACAATCTCCAAAGGTGCCTTTTCCCTTACTGACTTTCCTGTTGGAAATGTCTCTCTATGTTGCTTACCCAAGATACATCCTTCACATAGGCTGTCCGATTTGTCTATGAGTGGCAAACCTTTCACCATGCCTTTCTTATGTAGCAAATTCAAACCTCTAAAGTTGAGATGACCAAATCTCAAATGCCATAACCAATTTTCATCTTTTACCTCTGTTTGAAAGTTTACTTGTACGATAGTTGCATCTTTTCTTGCATCCTCTTTAGAGTTTATTAAGAGTTGTGCTTGTGCACCTTCTCTCTACAAATCTAATCTTATTTTTAGGGGAAACATTCTATTGTTTGTCATCTGAACCTTTGCAATCAATTGTCTACTTGGAGGTCTATCCAAAATTGTGCACACATCATTTTTGAAAAAGACATTGTAGCCCTTTTGTATGAGCTGTCCAATGCTCATGAGGTTATGCTTAAAACTAGGGACAAAGTAAACATCTGAGATGTACTTCTTCTCCCCCTTCTTTGTTAGGATATTAACTCTTCCTTTGCCCATGACAGAGACTTTGCTATCAGTCTCTAATGTCACTTTAGATTTCACAATTTCATCTAGATTGGAAAACATTTCTATGTTTTCTGACATGTGGTTGCTACACCGTGAATCATACCATATATCACTTTGTTTTTCTTGTGCTACATTACAAGCTAAAAACATGTTATCATGGTTTTAACATTCTTTTGTGAAATTTACACTTGGTTTGTTACTAATGTCATATTGCTTCTTTCTACATTCATTTGCATAATGACCATACTTCTTACAGTAATGACATTGAACTTGAGATTTATCATACCTCTGACCTTGTGGTTGATTTTGGCTTGGGCCTTGACTTGGATTTTGATTGTTGCCTCTTCCACTTGAGCTTGAAGGGTTGCTTCTTCCACCTTTGTGTGGGCTTCTTCCTCTTCCTCTAGCATATGATCTTCCTCTGCCTTGACCTTGACCAAATGATACTTGTGTCTTGAAGGCATGCTCCAATGAGGAGCTTGTTTCTCTATTCAGTCTATGTTCATGAGAAATCAGTGATGCATTAAGCTTATCCACTGAGAAATGTGAGAGATATTTTGTCTATTCTATGGCCACAACAATGGCATCGAACCTTGTTGGAAAACTTCTCAAAACTTTCTCAACTATTATTCTTTCCTCAAGTGTCTCACCATGAGACCTGATTTGAGTAACCAATGCAATTACATGTGTAAAAAACGAGTCTACATTCTCAGACTCTTTCATACAAAGTGTTTTAAAGTCTCTTCTCAACATTTGTAGCTTTGTTGTCTTGACTTTTGCCATGCCTTGGTAGGCTGTCTGGAGGGTGTCCCATGCTTGCTTGGACTTCGTTTCTGCTGCAACCTTTGGGAAAATACTTTCATGAACTGCTTGGAAAATATAGAACAGGGCTTTTGAATCCTTCTTCCTGTTGTCCCTTAACAAATCTCTTTCTACTTGAGATAAGGCATTGTATAAAAGCTTTCTATCTATGGTAAATATGCTAAAAACAATCTGCCCTCAAAACAATTTTAACTGCTAGTAAAAACACTTGTTTTTACACTAACAAAGTTTAACCCACTAGATACCATGATAATTTTATTTATTTATTTATTTTATTTTTTATTTTTTTATGTAGAGAGGAAGAGGAGTGATTTTCGTAAAGCTACTTTCGTGTAGCTCTATGACTCTTCGCTTTTCGCAAAGCTACTTTCGTGTAGCTCTATAACTCTTCGGGAAGCTGATTTGCGGGACAAAGACTTAAAAAATACAGAATTCACTCATGACAAAAAGAAAGAGTAAAACAAAGTAAGTATGGAGCAACACAATAAAAATCTTAGATTGAATTCTAAATCATGCAAAATACATTCACATGAGAATGCTTCTCATTCACCAAGTAAAACAAAGGTTTACAGTGATTTATACTACACGGGGAATAACAAACAATAAAACACAGTAACTGTTGTTTCACTCGCCCACCAAAATTTGCTCCACCATTTTTTCATCGGAGACTCTCGCTCTCTTTCTCTCCAACTCTCCTTCTTGCAAAATAAATTTTACATACAGATTAAATAATTAATATGATGTTGTTGTTGAGTGTTGACAGTTCGTGCAGGTGTTTGTAGAGTGTGGACAATATTCGCGGGTAAATACTTGCCCATATCTATTTACCAAAATACATTAAATGCCTTCAATTCTTTGCTGTGTGTTCGTGCAGTACTTCTGCTCTAGCTTTAGTCTTTCAATCTTCAAACAGAGATGCAACTTGCAAAAATACTTCTGAAAAGTATGGGAATTTTAATTATGAATTGTTTTTTAGCTTGTGATGATGAAAATCAATTAAAACACAGAATTGTAAAATTTCTTCTTTACTTAAAACTATAATATTCCTTTATTAATAGTATTTTCCAAACTATAACAGGGTAACTTTACGGAAATGCAATTTCTTAGTTCGAATATTTCTTCTCTTTCAAATGCCTGACAGCCTGAGTCCTATTTCCATTAAAAAATTCAAGTATTATTATATTGGTATGCCTAATGATCTACCTAGTCAAACGATAATAATATTAAAAAATTCAACGCTTAAACTATAATGTTTCATTGCTAAGGAGAAATATATTAGTGCTACAAGGGTCAGTTATAAAGCATGTCACCAACAAAAATAACACAGGATTGTTTTTAGCTTTGAGGATTAACCCAAATTTGCGGTACATAATTTCACCATATTTTTAAGTAAGTATCTTTGTAAATGTGTAAAATTGAAATTTCAAGTAAGTATCCTTACTTGTAAATGTGTAAGATTGAAATTTCAAAAAATGTGTTGTGCAATAATTTGCTAGAATTTATTATTATTATTATTATTAAAAATGTGTTCAGTAATAAGTAAGAAGGATAGGAAAGAGACGATTAAAATATAATTATATATTAATTTTATTTGTAATTTTGTGTTCATAAGAGGCATTAGCCACTAGAGTTCTTTGTGGATATATTTTTTTAATTAAGCGTTAATGGTACCCAATAAGCCACATGGAGACACGCCATAACATTTAAAACTATAAAACCAGGTTTAGGATGCCATAGCAATGAATTTTTAAAGAAAGAAATAATTCGACCCACGAGAAAATTCATCTTATATTATAAATCATATAAGCTAAACTTAGTTGAACAACCAACGAATGTGCAATATACTATCACTACATAATGGACAATATATCACTTCTACACAATGGAATATGGAATGGTGACAGATTGGATAGAAGAAAACGAGGCTCTATCTATTCATATTCGGGTTCGTATGAGAGATGCCTTTTTTCGTTATAGCTGATAAAAACCGTTACTTAGGACGGTGCATATGTATCTATTCATATTCGGGTTTCTATGAGAGATGCCTTTTTTCGTTACAGCTGATAAAAACCGTTACTTAGGACGGTGTATATGTAGAAAGCCTCTGTTTTTTTTTTTTTTTTTTGTCTTTACTCATAATAGTTATTAACTAAGTTATTCCATAGTACAGATAGTCGCACGTAATGACAGATCAAGGCTGTATTATTAAGAGCTTGGGGTAAGGATAGGTTCTGTTCTGGAAATAATATTTCAAAGCCTTCGTATCTTCCCCATTACTTGTATGCACAAGACTATATAACTTTGATCATGAGAATCAGTTTCCAATCGCATAACTTCATAATAATTTTGTAAAGCTTCCACATATTCCCCTTCCAATTGAGTTGACATTCGTTATGGTCGTTCATTCCATTGAAATGATCTCCGCTTCAAAACTGTACATGAGGTTCCCACCTCATACGGCTCTTCCTTTCTTTACAGTAGGTAATATGGAGAGTAATCCGTGGAATTGAAAAAAATTTGTGACCCAATATTATGAATTAACGAGGGCTAGTATATTTCCAATGAATCTCTAGCTATCCTTCTTGCAAAGATTCTTTTGTTTGCTAAACAAAACGTCCTTCGACAGTTTGGACAACTCATTGTTGTGGCTTGCAGGCTTTGCGAATTTTCAGTGCAACAGTTTCTTGATCTTCCCAAAACTTGATCGGTTCGAGGCAGTGAGAGAGACTAGATTCATCCTTCATTTTATCTTGAGAGGAACTTTCGCCCTCGCCATCTAGATACTGTAATGATTTTTGTTTTTATTTTTATTTCGGTGGTATTATTAATTTAATTTAATTTTAGGTAATATAATTATAATTTATTTAAATATGGTTTAGTTTTAGTTTATTTTGATTACAATATGTCAACTATGATTGTTATGAAAATTAGAGTTCACACCGTGACGAAATTTCATGGGTGACATGGGATACATATCAATGTCAAGAACGCTGAAATAAAACACAAATTTTTAATCCAATCAAATGGCAATATTTTTTTTTTAAATTAAAATAAAAATACTTTAATTATTTATAAATTTAAACATTAGAAGTTGTCATGGTCAATGCTAAACTAATAATGGTCAACATGCAAATGTATTGTTAGTGTGGTGCCTTGGCAAGAACTCATAAGAAATTTTGATATCAACTTTTAAATTTCTTTCAACATAATTAAAACAATAAATAAATAAAATTGATATAATTTGTATTTTCAAATTCCAATTAGATACGTAAATAAACCATTTTAATATATAGATATATAAACTAGTTTGTTTTAATATCAACTTTTGAAAAAACATAAACATACATATCTATATATATGAAGCGATTGTAATAAAATATTTTAATGTGAAAAGAAAAGAAGTAATTGAAAATAAAAAGATTGAAAGTAATATTGAAATGTATTTACAAATGTATTAGTATAAAATGTTAGGTCCCTATAATATACTAGAATTATAGGACCTAACATAAAAATAAGTTTTAATGTGGAAAATGTAATTCATAAATAAAATATAACAATATTCATGTGAACTAAATTATTTCAATGTCAAAAATATATATATTATATACGGTTTATAATAATAAAATGTGTATATATTATATAAATTGATTGAAAAATTAAATTCTTATTGTTATAACATTTCAAGTATCATTATTTTACATTTCAACACTTTTATTAGTGATTAATTTCGAATGGAGCAAATATTTGTTGGAAATAAATATATATATATATATATAGAGAGAGAGAGATTCATCTTAACCATCATATACCAAGTCCATAGAGGGATGCAATTTTTGGAAGCGCATTTTTTAAAATTTTTGCACTATAAAAAGGGATTGCACCTCAAGAGATTCTCAGCTCTTCCTAAATCTATGACTAAGATGGATCTATACCAATATTAGATAAGTGAAATCATGTTTCACATATGTACTTAAAAAAACATGAAATCCTAAAAACTAATCATATAGGTTGTTTAAAAAAAAGCTATGAATATAAGAAAAAAGTTTAGATTAGCTACTATACACTCTATTAAAAATTAGATAAAAATGTCTTTTCCAACTATCTCACCCTCAACCATGCCACCAAGTGCTTTCAACCACCAAGGCTCAACTCAACCATGAAGGCTCAACATAACCACGAAGTCTCTCCAGCCACTATGGGCCACAAACTTGCCACTAGGGCACTCCAACCACTTTGGCCTACAAACCTGCCACTAGGGCACTCCAAAGACCCGACTCAACCAAGTCGAGGGTTTCCTCGGCTAACCCTAAACCATGCCAACAGGAATCTTGTCCCACTTCATTGTTACACGTGGTTTCTGGCTTACCACAAACCAACATTGCAAATACAAAGTGGTTTTTAGATTACCACAAATTGTATGGGGATACACATGCCTTACAAGGCTTACATTTCACACTCCAACTCTGGAGTTACCAGGTACACAGTTTACAAAGACCACTATAAAAAATCCTAAACTTTACTAGGTACACATTTTACAAAGACCACAATAAAAAATCCTAAACTTTCTTACTAATGTATGTGACATATACCATGAGTCTGCTTTATTTCAACACGCAATATTTTACTTTGTTTGTCCATCTTCCCTTAACCTCAATTACTCTAACAAATATATGCTAATACTTTCATAAACTATCTTTATCTTCATTATTCACGATGGTCATATTCATTCAATCTTCAAGTTTCTCTTTATGAGATAATTGTTAAAGTGGTCAATTCTAACAAAATCACACTCATATTGAGTTGACCAGACTCAATATGTATCTTCTACAAACTCAAAGAGTTGAAAATTACCTTTTCTTTGATGCTTTCCTTTGATTGTGAATTTGATTTCTTGAAACAGTCTTTGATGCTTTCCTTTGATTGTGAATTTGATTTCTTGAAACAGTGGGTAATAAACAGAAGCAAAGAACTTTACTGGATTGATATAGTAACAGAAATCGGGTACATGGAGCATTTGGGTATCGTGCTTTTACTGGGACCACGCCTCATTAAATCGAGACTAGAATTTTCTCCTTGCAAATCACTGCCTTGACTTAGTTAATTTAATCTCTACCTTAAACTGGTTATGTCAATAACGCCATGTCTTTTTCTGACGGTCACAAAAGTCGAGCCCTTCTCCGTAAGAACTGAGGTCATGAAAATAAACAGCCATGGTTTCTCCATAGGCTCACAACAAAATGAAGGAAAACGAAAACTTCAACACTAATCGTCCAGGCACACCACTAAGAGTGTCTCCACACAGACGTATGCCAAGCTCAGAAGATCCATTTCGCAAATAACAATACAAAGGAGAACTGATGAGAAATCCAGCTTCCCGACCTCTCCACCAGGTGGCCAGCACAATTGGGTTGACTTGTGACCAGTAACCCACAGCACAGTTGACCCCCAAGCGGCACGTTCTGTCACTGAACTGCGTCCACACAAGCCGACTCCTCCACCGATACTCGTAATAATTTACGAATGTTCCTTGTGTTGCAAAAAATTGTGCAGCAGCATAGGCAATATCTTCTACTTGTCTTTGAGGTGATCTACCCCCAAATACTGAGAACCAGTCGATCCAATTCTCAGTCCACATCTTTGGCTCATTTTTTGAGTTAGGGGTGAATGAGCACCCACAATACATGCCATTACAAGTATTGATCACGTAGTTGGGCGCATATGCATCCTTGCACATTGTCCAAGGAACACTATTATTCATATTCACGATTCTCAGATTTAGACATTGATTGGGGTGTCAATGAAAGTGGTTTCCTGATAGATTTTGGAGATCTGGGCTACAAATATGACTGCAATTGCGATCGAAGATTTTGTATCTCTTCAAGCAACGCATCTCTTTCATGTTTGTAATGTCGGATCAAGCAGTTCAACTGTTCGATCTCAGCAGCCTGAATGGATCTCTGACGGAATGGATTCCTTGAAGGAATTGTGAAACACAAATAGGATTTCGAGTTTTTTTTTCAACATCCCTAGCTGGCACGACTCTCATGCTAGCTTTACTGCAGCAATTTTATTAAAAAAATTTGAGGAATGCATCAGTGCTGAAGAATCAACGCAGGCACGAACAGGTCGTTAGAACTTGCAGTGCCACGAATATGCCGCTCCGTAGACCGCTCCAAACTCAGCTGACCAGAACATAGCCCACGAATAGATCCAAAAGGAAAAATAGGCACCACTGGAGTTGTGGGCAGATCCAAGATTAGTCACCACCGCCGCTCCAAGATCCAGACACCACTGTTCACCAGCTTTGTGGCTCCACACACATGCATATGAAACAATGCCCACGGAAGTCCACCTACGTAGATCAATGAGCCCTCCTCAGCAGCCAGGCTTCGGATCTGTAATCACTCTCGTCGATTACCAACAGCCCGGTCCACCAAACGACATCCAATGCAATCAGAGTTTTCTGAACATGCATCCGGGCTAAGCTGCACGTCACTCTGGGTCAGGAAAAAAAATCTATAATTCAGTCACATCGGGGCTCTTCACTGCTCCCGAAGCCTGACTACTCCCTACGCCTAGCTACTCGATGCTACAGATATACCACCCTCTTTCTAGCTCCATCTACATAACATCAAAAAAATTATGGGCAAACCAGCAATGGAAAAACAAACAAAACACTCATTAAACTTTTTATTTTCCTCACCACAGGATGGGCCAAGCCTAGGAAGGGCCAGGCCCTCAGGGGCTCTGATACCATGATATAATATGAGAATATAGATTGATTTATTAATCAAATGCAATTACATATATACAATAAGTGTTGTCTCAAGATAGGTATGATATCTTGGACACACAATCTGTTGATTGAGAGATTATCTCAACCACACACCAATCTAGGAAATAGATCCTAACTACTAGGAATAGATTCCTTTACTTAGTAAAAATCACAACTGAGACAAGTAGGAATTAAATATTCCAACAGTTGTTTCGGTTAAAAAATAAGCATTGTCTTAGTTATTTTACACTTGTGTGGTTATTGCAATGGCTTCATGATTTTTTTATATTAGAATAAAAGATATGATTTTCGTGGCATTCCTTACAATGGTGTGAATATGGTAATAATTAAAGTCATAATTATGATATATATGTGAATATTGCAAACATAGTAAAATCCATAATTACAATTATATGTATGAGTAGCATTAATGGTATTATAAAGTTGACACATACACCTACGAAAGTTATTATAAACATATTTACAATTATATTTGTGTGAGTAACATTAATGTTTTCATAAAGATGACGTATACACCTATAAAGGTTATTATAAACCCATTACAAAAAAAAATGTAAATAGAATAAAATACATTCAAGTGACATGTAAGGTAGGTGAGGCAATACCCTAACTGATTGGAGGCTAAAACCAAATAATAGAAGAAAAGGAGGAGCGGAACTGAGAATGACATGGGGAGAAAAGAAAATAAGGAAGAGAAATAGTGAATGTTATGCATAGAAAATGAAGGGCATTCAAAGGGCAACACTAGGAGTATGTTGCAGCAAGAATAAAGTTTAATAAACATGGTCATATGCTCTATATAATAACTAGGGAAAGGTAGACTTGTATACCAAGAAGAGTTGATGACATAGACCACTAATTTCTCTTGGTGATTTATTGCAACCTTTCTCAGTTCTATGAACAAATGTTTGAGTTTTTCTTCATTACTTGCACATTAATGGTAGTATAAATTTGGATCCCTTGTTTTGATTGAATAGGATTAATATGTAAACAAGATTAGGGTGGACATTTCATCTCTAAACCCTAAAATAAGAGAGGATGGAGGTTTTCACATCTAAAATCCCTCAATGGTTGGTGAGCGGAGGTGATTTACCTTTGGAATCCTTGGACTAGCCTATACTAAGAAAGGGTGGAGGCTCTTACCTATGGAATCCCTCATTGGCTAGTGGGTGGAGGTGTATTACCTCTGGAAACCCTGGACTACCTTGTAAATGAGTGCTTTTAAGCCAAAAGGGCAGAGGTGGGTTAGACCTCTAGAATCCCTAATATATCTGGCTATGTGGTCATTGGGATTGTCAAGCTAGGGGGTGACAACTACTTGAAGGAAATTTTGGCAGTCCGTCTGTGGTTGGGAGGAAAATTATAAACTCTACCTAGTACCCATCACCTTGAAATCAATACTGAAATTGTAAAAAAATGCTAGTGCCTAAGAATATAGGACTGTTACATTTAAAACATATTTTACCACTTCCCATAAATATCGATTTGTGGTATACACAACATTGAGTAAATTGTAGAAAGGACTATATGTTTTGGTTATTATGCCTAGTTACTAGTTGTGAGTAACATCATGAATTAAAATCAGGGCAGAGGTATTTTTAATTGAAATATTACCCATGGCATCATTCTGCCCAGACATGTATGGATTGAGCCTAATTCCACAAGGATTAAATATACACTATGCCTAATTCAAGTGATTTCTAAATAAATCATTGAAGGTTACAATTTGACAGGTTTTAGGAAATAACGTTGGAATCTTAGAAATCATTTAGCTCTTTCATTTTCATATTCGTGACATCCTAGACATTGCTTGCTCCTTGCAACAATATATGACAAAAATTTGCTCCATGATGCATGTAGAGGCTCACATATATGAAGTTCAATTTAGTTGTTTGAGAATAGTGCTTGTAACTGCAAAACTGGAGAAACTGGTTATGCATACATCAAGCCTCTTTCCAATTATACTTGACACTATCTTGGGCTAATATAAATCAAATCTGAGCACATTTGGATGTTAAATGAGGATCAAACCCATTTCATATCAAACTAGGGTTATAAAATGGATTTTAAATTGTCAAATTTTAAATTATGATATTTGGAAATTGCTTGTTATATGTTTTACTGGTGTTTGACGTTGTATCCTTGTAGATAGGCTATGTTCTCTTGAAACAAAGTAAGATTACAAGTAAGAGAATATTCATATTATATATTCAGTTGTAGTTATATGAAAGGCAAATAATTTGTAATTGAAATTAGAAAGCTAAGAGACATTGCAATGATTTCTAATTAAAATGAATTTGCTAATGAAGGAACCTCTAATGATCTATAATGAAACCTGCTCTAACAGAGAATTATTTTTGAGATAGTATCTGAAGCATGATTGTAAGTATGCATACTGGAGTGGGATATATAAAAATGTTTTGTTTGTTATACAATCTTACCAGGGACTTAAACGTTTGTTCACTGCTATTGAATTTCAATATCTCACATTAAATATGGACTACATAAGTCCTTTCATTTGCTGAGTTAGGAATTTTTATCCAACTCACAACCTCAACATTTCTTTCAAATTGTTTTATCGCATGTTTTACTGGAGTTTATAACTATTATGGTAGATGGTCTCTTTTCCTTAAAACATTGAAATGTAGTGAACCTTATGTAACCATACTACAATTTATCTCCATAAAGTAGTGACATTTATTTACGTTTCTAAGGGTCAACCTTGGATACAAAAGGCATTCCTTCCCATGATAGATTCATCCTTCTTATTTATTAATTTAAACACTATAACCCTTATATCTGGCTCTATTACAAAATGGCTAGCATGTTACATTATCTAGTAGTGTCGTGTGATTCTTGTTGGGGTTTGGGAAAACGTATAGTATTTAGAAAACTTGTAAACATATAAAAGATCCTCACTTATGAATTATATCCAAATGATGTATGGGAAAGGATAAAATTGGTTTTACATGCACCCCATAATGGAACATGTGGCCTAAACCTAATTTCATGTCTACCATCAATAAATTTTTTGGGAAGTATTATAGTTGTTGATTGATAGACAGATCAAGATGCATAACATGAGTTGATGTTAAAAATAAATTATATTACAAGAAGGTTATTGCATTGAATTGTTAGCTAGACACATTCTTATGGTATGTCAAGTGTGATGGATTAATAAACATTTTTCTGTAGAGTCCTATAAAATTCCAAACACTCATCTATTAGAAATATATAAGCTTTTGTGAATTCTTACAATTAGTTGTCAAACATCAAAACCTCACTTTAATCTTCACTTCTTGTTAATGAGGCCTATCTCACAATTACCTCAGTCTTAGAAGGGAGGTATGTTACAAGTGGTGTCAGAGCCTAGGTTCCAACACTGTACCTTGGGATGAAAAATGAACATATGTCTACTTAATATTATGCATGCATAGACATACTAAAACCATAATACTTTGTGCTAGTAGCAATAAGTCTAGATAATAATTTGATGCATCTATTTTTGATATATATAATAGTTGTAAGATGTTAATACATCACAAACACCCACAGATAGAAAAAATGAGCAACCAGATGTTTGAGTATAGTTTCGACAGATCCCAACATGAGCCAGAAGAAAGATCAGTTAGATGGGAAAGGTGAGATGATAAACATGTGGAGGGAGACTCTCCTAATTGGGTAGATACACTTAGAAGTATGAAGGCCGAATTAAGAAGTTACAAAGTTAACAATGAAATATTGTTCAAGGCACAGGAAAGGAAAGTAGAGGTCAATGCTACCATTTTGAAAAGCCTTTTAGAACTATAGAGGCAAGGGAAAGAGGTATTAGGAGCTAACCCTGGAAGTAGGCATAAGCACAAGGAAGTGAGGAAGAAACAAATGGAGTAGATGGGAGCGAATCTAAGAAGAGAAACAAATGGGAAAGTGATGATACAGTGAGAGGAGATAACATAGACAACACTTTGATTACTCTCCTAGGAGGCCTCGTCATCAACACAAAAATGAGGCACATCACATGCTAGAATAATTTAATAAGGCTAAACCCCCTACTTTTGATGGTGAAAGGAAAAGGTTTGAAGATGTAGAAGCTTGGTTACTAGGGATAAAGAAGTTGTCCAGAATTCACAATTATTATGAGAATATGAAGGCTAGGTGGCCACATTCAGCTTAAAAGGAAAAGTTGATATATGGTGGGAGTATGTGAAAAATGTGAAAATCATACAAGAATAAGATCTTATTTGGTGTGAATTCGAAGAACTATTTTGGAAAAAGTACTTATTAGAAAGATACTTTGATAGCAAGGAAAAGGAATTTTCTGAGCTCAAGATGGGATAAATGTCACATGATGAATTTTTCACAAATTTGTTGGAGCTATTGCGATACGTACCCTACATGAAGGATGAGAAAGAAAAAGTCCAGAGGTTTTTCATTGGCCTACCTTTGTCTTTTAAATATCGTATTGCATTTGATGAATCTCAGACACTAGATTCAGATGCCATCAAAAACTTTAAGCATTTCTATGAGCAATCGAGACATAGCCCAGAATTCAAAAATGGTTGGAAGCCGGTAGAGCGAAAAATAAAGAGGCATGGAATAAGAAAGGAAGAAAAATTACAGGTAAAAAGGGAGATACAAGCTCAAGCAATGCATGCCAACCTCAACCAAAATTCAAACCAACAGAAAAAGGCCATGTATATCAACCTGTATGAGGACAAAATAGATTGTAAGACAAGAAGTTGTTGAAGTGTTGAACATGTGGAGGAAATCGCCACAAGATAGATTTCCCACATCAGAAGGATAGGAGACCACAAATCTATAGTACACAAGAGGCCCGTATGGTAGGGGATGTAGCACATAGTATACCTAGGACATATGTAGTCGTAGACAACAGACGGAATGATCATCAAACTTCCATTGTTGAGATGGAAGGTAATATTTTTATTCAAGTTGTTTCCATTTTAATTGATCCTGACTCTAACTACAGCTATATTAGTCTTGAACTTATATAAAATTTCCAGTTATCTGAAGAAATGCATGCAGAAGAATGGTTGGTTCAATTTGCTACATGGAAAAAAACAAGAGTAAGCCAATGGGCAAAATATTATACATTTGAACTCCATGGTATGCCAATAGTAGCAAATCTTAATTTTCTCTCTTTGGGTGCTTATAATATGTTACTAGGTATGGATTGATTGTATGTCCATCTGATATAAGTAGATTGCTACGTAAAGGATATTGAATGTTTTTGTAGAGTCTACAACCACCTGCCAAATTTTTTCCCATGATTCGTTTTGGAGTCTCCCTTATAAACCATAGCGGCTCATCTTGCACTGATCCAGGTAATTATTCTTCAACTAAGCTTTATTATTTCAATCTTGGCTTATGTTTGCTTACTTATCGCTTTTTCTAACCCACAAGATGATCTCTTGACTTGGTCTTTCAACAGTTCTGGGCTTGCCTTAGAGAACTGCACAATCCTTGATGGAAACTGGCCTTGCTCTTGGGACTTGCGCAATCTTAATTGACAGTGGGCCTCGAGCCCAGGAATTGCACAGTACTGAATGGAAGCTAGCGTTGAGCTTGGAAATTGCGTAGACATGAGAGGCAGCCTAGAGCCACTGAGCCTAGAAATTGTGCAAACCCCATTGTGCTTGCAAACTGCGTAGTGCATGAACCAGAGAGTTGCCCAGTACTTCCAAGAACTGCACAATCTTTCAAGGCAAGGCATGGTAGTTCTCCTGAAAAAGAAAGAAATCTAAAAGGAAAAAATCATCCCTAGGAAATAGGGATCTATTTTCTGTAACCTAAAGGAGGCACTGGCATTATTTTTAGAAGTTTCCCCAAATTGTCGCTTTTGTCCTTGATCTCAGGTACGCGCTTCATAAATTCCAATTTGCTTAATTATATGTAATAGACGCCCCTAAAGCTCATTTTCACATTCAATCATCAAAGTCTATCATCCCCAAGGAGATCAAGGAACCTTCAGAGCATTGTCGTCGCTTTTTTGGGTGAGTTTTAGTTTTATCGCTTTTCTGTCGCTTTTGTCGTTTGGCTTGTGTGAGTGTTGTTTCAATTGTTTCTCTTCATGGTTGCTGGAATTTTAACTTGTTTTAGCTTTTAGAAGTGTTGTTTCAAGTTATATATTTCCTTTCACAAGTGTCACATCAATTTTCCCGTTTTGCACCAACTGTCATCGTTGTGGCGACTCTCTTCACATGCTTCATTTTCCTTCAGTTTAATTAATTGCTGCACTAGTTTCACATGAATACATCTACACTTAGTAAGATTTTCACTCATTATCACACCATCATCCATATTTGCTTGATTTTCACATTCCCATTGGGAAGATCTGGGTCCCCTTGCCCGGATCTCACACTTCACTACATGCACTGCACAATCTAGGAGCTCAAGGCATGTGCCATGGCTTTTGGAATTGTGAAGAACCTATCCTCGGATGGCTCCAAATATGCACTGCATAGTTCCAGGAGCCAGCCTCCTAGATTGGCCACTGAGTTTGTGCAATGCGAAGTCTCTCCTAGGTCCTAACCTAGATTGAACTACGCATTGCGTAGTTCCAATCATCAAGCTTCAACATCGACTTCTAGGATTGTGTAGTGCATAGTTCTCACAATCAGTCAGTCACCCCTGTCAGTCAAAATTTCACAATCCCTCTCATTGGATGCCCTGATTTCTACTTGATCATGTTGTGAAGTTAGATTTGCAAGAGGTAATGTTTGCTTTCCATGAGTGTCCATTCTATCCCACAGGTACCACACCCATGAAGCACTTCTCTCCAACAGTCATTGTTACAATTGAACCAAAGAGAGATGCTTCAAGAGAGACCACAAAAAGTAGTATTGGGGAAGCAGTTGAGAAAGTTCTAGTTAACTTTCCAATATATGTAGACACTCAATTGTTCATAGTAAAGGAGTCAACACTAACATGGAAGAAAGTCCAGCAACAGTAGCAGAAGGCAACAATCCAATACACGATTAGGGAAAGAGGAAGTTGCTGACAGAATAGAGCGAGAGAAAGTCTGCAAGGTGAAAGTGAATTCAATCTTCATGTAGGAAACTTTGGCAGTAGAAGAGAAAGGAAGCAGAGGATGCAAACAACAGAGCAGAGGAAGAGAGAAAAAAAGAGCTTGAGATCGCAAAAAGTAGAAAAAGAATTGAAGGAAGAACGGGAGATGCAGATGAAAGAACATGAAGAGAAGAAAAAATAGAAAGAAGAACATAGAAAAGGCACGATGACAGAGGGAAAAACACCCATACAGGTTGAAGAGTTGGAACAACCAACAATAGAGGAGGAGAGTGAGCAGATGTAGGATTGAGAGCTTACTCAGTAGATTGAGCTATTGATTGAAGTGAAAAACATGGAGTTAGAGCAGAAGCCACAAAATGGAGACACTGACCTGATGCTGAGAGCACCACAAGTCATCTCTCAGTCTCCACCACCTCCAATGTTAGAACCAGCCCCAAGCGAGCAAGGAGATGTTGTTCTCCTTGATGATGATCTGGTCATGGATGTGTACAATCTATCATTTGATGAGTTGCAGAAGAAGATTGTACATGTGCGGAGGAAGCACTTTCCGGATGATCACGCATCACCTGCATTCATCAAGGAAAGGGTGATAGTGTTGGACACCAGGAAACATCCAACTACCATTTCCCAAGCTAGCTTGGCCTATGCAGGAGCAAAAAGCTCAAAAGTTCAACACGTGACGATCGAGAATGAAGAATTTGAAAAGAACTTGTAGGCTACTAGGAAAGAGGCAGAACAACTCCATGCATCATAGAAGAATACAATTTCTACATTGGGCGAGATGAGAATAGTGATACTTGCTGAAGTATCAACACTTGGTGATACCATGCGGAATCTCTACAGATTTGTCATCGTGCATAAAGCAATTTTCTGTATGCATGGCCTACAACAACGGAGCAAATAATTTGTTCAAAATCTCAAGAACATACATATTTCGATCACCCATGTATAAGAGTGGACAATGCAATACAAAGGGGCCCCGCTTAACTTAGTTAAGAAGATGAAGCCACATGTAGAGCTGGAGAAAGCAAATGTCTGGATGTTGATCCAGAACTACGAGTAGCTCTCCCCATTCATAAATAGCATATAGGCCTCATATGTGCAGTGTTACAACAGTTTAGATGTGATGGCGAGGAAGCATAGAATCCCATCAATTGGTTCCCTCACTGATGTTAAACCCAGGAACCAAGTCTTGCTAGAGATCGATGAGTACATGGAGCAACTATGATGAGAGGTCTCAATGGTAGACTTGGAGATGAATGCACACAACATGCAAAAGTACATCGATGGCCCTATCATGGTCAACAACATGCTGCACATGCTTAAGAATAAGTTGGATATAGGTTCAAAGACTATATACCCAAATTCCATGGAGGTGAGAGTCCGCTTTCATAAGGACACCATCAAATAGTTTGGGGACACCATCATGTAGTACCAAGCTTGAAATCAATGTGACTGAGAAGCACCAAGTGGAGGTTGTCGAGTTGGTCTTTCCCCAAACTTTGGAATCATAGTGTTTTATTTTGTTAGGTTGTATATATAACCTATTTTGTCTCACATGGGTACATGTAGAAAATGTAATATTATTTGTGAATATGTTGTATGTGAAATTCCAAGTGTCATGAGTAGAATGTGAAAAGTCATCATGTTATGTAAAGAGTTACTTGTAAATAAGTTGAGGAGTCATGAGGGTAGTCAAAGAGTCACAAAGGAGAATGTCAAGGGTCACCCCACCCTTTGTTATAAATAAAACCGCATAACTCATATAAGAGCCTTTTGGGAGCCAAGCCTTTGGCTAGGCTTAGGCTTAGGAAAGAGCTTGGGAGTATTGTGACAAGCCTTGGCTTCTCCACAACGTAGAGTGAGTATACTTCTTTGGAGGAGCAAGTGTTCTTCAATGTAATGTTCCACTATTGGGGCCAGTGGTCGTCAATGGTGTATGTATGGATGGAACTTTCACTTATAATAATAATAATAGAGGCACCATGCTTTCATGCATATTTTGTTATTGTAGTTGGACTATTTTGGTTGCTTTAGCAATGTATGTTGTTTAACTAACGCATTTTCTTATGAACTATTTTGTATGCAATTGTATGAATCTTGTTGGATGCGTGTTGTTGGATTAACCCATCACTTTAATATGTGGAATATTCCACATTTTATCTTGTGATGTCATTCCGCTCATGTGTTCCTTACAAGCTGTGTACTATTAGAGGCTTCAAAGTGGCACACTTCCTTTCCCCTCCATGTGTTATAAGCCCCCATGCATCACACTTGACTTTCTGCAAGGTCACACACTTTCTCTCACCCAAAGTTTTCTTACTTACCTCTGCACCCACTATTGGGACTCCTACTCCAAATGGTTTGAGGTTTAGTTGGGACTTCATATCGGGGAGATCCCATGAATGTTGGCGGGTCCAACACCATCAACATTTATGGTGCTAGAAGGAGGGCCAAATGACAAGATGAGTCGTTGAAGTCTGTTTTGAATTTATGCACATATTTCATGAATTCTGTTGAAATCATAACCCCAACATGTTTCTCTCTTTTTGTTGGTTTTGAAGCATCGACGAGAATTATAGATGACTTGTCTAAATATAGGTTCAATGACGATAATGGAACACCCCTGTTCAGGCACACAATTTATTTCGTTGGCTTCTGCAATAGGCATGATGTGCCCTCCGATGACGTTGCATATGGTTTGTTCACTTTCACATTCAAAGGGTGCGCAAAGCAATGGTGTCACACATTTCCTGCAACCTCTATACACTCTTTTGATCACATTTTCAGAGAATTATGTCGTGCTTTCATTCTTTATGACTGTAAAGCACTTAATAAAAAAAATATTAAAACTGTGAAAATCACCTAACAAATCTCTTGAGCATTTTCACGATCGTTTTCTTCATTAATTTTATGAATTTATTAAATATTAAGTTGACTAGAAATATTTGTAGGAAATATTTCAGTGTCTTGTTCACATTTCTGAGAATCCACATGAGTTAGAATATTTTGAACCTCTCCCAATATACCTCGACGTTAGAGCTTCTAAATCTAAGAGGGACAAGGTTGCTGTCCCAAGTGACCCTTCGTACCCTTCTCATCAAACAAATCTAGCTCTACAGGTTGATGTGGGAGAAGTTGAGAATCCACCTATTTATCTCTCACCATCTCCTCTTATCCCACCTGCACAGGATTTTTGCGCAAATTTGGACTGTAAGCCCGATGGTTGTCATGTGGTCTTATCTCTTCAACCTCTATCCTTGGTTCCTTTGATCCTTTGGATTTTTGTGTGTTGTGTTCATTCTTTTTGTATTCCATATTTGATGTTCACGAGGATTAAATTTTGGACGGAGTTGGTGTTCAGAAGTTAACTTGCATTATCATTTTTAACGAGTATATGTGGGAGTCTGAACAAGAAACTGCGATGAAGGATGATCTCCTTATGTCTACACCTTGTCCACACTATCTTGACATCTTCCATGATTCTTCCATTTTTGTTCCATCTTGTGAAAAATAATTTCCAAATTTTTCTATTTCCGATCATTCGCAGAACAAGTGGGATGCCAATTTTTCATTCGATTGCAGAGAGGAAAATTCTCTCTTCCCAAATCCTCCCAATCTCTAATCTTACATCTTCGGAAACATAGAGGGTGAAACTTCTCATTTTTATCCCCTCTTTATGATTCATCAAACCATGAGGATGTCGCTATCCATCATTTTGAGTTTTCTTATCGTGGTTGTCGTGATCTTTTCATTCATTCATCTGATCACAATTCTGATTTATGTACTGTTGATCTTTCTAAGCCACTAGTCTTTGATGATCCATCTCCTGATGAATTAGAAACTCTTCAAGTTGTCGACATGCTTTAGCCCACGCTGATTGTTATGTCAGGTTCTTGTGGCCTTGAGGTTAGTTCCACTTCTGATTAGAAATTTGTTGAATCTCTTAGGCTCCTCATTTCTCTGTTGTTTACATTGAAAATCAATTTATTTAACAGTTTTCGCATCCTCCACTGGAATCACACGATCTTATTGCTCATGCATGGCAGGAGTCATATGTAGCAAGCACTGTTGCAAAATAGAAGTTTTCTTCTTTCTTTATGTTTTCTCGTCTTTCAAGCTCGAAGATGTGTACATGCTTGTCTTTCATGCACAATGTAACATGACACCATGATAGATCCATAGAGTGCCTTCTATTGTCACTCACTGCATTGTGGGTTTCAATTGGTGAAGGTTGCCCAAGAGAAGTGACGTTAAGAGCCTCCATCTGAATCCATAGAAGCTATCAGAGCCAAATCAAACCCTCTCCATTGCATAGTAGTCAGAAGGATATTTCCAATGGTACATGGAAGTTTGAAAACGAACTCCTGGAGCAGAATTTAAGGCATTTTCAAGTTTACCTTGGAAAAGGCCCAACAAACCAAGAAAATGACTAAGCGTGGAGGAAAACCACAATCAGAGGATCGGGGCCCCGGTCGTAATCACAAATTGGCCATTGGTGGAGGTCAACAAGAAAGGAACAACGACAGAATGAAAAGCAGCGATCGTCAATCATTGATATCACATATTGGAAGTCAATGGGTCCAGGCACACCTTTTATCGCATATCTACATATCGTAATCCTACATCTTGGTGATCCCACAGCCTTGTAGTTCCCACAGTCCTGTAGGTTCCCATAGTCCCACATCTCAGCGACCCTGCAGTCCCATAGATCAGTGGGTTCTAAACTTAAAAGACCGTGCGGGGACCCATACTGCGATATTATGTTGCACTGCTGGGGAGGGGCTAGAAGGTGTTAACAAATAAAATTATAGGAAAATAGGGGTCGGGCCTCCCCTTTTCTCTCTCCTCCACATGGTGCAATCCCACATCCCCACATCCCCATCAAATCAGTCCTGCAGTTCGGCATATCGACGGGTTCTAAAACTTTAAAGACCTGCACACTGCTGATTTGTGATTTTTGTGTAACATCGTGAGGGGGCCGAGAAAATATTTTACAAAAGAAAATGCCAACAAAACAAGGGTCGGGCCTCCCCTTTCTCTCTCTTCCACGTTGCATCGGTGATTCACAATTGGTGGAGATGGTAGTCACAAAATGTTGAGGATCATCAATATTGTGAAATAGAACAAAATTTTCGAGGAGGGCCAAATTTCAAATACAAAGGAAATGCCTGCAAAAAGAGGGTCGTGTGGGACACTTTCTCTCTCCTCCAGGCGGCCACTTGGCGGCCTTTGATTGGTCCACCAAGCTGACATGGAAGCTCAGATCACCAATGACGTGGCACATATGGAGAATGACGTGGTGGGTGGACACATGTCACTCGTTTTTGGCATTTTTAGGGGTCTTATGGGGCTACTTCCGGATGCCACGTGTCACCACTCACAGGGAGACACGTGGCAGTGATGATATCAGCAAGTTAATCGCAATCCGTGATCGGCAATCGCACAATGTAAAGCTTCTCTTCCGTTGTGTTCCCTCCCCTGCTGCGATTGCGATAAGGAAAGGGATCCCCGAGATGCGATAGGTTATGCATTTTATTGTATAGGGATTTCGCGTCGAGGATATCGGCCAATGTGGTGCAAAGGGAGAACAATGACATTTTAGGTTATAAAGGAAACGACTCCCCGTCGCGACAGTTGAGAGCCTTAGCACCCGTAGGGCTAAGCGCTTGGTCCAGGCCCTCGGTTATATAAATAAATCCATATAAAAGGGACTATGATGAAGGGGGCTAAGAGGAAATTAAAAACACCTGCTTTCACCTGTTTCAAAGAAAAAAACTGTGCCTGTGGCATTTCATGGAATGCTTCTCACCTAACACATCAATGCACTGATAGGTGCATTACAAAGGTTTAATGGGCAGATGGGCCGACGTATATGAGACTTTAAGGGGGCATCGTGTAGGGATGGAGTGGTACACGAGATTCAAGAGGATTAATGGTTCAGCATGGGGCCTCGTCCCTCTGCACAACAAAGGACTACAAAGGCAAGCGCTTTTAGTCGACCCAACCCCCACTTCACAGAACAAGGCATCTCAACAATAAAGCCAGAAGTGATGGGGGTAGTTGAGCAGCACAAGAGGCCATACCACGAAAAAATTATAGCCGAAGGTTGATGCGATCACAAGATGGGCGCAAAGACTTTCATTTACTGTTTTTTCTGGTTATTTCCTTACTTTTGTCCTGTAACATGCCTTCCAATGAGGCATTCATTTCTATAATACCTTTTTGGACCATAGAGCCATTCAGGACTGATACAGCTAGTCGACTTGACAACTAAGTCTAGGGATATATATTTTTTCTATAATGTAGCTTATTTCTCCCCTCTGATAAATAGGGTACTTAGTTCAGGTTCAAAAATTTGAGAGAAAACACGGCATGTTATAGTTTCATACTGCATTTCCTTTGCAATACAGATCTTTTCAGAATATCAAGAAAACGGTGGTGATTCCCTCTTCAAAGGATTACAGTATGTATTCCCCTTTGTCTAACTCATTTTATGTTCATGTTTCTTCCTCGAATTCATGTAATTATTGTCGTTAGATGTGTTTCAAGCTCCCTCACAACTTCATTAGTATCTATATGTTAATGAAAAGGCCCATAGTTGTTTCACAGATTCATTTGTCTGAACATTGATTATGTATATGTCTGTGAGGACTATTGAGATTAGATTTTTAAATTTGCAGCACATGAATCATAGCTTTCAGTTCTCCCTTCATTCATTACTTCTGCTTGTAACCCAAATAAGAATAGAAATCCTTACTGCCCCAAGCTCTGTGTGTTGAATATAGAAGTCTTAAAGCCTTATGCTCTATGTGATGGGTTACTCTTCTCTCTTATCCTCTCTCACTCACTCTACAAAATATTATTATTCTATAATACCTTGAAGCTCTTGGCCTCCACTATTTTTATGATTATTTTTTAGATTTGAACTAGTGAAGAAAAATCTAAGTTTCATTTCTTTGGATTAATGAACCAACCTATTTCCTATGTACATATGAATCTATAGATCATAAGTGTTGTCTCCAGTTTCTCGTAAATCATTTGAGACACACCATTTTAGATGTGCCCAGGCACTGGCCTTGAAGCAATCCAAGGTTATCTCTGGGAGATACAACATCTTTTGGCGTTGTTGTCGGGGAGCTTATTGAAGGATTCTTTCCCCTACGATACGACACGCTGAAACACTCTTTGAATATGTGATCAAAGTCTATTATGATTGCATCCATATCACCTTGGTGACTCCATGCCCCCCTCATCATCTTTTGTAACCCTGGATTTTAAAAGGCCTCATACTCACTCAGATACATCCCAGCAGAAAGCCACATTTGTATCTGACCCAGAAAAGTTAATTTCCAAGAAAATCTAGAAGGAGAAAACTCCCCCTAACTTTTCTACCATCTCACCAGCCTTTGAAGTTTCCTCATCCAATTCCAGCCTCTTGTGGCTCATTATTTAGGACTTACTCCTAATACCCTGACCTACGCTACTTCCCCTCCAACCCCTATGGTCTTGACCTCAGTTCCTCAAGAAAATTTTTATCCCCCTCCATTTATCCAGATGGCTCTTCTAGGTTTCTTGTTAAATAAATATGCACCTCTTAATTTGCCTCAACCTCTGAGTGAAATTCCCCAGAACTATCTAAATCAGTTGCCTAGGTTCAATGGGGAAGATGATAAAATGACACAAAGTCACATTGAAACGTTCAGCTCTTTTGCTGACATCCTAAATGTGGAACAATTGGATGTGGTCATGAAACCTTTTATACAACCCCTTGATGGAGAGGTTGGAAAGTGGTTCAAAGGCCTACCCAATGCCTCCATTACTACCTGGGAGGAGCTGGAAAACGCTTTCACCCAAATATGGGGAGAAAATAGGAATCATGAGTACATCCTCACTGAGTTTAATTCCATAAGAAAAAATATAAAGGAGGATACTTTAGAGTTTATCAAAAGATTCAATAAGAAATACAATAACTTGCCAGCTGACATAAAGCCTCCTCCAATAGCAGCTCGTGTGGTTTTCTTAGGAGATTTTGAGTCTGATGTTGGTTTTACCCTGAGAAAAGGCAGTCTCTCACTCTAGACCAACTTCAGATTGATGCTCTTGGGGTGGAAGAAATCTTGCCTCAACAGGTAAGTCACGGGTAAGACAAGAAGCCACTGAACTCAAAAGCGGGAAAGAAGAGGCATCCTCCTCTGGTCAATATAGATAATCATTAGACCCGAAGTGGGATGAGTTGAACAAACTTATCAGGGATTTAACTCAAAAAGTTGAAAATCTTGAGATTGAGAACAAGAAACCCTCCAAATAGAATGCTCAAGTCAACAATCAGGGTTACAACTCGTAGTATAGAAGACCTCCATTGAAAATACTTCCAAGGGAGAGAAAAGATTAGCTTGACCAGATCCTTCATCCTTTATACATAGAAGGTGGTCTCGATGAACAATCGTCAGATGCTCATGAGATGCAGGGAAACTTCTGTTCAGCCTTCTCTGAAGAAGAATATGAAAATGTGGTGCACCAGGAGATAGGTCATGATGGAGAAGCAACAACAGAGGATGAAGATATGGATTATTATTGCAAACAATTTGTAGAGTTCATGAAAACATAACCCCAACGTAAGTATAATTTAAGATATTCGAATAAGAGGATGAGAGAAATAGAACAACAAGGGGAAGTTACTCCCCAAGTGGTTCCCCCAACCCCAGATAAAGGGAAGGGTAAGATATGTTATCACTCAGGTTGTCCTTAAGCTCCTGAAAGGATACGGCCGAGGTAACCACAAACCAACTTTGGATTGCAGGTTCTAGCCAACCTGCAATCAGAGAGGGCTCTCTCTTTCTGATTTGGCTTTGTTGAGAAGGGTTTTAGGATAGCTATTGAGTTCAGGGGTTTAACTTGTGATATGGTGGGAAGGATGGTGCTTTCAAGTAGAGAGGCAAAACATTATCTGGTCAATTTCAAACCATTGGGCATGGAATCAAAAAAAGTAGGACTGCTGGTGCGTTTTCTTGGTCACAAGACAAACATGGAGCAAGGTAGCTGCATATGAGACAATCTTTCAAGCTAAAAGGATGGAGTGAAAGCTAAGGCATGAGAGGCAATTAAGAATCTCTCAAACATGTTAGGCAGAAAGAAGATGAATGAGCTCTGCCTAGGAGCAATTAAGAATTCCTAGTCAGCAGTCAGTCATATGTGAAAAAGGTTAAACATGAGCCATAAAGGAATTCATATTCATCCCCAAATCAAGAGGAAAACATTAAGAAACCACAGAAACTGAGCATAGAGTGCAAGCATGCAAATTCTAAACCAATCTTTCTTTCTGTGATTCGAGCATATATGAGATGAAAATAACAGAGATGAGAAACACTTATTGATTCATACAACAGCGCAAGAATTCCACCTTCACTTCTTCAATCATTTAAACACAACGCAGACAGTCGTTCTCCAAACTTTTGAGCATTCTTTGATTATAGAAAAAGTATCAGACATATAGTGCGAGTCTCTCTTGAGTTACATTAGCCGACCAACCCTTTTAACAATGCTGAGGGTGGTATTTATACAAAAATTGGATACAAAAATATCTAGATGAGAAGTTAATAGCTAATAACTTCTCTAACAACTCTTAAGAAGTGGCTGATGAGAAGTAAATGCAGAAATAAATACAAATGCAACAGCTGCCCTTTCTGTCAGTGAGTGTTGACTTCTGAGCTCATTTGAGTCGGCTGAACTGCGCTTTCAAAAATTCGCGCCCTTAAACTTATTGTCCCAGCGTCTTTGCTTTGTGACCGCTTCAACCTGTTCACGCGTGCTCTGTAACTACTCTGTCCGGTCTCTTGTGCTTTAACTGTGCTCGCTGATGACCTGCAGCTGTCTGCGATTTTGAAATAAACAAAAAAAAGAGGAAAAACTGAAATCACCAGGGCAATACGGCCAGCATTGCTTGCCACCAATTCTCAGAAGGCATCTGTAGTTGCTGTCGTTGTTGGAATTATAGAAGGGGTGGCCGTTGCTTGTGCTGGAGGAACAGTAACAGTAATTGGAACTGTTTGAGGAGGCTGGGAGGCCGACTCTCCCTCCTTGCTTTGTAGTGCCCTCTCCAAATCTCCCTCTAAATCAATTACTCTTTGATTTAATTTCATTATCAAATCCCATTGATCCTCAGCTTCTTTTTCCTTTTGCAATTCACCTGTTTGAGGATGCTCAGTAGGAAGCAACCTCAATCTTTTCTTCAGTGCAACAATGTCATCATCTTTCTTTTTCATAAGGGTCCTCACACCCTTAGGATCTTTTGGATCATGACCCAAGTCCATAATGATTTCCTCCAATGTTTTGATTCTATTATCCTTAGCTGTGGAGGACAATCTTTCAAAATCCAGTTGAGTGTTGGTATTCTTCAAAGATTCGCCTAACTCATGGGCCAATGTGGCCTTTTCTGCAAGGGTAGCATAAAGCATTTCAGCTGTCTGCTTGTGTAGCTCTATTTGGTCCATAGGGTGGATATCTTTGGACAGGACCTCTAACCTTGTCTTGACGAAATCTGCAGCTGACTGCGGCTGCGGAACCTTGGGCTTGAAGTGGGTCAGGAACATCTTCTCTTGTTTTATATCAAATGCTGCCATCAGTCTTTCCTGCTTGGCAGGTGTGGCCTTTAGGAATTGGTCATATAATTGCACTCTTAGTAGCTCATTTTGAGCTTTGATTTCTTTGAAGCTGGCCTTGGTGCTGACTGGTTTTTTGCCTTTTTGTGTGGAGGAAGATACCTCCATGCCGCATTGTGTATATTGCTCTTGTTGTCTCTGCTGCTCTTGCTGAAAAGGGCTTGTTGGTGTTTGCAGGCTTGCTTCCCTTTTTGGACTTTCTATAATTTCTTCACTGACCTCCTCCTCAATCGGAGAGTCCCCTCTTTGCCTTTTTGACTCAGGTTGTTGCGTAGACCCACTAGCAGGTGTGGAGTCTTCCCGGTCTCTCTTCCTGCTTCTCTCTTCATGGGAAGGAGTCTGCAAAGCTGGTATTTGGGCTGCCCCTGTTTGTTGTGGAAGGGCTTGCCCTTGAGTCTGTTCCATTGAGGTGACCGGCTGTTTAGTAACCGTTTGCTCTGTCTCCATCGGCTCCTTCCCTTTGGCTGTACCTGCTGCTGATGTAGAAGCCCCCTGGGCGGCTCGTGCAGCTGCAGCTGTAGCTGGGCCCTCTTCCACTTGGTAGGGCAGCTTGAAATTTACCTGGTCATCAGAATCCAAGTCAAGAGTCTTTTTCCAGGTCTCTAGCAGTTTGTTCCAAAATTTCCTCTTGAGCTAATTCTTCAACTAAAGTTCCATGTGCCCATGCATCCTGATTAGCATATTTTTCAATGTCTGGTTTCTTGGAGTGGTCATAGGGTGTCAACCTATACTTGACCCTTCTGGCATTAATAAAACCAAGCGGGTCATAAGGGACCCACCAAAAACTCCTTTTCAACTTGAATTGATTACTGAGTATCAGGTCAGCCTCTTGCCAACCATCCTTCTTATTCATGATGAAGGGGCCTAGGCAGTCTCTAAATTTCAGTTGTGCCCTTTTCTTAGTGCTGTGGAAGTGAGTCAAATCTAAGTTTATAAGCTGCCTGTAGTATTCTAATGCAAACAGCCTCATTGGCACATATCTCGGAAGCCTGTAAGGGCACAGCTCACAGCCATAAATTCTGATGACAGTATGGTTTTCATATAGGTACCAATCACCTAATTTGAAATTCTTAGACAGCTGTAAGATCTTTTGCATTTCATAGGTTATTCGGGGAGGAGGAACCTTCATCAAGAGGCAGGACACAGGATATACAAACTGGTCAATGAACTCACAGTATGAATAAGGGGAGTCTTGAACTTGGTGGAAAACTGATGACCAGAAGATAACATACCTCTTCTCTCCCCTAGCATCCAACTTCTTGATGGGGCATTGAAAGACTTCAGACTGATAAAACATGAACAAATGATAGATATAGGAGGAATATTTGAAAATCCCCTGCCTATCTAATCTGGTGAGCTGGTCATGGATTTTATCTGATATGAACCTGGCATAATTGTACTTGACAGTAGGAGGCTGTCCTTGGCTGAAAGAGGACAATATAACCAGTACTGTTTCGTCTACAAGTTCAGTTGATGTGAAGCCCAACACATATGATATCATATCTACCAGTAGTTTTCCCACCTCATTGAAATGGTCATAAGGATATGGAGGTGATTCCTTTGGTTGGCAATCTGCCCTCATGAATGTCTCTGTGATCATTTCCATCTTGGTACCAAGTAACCAAGAGGTCTCTTGCAGCAAACTGTTTATGGAAAAGGGCAATAGCGTGTGATTCGTTCTGAAGTTCAGCATCTGGTTGATGGAGTCAGGAGTAGTGTAGAAAAGTATGCTTCCAGATGAAGACTTAACGGCCCTTTGACTCGGTTCATAATTTGCAGCACAGAGATGAATAATCTCAGGAAAGATATTCACAGAAGGGAGGAAATAATAAGGCAGATTGGACTCCCATATGCAATACTTGTCAGTTTTATCCAAGAAGTTGTTTCTCAGCTGGCAGTAGGTGCGTAGATGATTCCTTTTGGCAACAAAGTCTTGGATGAGATAATCTGTATCGGCCAAGGGCATGGACTCGAGCTCTTTACTTGGTGGGTGGGCGGGAGTAACACTCAGAGCAGACGAAGCGGCCATTGGCGATTCTTGAGTGCCTGAGCTGAAAGGATGGCTAGTGAAACAATCGGCTTATGAGATTTGCTTACAATAAATAGCAGGAGTAGGCGAACTGAGCTTCAAATGTGACAATGGCTGGACAGCTTAAGAGCTTATGCTGTAAGAGGTCAATTTTGCAGAATTTTGGGTCAATTTCCCCTTTTCTTGGTGAATTCTCCGGAGCTAGAGACTATGAGGGACAATGCAGGGGAACAGAGGGCAATTGTAGTTTCAGTGGTAGGATTAAAACAACAGAACAGGGTAAAATAGGGCAATGCTGAGCAGCTGAGAAATCTTTACTGGGGGCAGGGCGTTAAACTGAATTCTGCTAGTAAACTTGCAAATGGGCAGAAGGTTTGTGAGACCTTTCTGAAGTAAAAGGGTTTCCAATAGGTTTAATGGGGTTTCAAGTGCAGCAGAACTATAAATTGGGGAATTTTTGCAGGTTCACAACAGATAAAATGCAAGCAGAGGGGCGAAGAGAGGAAGATATGATGAATACCTGGTTCGAACGGCGCCGAAGGTGGACGAACTGGTGCGTAGGAAGGCTGCGAACTCGAAATGCAGGCCGCGGCAGCTTGCTTGGTTGATTTCCAGCTTTGGGAGTGAGAAAATGGATGAAACAGGGAGCCGGAGCATTCAAATGAAGCAATAAGAATGAAAAGTAACGGTCGTCCGCGCCCTTTTTAAGCAAAAATTGACAATTGGCACTTTTGGCGCTTTTTCGGGATGACGTCAGCGTGACGTCATCGGCGGGTCCCGGGTACGGACGGACGACGTGGCGGGATGACGTCAGCAGATGACGTCATCATGTACGGATGGGTGACGTGGCAGCATGGTGGCAGGGACACGGTGGCAGGGCAAAGATACAGAAGGGACGACGTGGCGGCGAAGTGGCACAGCAACGGAACGCGGAGGGTGACGTCATAGGGGAGGACGTGGCGCTGACGTCAGGCAGGCAAGGTGGTAAGTGGTATTGGGCGCACCGCTTTAGCGCCTGAGCGGTTTTGGGGGGAGGGGCTCCGCCACACCCCAGAGCTTGACGCGTGGCGGGAGTACGACGGCAAAACCGCCGAACTCCCGGACGCTAAAGCTCGGGCTGTTGGCGCACGGAAAGGCCCGCCCACCGTAGATCTGGGGCGGGCCAGATCTAACGGCTGGCGGGGCAACCAAAGTGGCGGAGGGTTAAAACGGGCCCCGCGCGGTATTATATTGGATTGTTAATACGGCCCGGGGGGGTAAACATTAATAAACAAGGTTTAAGTATTATGTGCCGGCGGGGATTTAAACTTTGGAACGATGGGTTTGGGTTTATATGCGCGGTTTAAACGAAAGTTTAATGTTTAAACATAATATGTCGACATTTAAACTTTTTAAAACAGTGACTGCGGGGGAAAAGGAATGGTTATCAGCTCAACGGGGGGTTGACCGATTCCAAGGGGGGGAATGAGGGAAGGGTTAAATATAAGTCCTGGATGGACTTAATATTTCCCCAGATTAGGAACATATGGCTATAGTGCCTAGGGAGGCTATTTAATATTTTTGGGGATTTTTATATAGTTTTAGTAATGAATAGGGATAAGGGAGAAATTAGGGAGCTACATAGTAGAATTAGGAATTAATATGGATTGTGAGGTGAAAGAAGAGCAGAAGGCTAAGTTTCAACAGTAAAACTTAGATATAGGGGGAAATGAAAGTGAGAAAGTGATTTTAGACAAGAAATGTGGCTTCTTTTCAATTAAGAAAACCCACTTTACCTCAATGCCTCACAAAAATGAAATGGAAAGAGGACTTGTTGGGCAGATCCCAAGGTCTTTTAGGGGGATGTTAGTAAGAGAGTTTGAGAGGGAGGAGAAGGGAAGTTAGACATGCTTCCAAAATTCTGCCATTTAGAGCCCGCTTTGCTACCTCTGCCATTGATGAAATGAGCTGTGCTTGTCAAAGCCAAAAATAGAGATAATCTTGCTTCTGCAACCCCAGGCTACCTACCCTTTTTACAACACCTAGCATTTTTTGTTTCTTCAGGGAGGGTGCACTTAGACTTGCAAACCCTGATTTCCTTTTCTTTTCAACTGCCTTCCTATCTAAAAACTACCCTTATTTCTGCCAGGGGCTCAACTTAAACTGTTGAGTTCCCAAGATTCTCTACCTATCTGCACATCTGCCAAGCTTAAACTGTTTGGCCAGATACATTCTCTATATTCTAAAGCAAGCAAATTTAAGATTAGGCTGTTTGGCTTTCCTTTAACTGAGAAATCATTCAAAAATGGAACTTTTGCAGCTTGAAAAAGATGAACATTTTTGGTACTTCCACTGTCAATCATGAAATATGAAACCTGTTGCAACAGGAGGCTAACAAGATACATCATGAACCACCCAATATAGGAGTCTCTGCAAATGAAGAGAACAATGGTTCTAAGGGGCATACAGAAAAAGAGGCACTCATTCTGCCGACAACTGCCAACGGGAAGGGGGAAAGAATAGAGCCTGGAGATGCAGAAAAGGCCCAACATACGTTCAATCTCTAAAAGGAGCCGGAAAAGGTAAAAATTCTTTTTCCTCTGACTGAGCTCCTAAAGAAACCTCATTACAAATCTCAAGTCTCATAATTTATGCATCTAACCCACTCCACACCATCCCATGATATTTTGAACCTTCAAGAGGAGAGGCCCATTGTTGTTTTTGGGTCGCATGTGGAAGAACCTGATATTTCTATTGTACCTTTCTATGTGACTTTGGTGATCCATGATCTTTTATTACACAACTGCATGTTGGACTCCAGAGCTTCATGCAACCTCATGCCACTAGTAGTAATGGAACAACTGTGCTTGGAGATCACTAGACCATACAAGGACCTGTACTCCTTTGACTCCAAGAGAGTCAAGTGCCTAGGCATGATAAAGGATCTGGTGGTAAACCTGGCTCAGATCCCGGTGAAAAGTGTGGTAATGGACATAGTGGTTGCTGATATACCTCCTTGTTTTGGAATGCTCTTACTCCAGGGTGCTCCTTGGGTTACCGACAACAAGGAATGAGAATGTCAAATGCTCGACTATTCTTGGAGGCTCTAAGATAATTATTAAGTAGATAAGACAATGTATAGAAGAAGTTAAGGAGCTCAATAACTTGATTAGAAGTTTCATGGAGGATATCAAAAGAGTTCAACATCAATTACCAAGTTGGGAACACATATTAATGTTTGCGTAAGAAGATTTTATGAGGTAGATGCTGGTTTTAATTACTGAATTTCTAGAGAACAATGGAATGAGTTCCAGTTCCCTAATGTCGAGATGGTATCATTGGAAGGTTGGTTTTTAGAATCAGTGGAATCTTGAGTTGCCACTCCCTTTCTTCTACTGCCTGCGCATAAGAGGTATGAGAATAACTCAATCAAGTAGCCAGTTGCTTAACTGGCTACATTGGAGAAAAGAGACCACCTAGTAATTATATTTTTAGCAGATATGGACAACTGTCATTCAAGTTTCAAGTCCGAGGAGAAGGCCCTAAGACTTTTATTGATATACTATCTAAAATTTTTATTTTTCTTAAAAGTTTTCAGCTATGTAAGTTAGTGAGTTAGTAAATATTACAATCATGTAGTCAGTTTACAGTCATTCAGTTCATTTTTCATATTTTAGAAATGACTCCATGCCTAATGGAAGGAAAGCCACTATTCTACAGGTTCTAAGTGCCTTGCCAACAAGGCATTGTTCCTAATTCAAGCCAATGTTGTCACCCACTACATTGTGGGTTTCAATTGGTCAAGGTTTCCCAAGAGAAATGAAGTTAAGAGCCTCTATCCCAGTCCATAGAAGCTATCAAAGTCAAATCATACACTCTCCATTGCATAGTACTCAGAGGGATCTTTCCAACGGTATATGGAAGTCTGAAAATAGAGTCCTAGGGAAGAAGTTAAGGCATTTTAAAGTTTACCTTGGAAAAGGCCCAACAAACCAAGAAAATGACTAAGTGTGGAGGCAAACCTCAATCAGAGGATTGGGAGGCCGACTGCAATCACAAATCGACCATCGACGAATTTCACTAGGTAAGGAACAATGAAAAAATGAAAATTAGTGATCGTCGATTGTCGATATCACATATCGACAGTCGGCGGGTCCGAACACACCTTTTATCGCATATCGGCATATCACAATCCCGCATCCCGACGATCTCACAGCTCTTGTAGCCCCACAATTCTTGTAGGTTCCCACAGTCTCGCATCTCAGCGACCCTGCAGTCCTGCAGATTGGCGGGTTCTAAACTTAAAAGACCGTGTAGGGGCCGATACTACGATATTATGTTGCATCGCTGGGGAGGAGCATAAAAGTGTTAACAAAGAAAATCATGGGGAAACAGGGGTCAGGCCTCCCCTTTTCTCTCTCCTCCACGTGGCGCAATCCCGCATCTCGATGACCTTGCATCATAGTAGTCTCGCGGTTCAGCATATCAGAGGGTTCTAAAACTTTAAAGACCTGCAAACTGCTGATTTGTGATTTTTGTGTAACATCGTTGGGGGGCCGAGAAAACAATTTACAAAGGAAAAGGTCGTCAAAACAAGGGTCGGGCCTCCCCTTTCTCTCTCTTCCACATGGCATCGATGATTGGCAATCGACAGAGGTGGTAGTCACAAATTATTGAAGATCGATGATATTGTGATCTAGAACAAAATCGCCTTAGAGGGATAAATTTCAAATACAAAGCAAATGCCTGCAAAAACAGGGCCAGGCGGGCCACTTTCTCTATCCTCTAGGGGGCCACTTGTTGGCCTCTGATTTGTCCACTGAGCTGACATGGAAGCTGACGTCACTAGTGTCATGGTGCGTATGTAAAATGATGTGGTGGGTGGACACATGTCACTCATTTTTGGCATTTCTAGGGGTCCTATGGGGCTGTTTCCATATGCCATGTGTCATCACTAACATGGAGACAAGTGGCAGTGATGACATCAACAGGTTCATCGCAATAGGCGATCGATGATCGTGCAATGTAAAGCTTCTCTTCTGCTGTGTTCCCTCCCCTGCTGCGATTGCGATAAGGAAAGGGACCCCACGGATGCGATAGGCTATGTGTTTTATTGTATAGCGATTTCACGTCTGGGATATCGGCCAGTGTGGTGCAAATGGAAAACAATGGAATTTCAGGTTATAAAGGAAAAGGCTCCCCCGCGTGACAGTTGAGAGCCTTAGCACTCGTAGGGCTAAGTGCTTGGTCTAGGCCCTCAGTTATATAAAGAAAGCCATATAAAAGGGACTATGATGAAGGGGGCTAAGGGGAAATCAAAAACACCTTCTTTCACCTATTTCAGAGAAAAATCATGCACCTATGTCGTTTCATGGAATGCTTCTCACCTAACACAACAATGCAATGATAGGCGCAGTATAGAGGTTTAATGGGTGGATGGGCGAGTAGCTAGGAGACTTTAAGGGTGCATGGTGCAGCGATGGAGCATACACATGATTCAAGAGGATTAATGGTTCAACATGGGGCCTCATCCTTCTGCACAACAAAGGACTGCAAAGGCAAGCACTTTTAGTCTAACCAACCCCCACTTCACAGAACAAGGCATCTCAACATTAAAGGCAGAAGCGACAGGGGTAGTTGAGCAGTAGAAGAGTCCATACCATGAAAACATTACAGCCCGAGGCCGATGCAATCATAGGATGGGCACAAATACTTTAATTTATTGTTCTGTCTGGTTATTTACTTAGTTTAGGCCTGTAACATGCCTTCCTTCCAATGAGGAATTCATTTCTGTAATACCTTTTTGGGCCATAGAGCCGTTCAAGATTGATACAGCTAGTCGACTTGACAACTGAGTCTAGGGATAGATATTTTTTCTATAATGTAGCTTCTTTCGCCCCTCTAATAAATAGGGTAAATCAAGACTTAGTTCAGGTTCAAAAATTCGAGAGAAAACACAACATGTTATAGTTTCAGACTGTATTTCCTTTGCAATACAAATATTTTCAGAATATCAAGGAAATAGTGGTGATTCCCTCTTAAAGGATTACAATATGTATTCCCCTTTGTCTAACTCATTTTATGTTCATGTTTCTTCCCTGAATTCATGTAATTATTGTTGTTAGATGTGTTTCAAGTTCCGTCACAACTTCATTAGTATCTATATGTTAATGCAAATTCCCATAGTTGTTTCACATATTCATTTGTTTGAACATTGTTTATGTATATGTCTGTGAGGACTATTGAGATTAGATATTTAAATATATAGCACATGAATCCTAGCTTTCAGTTCTCCCTTCATTCATTACTTCTGCTCGTAACCCAAATAAGCATAGGAATCCTTACTTCCCCAAGCTCTATGTGTTGAATATAGAAGTCTTGAAGCCTTATGCTCTATGTGATGGGTTACTCTTCTCCCTTATCCTCTCTCACCCACTCTGCAAAATATTATTAAGCTGTAAGACCTTGAAGCTCTTGGCCTCCACTATTTTTATGCTTATTTATGAGATCTGAACTAGTGAAGAAGTATCAGAAATCTATGTTTCATTTCTTTGGATTAATGAACCAACCTATTTCCTATGTACATATGTATCTATAGATCATAAGTGTTGTCTCTAGTTTCCTATAAATCATTTGAGACACACCATTTTAGATGTGCCCAGGCATTGGTCTTGAAGCAATCCAAGGCTGTCTCTCGGAGATACAACACCTTCCATGTGCTTTTCATTTTTACTTTTATATGGATGCATACAAGATTCAAACATTTTGGTTTACATTGTTGTATCTTTGTGTGGTCTAAAATGCATATGCAAATTAGAGTTTAATTTAATGTCAACCCGGGAAGGTAAACTTAGAAGTGCTTATCTAAAATATATAGATCTAGAAATATTCCTAATTTGTCCAAGATCTTAAAGTCCCCTTACAAGAACATATTCATTAAGATCTCTTTCAATAACTAATCAAACTTAGATCTAACAATTTTTTGAGATCTATGATTCTCCTACAAGAACATATTCTACAAGATCTCTTCCAACATTAGAACATCTAATAAGAAATTAAAAGATGAAATAAAATAAACCTAGATCTAATAATTGTTTGAAATCTTACGGTCCTCTTACAAGAACACCTTCAAATAAGATTCTTCCAATATTAGAACATTTAACAAAACTTGAAAGCTGAAATCAAACAAAAACATAAAATAAATTATAAACAAATAAGCATGCAAGTGAGGCCATGGGGGCCCTCCAGAACTCCACAAGCATACCACTTCAATGGAGACTCAGATGTAGAAGTAAAATTGAAGTATGATCCTTTATTTCAAAATTCTAAGATTACAAAAACTTCCAGATTACAAATGGAGGAGATTGTACTCCTATTTATACAATGGGATGAGTAACAACTCATAATGATCATCCACTAATCTACTTTCCCATTATTACAAAATATGATCCCACAAACCTCTCAAGCATTTTTAACTACTTTCCCGTTATTACAAAATATGATCCCTTTGAATCCTCCATAAATCTCTCACATATCTTGGATAAGATATTCCAACCAAATCCTCCATGATCTTCTCCTTAGGAATTGGATAAGATATGCCAACCAAATCCTCCATGCTTTTCTCCTTAGGAATTGGATAAGATATGCCAACCAAATCCTCCATGCTTTTCTCCTTAGGAATAGGCTTGCATAATTATCTCCTTAATATGGTGGAGGAGATATGGATAAGTCTCTTGGAATTAATTCTTCACATATTTCCTACACATCACAAAACTCACATATTCTTGAGATATATATAAAAATATGTATATTTTCTAATAATTAATCATAAATTCACTTGTAATACAGAAATGAATAAAATGGAAAATAAGAAGGTGAAACCCAAATGTATGTATGAAGATGATATGATAAAAGGTTAATGGGATGATGAAATGTAAGAAATAGTGAAGAAAAAGGTGGATGAAAATATGATATTTATGAGTCGCAACATCTTCCCCAACTGAACTTGTTGCATGTCCTCATGCAACCATGCATGGGTCTCTTTAAGAACATTTGGCATCTTGAACAACTTTGGCTTTACATGATGATGTCTTTAATAATGAATGTTTCCAGGATATGTGAAAGACATGAGTAACAACTTACATTTTCTTATGGTTGGTTCTTGTGTGACAACCATGAATACAAAGAATGTTGGTTCTTGTGTTAACAACATTCATTTCGTTTTTTGTTCTCTTTTCTTCAATAATAATGTAAACACTCACTGGAAATCATAAGCTATCAATGTGCATAAGAAAGCCCTTTTGTAATATTAATGAAGCATGCCAATATTGCGTATGAAGCAAAGTGCAACAAAGTATCATTGGAAAATAAATGTTGGTGAATGGTAAATGAGAAAAAATGGAGTGATAATGGTAAATGAGAAAAAAAAAATGGAGTGATAGTGGTGAAGAAATGGAATCATGGAAGTGAATATGTAGTGTGGTGAGGAAATGGAATCATGGAAGTGAATATGTAGTGTGGTGAAGAAATGGAATCATGGAAGTGAATATAGTTCTCCCCCCTCAACTGAATTGGTTGCATGTCCTCATGCAACTTGACATGGCTCATGAAAGGAAATGTAGCATGGTGAGGGAATTTTCCAAAATATTCAAGTTAGCATATAAGGAATTGCATGATTAAAGATTAGAAAACAACATACCTCTACTTACCCAAGAATGATGAATTATGTAATAGGAATGTAGCTGCTGCTGCTGCTGGATCAAGAAAATGTGACTGATGTTGTTGTAACTGGATCCTGGGAAATGAAGGAATCTGAACTGCTGATGCTGAATCATGGAAAAGATAAATGCTGAAAGTGGAACTGTGGTACTCTCATAGGTTAGAATGAATGCTGCTGTAACTACTTAGGGAGTTGTGAAAAAGTGTATAGTCTTCACCGGCTACTAAACTTCTTGGTACAATTCTAATCATGCGAAAGAATGTGTCGATGTCGAGCATGAATAGAAATCATTGGATTACCGGCCATTGATGTATGCCGTTAACCAATGCAAGGCAACTCACCATTGATGTCAATGAGTGCTAAGGTACCCGAGTACATCTTGCGAAGTGCGAATGGATGTGTTGAGGTCGCGCCACTTGCAAGATCTGAAGATCAAGGGACATTGATGTATTCCCATGATCGTCAGCGAGAGAACTTGCCATTAAGGCATGCAAGCCTCTAGGTACTCAAAAGGAACTTTAGTCTATTTCCCAGATAAGGTGCTGATGTCGATGGGGAAAGACTTGTTGAAAGGTGGGCCTTAAGGAATCCCACATCAATCAACGTGAGTTTGTACAAAAAGATTTGGTATGACTATAAATGGAAAGAACTCACGGACAAGCAGTGTGGATCAGCATGGCGAGGAAAACAAAGCAATGTAATCATGGAAAGGGAATGACTTTGAGCGTCCAAAAATGAATGTAAGGAAATGCATGGTGTATGAAGATGAACTCTTGCTGTGAAAAATGGATATGGAAATGTCATGCTTTATGGATTTATAATTGGTGGAATTCAAAATCTGCTTCAAAAAGGGAGGTGCAAGGTAGTGGTTGTGGAGTTGGATTTGTCTTTAGAATTTTTCATGAATTGTAGTCTCTGGAAGACCAATTGTCGTCACAATATAATCTCCTTATGATCACTTGATTATCCTGTAACCTGTAAAAAAAAACTTGGCAGAAAGAAAACATAAGTGTGTTCAAGAAGAAATGGCCATTTCCTTCATGATTCTTACGCAAAAATTTCATACCAAATAAACATATTAAGGACAATCAAAGTGTTGAAATTGACTTAATCATGATATTAAAATCAATCCATTCGTAAAATAACCATGAAAAGTAATAATCCCTGTTTGGGTCAGATGAAATATACTCGGCAAAAAGATTGGCATTAGAGAGATCTATTGTGGTCTACATATTAGTATGTGATATAAAAGCATTCAACAGAAATATGTTATGCCAACTTGAAGCTATTGAAACAAGATAATCATCATTTATAGGATCCTCCAAATGTTTGATAAATCGATCCTCAAAATTTGTTTCCAAGTGTTCCATTTTTTTTATTTTCAGACCAGCATAAATTTTGTGAATTTTTTTTATTTTTATTTTTATTTTTAAATTAAAAAAACAAAAGAATGAAATTCAATTTTTTTTTTTTTTTAAATAAAGAAATTAATTAAAAACTAATATAGAAAATTTCTAAAAATAAATTAACACTAAAACGGATTTTTTTTCAATATCCTAAAAAACACACAAAATCCTCTAGAATCAATGAAAAATCGGGCTTTTATGTAACTTTGAATTCCTCTGCATATTAATTGTAAAAACCGTTTTTTCTTCATGCAGTTACCAAAATAGGGTCCCGAAGAACCACGATTTCCTCTTAGACCGTTAGGAATTTAAGCAAACAATTTCTGGGTTATATAATTCATTCTATTATGGAAAAAACCCATGTCTTCGTTTGTCTAGATTTGCCCTGGTTTGATCACAAACTGCTTTTCAAAACTGACGTTTTTAAGGGGTTGCGTTTTGAAGATGATCTTTTTCTCATTCACAAAATTCTTTATTGTCGCATTGCAGATTAGTTCTCCAGCAAGAGTATTTTTATTGGAATAAATCAATAGATTTTCTGATCTTCCAGATCACATGAAGCGCGGGAAGAGAGCATACTAATCTCTTGATTTATTTTTATTTATGCAGGTTAGCGTGGATGGATAAAACACAATTAAGATCTGCGACAAAACCTTGCATTATCTACACTCTTTCTGCAATGTCACGGGGGCATTTAGACTCTCAGAAGACAAATATTTCCAATAATCAGGCTCCTGGCTCACCCGTGATACAGAAACAAGACATAGAAATGCAAAGATGAAGCAGTTCTTTTTATTCATGATGATTTATTTTTGGAAAACAAAACTAAAAACTTCTAATGATAACGACTTCTAATGACTTCTAATGAGATCTCATTTTTATTTTTCTAATCTATTCTACATTAACTTAAAAGATGTTTTATTTTCTAAGTAAAAGCATGCTTCCAGTGAAGCCATCTACGGACTAAAAATTCGAACATGCTCACATCAAGATTTAAAAATTTTACATTATGTTTTGCAAGTATGTAAGAATCCTGTCTTAGAGTTGGCTCAAGATTATTGTCCTTGCTCTCCAAGAAGCACCTGTTCAACATTGTCAAAGTCCTCATCCATATATGGATTAGTGAGAAATGGGGGGTTTAAAATAAAAACTGAATTTAAATTATCTATGTGCGAAAATGAAAAAAAAGAATGCTCCAAACTTTGAACTCCTTTACGAACCTGTTGTCACCAAGTTCCACAAATTAGTCCATAAAAACAAATGCATAAAATAAAGACTAAATCTTTCTAGTTGCACTTCCCCGACAACGGCGCCAAAATGTGAGGTCTAAAATGCATATGCAAATTAGAGTTTAATTTAATGTCAACCCGTGAAGGTAAACTTAGAAGTGCTTATCTAAAATATATAGATCTAGAAAGATTCCTAATTTGTCCAAGATCTTAAAGTCCCCTTACAAGAACATATTCATTAAGATCTCTTTCAATAACTAATCAAACTTAGATATAACAATTGTTTGAGATCTATGATTATCTTACAATAACATATTCTACAAGATCTCTTCCAACATTAGAACATCTAATAAGAAATTAAAAGCTGAAATAAAATAAACCTAGATCTAATAATTGTTTGAAATCTTACGGTCCTCTTACAAGAACACCTTCAAATAAGATTCTTCCAATATTAGAACATTTAACAAAACTTGAAAGCTGAAATCAAACAAAAACATAAAATAAATTATAAACAAATAAGCATGCAAGTGAGGCCATGGGGGCCTTCCACAACTCCACAAGCATACCACTTCAATGGAGACTTAGATGTAGAAGCAAAATTGAAGTATGATCCTTTATTTCAAAATTCTAAGATTACAAAAACTTCCAGATTACAAATGGAGGAGATTGTACTCCTATTTATACAATGGGATGAGTAACAACTCATAATGATCATCCACTAATCTACTTTCCCATTATTACAAAATATGATCCCACAAATCTCTCAAGCATTTTTAACTACTTTCCCATTATTACAAAATATGATCCCTTTGAATCCTCCATAAATCTCTCACATATCTTGGATAAGATATGCCAACCAAATCCTCCATGATCTTCTCCTTAGGAATTGGATAAGATATGCCAACCAAATCCTCCATGCTTTTCTCCTTAGGAATAGGCTTGCATAATTATCTCCTTAATATGGTGGAGGAGATATGGATAAGTCTCTTGGAATTAATTCTTCACATATTTCCTACACATCACAAAACTCACATATTCTTGAGATATATATATATATATATATATATATATATATAATTTTAAATTCACTTGTAATACAAAAATGAATAAAATGGAAAATAAGAAGGTGAAACCCAAATGTATGTATGAAGATGATATGATAAAAGGTTAATGGGATGATGAAATGTAAGAAATAGTGAAGAAAAAGGTAGATGAAAATATGACATTTATGAGTCCCAACAATCTTCCTTGTCTATTGGTTTGCTTGCATATCTTTCTTGTCAATCAAGCTCTCGCATACATGGGCCAACCAATGCACCGATGGCTGCATTTGAAATATCACTTCACGTGAGCTGGCCTATGCTCTGCTTAGGTTAGGAGTAGGAGTAGTGTTTTCTTTTCTTGCTTGTTTCTTGATTTGCTTACTTTTTTTTGCTTGTTTTCTTTTGCACCCATAGGTTAGTTTCCACATGAAACCGTGTTTGGATTCTTAGACAAGTAGGGTGAAGTCCAAGACGAACTTGTACATCTATAAACACTTGGTTATTTGTCTATTCCCTCTCTTTATGTGAATCTTTCATTTCTTATAGTCGATGATACCCTGATGGAAAATATGTTCCTTTCAGAGAGAGTCATGGGTAAATCATGATGCTTTCACTCTTAACTAGTACCGCTTACTCTAATCGATTTTCTATATTCGGTTAACCCTTGTTAGCTCAGTCAAGTAGAGTAGGGAGATGGGAAAAACCTTGACAAGTATGTCAGAGATATATATAAATATCCTTCTCTAAATGTTATAACTTCTTCTACTCTCAATAAGTCAGGATCCCTCTTCCACCTCATGAAATAAATAAGTTCCTATGCACAGTTCTTTGAAAAAAATTGAAAAAAGAAGGGAAAAAGAAGGGAAAGGCTTCCTATGCAGAGAGGTGAAGCAAGTAACTCCATTGGGTATCATCTAGGCTCACTAGCAGTGGAGTAATACTTGTGTTCGAGAAGTGACTTTGTCGGGGTACTGTCTAGGCCTGCTGGCAGCGGAGCAACACTAGAGATGAAACTAAAACTCTGACAGTCTATATTACTTATGCATTTATATATCCCTCATTCCCAATCAAAACAACTCAGTTTGACTTAACTTGGTATGTGTGCTATAGATAAAGAGAATGGTAGGGGTTACATCTTTAACTCAACCAAAGTGAAGAAACTATGATAATCGAAGAATTGAACAATATTTTTGGAAGAGTTAGACTCGCTTTGCACGAGACAAGGTCCATACAGAGAGTTGGAGTTCTACCAATGTGTTGCCAATGTTGTAACAATTACAACCACCCTCCAAAATTTTGCCCATCCTTTGTTTGGAGCCTCCCTTATAAACAACGACATCTCATCTTGCACTGATCTAGGTACTTGTGCTTCAATAGAGATTTATTATGTTAATATTGGCGTGTGCTTTCTTACTTAGCTCTTTTTCTAACCCACAAGCTGACCTCTTGACTTGATCTTTCGACAATTTTGGGCTTGCCTTAGAGAACTATGCAATCCTTGAGGGAAATTGTCCTTGCTCTTGGGAATTGCACAGTCTTGATTGATAGTGGGCCCTGAGCTGAGGAATTGTGATGTATTGAATGGCAACCAACCTTGAGCTAGGAAATTTTGAAAACATGAGAGGAAGCCTAGTGCTACTAAGCCCAAAAATTGGTAGATGCCACTGTGCTCAAAAACTGCGCAGTGCATGAACCAAAGAGCTGCCCAGTCCTTCCCAGAACTACGAATATTTCTGGGCAATGCATGGTAGTTTTACCAAAAAAGAAATAAATCTAAAGAAAAAAAGCATCCCCAGGAAGTAGGGATCTATTTTTAGTAACCTGAAGGAGGCACTTGCATTACTTTTAGAAGTTTCCCCAAGCGTTGCTTTTGTCCTTGATCTCAGGCATGTATGTCATAAATTCCAATTTACTTAATTCTATGTAATATATGCCCCTAGATCTCGTTTGTACATTTGATCATTAAGCTCTATCGTCCCCAAGGAGATCAAGGAACCTTGAGCGAATTGTCGTCTCTTTTCCAGGTATGGTAAATAAATAAAAATATAAATAAACTAGAGGTAGGGTAAAGAAATAAAACCTCTTTTTATATTTACTCCATAAAACTCAAAAAAGAGGTTTTATTTAGGTGAAGCCTATGGGCCAAATACCATGCGACAAATAAGTATTAATACCACTGGCCAAATAGCATATTTATAAAAGGGGTATGGTAAATAAATAAAAATATATCAAATAAGATTACAAATCAACATCTAATTATATTCCAAGCCTATGGGCCAAATACCATGGTAAATAAAAGAGATATGATAAATAAATAAAACCTCTTTTTATATTTACTTCATAAACCTCTTCATACTTACTAATACTAAAAAAAAAGGTTTATTTAGGTGAAGCCTATGGGCCAAATACCATGGGCCAAATTATTATTAATACCATGCAAAAAGACATTATTAACTCTAATATTAATATTAAAAGATTAACGTTATTAGTATTATTAAATCTAATATTCATATTAATATTATTAAATTTAATAAATTTATATTAATAAATATTAAATTTTTTATATTATAATATATATTAATATATCATGATACATATTAAATCTAGATGTATAAGGGGGGGAAGAACAAAGATATAGCATGATAGAGGTGGAGAGTAATGGGGAATGACAAGGGAGAGATGGATATAAACTGAATTAGCGGGGAGAGGAGGAATGAAGAGAGAGAGATGGAGAGGAGTGAGAGAGATAGAGAAGCATAAGAGAGGGATTGGGAGACACAAAGATGGAAGGGGGAGATAGAGAAGGATAGAGGGAGGGAGACAGTGAGAGGATTGGAGGGTAGAGAGAGAGAGAGAGTGAGAGAGAGAGAGATCAGAGAAGAGAGAGGAAGGGAGGAGAGAAAGGGAGAGAGAGGACTTGCGAGAGAAGAGGAGAGAAGGAGGAATAGAGAGATAGAGTTTAAGGGGGAGTGGGGGAGGGAAGAACAAATACATAGAGAGTGAGAAGTGGAGAGAGAGAGAGGGAGTGACAAGGGAGAGATGGAGAGAGAGTGTGTATGTTTAGGGGTGAGATAAAGAGACAAATGAGGAGATATATAGATAGGGTGGGAGAAAAGGAGAGAGAAGGAGAGAGGGAGGGATATCGTAATATAGTTGGGGCGAGAGAGAGAGAGAGATGGGGGAAGAGAGAGGGAGGTAGGAGAGAAAGGGAGAGAGAGAGGAAGAATGAGAGACATGACTTGAGAGAGAGGAGGAGAGTGATGGAGGAAGAGAGATGATTGGATGGAGGAGAGAGTGAGAGAGAGAGAGAGAGAGAGAGTGACGAGGGAAGAGAGAGGGAGGTATTAGAGAAAGGGAGAGAGAGGAAGTACGAGAGAGTTGACTTGACAGAGAGAAGAAGAGAGGGAGGGATAGAGAGATGGAGTTGGAGGTGGAGAGAGGGAGGGAAGAAAAAATACATAGAGAGTGAGAAGTGGAGAGAGAGAGGGAGTGAAAAGGGAGATATAGAGAGAGAGTGTATCTTTGGAGGTGAGATAAAGAGCCAGGGAAGGATGGATGGGGAGAATGGGGGAGAGAAGGAGAGAGGAGAGAGAGAGGAGGATATAGTAACATAGTTGGAGGGTGAAGAGAGAGAGAGAGAGAGAGAGAGAGAGAGAGGATGTGAGAGAGTGGAGAGAGGGATGGAAAGAGAGATGGAGTTGGAGTGGGAGAGAGAGGGAGGTAAGAAGAAAGAAACATAGAGAGAAAGGTGGAGAGAGAGAGGGAGGTAAGAAGAAAGAAACATAGAGAGAAAGGTGGAGAGAGAGAGGGAGTGATAAGGAAGATTGAGAGAGAGGGAGAGAGTACAATAGGAGGGAAGAGAGATAGAAATGGAGAGAGAAGGGGAAGAAAGAGAGAGAGAGAGAGGAGGAGGGAGGGATATATAGATAGATTGGAGAAAGAGAGTGCATGTTTTTGGGGTGATATAGAGAGACAAAGGGAGATGGAGACATATATATATGGAAAGTGAAGAGGGGGGAGAAGAGAGAAATGGAGAGAGGGAGGGAGGGATAGAGAGATTGATATATATGGAGTGAGAGATTATGTGTGTTTGGGGGGTTAAGATAGAGAGGCAAAGAAGGAGAGATGGAGGGATATATATATATATATATATATATATATATATATATATATATATGGACAAGGGAGAGAGGGAAGAAGATTTCTTGCACTAGATACATTCGTTTCAGTGTAGATGGTGACTTCTAATCCTATTTGATTGCTTGCACTAGATGCAATGATTTTAGTGTAGATGTTGATTTCTAATGATATTTGATGTCTTCCACTAGATGCATTGATTTCAATGTAGATGATTTCTAATCCTATTATATTGCTTACACTAAATGCATTGATTTCAATGTAGATGGTGATTTCTAATCCTATTTGATTGCTTGCACTAGATGCATTAATTTCAATGTCGATGTTGATTTCTAATAATTTTTGATTGCTTGGACTAGATGCATTGATTTCAATGTAGATGATTTATAATCCTCTTTGATTGCTTGCACTAAATACATTGATTTCGGTGTAGAAGGTGATTTCTAATCCTATTTGATTGCTTGCACTAGATGCAATGATTTGAGTGTAGATGCTTGTTTATAACCCTATTTTCTTACTTGCACTAGATGCATTGATTTCAATGTAGATGTTAGTTTATAATCCTATTTTCTTACTTGCATTAGATGCATTGATTTTTGTGTAAATGTTGATTTCTAATCCTATTTGATTTCTTGCATTAGATGGATTGATTTTAATGTAAATGTTGTTTTCTAATATTATTTGATTGCTTGCATTAAATGCATTGATTTCAATGTAGATGTTGATTTCTGATTGGATATAATTGGATGTATGATTGTACATTAAATTTAAAGTGATTGGATTAACATTGTGCATTGATTTCATTGTAAGAACAAAAAATTCTTGACAAGGTACAATCATTTTTGTGTTATAGTAATTCAACCTATTAATATTGGAGAGAAAGAGAGAAAATGTATGATGTTGATTATAATAGCTCGAGCTAAAGATTTAAATGGTTTACAATTTAACCTGCCCTTTTCATAGAATCGATGTGAAAATATGACAATCGATATGAAAAAATGACAAAAGTAACAAGGGTGACAATGAGAATAGTAGAAGAAAATAGTTTGAGATTAATCACAATGAAGGCTATTTGTAATTGACTATATTCTTATTATTCAAATTTTCTATCATTCAACACTATTACATTGTCACTTTACATTAAAAATTTTTATTTCATCATTTTTCATCATTAAAGTTATTTACACTATTTATCATCTCAAAAAAGTGAGGTAACTAAGAAAATATAAAATTAAAATTAAAATGACCAGATTAATCTGAGACATATTTAGAATATTCAAACTGATTATATTAATATTAGATGAATTGACATATTATCCATAAAATTAATCACATGTTCGTTAGATTTTCTTTGGTCGCACACGACTGAAACCAACTTAGATCCATATTAACTTCGGATCTATCAAGCGTCGAGAGGGATCAAATCTCTTGAGGTGCAAACCTTTCATCAAGTTTGGCACTGGAAAAAGAGGTTTTCACCTCGAGAGATTTGATCCCTCTCGGTGCTTGATAAATCCGGAGTTAAGATGGATCTTTTAAGTAAATCAATGTAATATTAAAATATTAATATAGTTTTATTATTTTTTCATTAAAATTACAAAATTTCATATAAATTTTGTTTGATAATACTTTTTTAGAAACCTTAATAATATAAATCCATTTATACTACCTATTTAAAAATAAAAAAGTTTATTCATTTAGAAATTTTAGAAATAATATTATTTATTCAAGTCAAATCAATTTAATAACAATATAATAGAAATGTAAACCCAAAGTAGAATGCATTTTTCACTATATTAGACCATTTAAGCCATATATCTAGCAATGGAATATATCAAAACATTAAATAGGGTTCATCACTAACTCCTAAATTTCCATGGATATTCCACTAGATAGTTCATCACAACAAATATGATAAAATAAAATGAAATCTATATTATGAAAGTAAATTTCGTTTAGATATCCTATTTATTAATTATTGGTTTTCTAATTATGCATGTAATACATAAAATATGCAAGTAATACATAAAACGCAGAAAATAGAGATCAACAAATAAAATAAGACACTAATAATAAACATAAATATTTATTCTGTGAAATCCTTGGGGGAGAAAACTCAACTGGAAAGTAAGGTTGTTTTTCTTTCCTTTTCTTTAGAATGGAAATAATGTTAGTACAAAGGAAAAGTCACTCTCTTTGGAGTAACTTGATACCCGTGGCATTTTAGGTTACGCCAGAGCACTAACTCCCTATGTTAAGCTCTCTCACTCCCACCCCTAGCTGCTTTGTTTTAATATGAAACAAGATATAATTGAATAAAATGGAACTCAAGTTCCTCCTAGTGGTCTAGTTATAACATAGCCTAATAGCTAATTATGGGTTAGGCTTGACTCCTTCAAATCTCAACTAGAGTTATGCCCTAACCCTTATAAAGCCTTCCTCCTAGTCATAACATGACTAGTTCCTTTTCCATGAGTAATTGCAGCTTATGGGCATCCCCTCATGTCATGGTGGCCAAATACAGTAGGTCAACTTCCAAGGGGGATAAATTTTGCATACGAACTACCATTAATGTGATTATTACATGGTTAGAAATGTCTTTGAGTGTAGAACAATTGTGTGTGGAATTGGGCTTATGTTGAAAATTTTGCCCCCAAAAAATATCATTTACAACCTCAAAATTCCCCCGAAACGTTTCAAACTCAATTTTCCAAATTGGGTCCCACCAATAAACCTACTCCTACATGATAATTCCTCCATTTTTTAAACTCTAAAAGGATTGAGATATATGAAAACTTATATAATCATCTAATCTAGATCAATCACATCAAATAACATGGATGAATCCCATTGGTCGCTCAATACCATGGGCTTGAAAATTATCTATGATCTAACCTTTAAATAGGCTTTATTCCATCAATACCATGGAAAATTATCATGGGTTGCCAAATACCATGGGTGTGAAAACTATCTATGGAAAAAGCATGCCCCCTTTGCTTCAAATTAGGTGAATGTCATTCTAATTTTCTCATTCTCACTTAAAAAGAAGTTAATATGATTCCTTATGTAGAAATTTTGAATAATATGACACTTATTCACAGAGATTATCCCGATTATACACTATTGCAGAATACATGCATAATACATAACCTCCTCTACTTTGATCATCAATTTTGCGGAATTAAAAACAGTGAAACGTCAATCGCATGCACACATTAACATAGTATGTAATCCGGGGAAAGCATACAGCTGAAAACCCCACACTATCTATATATTATAATGATTGAGGACATGTAACAATACATAGTACAATACTCCTCACAAGTACTCAGTACTATCTCCACCAGTTACACACAAACTAGCTCAGATCTAAATCAATCACAGGTTCAAATCTCCTCCACTGCCTGCCTGCCTCCACTGCGCAATCTTGCATGAGAATAGATGAGAATGGCTGATCCAAACTCGTATTTTCCTTGGTTGAACCACACAATCCTCATTGGCAATACTCAATCCATTGATTGTGCAAATCTCATGCAAAACTATAGTCACAACTGATAACAATCTCAACCTCTAACACCTGTCTCCACTGAACTGTCCATGCACTGAGTTAACTGATGTATTCTTTAGTTGCTTTATGAGTTAATAATTAGTGAATTAATTAACAATTAATTCACATCACTCATCACTAGTGTATTTGCAGTTAAACTAAATACAACTAGTTCAACCAAGTCAAACTGAAGACAACTCCATCAACTCCTCAATCAACTCCACCAAACTCAACCACATGAGTTCTAACTGAAGTCCATCATGCAGTAGCTCAACTGACCCATAAAAAAAGCGTATTTCCTTCTGACAGCTGCATGTACCACATCTGTAGCTCAAATTGAAGTGCTCCAAAAGGATAAGATAATGTTTATAGTCCAAATATTATTATGAGCTAATAATATTCGATTGTTCTATTTTTAGCCTGGCAATCTAAAAATAGACTCCGCCCATATGTCTAAAAATAGAAGTCCATCTATTTTTACCAACATGACCAATCATCCACAAATAGCATCTTGCAACTCATAGACCATGATCCATATGTCTAAAAATAGACTTTGCGCCAAAAATAGCCTACGGGCCCACTTAGTGAAGGCGACTTCTTTCCGCTAAGCTCCATCATCTTGTTTCATTCTCAACACTCCCTCTCAACAAGATATAGATTATCAGCAACCCCTATCCTGCCTCGGTGGTATTCGAATTTGCTCCTGGTGAGCGCCTTCATCAAGGTATCAGCATCCTGATCCTCCGTTGGAATGTACGAAAGTAACATAATTCTCCCCTGCACACAATCTTTGATATGATGGTACCTGATGTCAATGTGCTTAGATCTATCATGAAATACTGGATTAGCCGAGAGCTTAATGCAACTCTGGTTATCACAATAAATCACAGTAGGCTCCAAATATGAACCGAACAACCCGACCTGGATCTTCCTCATCCATATAGCCTCGCATGTAGCTAGACTTGCTGCCATATACTCGGCCTTTGCTGAACTAAGTGCCACAGATCTTTGCTTCCTGCTGTACCAAGAAACTGCTGTCGACCCGATATTGAAAATCCCTCCAGATGTGCTCTTTCTGTCCGTTGGGCTCCCTGCCCAATCTGCATCCGTGAAGCCACATAGATTCACCTCATCCTCCTGTCTATACCACAATCCATATCCCGATGTTCCTCTGAGATAACGTAATACATGCTTGCCTGCCTTCCAGAAGAGCTTGGTTGGCTTAACCATAGCTTGTGAAAGCTGGTTAACAGCATAGCATATATCGGGTCGTGTATTGACCAGATACATAAGCGACCCCACCAACTGTCAATAAACAGTGGCATCCACTACTTCCGCTGAAGTAGCATGATCCTTCCTCCAACCTCCAGGAAGAGGAGTATTAACAGGCTTGCAGCCATGCATGTTGAACTTCTCCAGTATATCCCAAGCATACTTACCCTAAGAAACAAATAGTCCATCACTGTGCTGCCAAATTTCCAATCCCAGGAAATAATGAAGGAGGCCCAAGTCCTTCATCTCAAACTCCTTAGCAAGATCCTCCTTGCATGAAAGTATCAACAGCTCATCACCTGTCAGAATCAAATCATCTACATAAAGTACAATGATAAGCAACTTACCCTCCACCACAATATGGTATAGGTTAGGATCCGCCTCACTCTTGGAGAATCCAAGTCCGGTGAAATAACTGTCTATCTGTGTGTACCAAGCACGTGGTGCTTGTTTCAACCCATACAACGCTCTCTTGAGCCTGCACACATGTGACTCGCTGCTGAAGATCTCAAAACCTTCGAGTTGCTCTATGTACACCTCCTCCTTAATGACTCCGTTGAGGAATGCAGTCTTTACATCCATCTAATGAATGTACCACCCCATCTGCGCTGAGAGAGCAAGAATCATCCGTATGAAAGAATACCTTGTGACAGGTGCAAAGGTCTCCTCATAATTGATCCCCTCTATCTGTGAGAAGCCTCGGGCAACAAATCTTACCTTGTAATTCTCCACACTCCTGTCAGCTGCCTGCTTCACCTTGTAGATCCATCTCAAACCCACCACTGATTTCCCTTCCGGTCTTGGGACAATCTCCCATGCACTGTTTCTGAAAATCGAATCATACTCTTCCGCCATGGCATCTACCCATGCGGGATCCTCCACAGCTTCCTCGAAAGAGGATGGATTAGTCACAACACATTTTCTCACAAGAGCCATGTATCCAATGTACCGATCAGGTGATTGTCTCTGTCTGCGTTGAGCTGTAGGTGGTCCTACAACCTTCTCTGCATCTTGAGCTAGTCGCTCAGCTTCTATCACGCGCTTTCGCCCTCTGATGGTTGGCGCTGCATGAGTGGTCTCTTCCACTCCATGAACTTCGTCCTATGGCTGATCCACGTCCTGAAGCTCATCCTTAGGAACTAATAGCTCCTCGGCATGCAAGTGTGGCTCCCTCTCAAGTGAACACTTCATGGCTTTCTCCTCCTGAAATTTTATATCCCGTCGCACAACAGTCTTGCGACTGTCTGGCAAATACACACGATAGTTGTGGGGCGTATCAATGTACCCCACAAATATCCCAACCTCTGCGGTCGGCTCCAGCTTCTTCTTGGCATCCTTTGTCACATGCATGTAAACGTTAGAACCAAAAATCCTCAAATGAGAAATATCAGGCCTCTTACCAGAATAAGCCTCCTCGGGTGTACTCATGCCAAGTATACTGTGAGGACAACGGTTCTGCACATATACTGCAGTATTGCATGCTTCCGCACACAAGTGAAGGGGTAGGCCCTGATCATGCAATATCACCCGTGCAGCACCCACGATCGTTCTGTTCTTCCGCTCAGCAACCCCGTTCTGCTGTGGGTTATGGGGAGCTATGAGCTCTCTTCGAATCCCTTCTGCGATGCAGAAGTCCTTGAACTCACCAGAGATGAATTCACCACCATTGTTGCTCCTAAAAACCTTCACCTTCTTCCCTGATTCCTTCTCGACCAGTGCTTTGAACTCACAAAACTTTGAGTATGTCTCGCTCTTCTTCTGCACGAAGAAGATCCAGCACTTTCGAGATAAATCATCAACAAAGATCACATAGTACGTGTGCTTTGCTGTCGAAGCTACTGAGAAAGGTACACACACATCTGTGTGAATTCTCTCAAGGATCGTCGTGGCACGACTATCCTTCTCGTGAAAGGTGCCTTTCACAAATTTTCCCAAAGTACACCCCTTGCACTGATTTGACTGCACAAGAGTGCCTTTAGGAAGGCCAGTAGTTATCTGCTGCAGTATCTTCAAGGCTCCATGGTGAAGGTGGCCCAATCTCCTGTGCCACAACTCGCCATCATCCCAGCTCACCAATCCTTCTCCCTTGCATGCCATTGCTGCACAGCCATCTACATGCAACTGATAAAGTTTCTTGACTCGAACCCCTATCTTCCGGGTTTCTCCAGTTGTCTTACTGCACAGGAAAGCCTTTCCCTCGCTGAAAACAACATCATATCCCTTGTCTTCTAACATCGCCATAGAGATAAGATTCTTCTTCAATCCTGGAACATGCATCACTTCCTTCAATATGAAGGGTTTACCAAACTCCCTCTCAAAGGAAATGGTACCGATACTGGTCGTACTGTATCTACCATCGTCGCCCATCTCAATGTGCACTCCAAGATCTTTCTCCTCTAGATCAGAAAACAAATCTCGATCTCCTGTCATGTGAAAAGACGTACCACTGTCCAAGAACCAAACCGATCCCATCACACTTGATACCAAGCATGCGATCAACAAAAAATCAAGCTCAAACTGCAAGGTTAAGGCCTCTCCTGCTGCAGATCCAACAGCTTGCTTATTTTTCTTCTTCTGTGGACAATTTGTGGCATAATGTCCGTGCTGGTGACAGTGAAAGCACTTCACCTTGGACATGTCTTGCTTCTTGCCTTTCACACCGGACTGAGAAGCTTTCTTGTTCTTCCCCTTCTTTGCTTTGGCAGCCAAAGCGCAATTTTCTTCATCAGGTGCCTTTGATGAAGATCCATCCCTGGTATTCCACCTGATCTCCTCCTGCACAAGATCTAACCAAAGTCTCTCCCATCCTGGAAATTTCTCCCGACCATTGACAGAGTCCTGATAGGAATTCCAACTCTTTGGAAGACTAAGGAGAGCCAAGCTCACCAAGTCCTCATCATCGACAGTCACCCCCACACTTCCCAGCTCATCCCTACATTGAGTGAACTTCGTGAGATACTTAGGCATGCTATCTCCTTTCTCACACTTAATGTTTCTGAGTTTATCCTTGAATTCCAACTTCCTCTGATCGCTCTTGCTTTGGAATAGATCTGTCAATGCTTTCCAAATCGAGTATGGAGAAACCTTTCCATGTAGGCTGGACACAATGTGATCCTTCACGCCCTCCAACAGAATCCTTCGACACTTTGCTGTCTTCTTTTGCCAAGCCTCAACTTGAGCAGTATTAGTAGGCTTTGGGACCTCAGCCTCTATGAAATCCTTCAGCCCATTGTCATCTAACACCGCCTCCATCTTGTCTTTCCATGCAATATAATTTGAGCTGCCCTCAAGAGCATACTCCAATCGCAATCCGTTGAAAGACATTTCAACTTTGACACCAAGAAAACACTGCTGCAAATTCGAATTCCACCAGCTCAAAACTCAACCGCTTCTGATCTAAAATTCGTGAGAACAAAGTATTTCTCGTACAGATATTGACTGTATAGGCTTTACCGCATATCTCACCTTCCAAAGGAAGGATGAATCCAGAGGCTACCTGGCCCGATTACAGACTCTGCCTGAAGAAATAAAATGTAAAAACTTTCTGAATAATAGATCTGATGATCAACTCTGCTCCGATAGCATGTAGAAATTTTGAATAATATGACACTTATTCACAAATATTATCCTGATTATACACTATTGTGGAATACATGCATAATACATAACCTCCTCTACGTTGATCATCAATTTTGCGGAATTAAAAACAACGAAACATCAATCTCATGCGCACATTAACACAGTATGTAATCCGGGGAAAGCATACAGCTAAAAACCCCACACTATCTGTATATTATAATGATTGAGAACATGTAACAATACATAGTACAATACTCCTCACAAGTACTCAGTACTATCTCCACCTGTTACACACAAACTAGCTCAGATCTGAATCAATCACAGGTTCAAATCTCGTCCACTGCTTGCCTGCCTCCACTACGCAATCCTACATGAGAATAGATGAGAATGGTTGATCCAAACTTGTATTTTCCTTGGCTGAACCACACAATCCTCATTGGCAATACTCAATCCATTGATTGTGCAAATCTCATGCACAACTACAGTCACAACTGATAGCAATCTCAACCTCTAACACCTATCTCCACTGAACTATCCATGCACTGAGTTAACTGATGTATTCTTTAGTTGCTTTATGAGTTAATAATTAGTGAATTAATTAACAATTAATTCACATCACTCATCACTAGTGTATTTGCAGTTAAACTAAATACAACTAGTTCAACCAAGTCAAACTGAACACAACTCCATCAACTCCTCAATCAACTCCACCAAACTCAACCACATGAGTTCTAACTGAAGTCCATTATGCAATAGCTCAACTGACCCATAAGAAAAGCGTATTTCCTTCTAACAGCTGCATGTGCCACATCTGTAGCTCGAACTGAAGTTCTCCAAGAGGATAAGATAATGTTTATAGTCCAAATATTATTATGAGATAATAATATTCGATTGTTCTATTTTTAGCCTGCCAGTCTAAAAATAGACTCCGCCCATATGTCTAAAAATAGAAGTCCATCTATTTTTACCAACATGACCAATCATCCACAAATAGCATCTTGCAACTCATATACCATGATCCATATGTCTAAAAATAGACAGTCTAAAAATAGACTTTGCGCCAAAAATAGCCTGCGGGCCCACTTAGTGAAGGCAACTTCTTTCGACTAAGCTCCATCATCTTGTTGCATTCTCAACACCTTATTTATCTTATCTACTTGAAAATAAGAGAATATGATTCCTTATGTGAAATATGGTGTGGTTATTAAAACCAAAAAATAATAATAGGGTTTTGAAATAAGGTGCAATATGAGATATTTAAATAATACAAATTATTCGTTGACCTAAAAATATCATCATTAAATAAATTTTGAGGTATAAAATGGTCCTCTAAGGAATATTATAAAATAATAGTGGAAATAATAACATAAGATTAGATCACATCATCAAATTTTAGAGGGGAAAAAAACTATTTTTTCAACTCATGTTTTCAACTTATCTCCCTACGGTTTTACTCAATTTTCTAGTTGGAGCACTCATTGGATGTAGAATTTAATTCTTCATCCAAGGAGTACCCATGTAGCATACTTTTGATGGACCTTTCTACACGAAAAATGAGAAATAGATGAAAAAATGTGATTGTAATACGTTTTTCAACTATTTCTCATTTTTCTTGTAGCAAGGTCGATCAAAAGTATGCTACATGGGTACTCCTTGGATTAAGAATTAAATTCTACATCCAACGAGTCATACTAATCAACATTTGAGTAAAATCGTAGGGAGATAAGTTGAAAATATGAGCTGAAAATGTAGTTTTTTAATTTTTTAATCTTTTTTACTTTTTTACGCTAAAAATGGTGAATCATCCTCCATGGTTGACATCATCATGTTGAATCCTATTGGTTCTCATAAAGTTGATTTTGGTTGTAAACTCTTACTTTGAGGTCTTTTTTAGACCTCAAAATTCCTCTAATGTCTTGAAAATTCACATTTGGGCTAATTTTTCCCCTATAAATTCTGTGTTCATGCATCATGCAAGTTTCACCAAAACACCACATAGGAAATTTCTATGGGATATTTTGCATCTATATGGTCTATGGCCTCCATTAATTCCTTCTTAGCAAGAATGATGCACTGAGAGCCTTAAAACATGGCCAGAAAGGAAATCGAGGACATTATCTAGGAAAATGAAGCTTCAAAGGCTCAAGCATTATGAAAAAGGTCTATGAGGCTTGACTCATGCCCCTTATACAACTTATTTTACCTTCAAGTGGTATCCTATGAACCATTAAGTGGTTTTATGCTAAGTGGATGAGTCTAAAGGCCTTACTGTGGCTAGAAAGGAAAAAATTGGTCTTATGCCCTTAAAACAAGGTTTTAATACTAAAGATTTTATTTTGAAATATGTCTAGGAAAGGGATTTTTAGAGGGTTTTTGTTCTAGGTAAAAATAACAAATGTGCTCATTAACAATAATATGTATGCACTTTTATAACAAAAACTCATACATGGTTTTATAACTAAAATGTGCATGTGTTTTTATAATGCACACACATTCGAATGAGCTAAAGAAAAAATGGGCATGATTGTCTTCCTCTACATGTTGGATGAGTTGACTACTTTGGTTTTACATTTGGAGTGATGAACTTGGTGGTTGGGGCTGCATGAAAAAATACCCTCTCTTTTCCATTTGTCTAGTGCCCTATCATTATCTTCAATACTGATAATTTTTTTAAATGTGGTCTACATATTCAATATTCATAAAACAACACACAATACTAATAAAAAATAGTTTCTAATTTTATTCCGTTTATTATTATATGCTGCATAATTCTAACACACTCATTTTTCCATTTTTCTAGTGCCGTATTATTATCTCCAATATTAATAAGGTTTTCAAATGTGGTTTACATATTCATCATTAACAAAACAACACACACATATCTAATGAAGCATTCACTTAATAGGTTGAGCATTAACACTAGCTTGGATTGGATTGGATGTGTAGGTATTTTATTTTTGGTGCATAAGTACATAGGAAGTAGTACATACTAAAAAAAAAAAGAAATGATTGATAATGTTAAAATCATCAAATCATCTAATCCAAGCTAGTGTTAATGTTGATCCTAGCAATTATATATATATATATATATATATATATATATATATATATATATATATAAAACTAGTGGCACACAAGAATTGTTATTATATACAATTGTATAACTATATTTTAGAGGAAAAGTAACATATCTTTTTTATTTGTAAGTTCAACATTGATGAGGCTACATCACAATCATGTCCAAGGATAACACCCAAGAAGGAAGGGAATTGAATATGTGACTTAACATGTAGGAGTTCCTTAACAGTGCACCTCATCACCATTTATCCAAAACCCCGTAGACGAGGAAAAACAGTATATCATTCTTAAAAGAACTTGTTTTTTTTAGTTATGAAAATTTTCTGTAAATAAAAGTTAAATATTCTAAAATTTAGTTTAATTTCTTAAGTTCATATTCTTAAATCATTTTCTAATAATAATTTAATTGCCTTTAACAACTCCCCCAAGTTAACTTATTACTGAAATTGTATATTTTCATGCCATTAATATATTATGAGAGGAAAGCATTAACTTACACCATCCCTTATCCTCTTAATTAAGAGAAAATCCCACCATTAATAAAGGTAAATATAATGACATAACCCTAAGATGAGTAATAAATAGTGGTAAAAGTATGAAATGGTTAAATTCTTTAACTTGATCATTTATGAACATTGGAAGAAATTGTTACAAGGGTTCTTAAATAGGGTACAAAATGGAATATACCATTTTATCAAAGTTAAGGGAAGCTTTGGTCACTAGAAGGAAACCACTTGTCCCATATGCCTTTTCCTTTTGTATTAAAGGTAGTAATAAGAACAAAGCATACATAGAGATGGTTGTTAAAGACTATTTATTTTACAAGGCCCATTTCCACTTCTATCTCATTGGCCTTTGTTTGCACTTAATAGATGTCATTCTTAAGGAATGAGCGTAGAAGTTTTAGTATGAAATATATCTGTAAAGGTTTTCATGGCTCCAATGATGTGACAGAAATAGATGGTTTGAACAAAAGAGGGATCACATTTATCCCTAGGTATTGGTATATAGAATGTTCCACACATTTCTTTGTAAATATAGGTTAGACAATGGTTAGAAACAAATAAACAAAGCTTTGTAAATATAGGTTAGACAATGGCGAGAAACAAATAAACAAAGCTAAGGTAACATAACTAACATAACATGGCATAGAGAGAGAGTTCATGGAAACCCCAATTCCCCCTAATGTTGTAGTAAAATTATTTTCCAACCTATACCAATAATGATTTCAATAATTAAAAAAAAAACATAACACTAGAATAAAAACTAAAATAAAATAACAATTTCATTGTAAACAAAGATCTTAAACATCCCCAACTACACATAATAGTCACTCATAATGAGCACTATTATAATCTCCACAATGTACATACAGTGAAAGCCCAATCCTTTCTAAACATTGCTTCATCCATTTGTTTTTATATTCATTCATTGTTGTAAATGTAAAATTGACATTTTTTTCATGCTATATATATAAACATTGCTTCATCCATTTGTTTTTATATCCATCCTTGATTGAAAATGTAAAAATGATTTTTTTTCTAAGAATTGCAATCGATATAAAAAGTCATGAATCATATCTCAAATCTATCAATTTGACGAACACATATTAACCACAGTATGAACCATGCCCTAAAGCAGACTACAATAATTATCGTAGCGATCGACCCGTTGGCTTGACTGAAGGACAACCTTGTATAAAGATAGAAGAACCACATCCCAGGAACATGAATAGAAGCAATAGCAAGGGTTCAGGGTAAAATTTCCCAGGATTTGAGAGGGAGGCCAACCAATGAGAGGGACCACCGTCATGTTGACCAACTAGGTCTCTCCACTCTGTCACCCATCAAATGATATTCCTTTGTAACGAGCTTTTTGTATCTTGCGGGGTTCTTTTGGCTTACCACCTGTCATTCTATCTGCATGAATCTCCATCTGTCTCCCCCCGAAGCCATTTACCTGATTGCAAGTTTTCTCGAACCTGGGTGGCAGCCTACAAAAATTTCGATTTTTATCCTCCTCAGTTTTCAGACACCTTTCTTTTCCTCCTAAGCGCCCCTGCGCGGGGAGGTTTGTTAACTCTTTCTCGACTTTTACTCTCCTACTCCTAAGCTTTTTATCCCTCACTACTTACCTTTGTTTTATCCATTTTACAGAGAGATTCTTACAATTGGTTTCGGATTAAGGTTTTTCTATTTTCTCTCAAAACTGGCTGGGATAGCTTCAGGCTGGTGGTGTCTTTTTGGCTATGGCGATGTTCGTCTCTTCGCGGTTGCGCTATAAGGAAGGTTAGTACATCTGTCCATCCATCATGTTTAAATTTAAAAGTTTTACGCTGAACTGCTCTTTTTCTAATTATGGAGTGTGATGGATATATAGAATGGGATGGTATATACAGAGTATGATATCTTTTCTGCAATGACTATTTTTTCATCTAGTATAGATTATGAATATTTATCATCCTGGGTTTCAGTTTTTAGGATATCTTCTGTTTTAAAAGAAGGATCGCTTTAGTTCTTTCTCGCCCTCAGTTCTTCATATGCCAGGAGTTGTAGAATCAGTAAGGTCGTGGGTATCCCTCTTCAATTTGAAGAATTTTTTTGTCATATCAAAACCCTGTGCAGATATCCGATTCAGAATAGGCTCTTGCTGGTGTGTGTATGAGTTTTGTTGCTGTTGTATCGTATGCCCGGATGTTTCATCCTGAAACATCTCCAAAAATCACTCAAATCTTTGTTTTCCACCTAGAAAGAAGAAGGAACAAGTCTTCTCGGTCGTGTAAACCATTTCTATGTTTTTCCTTACGATCTGCATCTTGGAAGTTTTGGTTTTCTCATGACTGAGATTGAATGTTTCTTTCTGGAATGTTCCTGTTTCCTGGTTTTTCCGGGTGAAATTTTCCGTTCACCAGAATCGGAACTCTCTTTCCCGATTCTCGGTTCTTCTTCTCCTTGGGATTTGGGTTGTAGAAGAGGTTTAAATTCATCAGCTTAGGGAGTACAAGGAAAGGTACTCGATGACATGGCGTCTTAATTGCTATCCTAGTGCTGACTCAGGTTAACATCTTTTCCTCATAAATCTTGGAGGATAGTCGGCTACCTTGATATTTGATCCCTGTTTTGGAAAGTAACTATCTTAACTCCCAATCTACCTACTGTCAGTACTTTTGTCAGGTTATACTCATTCCACCCTCCGACTTATATTTGTTCTGGGTATTATATCCAGTAGTGGTCAGATCAATTCATTGCAGGCTTTATTTCTAGATCCGCAAAATCCCTTTTTAGGATTGCATAGTACACTGGGGGAGGATTTTTTTGGTTCGGGGGTCAATTGCGGGAGCTGCACGGGATTTAATCGGCGGGGACGGCGGTAAGCGGTTTCCCCGCACCGCTCACGGGAGGCAGGCGGTATACGTACAACAGCCAGCGATCCCACTTATCGGTTGACGCGTGGCTGACGGGACGCGGCGAAAACCACTGATATCGCACGTTAACATTTGGGCAGGTCTCGACGACGGGAGGAGCGAACACCGTTAGATGATCCGACGAACGGTTGGATGGCGGGGAATGTGCGTGAAGTTTAACGCGCAGGGTAGACTTATTTTCTGTCAGCTCTTTCGTCAGAAAGAATTCCTCTTTTCCCTCCGATTCATATCTGCACGGGGTATCATCTTAAATTGCCTGATCTGGAAAATCCTTTTTTTGGATTACTCGGTACACAGGGCGTGGTTTTTTATGGACTGGGGGTTAGATGAATCAACCACATAGGCCATGATCCAAGAAATGATGCGAGCTGAGTCTTGTAAGGGCACTGCCATGTTGACAAACGACTGGCAGTCCACGCTGGCCGACATGACTATCAATCCTTTGATGCAATCGGATGACTTGGATGGAAACTGTTATCATAATCCCCAATCCTCCCGCGAAGGAATCCGAAGAGAACATGTAGAACATGAACCCTCATATTGTATCAAGAAGAACATAAAACCTGTTAAAACAATCCCGCCTCTGGCGGTGATAAAGTTAGATAGCATTTATCTAACCGACCGTATAGAAAGCCTGCAGGAGAACGCATTGGTTGGCCGGTGGCATTTCCTTGAGATGGACGATGCCAAGATGAGAAAATGGTTAGAGTCTCAATGGAAACCTGTGATTGGCTACATCCCCATCATAGCCAAACTGATGAAGGAATGGTACTGCTTTCATTTTCTGAGTGCCAGTGACCTGGAAGCAATTCAGACTCGTCCATGGGTGCATGGAAGGAGTTTCCTGGTGCTACACAAATGGTACATTGGCTATAATCCATTGAAGAATATTCCCATAAATAATTTAATCTGGGTCAAACTCCCAGGCCTTCCCCTGGAGTTATGGTCAAAGGAAACATTAGCTGAGATAGGAAATGCCATAGGAAGATGTGTATATGTCGATCCAAGATGTCTGGGGGTGAAAGACAAACGGGTTGCATGGGTTCTCATTGAGAAAGCCTATAGAGGCGGTTTCCCCGAACATATCGAGATATCATGGAGGGATCTAAAGATAAATCAAAGATTGGACTTTTGGGGAGTACCCTTCAGGTGCTCAGTATGCCACAAGACTGGACATCTCCATAAAAACTGTACTTGGCGGCCTGTGCTAAAAAACCGAATATATCATGGAAAATATCTTTCTTGAAAAAAAAAAAAAAAACAGGGGAAAAGGTCTTCCTATTCTGAAAAGGTAAAGGCATCCTCTTCTATAAGCTCATCTCCCTTAGAATCTGGTAAACTGAAGGGGGTTTTTTATTCTGAAGACGACTGTCAAAATTTCTCCTCCCCCGTTAAGGAATCAACAACTCAGTTCCAGTCCTCTCCACCATTATACTCTCAAAAAAATGCAACCTTCCTGAAAGTTCAAGTAGACCCCTCGGCTCATCTGAGAAAAGGAATCCCATCTTGCTTTGCACTCCCCCTCCGGATCCGATTGCTAGCAAAGATTGCCCAATCCCTCTTCCAGTTCCCCAATCGATTAATACTTTTAAAATGGACCCTCAAATCACTTTTATCTCATCTTCATCTCCTTCTTCGAAAAAGGGACTGTCTCTTTCTCAGAAAGGAAAGGAGCCTTTGGTTTCGGCGACCCCTCTAAACTCCCCTGTTTCATCCCCATCAAATTCGATAGGTAGTGATCTGGACTACCTTCTTAGCAAGAAATCGCTTGAGTTCAGACCCCTGACCATTCATAAACCACAAAAACCATCATCCCCTCAAATAAGTCCAAATTCAACACAAAATATCACAGTGAGAAGGAAAAATAATCGGGGCAGCAGGCATTTTAGAGGAAGGGCTGATGGTGCTGGCAGAGGAATTCGAAATCTCTCCTTAGTAGATGTGCCGATCATTGATATGATGGAAGAAGGGCCTCTTAGAGCAAGTGTGGCCGCAAAGCCTTCTAAATGACCTTCATCTTATCCATGAATATAAGGGGGCTGGGGGCTGATAAAAAAAATTTAGCCCTTAAGAATCTTTTTATTACTAAACAACCCAAAATAATTCTAATCCAAGAAACCATGCACAGCACTCCTGTATCTATTTCTTATTTCAGAAAAATGTTTCCTACTTGGCATATGGTTGCTTTGGAGGCAAATGGTCTTTCTGGGGCCTAGCAGTTTTATGGAACCCTGAGTGGATCAGAGCAAAAGCATTTAAATGCTTTGCTGGCATTCTCATATCGGCGTCTATTAGGGGAAAAGAATGGCCCATAAACATTTTAAACATGTATGCTCCTTACAAAAACAGGACAACATACTGGGAGAAATTTTTTGCATCAGAAATTGTTGATATTGAGTATTTGATGATTGCAGGAGATCTAAATGTCACGCTAAACACTGAGGAAATATGGGGGAACAGTCGGCAAAAAGATCCTCTTGCTGACCGCATTAGATATGAACTGCTGCACAGGAATCTTGTTGACATAAATCCACCTAAAATGATGCCAACATGGGACAATGGAAGAACTGAAGGAGCATATATAGCAAAGAGACTTGATCGTTTCATTCTTCATGAAAGTATTATTGACAGTCTAGGCATGCCCTATACATCAATAGGAAATGATTTTATATCAGACCATAGGCCGATTTTCTTAGGATGGAGAGAAAAGGAATTCAGGAAAGGGTACCCTTTTAAATTTAACAGGCTATGTTTGGAAGACACTGATTTCAATGAAGCCATAATTAGACAATGGAAGGAATTAGCATCAAAAGAGAATATGCCTCCATTCTTAACTTTTAGAGATAAGATGGCTTCCATTAGAATTTTTGTAAAGGATTGGCAGTTTAAGAAAAGACAACAAAACAGATCAGCCCTTCAGGAAATTCAGAAGGAATTGGATAGCATCTCAGGAAATTTAGCTGCTCATGGTATCCCTTTCAACATGAGATGTCGAATAAAGGAATTGCAAAGGAGGAAATGCAAAATACTGGAACAGGAAGAGGCATCATGGAGATTAAAGAGCAGGGCAATCTGGCTAAAGGAAGGAGACAGAAATTCAAAATTTTTTCACAGATTTGCAAGCTCAAGAAGAGAAAAGAATTCTATATGGAAAATAAAGGATGGAAAGGGAGACTTCCTATACTCTCAACAAGACATCTCAAGTGAAGCAGTGAGATATTTTGGAAATCAATACAGAAGATCTGATGTTTGCAGAATCTAGGACATTCTGTGGGGAATAGATCCTTTTCCTCAAATGTTTGACGGGGATCAAAATGATTATCTCTTTCAGCCAATAACGGAGGAAGAACTTCTAGAAACCATGAAATCCTTTAAAAAGGATAAGTGCCCAGGACCAGATGGCTGGACGATCGAGTTCTTCATACATTTCTTTGATCTCATCAAACAAGATCTGCTAAGGATGGTTGAGGGCTCAAGAATGTCAGGCAGCATCCACCAGATTACCTCATCCACTCATATCGCCCTCATCCCCAAGAAAAAGGAAGCAGAATCTTTCCAAGACTACAGACCGATATCTCTCTGCAACATTTCATACAAAATCATTTCAAAAATTATCGCAAAAAGGTTAAAAGGAACTTTGTCAAAGTATTTATCAAAGGATCAGCATGCTTTTCTGAAAGGAAGAAATATTTTGGACGCTGTTGCTAATACTCAGGAGGTCTTATTTTCCATGCACAAAAAAAATAGTGAAGCTGCCATCTTCAAAATTGATCTCCGTAAGGCATATGACTGCCTGGAGTGGGGCTTCATCAGATGCCTCCTTGCAAAGATTGGTCTAAGAGAAAACATGATAAATTGGGTAATGGCCTGTGTTGAGAAGGTGAACTATGTTGTTATAATAAATGGGATTCCATCTCCTTTTTTTCTTGCTGCCAGGGGTCTGCGCCAAGGATGCCCGCTATCTCCCTTATTGTTTATCCTGGCAATGGACTCGTTAAGCTTGCACATCAACAAGGCAGTTGTTGAAAACAGATGTCAACCTCTGAGGATCTGCAGGAACAATTATATATCGCATAATCTATTTGTTGATGATATACTTATTTTTGCAATGCTTTGCAGGCTCACTTGGTTATGCTTATATGATATCCTCAAAAAGTTCCAAAGGGCCACAGGCCTACAAATAAATGAATCTAAATCTACTCTCTTACATAATGATGGTAATCCGGAACTAATAGAGTGGATTTCTTCTCTCTTTGGGATTGAGGCACAGTCCATCAATCAGGGAATGAAATACTTAGGATTCCAGCTAAAGGCAAAAGGATACTCTAAAATGGATTGGCAATGGATTATAGAAAGATACTATAAAAAGATTTCAGTATGGGAATATAAATGCCTTTCTTTGGCAGGAAGAGTCATTCTGGCTCAATCAGTCCTTACACAACTCGCGGTTTACTGGGCGCATCTTTTTTTCTTCCAGCAAGCATTATACAGAAAATGAACAAGATAACAACAAATTTTATTTGGGGTGGTCAGGTTGAGAAAAGAAAATATCACCTGTCTAAGTTATCTGCCATCTCGCTGCCAAAAAATCTGGGGGGTTGGGGGCTGCTGGACCTGCGGGTCTTTGGAAAGGCCCTTCTATGCAAATCTCTATGGAGAGGGATTTTCAGAGATGGTCCATGGAGCGATACCATAAAAAAGAAGTACATGGGCAGTAAGGATATCTCATACTGGTTCAGATTAGGAAGGATCGACTCCATATATGGTTCTGCAATATGGCTAAGTTTTCGTAAGATAGAAAGGTTTTTTCTAAAGAATCTGATTTGGAGCTTCCAAACTGATAGCAAGATTCTCATAGGACATGATTTCTTCTTGAGTGGGTAGGAGGAAATCATCTTGCCTGAGACACTCCTTAATTTTTTCCACAGAAAAGGTTATTTTACCTGGGACAAACTTATTGCAGAATGGCATGGACCCTTCCCTATATGGAAAGAATATGGAAATATGGGGATCACTGAGAATGTAGCTAGATAGTGGAAGAATTTAAAAGTTTGTCTGAGAAATTGCGGTATACATTGCTCCTTGGATTTCGATGTCCTAACTTGGAAAGAATTGAAAGGGATATCCGAGGTTCGAGTAAAGGATATTTACCTGAGTCTGATAGCCTCAAGAAATGCCACTCCCAGCTCTATTTTTCCATCTGCTTTCTGGAAATCAGGATGCCTATCCAAATCCTTTTTTTTTCGTGGCTGGTTTTCCACAATAAGATCTTATCTTGGGAAAACTTGAAAAAGAGGGGCTGGCAGGGTCCGGGTCTCTGCTCAATCTGCAATTCTGAGGATGAAACAAGCTGTCATATGTTCCTTCTCTGTCAGAAATCGCAGCAGTTATGGCAAGCTTTGGAAACTTTATATGGTTTTCCTCATGTTTCTCACTCATCCATACAAGAGGCTTTTGTTTGGTGGAGCAGGCAAAAGGAATCCTGGAGGCCAATTTTTATCATTTCCTTATGGTGCATTTGGAAATGGAGAAACAACAAAATCTTTAAGGAAAGTAAGGAGCCTTTCATGGAAATCATCCATAGCATATCTTTTCTTTTTGATTCCTTACCTGAAAAGCCTCCAAAGGAAAAAAGATTAATTCCCATCATGGATGATCAGTCTCATAACATGTTCCCGAAAGCATTCTTTGATGGAGCGGCACAAAAAAACTCTTGTGGTTGTGGTATCCACATCATCATGGATGAAAATATGCAATTTCTTATTTCATGGAATGGAGGAAATGGATCCGGCTGCAAGGCGGAGGCGATGGCTCTCGCGGGGCTTCTCTCTTTCTGTTTCTTCTTTAATATTCAGTCTCTCTCAATTTTTGGGGATTCCAAGGTAATGGTTGATTTTGTGCTGGGGAAAATCCATATTAGCAATCCTCAACTTGCAGGTTGGATGAACAGGATTGTTTTCCTATGGGAAAGGATGGAAGGATGCTCCATTCAGCGCATTTACAGGGTTCCAAACAAGAAGGCAGATAGTTTATCAAAGGAAGCTATGTTTATAACTCCAGGTATATGGCACATGAAGGTAATTTCAGAGATGCAAGTGTTCTCTATCATAGAATTTTCTTTACCTGATACATAATACCATCTGGCGGGTATCAGATATGTTTTTTTGTCAATTCTGCCTTTGGCTGTCCTCATTATGTTTTTTGTCAATCACCTTTTTGGAAATGGGCTGTATCCTCCACGGGGGGTCTTGGTTCTCCAAATTTTTTGTATCTGCAAAATATTATCCCTGAGGCTCCTTGCTTCACAGATTGGCTGTCTTTTTTGATGATCTTCAGACCTATGTTTTTTGGGGATTTCTATCCTCTTTCTCAGGTTTTCTTCTTGTAACAGATTATCAGTCCATTTCCAGCTCATATGGTTTCTATCTGGCAATGTATTCTGAACATTATATTCCTTATATAATATAAATCACGCTTTTTCTTTCCTAAAAGAAGAACCAGATCCCAATAAACAAATCACACAACACGAGATAATTATCAAACAGATGGAGCAATTGTCTTCGCGAGAAAGTCACGGGGGTTTCCTGAAAATGCGCTCGCTTAACTTCTAGAAAATACCATGGAGGTCTTTGCCTTCAATTAATCCAATGCATTAAAAATGAAGATTATGAAGTCGCTTAAATACCTTGTCGCATTAAAAATGCAAATCACTCCTTTCTTTTCTCATGCCCACGGCTATACGACCATGTTCATCACGATCCAGAAATTTCGGTAGAAAAACATAAAATGATTTAAGCGTGATGAGGCACACATTTGTTTAATGGGAATTGGTACAATTACACCACCATTCTAATTCTGTTCTAATATTTTTACAAGAGGGAATGAAGGGGGTTTTCAACACTTTCAAAAGTTTTTGGGGCATTTAAATAGTGAAGAGATTATCCATCAAACTTGTGATTTTATATTCTAGAGAAATTAGATCGGAAAATAAACCATAAAACTTTCTAAAAAATAACAATTAATAACTATTTTTTCTAATAGTTTGTAAGTGCCACTTTTTGGATAGTTTTTAGTTTTACAAAAATCATTGTCCTAAACTTGTTAATTTAGAATTTGTCAAAATAAAAGTAAAAATGAAAATGAAAAAGGAAATTTTCCAAATTGACAATTATTTCTATTTCTTAAAGTTATCTATATGTTCAAGCCTTAACATTCTAAAATAAAAGAAAAGTAAAAAGTAAAAGTGAAAATGAAAAAATAAATTTTCAAATTGACAATTATTTTTGTTTCTTTTCTTTAACTTTTAAATACACAAAATTATCTATATATGTTTATGCCTTAACATTCTAAAATAAAATTAAAAAATGAAAGTGAAAATTTATTTCTATTTCTTTTTTTAAATTTTAAAAACACATGTTCAGGCCTTAACATTAAATGCCCGCCCATTCTCAGCAGAGTCATTTGTTCACAAAGCCAAAGCATACCTAACAATTTCATGTTCCCAGAAAATCCAGCAAACTGTTTCATGTCCTCCACCATTTCATGTCTTCCACAAAGTGGAGCACTCCGAACTCTTTATATCCAATTTGGTAGCTATGGTTTAAATAGAGTTTTTGATTGCATATATAAATTTAATACTCTCAAAAACTCTTCAGCCACTTTCACTGTAAATAATTAACTTATAAAACTTGTGATTTCAATGATTAAATTAAAAAAAAAAATTAAAAAATCCAAAAAAATAAAAAATAAAATAACACTTAAAAAATACTCTACAAATATCTAAATTGTTAATGTCAATGATGTCTAAGTACACACGCATGAGAGGCATCTATATTGAATGACGCATCTTCTAAAGGATACAGTGATTGAAGGTGACTTGTCACCTGCATTTAGTCAAATAACACGTCATGAAATGAATACAGTGAGTTATAACTTATGTATATCGCTCCGGTGGCGGACAAAGCGCGGCCCAGCGGTATAGGAACATAAAGACGTGACAGGCACACTGGGATAAGTTATGGCGTAGTGGTCCGTGGGATATGTGTGACTGAAACACTCAAAAACTCATACCCGGAATCCCGTCGCTCCGGCGGGTCAACTCAGGCATTAAAACTCTCAAAACGCACCAATGCGCTTTCAAACAGTAACGTCCAATAATGTGCTCTCAAAACAGAAATGCCAATAGACAATGCAGAGAATCTTTCAGACATAAGAAATCCGAAGATTCGGACCACATTAGTCTTGAAAGAAAAGCATTGAACGAAAATAAAAGCTAACCTACTTAACAAACGAACAGGGTGTCGGCCATAAGATCATTCACTGTATCCGGACCCAGCGTTGACTGGTATCACCTAGTAGTTCCATTCGAGGTTATCGGTTTTGTCAGGATTAACGTTCGAGGTTGAGGGTGGGCATTCTGCTTTTATGAGAGGGGCCCGCCCAACGGATTCCGGAACCTGTTGTTGACGGTTGTAAGTAGAACGAACTGACCTATGATTTCTGATGACAACTTTTATTTATTACCTAGAACGAATATCCATAACAATATCCCGTCCAGGGGAAGCTTTAATATAAAATATACTCTTCATCATGTGTAAAATATTTATTTCTAAGGCAAAGTAGTTTATGAAATTCAGTGCGCTTTAAAAAGTGGGAAACTATAATGGCGACACATAATTGTCATCACAATTATCATTGTTTGTCCACTAAAATCAACTTGCATTACGAATCGGGCAAGTAATGGGTATGTTATTTTATTTTTTTAGCATTTAGGGTAATTTTTGAGGATTTTTAAAAGAAATGGATGAAGTATGAACGTAATTTTCGCGAAATTGCAGCCAGCTAGACGATGTAGAGGTTGAAACCGCTGTTTCTCTTTTAAATGCTTAAAAAAATAATTTGCGCGTCACATCTGTGTTCAACTAAATATTGGTGAAGTGTTTAACTGGCAACCTGGGAATGGTTAAGCAGTCGTCTTTATTGATATGATTGATTGAAAAATTTACATCCACTCATGAAGCAAAGCGTTATACCAATTTGCCAATATTTATTTAGGATCAATGGTAGACAGTAGGAGTCAAAGACGAGGTTGAAAACGATCACCAATCTGCATTATATGAATATACCTGGCATGTGAGCCAAGGGCAGGATTCTATGATCAGAGATTTTGACATTTTTTTTGAAGCAGATTCTTCTGCGACAAGAACATTCGAAACTGCCGGCTGCATGTAATCAACCCGACGTTATATTCTTTGGACTCAGGGCAATGCCTACAGCAGAATTTTCGGAATTGTTGCAGACTTTTTGATTTATCAACGCGGCCATAAGTTAAATATGGAGTTACATAGCGTTGAAATATGACCCTGATAATGGTGGGCACATGATAACATTGATCTACAGTATTAAAATTGTAATTTTAACACTTTCACATAAGCGAATATGAAAGTCATTGAATGCTATTAAATGGCACGAGTTGATGGAGATAATTGTTTCCCACGATCGTTCAGTGTTGCACAAATTTATGGTGGAAATGTACATTGGAAATTTACTCTGACCATTTAGTAGTGTCATTATAATATTTCCTTTAAAAATATTTGTTGAAGATATTATAAATAAAGAGATATTAAGTAAATTAATTAAATTTTTAAAATATATTTATTTTTTAAAGTTTGTTTGTGTAATTGAAATTTTATAATCAAAATTTTTGGTAATAGATGTCATTGAAAGGACAAGTTATATTTTTAACAAATGTACATTGGAAATTTACTCAGTAGTGTCATTATAATATTTCCTTAAAAAATATTTGTTGAAGATATTATAAATAAAGAGATATTAAGTAAAATAATTAAATTTTAAAATATATTTATTTTTTAAAGTTTATTTGTGTAATTGAAATTTTATAATCAAAAATTTTGGGAATAGATGTTATTGAAAGGACAAGTTATATTTTTAACAACTTATATTAGAGGTGTGGCATCATGTTTCACATAAATTTTATGTATTGAAGGACATGAAATCCGCAAGGCTATTTACGTGGGTGGTTAAAGGAAAAGCTATGAATGTAAGAAGGAGGTTTAAATGAGTTATTATGTATTTTATTAAATATTGGATAAATATGATTTTTGAAGCTATTTTAACTCATTTATTTGATAATACTATAATAATGGGGAGCAAGATTTTTTTTTTATTTAGTAATATATATCGAAAATATGTTCATTAATATCAGTTCATTAATATCAATGATATATTGGTTTAAAATTATATCGTGCTCCTTTTATTGTTGTTCAAAGCCATTTTACCATTTGGTCCATTGCATGGCTAATTTATGCTCTTTATGGTGAAGTAGTCACATTTCCATTAGTTTTAAGAACACCTTGCTCACATGGGCTTTCAAAACATAAAGGAGGCAACTTCAGACTCAAAATGGAACACGGGAAAACACACCCAATTGCGAGAAATACTAAAGTAGGACACACATGAAACTAGTTGAGGTTCTAACATTTATGCCCTTGAATATACAATAACTTAAGGAAAAATAATCTCTTAAAATTTAACCCCCAAGCCACCTATTTGTACCTCATGCAAAAGCCATGCTTGACATCCTACCTCTCTTAATTGTTCTTGTCTGAAAAATTGCAATAGTGAATAAAGAGGGGAGGAGAAGGATGGTCGTTCTTCTATTTTGAATATGCATGATGTGACATGTGTTTACTTACCCAAATGTTATCACTTCTTTCTCTTGTGAAGGAGGTGGGGGATGGGGAGAGGGCATGCATGGGGGTACAACTAATGCCCCCCTGCATTTTAAAAGTCTCTCCTTCACCTGAGTGGGTCATCTTTTTATCGTGATATCTACTTCCTTATATGAGGATTCAATATACATGCAAAAATACTATGGATTCAAACTCTTCTATGTTGGTTATGTGTTATATTCTTTACACAACTAGACCTAGGTGTTGTTACATTGTGCGAGGGGCTTTATAGGGGGGTAGTAGACCCTATACGGGGTTCGAGGTAATGCCATGATTTTTCTTATATGTAGACCCAAGGATGGTGGGTAGACCCACCCATGATTTTGCACATTGTTTTTGTGCATGGCTTTGGGCGCGATTGTTTTTCCCATGGTGTTTTGTAGATCTGATTAAGGAACTATGATTACATTCTAATCCAAGGATAATGAATTATGGATTTATGAATGCTTTGGTAGGTACATAATGTATTGTAACATTAAAAGCAACAAAATGAAAAATCAATATGGTTTTCTCGGTTTTGGATTCCAAGAGAAAAATATCTACGTATATTTTATGTTCTCGCCATTATATATATATATATATATATATATATTCATTTGTAGGCAATTTTTGTATGGTTAATACCTTCATTCTCCCACCATGAGGACTTATATATTTGAAGGTTGGGAGGAAATTTATAAAGGAATTTCACCCTTACAATGATTAAGGAATTGCAAATCACCATGGCGCCATTAACTCATTCATTTAGTAGGATTATTAGGGTTTGTAATACATCTATAGGCTTTTCATCATTATTTGTGGAACTCCATGACCCTTAAACATAGTTAATTACTATTTTTCCTTCAAGTCCATGGTTAACACCCCCACCTACCATCCTTGATAGAGAAAAAAATATTGCTCAATATTTATCTTATTTTAATTTAAGTTGTATTATAATATTGTTCATATCATAATGTAATCATGTACAATCACATACTTTTGTCATCTCATAAAATATTTCTATACAATTAATAGTTCATCAAAGTTTAAGAGTGGTTGTAACAACCCTAAGTTAAAAGTTCACGCAATAAAGTTAATAAAGCAAAAATAGGACCAAGCGCATGAGACACGTATTCTAAGTTGAATGTTGGGCAAAAACTCCTAGTGGGTGTTCATTTGGTTTATTATGGCTAAGGAGATTGACAAAGACATTAGCAAAGGAAAAGAGGCTTTAATTGGCATTTTATTTATTAAAATAAAGGAAGATAAGAGAGAAGGGAAATGAAATGTCACAAGCATGCATGAGGAGGAAAAATGAAGGAAAAATAGAGGAAACTGAAGAAAATAGAGGCCTCAATAATAAAAAGGCTTCTAAGGATCAGTTCATAGCTTCTGTTAGTTTACCTTTTGTCAGCTTTAACTTGGAGCTCTCTCTATTCTCTCATACTATTGCAAACTTAGAGCATTCTTAGAGCACTCTAGCATTGGAGAAAGGAAATCAAAGGAAGGAAAAGAAGGAAAAGTAAAGCAAGGGACAAGTAAGGAAAAGTTGGATCAAGCAACTTTAGTAGGAATACTTGCAGGTAACAAGTTGCATGTGTGATTTCCTAGTTGGTTTGTGAATGCATGGTACATGCATGTGTGTATTTGGTTCTCTTTTTGTCATTGGCATAGGTTTTGCCAGGTGTGACTGTGGTTTCAGTCTTGACTTGCCATTTTTGGATAGCCATGGTGTGATGGGGTTCTTTTATGCGGTTGAGCTTTGGATTTTAGGATGGTTTTGGAACTAGGTGAGGTGGGCTCAGAAAATTCCTATAGGGCTTGGGAATCCCTTGACCAGTTTTAGCACGATTACGGTAAAGCGTGAGGGTGGAGACAAGAAAATTCCTCAAGGTATTGGTGAAGGAATTATGAGGCATCCAAGCTTGTTTTAGGCCTAGTAATCCCTTGACCAATTTTGGCGAGATTGTGGTAAATTTTGAGGGTGGAGGTGGTTTAATCTCTGGGAAGCCTTGATTGTTTATGTCTTGGTTTTCTTATTTGAGCTCTTGACCATTTTTTGCAGGATCGTGGGAGCATGATGGTGGAGGTTGTTTAATATCTAAGAAGCCTTGGTTGTTTTTTTCTTAAGTCCTACATTCTTGCTTGGAATATGGCATGGGGGTGATTGGATAAAAGAAAGATATGGTTCATCTCAATCTATGGTCGGGTGGTACGTGGAAGTCCCTGACTTGGTTGGATCTTTCATATATTAATAAAAGATCTTATCCAATTGTATTTCATGAGTACTTGTGCTTGTTATTATGTGGCTTTGAAGGTTATTCTATCATGGTTATTAATATGGTTATATGCTAGTTATAAGCATGGTTACATAACAGGTTCTAGTTATGGATCTTAATATGTTTGATTTGTTGATGAATGGTTAAAGAGCTAACATATGTGATTGCAACTATTATGAGAGGGCATTAGACCTTCTTGATGATTCTCAGATAAGTATCAAACCCCTATGCTCAGATATGTATTCATGACCTCTAGATTACATGTTCTCAATATGCTTGACAAAATGACTCTCATGGGCTTGGTTAGGTCAAGTATTTGATCAAGTTTGACATGAATGGTTTTCTCCTAGTGTTATTTATCATTATGGAAATTCTCATTGAATTCTAGGCAGTGGTCTAGAGGGTGGCCTGGAATTTGGGCTGAGAATACGTGACTGCACCCTCTAAACTGAAGAGTTTAGATCACAACCGCTACCTGGTAGGGTTATGAATACGATTGGAAGTCGTCAACCGCATTGAGGCATTTTCATGCATGTGGTTGGTAGACCAAGTCACAAAAAAATATTCCAGCCCAGGGTTTGGGCACTCGGAGTGGTTGTTTGGCTCTCGAGTATCCTATAGTTCTTGAGGAAGGTCAAGAAGGTTCTAGTTTGTCAATTCTACTTCCTTAACTGTACTTAGGAGGTTGAGTCATGTCATAATAGTCCTCAACTCATGTTAACCCCGAGCATGGTTTAAATCACGGGGGCTTCACTGGGGGAGAAATATCATACGACATGGGTTCATATTGGGGGATATTTATTGAGGAAAAAATGACATAATATATTGGGGGATATATAGGGGGTAGAGGGTTTTAATATTGACAGGTATAAAAATGGAGGCCAAAGTTAATGAAAAAATATAAAGGGGTATAAAATATGTTAATGAAAAAATAGATACCTACAATATCTAGTGAAAGTAGGGGTATTTAAATTGGGAAGGTGTATTGGGTTTGTATTGGTACGGGGTTAAATAATGTGATTTTTAGAGGTATTTCCAAATATGAGTCAAATTAAGGGTATTGTTTAATATGCCATGAACACACGTGATATGTCAGAGGTTCATTGAGTGAAGCCCCCATGGTTCAAATACTTGAATTGAATGGGCAAAATGCATTTGTCATGCATGCATGCAAATTGTCTATATGGTTGTTATGCATTCATTGTTATGGTTATGGTCATCATGCCTGAGGCCATGGTATGTAGTTATTATTATCATGCATGATGTCGACATATTGATATGATTATGTATATACATGTATCGTGCTAATCTGGACTGATTTTGTAGATGAGATAGCCTCTCATGAACTTCACGGACATATGTTGATTATGTTTATATTTGGTTTATCTGACATGGTATGTTTGCAGGAAGTGGATTATAGTTCACGAGACTCTCCTTATAGATCAAATGAGCAACCAAGAGAGGGGGCATGCATGGGGGTACAACTAATGCCCCCTGAATTTTACAAGTCTCTCCTTCACCTAAATGGGTCATCTTTTTATCGTGATATCTACTTCCTTATATGAGGATTCAATATACATGCAAAAATACTATGGATTCAAACTCTTCTATGTTGGTTATGTGTTATATTCTTTACACGACTAGACCTAGGAGTTGTTACATTGTGCGAGGGGCTTTATAGGGGGGCAGTAGACCCTATACGAGGTTCGAGGTAATGCCATGATTTTTATTTTATGCAGACCCACCCATGGTTTTGCACATTGTTTTTGTGCATGGCTTTGGGCACGATTGTTTTTCACATGGTGTTTTGTAGATCCGATTAAGGAACTATGATTATGTTCTAATCCAAGGTTAATGAATTGGGGGTTTATGAATGCTTTGGTAGGTACATAATGTATTGTAACATTAAAAGCAACATAATGAAAAATCAATATGGTTTTCTCGGTTTTGGGTTCCAAGAGAAAAATATCTGTGTATATTTTATGTTCTCGCCATTATATATATATATATATATATATATTTTCCCGTAGAAAAAGTCGTAATTTTATTCATGTGAAAAAAATTACATTTTGTAGATGCTTAAGCATATTCAGATGACTGTCCCTGTGTTCACAAGCGAACACAGATTACAAAAACACAATAAAAAAAAAATAAGTGTCGGCGGGCCTATGCTTTCCGGCCCTTCTTCTTCTCCACCCTTCGCCAGCCATCAGAGTTGGTTGCAGTGATAGCCAGCTGATTTTCCGATGTATTGATTAGTTGTTCCTTGTCAGATTCCGAGCCTTCAGATCCATGAGTTCGTTTGATGCCGCTTGCTTCCAACTGTATTTCTTGTTGCTGTTTCATATTGTCAGACCCCAATTGTGTGTCTGTGGCGTTTCCTTCCTGTGTGTATTCCTGTTCCATTTGTGTGTCAGGTTTTGATTGGTTCCCTGTAGGTTCTGTCTGCATATCCTCTTTTTCCCTCCAATCGGTGTGCTGCCATCCTTTCGGTTTTTTTTGTTGTTTCTTGTTCTCTTTGGGGTCCTTCTTTCCCAGTGGGCAGGTGTTTTGAAGATGCCCTGTTTGCATACATCTTAGGCACCTGAATGCTGTATTTTCATAATCAAGCGGTTGTATCCTCTGTGTATTATTATAGTTCAATGTAATGTGATCAGGTAGCCCCAGGCTTAGATCCACTTCTACACATATTCTAGCATAGGTGAATATTCCTTGGTTAACTCTTTCTCCATCTATTTTAAGGAATTTCCCCAAAGAATTTCCAATGTCTGATAAAACTTTGTGGTGCCAGAAGTGGAGAGGGAGGTTGTGAAGCCTTACCCAAACAGGTACTGTTGTTACTTTCATAGTATTTGCATCAAATTCGGGAAACCAGGGGGTGGTGAAGAGGCCAGCTTTACCCCAGAACCAAGGCCCCTGATTGATAATATTGTCACGTTCTTGTTCTGTTGTAAAACCAACTATGAAGAAACCCTTTGAGCATAGGTGAATTTCACAGTCAGGTGACCATGTTGAGAGGATCCAGTGATGCAGTGCATCTGATTTTGGCCAGAAACCATTAAATCTACATATAACAGCACGTTTGGCTAGATCAGAGTGTAGATTAGTTACCTCCGGCGACGTTACTTGGATCGTTGGTGATTCCAGTGTTTGTTCCACAATATAGGGACCTGGTAGCTCTGGTGCTGGTGCTGGTTTGGGTTGAATGTTTTCCCCTTTACCTTTCACCGCGTCCTTGAAGGAGCCTGTATTCTTTGAGCTGGATCCAGAGCAACCTCCTCTCAGATGAAGGTTTATGATGATTGTTGAATCTGTGGTTATATTGTATTCCTGGAGGGTGTAGTGGTCCTGTAGACTGCGCCCCTTGTAGATCAGATTTTGCCCTTGTTCGGGGATGCCAAGAAGGGTTTGTATTCTGTTCCTTAGTTCTAGGATACTACTGCCCCTCCATAATCTCAAGCAGTAACTTCTTCCTTCCGGTGCTTTCAAAAGGAGCTGTATGAGATCCACTTCTCTGGGGTTTGAGCCTTTCTGTGGTTGCTGCCTGACGGTTGCATGTCCCCAGATCTGGGTTCTTTTAAGGCTTCCTGTTCTTCTAGGCGTCTGATCTGGTGATTTAATGGCAGATCTGGGCAACTGATAACCTGCCGTGGATGGGATGCCCGATCCAGTTCTTTGCATTGTCCCTGGATAATGGGGAACAGTGGCCACAAAATGTGTGAGATCGCAGTTGATGCATGTGATTGAAGGATATGATCTCACGGTCTCTGCCACCGTGGTTCCAGTCCCGCTGCCGACTTCCACCAAGGAATTGAGACCGTGGAAACCCTGATACTTGGAAAGGAGAGTCTTCATCACGATCCTCGCACTGCAGATCATGGCGCTGTTGAAAAGATCGTTGAAATCGGGTTGAGCGGAGGCATAATCCCAGATCTCCGCACCGTTAGCTCTCTTGAAAGCTACGCCGTTGTCCAGCGCGCACTGGTTGAAAAGGTGCCACAGCGCATCGTTTCTCTCGCCGTTCTGCATCAACAGCATCGGAGCCATCGACAGCTTCCTGGATTCTTGGACCAGCCACTTGGATGCGGGCGTCTGGCCGTATCTCGTGCTCTCGTTGCCTCCATCGGGATCTACAGTGGCTCGGAACACACCCTTCCCGCTCAGGAAGCGCATGATTCTGAAGAGGCACCAAGCATCCAGTGTTTCTCTGGGGAGGCGCGCCACGATTTCTCTGAGAGAGAGAGTACCGTGTGGACCTTGGCGGGCGATCAGGTCAGGGGTTCCCAGCAGTATCGTACTCTTCACGGCCAGCGATTCCGCAGAGGCAGAGGTGGATCTCCATGCCTGCATCTGCCCTGTTAATTCCTCTTCTTCGCTCTCGAAGAAACCCTCACCATGCATTTTGCTGCCCATGATCGATTCCATAACCCACATATTTTGTTGAATCCTGTTCATGGAATAAATATTTCATCTATATATATATATATATATATATATATATATATATATATATATATATATAGATATATATATATATATATATATTCATTTGTAGGTAATTTTTATACATGGTTAATACATTCATTCTCCCACCATGAAGACTTGTATATTTGAAGGTTGGGAGGAAATTTATAAAGGAATTTCACCCTTACAATGATTAAGGAATTGCAAATCACCATGGCGCCATTAACTCATTCATTTAATACACTGGTTAGTGTTTGTAATACATCTAGAGGCTTTTCATCATTGTTTGTGGAAATCCATGACCCTTAAACATAGTTAATTACCTTTGTTCCTTCAAGTTCATGGTCAACACCCCCACCTACCATCCTTAATAGAGAAAAAAATACTGCTCAATATTTATTTTATTCTAATTTAAGCTGTAGTATAATATTGTTCATATCATAATGTAATCATGTACAATCACATACTTTTATCATCTCATAAAATATTTCTATACAATTAATAGTTCATCAAAGTTTAAGAGTGGTTGTAACAACCCTGGGTTAAAAGTTCATGTAATAAAGTTTAAAAAGCTAAAATAGGATCAAGGGCATGAGTCATGTATTCTAAGTTGAATGTTGGGCAAAAACTCCTAGTGGGCGTTCATTTGGTTTATTATAGCTAAGGAGATTGACAAAGACATTAGCAAAGGCAAAGAGGCTTTAATTGGCATTTTATTTATTAAAATAAAGGAAGATAAGAGCGAAGGGAGATAAAAGGTCACAAGCTTGCATGAGGAGGAAAATTGAAGGAAAAATAGAGGAAATCGAAGAAAATAGAGGCCTCAATGATAAAAAGGCTTCTAAGGATCAGTTCATAGCTGCTATTGGTTTAACTTTTGTCAGCTTTTAACTTGGAGCTCTTTCTATTCTCTCATACTATTGCAAACTTAGAGCACCCTAGCACTGGAGAAAGGAAATCAAAGGAAGGAAAAGAAGGCAAAGTAAAGCAAGGGCCAAGTAAGGAAAATTTGGATCACGCAGCTTCAGTAGGAATAGTTGCAGGTAACAAGTTGCATGAGTGATTTCCTAGTTGGTTTGTGAATGCATGGTACATGCATGTGTGTATTTGGTTCTCTTTTGTCATTGGCATAGGTTTTGCTAGGTGTGACTGTGGTTTTTGTCTTGCCTTGCCATTTTTGGATAGCCATGGTGTGATGGGGTTCTTTTATTCAGTTGAGCTTTGGATTTTTGGATGGTTTTGGAACTAGGTGAATTGGTCTCAGAAAATTCCTGTAGGGCTTGGGAATCCCTTGACCGATTTTAACACGATTGCGGTAAAGCGTGAGGGTGGAGACAAGAAAATTCCTCGAGGTATTGGTGAAGGAATTATGAGGCATCTAAGCTTGTTTTGGGCCTAGTAATCCCTTGACCAATTTTGGCGAGATTGTGGTAAAGTCTGAGGGTGGAGGTGGTTTAATCTCTGGGAAGCCCTGGTTGTTTATGTCTTGATTTTCTTATTTGAGCTCTTCACCATTTTTTGCAGGATCGTGGGAGCATCAGGGTGGAGGTTTTTTAATATCTGAGAAGCCTTGGTTGTTTTTGTCTTGAGTCCTACATTCATGCTTGGAATATGGCACGTGGGTGATTGGATGAAAGAAAGATATGGTTCATCTCAATCTATGGTTGGGTGGTACGTGGAAGTCCCTGACTTGGTTGGATTTTTCACATATTAATAAGAGATCTTATCCAATTGTATTTCATGGGTACTTGTGCTTGTTATTATGTGGCTTTGAAGGTTATTCTATCATGGTTATTATTATGGTTATATGCTAGTTATAAGCATGGTTACATAACAGGTTCTAGTTATGGATCTTAATATGTTTGATTTGTTGATGAATGGTTAATGAATGTAAGAGATAACATATGTGATTACAACTATTATGAGAAGGCATTAGACCTTCTTGATGATTCTTAGATAAGTATCAGACCCATATGCTTAGATATGCATTCATGACCTCTAGATTACATGTTCTCAATATGCTTGACAAAATGACCATCATTGGCCTGGTTAGGTCAAGTATTTGATCAAGTTTGACATGAATGGTTTTCTCCTAGTGTTATTTATCATTTTGGAAATTCTCATTGAATTCTAGGTAGTGGTCTGGAGGGTGGCCTGGAATTTGGGCTGAGAATACGCGACCACACCCTCTGAACTGAAAAGTTTAGGTCACAACCGCTACCTGGTAGGGTTATGCATACGATTGGAAGTCATCAACCGCATTGAGGCCTTTTCATGCATGTGGTTGGTAGACCAAGTCACAAAAAAATATTCCAGCCCAGGGTTTGGGCACTAGGAGTGGTTGTTTGGCTCCTGGGTGTCCTATAGTTCCTGAGGAAGGTCAGGAAGGTTCTAGTTTGTCGATTCTACTTCCTTACCTATACGTAGGAGGTTGAGTCATGTCATAGTAGCCCTCAACTCATGTTAACCCTAAAAGACTGGTGAAAGTAGGTAAATGTGGGAGGAGTTCGTTATCACTTAGTATCAGAGCATGGTTCAAATACTTGGATTGAATGGGCAAAATGTGTTTGTCATGCATGCACGCAAATTGTCTATATGGTTGTTATGCATGCATTGTTATGGTTATGGTTGTCATGCATGAGGTCATGGTATGTAGTTACTATTATCATGCATGATGTCGATATATTGATATGATTATGTATCGTGCTAATCTGGACTGATTTTGGAGATGAGATAGACTCCCATGAACTTCATGGACATATGTTGATTATGTTTATATTTGGTTTATCTTACATGGTATGTTTGCAGGAAGTGGATTATAGTTCACGAGACTCTCCTTACAGGTCAAATTAGCAACCAAGAGAGGGGTACTCTCTTGACGTAGAAGACACCTTGAGAAGTTTAAAGGAAAAAATAAGAACTTGCAAAGTAGATAGTGACATGATCATTCAGTCACAGGAAAGACTTGTTAGGGCATAAGAGAAACAATCAAAGTTTAATGCAGTTATCCTTTAGAGTTTTTCCAACTTGTAGATACATGGGAAACCACATATCAGTTATGGATAGGAGGATATGACTAATGGGGCATATGGTAGTAGGTCTCATGGTGGGCACATGTCGGATAGGATGACACAGTCAGAGATGGTAGGTTCTTGGATACACCTGATAAGAGAGGCAACATATATGTGTTCTACTCTACTTCTGGTTTAGACATGTATCATGGTCATCATCGCTATCATCCTTATAGGAGGAGTGACAGTGGACCCTGATCTCAAATACCTAAGTGAAATTTGGATTTTTGAAGACGAGGTTGGAAACGATTACCAATATGCGTTATATGAAATACCCGGGGTGCGAGCGAAGGGCGGGATTATATGATCAGAGATTTTGTTAGCCAAGACACAGTTTTTGAAGGAGATTTTTGTACGACATGGACATTGGAAACGACCAGCTACACATAATCAACCTGATGTTACATTCTTTGGACTTAGGGAAATGTTGTACTTAGGGAAATGCCTACAACAGAATTTTCAAAATTATTGCAGACTTATATGATATATTAATTGTAACATAAATCTTAAGCCACCTTTGATTTATCTACACAAGCATAAGTTGAAATATGTAGTTATATAGTGTTGAAACATGGTCGTGATAATGGGCGCATGATAACATTGATATACAATATTAAAATTGTAATTTTAACACTTTGACATGAGCGAATATGAAATTAATTGAATACTCTTGAATGGCTCATAGAGATAATTTTACAAAATGGGGAAGAATTGTATGTGTGACCATTTAGTAGTGGCATCATAATTAAATAAAATATTATAAATAAAGGGAGATTTAGTAAAATTAATTAAATTTTATTATGGGGTTAGTTTCACTCACAATTATTATAAAATGTAGTCTTATCACTGTGACTGAGTGTGCTTGCATTATTGCTTGTTAATATTACAACCTAAAACAATGGAGATATTATAAAAATATTTACTCTTGCTTTCATTTATAAATAAAATATTTTAGAGTGTATAAGAAAATTGTTGCATGACAGCCATTCAGGATATGTATGTATGTATAACTAAGAGGAATAAACAGGTAGGTAACGGATTTCTTCAATTGTCACCCTTAAACTCATTATTATCTATTGAGAAATACATTGGTTGTTTTAGTATGAGTTTTTTCAAGAATCTTGTCATAAAGTTGTTTTAGTATGATTCTTTTTCAAGAAACTTAGTAGAAAACCCTTGGGGAAAGCCCTTGAACATGTAGTTAGATTAGTCTATTTTGTATGTAATTGTTTAAGAATTATATTTTTAATTTATGTGATGATAAAGAAATGGATAGAGAATGGTGATTTAGTATGAATTTTTTTCAAGAATCTTGGCAAACCTTGAACACATAAACTAGATTGTTTTATATGTAATTGTTTAATAATTATATTTTGAATTTATGTGATGACTAAGAAAATGGTAAAGAATGGTTGCTTATGCAAGAAAGAAAAATGAATTATTAAGTATAAGATGTTAAACACATTACATATTTGTGATTATAATTAGAAAACATTTAAATTACAAAAATTAAAGTGTAAAAAACTTGGTAAATTTTATTTTTGCTTGATATATAGGTTAATTTTTATAAAAATATTGAAAATTTTACATATTTTAAATTAAAAAAATTTAATGATAATATTAAAATTCAATTATTATTATAATATAAAATTTTGATTATTATTATTATTTTTAAATAAAAAAATTAAACTATATTTTTTTTAAATTAAAATGCAAACTTAACTTTTATATTTATTTTTTATAATAAATTATTATAATTTATATGGATCATTATTAAATTAATAATAGAATTTTACCTTATACTAATAGAATATAACACAACTTACATATTATTTCAATAATTTTATTGATGGGATTTTTAATTATAGGTTGTTTTTTAACTTGTAATAATACAAATTCATTAAAACACAGAACTGTAAAATTTCTTCTTGACTCAAAACTGTAATTCCTTTATTAATATTATTTTCCAAACTATAACATGGTAACATTACAGAAATGCAATTTCTTAGTTCGGATATTTCTTCCGTTTCAAATGCCTGAATCTTATTTACATCTACAGAGAACACACATTTCACGTATTATCATATTGGTATGCCTAATGATTTACCTGGTCAAACGATAATAATATTAAAAATTCAACACTTAAACTATAATGTTTCATTGCTCAGGAAAAATATATTAGTGCTACAAGGGTCTGTTATAAAGCATGTGACCAACAAAAATAACACAGGATATTTCAACAAAAACAACCCAGGATATTTTTTTGGCTTTGAGGATTAACCCAAATTTGCGGTAGATAATTTCACAATTTTATTGAAAATTTTAAATAAGTATTTTTGTAGACAATTTCACTATTTTATTTAAATTTTTAAATAAGTATTTTTGTAAATGTGTAAGATTGAAATTTCAAGAAATGTGCACAATAATTTCTCATTATAATTATTATCATTTTTCATTTATATTAATAGTAATAGATAATTATTATTATTATTATAATTATCATTTAGTTAGTAGTAATGAACAAGAGGGACATGAAAGAGATCATTAAAATATAATTATATGTTAATTTTCATTTGTAAATTTGTACTCATAAGACGCATTAGCAATTAAAGTTCTTTCCCTATAATTTTTTTAATTAAGCGTTGATTGTACATAATAGGCCATATGGAGACACGCCATAACATTTGATCATATAAAACCAGGTTTAGGATGCGATAACAATGAATTTTTAAAGAAACAAACAATTCCACCTACAGAGAAAATTCATATCTTGTTTTTATAAATCACATAAGCTTAACTTAGTTGATCAACCAACGAATGTACAATATTGTATCACCTCATAATGGACAATATATCACTTCTATATAAAGGAACGGAATGGTGACAGAGTGGTAATGGACAATATATCATTTCTATATAATGGAATATGGAATGGTGACAGAGTGGATAGAAGAAAACAAGGAGTGGAAAAATGTTGGCTAAACAAAAAGTCCATCGACAGTTTGGGCAACTTTGATTGCTATGGCTTGGAGGCTTTACGAATTTTTAGTGCAACAATTTCTTGATCTTTGCAAAACAGGATTGGTGTTGGGTTGTGTTATATTCTTTCCATGTTGTTAAAAGGGGGTTTGAAGGGCACCCGTAACCCCACTTTATGGGGTCCGGGGCAGTGCCCCAGAAAATTTTGGTTTTGGACCCTATGTTAGGTTGGGCGGACCCACCTATGGTTTTGTGCATGATTTTCGCACATGTTTTTTGGATGTGATGGTTTTCGATCCATGGTATTGGACACGATGGTTTTCGGTCCATGGTGCTGGATGCTTCGGCATGTATAAATATGTATTGTAACATTGAAAGGAACCTAATGAAAAATCAAGCTGGTAGTCCTGGTTTTGGGATCCAAGGGAAAATCTCTGTGTATATGTGTTTTATGTGTTCTGCTCTCGCATTATTTATTTTCCGTGTTTTAGAATTCGTATGCAGGTAATTTTTGTACGGGTTAAAACCTACATTTGGTATTAGAGTAGATTTGGCTTCAAGGGGACGCCTTTGTTGCTGAGGGGTTTCGCTCGGGCTTGTGGTAGACCCTATTCAGTGGGAGATCTACGAAATCGATTCTGGTGGTGAAAGAAGATGGTGAGCAGTGGAAAGATAGAGATCGAGAAATTTAATGGTCAAAGTTTTGAGTTATGTAAACTCAAGATGGAGGATCTGTTGGTGGATAAAGATTAGTGGATCGCGGTAGATCCAAGTACTAAACCAACGGGAGTGTCCGATGAAGAATAGAAGAAGTTGGATCAGAAGGCAAAGAGCACAATACGATTGTGTGTCTCAGATTCAATATTGCTGAATGTATCAGGGGAAGCTACAACAAAGGCTTTGTGGGACAAGTTAGGGACTTTGCACCAATCTAAGTCTCTGGTGAATAAACTGTTCCTGCGGAAAAAGCTGTATAACCTGAGGATGATAGATGGAGACTTGGTGACAGAGCATCTGAACGCATTTAATACTGTGGTAAGTCAGTTAGCATCTATTGATATTAAAATTTCAGATGAAGATAAGTGCATCAGTTTGTTGTGTTCTCTACCAGATTCGTGGGATAGTCTGGTTATTGCAATAGGTAACAATGCAACTGCCTTGTAGTTTGATGAAATAGTCTTAGCCTTGCTGACGTAGGAGATGACACGGAAAAATATGGAGAGCCAAAATGGTGATGCCTTGTTTGTACGAGGATAGTCCCAGAACAGAAAAAAAAATAAGTCATCGAGTGGGAGATCTAAATCTACAGACAGATCTAAATCTCCAGGAAAACCTGTAAAGGTGGTGTGTTGGAAATGTGGAAAGAAAGGCCACTTAAAAGGGATTGTAAATCTAAAGCTCCTGAAAAAGGAAAGGGATCTGATGAGGCTCCTTCTGCAGAGGCTGAAAACCACCTCAAATGAAGGTGGGGATGTGTACTTGGCTTCTTCAAGTACACATGTAGATCATGAGGCATGGTTGATTGACTTAGGTGCATCCTTTCAATCCACTCCCCATAGAGAGTGGTTATTTGAGTATGAGAAATATGATGGTGGTGATGTCTTCTTGGGGGATGACAGGAAGGCTAGAATCATTTGTTGTGGAAAAGTAAAGTTGAAGCTGCAAGGTGGAAGGGTTAGAACACTTCCGGGTGTTTTGCATATTCCTGCATTAGCCATAAATATGATTTCTGTTAGTAAGCTGGATGATGCAGGTGTAAAAACAGTGTTCGAGAAGGATACCTGCAAGATGGTTCATGGAGCACTGGTATTGATGCAGGGAGTTCGGATTGGAACTCTGTAGAAGCTGCAAGGTAGCACTGTTGTTGATGGGTGCAACAGTTCCGTGGTTCCTGCAAGTGGAGCAGAAAATCTAGTGGTCTCTGGAGAAAAGACCATGCTGTGGCATCAAAGGCTTGGACATATCGGAGAGAAAGGCCTTTGAATACTTCATGGTAAAGGTATGGTAGAAGGTATGAGTAATAGCTCTCTAGATTTTGATTTCTATGAAAATTGTGTATACGGGAAGTAGAATCGGGTGAGTTTCCCCTCTGGTGGTAAGAGGGAAAAACATATATTAGAGCTTGTGCACAGTGATGTGTTTGGACTCGTGAAGGTTCCATCACTGGGTAAGTCTGTGTACTATGTATCATTTATAGATGACTTCTCAAGGAACACATGGATATATTTCCTTAAGAAGAAATCTGAAGTCTTTGATAGGTTTAAAGAATTTAAGGCTCTAGTGGAAAACCAGATAGAGAAGAAGATAAAGGTGCTGAGGACAGATAATGGTGGAGAGTTTTGCAGTAAGGAATTTGAAGAATTCTGCAAGAAGTGTGGTATAGAACGACAGAAGACTACTCCATATACACCTCAACAAAATGGAGTTGTAGAAAGAATTAACAAGACATTGATGGAAAGGGTAAGAAGCATGCTTAGTGGTGCCGGGTTAGGATAGGAATTCTGGGCAGAGGCGGTGGATACTGCATGTTACCTGGTCAACAAGTCACCTTCATCAGCGTTGGAGGATAAGACTCCACAAGAGGTATGGACTGGTAAGAAACCCTCTCTTTCACATCTAAGGGTATTTGGATGTGATGCATGTCTACATGTTCCAAAGGAGAAAAGAGAAAAGTTGGATAGTAAATTTGAAAAGTGCATCTTTATTGGGTATAAGGATGGTTTAAAGGGTTATAAGCTTCAGAACCCAGTAACAAGGAAGGTTATGTACAGCCGAGATGTGGTGTTCAAAGAGGTGAAAAATGTTATTAAACATGAAGTCCAACCAAAGGAACACGAGAAGGTAGAGTTTGAGCTAAAGGAGGAAGAACTAGACTCTACAGTAGAGGAGGAATCAAAAAATGAAGAGCTACAAACTCTGGCTTTGAGAAGATCAGTTCAAGAAAGAAGGCAGCTAGAAAGGTATAGTCCATCTGCTTTATTTTCAAATTTTTCTTTGTTTGTTACTGATGATGATTCCAGAACTGTGAAGGAAGTAGTGGATTTAGAGGATGGAAAACTCTGGAAAGAGGCCATGGTTGATGAAATGGCATCTTTGCACAAAAATGAGGCTTGGGATCTGGTGGAGTTGCTAGTTGGAAGGAAACCCATTGGCGGAAAATAGGTGTTCAAAAAGAAGAAAAATGCGGAAGGAAAAGTGGATAAATACAAAGCTCGGTTGGTAGCAAAAGGTTATTCCCAGGTGCCGGGAATTGATTTTGGTGATATTTTTTCTCCTGTTGCTAAGGTGGCTTCTATTAGATTACTTTTATCTGTTGCTACTGATTTTGATTTTGAGGTAGAACAAATAGATGTGAAGACAAAATTTCTTCACGGGGATTTGGAAGAGGAAATCTACATGAAGCAACCTGAAGGCTTTGCGGTGAAGGGTAAGAAAGAACTGGTATACAAGTTAAAGAAGTATCTGTATGGGTTAAAACAGTCACCAAGGATGTGGTATCAGAAATTTGATACATTTATACGAGGACTTGGCTTCATCATAAGCAAAGCAGATCATTGTGTGTATTTTAAATTAATTGGTGACCGTGTTATTTATCTAGTCTTATATGTGGATGATATGTTACTGGTTGGAAATGACAAAGAAGTTATCTAGGATTTGAAGACCCAATTTTCCTCCAAATTCGACATGAAAGATCTTGGTGCTGCAAACTATATTTTGGGTGTGGAAATGAAAAGAGATCGGGCAAAGAGGAAACTCTGGATAAACTAGAGGAAGTATGTTGAGACAATACTGCAGAGGTTTAATATGCAGGATAGTAAACCGGTGAAGGTTCCTATTCCTGTAGGTGTGAGTTTATCTGCTGAACAGTGTCCTAAGACACAAGAAGAGGAAGAGGACATTTCCCGTGTTCCATATGCAAGTGAAGTTGGTAGCTTGATGTATGCAATGGTCTGTACTAGACCGGACATTGCACATGCAGTGGGAGTATTGAGCAGGTTTATGTCAAAACCAGGAAAGGAGCATTGGACAGTAGTGAAACAGGTTTTAAGGTATTTGTGTGGCACTAGTGATTATGGTTTGTGCTACCAAGGAAGACCATGATTGGACAGAGTGTTAGACATTCGTGGCTTTGTTGATGCAGACTGGGCTGGAGATCTCGATCAGAGAAGATCTACAAGTGGGTATGTGTTTAACCTATTTGGAGGTGCGGTCAGTTGAATGAATAAGAAATAATCTGTAGTGGCACTATCAACTACAGAGGTAGAATACATGGCAGCCACTCATGCAAGCAATGAAGCAATTTGGTTGCAGAGATTGTGTTCAAGTATGGGGTTAGTACAGGAAGCTATAAGGATAGACTGTGACAGCCAAAGTGCAATTTTCTTGGAAAAGAACCCTGCATATCATTCAACGACAAAGCAAATTGATGTTCAGTATCACTTTGTGAGGGATATGACAGAAGACAAAAAGGTGTTGGTGGTAAAGGTGGACACTTTGATGAATACTGCAGATGCATTGAAAAAATCTATGAGCTCTGATAAGTTCTCTTGGTGTAGAGAGACAATGGGCATTTCAGGGCTGGGAAAATGACTAAGCTCTCTTATGGCCCCCTGTGGAAAGAAAACAACAAGTGGGAGAATGTTGGTTTGTGTTATATTCTTTCCACGTAGTTAACAGGGGGTTTGAAGGGCACCCGTAACTCCACTTTATGGGGTCCGGGGCAGCGCCCTGGAAAATTTTGGTTTTGGACCCTATGTTAGGTTGGGCAGACCCACCTATGGTTTTGTGAATGACTTTCGCACATGTTTTTTAGACGCGATGGTTTTCGGTCCATGGTATTGGACACGATAGTTTTCGGTCCATGGTATTGGATGCTTCGGCATGTATAAATATGTATTGTAACATTGAAAGGAACATAATGAAAAATCAAGCTGGTAGTCCCGGTTTTGGGATTCAGGGGAAAATATCTGTGTATATGTGTTTTATGTGCTATGCTCTCCATTATTTATTTTCTGTGTTTTAGAATTCGTATGCAGGTAATTTCTGTATGGGGTTAAAACCTACAATCAATTCGAGGTAGCTAGAGACTAGATTTATCCTTCTTTTATCACGAGAGGAACATTTGCCCTCGCCATCCAGATACTGTAATGAAGAAAATTTAGCGTCTATCATTTCATTTGAGAAGCACCTACCATTAAAGGTCAAAGACTGGGACTTTTCTCTCCCACTTGAAGCCAAATAAGGGTCATCAAGTCACATTGAGTCCTACCATGCCTCTACGTAACTCATGTTTATTTCGTGGCAGAATCTTAGTGAGAGTATCAGCAGGGTTCCTATCTGTATGGTTCTTTTCCAAGGATAATTGTTCTTCCTCCAACACATGCCCAATGGTACCTTAAGTCAATGTGCTTGGTTTTTGAATGAAATGCTGGTTTTTTCATCAAGTGAATGGCACTCTGACTATCACAATATACACATACTTGTCCTGCTTTATTCCTATCTCTCCTAGGAATCACTGCATCCACAAAATCTCTTTACAAGCTTCTGTTGCAGTTATGTACTCTGCTTCTATTGTAGAGAGGGCTACTATTCTTTGTAGCCTTGACACCCATGATATTGCTGCATCTGCAAATGTATACAAATAACCTGTAATGGACTTTCTGGTATCCATATCTCTAGCCATATCCGCATCTATAAATCCTTCAAGCATAGTCTCATCATGACCAAAACATAAACAATAATTATTAGTACCCTTAAGATACCTCAAAATCCATTTTATCGCTTGCCAATGGTGTTTGCCTGGATTGGCAAGAAACCTACTCACTAGTCCCACTTAATATGCAATGTCTGGTTGTGTGCATACCATGGTATACATCAAACTTCCAACTACTGAAGCATAAGGAATCTTGTTCATCTCGTCTTTCTCCTTGTCATCACTAGGACATAATTCAGTACTCAGCCTGAAGTGGGCTGCAAGGGGTGTACCAACTGGCTTAGCATCCTTCATATTAAACCTGTCAAGCACCTTCTTGATATATTTTTCTTGTGACAACCACAACCTTTTGCTTTTCCTGTCACGCATAATCCGCATGCCCAATATCTGTTGTGCTAGTCCCAAATCCTTCATTGCAAATTTGCTACCCAAATCTTTCTTCAACCTATTGATCTTATTCTTATCGTGCCCAACAATCAACATGTCATCCACATATAACAATAATATGATATACTTTCCTTGATCATACCTCTTGATATAGACACAATGGTCAACTTCCAACCTCTGAAAACCATGTTCCAACATGAATGAATCAAATTTCTTGTACCATTGTCGAGGAGCCTGTTTCAACCCATAGAGACTCTTCTTCAACCTACAAACAAGGCCTTGTTTTCCTTTTTCTATGAAGCCTTCTGGCTACTACATATAAATTTCTTCCTCCAATTCACCTTGAAAGAATGCAGTTTTTACATCTAACTTTTCACATTCTAGGTCTAAAGCAGCAACTAGACCAAGAATGACTCTACTGGATGACATTTTAACAACATGTGAGAATATTTCAGTGAAGTCAATACCTTCTTTTTGGGCAAAACATTTCACCACTATCCTTGCTTTATACCTCTCCTTCTTTTCGTCACCTTCATGCTTAATCATGTAAACCCATTTGTTTTGTAGAGCCTTTCTACCTTTTGGGAGGTTTACCAACTCCCAAATTTTATTTTCATGCAAAGAGTTCATTTCTTCTTCCATTCTTTACTGTGCTCGACTTCACAAGATTCTTGAAAACAATTAGGTTCACCTTCATCAGTGAACAAAATATAGTTTGAAGGAGGATACCTCTGTGAAGGCTTATGAGGCCTAGAAGATCTGCGAACCAACTGTGGTGGTGCATTATCAAGTTAAATCTCCAGTAAAGGTTCCTGCAAGATTCCTTCTTCTTGTTGTTCATCATTTTCCACTTTTTGTTCTTCATGCTCCTGAATTTGCTGTTCATTTTCTTGTATTGGTGGTATGTTTTCCTGTGCTCTTCAAACCTGTCAATAACCTTCTTGACCTCCAACTCATCTACAATCCTCTTGAACATTTTTGACTCATTAAATATAACATCCTTGCTTCTAATAATTTTATGTTTGACTGGATCCCATAGACGATAACCAAAGTCTTCATCCGCATATCCCAAAAAAATGAATTTCATAGATTTATCATCTAGCTTAGTTCTATTTTCTTTGGGAATATGTACGGATGCTTCACATCCAAAGATTTTCAAGTGAGAATAATTCAAATTCTTACTAGTCCAAACTTCTTCAGGGATACTGCCATCCAAGGCTGTAGTTGGAGATCTATTTATGAGGTAGCAAGCGGTCCTGACTGCTTCAGCCCAAAAATTCTTCTCCAAACCGGAATTGGACAACATACTTCGCACCTTTTCCATAATGGTGCGATTCATCCTTTCTGCGACACCATTCTGTTGAGGAGTACCAGGCACAATCTTCTCATGCTTTATGCCAAACCTATTACAATATTCCTTAAATGCATTTGAGCAATATTCTCCACCATTAACTGTTATTAAACTCATGCGCATTTCTAGTACATGTCTGACCTGTTTCAACAATATATCTTGTCCATGTTTCATCTTGACCTGGACATCTCCCACTCCAACAATACTGCAAAAATGATTATTCCCCAAATGCACTCTACCATAATCACCAGGAGTATATGAAACAAAACTATCTTTGCATGGGGTTACATGGTGAGATGCCCCAGGGTCAAGGATCCAATCAAAGCTACTGCTAGATGTATATGCACATGCATCCTCTACTGAAACAGTGAACAACACATCACCATCTGTGGCTACAGCAGTAGTCTCACCTTCATTTGTGCTGGATGACTTATGATTTGTACTAGACGGTCTCTGATCCTTTTGTCCTTTCTTCCAAAATCAACATTCTTTCTTCATGTGCCTGGGTTTGCCACAATGAAAGCAGATGATTCTGCCTCTCCTTGATTTTGATCGGCCTCTCGATCTTGATCGCCCTTGCTGGCCTCGATCCATTCTCCTACCATGATTAGCTAGAGCTAGAGCCTCTCCTCCCTAGTTTTTCACAATTGACTTGCGTCGCAGCCCCTCATTCATTAAACTGATGCTAACATCATCAAACTTCAGGGTCTGTGTAGTTGTTGAAGTGCTCGTAGCTATAATTAAATTTCCACAAGTGTCTAGCATAGAACACATCAGCAATATGGCTCTAATTTTATCATCTAAAATTATTTTAACAGAGGCAAGTTGATTAGTAATAATATTAAATGCATTCAAGTGCTCAGCAATTGAAGAACCCTCCTTCAATTTGAGATTATAAAGCTTCTTCATCAAGAACACTTTGTTTGATGCCATGTTCTTCTCATATAGATCATGGAGCTTCTTCCATAATCCTTCTGCTGTTTTTTCTTCAGACATATTGAAATAAACATTCTTTGCTAAATATTGGCGGATTGTTGTAATCACCTTTCTATCTAGCTTATTCCACTCTTCATTTGTCATCGATGAGGGTTTCTTTGTTGTGTCCTCAATCGGCAAATACTGATCCTTTAAATTCAGTATATCCTCCATCTGTGATTTCCATAGGGCAAAATTAGCCCTGCTCAACTTCTCCATATCTGTAACTGTTGTTTCCATTTTCAATCAAATTCATGCCCCAAAACACAAAAACTCCACTTAAAAATAAAAATTTAATTATTACTCTTTAAAATTTAGTAATAATGACCTTCCTCCTTTTAAAATACTCTTTTCAAAATTCTTGCTCCTTTTAAAATACATTTTTCAAATTCCAACATATAATTATATATTTTCATAATAAATATAAAAACATATATAATGTTTTAACCTTTTCACATTTCACACATACATATGTTGGTTTGAGAAAAAACTTGACGTATACGTGCAAGCTTCTTGATGTAAAAAAAAACCTACAAACTCCATGTTTCAACTCCAAACTCCACGGATCTCCACATTTCAAACTCCAACAACATGTTTCAACATAGATCCATGACCTTGTTTTTCTTGCAGCAACTGTTTTTTTGTTCCAACGTTCCTCAGCTATTTCCTAGACAGATCCTTCAACAGCTCTAGAGGTAACAACAAACGTTTTAACGAACGCTTCCAGAGTAAGGCGATGGCACTAAGCGACTTACACAGTGGATATTCGATTTGACCCTAGGTCCAATACCAATGGTTATATTAGAGCATACATAACACACAGTGGATTTATACTCAGAGACTTAGACGGCAATAGCAGAGAATAATTCACAGAGACAGACAAATGGAGAAACAACAAGATTACTCAGTCAGAAACAACGGAATAGATAAAACAATCATTGGAGAATAGAAATCACTTTGCATTACATAACATGCTTGGGCCTTGGCTTGCTTCCTTGGCCAGAGAAATTACAAATTTATGGAGGCTGAAAAAGGATCTAGAATCATGTATGTGATTCAGATGGAGATTTAGAATGATATAGAAACTAATGGTGGTGTAGAAAGATCTAAATCCTGGAGATCTAGAAAAATCTGATCTAGAAGGATCTAGAATCCTGCATAAATTTAGCTTCACACTTGACATTTTCTTCATGCACCTCACTTGAAACAATAAATTCTTCTTTATTAAGATCATTAAATTTTGCTCATTAAATTTTGCTCGTTGTTCCAACCATTTCTGAGTAGAAACCTTCATGTATATCTGAAACAAAACGACATCCAACTACTCAAAGCAACAACTCTTTATTTTAGCCCATCTTGGATTCAGTAAATAGTATTTGATATCAAACAAGATTTAAGGGTGAATTAAAATTTATTTTCTTCTCATCTATCAATCGTTAATCAATGTTTATTATGTTGAACATGAAGGGGAAAAACATTGCGTTTAATCATTTATTTTGCTTACTCTTCAATAAACTTGATTTACTATGAAACAGAAGAATGAAAAGGAATAGCAGAACTGATCACATTGGATGTCGACAAGTTGTTTATGGTATAAATTTCTAAAATAATCTCTATTGTTAATTTGGTGACATTTAAACATTATATATCTTCAGAGTGTTTATACAACATAAATATCTCTTTATATGAAAAAACTAATCCTATATTAATTAAGAGACGTGCCCCCGCAACAAATTAGAAAATCAAACGTTCCATATTTTTCATTCAGGGCTGTCATAAGAATCACTTTCATAGGTTTTTATGAAAATATTGCTAATATGTTTTTTACTTAATGCGTTTTTTACTTAATGCAACAGATTTTTAGTTGTTTTAGTTTATAGATTTTTAGTTGTTTTACTTTATACTTATTAGTTTAGTTTTATTTTAATTATTTTTAATTTTTAGTTTATTTTTGTTAATTAATATTGGTAATAATTTAGTTTAGTTTAATTTTATAACTTCATTTTGATTTTTTTTAATTAATATATTTTATGTTATTATATGTGTAGTTTTAATTTAAATGATTGATTGATTTATTTATTTTTTTAGTTCAGTTGTATGGTTAATTTTATTAAATTTTATCGACAATAATTTAGATTTTTAATTGTTTTTAGTTTAATTTTAAATGTAGTTTAATTATTACTTTAGTTTTATTTTAATACTTTTAATTTATAATTTAGTTTAATTTAACTTTGTAATTTTATTTGTATTCATAATTAATATATTTTTTATATTATTGTTTATAGTTGATTTGAATTATTGATTTATTTTTTTTGGGTTGTATTATTAATTTCATTTAATTTTAGGTAATATGATTATAATTTATTTAAATATAGTTTAGTTTTAGTTTATTTTGATTACAATATGTTAATCATGATCATCATGAAAAATTGGAGTTTACAGGGTGAACACATTTCATGAGTGACATGGGACACATATCAAGAAGCTGAAATAAGACAAAAACTTTTAAGCCAATCAAATGGCAACAATTTATTTTTTTAATTAAAATAAAAATACTATAAATCATTTTTTAATTAAAATAAAAATACTTTAATAATTGATAAAGTTAAATATTAGAAGTACTATTAGTGGCCAACATGCAAATCTATTGCTAGAGTCGTGCCTTTGCAAAGACTAATAGGAAATTTTGATATCAACTTTTAAATTTATTTCAAAATAATTGAAACAAAAAAAATACAATTTATATAATTTATATTTTCATATTTCAACTGGATATATATATATATATAATGCGACCATGAACTCATAATTTGATTTTGGGTCCATTGTGAGATTTGAGGGCGGAGCGAATGATCTAGGGTTTGCGGGCTGCAGAGAATCGATCCCGGGTGACTCGCCATGTCTTCTAAACAGCAGAAAAACAATGCATTCCGTGCGCCTCCGCCTTCTCCGACAGCAACAGGTCGGGGGATCAAAGCCGCGGGCCTAAACAATGAGATTCGGGCGGAGTTTCTTGAACAGTCGCTTCGCATTCCAGACCTGATTTTGCCAGAGCCCTTGTTGCGCACAGATATTCCACATCAGGATCTGCCGGCATTCGATCTCCTTTCTCTGCGTTCCGGCGATCCCAAGAATGGCGCGGCGGTTGGCAGATTGGTGCAATCTGCGGCTGAATTTGGTTGCTCTCAAGTAATAAATCATGGAATCCCGTCGGAAATAATCGCGAGAGCAGAGGAAGAATGCGATCGATTGTTCGAACTTCCTCTGGGGAAGAAACAGATCGTTTGTCGATCTGATGACATCCGTTTCGGATTTGAAGATATTGCCAGCGATGCGGTGGAAAAGACGCGGGTACACGAGACGTTCTGGGTCGATCAGAATGAAGATTTGATGGAAGAAACCCTGCGCCATGTGTGGCCAGAGGGCTACAAAAATTTCAGATCGGCTACGGATTTGGACGGCTCAGATCTGACAAGAATCGAGCCACCCCAAAATGCCAGATCTAGTTTTCAAATCTTTGTAAAGACGCCAAAAGGAAACACAACCGTGATCTGGACTTATGACAGCGACAGGGTTTCAGATTTGAAGAACAACATCGCCGAGCAGATTGGCTACCCGACTGAGAAACAACACCTAATAAACGAGGGCAGATCACTGCAGGAATGCAGAACCATACAAGATTACAACATCAAGTCAGGCTCTACAATCATTCTCAATATGAGATTACGAGGAGGTGCCGAAAACGTTGGAACTAGCTCGCAAAGCAAAGGGTCTTTTAAGGAAGCAGTAAAGGGCAAAGGGAAAGAACCTACAGCTGCCACTGAACCCTCGGGGCAGTACATCGTAGATCAAATTCCGGAGAGCCCATCTATCTCCATCGAAATACCAGAGGTAAATAAGGTATATTCAGATTTACAAAAAAATGCAGTTATTTGTAGATTCAATGGCTTTTGGCCTAGAACTGATGCATTGTATCAATGGATCCACTCGGTTTGGACAAAAAATTGCCAAATCTTCCTATACCCTAAGGGGTTCTTTATAGTATGTTTTAAAACAGAAGAAGAAAAGGAAACAGTTCTCAACCAAGGGCCATGGTTCTGGGGCAGTGCTGGACTTTTTATTACCCCTTGGTTTCCTGATTTTGATGCCAACACCATGGTGGTATCAAGGATGCCAGTATGGGTCAGGCTGCATAACCTTCCTTTACATTTTTGGCATCCAAAGGCTCTAACAGCTATTGGAAATACCTTGGGGAGAATGTTAAAAATAGATGCAGAGAGACATCTAAAAGGAATATTTACTTTTGCCAGAATATGTGTCGAGGTAGATCTCAGCCGAGGACTACCTGAAAGCATAATTCTGAACTTCAATAATACACAGTGGAAACAACCGTTGGACTATGAGAACACAACTTTCAGATGCCGGGGATGTCAACAAACAGGTCATCTGTACAATGCATGTCCAAGCTCCAACAAGAGCAAGCAACAACAAAGGAAGCCGAAAGGATGGCAGAACATAGATGCTGCATTTAAGAAGGCAGCTACAGCAAAGAAAGAAGAATATAATACAGCAAAGGACAAAGATCAGGGCAATAAGGATAAAGAGATTAATGAGGAAAAAGAACAAGAACTCCAGCTGGAAATAAGTAGTAATAAACGAAGTCACAGTCTTGAAGGATCGGATTCAGATAAGGAACAACCAATGAACACAGTGGAAAACCAGCTTGCCATTATTGACTCCACTCACAACATGGATGGTTGGCGAAAAGTGGAGAAGAAGAAGGGCAGGAAGGCTTAGGCCAGCTTGGTTTTTTTGTTGTTGACTACACTCCGGATAATAGGAGCGACACTTTCTTTTTCTGCTTTAGGCAGGGCTGTATCTTGTGGGCTATATGATCTACTTTCATACAGCCAAATTGAATGCTTAATGCATATACTATGTAACTTTTTATATTAATAAAAAGTTCATTTTTTTCTTTAGAAAAAAAATATATAAAACGACCACAATAATATATATATCTATATATATATATATATATATATATATAGATAAAATTGAAATGGTTATATTTTATTGATACTACAATAAAATATTTTAATGTACAAAGAAAAGAAGTAATTGAAAATAAAAAGATTGAAATTAATATTGAAATGTATTTACAAATATGATAATATAAAAATAAGCTTTAATGTGAAAAATGTAATCCATAAATAAAATATCCCAATGCTCATGTTAACTGAATTATTTCAATGTCAACAATACACATATTATATATAATAATAATAATAATAATAAAATGTCTATATATTATATAAATTAATTGAAAAATTTAATTCTTATTGTTATAACATTTCAAGCATCATTATTTTACATTTCAACACTTTTATTAATGATTAATTTTGAATGGAGCAAATATTTGTTGAAATTGCATGTTTAAACTACATTATTCTATGTATTCAAGGGATTTTCAAGGGGTTGAATCTATTTATGAATTAATAATGTAATTATATATATATATATAGAGAGAGAGATAGAGAGAGAGAGAGAGAGAGAGAGAGATTCATCTTAACCATCATATATTAATTCCATAGAGGGATGCAATTTTTGGAGGTGCAAGATTTTAAAGCTTTTCACTATAGAAATAGATTGCACCCCAAGAGATTCTCAACCTGTGATTAAAATAGATCTATACTAGTATTAGATGAGTAACATCATGTTTCGCATAAATTTTATGTACTTTAAAAGACATGGAATCATAAAAGCTAATCATAGATTGTTTAAGGATAATTTATGAATATAAGAAAAAGGTTTAGATGAGTTACTATGGACTCTATTAAAGATTAGATAACAATGTCTTTTCAAACTATCTCAACTCACTGTAATAATATAATAGGATAGTTCATGAATATAAGAAAAAGGTTTAGATGAGTTACTATGGACTCTATTAAAGATTAGATAAAAATGTCTTTTCAAACTATCTCAACTCACTGTAATAATATAATAAGGTTTGAGACTTCTTTATTTAGCAACATAGACTCAAAATATGTTCACCAATATCAACGTCACATTGGTTTGAATTATATTGTGCTCCCTTTATTGTTATTCAAAGCCATCTTACCATTGGGTCCATTACATGGCTAATTCATGGTCAAGTACATCACATTTCCAGTTTTGAAAACATCTTGCTCACATTTTTTTTAATATTTTTTTTAGAGTTTTAAAGGCATAAAGGAGGCAAATTTGAATCCAAGAATGGAAATGAGAACATACACTTAATGGAGAGACAAATATTAAAGTAGGATACACATGAAATTGGTTCCAATATCTATGACTTTGAATATAAAATACTTTTAAGAGAAATAATCACTTAAAATTAAGCCCTGAGCTACCCATTCATACCACATGCAAGAGCCATGTTTGGCATCCTGCCTCACTTAATTGTTCGTTTGAAAAAATGACGCAGTGAATAAAGAGGGTAGGAGAACAATGGTTGTTCTTCTCTCTTGAATATGCATGATGTGACGTGTGTTCACTTATCCAAATACTCCCATTTTTTTTCCTTTTGAGGGTGGGGGAGCGAGGGAGGTAGTGGGGGCATGCATGGAGGTACAAGTAATGTCTCCATTCTTTTTACAAGTCTTCCCTTCACCAAAGAGGGCCCTTTTTTTATCATGATATCTGCTTCTTTCAATGAGATTTCAATATACATGCAAAAATGCATAGAGTCAAACTCGTCTCCCACCATGAGGAATTGTTAATCGCATCTAGAGATTCGAAGGTTAGGAGGATATTTATAAAGGAATTTCATCCTTACACTGATTAAGGAATTGCAAAACATGATGACGCCATGAAATCTTTCATTTAATAAAGTAGTTAGGCTTGCAACTTTAGAAAACTTTCATCATTGTTTGTGGCAATCCATAACCCTAAACATAGTTAATTACTTTTTCCATTCAATTTTATGATCAACACCCCACTTACCACGCTTCATAAAAATAAAATTATTTCTCAATATTTATTTTATTTTATTTTAAATTTTGTTATAATATTGTTCATACTATAATTATATACAATCACATACTTTTATCATCTCATAAAATATTTCTACACATTCAATAGTTCATCAAAATTTAATGGTGGTAACAACAATGGTGAGAAGGTGTTGGTTAGAGTTGATGTATATAATCAAAATCATTAACTATTAATGTGGAATATTTTTTTATCATTAAATCTAATCTATTATATTCTCAATTATGTCATGAACATGTTATAGTGATATTAGACTTGATTGTATCGAATTAGTTCATGAACATGATGAGCATGTCTTCTCAATTATGTCATGAACATGTTATAATGATATTAGACTTGATTGTATCGAATTAGTTCATGAACATGATGAGCAACCGCAAAATTATTGTTAGACTTTTTCCTCTTTACAAGTAAATGCATATATTATAATCTAATATATTATTTTCTCAATTATGTTGAACATGTTATAGTGATATTAGACTTGATTGTATCGAATTAGTTCATGAAGACAATGAGTGACCGCAAAATTATTGTTAGGCTTTTTCCTCTTTACAAGTAAATGCCTTGTTTTAAAAAAGAAAGAAGGCAAATACATACCCATGTCATAATAAGATTTAAGACCTACCTTTTAGGATAATGTCTAAATTGTAACTTCTTTTTCATAATTATTATTCAATAAAATTATTATTAGCATAATTTTATTTTTATTTTGAGTTTATTAAAGTGTAAGATTTATAAAAAAATATAATAATTTTTTTATTATTTAAAAAACGGAATTATAATGGGATTAAAATGGAATTTTGTTATTTTATTTTATTATTAAATATTTTTTATAATTATGATGGATATTATTTACAAAATGAAATTAAAATGGAATTTTGTTTTCTATTTTATTATTAAATATTTTTTAATAATTATGATGGCTTTTTTTAATCAAGATTAAGATAGATTTGTGCTTAGTTTTTTTATATAATTATTATGTTTGTTGGATTATTTTCTATTTTTTTTTCATAATTTTAATTTTTAAAAATTAATATTACATTATATAAATCCTTTATATTAAGTTGTAGAATACATTTTACTTCTTTAAATGTAATTGTTGGAACAATTGCCAAAAATATTTACGCTTAACCATATTATATTAGAATATTTTATTAAAATGAAAATATGAAATGATCTCTTGTTGTATTGGAAAGAATGTCTAGAATAAATACTTTACCCTATTTATGTTAGGGAATAACATAAAAAAATCAATGATATGGATGTCCATGATACCAATATAGTTCTATTTTAACTTTATATCTATCACATGCTAATAGGGATCAAATCCTATCATATGTAATGTAGCTCTATCTTAACTTTATATCTATCACGTGCTAATAGGGATCAAATCTTATTATTGATCCCTATCAATGATATGGATGTCCATGATACCAATATAGCTCTATCTTAACTTTATATCTATCACGTGTTAATAGGGATCAAATCCTATTATATGTTAAGAAAGATCAAATCCTATCATGTTCAAACATTTCTTTAACTTCTTTCAATATAAAAAATAAATAAAAATAAAAATTTCAACTCTACTCATATAATTATATATATACTTATAAATATAAATATAGTTATGCAGTTGACATATATGTAAACTCCATGGAAGGAATTACACGTCAAACTCATACCTAATAGCACACTATTGAAATGTTTCAATCATGTGCTAATATAAATGAAAGTTTAAAGTTGTTATTAATGATAAAATAGCATAGTGCAAGTGTGACATATACTTGAAGATGAGCTTGTCGAGGCTCCGTTGAAAATAATTAATATTATTTTGTATTAATGGAGAAATGGTTACACAAGTTGTAACGTATCTCCTTAGTTTAGGATTTGTTCCTAGAGTTTAGGAGTTTGGTTGCAACTTCCTGAGTTCTAGTAAAGTACTTAATGATGTAATTGCTCATTTGATGGAAGTAGAGTGTACGGAGAGAGTTCTCTTTGTTTGAGTACAGTCTCCAGGTGCAGTACTCACCTGTGAGCTGTAACTCCTTCTTTTGAAATTCAAGTCTGATTTTTATCTTGGTATCAGAGCACAGAGTAGGGATAGCCTTAATTTTTTTAGGATGCATCATTGATTAGAGAACTGTAGTGGTAGTGGAGTGTACAGAAGCATTCGTAGGATCAGGTGGACTGCAATAACACCTGGAGCATAGGTCTAAGATGACTGATCATCTATGAGCGCAAGAAAGTGTTGACGCAGAATTTTCGCGAACAGTCGTGCCATTTTTTGAGCGGAAGGAAGAGCTGGCGCGATTTTTTAAGGAACAGACGCACCACTTGGCATGGTTTTGAGGGGGATAAGCGCGCTAGCACGCCAGAAAGTCCTATTGGCATGGAAAATCAACCTCTTTCTCTTTGGAAAATCTGTAATTTTTGCAAATCGGACTTGCCCGGTGGTGGCGTATTGGAGTTCCTGATCTGTTCGGTGGTAGCAGATCGGACTTGCCTGGTGGTGGCGTATTGGAGTTCCTGATCTGTTCGGTGGCAGCAGATCGGATTTGCCTGGTGGAGGCGTATTGGAGTTCCTGATCTGTTCGGTGGCAGCAGATCGGACTTGCCCGGTGGTGGCGTATTGGAGTTCCTGATCTGTTCGGTAGCAGCAGATCAGACTTGCCCGGTGGTGGCGCATTGGAGTTCCTGATTTGTTTGGTGGCAGAAGATTGGACTTGCTCGGTGGTGGCTCATTGAAGACTGATTCATCAGAGGATCATAAATTTATCAGTCCAATATGAATAACAGTGATGAGTATTCTCTTAAGCCAGAAAATACGTGATTTATTATCAGGCCAGTAGATTATTTGCTCAGGGAGCAAAGGTTGCTGTTAATTTTGATAGGAATCGCCATCGCATCGACTTTCTTTATCCTTCAGTGTGGTTTTTTGGCTTCTAATGTTAATGAAAATGGAAAGTTTCTGCCCAACAAACCTCATTGGGTTGTTTATGAGACGCCTGTTTCTCGGTGTGCTCAGTATCATTCGGGTTCGATGGTGAATTCGGGGGCTAAAGTACTCCTAGGTTTGAAGAGGAAGTCCCTGCGAGTTGTCGTGACAGGGTGGAGCTGACAGGCTCATGGCAAGAGGCGATAGTGTTATTGTTGTCGATAATTGCTTCACAAGAAGGAAGGAGAACGTTAATCCCATCGAAGTCCACAGTTGCTATGATGAGGGTAAGAGAACAGTCGAAACTCTGACTATGGGAGCAAATGTTGAGGTTCGGATTGCTCGAATTTTCAATACATACGGTCTGCAAATGTGCCGTGATGATGGTCGGGTTGTAAGTAATTTTGTTGCTGAGGCTCTGCGTAAGACAGTCTATGGAAATGGGGAACAGACACGGAGCTTCCAGTTCGTTTCTGATCTGGTTGAAGGCCTTATGCGACTTATGGAGGGCGAACATGTTGTTCCTTTCAATCTTGGGAATCCTGGGGAATTTATAATGTTAGAACTAGAACAGGTTGAAGAAGGAAAGGATGATTCTAACAGTGATTGGCACATTCCATTGCTAATGGAAGAAAATAGTGAGGAAGATGAAGAGCAGGAGTAGAAACAAGAAGAAGAAGTAACAGGAAATGTAATCAATAATGCAAGCCCAGAAAAGGCTGAAATAGACAGATTTGAGGTAAGTCCCCTATCAAGGAGATCAAGTAGGAATACTCGATTACCTTCTAAATTGAAAGACTATGCATTAATGCCAAAGTTTTTAAACATTGTAGAACCTGTAAATTATGAGGAAGCAAGTAAATCGATGCATGGAGGGCTGCAATGTATGAGGAAATAGAATCAATAAATAGAAACCATTCTTGGGATTTGGTTGAATTGCCTGAAGGTAAAACCCCCATAGGATGTAAATGGCTGTATAAACCGAAAATAAATGCAGATGGGAGTATAGAGAAACTTAAAGCTAGACTGGTAGCAAAGGGTTACTCACAGCAAGAGGGAATAGATTTTGATGACACCTTGGCTCCTGTAGACAAATTAATCACCATTAGAATGTTAATTTCTTTAGCAACAAAACACAAATGGCAGCTACACCAACTAGATGTTAAGTCTGCATTTATGAATGGTGACTTGAAGAAAGATATTTATTTAGTATAGCCTGAAGGTTTTGTGAAAAAGGGTCAGGAACATCTTGTGTGTAAATTGAAAAAGGTACTTTATGGTTTAAAACAGGCACCCAGGTCGTGGTATGAGAAAACTGATTCATTTTTTGTACAGCATGGCTTTCATAGGAGCTTGAATGATCCAAATCTGTATACCAAGTTTAATAAACAGAGGCAAATTAGTTTGATTTCTTTGTATGTAGTTGATATGATTGTAACAGGGAATGCTAACAATCTGATAAAAGAAATCAAATGTCACAAGTGTATGAGATGGAAAGACTCTGGACAAACCTTTCTTACTCAAGGGAAGTATGCCAGAAGCTTGTTGGAAAGGTTCAAAATAGAGCAGTGCAGATTAGCAGCAACACCATTACAGCAGAACTTAAAGTTAAGCAGTGACGATGGTACTAAAGAGGTGCATGCAACCATGTACAAACAGCTAGTTGGCAGTTTGATATATCTAACTACAACTAGACCAGATTTGGCGTATTCTGTTAGTGTGTTGAGCCAGTTCATGTCAAAACCACTCAAAAGTCACTGGATCACAGCAAAAATTGTGTTGAGGTATCTTAGTGGTACTAGTAATTATGACATTTTGTACACTGACACTTCTGATGTTATTCTAGCAGGTTTTTCAGATTCCGATTGGGCAGGTAACTTGGTCACAGGTTACGCATTCAGCATTGGATCCAGGGTCATAGCATGGAGCAGCAAAATGTAGAGCACTGTAGCTTTGTTTCATTGAGAGAAACTACTGTCAAAAGAGATATGCGTTGAATATTGTAAAACTTGTGATAACATGGTTGATATGTTTACTAAACCTCTTGGGCGTGTAAAGTTTGAATTGTTTAGAAGGATGCTAGGAGTTCATGATAATCCTTTCTCCATTAAGGGGGGGAATTGAAAATAATTAGTACTGTGAGGGAGATAGTAATAGACAAGGTTCCCGTTGGGCATATAGTCATAAACAAGTAGTGGCTCATCACATTCATGCCACGAGCCCTGTAACTACACCAGGTTCCTATGTTGAAGGCATCATATGGTGTTGACCTCTGAGATGTATTCTCATTCTCCGTATCTCGACCTGGCAGAGATTCTCTTCAGAACGACTACTCTCGTCACCTCTTTGTCAAACTATAGCTAAATTAGACATCGAATTTTTCCAAACATGAACTGTCTAGAAAAGTGTAAATATGATAGACAACCATAGCCTAAATATGATAGACAACCATCTTATTTGGCAGAGATTCTCTTCACAACGACTACTATCATCACCTCTTTGTCAAACTATAGCCAGATTAGACATCGAATTTCTCCAAAGATGAACCTCGTCCAACTACAACTAGTGTAGAACGATTATAACCAGGGAAAGTAGTGTGCTGAGTAGCGTGCCTGCCCTTCTCCTTCTCTGTCATCTCAGAGCCCTCTGACTGATCTGTCACCTCACCGAACTCCTGCTGATCGTGTTCTCGCCGAACCTCTACATCTACATACACTAAATTACCCGCACACATGTTCAGATAATTCACATTTCAATTCAAGAACAACAAAAACAATCAGCAAGAACAGGAGAAACGAATATGTATTATCGCTCTTCCTTACGGGCCTCAGCATGGGGCTCGACCTCTACCCCTCAGAAAGGGTTTGACCAAACATGATATTCTCATTGTATCTTTGCCTGAAACCCTCGTTCGATGGCTGTGTCAAAGACCAACTCCCAAAAGAATGTAACATGTCATCTGTGAAATAAAATCAACACTAATCCATAGAGACCCCAAAATCGAAAAAGAAATGTCGGCCAGCATACCCACAACCCGAACAAAATCAATCAAAGAAAAATACATACTTGTGACTGGCTCGTTTCTTTCCCAGCCTCGATGTCGGGTTTCTTCTGAGCATCCATGGTCGAATCCGCGAGGGAGGGCTCCTCCAACCTGTTGTGGACTAAACAAATTATGATGTAGGATACAGGAGCGAGCATATGAGCACTACAGTGTGACTCATTCTGGTAAGCAGTCGCAGGGATGGAAGCGTTAATAGGTGATTTCACTACCAAAACTCGTAACCCTAAAGCTTGAATGATTAACTCAGAATATTAGTATGGGTGACATCTATATATGGATTCTCACAGTCGATTCTTATCAGAAAAGGACAAGGTGGGATATACATCGTTCTGCTTGGGTTGTTCACCTGCACGGCTGCACTATTTTTTCATGTTTCAAAGGCTCTGAGGAGATCTGGCAAGTCAGAGATGATATGTGTCAGTGTATGGACAAATAACGTGACATGTTTCAACTAGCGTGGGATATCTGGCACTTGGATCCCCTTATTGTTAGTGTTGACCCTTGGGGAAAGCAACTAGAACGAGACCATTTTGACATTTCATAAGAGTCTCTTTATTTATCTATATATAATTCATATTTTATTTTATTTCAGGTAGACATGCTTCGTCACCTGTCCCGAAGAAGCGGCGGTAATTAGGGCTTTATAAAATATTCTTTTGGGTCTTCATACTAATAATAGTTCTACTACGTCTCGGTGGTTAGTTCTGAGGTTTCCTATCGTTAACTTTAATTGTGAAACGTAAACCATTATTATACCATCTAACAAATTAATGAATCAATAACATGGATAAACAAAACAACATAATCTTCAATGACCTCAGCGATTTGGAGCGCATAATATTGGGTTCTCTATTCGCTTCTTAGCGCATAAAACTGGGTTTCTCTATTGGCACTCTAGAGGGTAAAGGACCGAAAGAAACTATTCATAAATCAATGGGCTAAAAGTTGGTCTTCCCAACTAGCCCAAAGTTGGTCCTCTGAGTTGGTTATTTTCACTAAGCTTTTTAAAGGAATAGGTGTGGATGCAGATTTTTGATCGTCTATTTTAAGGAATAAGAATTTTGGGTTCACTGGAGTGCTGGCTGCTGTAGGAACATTAAGGTAGAGATTATGACACTCTGTGGATTTCTATGATTCTCTAGATATCTGAACATCTCTACTATGCATGTATTTGGAGATTTAAAACTTCTCATTGATTATGTTCTAGGATGCCCGCAAATTTACCAACCCATGTTTCAAAGATGACTATTCCAAGTTCAGCAACTTTGGATTTCTTTTATGGGCTCAACGATTGAGCACATTGGAAAGGAGTTCAATCAATCCACGGAAAGACTCTCGAAGTGAGAATTTCTAAATGAGCTTGACAGGATGGACATTGAGACCAAGATGGAAGATTATATTATGGATGCTGGGATGATACCTCTTTCTGAATAACTACAACACTCACTAGAAACATTCATATGATTATGCTGACATGGTATCTTAGAATATCTTCTGAGATATATTATGTTTTTCAAGGCTTTCTTATTTTCTATTTTGTGTTTTGCTCTACTATATATATCAACATCTCATTATAAGTACCTCTCATTATAAGCTTAGGACTGCAGATACAACTCACTGGAAACACTCATATGATTATGCTGGCAAAGTATCTTCCGAGATATATTATGTTTATCAAGACTTTCTTATTTTCTATTTTGTGTTTTGCTCGACTGTATATATTTACTTCTCATTATAACCTTATAAGCTTAGGACTGCAGATACAATTAGTTTTTTGCTATGCTTGCACAGATTCTGAACATCATGCTCTATATGTTTGGTCATGTTAATATGACATTGATCCTGAACCGCATCGATGACTTTTGATGATATTACATACATCATACTGTTATTCTCTATATATATTAGACATAATTTGATGAATATAATACTTTTTTCATACTGAAAATAAATTAATGAATCAAAATCCATGAAGACTGCCTTTACAAATTGTAATGGCATATAATCTTTTATGAAATGGAACAAAGTTTTTCTCAATTGTAATTTTATATAATATTTATACACATCGAATTTAATTAATTCGATAATCCAAGGACTATGGATGAAGCAGTCAGGAAGGGTAGACTTTGCTACCAGCAGTTCAAAAATCAGAGTGAAGGTTCCAAACACTGGAAGAGAAAGGAAAAAAGCAAGATGGGAATAAATGTGAGGCAATAGAAGCCTGCCTACTTAAAAAAATTTGGTAAGGATGACAAGCGGAAAAAATTTAACAAGGGAGATCAAAGTCAACCGAAACAATCTTACAATGGCTCAAAAACTATAGAATTGGGTAGCAAGAAGGTCACATGAGGTAAGGAAAGGGAGCCACTAAAATTTTCGAGTTGTGGAAAACCACATATGTTGCAGGATTTCCCCCCAAACCCTAGATCCATTCAGAATGTCTGAGTGGCACATGAGGCATGTATAGTGAACAATGTGGCATTGAACATTATGAGGATTAGCACAACATTGGAGGACCAATAGGCAGAACATCAATATACAATGATTGATATTGAAGGTATTATCTGAAACCAACCCGTGTTTGTTTTAATAGTCCCTAGGGCTAGTTTAAGCTATATTATTCCTCATATTGTGGAAAGTTAAAATTAGAAAAATTCAAAGTCCTTGGATGGTACAACTAGCCATGGGTACCAAACGGAAAGTGATCCATGTGTTAAAATAATGTATAGTGGATCTAAGTGGGTACCCTATAGAAATCAAATTAAAAATTCTTCCCTTAGGGTCGTATGATCTCGTAATTAGGATGGATTGGTTCGAACAACAAAAAGCTATTGTAAACTATTTAGCAAAGACTGTGAGTTGTATCAATTCACAGGGGAAATCCTTTTTGATAAGAGGAAAACCAAAACCAGTCTCTATCAGACAAATATCGACATTACAGTTGAAAAGAACAACAAGGAAAGGATGTCAAGTTTATATGGTTCATGTGGAAAAAGAACATCACGTAGAAACCGAAAGGGTAGACCGATTACCTGTAATAAGAGAGTTCTAGGATGTGTTTCCTGAAGAAATTCCCAAGTTAACCCATAGAGAAACATAGATTTCTTGATTGACTTAGTGCCCAGTGCTACACTTGTATCCAGGGCCCCGTACCAAATGAGGGGCCTATAATTGTTAGAATTAAAAATGAAGCTATAGGGGTTGTTAGATAAAGGTTATATCAGACCAAGTGTGTCACTGTGGTGAGCCCCAGTACTGTTTATTAAGAAAAAGGATGACACATCTAGAATGTGTATTGACCATAGATAGCTAAATAAATTAACCATCAAAAACAAATATCCCCTACCTCGAATCGACGATCTATTTGATCAAGTGAGGGGAGAAACTGTCTTTTCAAAGATTGATTTATGAACTGGATATCATCAGTTACGCATAAAGGACAAGGATATACATAAGACAACTTTTAGAACATGGTATGGTCATTATGTGTTCCTGGTATTGCCTTTCGATCTCACCAATGTACCTGTGACTTTCATGTTTCTCATGAATACTATGCTCCATCATTACCTTGACCAATTTGTGTTAGTCTTCATTGATGACATCTTAGTGTATTCTAAAAAAACGAGGAAGAACACCAAGAACATATTATATTGGTGTTTCAAAAATTAAGGGAGCATTAGCTTTATGAAAAGAGAAGTAAGTGTGAGTTCTATAAACCCAGAATCCAGTATTTAGGACAAATCATCTCCAAAGAGGGTTTGGCAGTAGATCCTAAGAAAGTGAGAGCTATTATGAACTGGCCCACGAACAAATATGTATCAGTAGTATGTTCCTTTATGGGTATTGTTGGTACTATCGAAGGTTTGTGGAGGGATTTTCGAAATTAGATTACCCCATTACTTCCTTGCAGAAGAAGGGAGTAAAGTTTGAATGGAAAAACAAGTGTCAGGAGAGTTTTAATAAACTGAAACAAATGTTGACCAAAAATCCTATTCTCAATATAGTAGACCCAAATAAGGAGTTTACAGTGTGCACAAATGCTTGTTTAGAAGGATTGGGGGGTGTGCTACTACAGGACAATGTTTTCATAGCATATGAGTCAAGAAAACTGAAAAAACATGAACAAAATTATGTTGTTTATGATTTGGAGCTAGTTGTGGTAATCCATGCCTTGAAAATGTGGAGGCATTATTTACTGGGAAAGAAGTTTGTGTTAGTAATTGATCATATCAGCTTAAAGTATTTCTTTAGTCAACCTGATCTAAATGCTAGACATGAAAGATGGTTAACATTCCTTAGTGAATTTGAAATGGAAATAAAACACATTAAGAAGAAATAATATAAAATTGTTGATGCACTAAGTAGACATTCTCATTCTTTGACATCAAGTGCAGGAAATAGTGTGAAGACAAATTTTGAAACATAGGTACAGTTAGTAGTGCAACAAGATCCATGTTATCAAGTAATGCAAGTGAAAATGCAGTAAGAAGAAATCTTGGGGTATGCTTTAAACTCAAAAGGTTTAATTACCTATTAGAATAGGTTGTATATTCCTAATGTAGCAGTACTAAAACAAATGATTATGGATGAGCACCATAAGAGACCATATGTCGGTCATCCGGGATATCAGAAAATGATAACAGCCTTAAGAAAACAGTTTTTTTGGACAGGTATGAAGAAAGAGGTGGCAGATTATCTAGCCAAATTCCTGGAGTGCCAACAAGTGAAAGTGGAACACCAACATCTGGTAGGATTACTGAACCCGCTGCCCATACCAGAATGGAAGTGGGAGGTGATCTCCATGGATTTTATAATAGGGTTACCAAGGACCAAGTATCAACATGACTCCATTATGGTGGTAGTTGATACATTAACTAAAGCAACGCACTTTGTACCAGTACAGTCCACTTTTGGGACTGCAAAAATTGCTAATATCTTGAGACTTCATGGCATACCAAAAGTGATTGTTTGAGACGGAGATGCAAAATTTACCTCCAACTTTTGGAAGGTCTTGTTCGGGCGTTTGGGAACTAAGTTGAACTTCAGTACTACATACCATCCACAGATAGATGGGAAAACTGAAGGAACCAATCAGATTTTGGAGGATATGCTCCAGATGTATGTGATGGACAGGCCCACCAAGTGGGAAGATTTTCTGGATTTAGCTGAGTTTTCCTAAAACAACAATTACCAAATATTTATCAAAATGAGCTTTTTTGAAGCCTTGTATGGCAGGAAATGTCATACACCACTCAGTTGGAGCCAACTTAAGGATAGGTTGATTCTTGGATTCGAGGTTTTGTAGGAAATGGAGTAGACGACATAGAAAATTGAACAAAATATGAAGATTGCCCAAGATCGACAAAAAAGTTATGCAGACAGAAAGAGGACACATAAAGAGTTCAAAGTAGGGGAGAATGTATATTTGAGGGTTAAGCCTCGGAAAAGTACTCTCAGAACCGGAGGGTTTGCTAAATTGGCACCACGATTCTATGGGCCATTTGAAATTTTGGATCGAGTGGGTCCAGTAGCATACCAGTTGGCTCTACTTGGTCATGTTAAAGTTCATAATGTGTTTCATGTATCATTACTAAAAAAATATGTTCATGATCCTTCTCATATAGTTGATTGGAATGTGTTACATGTGGAATTCAAAGGGGACTTCTACTATAACAACTCTGTATCTTGGAGCAGAAAGAGATCGTGCTTCGTAATTGGGTCGTTTCTTGGGTTAAAGTGAAGTGGAGGAACTTTACTCCTGAGGAGGCTATTTGGGAACTAGAAGACAACATGAAAACTAGTTATCCAACTTTGTTTGACAAAGAAATGACTGAGTAATACACACCGAGGATGGTGTTCTTTTATATTGAGGGGGAGATGTAATGCTCCTTTGTTTCAGAAACTATTATAGATAAGTTTTTATTATTATTTTAGTAGTTTAAGTACAGTTAAAAATGGCATGATGGACAAGATTTGTCTTGTGGAGGAAAAACTATGATAATGTAATTATTTGAATTGAAATAAATAAATATGGAATTTGAAGAATTTACTTTGAAAGAACAAAGGAACGAATGAGATCATTATCCCAATCCATAATCCAAGGTGGATGGATTGGATGGAGAAAAAAATAAAACTTTCCCAAATCACTTCAAAATATCCTTGGAGTAAAATCAGGTGATTGACTATATAAGAAGAGAAAAATCTAGGAAAATCACCCAGTGCGGAGGAAACAATGCTAGAATGGGTGAATAAGCACCATAGTGGAAAAAGATAGGCTTTAAAGGATGAAAAAGAATCATTTTCAAGAAAAATAGGAAAATCCTAGGCTATGAGGATTGGCAGAACCTAGAAAAACCGAGACGTCATTATAGAAAGTCTGCTAGGGAAAGTGAGGCATAAACATGCATTCACGAGAAAAATAGAGGTTGTTGATTCTCGGGAAAAAGGAGACAAATATCGGCACAAGAGAGAACTGAAAGAGGAGGTTCATGGTTGGGAGGCAAATCATTCATTCCAAGTCAAATTCTTCTAACCAAGCTGCTAGTTAGAGGTTATAGATACTGTTATTTTGTACAATTGATTGGTATGTTTAATTTAAATGAAGTAGCAATACACTTTAATATGTTATCTTTAATTTGTACAAGGAAATGAAATGAATATATTAATGGAAAATTATCATTGCTTATTAATTGATTCAGTAGCAGTAATTGTACCAGTTATTTTTGAATACAAGTTGTGAAATGTTTCCATGAGGTAAAACCCTCCTGGGATGTGCTCCATTTACTTAATTATTTCTATTCATGTAACGTGTATCATGTTCAATATGGTACTCGAGTACATATATCTATATATATATTGTTGCATGTGCTCAAATATAGGTGGAAGATGGTTACTATGTAGTAGTACTACTACTGATGTATGTATTCCTTTTTGCAAGTGTAACTTAGGAGACTGTAGCATTTTAGCTACTCAGTTAGGCATAGTGTTAAATTGGGATCTTCCAACAACAGAAGACTTTTTTTTAAATTAAGACTTTTGAACCAAGCCTTGTGGTGAATCAGTTATAATTCCAGGGCTGGGTACTGTGTTTAAGATTATCTGCAACAAAATCATGGAAGGAAGGAACAACGAAGAGGATCTGAGTAGCATTTCATAGGTGAATGCAAGCAAAATCCTGCATGTCGCTACTCAGAGGATGCTTCCTATTTAAAAAGAAAAATCTGGAAATTGTAATTAACAATCGAGCCCTCTTATCAAACTGTAAGAGGTAAGTAAAGTGAAATGAAAGCAGATGAAATTCGAAACTGTGGACTCAATCAAATTAGCATAATATAGTTTTCGAGTATGTTAAAATCTAAACATAAACGATATTATATCAGGTCGACAACTTTACTATTACATTGAGTTATGCTTTACATAGACACAATAGACAGAAGAAGTAAAATTTATACGTTAAATCTTTCAAAAAAGAGGGAACAAAGATTATTTCTCAAACTCAAAATTATCCATCTAATTAATCTTTCTGTTACAATTAGAAATATAATAATCATCTAATACGTCGGTGCTAAGTCCATACGTCGGTGCTAAGTCCATAGTCAAGGGTAGAGTAAATTAATTAGACATTGAGAACCATGTATGATATAGAAATTGAACATGCACACTCAGAAATTGATTAACATATTCGATTCAAATATCCCGGAATCTATAACAGGGAATGATAATAGGCACAGAGGCCAAGAGGAGAGCGAGACCCTGAGCAATACAATGCCAACAAGAAAAGGTAATAATAGAGTAAATAGTGGAATAACATCCATTATAAACCCAACCTACATATACTGAAATCCAAAACATTGTGTTAAGCAGAGAAAACACTGGCAGAGTTTGCCTTAAACTTAACAAGCATCTCAACAAAATAAAATACTATTAATTAAATAGTGCGCGACTGTAAACAATTTTCTAGCAATAAGAGTGAGGTATCCAGTAGTGGAAGCATAGGTAAATCATATAAATTTCCTATGACGTTTAAACATAGATTACAAATTCACAATTTAAGCAGTGAGCTACATTACAAAGTACCAAGGGAACAAACAATAAAACCTTGTCACGATTTTAACAAATTGTAGTGTTGAAAACTCCTTCCATGGAGGTTTGTAAGTTAAAAGGGTAAATGAAGACAAAAATAGTCTCAGTGCCAAAAGGCTGAGAAAATAAAATGGTATTGTATCCCTAAAGAGCTAGATACAAATCGACAACCATCAGACGACAAGGAAAAATGAAACCGTGAAACCCCAAATGCATCCATCCATACACATTAACATCCATTTTGATCATACTGTTGATGGGAGGCATCGAAAGGAAAGGGAATTCGAGCCTCAAAATTAACCTGGAGGAAGCCGAGAGTGATGTTAGCCCATGCGAAGCAGAGAAGTACAGTGCATAGTAGGAACAACAAGGTAAGAATTACCTATACCTGTCCAAACCCAGAGGAATATTTATACATGTTAAACAAAAGCATTCTGCAAGTAATAATGCCAAAACATCTAAATCCCATAAGAAATCCATAGAGGGATTCACTATACCTATCTCATAGCATGCAACAAAGTTGGGCTAGAGACAAATTAACCCGGGAATTCAAGAACTAGAGTTATCAACAAAAGTAAGTGTGAATAGAACCATCGTTCAAATCCCAATTGCTAGAAAACACACATACCATGGCTTTCAGAGGCAGGACAACAACCACATTTATTACACTTGAAAATCCTTCCTGCACCTTCATAGAAAACCTGCCTAGATACATTCACATTCTTACAATAGGTAGCCATCATAGTGAAGATGCATAAGTGAATATACAAATGAAAATCTACAAATTTAATTTGTAATTTCCTAAGGTGGATATGAAGCATTGATGGAGCTGCAAGATTGTTCCTTGTAGTTTTTGCTTTGGTGGGAGGTAGCCTGGGACGCCAGTAGAGGCAATAAAGTATTTAGGACCCAGTATAAAAACACCATAGAGGCACAAACAAACAGTTAGGAATGAGGGTAATTGCAATAGGCATAGATGGTGGTTGCAATGGTTGATTTTGTCGCAGATAAAACCAGAGGCATGGAAACCCCTATTGAAGGCAGGACGAGAGACACCAGGGGAAAAACGAATGACGAAATGGGAATTCAGCCAGGGTGAAGCGAGGTTAGGGTTGCACGAGAGCAGGATCACCGTAGATTTGATAAACCAAAACTGGATCGTCTAAGTCCCATCCCCCTAGAAAGAACCGACTCCAGGTAATGAGGGGTAGTGGCATGTGAAATCGGGTATGTGGAGCACGTTGGAGGCTGGATGTGAGGGCATGTATACAATGGTCACCTATGGTAGAATACAAAAGTGATCAGAGGAGTACAGAGGCCCGAGGAGCACATCATGAATCATTAATGAAGGTTAAAGAAACATCGCTGGAGCCATAAGAGGGTGTGGACCATAGTAATATAAAACATTTAATTGATTAATGCTGCTAGAACCGTATATTCCAACATATTTCTACAAGAATATACATAAATGAGATAAAACAATAGTGTCAATGATCATATGGGGGTTTGGTCACTTATAGGGTAGGATATTTAAACAATTGCACACAAGCATTAAATTATAGCAATCACCTTGAAGATAAAATAACCTAGGTGAAACTATATGTAGAGCATAAATAAAGGAGCTCAAATACTTTTATTACTCTTATGCTAAGAAAAAAAATTTGCTTGTACAATTGGAAACCTAACAGTGGTGTATTAAAAAACTATGGAGGAACATGAAGAAAATTTAGCAACAATACTACAACTACTGAGGGAACATAAGCTCTATGAAAATTTGAGCAACTATGACTTATTTCAATCCCGAATCCATTATTTTGGACACCGAGTCTCCAAGGATGGGATAACAATGGATCTAGAAAAGATCAAATCCATAATGGAGTGGCCAACACCAAAGAATGTAACATAAGTGAGATCATTCATGGGATTGGCTAGCTATTATAGGTGGGTTATCAAGATAATCTATAAGTTAGGTCATCCAATCATCGCCTTATATAAAAATGGAAAGAAGTTCGAGTGGAGAGTTGAATGGAATACAGGCTTCGACCAGTTGAAACAACTACTTACAAATGCACCGTCTTAACGATTTATGATCTAGATAAGGACTTCATGGTTTATACTAATGTCTGCAAGGAATGGATCAATGGAGTCTTAATTCAACAAGGAAAATTAATTTTTTGTGAGTCGCAAAAGTTAAATGACCATGAATTAAATTATGTGACCCATGATCTAGAGCTAGCCGCCATTATCAATGCATTAAAGATGTGAAGGAATTACCTCCTGGGTAGAAAATTCACATTAATGACTGATCATGGAGGGCTAAATTTATTATTTGATCAGCCTAATTTGAATGCAAAACAAGTGAGGTGGATGGGAACACTTAGCACATTTGACTTTGAGATCAAATATATAAAGGGAAAGGAAAATAGAGTTGTTAATGCACTTAGCAGAAAAGTGCAAGTAAATCACCTCACAACCTTAAGCTCTTATAAAATTGACCTTGGAGAACAAATGAAATATGTAGGACAATATGATGAAAAATATCAACAGATAAAGGAAGAGTTACAATAGGGTAACAAGGGAGAGAAGAATGAGGAAAATCACCTCACAAAAAATGGTTTGATCATATTTAGAAATAGAATCTATGTATTGAACAACAATGAATATAAGAAGCTCATTCTCAAGAATTTTCATGCCAAACCATATTTCGGCCATCTAGGGTATCACAAGACCCTCACTTGCATCAAGAAGTTTTATTTCTAGCCTAATATGAAGAAATAAGTAGCAAAATTTGTTGTAAAGTGTATGGAGTGCCAACAGGTGAAGGCTAAATGCAAACACCCAGTAGGATTCTTACAACCTATTCCCATGTCGGAATGGAAATGGGAAGTGATAAACATGGATTTTATTACAGGGTTGCCGAGGACATCCAAACAACATGATGCAATTATGGTGGTAATTGAAAAATTAAGGGTGGGTGATACACTTTCTAGTAGTCAAGTACACTAATCAGATACTAAAATAGCCCAAATACTCATCCGAGAGATTGTGAGACTGCATGGGGCTCGCAAGAAAATCATCACAAATAGAGATGCTAAGTTCACCTTAAGATTTTGGAAATAACTCTTCATAGGGCTGGGGAAAAATTGAGGCACTCTATGGGAGGAGTTAAAAAACCCCTATTAGCTAGAGTGATAGAGTGAGTAGGGTCCTAATTGGGATTGAAATGTTGAGAGAAATGGAACAAGAAGTTCAGACCATCAAAAGAAATTTAAAGGTAGCACAAGACCAACAAAATATTTATGCATAGCAGCATAGAGTGCATAAGGAGTTCCATGTTGGGGAGCATGTATATTTACACATTAAACCCAAGGAAAACTCATTGGGGATTGGGTCATGTGCTAAGCTTACAACATAATTTTGTGGACATTTTGAAGTATTGGAAAAAATTGGATTGGTGGTTTAAAAATTGGCCCTACCGCCTTCAGTAAAAAATAATGATTTTTCCATGTATCCTTAAAAGATATGTGAGAGATCCTAATCATGTCATTGATTGGTCTGATCTACAGGTGGAACCGAAGGGAGAGTTCCAACACAAACCATTATGCATCCTAGAGTGAAGGAGACTAATGCTCTAGAATTGAGCAATAGAGTAGGTTAAATTGTAGTGGAAACACTTTGGACCTAAGGAGGTCACTTGGGAAATGACTGATCAATTACATACAACATATCCGTTCTTGTTTGCTAGATAAAGTAAATATGAATAATGTTGTAAATATTGTATAGATTTGTGTATATAAAGCTCCATAAATAGTACGTCTAGCTTAGCTTGTTTTGTTTTAGTGTTTTTGGACATAGAACACAAAGGACAGTGTTCCCTTTTAGGGGGAGGGTTGTAATGACTCTAGTCATTTTGTATATATGTAAATGTGATGTTGGTTGTTTCGGTCAAAACATAAGCATTGTTCTAGTTATTTTACACTCATATGGTCACTACAAATGTTTCATGGTTTTGTTATATTAGAATAAATGATGTTTTTTTCTTGGGATTCCTTACAATAACATGAATATGGTCATAATTAAAGTCATAATTGTGATTACATATGTGAATATTACAAACATAGTCAAATTCTTACTTACAATTTTATGTTTGAGTAGCATTAATGTTATTATAAAGTTGACACATACAACTATGAAAGTTATTATAAACATATATACAATTATATGTGTGTGATTACCATTAATGTTATATAAATATGATGTATATACCTATAAAGGTAATTATAAACACATTACAAAAATAATTGTAAATAAAATAAAATACATTCAAATGATAGGTAAGGTAAGTGAGGAAAGACCCTAACTAATTGCAAAAACCTAATTGATTGGAGATCAAAACCAAACAGTGAAAGGAGAGGAGGAGTGGAACTGGGAAGGACATGGGGAAAAAATAAAATAAGGAAGAGAAACCGTGAATGTTATGCATAGAAAATGAAGGGCATTCGAAGAGCTGTACCAAGAGTATATTGCGGCATGAATAAAGTGTAATAAACTTGGTCATATGCTCTATACAACAACTAGGGAAAAGCATACTTGTATACCAAGAAGAACTAAGGAAATAGATCACTAATTTCTCCTCGTGAGTTATTGAAACCTTTCTCAGTTATGTGTACAAATTTTTGAGTTTTCCTTCATTGTTTGCACATTAAATGGTAGTAGAACTTTGGCTCCCTTGTTATGATTGAATAGGCTTTCTATGTAAATAAGATTAGGGTGGAAATTTGATCTCTAAACCTTGAACTAAGAGAGGGTGGATATTTTCACCTCTGAAATCCCTCATTGGATGGTGGGTGGAGGTGATTTACCTTTGGAATCCCTCGACTGGCCTAAACTAAGAAAGGGTGGAGACTCTCACCTATGGAATCCCTCATTGGTTGGTGGGTGGAGGCGTCTTACCTTTTAAAACCATAAAGTAGCATGTAAATGAGTTCTTTTAAGCCAAAAGGGTGGAGGTGGGTTAGACCTATTGAATCCCTAACATATCTAAGAACTGAAACATAACCCAATTCATATGCCTAACACTAGAAAACCAATGAGAAGGAAGAAACTCCCAGAACCCAACAAAATATCCTCTTCCATTCAGGCCAATAGTCGAAATTATAAGCTGAATCATTTGCATACTAGAGCCTCATGATAGCCAAGTCAAAAATAATAAGAAACATACTTGAAGGGAGGCCTCGAGGTCACAGAAGAAAATAAACAAGAGATCAGGAGCCACCATAACACCATAACCAACATAATCCCATATGAAACAGATAAATATAAAAAACGACATACACAAGAAAACAAAAGACCACAACCACTACTTCCCCTATTGAAACTTCTGTTAATGAAACGACAAAAGCCACCTTCCAACCAGACTAGATTGCACAAGAGCCTCTCATTCTGAAATCCAACCGACATATATAATGGATCATATGGATACATGTGATGAAACTATGAACATACTCGGAGACCAGAGCTCAGATCGGTCGCGACTGAGTCTTCTTCCAAGGAAAACACACCAGCACGTCCATCTCCTTGTCATTGTGTTGCATGGACTGGAGCCAAGGCAGTAGGAGAGAAAAATAAAGAAACTCACTGAACTGAAGACAGAGAAAAATGATAATTCCTTTCCCGTTAATAACCCTGCCACCTTCATTTGCTCGCCGCATGCAAGGAGCCACCTCTCCATATGCTTCGTAAACAAAAGCATTATGGAATTAAATGAAGAATTAAATGAAAGGAATGCTCAGGTTTCCATTCCTTGAATTAATAAAGTTGCATTGGCCGAGAAGTTATACAGAACAAAGTGATAATGTTTCTGTTGTGGGCAGCAACAACCCCCCTTCTTATTTTATTTTTGCTACCAATACTAAAATAAGTGGGGACCCTCCATCTACAAAATAAAAATAAGTTAGAACTTGTATTTCCTTTTTGAATAAATCTTACTATCATAAACTTAGGAGAATACCCACAAAAAATCCAAAAAGACTTAAATTTTATGATGAGTTCGAAGCAAAATCTTTCTCTCAATGATAAAGCATTGCATCGCAAAAAGGTAATAACGACATCATATAAGCCAAGCTCATAAAAAGCGAGATCGCGATACGAGATCGCACAATGAAGGAACTCATCGCATTGCAATTTTCATATGCTTCAAATATCACTTAAGGTGAAATACTTCAAAACCGGCGATATGCGATAACACATCTCGCAAATCGCATTTCGTGGAAACACATGGTAATGAATGATTGTCAAAACATAACGGATTAGCGATATTGCGATCTGTGATATTTTGGTTTGCGATATTGCGAAGCAAATCGCAAAATCGTTTTATCGCAGATCTGCAGGGCACATCGTTCCAAAAAGTTTTTTGTCATCCCATGTCAAGCCATGTGCATTAATGTTAATTTGATAAGTTAGTTGATGATCATAATGACATGAGGTTTCGATCTGATCAAGAAGTAATTTCACGTAGGGTGGTATATTTTATATGATTTCAACATTTAAAGCTCTCCCGTCACCTTATTCATATCATTACTCTTTCCTGATTTTGTAAATTACAGGAGCAGAAAGCAGAGAGATATACGTAGCAATGTTTAGAGTGTTATGGGGAAGAAAGGAGAAGCTCCGATTTCCGAAGTTAGCTAACAAAAACGCGCAAGAGGCGAAAAACTGGCACCAGGGAAGCCCGGATCAAGAAACGAAGGCAGTTTTCGATGTGCGATTAGCGCTTAGTGCTAATCGCGCAAATCACCAGGCAAAACCCCTTGAGAAGGAAAGCCTCTGAATGCCCAGTCCCCTGAAAGCCCGGAAAATTGTAGGAAAAAGTGCTAAAGGCTAAAAAGCAAAACTCGAGCTCTAAAAAAAATAGTATTTATCAAGGGTATCCTTAAATGGTATGTGAATTTCTCTCAAATACACAGCATCTGCAGACTAGCTAGAGGAAAAAGGCTGAAGAAAGAGCAGAATCCATCAAGAGGTTAACCAAGTTGAATTGGGATTCTTACTAGCAATACTTGGTTAAACCACATAGTCAATGCATGACTCCTAAATGCCTCACTAACTCTGTCGAGAAGATAGCGCCAACACTTGCCGATTCTGTTTTTGTAGGACAACTAAAGTCGAAGGTCGGCCAACCAACTCTCCTCAAGCCGATGTTGAATGCTTGTGACCACAGAGAACAAATACACAGATAGTAATTTCCAGATTCAGTTTTAGTTTTAGTTTTAGTTTTATTTTGCCTTAGATGAGGATGAAAATTTCAACCTCCTCCTATATTTTTGTAATAAATTATTTTTAGAATTTAGCTAGTAGTATTTCAACCCTTCTCATGCATTTAGAGAAGGGTCCTGAAATTTGTCAAAAACGTTTCCTCAGAACATGCACTTTTGCACCCTCAAAGGAGGTTTTGATGAATGAATGGAATAAGATTTATTGATATCTGTGTTTAATATTTGCTACTAATATTGCACTTTTGTACTCTTAGTAGATGTTGAACTAAGAAGAGATAAATCATTATTGTTGAAGCTCATGAGTAGGACTTGTTATCAATGGTACTTTTATCTCTTAACGATTTCTGCTTATGTGTTTAAGTGATATTCCTATTCAGTTATTTATATATGAATGCTTGAATGTTTGAGTTATCATTTGGCACTTTTGTACAGTGACAACTATTTTATTTATGCTTAATATATGAATGACTTATTATGTGATATGTTTTTCACAACTGTTCGGCAAACTTTTTATACGAAACAATTCATCTTTATTGAATTTTTTTCTCATAGCAGTTGAATGATATTTATTACCCATTATTGTTAGAAATTATTTTAGATCGCATAATTGAAAGATTAAATCCCGTGTTAGTTTTAGAATTATATATTTCTGTTTATTAGAATACAATTGCATGTTGTTAGATTAGATTTAGAATAAAAGCATTTTACTTAGGAATTATTAGAAAGGAAATATCAATTCTCAACACACACACACACAAATTGGGAAACTGGTCCCATTATCCCTAGTCGGACCCACCATCCCAAACGGAAAAGGAGCTGCTAACCAAGGTCCGGACTGGGTGGGTATCCCCCTTGTTGTAGACCCGATTTTCGGGGCTTCAACATATTTGGCACTAGAAGGAGGGCCCGAACTATGAATGGCTAGTAAATCTAAATCCAAATACCATTCTAAGAGTAAATCACCCTCAACATCTCCCCCGACTTCTCCATCGCACTTAGAATATTTAAATCTTGAGCGAGAAGTCGATAAAACAACAACCACTGCCACAAACCCGAACATTTCAGAGAAATCGACTATTGAACCTCCTGAAGTTGAATCTTTGATCCATAAACTTCAAGGATTTTCTATATCACCCCAGAAATCTGAAATATCTCAAGGTAGTGTGACTTTGCATTATAACCCTTCTCATCCTCTCACTAGATTGCAGAGTGAAAATTTTGGTATTGAACAGACTAAATTACCTCTACCTAAAAGGAAAAGAGCAAGGAAATCACCTAAAGGGTCTGATAGCGAGACTCTTTCATCATCGTCATCCATCTCGACCTCTCCACTGCGAAGTCAACCATCCACTCCTCCACTTCAAATTATTGTCCAACACACTACTGGAACTTCAACATCTCCTTCACAATCATCTGGAACTGTAATATCCTCATCTTCCCAACCGCAAGGAACATCTTCTGCGCTCTCTTTTATTAGTAGTTCAACGATGGCCTAAAATCCATGGAATAACCCAAGGGCAGTCTTAATGCCTGTGCCCTTGAGTCAATTACCGGCCCATCCTGAAAAATGGTTGCCTAAGTTTAATCCTGAAGCAGGCATGCTAGCAGAAGAACACATCAACAACTTCATGTTATCCATAAATCTCAATGGAGTCACTAATGAAGATGCTGTTGTGTGGCTCTTTCCTTACACTTTGCAAGGAGCAGCCAGATCCTGGTATTTTTCATTACCATCTGGATCTATCACTAGTTGGGATATTTTCCAAGAACAATTCTTGACTAAATTCGGTGATGATAGGTCTACTGCGACATTGATCAATGACCTGTCAAATTTTAAGAACGAAACAAGAGAACCTATCAAAGATTTTAACTCGCGCTTCAACAAACTTTTGAATAAAATCCCTGCCACTTCCAAGCCTAGTGAAGAAGTTCGAAGTGAATGGTATATATCTGCTCTACCATCAAACATAGCGATCTTTGTCGATAGGGCTACCAAAACAACTTTGGCTGATAATATGAAAGAAGCAATAGCGGTAGAAAAACGTATCATATCCTTAGAGAAGAAAAATGTTGTTGATGAATGAAAATCAAAGAAGGTCACGTTCAAAGAAGATCCCAAGAAAAAACAACCCAAAGACCCATTTGATTTAGAAAAATTGAAGAAAGTTTTGAAAACCATGTCTAACGAGCTGGTCGATATTAAAAAACAAGTAGCAGAGACTTCTTCTAAAAAGCCTTACCGGCCTTATAAAAGAAATCCTTCAATTGATTCAAAGCCTCCCAATGCTATTACAAATGCAGAATCAGAAGAAGAAGAAGAGGAAGCTTCCAATGAAGAACCCACTGATGAAGAAGAAGTTGTAGAAGTGCAGGGAATGTGGGACTTCATTCTCCTTGACGAAGAGGATCAAGAGGCATCACCAGTCAGTACAAGAAGTCGAAATCAACTCAATCCTCCACAACCAACTCCTAAATAGAAGAGCGTAAGCTCGATATCTAAAGATAAAATCGCAAGTAAGAAAACTCACCCAAAGCGACTCAGACAAGCCCAGTCCAATCCGATTCACCAACTCCATCCAAAACATTGATTGTCTCCGACGAGATGGAGTATAATATCGTAGAAGACATGAAGAAGACTAGGGCTAACATTACCTTTCATGAATTGAGCAAATTAAAACATCAACAAAAGCTCCTTTTGAAAGAATTACACATAATACATGTTACACCTCTACCTGCTGCTGTCTCTCAAGCTTCCCATGAGATGGGAAGACCTCCAACTAATATGACTAATAAATTTGATCCAAATGACATCGCTTTAAGTGGAGGAAGGTCCAGATCTCATACTCACCCATTTCTTCTTACTTATGAAGTTTTCAACAAAAACTTGCATAATTGTTTAGTGGATTCAGGAGCTTCATCTAATATCTTACCTAAATCAATATGTGCAAAGTTGAACGTTCAGCCGCAAAAGTCTGCAGTACGCATAGTTCAGCTGGATCGATCGCAGGTTGAAGTGATCGGTGAACTAAATCAGGTTACCATAAGGCTGTCATCAAATCCAAAGGTATGTCAAGTTATTGATATTCTAGTTGCAGACATTCTAGAATTTTATGGCTTAATTCTTAGTAGGGATTGGTCTGAAAAGCTTCATGGATACTTTGCTACCGATTGGTCACATATGTGGCTCCCTTACAATGGTAAACCAAATCAGATAAAGGTTGAACAAGAAAGACATAAAAATACATAGTAACAGAATTGGGAGGAGAAAATGAACTTGTAGCATACAACAACAATATAATTGGCAACTATTCTGTTGATTCTTTCTTAGGAAATTTTAATGCTCATACTTCCCCTTACTTAGAACATTCTGTTTTATCTCAAGTAGAAAACTTTTCCCAAACAGATAATTCTGAATGTGTTAATTTTATAGATAGTCCTGTAAATAAATCTTTATTTTGGAAGTTATTTTTTGACGGTTCTAAGTCTAATGATGGAGCAGGGGTAGGATGCATACTAGTTAGTCCAGAGGGAAACAAAACAACGCTAACTTGTAGACTCAAATTTGATTGCACCAATAACACTGCAGAGTACGAGGCTTTAGTACAAGGATTATATAAGGAAATCGGATTAGATATCAAGTATCTACAAGTCTTCGAAGATTCTAAAATTGTAATTAGACAGGTACGAAATACTATACATTGCCTATCAGGACATTTAAAGCATTATCAATATTTAGTGCAAGATCTGACTGAACATTTTATAGCATTTAACATTTCACCAATTCCCAGAATCGAAAACGCTAGTGCTGACCTCTTGGCAAGCATAGCTTCCAAGCTCATTCCTTCAGAAGACTATAGTCCAAACAGATTTTCAATCGAATTAATCTTTAGACCCTCAATTCCTGATAATGTTACAATCTGGAGAATTTTCAACGACGATCCTGATATTGTAAGCTTCCTCACATCATAAGGATCTTACACTAATCAGATAATTGATGAGGACCAACATGACGAACAGTTGCAACAAGAAAACACTAATAACGCTATACCAAAATCAGTAGTGAAGTTGGAAGACCTATATGATTTGAAATACCAATTCAAGAGATATATCAATTCAAAACTTCAGAGTTCAACTCTGAACTATGAATTAGTAAATCTAGGAACTGATACCAAGCCGCAGAATATCAACCTAGGTCTTGGCCTAACCAAAGAAGAAAGATTAGCTTATGTTCGTCTCCTGAAACAATACAAAGGTGTCTTTTCCTGGAACTACGATGATCTAAAGACCTACGACACTTCTATCATTCATCATACTATCCCAGTGATAACCGATGAAAAACCCGTCCATCAAGAGCTGAGGAAGATCCATCCTAATCTAGAAGATCCATCCATCCACTTTTATGTTGCACGACTTAGCAGGAAAAAGAGAATCTTTACCTGTTAATGGGAAAATCCTTAAAAAATACTTTCCATAGAAAATTATTTTTCTATTCTTGTAAATTAGTTTTTTTTTTTTAATTTTAATAATAAAACTAATTGTAAATGGTTACGTTTGGAATTCAAAAAAAAAAAAAACTAGTATTTCTTTTAGATTTTGGTTTTCACTTGTATAAATAGAATTGATTTAGAAAATTGGTCATTACTATTGAATGCTACAGTCAAAGGCTATGAGCTTGGAAATGATACTAGTTTCAAATTTGTGAATTTTGATAAAAAACAACCTTTAGAGGGAATTTGTTTATATCAATCAATGAAAAGCATCAATAACAAAAAACAAGGATTCTCTGTAGAAAAGTTCTTTCCAAAAACTCTATAATTGTCGTCCAGAGCTCTTCTTAAGGAATCAATGACTTCCTCCCCACCTAGAGAATTATGAGCTTCAAGGAATAATCCAGTGATACACTTTAAACTTAAAGAAGAAGAGGTCTCATCACGAGCCGACTTATCATGATCATAGATATTATAGCTTGCTGACTTTGCCAAAACTGCATACCAAAATAGGGCAATGACTCAAGATTGTTGCAATCAAAAGACAAGGGGTCTCATCACGAGCCAACTTTTTCAGCAAAGTTATAAATCAAGTGAGTGGCACTGTCATAATTTGGCTACCAAACCAAGTCATTGTTCTTTAAGAATTAAAAAGAAAATAAAAGCAATAAGTGTGGATATGGATTTCTCTTTGAAAATCATATATTTCTCCAAGTAGGATACAAGATCATTGTTGGGTAACAAGTAACCTTGTCGAGGCTATAAATGCCTGTTGGCAGCAGAGGCTCTACCTATGAAAAATGAGCATATTTAAAATTGATTTACAGAGGAGACTTTGTTTTTATCTTTATAAAACAAGTAGTGGCTGATGTAAATACAATGACTAGCTTTAGGAAGTAAATAATCAAAATTAACATAGAAGAAACAAACTAGCATTAACAGCTAAAAGCATGATATACTTTATATTTCTATAATAAAGTTTGATTTTCCAAAAAACCCTTCTGTTTTTGAAGTTTCAGAAAATTCAAAATAAAATCAGAGATAACTGGTTCTTCCAAGTGAATCGCCAATTATTATGGCCAACAACAACCCCCCTTCTTATTTTAGTTTTGCTACCAATACTAAAATAAGTGGGGACCCTTCATCTAGAAAATAAAAATAAATTAGAACTTGTATTTCCTTTTTGAATAAATCTTACTATCATAAACGTAGGAGAATACCCACAAAAAATCCAAAAAGACTTAAGCTTTATGATGAGTTAAAATCAAAATCTTTCTCTCAATCATAAAGAATCGCATCACAAAAAGGTAATAATGACATCATATAAACCAAACTCCTAAAAAGCGAGATCATGATACGACATCACGGAACTCATCGCATTGTAGTTTCATATGCTTCAAATATCACTTAAGATGAAATACTTCAAAATCAGCGATATGCGATAACGCGTCTCGCAAATCGCATTTCACAGAAACACATGGTAATGAATGATTGTCAAAACATAACTGATTAGCGATATTGCGATTTGAGATATTGCGATTTGCGATATTGCGAAGCAAATCACAAAATCACTTTATCGTAGATCAGCAGGGCACATAGTTCCAAAAAGTTTTTCATAAGATGATGTCAAGTCATGCGAATTAATGTTAATTTGATAGGTTAGTTGATGATCATAATGAAATGAGGTTTCGATCTGATCAAGAAGTCAGTTCACGTAGGGTGGTATATTTTATATGATTTCAACATTTAAAGCTCTCCCGTCACCTTATTCATATCATTACTCTTTCCTGATTTTGTAAATTGCAAGAGTAGAAAGCAGAGAGATATATGTAGCAATGTTCAAAGTGTTATGGGGAAGAAAGGAGAAGTTCCAATTTCCGAAGTCATCTAACAAAAACGTGCAAGAGGCGAAAACTAGCACCAGGGAAGCCCGGATCAAGAAACGAAGGCAGGTTTTGATACACGATTAGCGCTTAGGGCAAAATCCCTTGAGAAGGAAAGCCTTTGAACGCTCAGTCACCTGAAAGCCTAGAAAATTGTAGGAAAAAGTGCTAAAGGCTAAAAGCAAAAATGGAGCTCTAAAAATAGTGGTATTTATCAAGGATATCCTTAAATGGTATGTAAATTTCTCTCAAATACGTAGCATCTTCAGACCAGCTGGAGGCAAAAGGCTGAAGAAAGAGTAGAATCCATCAAGAGGTTAACCAAGTTGAATTGGGATTCTTACTGGCAGTACTTGGTTAAACCACACAGTCAATGCATGACTCTCAAATGCCTCACTAACGCTACTGATAAGATAGCGCCAACACTTGTCGATTCTGTTTTTGCAGGACAACTAAAGTCGGAGGTTGGCCAACCAAATCTCCTCAAGCCAATGTTGAATGCTTGCGACCATAGAGAACAGATACATAGATAGTAATTTCCAGATTCAGTTTTAGTTTTATTTTGCCTTAGATGAAGACGGTCATTTAAACCTCCTCATATATTTTTGTAATAAAATATTTTTAGAATTTATCTAGTAGTATTTCAACCCTTCTCATGCATTTAGAGAAGGGTCATGAAATTTGTCAAAAACGTTTCCTTAGAACATGCACTTCCGCACCCTCGGAGGAGGTTTTGATGAACGAATGGAACAAGAATTATTGATATCTGTGTTTAATATCTGCTACTGAAATTGCACTTTTGTACTCTTAGTAGATGTTGAACTAAGAAGAGATAAATCATTATTACTGAAGCTCATGAGTAGGACTTGTTATCAATGGTACTTTTATCTCTTAATTATTTCTGCTTATGTGTTTAAGTGATATTCATGTTCAGTTATTTATATATGAATGCTTGAATGTTTGAGTTATCATTTGGCACTTTGTACGGTGATAGATATTTTATTTATGCTTAATATATGAATGACTTATTATGTGATATGTTTTTCACAACTGTTCGGCTAACTTTTTATACGAAACAATTCATCTTTATTGAATTCTTTTCTAATAGCGATTGAATGATCTTTATTACCAATTGCTGTTAGAAATTATTTTAGATCGCATAATTGAAAGATTAAATCCCGGGTTAGTTTTAGAATTAGATATTTTTGTTTATTATAATACAATTGCATGTTGTTAGATTACATTCAGAATAAAAGCATATTACTTAGGAATTATTAGAAAGGAAATATCAATTCTCAACACACACACACAAATTGGGAAACTGGTCCCATTATCCCCAGTCGGACCCACCGTCCCAAACGAAAAAGGAGTTGCTAACCAAGGTCCGGACCGGGTGGGTATCCCCCTTGTTGTAGACCCGATTTTCGGGGCTTCAATAGTTTCCCATGCACATTTCAACTGAGAGTTAATTTTGAGTATGGAAGAACACTCTGAAGGTCAATCACAAAATTAATTTAGCTGTAGAGGCTACGTATTCAAATGTGTCACCAGAATGGAGACCATACATGTGCCATAGGTTGAGTGAACTAGTTCCATATGTAGGATTTTAATTGAAGACCAGTGTGCCACAATATGCATTGAATGTGGTGGTTGATGATATGACAAGGAGTGTTGTGCACTGCGTTTGTGGTGAATAAAAAGGCTCATAAAACATTTATTCTAGTGTGAAGTAATATTCTTCGCATAGTGAAGAGCATGAGGGGTTGTAAGTAACCAACTGTGAGAAGAAGGTTGATTGTGGCCAAGAGCTGATAGTTATACAGATCAATTGAGGTTCGAGACCATAATTGATTGAGAAATGAAGTGTGTAGTGCAAAGAAGTATTGTAGAGAAGAGAGGAAGGTGTTGTGTGGAATAGCTTACCAAGTTTTATATTTTTTTGTGTTTGTATAAGCCTTTGTTTTCACGGTCTGAAAATTGTATGAAAAGTGGAACAATTGGCTAGAGTAAGTGATACCTTGCTTTCATAAGAGGTTGGATTTCTATCTTAAAGGGGTTTGGTGCCTTCTATGATTCAGTGATCACAAACAACTTTATGTAATTAAGAAGGATCTTAAATTACATCATAATAACAAATAGATTGTTGGTTTTCTCCCTTTGGGTTTCCACTTGAAAATACCCATGTCAATATGTGCATGCTTCTTAATTGATGGATTGTGTTTTCATGTGAATGGTTTACATTCTTGCCTATGTATTGTATTGAGAATGCTCACATAAATAATTTCCAAGAGTGAAAGGAGTTTTAAAAATTGAGCTTAAAATTGAAAAAAATACCTCACTAATTACTTATCCCGCCCCCCATTCTCCCCCTCCGCCCCCACCCCCCCGCTAAGTAATTCCTTATTCCAACATTTTCTAGGATGGTTAAGCCTCGCAAAACCTCTAGGGAATTTTCATCATTGTTTGTGGCAATCAATGAATCCCAAGCATAGGAACCTACTTTGTTGCCTTAAAGTTCATGGTTGATGCCCCCACTTACCACCCTTGATAGAGATAAAATTGTAGATCAATATTTATTTTAATTAATTTAAGTTGTATTATAATGTTGTTCATAACATATTGTAAACATGTTCAATCACATACCTCTATCAATTGATAAAATTTTTCTATGTATTCAATAGCTCATCAATGTTTAATGGTGGTGACAACAATGGAAAGAGGGTGTTTTTAGAGTTGGTGTTTAAATCCTAAATCAATGACTATTAATGTGGAATATGTTATTTAATCATTAATTCCAATCTATTATGTTCTCACTTGTATCATGAACATGTTATATAGGTGTCGTTATGTCATTCCTGGCCTACCTACCACAAGTGTACACAACTAGGAATATTACATTTGATTGTATTTTTCTTGGATAGTTGATCGTAAATACAATAAAAGTTAGGGCCATCGTTGCATGGAGGGTTTTTGAGCAATGTTTGATGAAAAATAAATTACTATGTAACATAACATTGCTAGGAATTATGTAGAGAGGTCCATGAACTAAGCATTGAGGAAGTGCATCAAGTTGTCATGGTGTATGGTTTTCGAGTGAAAGCATTGGTGATTGGCAATGTAGAATGAGGGAATATTAAATGTGATATAGCATGGAAATGTCATCATAAATCACAATGAGGTCAACTGAGAGAATCATGAGCTAATTCTTTTGATTAAAGGTAGCACACATTGATATGGTGTTGCTTAGTCATATCCGTATTTTCAAGTATGTTATAAAAGACTATTTTGTGTCATTTTTTAGTTACACTAGTTATTAAAAAAATTATTATATAGAAATTGGTTCTAAAATGATGTCATTGACAATGATGAAAGTTGCTTTATACAACCCAAGGTGAAGGAAATGTGTAATTTCTTTTGTGCTCGGCATGGAGTTGACTTGTGGCATTTAAAAATATATATTTATAACAAAAGGTTAATAACAAAAAATATTTCAATATCGACCATAAATAATATATTTCATGCCAATATTAACTAAAATAATCTCATACCAAGTTTATATATGAAGAAAGAGTGATTCCTTCATTGATGTAGACGCTAATTCATTCTCCACTCAATATGGAGTTGACATATGACATGCATGCATGAATGCACACAAAGAACATTTCAATGATGTATTATTAATTATAAGTGAGAGTTGTAATTCCTTCCATTGAATTGATATATATATATATATAGATATATATATATATATATATATATATATATATATATATATATATATATATATATGTATATATAATACCAATGCAGATCCATCTTAACCTAATATTTATCATGTGCAAACAGATGATGTCCCTTGAGTTGAGGAAATATTTACAAATCAAAGGATTTGATCCTTCTTAGTACATTTATAAATTCAAGGTTAAAATGGATCCATGTTGGTGATTAAAACATTTCAATCGTGTGCTACTAAATCCATAGAAGATGTTTAATTCCTTCAATTCTCAAAGTGGAGTTAACACGTGACATATATATATATATATATATATATATATATATATATATATATATATATATATATATATATATATATATATATAACCAACATAGATCCATCTTAGCTCCATAAATATCATGTGCAAAAAAGATTAATCCCCTAGAAGTGAAAACTTATCTAAATTGAAAAAAGTTGAGGAAATGTTAAAACATCAAGGAATTTGATCCCTCTTGGTACATGATAGATTTAGGGATAAGATGGATCTATGTTTGTATTATGCACATCCATATCATTGGTTTATTTATGTCATTCCCTTAAATAAATACAGGAATGTACTTATTTAAGAAATTCTCTCCAAGGTAGCAAGAAATCCTATTATGTTTTAATTCTAATATGGTATGAATGAGTCTAAATATAATTGGAAATATTGTTCAATTATTACATTTAAAAAGGTAAAATACACTCTAAAACTCAATATAAATGAGTTATGTAACTTTATGTGACATGAATTTTAAAAAATTAAAATTTATGAAAAAACTTAATTATATTAATTAAATAAAAAACATAATTATATTAATTAAACATAATAATTATAAAAAAAAATTAATAATATAATAAACAACATAAATCTATTTTAATCTATAAAACAAATATAGTAATTAGAAAAATATTTAATAATAAAATTAAAAAACAAAATTTCATTTTAATTTAAATTTTTTAAATGACAACATTTATGCTCAATTTTTATGTCATAAGGTGTTCCCTTTGAGAAGAAGTCCCCTCCTATGCCACCTTGTGTGATTTTGTGTCATTGATTCTGTGTTAGACGATTGGAGAATTTTCAGTCAATGGTTTAATATGTCATATGTCAAATTCTCGTTCTCTTTCCTAAACCTTCCATAAGACATACAAAGGAGACCATGCTCTGCTAGGATTTATTCTCATTCCTTTCTGTGGTCTTCTTCTAAGTTGTAAATAACATTGTTGTTTCTTGTGCCATGTTATTTTACGATTGAGATAGAGCTCTTCTTTCTTGGAAGTCGTTTGTTGCTTGGCAGCCATTTGTGTTTCTTTCTTTTCTTTGCTAGAAATTTTGCAATTTGTGTATACCTTTTCTTCAAAACATTTTATAACCCTATCCTTCTATGTTATCTATGCAGGTATTATGGTCTATTTCTTGTGTTCTTTTACATGTATCTACATTAAATCTCTTACTATTTTCGATTGCATTTTGTTACTACATGAGAGTTTCATTTTTTAGTTTCTAAATTTTACCTTCTATTCCGTTGTCCACTGGTTCGTGATACCTTCGATTCTTACAAGACTATCTTCCATGGTTCGCTAAGATTATAGGTAATTTTTTTCTTTTAAATATACAAAGGATTTATTGTCATTGGTTTAAATGTGTCAAATTCTCGCCCTCTTTGTTGAACCTTCCACAAGACATATGAAGGAAACCATGCTTTTCCAGGGTTTGTTCTCGTTCCTTTTGTTTTTATTCTTCTAAGTTGTAGACAATATTATTGTTTCTTCTTCCAGTTCCTACGAGACTATCTTACAAGGTTTTCCAAGAATATGGGTATTTGATTTTTATAAAAACTTTCCTTGAAATATTCTACATAGTATTTCTTTCCGTTCTCTGTTAGAAATTTTGTAATTGGTGTTTTTTTTTTTTTTAACATTTGATAACCCTATTCTTCTATGTTATCTACATAGGTATTGTGTGTTGGGTGTGGAGCTTGATTATCTTCTGTATTCAAAGGTATCGCCGCATTGGACCCCAGTTCGAAATGGGGCGGCAACGCTGCCCGTAAAATATTCGCTGCAGGGGGGGTCTAGGGGGGGGCGGCTGTGACCTTTGGGGAGCGCCCCCCCCCCCCCCTCCTGGCAGGGGATTTCGGGGGCAGTGCCCCTGAAGCTAAGAATATATGTAAATTTCCTTGTAAAAGTATAGTAATTTCTAGTCAATCTGGGTCGTTCATTAGGCAGAGATCTGACAGTAGAAGTTATGTTTAATTTAGTTTTTTTTGCCCTAGAAGGAAACCCCTCACTATATATGAGGGAATTGTATTGCGTCTATATAGATCTATATTCTGAGTGAGGAAAAGAGAGGAGATTGAGAGCAAAGAGGGAGTTACAGCGGATATGATGTAGATTGTATCTCTTCTGTTTGCTAGATAATATAATAAAAGAAGGACTGGCTGTTTCTCCGTGGACGTAGCCCAAACTGGGTGAACCACGTATATCTTTGTCTCTCTTGTTTTATGTGTTTTCTGTGTTTATATTTCTGCAATATTTTATGTGTTCCATTGATCCGTAATATATAATTTTCTAACATCTGGTATCATAGCCGAAGGTCTATTTGGCTGATAAACTCGCAGGAGAGAAGGATTCCTGGTTCGAGTGGGAGCAATGGCGGGCGATGGTAGGTTTAGGGTCAAAAAATTCAACAGCCAAAACTACTAGCTATGGAAGATGCAGATGGAAGATTATCTGTATTAGAGAGATCTGTACCTACCATTGAGAGGAAAGACAAAGAAGCCGACGAGTATGACAGACACAGAATGGAATATTCTCGATAGAAAGGCACTTGGAACAATACAGTTGTGCCTAGCTTCATCGGTAGTGTTCAGTATTTCAAAGGAAACGACAACAGAGGGTTTAATGTCGACATTGGCCAAACTATATGAAAAACCCTCGGCCTCAAATAAGGTATTTCTTATGAAGCATTTATTTAATATGAATATGTCAGAAGGTGGATTTGTTGCAGACCATTTAAATGATTTTAATACAATTACAAGTCAGTTAAGTTATGTAGGGGTAACTTTTGATAATGAAGTTAGGGCTCTGTTATTTTTGTGCTTATTGCCAGAAAGTTGGAATGGTTTAGTTATGGCCATTAGTAACTCTGTGTCTGGATCTAGTACTTTAAAGTTTGATGATGTTGTCGGTGCAATCCTTAGCAAGGAAATGCGACGGAAAAGCTCCGGTGAGACATCAGGTAATGCTTTCACTGCAGAGACTAGGGGAAGAAAAATGGAAAGATGAAAGAGCCCTGGATATCGCAGTAAGTCAAGAAAAGGTAGATCCAAGTCCAGATCGGGGATAGTGTGCTGGAAATTCGGGAAGAAAGGACACCTGAAGAAAGACTGCAAGTCTCATAAGAGAAAAGAAGGAAACGTGCAACAAGAAACTAATCATGAAGCGAATGTAATAGGTGATGTGTTGCAAGATGCTTTGATTCTTTCATTAGAAAATACTATTGATGCCTCGGTGGTAGATTCAGGGGCCTCATTCCATGCCACACCTGATAAGAAACATTTTCATGATTATGTTCAAAGAGATTTTGGACAGGTTCGATTGGGTGATGATAAACCCTGTAAAATCGTTGGAATGGGTACAATTTTCATAAAACAACAGAATTGAAATCAATGGCTATTGAAGGAGGTAAGGCATGTTCTAGATCTGAAGAAAAATTGGATTTCAACAGGGCAGTTGCGAGGTGAAGGTTGCGTAACTACTTTCATAGATAAAACCTGGAAGGTCACTAAAGGATCCCTGGTAATAGCGAAAGGAGGAAAGGTTGGTACATTGTATTTATGCAATGATATTTCTAATTCTGTTAATGCTTTAACCTCTACAGGAGAAGATCCGACATTGTGGCATCATAGGCTCCGACATATGAGTGAGATGCAGATTCTTCACTCAAGAAATTTGTTTCTAGGTTTGAAGCATGTTGATTTAAAATTTTGTGAGAATTGTGTTTATGGATAACAGAAGAGAGTCAGATTCCTTAGAGTTGGGAAAGAAAAGAAGAGCGAAAAATTAGAGCTTGTGCATACAAATGTATGGGGATCTGCTTAGGTATCATCTCTTGGTGGCTCTCGTTATTATGTTACTTTTATTGATGATGCAACCAGAGAAACCTGGATTTATTGTATTCAAAATAAATCTGATGTATTTGATACTTTCAAGAAATGGAAAGCTTTGGTTGAAAATGAGACAAGAAAAAGGTTGAAGTGTCTCAGATCAGATAATCGAGGTGAATATTACAACAAAGAGTTTGATAGGTATTGTTTAGAGAATGGAATATGCAGATAGAAGACAGTTCCAGGAACAACACAAGAAAATGGTGTGTCAAAAAGGATGAATAGGACAATCATGGAGCATGCAAGGTGCATGAGATTGCATGCAGGATTGCCTTTACAATTTTGGGCAGATGCTGTAGATACTGTTGTTTATCTAATAAACAGAGGGCCTTCAAGTTCCTTGGATGGTGGTATTCCAGAGGAGGCATGGACAAGTAAAAAGGTAAACTACTCTTTTTTAAATACTTTTGGTTGTGAAGCCTTTGTCCACATTAATAAAGAAAATAGAACAAATCTTGAGGCAAAATCAAAGAAATGTACCTTTATTGGATATGGTGTTAATGATTTTGGTTATCGCTTTTATGATTATGAAAAACATAAAATCATTAGGAGTAGAGATGTCATATTCAATGAAAAGGTTTTGTATAAGGATTAGTTGCAGGAAAAGAAACAGGAAAAAGAAAACAGAGAATACTCAGTGCTTGATGAGATCACAGAAAAAGTGATGGTGCCTGAAAATAATAATGAGCAATAGCCAAAACAACAACCACAATAGCAACAAGCACTTCAAACACCTGAAAGTGGTGTTAGAATATCTACCAGGATAAGTAGACCCCCTGAATGATACTCTCCTTCATTATATTATGTATTGTTGATTGATTCTGGTGAACCAAAATGTTATGAAGAAGCAATGTAGGTAGAAACTAGGAAGAAGTGGGAGCAAGCCATGAAAGAAGAGATGGACTCCTTAGCACATAACCAGCATTGGGACTTAGTAAGGTTGCCTGCAAGTAAAATAGCATTGCAGAATAAATGGGTTTACAACTTGAAGGAAGAAGATGGAGGTAGAAAAAGGTACAAATCTAGACTTGTGGTGAAGGGGTTTGCATAGAAGAAAGGTATTGATTTTGATGAAATATTTTCTCCTGTTTTTAGAATGACTTCAATCAGAACTATTTTAAGTCTAGTAGCAGTTGAAGATTTTCATCTTGAGCAGGTGTTATAGGGAAAAGTGTCTATATAGAACTGCTCTATCCCACTAAGGTGTGACAGCTGCCTTAGAAACAAACAGAGAAAAGATACTTTTGTTTTTCCTTTATGAATTATAGATAGAGAGGAACAGAAAGACCAACCTCTGTCTTGTGCTAATCTCCTGATTTGATCTCTCTCTTCTTTGATAGTCCTCAGCTAGCTGCTCCCTTGCACGCCCAACTTCACAAAGTACCTGCAAGATCATAGAAGCATAACACTATACAAAGACATGGATCTATAATTATAAACAATCTAGGATCAGATCTAAATTGACCATACAAATGTAACAAGCATCAATGACATAGAAGCATGGAGGAAAACTCAAATAGCTTTTATTGATAAACAAGAAAAGAGCCAAGAGGAGTTACAACCAGTTGTTCTGACCCAGCATCAACCTCCCAGCAAAGAAGCCCCTCTTCACCTCAAACAAAGCTTAGATCACCCAACAATCTGATGTTTGTCTCAAGAAACCAACAGCAATTCCTTACAATATGCAAAATTCCAGCCTCTGGATCTCTGGGATGAGGGATCCATATATAGATATCTGTAAGGGGGATGAGTCAGCTTGTGATTTGATTAGTGTCTTCTCTCTAATAGTTCTTGCTTCCACTTGGAGACTGATGGCCTCTTACTCATCCTTGGTCGAATTCAGTGAGGCAAGTGTCACAGGAGAAGATTTTGGAAGCTTCCATTGCCTCTCCACCTCGCGGAATGACACTGCCATTTATCATTTCTCGCCCATCACACCCCACAGAAGGGAATTTTGAAATGCAACGCACCCTCACAGTGTATTTGGGTGAGATGCAACGCACTTAGCCAGTGGAGCAGCTGCAATCATCCTGTTTTGACCAACTCTGAGCAGTTTCTCATGGGGAACTTCTGGGAGAAGCTGTAATCTGTTGACCTTGTTCCTTTAGGGTTAGAACAACACTTTTACGGACTTAGGAGCCCTTGGTTTATGGACATTTCATGCTTGGGGTTGTAGGGCCCAAAAATGTCTATAACAGTTGCCCCCTAAAGCATGAGGTCGTTAATCTTTTGATGTCGGGTGAAATGATTTATTATGAGGATCCAAAGTTCTTTCAATGCTGGGAGGAGACCTGTAATAAGATACAATACAATATATTATCTTCATAATATTTTCATGATCTAGCTGAGGCGGGCATTCCCATGCTCAGATTTATAAATTCATTTTCATGTTCATAGGACAGACAATCGTCTGAGTGTAGACTGATGATTCTGATAGAGCCATCATCCTTTTGAGTGGATGATTATCTGTGCAGCAATGATGTACATTTAATGTCTTTATTTCCCTGAATATATATCGCAGCCCGAATGGATGAAACTAGATTCGGGGTCTTCAATCTCGTTCGATCTTCACTCGAAGTACAAGTCGATCCATGTGAGAAATGTTCTGAAGTCGAACATGGAAAGACATCGCTTGATTACCAGCCAATGATGTAAACTGTTAACAAGCGCGAGAGGAATCACCGATAATGATAATGATCCTCAAGGTACTGTAGTAAAATTCACGTGGTGTGAATAAAGGACTTGGCGTCGAACACCACGCAAAATCTTTCGATCGAAGGCCATTGATGTAAATCTGTCGCCGGAAGTGAGAAACTTGTCATTGAGGCATGCAAGCTTCAAAGTACTGAACGGGGTGTTCCTAGATCAACTTCTTGGATAATGAGCTGATGTCGACAAGAAGTGATCCGTCACAGGAGGGCCTTAATGAATCCCACATCGATGACACGGAACGGAGCAAATGATTTTAATGGAGGTGAAAATGATCTGGTGATACAAGGTTCAAGGTGGCGGTCATGAAAGAATGGAGTATAAATGTATGGTAGTGGGTGAGACACAGGTGAATTCTCTGAATGACTTCTCTTGAACATATCAGCGACACTGATGTGATGGATTGGTAGCATTAACCCCAAATGTGGATGGTATGGCGTGACCATGGTGATGTGGCCGGTGAATGAAACAACCCAACCCGACTCGAACACGGAGTGGAAGTGTCATGTTTAAGAGCGACTCGCTACCTACAAAGTTTCTTCAAGTTTTCTTCCCAATTTTCCCCAGTCATTGCTGACCAGTACCTCTTTATTTTTGTCAAGCTTGAGGAGGATAACATATGCTTGTTCTATAATTTGCCCTTTGGGCAAACCCATCGCTATGTTTTAACGAGCCTAGCGATAGTGAAACTCGTTCTCGTCTATAGACAAGTTTGTCGCTATTAATCTTTTTAACGAGTTTAACGACAAAGATAACTCGATCCTTTTCAATTTTAGAGAGTCTGAAAAGGAACGTAAAGGTAACTCCAAAATTCCTTTTTTGTCATCTAATCCCTTAAGTCCGAAAAAGTATAAAACAATACAGAAGGGATGAATTTTCGATACTTTTAACGAGCCGAACAAAACAAGCGCTCGATCTTTTTGTGTAATAATCCCTCAGGTCCAAAAAGATTAAAATCTAGAGGAGGGATAGCACTTCCTGTCCCTTTAACGAGCTGGAGGGGCCAATGGCTCGGCAATCTTTTCATATTTTACGAGTCAGTTGAAAAGAGCTTAAAGGAGACTCGTCTTTTGAGGAACGAGTGATAAAATGGGTAGCAGCTAATTCCAGGTAAGGTTTGGAATTTTCCAATCATGGCAGTGTCACAAGGATGGCTAGTGAGATCACTCTTCGCAGCTGTTCCTCAAAATGGGTAAACAATCAAATGGAGGTGAATGATCGGCCAATGAAAAAGTGGAGGTGACGGTGCAAACACGACCAAGGCTTTAATGGCTGAAGTATTACATTCACGATGGTTATTTATCGGGGAATAGTTCATTTTTTAACGAGCTTAAACGCGGGGGGAAACATTTGCTCATGTCTTATGTTTATTTTTTAACGAGCTTGAACTATGTGCTAAAACTGCTCGATTAATCCAGTCGTGTGATAAGAATGTCTCATATAAAAACGACAACTTTTAGAGTTTTGCCCCACATCCTTTCTTTATGCAAGTTAGGAAACGACCAATCCTACGAGTTTAAAGGGTTAGAGGACCTACAAATTTAAAAAATAAATAGTCGCTCTTTGCTTGCACTCCAAAAGGTTTGCATGCCCCCAGGTATAAAACAGAGTTTCAAGGTTACCCCTTCTTTAGTCCGTTAAAACATTTGTTTTATCGAGAGAGGCCTACCTCTTACAGGTTACCCAAAGATTGTTCTATTCACAGCACACACAAAACACTTCTTCGGCGATGTCTACCGAGATAAACAAAGGTGAGTGAAGGAGGCTACTCCACTTACATAACTTTGACAAGAGAATCTTGTTCTAGAATAACCCCCTCTTCCAATCACAGACGGGAGTACAGACTAGTCATATTCTCTCGCAGAAACCTACCCTATACCCGGAGTTTTCCTGCCGAAGCAGACCAGGGTGCATGCCCCCTGGGTTTCAGTCATGTCCCCCCGAATCACTCGCGCCCATCGGGTGGACGGACTGGGGATTGAGACATTTCTTGCATGAAAAGACCATTCAGGGATGGTATATGACTATTTGCTATGCGTGATCCGGGAAATGAAAGCTGGTCTATGAGCTTGACCACTCTTCCTTCGTGCGGAAAACATATCACTCTAAAGAGTGATGAGACAATGGCTCTCATGCAATAAATATAGTCTCGTCCAAGGAGTAGATTGTAATCCAGGGGTCCTTGAACTACCATTACGTTCATGTGAATGGATTTCCCTCTCAATGTTATGGGCACATTGGGAAGGATCCCTAACGGTCGACTGGTTCCTTTATCAAAACCTGTTAGATTTCTCATCTCAGGCAAAAGCGATGGCGAACCAAGCGCTTTCCAAGCAGTTGAGGAAAGGATACTCACAGAAGCCCCCTCGTCTATGATGGTACCAGCCATAACCATTCTATATATTTGAACAATAATTCGGAATGGTATACTAGCTGGTAAACGGGGTCTGCCTAGTTGATTCTAGTCGAAGGAGATAACTAGGTTGCTTGGAGGTGGGACCGAATAGACGACCGGGTATGACTCTGACGAACTTCCTTCCTGCGGTAAAGGAACGGGTAAATTGCCCCCATGTTCGTTGGAGTCTGTGCTTATGAAAAGAATTTGGATGGTGTCATCCTTGTTCTCTTCCGTGACTGTATCATCTGAAGATGGAACTTCTGAATGCAAGACCGAGTCAACTGCCGCCTCGACCTTTTGACTTTCGTCTGGTATGGATTCAGATGGTTTATCTTCAATGATATATGCTTCGGCTGACCACCTGAGCGGGTTAGCCGAATTTTCAACTAGTGACGGACTCGGCAAGAGTTTTTTATATCCAGGAGGAAGTCGTAACGGTGAAACCGAACGGTCATCCAAAACTCTTTTAGCTTCGTCTAAGAAGGGACAAAGGTGGACGGCATGATCGCCTTCGCACAGTTTACAAGGAAATCTATATTTTCCTTTTTGTCCTGGGGCTTCACTTTCACTAGTTAACGGTGTGTTCTCAACATGATCATCAGAGGTTGATGACACCGGGTTGTGCAAACGACGAGACCAGTCTCTTAAGATCCGAGGGATGCAAGGACAATCTCTGTGATAGTGGTCTTCTTTGCAAATGACACATGGTGATTTAGGCCTGGTCGGTGCAGTGTGTGGATTTTCGCTAGACGACACTCGTTTGCCCCCATTCACTTTTGGCTCCTTCTTCTTCTTCTCTTTCTTCTTCTTTTCCTTCTTCTCCTTAGGTACTTGACTTTTGGCTTTACCAGCCCCATCAAGCGAAGAGGAAGGAGGAGAGGAAGAATTAGAGGAAGTAGAAGGTTGGTGGGTAACTCTGGACTCATCTAGTTGCTGATTCGATTGTTCAGGAATTGTGGTGTTCTGAATGACAGAGGTTGAGAAGAGCCATACAAGCAAACCAATTGTTAGTCCTGGAAGCGACAATGTGGCCATATGGGGTGCACCAACATCTCCCCAAGAGGAGAAGGGACTAGGATTTCCCCCAAGGGGAATTCCTTGGTTGGTGGATTCCATTTTCTCAACCCAAGATCAACGTAGGAAAGGGTAATGAATATTCCGTTTAAAATAAATTTTAGACGCTTTGACACAACTTGTTTTTTCAATTTTTAAGAGTCAAGAAAAAACAAAAGATGACTCTAGTCTCCTTCGATTTTTAATGAGCCTGAAGTGACAAGTGCTCAGATGGACCTTTTCCGTTAAGGAGTCTGAAAAGGAACGAAAGGGACTGCTCTGGAAATCTAGGTAGAGGGATTACCAAACCAATCGCAAAACTGCAGAATACTTTTTACAGTACGACAGTCAATCTTCCCGAATGCTGTGTTCAGTGCATTGCGATCGATAGGGTGGCAGACACGGCTTCCTGTGGATAAAGGATTAAGCCTATTGGGGTATCCAAAAATATACTTGATGGTACATGGGAGCACAAGTCCGTACTGGTACTTATCGTCTCAAAGTGGAGGAATCACCCAACCATCAGTGAGAACAACAGTTACCAGGCTTTACGACGCCGGAATACGTCTCTAGCCTAGACTTCTAAATGTTGTGTGTTAAGTTCCAAAGCATTGTTAGATTCATTGAATTTATTTTAAGTTGATCTGGTTTATGAAGTTTGCCTTTCAGGTTCACCACGAGATGTAGATGTAATTCCTAAAATGCAATCTAAGATGATAAACAAACTTTTATCTTCTTTGTGCAATGAAAATCCTAGCTACTAGGGAAAAGAAAGACAGAATCTTTTCACAAAGAGCAAAGAGCACACTCTAAATGCACTTTCCTAAATCAAGCCAATCAGACTGTCTATATGCAAATGCACATGCATGTATTTGTTTTCGACTTTCTTAGTATATGAATGCTAAAAACAAAGTTGATGCACAAATCTGAATTTCTTTTCAAGCGACAAATATCAACAAGTTTCTTTTCGAAATCAAAAAATGGAGACAATAACAACACCTTACGATTTTGAAATGAATACTTGTTCTTGACACTAGAAAATTACAAATTCAGACCAAAAGCAATAGTAACAGGATAATCGACCATCAACAGCAATCAAACTCTTTCCTACGATTGAAATCGACACTTGCGAAAGATTCAAACCAAAGGACGACAGTACGATTACACTACTTTTGCAAAGGAGAACTGTAAATGACTCAACAAACACACAAAAACATCTCCAGTTCTTTTGTACAAAGGAGGCGGAATAACAGCAAGGAAAAGGGGTTTCAAACAGACATATACTGATCACAGACAGCAAAATTCAGGAATAGAACTGGAAAGAATGAACCATAGAAGCCACAACTGCACAGAGCTAGTCTCATCAGCGCACCTGTAACACAGAGAATCTGAAATGCAGCACAGATTGTCCACTTGGGAAGTGCGCTGAAATTCAGAATCTCTGAACAGTACCAACGCTGCGCCAAAAACGAGACTCTATTCGGGTTCTGGGTCACAGTTTGCAGTTCAGTTCTTGGGTTTTGGCTGAGAAAAAAACAATTAGTAATGCAACAATCAGGGGTAGATCTAAGGAGGATCTAAGAGCTATCACAAGGGCAATCAGATAGTTTGTGAATCAGTTGTTTAAATCATAAACAGATCCAGTGGATGGATTGAAGCAGCAGTTATTTACTTTGCATTTGTTATGGCAAATGCAGTTCGAATGCTACTTGTAAGTTTATGAAACAAACAACAAAGAATGATAAACAAACAAACTAATTATGTCCCCAGCGGAGTCGCCATTTTGTTACAGGGAAAAGTGTCTATATAGAACTGCTCTATCCCACTAAGGTGTGATAGCTACCTTAGAAACAAACAGAGAAAAGCTACTTTTGTTTTTCCTTTATGAATTATAGATAGAGAGGAACAGAAAGACCAACCTCTGTCTTGTGCTAATCTCCTGATTTGATCTCTCTCTTCTTTGATAGTCCTCAGCTACCTGCTCCCTTGCACGCCCAGCTTCACAAAGTACCTGTAAGATCACATAAGCATATCACTATACAAAGACATGGATCTATAATTATAAACAATCTAGGATCAGATCTAAATTGACCATACAAATGTAACAAGCATCAATTACACAGAAGCATGGAGGAAAACTCAAATAGCTTTTATTGATAAACAAGAAAAGAGCCAAGAGGAGTTACAACCAGTTGTTCTGACCCAGCATCAACCTCCCAGCAAAGGAGCCCCTCTTCACCTCAAACAAAGCTTAGATCACCCAACAATCTGATGTTTGTCTCAAGAAACCAACAGCAATTCCTTACAATATGCAAAATTCCAGCCTCTGGATCTCTGGGATGAGGGATCCATATATAGATATCTGTAAGGGGGATGAGTCAGCTTGTGATTTGATTAGTGTCTTCTCTCTGATAGTTCTTGCTTCCACTTGGAGATTGATGGCTTCTTACTCATCCTTGGTCGAATTCAGTGAGGCAAGTTGTTGTTGGGAAAAGTATCCAATACGGAATGACCCTATTCCACTCTAAGGGTGATAGTACCTCAGCAACAATCGAAGCAAAGCTATTTAAGATTTCTTCTTTATGAAAGTAAAATAGGGGAGAAAGAGATCCACTAACCGATGTCTTTCGCTAATGGTTGATCCAATCTTCTCTCCTTGCTGCTTGCTCCCAGCTCCTTGCTCTTTCACTGGCCCAGCTACACCAAGATCCTCCAAAATGGCAAGAGAGGGAAACTACAAGAAGCATACATTCATAATTGATTCAAGGATTAGAATAAATCAAATACACAAGTATAACAATACATCATTGAGACACATGCATATAGAAGAACCTCAAATGCTTTATTAATGGAAGAAGTAAAGTTCAGGAAGTGATACAACCATAAGAGGCCCAATCCAGCATCACCTTCCCAGCAGAAAGAAATCTCCTCTTCACCTCCTTCAAAGAAAATCACCCAATAGTTCTAAACTCAAACCAACAACACTTCCTTACATTCACAAGATTCCAGCCTCCCTAGACCTCATGAGAGAGATCTATATATAGGAGTTTTGGAGAAAGGATGAGTTAGCTTGAGGCTGGCATGAAGCTGACTAGTGTCCTCTATCACTTCAGTTATTCTTCAGTTCTTGAGTCCACTTGGAGGTTCTTGCTTCCACTTGGAGATCTAGACCCTCTTACTCATCACCAGTCGAATTCCCTGATCCAAGTGTCATTTTGGAAGCTTCCTGGGCATTGACACCTTGAGGAATGACTGTGCCACATGTCCAAACTCACCCAGCGCAGGTAGCCTTCTTTGCAGTTGACATTCAGCGCAGGTAGACAGTGGAGCAGTTGACATTCAGCGCAGATGCTCAGTGGAGCAGTTGACATGATCCAGAATTGCTTTGTTTTTTAGTGTTTTCAGGTGGAGAACTTTTATTCAGTGCTGTGGCTTGCTGACCTTGTTCCTCTAGGGGTAGGAACAACATGTTTAGGGACTTTGGATCCCTTAGATTATGGACATTTCATGCTTCATTCTGTAAGGCACAAAAATGTCTATAACAGTTGCCCCCTAAAGTATGAGGTCGTTTATCGGGTGAAATGCTTTATCAGGAGGATCCGAAGTTCATTCAATCGCTGAGAGGTGACCTGTAATAAAATACAATACAATACATTATGATTCATTCTGCTTTCATGATCTAGTTGAGGCGGGCATTCCCATGCTCAGCTTTATAAATTCATTTTGGTACATAGAACAGATGATCGTCTGATGGTAGACTGATAATTCTCTACTGAAATTATCATCCTTGGAGTAGGATGATCATCTGCTGCAATGATGTCCATGTCAAATGTCTTTATATTTCCTGAATATATATCGCAGCCCGGATGGATGAAACTAGATCCAGGGTCTTCAAACTCGTTCGATCTTCACTCTAAGTACAAGTCGATCCATGTGAGAATTGCGCTGAAGTCGAACATGGAAAGACATCGCTTGATTACCGGTCAATGATGTAAACCGTTAACAAGCGCGAGAGGAATCACCGATAATGATAATGACCCTCAAGGTACTGCAGTACAATTCACGTGGTGTGAATAAGGGACTTGGCGTCGAACACCACGCAAAATCTTCCGGTCGAAGGTCATTGATGTATACCTGTCGCTGGAAATGAGAAACTTGCCATTGAGGCATGCAAGCTTCAAAGTACTGAGGGGGGTGTTCCTAGATCAGATTCTTGGATAATGAGTTGAAGTCGACAAGAAGCGATCCGTCAAAGGAGGGCCTTAATGAATCCCACATCAGTGACACGGAACGGAGCTAATGATTTTAATGGAGGTGAAAACAATCTGTGACATATGATTAAGGGTGGCGGTCATGAATGGATGAAGGATAATGTATGGCAGTGGATGGGACACGATTGACTCTTTCTGAACAACATCTCTTGAACATATAACGACACTGATGCGATGGATCGGTAGCATTACCCCAAATGTGGATGGTTTGGCGAGACCATGGTGATGAAACCGGTGAATGAAACAACCCAACCCGATGTGATACGGAGGAAAAGTGTCATGTTCAAGAGCGACTTGCTACCATTAAAGCTTTGAGGTTCTCCCAATTTTTCCCCAGTCATTTCTGACCAGTACCTCTTTATTTTTGTCAAGCTTGAGGAGGATAACATATGCTTGTTCTATAACCTGCCCTTCGAGCAAGCCCATCGCTATGTTTTAACGAGCTTAGCGATAGGGAAACTCGTTCTCGTCTAAAGACAAGTTTGTCGCTATTTAATCATTTTAACGAGTCTAACGACAAGGAAAACTCGGTCCTTTTCAATTTTAGAGAGTCTGAAAAGGTACATAAAGTTAACTCCAAAAGTCCTTTTTCGTCATCTAATCCCTTAAGTCCGAAAAAGTATAAAACAATACAGAAGGGATGAGTTTTCGATAGTTTTAACGAGTCGAACAAAACAAGCGCTCGATCTTTTTGTGCAATAATCCCTCAGGTCCAAAAAGATTAAAATCTAGAGGAGGGATAGCACTTCCGGTTGCTTTAACGAGCTGGAAGGCCAAAACTCGGCAATCTTTTCATGTTTTACGAGTCAGTTGAAAAGAGCTTAAAGAAGACTCGTCTTTTGAGGAACGAGTGATGAACAGGGGTAGCAGCTGATTCCAGGTACAGGTTGGAATTTTCCAATCACGGCAGTGTCACAAGGATGGCTAGGTGAAATCACTCTTCGCAGCTGTTCCTCAAAATGGGTAAACAATCATATGGAGGTGAACGATCGGCCAAATGAAAGTGGAGGTGGTAGGTGCAAACACGACCAAGGCTTTTATGGCTGATAAATTTACGATCACATCGGTTATTTACCGGGATAGGTTCATTTTTTATTTAAAAATGAGCTTAAACTCTGGAGGAAACATTGCTCACTGCTTATATTTATTTTTTAACGAGCATGAAGACCGCGTTAAAACTGCTCGGATCTTGCGTTTATTTTTTAATGAGCATGAACTTTATGCTAAAACTGCTCGATGATAAGTTTGCATGCCCCCGGCATAATAACGCAAATCGAGGTGCATGCCCCCCAAGCTTCATTGCATTCAACTCGGTGGTTGGAATGAAGGTTTACCTTTGAGATTTGGAAAGGGGGTTGTTTCATTTTTTAATGAGGTTGACACAGTAAAAGAACTATCCTCATGACTCCTTGTTTCATTTTTTAACGAGGTTGACACGAGATTAGAACCGTCCTCGGAGTCCAAATCCATTAGATGTAGAAGGTTTCATACTCCACTATGGCCACTTCCACCAGATTACTTGGAGGCGGTAGGGCAAAAGTACCCATTAAAGCAGGGTCTTTTAGGAGACCTACTCCGATATTTTGGAGCGAATGATTGCTTCGATGGATCATTGGAATGCTTCCCATAACTTGCGAACTGTTGGGGAGAAAAGTTCGTTGGTCAACGATTGTAATTCCTCCTTGGAAGGGAAATGCAATCTTCCTAAAATAGGCCGACACAACAGCTGCCATGGCATATATCCATGGTCTTCCTAGTAGGATGTTGTAATCAAGATTCCCATCGATGACTTCAACATCTATTTCTATCGTTTTTCCCTCTAGTTCAACTTTCAAGTTATTTAGTATACCATATGGGGTATATGTCCTTCCGTCGAATGCTTTTAACGTCGTCGCAGACCTCGACAAGGTTGGAGATCCTAAAGTTTTCCAGCAACTCATTGACATAATGCATGTAGATGCCCCCTCATCAATAATTGTTCGATGAACAGTTTTTTTGAGGGCTTTCACTTGGATAAGGAAAGCTAGTTGAGCTGGTAACTGAGGGTCATATCCTTTATGATCAAAGGCCACAAGATTGGAATCCATTGGGTCAATTCCACCTATTGCTGATAATAAAGCTTGCTCTTGGAAGAAGAAATTTTGCGGTACCTCAAGTGTCGACATAACAGACGGCGATTGGGCCAGATCCTCTATCTGTGCTATTTTCGCACAAGGATTAAATGTCGATTTGTGTAATGCTCCCTTTTGCGATTTTATCATTGGCTCAGGGACGATGGGTGGCACAACTTCGGTCAAAGTTGTTGTCGAACTACTAGGTTGTTCATTAGCCTTGTTGTTCGACAGCTTTGGATTCCTGTAATCCTTATTCCTCATCAAAGCATCATTTTGCTGCTTTGATACAGACAACATAAGCACTTGGGATCGGGAAGCATTTTGATTAGCAACCAGTTCGGTTCGCGGGCTTGGAAACAGATCAGTCAACACAGCTGAGGTTTTAGAACTCTTAAAGAATCTTTTAAGCTCAGCTTTGTATGGACAATCTGCTGTCCAATGATCCTCATCGCATATATGACACCCCGTAGGGGGTTTCCTTTTTCTCCCTTTCTTTTTCTTCTTGCCCCCTGGTTGCTTCAGTCATTTGCCCTTGTCGTCCGACACGACACTTACTTCCGAGGCAAGAAGTTCCTCATTTGCATTTTGACCGGAAATCATACAGGCCTTTTTAGATATAGCCTTTGTCGATTTCATGTCTGTTGCGCCAATCACGCCATCGCCGGCATGAGAGTCACTATTTGATTTAGGAGGAGGAGGAATTGAAAATTCCGGTCTAGGGGCGTCAGGTATTTTATCATAGAGCGTGTCGGACTGAGTATATACTAAGTCTAGATATTGTGCACGAGCAATAACTTGCTCCTCCATTACGACTCCCCCCTTGGCCACATCTTCCGTTATGGCAGGAAGTAACGACTTTATAAACCATTCAGCTAACAGTTGATCTGGAACGTAAGTCTTTACCATCCTGCGACGACGACGCCACTCATGTATATGATCGGATATATGTGTGGCCGTCGTCTGCTTGAAGTTGGTTAAGATTTCCGTTCCAGTTTCATACCTTATCGGTAATTGAAAATGGGTTAAGAAAGTCGTGGCTAGGGAACTGAAATTGTCGAAAGAGGCTCTAGGTAATTCAATATACCATTTAGCCGCTGGACCCGTCAATGTCCTCTGAAAAAGGCGAAGCCTTATCGAATCATCGTTCAGGGTGTTCGACGAACACCACAGATGAAAAGTCATGACGTGATTCGATGGGTCTTCACCTGGATTTCCATTGAATTTAGGAATGTCCGATGGAAGTTTATGCGGAATCACTGGCCACCAAGGGGCATAAGCAATTGGATCATTCGTCAGCCGGTTTAGATCTGGTAATTCTAGAGTTGCTACAAAGGGCAATTGTTGATTCAGGTTAGGCGGAGCATACCCAGGATAAGATGGAATCGCCTGAGCAGTGGGTCTTTGCATACCAGCATAATGTATTTGATGCTAGCAACTTTGACAAGTTTGATGGGCATAACCGTTATTATACGGTTGCCCATTACTTACAAAGACTTGTTGCTCGGGTCCTTGATATGATTGCTGGAATTGCGGTTGTTGAGTTTGAACCAGCTCCGGTTGTTGGACCATTTGCTGTCGTCCAATACTGGATGATTGACCAAGATGAGGAGTCATAGTACTTGTTTGAGCCTGAGTCGCTCCAGATAAGGAGGCACTAACCGGAGGTTGTGATTGAGTTGTCGAGACAAGAGGCTGTTGTATGGAAACCTGAGAAACTTGGGGTTGACATACAACAGGTAGCGCTTGTACTTGCGACGCAATAAACATACCAGGTATAGTGGCAACATTCGACACAGGGTGGACTGGTTCATTGAATATGCAACCCTTGGTTGCTGAGGCAGTATTGGTACCCATCTGCTGGATGTAATTCCAGTTTGACCTGAACTTTGTTGTAAACTCCCATATGGTTGTTCTCCGGGGGGGAACAATGAAAAAGCATATTGCCCTCCATATGGTGGCAATCCAGTGCTTAAAGGGTAGATTGGCCTTTGAAGACACATTGGATCAAGTTGTTGAGTTTCAACATAAGAAATACCAGATGATAATCTGGATGAAGAAATAGGAACTAACCATGTCGTCGAAACAGTCTCTGATTGGACTCCAGCTTGTTGTTGACAATTTTCCGGGACAGATGGTATACCAGCGAACATCGTTGGAGTAGCAGCAGGAGGTTCTGCCGCTGCTATGTCAGATGGCACAGTCCTGGATGTCGACGGTTGTTCAGACATATTTAGTCTATCCAAAAGATTTCCTAGCGATTCTACAAGAACTTTGTGATGAAGGTAGACTAACTTCGAAGATCAACGCAGGAATAAAGGGTGATTGTTCCATTTAAAATAAATGGTTAACGACGCTTTAGACACAACTTGGTTTTTCAGTTTTAAAGAGTCGAGAAAAAGCTAAAGATGACTCTAGTCTCCTTCGATGTTTTAACGAGCCCGAAGTGACAAATGCTCGGATGGACTTTTTCTGTTATAGAGTCTGAAAAAGGCCAAAAGAAACTGCTCTGGAGATCTAGGCAGAGGGTGTGCCAAACTTTTCGCAAAACCACAGAATACTTTTTACGGTACGGGTGGTCGATCTTCGTGAATGTTGTGTTCACTGCATTGCGATCAGTAGGGCGGCCGACACGGCTTCCTAAGGATAAATGATATATGCCTATAGGGGTCTCCCAATATATACGCGACGGTACGTGGGAGCACAAATTCGTACTAGTGCTATCGTCCCTCAGGAGGAATCACCCACCTTCCACGAGATCAATAGTCACTAGGCTTAACGACGCCGGAACACGTCTCTAGCCTAGACCTCTATGTTGTGCGTTATGTTGCAAAGAGTTGTTAGGTTCATTCAGTTTATTTTAAGTTGATCTTTTTAAAGTTTGTCTTTCAGGATCACCACGAGATGTATGGTACAAATTCCTAAATGCAGTCTAAGATGATAAGCAAGCTTTATAATCTTTCAACTTTGAAAATCTTAGCTACTAAGGGAAAAGAGAGCGACTATCTTTTCTCAAAGAGCAATCAGCACACTCTAATGCACTCTTCCTAAACCAAGCATGCAAACTTATCAAAATGCAAATGCACAATGCAGGTATTTCTTTTCTCTTTCTTAATGTTGGTGTACTACAAAAAAGAAAGCTGTTGTATAACTTTGAATTCAATTTCAAGTGAAAGCAAACAAGCTTTTGTCCAAAATCGAAAGACACCTTAAGATTTACTTGTTTCAACACTAGAAATACATAAATTCAAACCATATGACGAAAGCAAAAGCTCAATCAGCTATGAACAGCAAACAAACTAACTCTTAAGATCAGAACGACACTTATCACAGGTCTAGATCTAAGAGGCCACAACAAGACTAGTTCACTTTCGTTATGGGAAACTGCAAATGATGTAAGAAATACACAAAGAACAAATACAATTTCTTTATACAACCGAGGCGGAATAGTGGCAAAGAAAGGTGGTTTCAGATAGGTACATTGACTGATAACAGGCTGCAAAAACAAGGATGAAAACAGGGCAACAGAAAGCAGAGAAACCCAGTTGCACAAGGCCACACTGGTTCAGCGCAGGCAGAACACTATCAGTTTGACATTCAGCGCAGGTAGCCCCTTCGGGACCTGCGATGAAATGCAGACTGCCTTCACAGTGCCTGCAATGAAGAGAGAAACTCTCGTTTCTCTTGGTTTCCGGGTTACAGATTGCTCAAAAATCAACAGTTTTTGGCCAAATCAAAGCTATCAATCAAGTACACACTAAAGGATGAAAAGGAGGATGAAAAGCTATCACTAAGAGCTGTTCAGAGTCCTTGTGGATCAGCTCTTCAAATCATAAACATGCCCAGAAACTGAGCTAGAGTAGCTGCCCTCTACTTTGCATTTGAAAGATCCAAATGCAATTCGATTCGGTACTCCCTGTGTTTAGGAAATGAATAGCAAAAACACAAACAACCAACAAGATACGGTCCCCAGCGGAGTCGCCAATTTGTTGTTGGGAAAAGTATCCAATACGGAATGACCCTATCCCACTCTAAGGGTGATAGTACCTCAGCAACAATCGAAGCAAAGCTATTTAAGATTTCTTCTTTATGAAAGTAAAATAGGGGAGAAAGAGATCCACTAACAGATGTCTTTCGCTAATGGTTGATCCAATCTTCTCTCCTTGTTGCTTGCTCCCAGCTCCTTGCTCTTTCACTGGCCCAGCTACACCAAGATCCTGCAAAATGGCAAGAGAGGGAAACTACAAGAAGCATACATTCATAATTGATTCAAGGATTAGAATAAATCAAATACACAAGTATAACAATACATCATTGAGACACATGCATATAGAAGAACCTCAAATGCTTTATTAATGGAAGAAGTAAAGTTCAGGAAGTGATACAACCATAAGAGGCCCAATCCAGCATCACCTTCCCAGCAGAAAGAAATCTCCTCTTCACCTCCTTCAAAGAAAATCACCCAATAGTTCTAAACTCAAACCAACAACACTTCCTTACATTCACAAGATTCCATCCTCCCTAGACCTCATGAGAGAGATCTATATATAGGAGTTTTGGAGAAAGTATGAGTCAGCTTGAGGCTGGCATGAAGCTGACTAGTGTCCTCTCTCACTTCAGTTATTCTTCAGTTCTTGAGTCCACTTGGAGGTTCTTGCTTCCACTTGGAGATCTAGACCCTCTTACTCATCACCAGTCGAATTCCCTGATCCAAGTGTCATTTTGGAAGCTTCCTGGGCATTGACACCTTGAGGAATGACTGTGCCACATGTCCAAACTCGCCCAGCGCAGGTAGCCTTCTTTGCAGTTGACATTCAGCGCAGATAGACAGTGGAGTAGTTGACATTCAGCGTAGATGCTCAGTGGAGCAGTTGACATGATCCAGAATTTCTTTGTTTTTGAGTGTTTTCAGGTGGGGAACTTTTATTCAGTGCTGTGGCTTGCTAACCTTGTTCCTCTAGGGGTAGGAACAACATGTTTAGGGACTTTGGATCCCTTAGATTATGGACATTTCATGCTTCATTCTGTAAGGCACAAAAATGTCTATAACACAAGTGTCACAGGAGAAGATTCTGGAAGCTTCCATTGCCTCTCCACCTCGCAGAATGACATTGCCATTTGTCATTTCTTGCCCATCGCACCCCACAGAAGGGACTTTTGAAATGCAACGCACCCTCATAGTGTATTTGGGTGAGATGCAACGCACTTAGCCAGTGGAGCAGCTGCAGTGATCTTGTTTTGACCAATTCTGAGCAGTTTCTCATGGAGAACTTCTGGGAGAAGCTGTAATATGTTGACCTTGTTCCTTTAGGGGTTAGAACAAAACTTTTAGGGACTTAGGAGCCCTTGGTTTATGGACATTTCATGCTTGGGGTTGTAGGGACCAAAAATGTCTATAACAGCAGGTAGATGTAAAGACAACCTTTCTCCATGGGGATTTCAAGGAAGAGATATATATGCAGCAGCCACAAGGATATGAGGTAAAAGGGAAGGAGAAACTAGTGTGCAGGTTGAAGGAGAGCTTGTATGGCTTAAAACAGGCTCCAAGGTAGTGGTATCTAAAATTTGACAGGTTTATGTCTGAACAAGGTTATACTAGATGTCACTCTGACCATTGTGTTTATCTCAAAAGGCAAAATGATGGCAGCTATATTATATTGTTATTGTATGTAGATGACATGCTTGTTGTCGGTTCTAACATGCAAGAGATAAATGTGCTTAGAAGAAAATTGGCAAACTCATTTGCGATGAAGGATTTGGGTGCTGCAAAACAAATCCTTGGTATGAGAATAATTAGAGACAGGAAGAATCGCAAATTAACATTGTGTCAAAGTGAGTACATAGAAAAGGTGTTGAAAAGGTTTAATATGTAGAATGCAAAACCAGTTAGTATACCTTTGGCTAGCCATTTCAAATTAAGTAAGTATGAGTGTCCCAAGACTCAGGAAGGAATGGCTCATATGTCTAAAATTCCATATGCATCAGCAGTTGGAAGCTTAATGTATGCAATGGTCTGCACAAGGCCTGATATTGCACATGCAATGGGAGTTGTAAGTAGGTACATGAACAATCCAGGATAAGAACATTGGATGGCGGTGAAGTGGATTCTCAGGTACTTGAGAGTACCACAAATCAAGCATTATGCTTTGGTGGTTCAAACATTGCTCTACAAGGGTATGTTGATGCAGATATGGCAGGTGATAGAGATAACAGGAGGAGCACAACAGGGTATGTGTTCACTGTAGGTGGAATAGCTGTCATTTGGGTCTCAAAACTACAAAGTGTTGTTGCACTCTCAACAACAGAAGCAGAGTATGTTGCTGCTACAAAGGTTAGTATGGTTCCTATGGAATTTTATAGGTATGTACATTAAATATCTTACCAATGTTCATTGCATTTGGTTCCTCGACTAGCATTTCATATTTTGGTTTCTAACTTTTACCTTCCATTATGTTGTCCACTAGTTCGTGATACCTTTGATTCTTATGGGATGGTGCCAACATTAAAGTTTAAATTTCACGTTCTTAGGAGGTTGAATGCTAACATTAACATGTTCCCAATTCTATTAAAAAAAATCTATTTTCTTCCCTTCCTCTGAGTATCCAGCCTTTTGCCTCTCTAAAATGAATGTTTTTTCGCAGCCATACAACGCTCTCACACAAACAAGCTCAAGCGTAGACATGTAACCCCACATCTGGCACGAAAGAGATTTTATTCCATAAAATGTTGTAGTTCCTTAAATCAAGAATCCACACATTGTACATAATGGTTTCAAATGTTATGTTTTTCTGTTACAAGGCATTGAGTCAGTGCATACACTAGATCACCATCACACACAAAAAATGCAACATATTTCTTTCTTATAGGGATTTGAGGTGCAGGAATCCTCTTACAAAATACCCTGATCACCATTATTTTTATTGAAAGGGCTCCAAATCCAAAGGTTCGGTATACATTTTATAAACATCACCATGGTGCCAAGATGGTTCAATGTCAGATAAAATGAATTATCTTGATAATGGTTATCTTTATCTGGATTGCATATACCAAAAATATTTTGAAATTTGATATGGTCAATTATTTAGCTTTAGTTTATAGGATTTTGAAATACTTCTTAAAATCTACAACCCAATTAAGTTTAGGATTTGAGAAAAACCAAAATAGAAAATTTGGGTCGTAATATGATTAATTCTCTCTCACATCATCAGCCACATTGTTAGGAGTGGTCACTCCTACCATGGCAATCTACTTAGCTAATAAATCACTTCTCTGAAAAAAACATCATTACAAATTCCCTATAGTGAAGCTCCTTCTCCTGGAGAAGATGTCATGATGGTAGCATTTCCATTTTGTTTTTCTTATTGTATTATTTTTTCGTTATCCTCGTGTGGTTCCGCCCTTTTTTCAATACTATTGTTTGAGGTCTCCATTGTAATTAGAGGACACTCTTTTCAACATTTTTTTTCTTCCATGATCGGTAGAATGTTGTAGACATTTGCCACTTATTCCTCCTTGCAAGAATCTAGATGATATGGAAATTGTAGGATTGAGCGGCAAGTTAGATCTATAAGAGATTGTGGGCTTAGGGAAATCACTATCCTAGTAATTGACCAATTAATTTAAATTTAGATTTATATTGAGGACCACCCATGATAACAAAATGACATTTCCATATAAAGGAAAAATCATACAATATCATTATTAAACATATAGAGCAAAGATATGAGAATTCCTTGAACATGCACATGCTTAGCCTAGTTGATTTCAAATTTTTCTTCGATATGTGTTTGGAAAATGGAGTTCCTTCCCTTTAATTGCATCTGATGCATCTCTCATAAGCCCCATTAAGTCACCTAAATATCTTGACGCATTAAAAATGCAAACCACTCCTTTGTCTTCTCATTGCCAGACCTATACGACCATGTACATCATGATCCAATGCCTTCATTGAAAATTAAAAAAGAGATTACAACTAAAATTTAGTGCTTTTATCTTTTAAATCATTAAAAATTACAATATAGCTAAAATATATAGTCATATAACCTTAAACATGGCCATGTTAATGGGTATATGATAACATTGAAAAAATATTAAAATTGTATTTTTAAACTTTCACTTGATTGATCCAAAATATAAGTTTAATATTTTGCAACCCATTAAGTTTTCCTAATTTAGATACTTTCTTAAACACAATGCAATGTGATTAAATTTAAGGGAGAGGGGGGAGAGAGGGGGAGATAGTGACAAAATTGGAGGGTGGAGAGAGAGAGAGATCGAGGTGGGATAGAGGGAGAGAGAGGAAGGAAGAGAGAGAGGGGAGGGATAGAATGAGAGAGGGGGAGAGAGAGGGAAGAAAGAAAAAACATATAGAGAGATGGAGGTGGAGAGAGAGAGAGGGAGTGAGAAGGGAGAGATGGACAGAGAATGAAGGAGAGAGGAGAGGAGGGAAGATAGAGAAGAGGAGAGGAGAGAGATACAAAGAGAAGGGGAAGAGAGAGAGATGGATACACATAGATTAATGGGATAGAGATAAGGAGAGGGGGAGGGAGATAATGATAGAGTTGGAGAGAAGAGAGAGATAGAGTTATTGGGGGTTGTGTAGAGACAGAGGGAGAAGGGAGAGAGAGAAAGGAAGAGAGAGAGGAGGGGAGAGAGATAGAATTGGAGGGGATAAGAGAGGGAGGGAAGAAGAAAAACATAGAGGGAGAAAGGTGGAAAGAGATAGGAAGTGACAAAGGAGCGATGGAGAGAGAGTGAGGGAGAGAGGAGAGCCAGATCGAAAAGAGAGAGAAGGGGAGAGAGAGAGAGAGAGAGAGAGAGAGAGAGAGAGAGAGAGAGAGAGAGAGGAAGATGGAGGGAGAGAGAGATATATAGATATGAAGAGAGAGTTTGCATGTTTGGGGGTGAGATAGAGAGAAGGAATAACAAAGGGACACATAAATAAAAACATAGATATTATTTAGCATAATATAACCAACCTAGATCCACATTAACCCAAGATCTATGAATCATTGAGAGGTATCCAATCCCTCGAGGTGCAAACCCTTCCTCAAGTTTTGCACTAAAAAAAAAGGTTTTCACCTCGAGAGATTGGATCCCTCTTGGTGCTTAATTGCTTCGAGGTTAAGCTGGATCTAGGATGATTTAACATTCAACATAAATCATAGATATAATAATTATAATAGAATTGTACCTCAGAATTTGAAGCAAATGTCTCTACATAGTCTTATCCCTCTTACTAGGGAGATTTTCATGAATATTTCTTTGTACTTCTCTATGCAACCATTTGCTTATAGATTTCTTTGAAAGTTACCACTACCTTCCCCTGAATTCTTGAGTACACTTCCCTTCATCGTGACATCCTTTGAACATGTTAGCTTGCCTAATCCCTCTTAACTTGAATCTCTTCTGGTCATCTGGCATGGTTCTAGGTGTCTTTTTCTATTCCTCCCTCTTGAACATAAATCATTTTTTGAGTTTTTGCATTGTCCTAGGAGAATCTTCTTCCCATAAACTTTTCTTTGTTCTTCTTGGTGCTTCCATTTGCTTGCAAGGTCTTTTGAACCTTCACAATGTACCTACAAACATCATTATGAATCCATGGAAGAATGATAGTGATCCAACAAAAGGAAAAAAAAAACAAGAGGATAACAAATAAAATAATAATCAAGAAAAATATGAAATACTTATCTTTGAGAATTGAAGAGACATTGTCAACTCCCTCTTGATCCTTGTCTTCTTGTAGAAATCATGGAAATCCATCTGCTGTCTCTTCATCTTTATCAACAATTAATTCATGTGCTTTCCTTTCCTTCCTTGCATGATCTAGGGTTTCTTTTTCAATGGAATAATCAATAATTTGAATATAGTTTGAGGATTTTGTCAATAAACCCTAGAGTTTTATTAAATATAACCTTCAATTTCTTTCTAGGGTTTACAAACCCTAAAACTATTAGCTCTTACAAGAGTGATGTCATTCTTTAGCTTAATTAATATGATTCTCTTCTTGTTTTATGTGAGAGACCCCTCCAACTTCCTCTTGCTAAGAGAGTCCTTTTGTAACTAACTCCTTAAGGCTGGAGGAACTATGGTTAATCATAGTGTATAGTCATACCTACTTATTGGGATCTTCAAATAACTTGAAGAAGCCACCTACTCACACTCCTTTGGCTAGAACTTGGCCAGATCATGACTATTGTCTCTGATTGTGACTTTATTAAACTCATAGAAACACTGCAGTCTATCATGAAATATCCCTACTTGCATTCCTTCCTCTTGTTGTTGGAATCTATTGAAACCCTTTGTATCATAATTCATATGTCTTGGAGCTCTACTACTAGTCACCATGTTGTGCTTTTAGAAAGACGTCACATTATGGAAAAAGTATGAATTTTGGTTGTCAAATCATCCACTCCTGAAGCTTTTTCACTTTTTTTGAATTCTTGTTCATCTTGTGTTTTTGATCCTTCTTCCTATGATATGTGAAGAGGAATTGACGAACCCTTAGTCCTTCCAAATCAAGTAACTAGAACTTCTTAAAAACATTTTAACAACAACAATAACTTGTTCTTTCCAAGGATAAAACTAATCCTTAAGATGATTGTCTTTGCAAGAGAAATTTTGGCCTTCAAAAATTTTTAAATTCAAGTCATCAATATGCCTTGATTGTTCATCACACATGAAACAAGTGAATACGATCAATATAAAAAATCCTTATTCAAGACGTATCTTTCAGGACTACTAAGGTTTTAAGTCTAAAGATCTTCCAAGAGAAGGGGGTCATAAATTAGCACAAGCGATATGACTTTTTCTTGGTTTATATGATAGATCCAATCATATCCATTATGCTTGGCTCCCGTTGGCTCTAGAGTAACTTTCAATCTCTTCTGGCAAAAACCCAAATCAAAGATTTGCATGAGCGCATAACAAAATCAAGGGATTCATCCACAGAGATACTAACATAAGATACACCAAGGCACAAATAGATAAATCTTGATCAATCATGTCACTAAATAAGTTCATAGTGTTTAAGCTATATTTCAATATGCAGCTAAGATTATAAAAAAATTTCCTTTTGGACTGGATATGATACTGAAAAAGCTTCCATTGAATGTTGGATTACTAGTTGTGCACTTGTTCTCAATTTCTTTAATTTATTAAATGCCTTCATTTTGCTTCTCATGCAAATGGTGATGAGTTTACATCTCCACTTTTGCGATTGCACCAGGCCCAAACTTGTTTCCGCAATCTCACATGTATTAGCCTCCTACTTGATTGCTCCATTGAGCAGAGGTAACAATATAAATTCATAATATATTGGAGATTGATACCATATTGGAGTTTTCCATGTTCATACTCCAGAACAACAAATGAAACTAAAAACAAATCTTCACACCTCTTTATCTCATCCTCATACAATGTTCAACGCATAATATTTGATATGGTATAAAGATGATACGAATTAACATACTAGAACACAACGCATTTAAAACACTAGAGGGCATATGTTTTCAATGCTCAATCATACATGATGCCTCCTCGATAATTGCAATAGTTGCTCCATACTCATGTGATCAGGTCAAATACTGTCATACTCAATATATATACTAGATTATATTCATCACATGTGAGATTTAAATATGACTTGTTGGAGTATCTTCTTTAAATACTTGTCTAGAACACATTTTCAAAGAGAACTAAGAAAATAAATGTACAAGATACAACTTGATGGATTTTCCAAAGGTATTTAAAAGTTCTTCTTACTACTGTATGAGGTTCCTCGATTCTCCTAAGATTCATCAACCCACGACAACACGATTTAAGGCCTCCTTTGCCCTCTGTAACAATCTCTTCTTAGCCCACTGAAGCAGACTCGGGCCTTTCAACTTATAAATTAAGAGCTTCTACCCTCTTCACAAATTCAAGTATGATTTGACCTTCTTGAGATCATTTAGTCCATCTGAGATTAAACCACAAATTCAATCATTTTCTTCTTTAGAAGAGACACAAAAGGCATTTGTCTTTTAGATTAAAACATGGATCATAGGTCATATAGGTAGGACACAAGAAATATGGAAAAATATGCTTCTTCTATAATATTTTTCTTCCCTTTTACAACAAGAATAATACTAAAGTTTTTAGGGATAGTGACGGAATAATCCCCAGAAGATAAATTGAAATAGACTGACTTCTTTTAAGGTTTCTCTTTCACCCATACTTTGCTACCATGTTGATTTTTAATAGGTATTCTGAAATCATAATTACTTCTAATGATTTAATCTTTTTCATATTCATATTCATCATTAAGCAATTACAAAAAATACATCAACAATAGAAACATCTATGATAGTAGGATAATAAAGAGACATATAAACAAGAGACACACATATTTTACCTTAAGAAATCTCACATGGGGGAAAACCCCGACAACCTTTTGCTTCGAGAAATTATTCAGTTCAACAGAGATAAATCTAATTCTGCAAGTCAAACTGACCAGTAATAAGGCCCTAGTCACACCTGGTCAAACTTCCCTTTAGACAAGTAAATCTACTACCTAAAAAATTTTACTTAGTCTGATCTAATAGGGCTAAAATTTTTCCTTCTTTTATGCTCGAAAAAATTTGTATATGTTGCACAGAAGAGTTTGGACCTACTTCCTAGAAACTGTTCAAAAATTCACATAAGTGAATTTTTAAGAGGAAGGTTTTCATGTGCAATATAGAGAGAGGAAAATATTCATATGTACTCATCCTTCTCCATCCTTCTTATCTTATTTTCCTTCACTTGAATTCCCAAGAGATATCTTGTTCTTGATTAATCTGAATTATGCATCGTGTAGGAGGATGAGTGTAGTATATATAATGTTTTGGATGGCTAAATGGGTGTCTGTTCCACTGGGTCTGACATAACTTAAGGGAGGGTCGACTTAATCAATTTGGAGCCAAATATTCAAAATCTAAAATTCAAATATTTTTCTTTAAAACCAGCATGAATAACATGTCTTATATTTATTGTTACACATATTTCAAGGGACAAAATATTAATTATGAAGACCAGCCACATCTACAATATTCAAAAATCCCCCCTATTACAATATTTGTAAGCACCAACCTACAAGAGACACCAATCGCATTTACTGCAAGATTTGTATAAACCAACCTATAGGAGACACCAATCCCCTTTGTTGCAAGATTTATAGGCACCAACCTACAAAAGAGACCAATCCCCTTTGCGGCAAGAATTATAGGGAACAAACCTATAGGAGACACGAATACCCTATACTGCAAGATATTCGTATGTATCAACCTAGTTCACTAATTTTCCTTACTACCTTTTCCTTCACCATGTCTATTAGTGAGTTATGCCTTCACCAAGTCTACTTGCTACTTTTTTCTTCAATAGGTCTTATTATTTCTTGTGCCTTCACCAAGTTTCTTTCTCCCGTTTTTTTCTTGTTACAAACAAAAAGTCTGTATAACATGACACATACCTAATTTTTCAAATATAATTCTAAATTTTTTACTTGAGACACTTCTTTATGTATCTTTGGATATTTGAAATTTTCATAGTTTGAAAAATCTGAAAAAATAAGTTATAGTAAATCTGTCATATCAAATCGTTTGAAGCTTATTTCAAGAGCATTCAATAACATTACTTCCATAGGGTATATCTCTAAAATTATAGAAAATAAAAGTCTGAAATGTCCATCAAAGGTACCTAGATGTCTCTACTATGTCTCCTCCAAGTCAAAAAAATCCCAAAAAAGAGTCATAACCAAAATTATAGGATGACTTATTTGAAGCATATTTTAGGAGCATTCAGGAACCTTAACTTCTTTATATTATATATCTGAAATTATAGCAAACTAAGGTATGAAATTTCTACCATAATTACAATGATATGTCTCTTTCCTCTCCTCAAGATTTGACAATTTGAAACATCTAAAAAAGTTATAATAACTTTTCCAAGTTGACCTGTTTGAAGTAGTTTTTAGGAGCATTTAGAACCCTAAATTTCTCATAGCATATCTCTGATACTATAGCAAAACAAGACCTAAATTTTATATAACAATCACATGAATATATCGCCTTTTATTTCCTCCAAATTTCACAATGTGAAACATCCCAAAAGAAATGTTATATCGATACATCCATGTTGACATGTTTGAAGCATATTGTAGCAATATTCATGAAACTTGAATTCCTTATATCATATCTTCAAAATTATAGTGAAACAAAATCTTAAATTTCTATCACGTCTGCACAAAGATCTCCCCTCTATCTCTTCTAGGTTTCATTGCTTGAAATATCACAAAAAAAACTTATAGTGAATATCCCTACTTACTTGTTTGAAACATATTTCAGGAGCCTTCAAGAAACCTAATTTCATCAGGGCATATCTCTAAAATTTTAGTGAACGAGAGTCTAAAATTCCTACCAGAGGTATAATAAGATCTCACCTCAATCTCCTCTAATTGTCATAGTCTAAAAAATCTCAAAAGAAAAGTTATAGTGAAAATGACAAGATAACATGTTTATTCCATAAATCACATTTGTGCTCCATCTATAAGACCCCAAAAGTATTCCTCAATTTCTATTACGCACTTCAGATCTCTCCTTTCTTTGATGGTCTTAAATTCACTCATATACCAATTATTTATAATGTTTATATGTTCATTTATGGGAATGACTTGTAAAATTGCTTGGGATGACCTGACATAATATTTCATATCTCCGCATTCCTATGGATTTAAAGGGAGTGTCATATATCATTGGGAAGGTATTGAAATAATATTTTCAACCATGTTTCCTATGCTTCCATTTGAGCTAGGTATTTAGTAGGGAAAATTTTAGGGGCTAATAATCACAAGTGGGCTAATTTTTCATGTTTTTTCCAAAAACAAAATCGCCAATTTCCATTTTTTCTTCAAATGATTCGCCCAAATTTTATGGTACAATTATTTTACCTTAAAAATCGTCAAAATTTTATATGGTCTAATATAAAATCATTAGAAATCTAAAAAAAAATTAAAAACTTTTCCAAACATTTTACAATTTGCATATCAAGGACTAGTAAGATTCACCAAGGTTTCTAAACTTTAAGATAAACTTTCATCATTAAACTTTTCCTTGGTATTTAGGGTAAAAATGACATCAAAGATAGGGTATCTAAATTGGGCATCATAAAAAAACTAGGTATCCAAACAAATACTTCCAAAAATTTTACTCTTGCAGTGTTTATCTTTTACATCTATAGTCTCCACTTGTCTTTGACATCAATGAAAACAATATTTCTAATAGTAGTGCAATTACCTTTATTAATTCCTCCTCGTAGCCAACATATTCTTGAAATTCTAGATTTTCATTACAACTAACATGTCATGAGAGGGAAGCATTAACTTACACCATCCCCTATCCTATTAATTAAGAGGAAAATCCACCATGAAAAGAGGTAAAATTAAAGGTGTAACTCCTAATAAGTTGAGTAACATATGGTAACAAAATATGGAATGGTTAAATTCCTCCACTTGATCATTTAAAAAACTTGGAATCTTTTTTAAGGGCACTTCAATAGGTTATGAAATGAGTTATGGCCCTTTAATCAAGTGAAGGAAAGCTTTGGTCAATACAAGGGATCCCCTTACCCCATATCCCTTTTCCTTTGGTATTGAAGGAAATAGTAAGAACAAAGCATAGATAGAGATGGTTGCTAAAGACATATTTTTCAAGGGGATCCATTCTCGGTTTTAACTGTTGGATTTTTCTTGTACATTATAGATTTCATCCTTAAGGAATATGATATATTTGATTCATCAAAATTAGATTCCATAGAAAAAGTGATGAAACTTGAGGTTGTGAGACATAAGCTATGAACGAATAACAAAAAACTAGATGGGCTCTATTAACCATATTAACATAACTACACAACATTGATTCTATGATGATAAAATAGAGATGGATACTAAAACAAGGCAAAATGTCTTATATCTTATAGTAAGAATAGGAATGGAAGTTCTAGTAGGAAGGATATATCTAAGGGTTTTGATGGCTTGAATAATGTGCTTTATGTGCAGTATGTGAGCTCAAGATAACTGAGAAGCTATCTAAATTGATGTATGGAACAAAAGAAGGATCACATCTACTCCTAGGTATTAGTACATAGATTGTTCCATGAATCTCTTTGCTAACACAAGTTGGAAAATGGTAAGACAAAAATAAATAGAGTTATGACAACATGGAGGAAAGTTCATAGAGAACCTCAATTCCCCTTCATGTTGTAATAAAATCACTTTCCAACTAATGAAAATAGTAACTTCAATAATTAGAAAAGATAACATAAAAGTAAAAGAGAGACATGAGACAAAGCAATAATTTCATCTTAAATCTACATCTTTAACATCTCTGCCTTCAAGTATTGGCTATTGTTATTAAATCTACATCTTTAGCATCTCTGCCTTCAAGTAGTGGCTATTGTTACTTAGCAATTGTTGTCAAATCTGCTATAAAAAACTCCAAGAAGGCAATGTACACAAAGTAGATAGATAATACGAAAGTCGACTAGTGCCTTTAAAACATTTCTCCATCTATTGTTTTGATATCCATCCACTATTGCAAATGTAAAATTATGTTCTTTCCCTTACTCTATAATCTAAATAATCATAAACTTCTTAACCATAACTTGAAAATAATTATACACAACATAAATATTCCAAACCTTAACAACATTCCACGTGAACATAAATACCTTATTAATATTTTCCACACAATATTGATAAAACAATGATAAATAAATTCATAAATCATATACCAAAGCCACTAATTTTACAGCAACATATTGACTAAACCATGAGTATTGCCCTAAAACAATCTAAAATAGCTATCCTAGTAATCGACGAATTAGCTATCTAAATTCAAGATCGCCACTGTAGAAAGATAACAAAACGACATTTCCATATAAAGAAATCATCATACAATATCATTATGAAAAATATAGAGCAATTGTCTCAATTATCTCGATTGAAAGCCATGGGGATTCCTTCAACATGTACCCTAGCTGATATCGAATTTTGCTTCAATATGTGTTTGGAAAATGGAGGTTCTTCCCTTTAATGTGTTTGTAAAATGGAGGTCCTTCCCTTTAATTCCATCCAATGCCTCTCTCATAAGTCCCATGAACTCACCTAAATGGTCTCTTCTCATGCTCACGCCTATACAACCATGCCCATCACGATTAAAAATCTTCATTAAAAGAAAATAAAAATTAAAATTGCAACTAAACTTTTATCTTTTAAATGAATTAACGGTGATGGTGGCACACAATTGTTGGGGGAGGAAATGATGCAATTATAATTATAATTTATTTGGAAGTCTCTATATGCATGCATATTTAATTTCAAGTAGTCAGAAATATCTACAAGTGTCAACGTCAATGTTGTATATTTTCGAATATATACATGTCTAGATATACACACGTCATGATAGCCATCCGTCTTGAATGGTGCATCTTATGACGTATACAATGGTTGTAGGTGATTATCACCTTCACTTACTCCAATAACTCGCCATGAAATGAATCCGTGTGAGTTGTCTATCCCTCGGTGGCGGGCAAAACGCGGTCCAGCGGTAGAGCATCAGAAAGACGTGACAGGCACGCATAGCTAAGTTATTCTGTGGCCGTGGTACATGGAATTTCTGTGACCGGAAAACTCTAAAAGTATTCCCGGTGCGCCCGCCGAATTATGGGCTCCAAAAATACGTTCGGGCTTTTGTGGGCTTTCTACTTTTATGTGAGGCGCACCCAACTGATTCTGAAACCTTTTGTTGGCAGTTGTAGGTAAAACGAAGTGCCCTACGGTTTCTGATGGCAAGTTTCATGTTTTGCCCGGAACGAATATTCACGGCCATATCCGGTCCAGGGGAAGCTTTAATATAAAATATACTTCATCATGTATCAATTGGTTTCTTAAACTGTAAAATGTTAATTTCCAGGGCAAAGTGGTTTGTGAAATTCAGCGCACCTTAGAAAGTAGGAAACGATAATCGAGAGGCATAATTGCAATCATAATTGTCATTGTTTGTCCAGGAAAATGAATTCGTAATAGGAATCTGGACAAGTGATGTAAATGTTACTTTTATTTTCACCACTTGGAGTTTCTTAATTTGTCTCGGAATAAGTTTTGTGGATTTTTGAAAAAAATCATTGAAGTATTAACGCAAATTTTGCGAAATGGCACCAAGCTAGACGATTCAGACGTTTAAACAATTGTTAATTTTGTAGTGTCACATTCGTGTCAAACGAAATAGCGGTGAAGTGTTTAACCCGCCACGTGGTGTGACGTGGAAATGGTTTAACAGTAGTCTTTATTAATATGATTGATTAAAATATTGACATCCAATCATGTCACAAAGCCTTATCCCGATATTTAAATAGGATAAATGGCAGACAGCAGGAGTCATGCCAACCGGCTCCAATCTTCCCCGCTATTCATTAACTTGCCTTCCCATATGCCAGACTATACCTGCTATATAATTATATAGCTTTCCTGTGAATTGCTATTCATAGCTACAAATAGTCAATCCCCCTATCGGCTCCTGTCGTATTTGTTGTCTTATCCATATCGGCAGTTATAACAGGAAGAGCAATTCTTCTCTGCGGCCGAACTATCATCGCCGTTGTATTTCGTGATCGAATCTCCAGGCGGTGTTTTAATCATGTTTGATATACACAGAAAGCGCGGCAGAGAGTTGGAGGCTCCGCCGAGCCCCACTGAAGTCCGGGAGTCCAAACGCTTCAATGGCGAAGAAACGGACTTGTTTTGTGAGTTCTCGCTATTAGACAGATGTACCCTAGCAGAAGAAGACGCAGCGGCTTCCAGTGAGGATCGTGTAAGTTGGGTCATGAGAAGCCTGGAGGAAGATATCAGCGCGACATGTCCACTCTCTATTCCCCCATCCCGGTGGATAATTCATGGGCCTTCGACATTTCTTGCGACTGTGAAGGCCAAACACTAGTTTCGGACTCAGGTATTGATCTGTCTTACCTCCTAGAGGCTTCAGACGACGATCTTGGTATCCCGTCCGGCCCCGTTCTGGACTTGAAGGACGATCAGGTCTGTCAATTTCTTTGGGAAACCTCGCCCGCTCAGGGTTTGTCCGAGAACCCTGGTCTCAACTACGTAAGTCAAAATTGGAGTTTTGAAGATGAGGTTGAAAACGATCACCGTTGTGTATTGTACGAATATACCTGGGATTACAGCCAAGTGGTGGATTACATGAACAGAGATTCTATCAGCCAAGAAATGTTTTTTGAAGAAGATTTTTCTGCGGCATGGATATTGGAAACTACTGATTGCACGTAATCAACTGGGCGTTCAAATCTTTGGAATCAGGGCCATGCCTACATCACAATTTCCAGAATCGTTACATAATTGTATGACATATTGATTGCAGAATAGATCTTAAGCCACCTTTCATTGATCAAGATGGCCATAAGAAAAAATATGTAGTTATGTAGCCTTGAAACATGGCCACGATAATGGGCAAATGATAACATTGATCTACAATATTACAATTGTATTTTTAACACTTTGATATGAGCCAATGCGAAATTCATTGAATGGTATTGAATGCCCACGGGTTCGTAGAGATAATTTTTCCTCACTATGGTTTTGGGAAATTCCTATGGTTTTGTATGGTAAAACGTTATGGTAGAATTGTACATTGGAAATTTAGGAGATGGGAAAGTATGATATGACTCACCATTTAGTACCAAAATTTTATACGTAATGTCATTGTAATATTTGTTTTTAAGGTATTACAAATAACGAGTTTAAGTAAAATTAACTCAATTTTAAAAATATATTAATTTTCTAAAAATTATTTGTATAAATGCAGTTTTATGATCAATAATTTTGGTAATCGATGTCATTGAAAGTACGATTTAGATTTTAACGACTTACATCAAACGAATGGCAACATGTTCCACATAAATTCTATATGTTTGGAAGGAAATGGAATCCCAAAAATTATAGAAATTATCGATATAGATTGTTTAAAGAGAAGCTATGGATGCAAGAAGAAAATTGAGATTCACTACTATGCACTCCACTCAACATTAGATTAATGATCTCTTAAACTATTTCAACTTGTTTATATTTTTATATTATAAGAAGGTTAAGGGCTTTTCCATATATTATTATATGTACAAAGATATGGTTGTAAATATTAATAGTATATTGGTTTTAAATTATCTTGTATTTTTTTTTATTGTTGTTTAAATCTATCTTACTGTCTAGTCTATTGGAAGGCTAATTTATGGTCAAAGTATCTCACATTTTTATTAGTTTTAACAACATTTTACTCACATTGGTTTAATCTTTTTTATAGGAATTTCAAGGCATAAAGGAGGCAACTTTAAATCCAACAATAGAACTCACACCCAATGGTGAGGAATACCATAGGATACACATAAAACTGGACGAGGATCTAATCTTTACACCCTTTAATCTACAACTCCTTTATGAGCAATAATATCTTAAAATTAAACCCCCATGCCATCCATCTATACCACATGAAAAAACTATGTTTGACATCCTACCTCTCTTAATTGTCCTTGTTTGAAAAATGAAATAGTGAATAAAGAGGGAAGGAGAAGGATGGTTGTTCTTTTATCTTGAATTGCATGATGTGATGTGTGTTAACTTACCTAAATACTTTCTTTTTTAGGGGCTAAGAGTTGAGCAGGAAAAGTGGTCATGTGGAAGTGGTCATGTGGAGGTATAAGTAAGCCCCCTACTTTTTATAAGTCTCCCTTTCACCTGAATGGACCCTTTATATATCTTGATATTTAATTCCTTTAATGGTTTCAATATACATGGACAAATAACATGGATTCAAATTGTTCTCACACCATGAGGACTTATTAATAGAGTCTAGAGATTTGAAGGTTAGGATGAAATTCATGAAGGAATTTCACACTTAAATGATCAAGGAATTTCGAATCACCATGGCACCATGAAATCCTTCATTTTCTGTTGGGCAGTTGGGTTTGTCTGAATGGTTGGTGGCATCCAGTGTATTGGCATTGATGTCAAGCTAGCATTGATGAGCATGATATTTTAAGCTCAAGGGGAGTCCTACAGTTGCTACAGTCCTTGGTAGAGAACCATCATAGTAGCAAGATGAAGTAAGAAGCTAAAATATAGTACCTACGATGGTTAAGGAGTCTCAGGATTTGGAGGAGATTCTACTTCATGATACCATCATAGATGCTCCTTGATGTGGCATAGTTGAATAGTGCTCAGAAAGAGCTTCTCATTGGTAAATTGAAGTCCACAAATGGCCTCCTAGATCGAAAGTTATTGCTAGTAAAAATTAGGACCCTCAAAGTCAAAAGGGTAGAGATAAAAGTGTTTGGACTACCCTTTGGCGCAATTTTAAGGTTGCCAACATTGCCAAACATGGTGGAATAATTGGTGAAGGTGATCATTTAAATAACATGCAAGATTTTGGGTGGATCTAGTGCCACATGTTCCCACCAGGGCATCAATGTAATTGCAACAAGGCCTGACACTCGACAAATAAAGTGTAGATAGGTGGCGCAAAGCTATTTGGCCAAATTTTCCATCACAAGATCGAGAACAAAGATTGGTTCTCACATCCCCTGCCCTAAAACCACAAACCATGTAAAGGGGTGGCGAAATTGGTGCTTTGCTCAGCACAAACCACAAACATTTTTTCTCTAAGAGTTAGGCAGGCGTGAGCATGTTGTCTTCTAAGTGAGATGACCCCAAAGGGTTTTAAAGGATGTAGAGGCAAAGGCCTGGGGTGGAAGCATCATGAACGTGGAAACAACATAGTAGTGGAGATAAGTTTAGAGTAAAAGCTTGAATCCAGGGGGTTTTTCATTTAAATTATAACGAAGGAATTCAATAATAAATGAAGGCTCAGATCCCCTATGTCTCCATACCCAGGATTGCATAGACGAATGAGAATGGGATAGATGGTGTAGTTTTGTTAGATTGTAGTGATGTGTTGGCAGGAACAGTGGTAAGAGATGTTAGCATGACGTGGGTACGAGGGACACATGGCATGCAAATTCAACATTTTTGGGTACCTAAGTGAGCCAAAATTGTGTGACATGTGGACCAATCCTATGGAACCATGTGGCAACAATGATGTAAGCATGACCTCATCCTTAAGGCTACATACCAGCTGGTTATAAAGGCACAAAGGCAAAATTTGTGCGTGGACTAGATGTTGAAAATAACATCAAGAAAAATCCTAATTTAATTTGTCTTTGAATTAAATTAGGAATTAAATTGTAATTCTAATTCCCATAGAAACTTGTAACAGTTAAATAAGTTAAGTTGACTTAGTTGAATTAGTTAATTCGAGTTGGGAGTGTATCTAGAGTCATATAGAGTGGTTCCAAAATTTTAGGGGCCCAGGTTGAGTTCTTTTGAGTTTTAATTATTCAATTCAATTTAATTGAGTTAAATTTAGTTAAACTAGTTCCAACTGATGGAAGAATTAGTGGGAGATCTAGTAGTGGGGTATAACCAGCACTACTCAACCAGTAAACTGAAGATTCACTCATAATTAACTAATGCATGCTAGATCAGAGAAAGACCTAGTTGAGATTGGAGTTCAAAGAAAATGTACTATCAGTTGTGCAATCATATAAATTAAACAAATGGTGCATGCAGTCATAGGAAGGCCTAAAATAAATCATTCCTTAATTAGAAAACTCAATAATTTTAACCATTTGAATTGCCTTTAAAAGGAGGAATGAAGGCACAAGTTTAATCATTATTTTGGTGAGAACGATTTGGTGAGACCAAGCAATAAGAAGCACACGTTTGTGCATTGAAATTGTGAGGGCAAGGAAGTAGGAGCTTGGAAGTCTAGGAATTTAGCTAAGTATTGGCCAAAGGTAGTAAGTAGGGCAGAGGATAAAAAATAATTGTGAAGGTTGAGCTCAAGGTTGAGCAGAGCATATTGTGTTCATCCAAATTCTTTGACTAATGCAATATACAAATAGCAAGGGTTTTTAACTATGACTTTCCTCATAAAATCATTATGTTATGTGTGATTGAATTCTTTCTCTTATACGCTTCATGATTTCATCAATCATTTATTGTTTTCACTAATGAGTAGAGTAGATTCAAAACTTTTTCCTCTAGTAAACTACAATTAGTGGTTTGAATCTACAAGGAATTTCTACATGGAACCAAAGCTAGATTTGTAGAAATTTCTACATGGTATCAAAGCTAGATTTGTAGAAATTTCTACATCATATCAGAGCTAGATTTGTAGAAATTTCTACATTGTATTGGAGTTCAAATCAAAATAAAAGAAAAGAATTTGAAGTTTTCCTTGCAGATTGATGGAGCTCTAGTTCAGGGCAGAGCTAGAAGACCCTATGTGCAGACTTCTTAATGGAGCTAGAAGGTTGCTAGTGGGAAGATAAGCGAGCCAATGTTTAGTGACACAAAAGGGAGTTGTGATCATTGATATTGGCAGAATGAGGAGCAACGAAATTTCCCACAAGGAGATAAAAACTTAGAAGGAGTTTAGTTTCAGAGGGAGCAACCCTATGGAAGTTAGTACTTCAGGATTTGGGTAGATAAGACTCATTATCGCAATAGTTGCAACAACAGTGCAGAAGCAACAACAGTAGCGGTTTGAGTAGATCAAATTTAGCTCATGCATGCAAAGCCTTGAGGAGAAATGCAAATGTTAGAGACTTGGTGGTTGAGAGGGAGCATGAATTACCTCTCAACATGCAGCCTTAGATAAAACCTCATATGCAACCTCAATAAGTTGTCGAGCAGCCACAGTTGAAGCAAAGAGGAGGCTAATTAGAGACATCCACTCAAGCAAAGACCTCTAGTAGGGGGATATTTGGGGCAAGTGGGTAGAGGGAGAACATGCAGCCATACCTCCAGGTGAGAGGTGGGGCAATGTGAACCAATAGTCCCAAGAGTGCAGAAATTTGGTCAGGGTCCAATGAGGTATTTTTTACCTCATGGATCATTACATTTCTACGGAGGGCCATAGTATTCAGTAGCAAGAGGATCAGTGTCAGTTAGATATTGAGGAGTGCAGATCAGTGTTGAAAACAAAGCATGATGTGTAGTAGTAAAGTCAATAGTAGCACAATTTTCTGAGTAGACAGTTGTAGACACAATTGATTCAATTTATTTTATTTAGATGCTTTTTGGTTGCAGATGTTGCAGTAGCAACAAAAACAGTGACAAGTGTTGCATACCGAACATTCCAAAGGTACCAAATCAGGATAGTGTTGAATTCCTTTCTTACTGAGAGGGAGTTTTTAAAATAAAAACAAGAAATATTAAAAATAGCATCAATAAAAATCAGACAAATTAAATTAGGAATTAAATTGTAATTCTAATACTCATAGAAACTTGTAATAGTTAACTAAGTTAAATTGACTTAGTTGACTCAGTTAATTCGAGTTGGGAGTGTATCTAAAGTCATGTAGAGTGGTTCCTAAATTTTTGGGGCTAGGTTGAGTTCTTTTCAGTTGTAATTATTTAATTCAGTTAAAATAGTTCCAACTAATGAAGGAATTAGTCTTAGATCCGATAGTGGGGTGTAACCAACACTTTTCAACCAATAAAACAAAGATTCACTCATAATTAACTCATGCATGTCAGATCATGGAAAGACACAATTGATATTGGAGTTCAAGGACAGTGTACTGTCAGTTGTAAAATCATCTAAATTAAACAGATAGTGCATGCAGTCAGAAGAAGGCCTAAAATAAATCATTCCTTAATTAGAACATTCACTAATTTTAACCATTCGAATTGCCTTTAAAAGGAGTAATTAAGGCATAAGTTTAATCATTGTTTTGGTGAGCACGAGTTGGTGATACCAAGCAATAGGAAGCACAAGTTTGTGCATGGAGATAATGAGGGCAAGGAAGTTGGAACTTGGAAGGCTAGGAATTTGGCTAAGTATTGGTGAAAGGTAGTCAGTCCAACAGAGGATAGAAAATACTTGCAGGTTGAGTTAAAGGTTGAGCAGAGCATATTGTATTCATCCAATTTCTTTGACTAATGAAATATACAAATAGCAGGGTTTTTAGCTGTGGATTTGCCCAGAAAATGATTGTGTTATGTGTGATTGAATTCTTTCTCTTATACGCTTCGTGATTTCATCGATAGTTTATTGTCTCCGCTGATGTGTAGAGTAGATTCAAGTATTTTATTTTAGTAAATTATAATTAGCAGTTTGAATTTATAAGGAATTTCTACACTATGAATTAGGCTCATGTGGGATACAACTCAACCTGACTTGCAGTTTATTGGTGCATGAGTGCAACATTGATCCCACTGGGAGACGCCATCCTTGAGGCTTCATCCCTGAGGTTTAAAATGGAACGCATGCAAAAGTAGCAGGATGATTTGGCACCATGTTGTGGGGGAAAGTATCCAACTCGGAATGACCCTAACCCACTCTAAGGGTGACAGTTCCTTAGCAACAACAGAAAGCAAAGCTATCTAAAGTTTCTTCTTTATGACATGCAAGAGATAAAAGGGAGAGATCCACTTACCGATGTCTTGCGCAAATGGTCGATCCAATCTCCTTTGTTTGCTGCTTGCTCCCGGCTCCAAGTCTTTTCACGGGCCCAACTACATGAGATCCTGCAAATAAGACAAGGAAAGGAAACTACAAGAAGCATGCATTCATAATCGATTCAAGGATTAGCATAAATCAAAGACGCAAGTAAGACAACACACCATTGAAACACATGCGAATAGAAGAACCTCAAATGCTTTATTAATATATGGAAGTAAGGTTCAGGCGGTGATACAACCATGAGAGGTCCAATCCAGCATCACCTTCTGGACGCAGAGAAATCTCTTCTTCACCTCCCTCAAGCAATCACCCAATACTTCACAACTGTAAACCAACAGCGATTCTTTGCACTGAATTCCGCCCTCCAGATCCCATGGGATGAGATCCTTATATAGAGTTTTGGAGTGAAGATAAGTCAGCTTGATGTGTGACTTGTCCTCTTCAACCCCAGTTGTTCTTCAGTTCTTCACTTGGAGTTTCTGTCTTCCACTTGGAGTTTTAGAAGCTCTTAACTCATCATTAGGCGAATCTTATGATCAAGTGTCTTTTTGGAAGCTTCCTGGGCACTGGCACATTGAGAAAAAGATTCCTCCACATGTCCAAGTACGCCCAGCACAGGTAGCCTTTGTTGCACTTGCTATGCAGCACAGGTAGCCTTTGTTGCACTTGCTATGCAGCACAGGTAGCCTTTGTTGCACTTGCTATGCAGCGCAGGTAGCCTTTGAAGCAACTGCTTTGATCCAAAATTGACCTGTTTTTGAGTGTTTTTCAGTGGAGAACTGATTTGCAGTGCTGTGGTTTGCTGACCTTGTTCCTCTAAGGGTAAGAACAACTTGTTTAGGGACTTTGGATCCCTTAGATAATTGACATTTCATGCTCTATGCTGTAAGGCACAAAAATGTCTATAACAGTTGCCCCCTAAAGTATGAGGTCGTTTATCGGGTGAAATGCTTTATTAGGAGGATCCGAAGTTCATTCAATCATCGGGAGGTGACCTGTAACAAAATACAATACAATACAATACATTATCTTTTCATACTTTCTTTTCATGATCTAATTGATGCGGGCATTTCCCATGCTCAGCTTTATAAATACATTTGTTGTACATAAACAGACGGCCGTCTGATAATAGACTGATAATTCTCTGCTTTTAATTATCATCCTTTTAGTAGGATGATCATCTGCTGCACATGTCTATGTTTTTATCTCCTGAATATATATCGCAGCCCGGATAGATGAAACTAGATCCGGGGTCTTCAAACTTGTCCAATCTTCACTTTAGTACAAGTCGATCCATGTGAGAATTTCTTGAAGTCGAACATGGAAAGACATCGCTTGATTACCAGTCAATAATGTAAACTGTTAACAAGCGCGAGAGGAATCACCGATAATGATGATGACCCTCAAGGTACTGCAGCACAATTCACGTGGTGTGAATATAGGATCTGACGTCGAACACCACGCAAAGTCTCCTGGTCGAAGGTCGTTAATGTATACCTATCGCCGGAGTGAGAAACTTGCCATTGAGGCATGCAAGCTTCAAAGTACTGAGGGGGTGTTCCTAGATCAACTTCTTGGATAATGAGCTGATGTCGACAAGAAGTGATCCGTCAAAGGAGGGCCTTAATGAATCCCACATTAGTGACACGGAACGGAGCTAGTGATGATGGTGAAAACGATATGTGAAATATGATTCAGGGTGGCGGTCATGGAAGGATGAAAGATGATGTACGGTAGTGGATGGGACCCGGTTGACACTTTCTGAATGACATCTCTTGAACATATAACGACACTGATGTGATGGATCGGTAGCATTACCCCATGTATGGATGGTATGGCGAGACCATGGTGAAGGGACCGGTGAATGATAATAACCCAACCCGATATTTACGGAGGCAAAAGTGTCATGTTCAAGAGCGACTTGCTACCATTAAGCTTTGAGGTTCTTCCCAATTTTTCCCCAGTCATTTCTGACCAGTACCTCTTTATTTTTGTCAAGCTTGAGGAGGATAACATATGCTTGATCTATAAGCTGCCCTTCAGGCAAGCCCATCGCTATGTTTTAACGAGCCTAGCGATAGGGAAACTCGTTCTTGTCTAAAGACAAGTTTGTCGCTATCTAATATTTTTAACGAGCCCAGCGACAAAGACAACTCGGTCCTTTTCATTTTTAGAGAGTCTGAAAAGTGTACATAAAGTAGACTCCAAGGGTCCTTTTTCGTCATCTAATCCCTTAAGTCCGAAAAAGTATAAAACAATACAGAAGGGATGAATGTTCGATATCTTTATCGAGCCGAACTAGACAAGCGCTCGATCTTTTTGTGCAATAATCCCTCGGGTCCAAAAAGATTAAAATCTAGAGGAGGGATAGCTCTTCCAGTCCTTTTAACGAGCTGGAAGGCCAAAACTCAACAAAATTTTCATTTTTTACGAGTCAGTGAAAAGAGCTTAAAGAAGACTCGTATTTTGAGGAACGAGTGATAAACAGGGGTAGCAGCAGATTCCAGGTACAGGTTGGAATTTTCCAATCATGGCAGTATTACAAGGATGGCTAGGTGGGATCACTCTTCGCAGCTGTTCCTCAAAATAGGTAAACAATCAAGTGGATGTGAATGATCGGCCAAATGAAAAGTGGAGGTGACGGTGCACAAACACGACCAAGGCTTTTATGGCTGATGAATTTACGGTCTCAAATGGTTATTTATCGGTTCATTTTTTCTGGATGAGCTTGAACTCTGGGGGAAGCCTGCTCACTAGCTTATGTTTATTTTTTAACGAGCATGAATTTCTGCGTTAAAACTGCTCAGATCTTGCGTTTATTTTTTAACGAGCATGAACTTTGCCAAAACTGCTCGTTTTTACCAGTCATAAAGTAGTAAGGTCTCATGGAAGATCGCTATTTTTTAAAGAGCTTAATCTCCCTACGTATTGCTCCAAATCCTCTCTTTATGCAAGCTGGGTATCAGCCCATCCTACGGGTTAGCGGGGTTAGTCCTACCTAAAACTAAAAAGCCGCCCGAGCTTGCATTCCAAGAGGTTTGCATGCCCCCAGGTGTAAGTCTAACTTCAAGGCTGCCCCTACTTTTCCGTTAAAAACCTTTGTTTTCAACAGGTGAGGCTTACCTCTTTCAGGTTACCCAAAGATTTTCCTGCTAATTCTTTCAAACAGAAACTTTTTTCGGCGACGGTGAATGACGTTTCTCCGCCACACACTTAACTTTGAAAAAAGAATCCTTTTCCAGAACAACCCCATTCCTAACAGCCCCTTCTTCCGCATGAGAGCTCTTGCCGGCTCTTCTGTTTTACGAAGAAGGAGGGGACGGAGTACGGACTAGTCATATTCTCCCGCGGAAATTCTACTTTACACCCAAGGTTTTTTCTGCCTCCAGAGCAGACCAGGATGCATGCGCCCTGGGTTCCGGCCTTCCTTTCCCGAATTACTCGCATTCATCGGGAAGAAGAAGCGGAGGTAGAGACCTTTCTTGATCAAATAGACCATTGAGGATAGGTATGTGACTACTTGCGATGCGTGATCTCGGAAGTGAAAGTTGGTCTTCGAGCTTGACCATCCTTCCTTCGTATGGAAAACACATTATTCGAAAGAGTGAGGAGACTATTGCTTCCATGCAATATATGTAGTCTCGTCCAAGGAGTAGGTTATAATCCAAGGGTCCTTGGACGACCATCAAATTCATCTTGACAGCCTTCCCTTTCAATGTAATAGGCACATTACGTAGAATCCCTAATGGTCGACTGGTTCCTTTGTCAAAACCCGAGAGACGCCTTGTCTCGGGCAAAAGCGCCGGGCAACCGAGTGCTTTCCAAGCAATAGAGGACAGGATACTCACAGATGCCCCTTCATCAATGATAGTTCCAGCCATCACCATTTTGTATATTTGGACTATAATTCTAAATGGTATACTGGCTGGTAACCGGGGTCTGCCTAGTTGGTTCCAATCAAAGGACACAACCAGGTTGCTTGGTGGTGGGACCGAATATACGGCCGGATATGATCCTGACGATGCTCCTTCCTACGACAAAGGAGTGGGCACATTGCCCTGACGTTCATCAGAATCGGTGTTGATGAAAAGAATCTGGACGGTGTCATCCTTACTCTCTTCGGTAGGGGTGTCAACTGAAGATGAATCCTCAGTGACTGTGGTATTTGAAGATGAAACTTCTAAAGGGAGAACCGGGTCAACTACCGTTTCGACCTTTGGACTTTCGTCCGGTCCGGATTTAGTAGGTTCACTTTCAGTGACTGACACTTCAGCTGGCCCTATGCGCGGGGCAGCTGTATTTTCAACCAACGAAGGACTTGGCGTGAGTTTTTGATATCCAGGAGGAAGTAGCAACGGTGCAACCGGTTGATCTTCCAAAACTCTCTTTGCTTCGTCTAAAAAGGGACAACGGCGAAGGGTGTGATTGCCTTCACACAGTTCGGAGGGGAATCTCATTCCCCTTCGTCGTCTGGGACCTTCACTTTCGCTGGTCGACGGTAAGCATTCAACCTGGTTGTCAGAGGTTGACGCTTCCGAACTGTGCAAACGAGGGGACCAGTCCCTTAGTATCCGGGGAATACTGGGACAATCACGGTGGAGGTGGTCTCCTCTACATATGACACATGGCAATTTGGGCCCGGTCCGTGCTGTGTGTGGGTTTTCGTTAGATACCTTTTGCTTGCCCCCAGGCGCCTTTGGCTCTTTCTGCTTCTTTTCCTTCTTCTTTTCTATGGGAGCCGCGCTTTTGGCGGCTTGACCTTTCGAAGAAGAAGGATCGAAGGAAGGCGTATAAGAAGTGGAAGGCTGGAGGGTAGCTCTAGACTGGTCTAACTGTTGACTCGACTGTTCAGGAACCGTGGTGGTCTGAACTACAGCGATTGAGAATAGCCAAATTGGCAGGCCAATTGTCAGCCCTGGAAGCGACAATGTGGCCATGTGGGGCGCACCAACTTCTCCCCAAGAGGAGAAAGGGCTAGGGGTCCCATCATGTGGAATCCCTTTGTTGGTGTGTTCCATGTTCTCAACCTAAAGATCAACGTAGGAATAAGGGGTGATTATGTTCCGTTTAAGATGAATTTTATTTGACGACGCTTTAGACACAACTTGCTTTTTCACTTTTTAAGAGTCGAGAAAAAGCTAAAGATGACTCTAGTCTCCTTCAATGTATTAACGAGCCCGAAGTGACAAATGCTCGGATGGACTTTTTCAGTTATAGAGTTTGAAAAAGGCCAAAAGAAACTACTCTGGAGTTCTAGGCAAGGGTGTGCCAAACCTTTCACGAAACCACAGAATACGTTTTACGGTACGAGTGGTCGATCTTCGTGAATGCTGTGTTCACTGCATCGCGATCAGTAGGGCGGCCGACACGGCTTCCTATGGATAAAGGCTTTGTTCCTATAGGGGTCCCCCAATATACCCGACGGTACGCGGGGGCACAAGTCCGTATTAGTGCTATCGTCCCTCAGGAGGAATCACCCACCTTTATAGAGATCAACAGTCACTATGTTTAACGACGCCAGTTCACGTCTCTACCTAGACCTCTACTGTGTTTCGTTATGTTTCAAAGCGTTGTTAGATAAATTCAGTTCTTTTTAGGTTAATCTTGCTTAGCAGTTTTCCTTTATGGATCACCACGTGATGTATGTTACAACTCCTAAATGCAGTCTAAGAATGATAAGCAAGCTTTTTCAATTCTTTCAACTTATGAAAACCTTAACTACTGAAGGAAAAGAAAGACATCATCTTTTCAACAGATCATAGAGCACACACTGATGCAATTTTTCCTAAATCAACATGCAAACTGTCAAAATGCACATGCACAATGCAAGTATTTCTTTTCTCCTTCCTTAATGTTGGTGTATTACAAAAATAAAGCTGTTGTATAATTTCGAATTCAATTTCAAGCGTAAGCAAACAAGTTTTTGTCCAACAATCAAAAGAACACCTTAAGATTCACTCGTTTCAACACAAGAAATACTGAAATTCGAACCATATAACGAAAGCAAATGCTCAAGCAGCTATGAACAGCAATAAACTAGCTCTTAGAATCACAACAACACTTTCTCATAGGTCTAGATCCAAGAGGTCATAGCAAGACTAGTTCACTTTCGCTATGCGAAACTGTGAATGACAGCAAGAAATACAATAAGAACAATCACGGTTTCTTCATACAACTGAGGCGGAATGAAGGCAAAGAGAAGTGGTTTCAGCTGGGTATACAGGTTGACAACAGGCTGCAAAAACAATACTGAAAACTGGGAAACAGACAGTGGGGAATCCCAGCTGCACAAGGCAAAACTGGATCAGCGCAGGTGTTGCACTGTCAAACTGAGATGCAGCGCAGGTAGCCCCTTTGGGACCTGCGTTGCAGTGCAGGTAGCCTTTGTTGCAGCTGCACTGATGAGACAACTCTCGTCTCTCTCAGATTCCGGGTCACAGTTTGCTCAAAAATCAATGGTTTTTGGCCAAATCAGAGGCTATCAGTCAAGTATACACTAGAGGATGATTAAAGGAAGATGAACACTATCACAAAGAGCTAAAAAGAGTCCTTGTGGATCAGCTCTTCAAATCATAAACATGCCCAGCACTGGGCTAGAGTAGCTGCCCTCTACTTTTCATTCGAAAGACTCGAATGCAGTTCGATTCGGTACTCCTTTGTTTAAGAAATGAATAGCAAGAAACACAAGCTACCAACAAGACACGATCCCCAGCGGAGTCGCCAGTCTGTTGTGGGGGAAATTATCCAACTCAGAATGACCCTAACCCACTCTAAGGGTGACAGTTCCTTAGCAACAGCAGAAAGCAAAGCTATCTAAAGTTTCTTCTTTATGACATGCAAGAGATAAAAGGGAGAGATCCACTTACCGATGTCTTGCGCAAATGGTCGATCCAATCTCCTTTGTTTGCTGCTTGCTCCCGGCTCCAAGTCTTTTCACGGGCCCAGCTACACGAGATCCTGCAAATAAGACAAGGAAAGGAAACTACAAGAAGCATGCATTCATAATCGATTCAAGGATTAGCATAAAACAAAGACGCAAGTAAGACAACACACCATTGAAACACATGCGAATAGAAGAACCTCAAATGCTTTATTAATATATGGAAGTAAGGTTCAGGCGGTGATACAACCATGAGAGGTCCAATCCAGCATCACCTTCCCGACGGAGAGAAATCTCTTCTTCACCTCCCTCAAGCAATCACCCAATACTTCACAACTGTAAACCAACAGTGATTCTTTGCACTGAATTCCGCCCTCCAGATCCCATGGGATGAGATCCTTATATAGAGTTTTGGAGTGAAGATAAGTCAGCTTGATGTGTGACTTGTTGTCCTCTTCAACCCCAGTTGTTCTTCAGTTCTTCACTTGGAGTTTCTGTCTTCCACTTGGAGTTTTAGAAGCTCTTAACTCATCATTAGGCGAATCTTATGATCAAGTGTCTTTTTGGAAGCTTCCTGGGCACTGGCACATTGAGAAAAAGATTCCTCCACATGTCCAAGTACGCCCAGCGCAGGTAGCCTTTGTTGCACTTGCTATGCAGCGCAGGTAGCCTTTGTTGCACTTGCTATGCAGCGCAGGTAGCCTTTGGAGCAGCTGCTTTGATCCAAAATTGACCTGTTTTTGAGTGTTTTTCAGTGGAGAACTGATTTGCAGTGCTGTGGTTTGCTGACCTTGTTCCTCTAAGGGTAAGAACAACTTGTTTAGGGACTTTGGATCCCTTAGATTATTGACATTTCATGCTCTATGCTGTAAGGCACAAAAATGTCTATAACACACCAAGCAAGCATGACATAGCACAGGACAATGAGAAAGGCTCCAGGCAGACCCACAGGACACGACATTCCTAAGGCTTCACCCTGGGGAAAATAAAAGTGGGAAAGGGAGAAAGCGACAAGATGACAACGTTGGGAATGACGGCCCCAAAGGACATGTAAAACTGCAAGGAAAACCCTGGTAGTTTTTAAATGTGCAATAAAAATAACGTTGGGATAGAGGCACTCGGGGCCAATAATGTGAGAACTTTGTTCTACAAGTGCCATGTGACCAAGGGTGTAGAGGAAGATAAGCCCTCGGAGATTAAATGTAAAATGATGCACATAGAAGTTAAAGGTTGTGGTTATGGCACTTGGTCTTATGGGCCAAAAGGACCACAAATTGTAGAGTTAAATTAAAAGGCTTGGTTCAAGCAAATTTCACCATCCCTAGTCTTCCTTACATGACATGAAGAATTAAATGAAAGGAATGCTTAGGTTCCCATTACTTGAATTAATAGAGTTTCAGTGGTGGAGAATTTGTACAAAGCAGAGTGATAATGTTTCCCATACACATTTCGACTAACAATTAATTCTCGATATGGAAGTGCACTCTGAATGTCAATCACTTAATTAATTTAGCTATAGAGGCTAAGTATTTAGATGTGTCAGCAAAATGGAGATCATACAAGTGCCAAAGGTTGAGTGAACCATTCCATATGCAGGATTTTAATTGAAGACTAGTGTGCCACAATATGCACTAAGTGTGGTGGTTGATGAGCTGATAGGGAGTGTTGTGCATTATATCTGCGGTGAACAAAAAGGCTCAGAAAACATTGAGTCTAGTGTCAAGCAGTATTGTGTGCAAAGTGAAGAGTGTGAGGGGTTGTAAGTAACCAAGTGTGAGCATAAGGGTGAGTGTGGCTGAGAAATGATAGTTATATAGACCAATTCAGAGCTAAGACCACAGCTAGTTGAGCAGTGAAGTGTGTAGTGCAAAGAAGGACTGCAAAGCAGAGAGGAAGTTGTTTTTCACAATAATTAACCATGTTTTATATTTATGTTCATTTGTATAAGCCTCTCTTTTCACATTCTAAAAATTGTATGAAAAGTAGAGAAGTTGGCTAGAGCAAGTGGTGGCATGGATTCATAAGAGGTTGGTGCCTCTTGGCAAGTAGTGGCTTGCTAGCTTAAAGGGGATTGGGACCTCTTATGAGTCGGTGCTCACAAATAATTTGATGTAATTAAGTAGGAGATTAAAATACATCATAAAAACAAATAGATTAGTGGGTTTCTCCCTTTGGTTTTACAAGTAAAAATACATGTGTCAATATGTGAATGCTACTCAATTGATGGATTGCTTGTTCATGTGAATGGTTTACATTCCTACCTATGTTTTGCATTGAGAATATTCACATAATTAACCACCAAGAGTGAAAGGAAATTAAGAATTTAGCTTAACAATTAAAAAAACCTCACTAATTATTGATTCATCCCCCCTCTCAGTAATTCCTTTTTCCAACAATTGATATCAGAGCCAAGTTCCTTCAAGAATAATTTAACCACTATAAGGTAAATCTTTAAGGAATCATGTCTAGACAGAGAGAGTCAAGATGCTTACTCAAGTAAGATACGAGTCTTTGATGGGAAAACTATCCTTTTTTGAAATTCGGGATGGAAGCCTATATCATGTCCATAGGGGTATATGTTTGTAGCTTTATGTTGGTAGATTATGATATCCCTGTAGTCCCTCATACACATGCATTTGGTAAAAAGGTGTATGGAAATAATGCAAAGGCCAAGAATGCCATTATATTTGGTCTTAGTCAATCTAAAATTGTAAAGGTTATGCACTATAAGTTTGCTAAGGAAGTATGGGACAAACTCAATTAGAGTCATGAAGGAGATGAGAAAGTTAAGCAGGCCAAACTTCAAACTTTCAAAATGAGTTTTGAGAGCTTAAGAATGAGTGAAGACGAAATTATAGTGGAGTATTTCCTCAAAGTTGATGAAGTAACCAATATGATCAAAAGACATGGTGAAGCTATCAAAGAAGTTGTAATTGTACAAAAGGTCTTGAGATCTTTGCATATGAGATTTAATGCCAAAACCTTAGCCATTGAAGAGATGACTACTCTAAAAAGTCTCACAATAGATCTGCTACTTAGTACTCTCACAACCTATGATATTAAAATAGGTAAAGAGAAGACCAAACCAAAGGAAGAAAATTTCAAGGTGTTTAAGAAGGCTAAGGAGCACAAGGATTACAAAGAATGTTCCAGATGTGGGTCTGATTAGGAGCTAGCTCATTTTTCCAGTAAACTAAAGCGTGTATTAGGGAAGTACAAAGGTAAGATGTCATTCAAATGCTTTGATTGTGGAAGAGTTGGACATTTTGCATCCAAGTTCCCTTACAAACAAAATTAAGAAAATGACAAAGATCAAAAGCCCAAAGACAAAATTTGGAATTATCAAAAGAATAAATTCTTCAAGAAGAAGAGGCTCTACTCCAGAGAGGATATCTCTATACTAGAATAAAATAGTGGGGATTCTTCAGAGGGTGTGTCAAATGAATATCTACTTATGGCACTTGAAGCTAAATCCAAGAGACAAAATATCACATAATCTGAAGAAGAAGACGAAGAAGGAGTAGTAGACCTTGAAGGGAAGCTCATTAGTTGCCTTAATGAGTTAAAGAAGGCCAGAAAAAGGAACAAGCAACTAAAAGAGTAGTTATTGTGAGTTGAATAAGGTTTGTATAACTTAGACAATTAGGAATTTTTCTATCAAGGAGAAAAACTTGAAGAAGCCATTAAAGTAAAGACAGGCTGGCTTTCCAATTAGAAGAAAAACAAAAAAAATGTGAGAAGCTAGAGGAGCATAATGGTCTCTTAAAGCAAGAGTTGATCAACAAATAGGTTAATGATAGATTTTGTCCCTTAAAGCCAAGTTAGAGGAAGCAAAACAGAAGGAAGAAGTTCTTAATGATTTGATTCTTGAATGGGAAGAGAATTGTCAGAGTCTAGAGGCAGAAATTGTCTCCTTGAGAGCAAATCTTAAGAGATTAGAGACCAAGAAGGATTTGGATAAAAGGTTTATTGAAGGGTCAAGAAAGTTAAACCATATTCTGAGTAGTCAAAGGTCTCCAGAAAACAAGGCAGATCTGGGATATTTTGGATCATAGGAGTCTTCTATGAGAAATATGAACACCATGTCTATAGGATTTGAAGAACCAAATAGCTATGTGAGGGTGCTTCAAGGAAGAATCAATGAAGATAAACAAAAATCAAGCTAGAGAGGTACCAAACATTAGAACAAGAAATCTAAATACTCAAAGGACTCACACTAGAGAAAAATGAACCAATCAACAAGACAAAAGAGGTACCTACAACTAGACCAAACTCCTAAAATCTCCAATTTTAGGCACTCAAATTAATTTTATGGTCATTTCTACAAATGTCATATCTTTGGACTTAAATTTATTAATTGCAAAAGAATCAAAGAAGAAAGAGTTGAAAATTTAACACACAAAAATTATCAGAATGTTAGTTCTTAGAACCCACTTCCCAAGAATAGGAACCCTTTTTCCCCTTTGATGGATGAAATTGAATGCTTCAAATGTAATAATTTTGAGAACAAGGCTAGAGAGTGTAGAAGTAGGTCTGAGTTTACTTCTGAATATTAGATTCTTTGGAATTCAACCTTTCCAAAAGACAAGAAGTTTTGGAAATGTAAGATTGAGAAAACAATGGAGTGTGGACTTGCTTTGTCTGCACATGATCAAGAAAATAGATGGCATGTGGATATTGGTTGTTCCAAGCACATGACTGGGGATAAGAGTAAATTCTTGTATAGGGATTAATGTCACTTTTGGAAACAAATGCTCCTGCTAGGATTAAGGGAAAGGGCATAGTGAGTCTTGATGAAAAGACCAAGGCTCAGAATGTGATGTATGTGGAAGGACTCAAGAAGAAGTTTCTTAGTGTGATCCAAATGTGTGATAATGGCTACAATGTGACCTTTAGATCTAAATAATGTGAGATCCGAAAAGAAGAAAATAGTAAGCTGGTGGGAAATGCAATAAGACCCCACAATAATGTATATGTGTTTGATGACTCGAGAATGAGATGCTACCTGAGTAAAAGAAGCTAAAATTGGTTTACATAACTATATTCCATGGTTTGCCAAGGTTACAGGTTTTTTCTAAAGAAATTCTTTGAAATCTACAGAGGATTTCGTGTCGTTGGTTTAATAGGTCATATGTTCCTCACCCTCTTTCCCGAACATACCACAAGACATATGAAGGAAACCATGCTCTTCCAGGGTTTGTTCTCGTTCCTTTTTGTGGTATTCATCTAAGTTGTAAACAACATTGTTGTTTCTTCTTCCAGTTCATGCAAGACTATCTTCCTTGGTTTGCCAAGGTTATAGGTAATTTTTTTTCCTAAAAACTTTCCTTGAAATCTAGAGAGGATTTCTTTCTCTTCTTTGCTAGAAATTTTGCAACTAGTGTTTTTTTCTTTAACATTTGATAACCCTATCCTTCTATGTTATCTATGCAGGTATTGTGGTTTGATTCCTATGGGATTTTATAGTTATTTACATTAAATCTCTTACCATTATCCATTACATTTGGTTCTTAAACGAGGGTTTTGTTTTTTAGAGTCTAACTTTTACCTTCCATTTTTTTGTACACTGGTTCGTGATAACTCTAGTTCTTACGGGATGATGCCAAAATTAAAGTTTAAAGTTCAAGTTCCTGGGAGTTCGAATGCTAACATTAACATGTTCCCAGTGCTATTCAAAAAAAAGTTTTGTCTTCATCCCTTCCTCCGAGTATCCAGCCTTCTGCCTCTCTGAAATGGATGCTTTTTCACTACCATACATAACTCTCACACAAACAAGCACGAGTGTAAAGATGTAACCCCACGTCTGGAAACAAGGGGAGTTTCTTCGATAGAATGTTGTAGTGTCTTAAATCAAGCATCCACACATTGTACATAATGGTGTGGAATGTTGCGTTTTTTATTACAAGGAATTGAGTGAGTGCATACACTAGATCACTTTCACACACAAACAATGCAACATCTTACTTTCTTATAGGGATTCAAGGTGTAGGAAACATCCTACAAAATACATTGCTCACCATTATCATTATTAAAAGGGCTTCAAATCCAAAGATTGGTATACCTTTTGTAAACATCACCATGGTGCCACGATGGTTCAATGTGAGATAAAATGAATTCTCTTGAGAATGGTTATCTTTATATTGATTGCAGATACTGGAAATATTTTGAAATTTGATATGGTCAACTATTTGACTTCAGTTTATAGGATTTTAAAATACTTCTTGAAATCTACAATCCAATTAAGTTTAGGGTTTGAGAAATAAAAAAAAAAAATAGGTCATAATATAAATAACGTTCTCTCACATCATCAGCCACATCGTTAGCAGTGGCCACTCCTTGCATGACAATCTGCTTAGCCGAGAAAGCACTTCTCTGAATTCCCTATAGTGAAGCTCCTTCTCTGGGAGAAGATGTCATGATGGTAGCATTTCCATTTTGTTTTTCTTGCAGTATTAATTTTTCTTTATCCAAGTGTGATTTCTCTTTGTTTTCAATATTATTGTTTAAGGTCTCCATAAGAAATTCTTTTCAACACTATCTTGCTTCCCCATTTGGCATAATATTGTAGAGATTTGGCACTTGTTCTTCCCAGGAAGAATCCAAACGGTATGGCAGCTATAAAATTGAGTCACAAATCAGATCTGCAAAAGTTTTTGGGCTTAGAAAAATAAATATCCTAATAATCGATTCATTAATTTAAATTTAAATTAAGGCCATAATAACAAAATGGCATTTCCATATTAAAAAAAAATAACACAACATTATTATCAAACCTATAAAGCAATTGTCCCAATTTGTCTCAGTTGAAAGCCATGAAAGTTCCTTAAACATACACTTGCTTAGCTGAGTTGATTTCAAATTTTACTTCGATATGTGTTTGGAAAATGGAGATCCTTCCTTTTAATTGCATCCCTCATAAGCCCCGTGAAGTCACCTAAATATCTTGACGCATTAAAAATGCAAATCACTTCAATCTCTTCTCACGCCCATGCCTATACGACCATGTCCATCACGATCCAAAACCTTCACTAAAAATTTAAAAATTGATTACAACTAAACTTTCGTCTTTTTATCTTTTAAAAATTGATTACAACTAAACTTTCGTCTTTTTATCTTTTAAATGAATGAGGGGGATGGTGGTACACATTTGTCTGAGAGGAAATGATGCAATTATAACTAATTTATTTGGAAGTCTCTATATTTATGAACGCATATTTAAGTTCAAGCAGCAAGAAGTACTCACTATTGTCAAAGTCAATGGTGTATAATTTTGAATATATAAATGTTTAGATGTGAGTTGTTTTTAGTGAGATTTTTGGAAGTTTTTGGTGGGTTTTTTTAATTTAATTTTTTTAAAATCCAGCGAAAATTTATTGAAATCACAATGAAAATGTTCTAAATTTTTTTAAAGTGTTAAATCCATATATAATGAAAAAACCAATTTAAATAACATAAATCAAAATTTTACCTTAAAATTTTCCACTAAATTTACCAAAAAAACACTAAAAACAACTCCCCTGGATGTAAACACGTCATGACAGGCATCCGTTTTGAATGGTGTATCTTATGACGTATACAGTAGTTGTAGCTTATTCATCACCTTCATTTACTCCAATAACACGCCATGAAATGAATACGTGTGAGTTGTCCAGCGGTAGATTAACACAAAGACGTGACAGGCACGCGGATGTATTTTTCTGTGGCCGTGGGACATGGGATTTGTGTGACCGATACACTCCAAATATAATTCCAATCGCTACCGCGGAAATCGGCCAACTGTGTCGGGAGAATATTATAAACGAACAACTTGCAAGTTGCACAATGCAAGTTGCACAATTCTAGTGAAGACACAATAAGTCATATATATAATTCAATTAGATTTGAACTTTCATCTACTGAATTTTATTCAGCGAAACTCACTATTAACTCATATCATTAACCCCATATCACTGTATAGTTCCAATAATTCATTTCGAAAAAAAACACAACAAAGTGTGCATAGAATCTCTCAGACGTAAGATACCGAAGGATTCAAGCCACATTTGCCTTAAAAGAAGCATTGAGTAAAAATAAAACCTACATAGCAGCGCTGACTACTGTCACCTAGCAGTTCCATCGATGTTATCAGGTTAGTCGGCGTTACTGTTCAAACTTTTAAGAGCTTTCTACTTTTATGTGAGGCACGCCCAACTGATTCGGAAACCTGTTGTTGGCCGTTGTAGGTAGAAAGAAGTACCCTATGGTTTCTGATGACAACCTTTGCCCGGAACGAATATCCATAACCATATCCGGTCCAGGGATGCTTTAAGATAAAATATACTCCCCATCATGTACGAGTTAGTTTTTTAAACTGTAAATAATTTATTTTTAATGCATAGTAGTTTATGAAATTCAGCGCACCTTAAAAGGAAAGTATAATCGAGAGACATAATTGTAATCACAATTATCATTGTCTTTTCCGGAAAATCAACTTGCATTGGGAATCGGGACAAATGATGTGTATCTTACTCCATTTTCACCACACCACTTGAGTTTCTTAATTTCCTTTCTGATAATTTTTGTGGATTTTTAAAAGAAATTGATGAAGTATTAACGTAAATTTTGCGAAAGAGACCAAGCCAGACAATTTAGCGTATAAACTACTGTTTTTCTTTTGACTGCTTAAAGAAAAATGATATTGGAGTGTGGTGTGACGCGGAAATGGTTAAGTAGTAGTCCTTATTGATATGATTGATTAAAAAATTGACATCCGCTAATGAAACAAAGCGTTATCCCAATATTTAAATAGGATAATTGGCAGAGAGGATGAGCCATGCCGACCGGCTCCAATCTTCCCCGCCATTCATTAATTTGCTTTCCATATGCCAGGCTATACCGGCTCAACCCAAGTCACACAGGTGCTATATAGGTATATAGGTTGCCTGTGAATTGCTATGCATAGCTACATAAGGCCAATCCCCTTATCGGTTCTTATCGATATTTGCTGTGTTATTCATATCGGCAGTTATAGCAGGAAGAGCAATTCTTCTCTGCAGCCGAACTACCATCACCGTTGTATTACGTGATCGAATCTCCAGGCAGTGTTTCATCATGTTTGATAAGCACAGAAAGCCCGGCCGAGAGCTCAAGGCTCCGCCAAATTCCACTGAGGTACGTGAATCCAAACGCTCCAATGGCGAAGAAACGGACTTGTTTTGTGATTTCTCGCTATTAGACAAATTTACCTTAGCAGAAGAAGAAGAAGCAGCTTTCAGTAAGGATCGTGTAACTGGTGTCATGAGAAGCTTGGAGGTCCCCATCTCGCTTGATTATTCGTGGGCCTTCGATATTTCTCGTGGCTGTGAAGGCCAAACTTCAGTTTCAGACTCGAGTATTGATCTGTGTTACCTCCCAGAGGCTTCAGACGACGATCTTGGTATCCCCTCGGGCCCCATTCTGGAAGTTAGGGATGAGGTTTGTCAATTTCCTTGGGAATCCTCGCGCGCCACAGGTCTTTCCGAGAACCCGGACCTCAAATGCCATAGCGAACACTGGAGTTTTGGAGACGAAGCTGGTTACCAGTTTGCATTGTATGAAGATACCTCGGATACGAGTCAAGTATAGGATTATATGAACAGAGACTTTTTCAGCCAAGACATATTTTCCGAACGAGATTTTTTTGCGGCATGTACATTGGAAACTGCCGATTGCATGTAATCAACTTGATGTTCCATTCTTCGGAATCAGAGCAATATCTACAGCACAATTTCCAGAATCGTTGCATATCTGCACGGTATATTGTTTCCTTAGTGATTTTAAGACACATTTAACTCTTGAACGTGGCCCTAAGCTGAAATAGAAGCGTTGTCTTCATTGGCCACTGAAAATTTGGCCAAATTATGTAATTTTTTTTATTGTATTATGAACATAATATTTTTTTCTTAATATTTTATATGTGGGATTTTAACAAATGATCTAAATTCACTAATTAATTTTAACAAATTCTATATATATATAAAAACCTCCAAAATCGTTAATAATGGCCACAGCATGGCATTAAATGCCCAGCTACATGCGTCCCTGATAGCTATTTAACACACGCGCGGTGATAGATAAATAAAAAATAAGCGCGTGTGTGTTAAACAGCTATCTATCGGGGGCACATGTAGCCGGGTATTTAATGCCCAATAGTATGCCCATTAGCTCTTGCCGTTAACAATTACACTATAACTAAAATATATAGTCATATAACCTTAAAATTGTATTTTTAAACTTTCACATAATTGATCCAAAATATAGGTTTAATATTTTACAATCAATTAAATTTTCAAATTTAGGTTTAATATTTTACAACCAATTAAAATTTTCAAGTTTAGGTACTTTCTTAAACACAATACAATGTGATTAAATTTAAAAGAGGGGGGAGAGGAAGGAAGACGGTGACAAAGTTGGAGCGCTGAGAGAGAGAGTGATGGGGGGAGAGAGAGGAAGGTGGGAGAGAGGGAGAGAGAGGAAGGAAGAGCGAGAGGGAAGAGAGAGAAGGAGAGAGGGGGAGAGAGAAATATGGAGTTGGAAGGTGAGAGAGAGGGAAGAAAGAACAAAGATTTAGAGAGATAGAGTGGAAAGAGAGAGAGGGAGAGATGGACACAGAGTGAAGGAGAGAGGGGAGGAGGCAAGATAGAGAAGAGGAGAGGAGAAATATAGGGAGAGAAGGGGAAGAGAGAGAGAGATGAAGACACACAGATGAAGGGGAGAGAGAGAAGGAGAGGGAGAGGGAGATAATGACAGAGTTGGAGGGAAGAGAGAGGGAGAGAGAGAGAGTGATTGGGGCTAGGGAGAGATAGAGGGAGGTGGGAGAGAAGGGAGAGAGAGGAAGGAAGAGAGAAAGGAGGAGAGAGAGAGGACTCAAGAGAGAGGAGGAGAGAGAGATGGAATTGGAGGGGGACAGAGAGAGAGGCAAGAAGAAAAACATAGAGGTAGAAAGATGGAGAGAGAGAGGGAGTGACAAATGAGCGATGGAGAGAGTGTGAAGGAGAGGGGAGAGAGGGAAGGAAAAGAGAGAGAGAGAGAGAGAGAGAGAAGGGGAAGAGAGGGAGAGGAAGATGGAGGAAGAGAGAGATATGGAGAGAGTGTGTGTATGTTTGGGGGTTGAAATAGAGAGAGGGAATAAAAAAGAGACACATAAATACAAATATAGATATTATATAGTATTATATAACCAACCTAGATATAATTTAACCCTAGATCTATCAAGCATCGAGAGGTATCCAATCTCTCGAGGTGCAAACCTATTTTTTTAGTGCAAAACTTGAGGAAGGGTTTGCACCTCGAGAGATTGGATCCCTCTCTACACTTGATAGATGCGAGGTTAAGATGTATCTAGGTAGGTTTAACATTCATAGAAAATAATAGATATAATTATTATAGTAGAAGTATACTTCACAATTTGGAGAAAATGTCTCTACATAGTCTTCTCCCTCTTACTAGGGAGATTTTCATGAATCTTTCTTTAAACTTCTCTATAGAACCATTTTCTTGTAGATGTCTTTGGAAGTTACCACTGTCTTCCCCTCAAATCTTGAGCACGCTTCCCTTCATCATGACATCCTTTGAACTTGTTAGCTTTTTTGCTCCCATTGAACTTGAAGCTCTTCTGGTCATGATCTGAATTGAGACAGATTAGTAATGTTGTGCTAATTCCCCTCATCATAATATAAAAATGTGCTTGAGGTTTGACTCCAAAATAGCAAGTAAAAGCATGAATTTTATGTGTTTTTACTTAAGTTAATTTCATGAAGAAAACTTAAAACATGAAACCAAAACACTGAATGGAAGCATGCATCAAACAGTAATACACGAGCCATTGATAAAGGAGTTCACCCCTCCTGGGCTACATCTCTTTGGATCAGCTCTAAAGGCATGACCCCTTATCATTATTCTCAATACTAAGAAAAGAAGAGTACATAAGCTGCTGAAATGGAAGGCTAGTTTCTCCTTCAAAAAAACAACTTCATACAAAAGTTTTCACTCCATACACATGTTAATCTAGAGTTAAACATGTAAATCTTCAGAAAACATAGGTATCTTACACCAAGACCCTATACTCAAACTTCCAAGAACATAAACAGTACTACAATCCAATAGAAGTACTTAAACAATTCTCTTTCTCCATACACATATTGAGAAAAGAAAAAATAAAGCTACAAAATTGTTGTAATGGTTGCTGCAGAAAGCATGATGCAAGAGCATGAGGCTTGGAGGAAAAAGTCTTCAAACTTATTCCAAAAATACAAAAATATACAAGCAAAGGATTGGGATCCTTTATCCATCAATTTACCAGCTTTCAAGATAGAATTTTGAGCTAGAATTTAGGATTGAATGATTCTGTAATTAATTAGAGTAGTTTTGATTTAGTTGAGAGCCTTGAGGAGAATATTGCTCACCCTGATTTTTGTTTAAAATAGACAGATTTGATCCATTGTTTGAGGATCTGATAGTTAGAGTGGGGTGTATTAATGTAAGTTTCGAATGATGAAACAAGGATTTGGTCTGATTGGATTGTGAGCAGAACTCATATATCTCTGTGCATTTTTATTAAAATTGTTCAATCCCCGAGGTATTTGCAACCTCTGAATTCTTGCTATGTATTAGAGAAATATCAATTTGCCTTTGAAATCTCAGAGTTTAGATATGGCGTGTTTCCATTTATTTCTTAAGTCGTGTTAATAGCGAGTCGGCCTTGGGTTTTTAATTCATGTATTAATAGAAATCTTGTAAGCGGAGTCCGAATTAGATTAGAAATTGGCGTTTATTATAAAAACTAGACCTGAAAAATTATAGAGGTGGATTTATAGCAGCTGCCTTGAAATCCTCTGACTTATGATATTGCGATGGGCGGATGAGTGATTTAATTGCGACCGTCAGATCGGTGAGTAATTGGGACCGTTGATTTCATTGGCTAACCTGTGCACTAGTGAAATCATTGCAAGTCGTAGAACACTCGGGCTTCATCATCCGATAGATTTCGGGTTGGAAAAGTGAACGGGTGTTAAGCGAGAGGTCGGACCCGAACTTTTTTAGATTGGTGGTTTATAAATTCCATCGGGTCCGGAATTTGATTAAGGGTCGTGTAGTTTGTGCGCCCGAAATTGCTATCGATCGTCAGATCAACTGGAGGTTAGATCTACGACGGAGGAATGCCGAGCAATTGGTTGATCGGGCGAGGAGCTGACCGTCGGATTAGGGGTTGATCGGACGGTGGAGGTTGTGTCGCGTCATTCAAAGGTAGAAGCCCGGTCTATTGTGATTGCCGAAGTGCGATACGCCGATAATGTTATTCCCCACTATTATGAAATTGTGTCGGTTACCATTTGGGCATGATATCTGCATGATAACGAAGGTTTGTGTGATTAATGAAAAGGACTGGTTATTGTAGTTATAAAGGAAAGGTTCATAAAACAGAAAGTTCTTAAATAGGTGTGTTGTGGGGAAAAATGCCTATGTAGGACGATCCTATCCACCTAAGCTGTGACAATGCGTTAGCAACAAATGAGTACAGCTACACTGGTTTCTTCCTTTATGAAATGTGAAAGAAGAGAGATCAATAGACTTACCGGTGTCTTCCGTTTGTCCCTCGATCCAATCTCCCTTCTCTTTGGGTGTTCACAGCTACTTGCCTTCTTGCTTATCCAGCTACAACTTCCTGCAAGATCACAAGAGAACAACTACTTGCGACAAGAGAACAACTACTTGAAACAAGAGAAGAACACTACACAAAGACAGATATTCACATTCATAACTGATTTAGGATTAGAAATAAACCAAATACGCTAATACATTAATACATCAAAATACATCAGCATATAGGGGAAACCAAGATAGCTTTATTGATGAATAACAAGGTTCAGGAAGAGATACAACCCAGAGGTCTCCAATCCAGCATCTCCTTCCCAGCGATTGGAATTCCTATCTTCAGCCCCTTCAAAGCATTAAGCACCCAATGATTCGAGTCTCAAACCAACAACAATTCTTTGCAATAACAAAATTCCGGCCTCTAGATCTCATGGAGAAGAGATCTATATATAGTTATTTTGGAGAGAGGATGAGTCAGCTTGAGATCTGACTAGTGTCCTCTCCCTCTCTTAGTTCTTGAGTCCACTTGGAGGTTCTTGCTTCCACTTGGAGATTTGGAACCTCTTACTCATCACCAGTCGAATTCCCTGAGGCAAGTGTAATTTTGGAAGCTTCCTGAGCATTGACACCTTGAGGAATGAGTCTGCCACTTGTCCAAACTCGCTCAGCGCAGGTAGCTAGTGTTGGAGTTGACATTCAACGCAGGTAGACAGTGGAGCCACTGAAATTCAGCGCAGATGGTCAATGGAGCAGTTGACATGATCCTGAATTGACTTGTTTTTGAGCAGTTTCAGGTGGAGAACTTTTGTGAATTACTGTGGTTTGTTAGCCTTGTTCCTCTAGGGGTAGGAACAACATGTTCAGGGACTTTGGATCCCTTAGATTATGGACATTTCATGCTCAATGCTGTAAGGCACAAAAATGTCTATAACAGTTGCCCCCTAAAGTATGAGGCTGTTTATCGGGCGAAATGCTTTATCAGGGGGATCCGAAGTTCATCCAATGCTGGGAGGAGACCTGTAATACAATACAATACAATACATTATTTTTCATACTGTTTTCATGATCTAGCTGAGGCGGGCATTCCCATGCTCAGCTTTATAAATTCATTTTTCTGTACATAGAACAGACAATCGTCTGATGATAGACTGATAATCTTGATGAAATTATCATCCTTTGAGTAGAATGATTATCTGCTGCAATGATGTATATGTCAATGTCTTTATCTTTCCTGAATATATATCGCAGCTCAGATGGATGAAACTAGATCCGGGGTCTTCAAACTCGTTCGATCTTCACTCTAAGTACAAGTCGATCCATGTGAGAATTGTTCTGAAGTCGAACATGGAAAGACATCGCTTGATTATCGGTCAATGATGTAAACCGTTAACAAGCGCGAGAGGAATCACCGATAATGATAATGACCCTCAAGGTACTGCAGTACAATTCACGTGGTGTGAATAAAGGACTTGGCGTCGAACACCACGCAAAATCTTTCGGTCGAAGGTCATTGATGTATACCTGTCGCCGGAAGTGAGAAACTTGCCATTGAGGCATGCAAGCTTCAAAGTACTGAAGGGGTTGTTCCTAGATCAACTTCTTGGATAATGAGCTGATGTTGACAAGAAGCGATCCGTCACAGGAGGGCCTTAATGAATCCCACATCAGTGACATGGAACGGAGCTAATGATTTTAATGGAGGTGAAAACGATCTATGACATATGATTCAGGGTGGCGGTCATGAATGGATGAAGGATAATGTATGGCAGTGGATGGGACACGGTTGACTCTTTCTGAACGACTTCTATTGAACATATGGCGACACTGATGCGATGGATCGGTAGCATTACCCCAAATATGGATGTTATGGCGAGACCATGGTGATGTGATCGGTGAATGAAACAACCCAACCCGATTGTGGTACGGAGGAAAAGTGTCATGTTCAAGAGTGACCTGCTACCATCAAAGTTTTCTTTAGTTTCTCCCAATTTTTCCCCAGTCATTGCTGACCAGTACCTCTTTGTTTTTGTCAAGCTTGAGGAGGATAACATATGCTTGTTCTATAACTTGCCCTTCGGGCAAGCCCATCGCTATGTTTTAACGAGCCTAGCGATAGTGAAACTCGTTCTCGTCTAAAGACAAGTTTGTCGCTATTTAATAATTTTAACGAGTCTAACGAGAAGGATAACTCGGTCCTTTTCATTTTTAGAGAGTCTGAAAAGGTACATAAAGTCAACTCCAAAATTCCTTTTTCGTCATCTGATCCCTTAAGTCCGAAAAAGTATAAAACAATACAGAAGGGATGAATTTTCGATAGTTTTAATGAGCCGAATAAAACAAGCGCTCGATCTTTTTGTGCAATAATCCCTCAGGTCCAAAAAGATTAAAATCTAGAGGAGGGATAGCTCTTCCTGTCCTTTAACGAGCTGGAAGGCCAAAACTCGGCAATCTTTTCATATTTTACGAGTCAATTGAAAAGAGCTTAAAGAAGACTCGTCTTTTGAGGAACGAGTGATAAACAGGGTTAGCAGCAGATTCCAGGTACAGGTTGGAATTTTCCAATCACGGCAGTGTCACAAGGATGGCTAGGCGAAATCACTCTTCGCAGTTGTTCCTCAAAATGGGTAAACAATCATATGGAGGTGAACGATCGGCCAAATGAAAAGTGGAGGTGGCAGGTGCAAACACGACCAAGGCTTTAATGGCTGATGATATTACATTCACAGTGGTTATTTACTGGGTAGGTTCATTTTTTATTTTAAAATGAGCTTAAACACTGGAGGAAACTCTTGCTCATTGCTTATGTTTATTTTTTAACGAGCATGAAGTCCGCGTTAAAACTGCTCGGATCTTGCGTTTATTTTTTAACGAGCATGAACTTTATGCTAAAACTGCTCGATTACCCAGTCATAAGATAAGAGTGTCTCATCAAGATTCTATTTTTTATGGAGCTTCATCTCACTAAGCTTTGCTCCTCATCCTCTCTTTATGCAAGCTCGGAAACAACTAGTCCTACGAGTTTAAAGGGTTAGAGGTCCTAAAAATTTTAAAAATAAATAGCCGCCCCTTGCTTGCACTCCAAAAGGTTTGCATGCCCCCAGGTATAAAGTACGATTTCAAGGTTACCTCTACTTCTCTTCCTTCAAAACAAATTGTTTTAAAGAGAGAGGCTTACCTCTTTCAGGTTACCCAAAGATTGTCTCGTTAATCTTTCAAACAAAACACTTCTTCGGCGATATCTACCGAAATAGACAAAGGTGAATGACCTTAGTGCCAAACACGTAACTTTGACAAAAGAATCTTATTCTAGAATAACCCCCCTTCCTCTACGGACGGGGTACAGACTAGTCATATTCTCCCGCGGAAACCTACTCTATACCTAAAGTTTCTCTGCCGAAGCAGACCAGGACGCATGCCCCCTCGGTTCCAGTCATATCCTCCCGGATTACTCGCGCTCATCAGGAGGACGGACCGTGGGTTGAGACACTTCTTGCATGAATAGACCATTTAGGGATGGTACATGACTATTTGTGATGCGTGATCCGGGAAACGAAAGTTGGTCCACAAGCTTGACCATTCTTCCTTCATGCGGAAAACACATTACTCTAAAGAGTGAGGAGACAATAGCTCCCATGCAATATATATAGTCTCGTCCAAGGAGTAGGTTATATTCCAAGGGTCCTTGAACGACCATCACGTTCATTTGAACGGTCTTCCCTTTCAACGTTATAGGCACATTGGTGAGGATCCCTAAAGGTCGACTGGTTCCTTTATCAAAACCTGATAGATTTCTCATCTCAGGTAAAAGCGCTGGCGAACCAAGCGCTTTCCAAGCAATAGAGGAAAGGATACTCATAGATGCCCCCTCATCAATGATAGTGCCAGCCATTACCATTCTGTATATTTGAACGATAATTCTGAATGGTATGCTTGCTGGCAACCGGGGTCTGCCTAGTTGGTTCCAGTCAAAGGACACAACCAGGTTGCTTGGTGGTGGGACCGAATATACGGCCGGATATCGCTCTGACGAACTTCCTTCCTGCGATAAAGGAATGGGGGCATTGCCCCCTTGTTCATCAGAGTCAGTGTTAATGAAGAGAATTTGGACGGTGTCGTCTTTATTCTCCTCTGTGATGGTATCATTCGAAGATAGAGCCTCTGAAGGCAAAACCGGGTCAACTGCCGTATCAACCTTTTGACTTTCGTCAGGCATGGATCCAGACGGTTCATCTTCAATGATAGGTGCTTCAGCTGACCACCTGGGTGGGCCAGCTGGATTCTCAACTAGAGAAGGACTTGGCAGGAGTTTTTGATATCCAGGAGGAAGTTGCGTTCGTAAAATCGGGCGATCTTCCATAACTCTTTTAGCCTCGTCTAAGAAGGGACAACGGTGGATGGCGTGATCGCCTTCACACAGTTTGCAGGGAAATCTAAGTTTCCCTCTCTGTCCTGGGGCTTCACTCCCACTAGTTGACGGTGAGCAATCAACATGGCTATCAGAGGTTGATGCTACCGAATTGTGCAAACGGGGAGACCAGTCCCTTAGTATTCGAGGGATACAGGGACAATCTCTTTGGAAGTGGTCTCCCTTGCATATGACGCATGGCGATTTAGGCCTGGTCAGTGCTGTGTGTGGATTTTTGTCAGACGACACTCGTTTGCCCCCATTCCCCTTTGGCTCCTTCTTCTTCTTTTCTTTCTTCTTCTTCTCCTTCTTCTCCTTAGGAGCCTGGTTTTTGGTTTTACCAGTTCCGTCAAGCGAAGATGAAGGAGGAGAGGAAGATGAAGTAGAAGGCTGGTGGGCGACTCTGGTCTGGTCTGATTGTTGACTCGACTGTTCAAGAATGGTGACGTTCTGAACGACATTGGTTGAAAAGAGCCAGACTGGCAGGCCAATTGTCAGTCCTGGAAGCGACAATGTGGCCATGTGGGGCGCACCAACATCTCCCCAAGAGGAGAAGGGACTAGGATTTCCACCAAGGGGAATTCCTTGGTTGGTGTGTTCCATCTTTCAACCTAAAGATCAACGCAGGAATTAAAGGGTGATTGTTCCGTTTAAAATAAATTTTAACGACGCTTTAGACACAACTTTCTTTTTCAGTTTTAAAGAGTCGAGAAAAAGCTAAAGATGACTCTAGTCTCCTTCGATGTTTTAACGAGCCTGAAGTGACAAATGCTCGGATGGACTTTTTCTGTTATAGAGTCTGAAAAAGGCCAAAAGAAACTGCTCTGGAGTTCTAGGCAGAGGGTGTGCCAAAATTTTCGAAAAACCGCAGAATACTTTTTAGGGTACGGGCGGTCGATCTTCGTGAATGCTGTGTTCACTGCATTGCGATCAGTAGGGCGGCCGATACGGCTTCCTAAGGATAAAGGATATATGCCTATAGGGGTCTCCCAATATATACGCGATGGTACGTGGGAGCACAATCCGTACTAGCGCTATCGTCCCTCAGGAGGAATCACCCACCTTCCACGAGATCGATAGTCACTAGGCTTAATGACGCCGGAACACGTCTCTAGCCTAGACCTCTATGTTGTGCGTTATGTTACAAAGCGTTGTTAAGTTCATTCAGTTTATTTTAGGTTGATCTTTTTAAAGTTTGCCTTTCAAGGTTCACCACGAGATGTATGATACAGATTCCTAAATGCAGTCTAAAGATGATAAGCAAGCTTTATTATCTTTTCAACTTTGAAAATCCTAGCTACTAAGGGAAAAGAAAGACACCATCTTTTCTCAAAGAGCAATCAACACACTCCAATGCACGTTTCCTAAATCCAACATGCAAACTATCAAATGCAAAATGCACAATGCAGGTGGTTTGTTTTTCGCTTTCTTAGTATTGATGCCTACAAAGAAAGCTTTTTGTACAACTTTGAATTTGCTTTTAAAATGATCAATACAAACAAGTTCACTTTTTCGAAATCAGAGAAGATAGAAGAGATTACACTACTTAACGATTTTCGAAATAAAGACTTGTTTTGACACTTCAAAAGAGACAAATTCAAACCAATAAGCAAAAGTAAATGTATAATCAATCTGCAAACAACCAATGAACTCTCTTCTAAGATCACAATCAATCAGATCTGAATCAAAGGCTACAGGATGACTACTTTACTCATGCAAAGGAAAACTGTGAATGACGCCACAAACACATAAAAACACTCACAGTCTTTTTGTACAAAAGGAGGCGGAATCTAAGCAAAGAAAAGGAGTTATCTGACTGGTACCTATGCTGGTTAAAGGCTGCAAAAACAGAGATCAAAACAGGGCAACAGAGAGCAGAGAACCCCAGCTGCACAAGGCCAAAATGGTTCAGCGCAACCTCAACACTGAGGACTTCACATTCAGCGCAGGTAGCCTTCACGGGACCTGCGTTGAAATGCAGACTGCCTTCACAGTAGTTGCGCTGAAGGAGAAACTCTCGTTTCTCCTGGGTTCTGGGTCACAAATTGCTCAAAAATCAACAATTTCAGGCCAAATCAGAAACACAAGCAAGGTATAATCAAAGGGATGCTTTGAAGGCTACTAAGATCTATCACAAGGATCATCAAATCATTTGTGAATCCATTTTTCAGATCATAGACAAGTCCAGCAACTGGATCAAAGCAGCAACTTTCTACTTTGCATCCGGGAAAGATGCAGTTCGATTGTTGCTGTCAAGTCTATGAAGTAAACAAAGGACATAAACACAAATGAAATGAATAAACAAATCCTCCCCAGTGGAGTCGCCAATTTGTTGTGGGGAAAAATGCCTATGCAGGACGATCCTATCCACCTAAGGTGTGACAGTGCCTTAGCAACAAACGAGTACAGCTACACTGGTTTCTTCCTTTATGAAATGTGAAAGAAGAGAGATCAATAGACTTACCGGTGTCTTCCGTTTGTCCCTCGATCCAATCTCCCTTCTCTTTGGGTGTTCACAGCTACTTGCCTTCTTTCTTATCCAGCTACAACTTCCTGCAAGATCACAAGAGAACAGCTACTTGCGACAAGAGAACAGCTACTTGAAACAAGAGAAGAAAACTACACAAAGACAGATATTCACATTCATAACTGATTTAGGATTAGAAATAAACCAAATACGCTAATACATTCATACATCAAAATACATCAGCATATAGGCGAAACCAAGATAGCTTTATTGATGAATAACAAGGTTCAAGAAGAGATACAACCCAGAGGTCTCCAATCCAGCATCTCTTTCCCAGCGATTGGAATTCCTATCTTCAGCCCCTTCAAAGCATTAAGCACCCAATGATTCCAGTCTCAAACCAACAGCAATTCTTTGCAATAACAAAATTCCGGCCTCTAGATCTCATGGAGAAGAGATCTATATATAGTTATTTTGGAGAGAGGATGAGTCAGCTTGAGATCTGACTAGTGTCCTCTCCCTCTCTCAGTTCTTGAGTCCACTTGGAGGTTCTTGCTTCCACTTGGAGATTTGGAACCTCTTACTCATCACCAGTCGAATTCCCTGAGGCAAGTGTCATTTTGGAAGCTTCTTGAGCATTGAAACCTTGAGGAATGAGTCTGCCACTTGTCCAAACTCGCTCAGCGCAGGTAGCTAGTGTTGGAGTTGACATTCAACGCAGGTAGACAGTGGAGCCACTGACATTCAGCGCAGATGGTCAATGGAGCAGTTGACATGATCCTGAATTGACTTGTTTTTGAGCAGTTTCAGGTGGAGAACTTTTGTGAATTGTTGTGGTTTGTTAGCCTTGTTCCTCTAGGGGTAGGAACAACATGTTTAGGGACTTTGGATCCCTTAGATTATGGACATTTCATGCTCAATGCTGTAAGGCACAAAAATGTCTATAACAAGGTGACTGATACTCCTCCTGAGATAGAAGAAGGAATTCCACTAGAATTAGAGGAGATTGTTATAGGATTTGAGCATTTGTCAATCACGCATGCAGCCAGGCCATCAAAGCACATGGAGGCTAGAATACCCCTACAAGGTCATCTCCATCTTCAAACTCCTGCATAAACTGAATCAACACTCTGGTTGACTAGGGCACCCATAGGCTTCACTTTAGAAAAATCCTATCCCGAAGTGCTCCTTTGATCCTAAAACCTATTCCAATTAGTTCAGAATCCCCAAAAATGGAAATCTAGCCTCTTTTTGCAACTCATTTGGTCGAAAATTTCCTTAGTTGTGACATATATTAGCCTCTCCATAGTTTTCTCCTCCAAATCTGGATTACTTCCATATAATTTGAATATATGCAATTAAAATTGGCAGTTCCGTTGAAATCAGCGGTTCGACCATCATTGCCACCTATCTCGTGGTTAAGGGTTAAGTGGTCACATGCAGAGTAGTGGTTTAGTGGTTAAGGCTACGGTTCTGTAGCCCTGTCAGTATTGCAATCGTAATTGGCTATCAGCAGAGGGACGAACGTCAACACTCCCTCAGAAAATGCAATCGTCAATCTAGCAGACCCGACGAGTGATAAATTACAACTTTGAAAACATATCGCATCAGGGACTTATCTCAATTGGAACTCATCACATTTCGCTATCGATGATCACTGCTAGAACCATATCGCAAATCACAATAATTTTCTGCAACTGCGATATGCGATAAATCGCATCGCAACCGGGCTTCACCGGGGGATGATTCTAATCATTATGCGATATGCAATTTTCTGGGGCTAATGGAAACCTGTCACTTGGCACCTCCTAATTTGCTGGGACCTTTACCATCTCATCCAGTGAACCTTGAACTTTGACTTGCTCTAACTTCTGCATACAAGCTCATATTTGAGTGTCGTTCACACCATTCGATTTAGAATGATGAGCTTAGATTTGAGTGTCATTCACACCATTCGATTCAAAATGACGATCTCTTCGATCTGAAACTAACCTCCTCGTGATTCTAACACTTTGATTTTTGGCAAATTTTGAGCTCCTGATCGCTCTTCCCCACTATAATCTACAACTTTTCTATACTTTGTCTGCACCGCAAGTGTCTTATAAGTCATCCTTCCTTCTCCTTCACCCTTGTTCTTCGGAGCCATAAGCGATGAGCCAACACCTATCCATGTCACTATGGCCATCCACAACAACATCCTTCCAAAGAAGAATTCCAGGAAGATGAGCACCTTGGAATTGTTTATCTGTAAAATCCTTATCTAGGATAAGATCTTAAAATACTTTTCCAAATGAACCCAAACAAGCTTCACATAGTGAATACTTGTATAACTTGAGTGCTACACACATTTGGAACATACTAAATGTGATGCAACTACTCATACAACAATTTTAAAATGATTTTTCAAACTACAAGTAGAAATGAATTTTACAAAATGGAATAAACTTGACTCCCAAATTTCTCCATTCAAATTGACTATCAACAAGCCAAACTAGCATTGTAATTGCTTAAAAAAAACATTGTTTCATATAAGTGATTTATTTATAAACATCACTTTTACAAATTACCCAACTATTAGGGATATGCAACTAGTGCAAAACGTAAATTTACAAACTTCAGTTGGACAATTAGTCCATCCATTTCTTACCCAACCATGTAAATGAACACTCTATTTGAACTTTCTCTTCTTCTGAAGCTACTTCAGGTATGGTCGCATCTTGCGCCACTTTTTCATTTGTTTCTTCCTCTTCTGGTGCTTGCCCTTACCAGGATGAAGTTATGGAAAGAATTTCCAACACTTCTCGACCCAATGCCCACTGATATTGCAGTGAGTACAGAAGTACTTTTGAGCTCCTCTCGACTCACTTGCCTTTATCCTTGGATGAGATTTTCTCCTGTTAGTCCCAATTCCAGTAGACATAAACATCTTCCTGATGATTGCTTTCCTTTTATCGCAATTATCTACACAATGGTTAGATGAAAGGAAAAAGGTGCATGGAAACATTTTCCTCAACATGTTATTCAAATTTTCATGTTTTTTTCCATCATGAACAACGTTTGAATTAACAGAATGGTTATACCTCTGTTTGTTGTCCTTTGGCTTATGCTGCTTGCATGAGGAACTTGTGTGGCAAGAAGAACTCGACTTTCCTTCTTCTTCATCTTTTACATCTCTCTTAGGAGACGTTCTTGCATTGTAAGTCCTGCTTATGCTTGAGGAACCAGGCAAGAACCATTTCTAGATGCAACTCTCAACATCTTGGCTCCTCATGTCCTTTCTTACGGCAAAAGGAACACGATATCCATCAACTGTCACTAGAAGATCACTCTTCTTTTGCAACATAGCCTAAGCCTTTGTATTTAAGCCTCTCCTTGGTTGTAATTGGATTTTTAATGCCTTGCTGGTTTATGCCAAGGCCTCCTCCCTTGTAACCCATCTTGGTCAAGAGCTTGGATCCAATGCCTTTACTGTGTTTTTCAAAGGTTGCAAATGAATTTACGTCAATACTTTCACATAAGGAAGAAGCATGTAAATTCTTACCATTTGCTTCATCTTTCGATTGACACACAAAGATGTTTTTGATTTCCCTTTGATTCAATATGTGTCCTCTTGGACTCTTCGGCTCTCTTCTTTCAGCTCCTCAAATTTGGGTGTTGATAGAACCTCATCTTCCACATCATGTGGACAAAAGGTACAAACTTGTCCATCTACCTTCTCGGAGGGACTTTCTACACTAGCATCTTGCATAATAGTTGTAGAAAAGCATGATGATTGTGGAGAAGATGGTGGTTTATCACCATTCTTGTTACCTTCTTCCCTTGGAGAACATTCTCCTATTAGAGTCTAGAGCTTTCACCTTGCAATTTGGTATTCCTCTCTTCATAGAGGACTTTCACCATTTCTGCCATGTCTAAGAAAGCCTTTCTAAAAGCCTTCACATCCTCTAACATTCTTGCAGGCTCTCCTCCTTGGGACATGCTTTTCTTGAAGCTTCTATTGCAATTTCAGGTAGAACTTGGTGGTAGAGATTGTAAAAATCTTTCTCTCCTTTCCAAAACCTTCTCCTCAATGAGCTTCAAAACACATTCACCTGCAAACAAGAGTCAATTCCTCCTTGCACAAAACAAACCATAGCTCTGATACCAACTTGATCTAAATTAGGATAGATTAGTAATGTTGTGCTAATTCCCCTCATTAGAATATGAAAATGTGCTTGAAGTTTGACTCCAAAATACCAAGTAAAAGCATGAATTTTATGTGTTTTTACTTAAGTTAGTTTCATGAAGAAAAATTAAACATGAAACCAAAACACTAAATGGAAGCATGCATCAAACAATAATACACCAGCCATTAATAAAGGAATTCACCCCTCCATGTCTACATCTCCTTGGATCGGCTCTAAAGGCATGACCCCTTCTCATTATGTTGAATCTCAAGAAAAGAAGAGTACATAAGCTACTGAAATGGAATGGCTAGTTTCTCCTTCAAAGAAACAAATTCCTAAAAAATTTATCACTCCATACACATGTTACCCTATAGTTAAACATCTAAATATTCAAAAAACAGAGGCATCTTACACCAAGGCCCAATACTCCAACTTCCAAGAACATAAACAATACTAGAATCCTCTTGAAGTACTTAAACAATTCTCTTTCTCCTTACACATATAGAGAAAAGAATAATTAAAGCTACAACACTATTGTAATGGCTACTGCAAAAAGCACATGGAGGCTGGAATACCCCTATAAGGTCATATCCATCTTCAAACACCTACATAAGTTGAATCAACATTCTGGTTTACGAGGACACCCATAGGCTTCACTTTACAAAAATCCTATCTAGAAGTGCTCCTTTGATCCTGAAACCCGTTCTAATTAGTTCATAATACCTTAAAATGAAAATCTAACCTCTTTTTTCAACTCATTTGGTTGAAAATTGCCTTGGTTATGACTTCTGACAGTCTCTCGACAATTTTCTCCTCAAAATCTAGCTTACTGCCAGTTAAATTAAATATATGCAGTTAAAACTGGCAGTTCTGCCGAAATCAGCGGTTCCACCATCATTCCCTCCTATCTCGCAGTTAAGCGTCGAGTGGTCACATGTGGAGTGGTGGTCTAGCGGTTAAGGCTACGGTTCTGCAGCCTTGTCAGAAATCGTAATCGCAATCAGCTATCAACGAAGAGACAGACGCGAACACTCCTTCAGAAACTGCAATCACCGATCTAGTAGACCTGACGAGTTATAAATTACAACTCTTAAAACATACCATGTCCAGGACTTATCGCAATTGGAACTCATCTCATTTCACTATCGACGATCATTGCTAGAACCATATCACAAATCACAATAATTTTCTACGATTACGATATGCAATAAAGCACATCATAACTGAGATTCACCAAGGGATGATTCTAATCATTATTCTATATGCGATTTGTGGGGGCCAATGGCAACTTGCCACTTGGCACCTCCTGATTCGCTAGGACCTTTTCCATGTCATCCAGTCATCCCTGAACTTTGACTTGCTCTAACTTTTGCATACGAGATCAGATTTGAGTGTCGTTCACACCATTGGATTCAGAATGACGACCTCTTCTTTTTGAAGCTAATCTCAGTAGGAGTCTGACACATTGATTTTTTCAAAAATTTTGAGCTCCTGATCAGGTCATCTGGCATGGTTCTAGATGTCTTATTTTATTTCTCCCTCTTGAACATAAATCATTTGTTGAGTTTTTGCATTGTCCTGGGAGAATCATCTTCCCATAGATTTTTCTTCATTATTCTCAGTGATTCCATTTGCTTGCAGGGTCTTGGCATTCTTCATAATGTACCTACAAACATCATTATGAATTCGTGGAAGAATGATTATTATACAACAAAAGAAAAAGAAAACAAGAGGATAACTAATAAAATAATAATAAAGAAAAATATCAAATACTTATCTTTGAGAATTAAAGGGAATTTGTCAACTCCCTCTTGATCCTTTTCTTCTTCCAGAAATCATGAAAATCTATTTGCAATCTCTTCATCTTTATCAACAATTAATGCATTTTCTGTCATTTCCTTCCTTGCATGAGCTAGGGTTTCTTCTTTTAAAGGAATGATCAATAGTTTGAATCTAGTTCTAGGATTTTTTCCACAAACCCTAGATTTTTATTAAATATAACCTTTAAATTTTTTCTAGGGTTTACAAACCCTAAAACTATTAACTCTTACAGTGTGAGGTAATTATTTAGCTTAATTAATATGAATCTTTTCTTATTTTATGTGAGAGACCCCTCCAACTCCCGCTTGCTGTGAAAGTCCTTTTGTAACTAACTCCTTAAGGCTGGAGGAACTCTAGTTAATCATAGTGTCTAGTCATGCCTACTTAGTGGGATCTTCAAATAACTTGCAGAAGCCACCTGCTCACGCTCCTTTGGCTAGAACTTGACCAGATCATGACTATTGTCTTTGATGGTGACTTTATTAAACTCATAGAAACACTACAATATATCATGCAATATCTCAACTTGCATCTCTTACTCTTATTGTTGGAATCTATTAAAACCCTTTGTATCATAAGTCATATGTCGTGAAGCTCCGATACTAGTCACCATGTTGTGTTTTTTGAAAGACGTTACATTATGGATAAAGTAGTATGAAGTCTGGTTGTCAACTCATCTACTCCCGAAGCTATTGCATTTTTTGTGAATTCTTGTTCATGTTGTGGTTTTGAGCCTTCTTCCTCTCAGATGTGAACAGGAATCGACAAACCCTTGGTCCTTTGAAATCAAGTAACTTGACCTTCTCAAAAACATTGTAACAATAACAATAATTTGTTCTTTCCAAGGATAACTCTAATCCTAAAGATGACTATCTTTGCAGGAGAAATTTTTTCCTTCAAAAAATTTGAAGATGACTATCTTTGCAAGAGAAATTTTGGCCTTCAAAAATTTTAAATTCAAATCATCAATATGGCTTAATAGTTCATCACACATGAAACAAGTGAACATGATAAATATACAAAATCCTTATTCAATGCATATCTTTTAGGACTACTGAGATTTTAAGTCTAAATCTCTTCCAGGAGAAGGAGGTCATATATTAGCACAATTGATATGAATTTTTCTTGGTTTATATGATAGATCCATTCTCCTCGGCTCCCTTTGGCTCTAGAGTAACTTTCAATCTATTTTGGAAAAACCAAATCAAAGATTTTCATGAGCGTAGAACAAAGTCAAGGGATTCGTCGATAAAGATACTAACACACGATACACTGAGGGACAAATAGATAACTCTTTATTAATTGGGTCACTGAATAAGTTAGATGGTGTTTACACTATATTCCAATCTGGAGCTAAGATTATAAAATGTTTTCCTTTTGGGTTCGATATGATACTGAACAAGCTTCCATTGAATGTTGGATTACTATTCATGCACTTGTTCTCAATTTATTTAATTTATTTCATGCCTTCATTTTGATTTTGATGCAAATGGTGATGAGTTTACATCTCCACTTTTGTGATTTCATCGGGCCCGAACTTGCTTCCACAATCTCACATGTATTAGCCTCCTACTTGATTGCTCCATTGAGCAGAGGTAACAATATGAATTCACTATAGATTGGAGATTGATACCATATTAGAGTTGGTCCATGTTCATACTCTAGAAAAACGAATGAAACTACAAACAAACCTTCACACCTCTCGATCTCATCCTCATATATTTGTTATGGTATAAAGATGATACAAATTAACATACCAAAATACCACTTGTTTAAAACACTAGAGAAAATATGTTTCCAATGCTCAATCATACAAGATGCCTCCTCCATCATTTCAATAGTTACTCCATACTCACGTGATCAAGTCGGATATTTCCATACTCAATATAGATATTGAATTATATTCATCATATCTTAGAATTAAATGTGCCTTGTTGGAGTATCTTCTATCAGTCCTTGTTTATAACACATTTTCAAATAGAACTAAGAAAATAAATGCGTAAGAGACAACTTGATGGATTTTCCAAAGGTATTTAAAATTTCTTCTTGTTACTTTCTAAGGTTCCTCGATTCTCATAAGATTTCTCGGCCCATGAAAACAAGCTATAAGGCCTCCTTCGCCCTCTATAACAGGCTCTGAGACCTTCTCGGCCTACTGAAGCAGACTGAAGCCTTTCAGCCTATAAATTAAAATCTTTTCCCTCTCCACAAATTTAGGTATACTTCGACCTTCTTGAGGCCATTTAGTTCATCTGAGATTAAAATAAGCCTTCAATCGTTTTCTTCTTTAATTGAGATACAAAAAAAAATTGTCTTTCAGATTAAAACATGGATCATAGGTCACATAGTTAGGACACGAGAAATAGGGAAAATCTAGGCTTCTTCTAGAATATTTTTCTTCCCTTTTACAACCAGAATATTTCTAGAGTTTTTAGGGCTAATGACAGAATACTCCAGAGGTATTTCAAAGTTCTTCATGCTACTGTCTAAAGTTCCTCGATTCTCCTAAGATTTGTCGGCCCACGACAACAAGCTCTAAGACCTCCTGTGCCCTTTGTAACAATCTTTGAGGCCTTCGCAACCTACTAAAGCAGACTGAGGCCTTTCAACCTATAAATTAAGATCTTCTACCCTCTCCACAAATTCAGGTATGCTTCGACCTTCTTGAGTTCACTTAGTCCATTTGAGATTAAACTAGAACTTCAATCATTTTCTTCTTTAGCTGAGACACAAAACAAATTTGTCTTTCAGGTTAAAACATGGATCATAGGTCACATAGGTAGGACATGAGAAATAGGGAAAATCTAGGCTTCTTCTACAATATTTTTCTTCCCTTTTACAACCAGAATAGTACTAGAGTTTTATGAATAGTGATGGAATACTCCCTAGAGGATAACTTGAAATAGATTGACTTCTTTTAATGTTTCTCTTTCACCCATGCTTTGATACCATGTTGATTTTTCATAAGTATTCTTAACTCGTAATTACTTCTAACGATTTAATCCTTTTCATATTCATATTCATCATTAAGAAATTGAACAAAAGACATCAACAATAGAAACATCTATGATAGTGGGATAATAAAGAGATATAGAAACAAGAGACAAAAATATTTTTCCCTAGGAAAAATCACATGGGGGAAAAACCCAACAACCTTTTCCTCAGAGAAATTATTCAATTCAATAGAGATACATCTAATTCTTCAAGTCAAACTTACTATTAACAAGGCCCCAGTCACACCTGGTCAAATTTCCCTCTAGACAAGTCAATCTGCTACCTAAAAATTTTGGCCTAGTCTAATCTACTAGGACCGAAATTCATCCTTCTTCTATGCTTAAAAAATTTTCCACCCGTTGTTGAGAAGAGTTCGGACCTACGGCTAAGAAACTATTCAAAGATTCACATGTGTGAATTTGTAGGAGGAAGGTTCGAATGTTCAATATAGAGAGAGACAAAGCTTGAGATGTCTTCATACTTCTCTCTCCTTCTTGTCCTTTTTTCCTTCATTTGAATGCCCAAAAGATATATTTTTCTTGAGTGGTATGAATTTTTCAATGTGGAGGAGGATGAGTGTAGTATATATAATATTTTGGATGGAAAAATGGGTGTCTATTCAACTCGGCCTTAAATTACTTGACGGAGGGTCGGCTTGATCACTTTGGAGACAAATATTCAAAATCTAAGATTCAAAATTTTCTCTTTAAAACTAACATGAAGAACATGTCTTATATTTATTGTTACATATATTTCAAGGGCCAAAATATTAATTATTAATATCAACCATAGCTACACAATTCAACAACCCCCCTATTACAAGATTTGTAGGCACCAACCTACAACAAACACAAATCCCATCTACTGCAAGATTTATATGGACCAACTTATAGGATACACCAATCCCCTTTGTTGCAATATTTATAGGAACCAACCTACAGGAGAGACCAATCCCATTTGCTGCAATAATTATAGGCAGCAAACCTATAGGAGAAACCAATCCGCTATACTGCAAGATATTCATATGCATCAACCTAGTTCACTGATTTTGATTACTGTTTTTTCCTTCACCATGTCTATTAACGAGTTATGCCTTCATTAGGTCTACTTGCTACTTTTGTATTCACTAGGTCTTATTATTGGTTATGCCTTCACCAAGTTTCGTTCTCCCCTATTTTTCTTGTTACAAAGAAAAAGCTTGTATAACATGCCACATATCTAATTTTGTGAATATAATTCTAGATTTTTTTCTTGAGACACTTCTATATGTATCTTCTAATATTTGAAATTTTCATAGTTTGAAACATCTCTAAAAAAAGTTATAGTAAATATGCCAAATAAACTCATTTGAAGATTATTTCAAGAGAATTCAATAACATTAATTCCATAAAGAATATCTCTAAAATTATAGAAAGTAAAAGTTTGAAATGTCCATCAAATGTATCAAAATGTCTCTACTATGTCTACTCCAAGTCAAAAGCATCCCAGAAAAGAGTCATAACCAAAATTCCAAGACAACTTATTTGAAGAATATTTTAGGAGCATTCAAGAACCTTAACTTCTTTATATTATATATCTAAAATTATAGGAAACTAAGGTATGGAATTCTATCATAATTACAAAGATATGTCTCTTTCGTCTTCTCCAGATTTGACAATTTGAAACATCCCAAAAAAAAATTATAGTAACTTTTCCAAGATGACTTGTTTGAAGTAGATTTTAGGAGCATTTGGAACACTAAATTTCTCATAGAACATCTTTGATATTATAGCTAAACAAGGCATAAATTTAATATCATAATTACATGAAGATATTGCTTTTATTTCCTCCAAATTTCACAATGTGAAACATCCCAAAAGAAAATTTATAGATATAATGAGAGGTTCACATGTTTGAAGAAGATTGTAGGAGCATTCATGAACCCTGCCTTATATCATATCTTCAAATTTATTGTGAAACAAAGTCTAAACTTTCTATCACGGGTGCATAAATATCTCCCCTCTATCTCTTCAAAGTTTCATTGTTTGAAACATCACAAAAAAAACTTATAGTGAATATCCCAACTGACTTGTATGAAACATATTTCTAGAGACTTTAGGAAACATAATTTCATCAAGGCATATCTCTAAAATTATAGTGAGCTAAAGTTTGAAATTCTTACCAGAGTTTTAAGAAGATATCGCCTCTATCTCCTCCAATTGTCATGTTGTAAAAAATTCCATAAGAAAAGTTATTGACAAGATGACTTGTTTATTCCATAAATCACATCTGTGCTCCATCTATAAGACCCAAAAAGTATTCCCCAAATTCTATTACGCATTTCAGATCTATCCTTACTTTTATGGTCTTAAATTCGCTCATATAGCATTTATTTATAGTGTTCATATGTTCACTTATAGGAATGACCAAAGCCACTAAGTTGACGACAACATATTAACTACACCATGATTATTGCCCTAAAACAAACTAAAATAACTAACCTAGTAATTGACAAATTAGATTAAATTTAGATTGAGTACCACCAATGTAGAAAGATAACAAAACCACATTTCCATATAAAAATCATCCTACAATATCATTATAGAAAATATAGAGTGATTGTCTCAGTTGTCTCGGTTGAAAGCCATGGGAATTCCTTTAACATGTACTTACTTAGCCTACTTGATTTCAATTTTTGCATCAATATGTGTTTGAAAAAAGAGGTCCTTCCCTTTAATGGCATCCAATGCATCTCTCATAAGTCCCATGAAATAACCTAAATAATTCAACACATTAAAAATGTGTATCACTCTACTCATGCTTATACAACCATGTCTGTCGCGTTTAAAAATCTTCACTAAAAACTAAAAAAAAAAATTAACTAAACTTTAATGTTTTTATATTTACATCGTAAGGGGCTTCCCTTTGAAAATAACTCCCTCATTTACCACGTGTACCTTTCTGTGCCATCGGATCACATGTTAGACGATTGAACTGTCGCCATCCATTGGATTATTTTGTTAGTCTGCAAATTATGCAGTATTTTTTTAGTTTGCAAATTATTTTGTTAGTTTTTAAAATTTTCAGTATTTTTTTAGTTTGCAAATTATGCAGTTTTATTAATGTAGTTTTTCCATTCCGTTTAAACATCCCTAATTCGCTCTCTCTGGCAGACGCACCATTTGCAGGCTAATGGTATAGATAATTCAGTGAACTACAACAGGGGAATGGTTGATAATAATGCCGCGCAATAGATACTAACTAGCATGAAGTTTCAGGAGCCTCTCTTGAGATACCTTGTCAAAACCTTGGATTCCTTGTAAGTGTACCAACCCTCTTCATTAATGCAGCCTTTTCTCCAAATTACTATTGAACTCTCGGCAATTCCATCACCCAAAATGAAAATTTACTTATCTAAAACAAATACCCAAAAATTTTATGGCTGGAAAATATGGGATGCCAAACTTGAAGGGTGATGATAAGGAGATTGGATCTGATGAATGTGATGACTTTGTTAGTGAATAACCTGATTAATGTGGTCAGGTTGAGAAATCTTATGAGCACTGCTTATAAGGTTGCAGTGGGTTGTTCAGAGCGATGGACTAGAGTTTCTTCCCCATTTGACAAAGTCTGGAGGAACAAGGATTAGAATTGAGTTCTGGGAGTTCGGAATGAGCTTGAATACAAGGAATGACATAGTCTCTAGAGATGGAATGGTGTTCAATGTTGCACTTGGGCTTCTGAATTTGCAATTGCAGAGTAGTAATCCTAAAACTATGAATTATTGTTGGAAATAATACTGAAAGGGGGGATGAATCAGTATTATCAAATCTATAACTTTTTCATTTCATACTCAGATTTATATACGCTACTTTAATGAAGGTAAATCGCGTGTACACGCAACTGTCTTTAAAGCAACCAACGAATATCCAACAAACTTATGATTTAGTTAATTCATCATATGTTGATCTTTAATCAGTGCATCAGTACTTCATTAACCATGTAAATAGTAACCGTGTGCAATAATAATAGAATAAACAATCACACATAAGAAACACACATGAACACCAATATTTAAGGTGGAAACCCAATGTGGGACAAAAACCACCTTTTGTTGTCTTCTTTTAATATAAGAAAAACTTGCTTACAATCTTGTACTGGTGTAGACTCATACCAGTACGCAAGCACCCACCTGCATAAGGCTAAAACCTTCACTCGTTCTCCAGCTTCTACTGGAAGGGAGCTACAACCCCCTAGCTCTTATACTAGCCGATCTGTTTACTAGTACATAGGTGCCAAACTGCAAAAGGCCCCAACCTTTACTCGTTTTCGAGATTCTATTGGAAGGGAACTCCAACCCCCTGGCTCTTGTACTAGTCGATCCATTTACTAGTATGTAGGCGCCAGCCTATAGAAGGCTCCAACCTTTACTCATTTTCCAGCTACTAATTGAAGGGAGCTCTAATCCCTAGGCTCTTGTAATGGCCGATATTTTTACCAGGACATAGGCATCGACCTACAGAAGGCTATGACCTTCTCTCTTCCTCCAGGGACCACGTTTCATAAATTTTTAGACTGGATACTCCTGGAATACAACACCACAATCTAAAGGCCACATTTCATCATATTTTCATGCTGGATCCATCAGTAACATTAAAGCTCAAAATCAATCACCATAGCAATACAACCATCAAATACATCTACATCAATCAATCACTGAAACTCAATCATCAATTTCTGAATCAATCACTGAAAACCCATCATCATTGAAGAAAATCACAATCAATCAATCTGAACATTTAAAACACTTTCACCAGAACACAAAGCAGAACCCAGAACTCTACATCAACAACCAGAACCAACTACAACTTCAAACATCATATTTCATAATGTATACGCTACTTTGATGTGTCGAACCAGCGTGTATACGTGCTTTTACTAAAGCAAACCAACATACAGATCTGCAAATACTAACTTAAAACATCAAAACTATTCTAGACTTCAGTCATGCCTAGATCAGAACATTTACAATGTAAATCATGCATTAGTATTCAGATCTAGAATATCCATGATCAGACCACATAATGATACTTCATATCAGGCCTTTTGATCCTGATCCATCATCCATCATCAACCACATAGGTGCATCCTTAGTTCAGATCAAGCAAAGCGTTGGAAACCCATAACCTACATATTTGATCTAACACTTCATAAGATATTCAATACTTGCACTACTTGGCCTAATGATCTTCTCCTCCTTATATAGTTTTAGGCCTTTCTCAATACCTCGAACTAAAACCACTTAGGACTAATATCTTGGACCAAATATCTTGGACCAATTCCTCTGACCAAATACCTCGGACCAAATACCTTGGACCAAAACCTTAATTTTCCATCCCATACGCGCTTTTCATTCTGTGAAAGTGTGTGTATACATATACGTTCATTTTGTTCTATTAACTTGCATGTATACGCTGCTTGGACAAAGTGAACTAGTGTATAATTCTTAAACCACTCTCTTTCTTCAATCTCTGAAATCTGATCTATAATCCTTTGTTGTTAACCTATTGTGCTGTGAACTATCATCTGTGTGAGTTTCCATCAAGGACAACACCTGTATCATAATGCCATCAATTATCCTTTGTCAATTGTTGATATTGTTGTAGTTAGGGATAAAGGCCTTGAAATTGCGACTTCTTGTCTCAATCCTAGGTTCAAACCATGATTTATTTAGGGCACCATGTAGATTTTACTGCCCTTCCCCAGTCATGACTTGAACATTGTGTACCATGTATTAGGCTTCTGCATATAATCATGAACATGATGCATTATGCATGTTATGCCCAAAATTATGAATCGACAAGTTTGAACCATGATTGTGTATATTGTTCATGGCTCCAGCCTATGTACTTGGTCCTCTATAAGGCGACATTTTGAAGTGCATTTTTTTAAATTATTTCCCCTGAAATCTAAGCATTATATGGCTAAATTTTTCAGTTTTACTATGATCCCAGTTGCAAGACGCCAATTTTTTTCCATGAAAGAAGTATTGATTTTTCTTGAGACAGGAAAGCAGAATAAACGAGAGCCTAGAATTAACCCTAAAGGAGAATTTGGAGAACAGAGTAAAGTTTTATCTGGAACAACATATCAGTTTTGTTCAAATGCTTCAAATATTGGTATAATTTCTCTGAAGACAGAAAAACATTAGAAAAGAGGGCCTAGAATAAACCCTCAACGAGAACTTGGAGATGAAATTACAGATTTTTCTGGATCACTATTTAGAGTTTTATCAAGTGATTCAAATATTGGTGGAATTTCTCTGGATACAGAAAAACGGTGTAAACAAAGGCCTAAAATGAACCTTGGAGGAGAAGATGCAGATGGAACAAAAGGTTTGTCCCAAACAACATCTGAGTTTTATTCAAGTGCTTCAAATATTGATGGAATTTCACTGGATGCCACTACTCTTCCCTTTTTGTTATCATCCTCTTCCTGTAGTATGTCGTTCTCCATAACTGGTAGTTCTAACCTACTGGTTCACAAAAAACAAACCTCTTGACTTCCTATACTTAACCAATGGTTACATTGCTTAAGTTAGATCGATATTATGTAGGAACTGAAGCTATGTTCACAGACCTAGGTCATTTTTCATTTCGTTCCATTCATGTATGGATATGGATCAATACATTGTAAACTAAATTTAAATTTACCTTTAAATTTTAAGATTATGTATGTAAGTAGTCTGACATGTTGGTCTTGATCAGATTTCCTTTACTAGAATAGTTTATCCTGATTTAATATGCACATATGTGGGCCAAGCTGCAAATCACAGAGTTTTTCCACAAGACTTGTCAAATACATTTTACAAATCTACTCCAAGTAGCTTCACTTATCCTTTAATTTGCTCTCTTTTATTTACAACTTATCCTTTAATATGTTTTATTCTTTTCAAGTCTGAGGGCGAGTTTTTTGTTGTTTCTATGGATAAATTTAAATTTTTAATAACTTTTCAAACTGAGCTCACCTTTTTTTAATGATAAATGACTCAAATTTTGTGACAGGACTATATATTGGCCAATTTTTGTAGTTGAAATTGTTGCTTCTATTATAGCAAGCCAAGCCATGATCTTTGCAACTTTTGCTACCATAAAGCAATCCATGTCCCTTGGATGTTTTCTACACTTAATCGTGATTCACACTTCATCAAAACATGAAGGCCAAGTGTATATTCCAAAAATCAACTAAATTTTCATGTTGGCATGTGTCTTTGTCACCATTTCTTTCCAAGATACTACCAAGATCGGAAATGCCTATGGTACACATGTACGATTAGTGTTAAACTAAAATATATAACATAACCTTGAATTTAAATTTTATTTCATAGAAATTGATGTTAGTGTGCTTCTTGATAGGTTGGTGAATTAATGGGTTGGTAATTCAAAATGGTTAAAATGAATAGACACTTAGTGGATGTGTTTGGTGAATCATTTTATGTAGATGATGTATTTTTATTTTATTTGTGCAATCATACTAATAACCATTAGTGTGTGCTTGCCTTGAACAATAAATTTGAGGAAATCTATGATGCTGATAAGTTTATCTACAGTTTCCATGATGTGGTTAAAGTGGCAAGGCAATTTCCTAATGACAGAATAGAAAAAAGAATTGTAGTAATTAAGATTCCACACAGGGTCATAGAAGAATATATAGCAGAAAAGGTGGAGCCATTATTTAGGAGGACAAGCAGTATCATGCTCAGTATCTTCTATCCATCTATAGATATGAAAATCAAAGAAGGGTCAAACCCTAGGATTGAATCTATCTGTTGCTTTGGCATGTATGGTGTTGTTGAGTTTCACCCTGATATTAAAAGGGTGGGAGATAAAATGCTAAAAAATTTACATGATGCAGGGGATGGATCACTAAGAAACTTTATTTCTATAGATTTGAGAATGGATATTTTGCTTAAAAAGGGTCGTGAAAATACTAGTGGCAGCATCAACTGAGGAACAAAAATACGTTTTTGAGCATAGGATATTGACATCTTTTCGAGAAAAGTTGGGCTCCAAATAGATACTCCTCTTTATTTGACACAGTCCACGTGGCATGAAAGCCTCAACTCTCTCAAAGATATATTTCCAAATGTATATACCAAGGTATGAAAACCATCCTGTGGCTGTCATGTTGCCGATCTGTCACTTATGCCCCTTGCCACTTCATCTTTTGTTCGTATCTTCAATCTGGTAGATGTAGGTATAATATTTATTTCACTACTTAACTATAGGACTCCATACATAATTTGTTTCTAAATCAACCTTATGTTGTGATAGGAAAATAGTATGCCATCTGATGAAAAGGAACATTTTTTTTCGTTCTGGAAAAACAAAATTTGAAAGAGCCCTTGATCTTTATATCTGCTCTCACAGTGATGTGTTTGTTCCTGCAATTTCGGGTATGTTCTATGCAAATGTTGTTGGACAGAGAATTGCAGCTGGAAGGACGCAAATACTTGTACCCACAACAAAATAATATTATGTTGTTATGTTGTCAGATTCGGTATCACGTTACATTATTGACAAAAGTCACTTATCCTATTCATGCTTATGTTAAGATTTATATGCCATTCAATTTTGAAAGCCAACTATAGCAAGAAAGTCCACAAAGGTTCCCCAGGCTAGATTTCTTTTATGGATAAGAAAATTGTAAGTTGCTTACCTAAGTTTCAGAATTTGTACTAGCAAAGAGTCCTATTAAATTATGAGAAAATCAACTTCCTACAACATGAAAGCTTTGATGGGGGTGACCTAGAAACTATAACATTAGTTGTTATGTGATGTCTATAAAGTTCTTCTATGATGGGATTCCATAAATACATTTTTAAATTTCAATTTATTCTATGGGAGATTTCATCTGCTAGAAAAAAATTGTTGGAATAACTTTAATATGATTGCACCTTTTAATTTAATGAGTACAAGATTTATTCACTTAACCGAAATTCTGGTATGTTGAAAGCTTTCAGATGGTTTATGTATAATTAGGCAGTGTTAAGTTGAATATCAAGCTTCATGCTAAGAAATTAAGCTAGCCGTAAGCTCCATGAATTACTAGCTGTTATGAGAATAGTTAATGACTTTCACTACTAACTGTCAAAAGATTAATAATTATTTATCCGTTGGAACAATTAACAATCAACATATCATAATTTCATAACACAACAAACTATATCTAGCAATTGCCCCAAAAGGTGCAAGGGAGGCCGATACGATTATTAAATTAAAAAAGTTGTATTTCATTTCCATAATAAAAAAATAGTAATTAATAGGCACAATTTCCTTTACTGGAATAGTCTATCCTTCTTTAATTTGTGCATATGTGGGCCAAGCTGCAAATCTCAGGGAGTTTCACCAAGACTTGTCAGATACATTTTAAAAATCTACTCCAAGTAACTTCACTTATCCTTTAATTTACTCTGTTTTATTTACAACTTATCCTTTAATATATTCTGTTCTTTTCAAGTCTAAGGGCGAGTTCTCTGTTGTTGCTATGGATAATTTTAAATTTTTAATAACTTTTCAAACTGAGCTCACCTTTTTTAATGATAAATGACTCTAGTTTTGTGACAGGGCTATATATTGGCCAACGTTTGTAGTTGTAATTGTTGCTTCTATTATAGCAAGCCAAGCCATGATATCTACAACTTTTTCTATCATAAAGCATTGCATGTCCCTTGGATGCTTTCCATGCGTAACCGTGGTGCACACTTCATCAAAACATGAAGGCCAAGTGTATATTACATAAATCAATTACATTCTCATGTTGCGTCTTTGTCAACATTTCTTTCCAAGATACTACCAATATTGGCAATGCCTATGGTATGTATGTATGATTGGTGTTAAATTAAAATATATAACATAACCTTGCATTTGAATTTTATTTCACAGAAATTGATGTCAGTGTGCTTCTTGATAGGTGGGTTAATTAATGGGGTGGTAATTCAAAATGGTTAAAATGAATAGAAACTTAGTGGATGTGCTTGGTGAATCAGAATGGTTAGGATGGAAATACAAGAAGGGAAGTCATATGTAGAAATATGTTTGTTACTCAAAATATAAGGGATTAAAAATGATTTATAGTATGAATATTTATTTATTTATATATCTATGTTTTTTTTTTAAAAGTCAAAAAATTAGCTGACATTCGAATCCTATATAAATTTATATATTAAAGTTTTGAATTGTATGTAAATTGGATGCAGGCATAGCCATGGTTGGGGTTATGATTGTCACTTCATCTTTCCTCACACTGGTAATGCTTATGATATGGCAGACTCATCTATTGTTGGTCATTATCTTTGTCACTGTATTTGGAGCAATCAAATTCACATACTTCTGAGCAGTGTTGTACAAGTTCCCCCAAGGGGATACCTTGCATCAACTTTTGCTGCAGTGTTGTTATTTGTAATGTATGTGTGGCACTATTTCCATATAAAGAGATACACCTATGAAGTAGAACACAAGGTGTCAACAAAATACATGTTAACCCTGGGTTCGAGTCTCGATGTCACCAAAGTTCCAGGGATTGGGATTTTATACATAGAACTAGCACAAGGAGTTCCAACAATATTTGAACATTTCATGAGAAACCTCCCTACTAGGCACTTTGTCCTTGTATTTGTCTATGTCAAGTATCTTCCTGTGAATACAATTCCAGCTGAAGAACGATTTGTATTTCACAGAATTGGTCCAAAGGAACACAAAATCTATAGATGTGTAGCTAGGTATGGTTATTGGGACACTAGGACTAGGAATGTGGAATTTGAGAACTAGTTATTGGAATACTTGAGAGAATTTATACAGTTCGATTACATATTCGCAAATGATATTAAAAGGCAATTTCAGCATGAAGGAAACAGTTCTAACTCTGGAGAAAGTATAGTCATATTGAGGCTACTTCTAAAAATAAAGTGATGAATACGTATGACTAAGCATCCCTATGGTGGGAATAGGAAGTACTAAAAAGAAGAGGAATTTTTAAGCAGTCGAACTTAGGAAGAAATTAAAGCCAATCGAATGTGAAAGGATGACGAAGAAAGGATAACAAACATGAGCGATCACGGGGAAGAAGGAATATTAGAGAGGCCATGTGTAATTAGCTTTTTAAAAACTAGGTGATATAAATGTTAGTTTTTAGTGTCTATAATATTCGGAGTTGTCTGAACCTTAAATCCCTTTACTAATGACCACCACCACGACCACCAATTTTGTCCATATCATCTTCAGTCACTTCAACATTGAGAAATGCATATTGCAAATAAAGATTGCTCAAACATGATAACATCAACGATGTATCAATACACTATTATGGTCCATCTCTTGTTAAGTGAGACACTATTACTTATATTAATGAAACATTTCTTGCTAATTTATCTAGGTAGGGAGGATGCCCCTATCTCTCATCTCCCTATATAATACTTTGATCACATCTTCTTTCTTTTATGTTATTGGTTCCTATACTACCACGTTAAAGACAATTACTCATTTTAAAAAAATAAGAGCAATGATGACACACATTTGTTTCACAGGAAATGATGCAATTATAATTATAATTTATTTAAAAGCCTCTCTATGTACGCTTATTGAATTTCAATTGCCAAGAAGTATTTACCATTGTCAAAGTCAATGGTGTATATTTTCGAATATATACATGTCTAGATATACACACGTCACGATAGGCATCCGTTTTGAATGGTGCATCTTATGACATATACAGTGGTGGTAGGTGATTCATCATTCACTTTAATAACACGCCATGATATGAAGGAAAGAGGTAACCAGTCATATATTGGGTATTTAATGTCGAAATATATGCGCGCAAGTTAACGCGATAACACGGGAGCGGGCAATTTCGGCATTAAATAATATTTGCCCGCTCCCGTGTTATCGGGCTAACTTGCGCGCATATATTTCGGCATTAAATACCCAATATACGTTGGTTAACTCTTTGCTGAAATGAATACGTGAGTTTTCCATCCCTAGTTGGCGGGCAAAACAGGGTCCAGCGGTAGAGCATCAAAGAGACGTGATAGGCACACAAATGTAAGTTATTCTGTGGCCATGAGACATGGGATTTCTGTGACTGAAAAACTCCATAAGTAATTCCCGGTACTCCCGCGGAATTATGGGCTCCAAAAATACGTTCGAGCTTTTGTGGCCTATCTACTTTTATGTGAGGGGCACCCAACTGATTCTGAAACCTTCTGTTGGTGGTTGTCGGTAAAACGAAGTGCCCTGCAGTTTCTGGCAACTTTCATGTTTTGCGGGGAACGAATATTCACTACCATATCCGGTCCAGGGGAAGCTTTAATATAAAATATACTCCATCATGTATCAACTGGTCTTTTAAACTGTAAAATATTTATTTCTAAGCTAAAGTGGTTTGTAAAATTCAGCGCACCTTAAAGAGTAGGAAACTATAATCGAGAGGCGTAATTGCAATCACAATTATCATTGTCTGTCCAGGAAAATCAATTTGCATTAGGAATCGGGACAAGTGATGTGTATGTTACTTTATTTTTCACCACTTGGAGTTTCTTGATTTGTTTTCGAAAAAAATTTGTGGATTTTTAAAAGAAATGGATGAAGTATTGACTTAAATTTTGCGAAATGGCACCAAGCTAGACGATTTAGACGTTTAAACAATTGTTAATTTTGTAGTGTCACATTCGTGTCCAACGAAATAGCGGTGAAGTGTTTAACCCGACACGTGATGTGACGTGGAAATGGTTAGGAAGTAGTCTTTATTAATATGATTGATTAAAATATTGACATCCAATCATGTCACAAAGCCTTATCCCAATATTTAAATAGGATAAATGGCAGACAGCAGGAGTAATGCCAACCGGCTCCGCCATTCATTAACTTGCCTTCCCATATGCCAGACTATACCTGCTATATAATTATATAGATTTCCTGTGAATTACTATTCATAGCTACATATAGTCAATCCCCCTCTCGGCTCCTGTCGTATTTGTTGTCATATCCATATCAGCAGTTATTACAGGAAGAGCAGTTATTCTCTGCAGCCGAACTATCATCGCCGTTGTATTTCGTGATCGAATCTCCAGGCGGTGTTTCAATCATGTTTGATATACACAGAAAGCGCGGCAGAGAATTGGAGGCTCCACCGAGGTACGGGAGTCCAAACGCTTCAAAGGCGAAGAAACGGACTTGTTTTCTGAGTTCTCGCAATTAGACAGATTTACCCTAGCAGAAGAAGAAGCAGTGGCTTCTAGTGAGGATCGTGTAAGCGGGGTCATGAGAACCCTGGAGGAAGATATCAGCGCTACATGTTCCACTCTATACGCCCCCATCATGGTGGATAATTCATGGGCCTTCGACATTTCTTGCGACTGTGAAGCCCAAACTCTAGTTTCGGAGTCAGGTATTGATCTGTCTTACCTCCTAGAGGCTTCAGACGACGATCTTGGTATCCCCGTTTTGGACTTGAAGTACGATCAGGTCCGTCAATTTCGTTGGGAAACCTTGCCCGCTCAGGGTTTGTCAGAGAACCCTGATCTCAAATACGTAAGTCAAAATTGGAGTTTCGAAGACGAGGTTGGAAACGATCACCATTGTGTATTGTACGAATATACCTGGGATTACGGCCAAGTGGTGGATTATATGAACAGAGATTTTATCAGCCAAGAAATGTTTTTTGAAGAAGATTTTTCTGCCGCATGGATATTGGAAACTACCGATTGCACGTAATCAACTGGACGTTCAGATCTTTGGAATCAGGGCCATGCCTACAGCACAATTTCCAGAATTGTTGCATAATTGTATGATATATTGATTGCAGAATAGATCTTAAGCCACCTTTGATTGATCTGTAAGAATTTTCTACAGTTTCAAACAATGATTCTTCATGCGGAATAAACTCAAAGAATCATTAAATCTTAATACCCAGGGATACGAGTTACCTCCAGCCATTGGTGATGTTTTGACGAAGGCCACAGTCCACTTGCTTACTTCTTCTTCAGCACTCCAGCTTCAATCCAATCAAAAGAAAAAGAACACAATAATTTTGAAGGCACTTCCAAGCTCTGCTATCTCAGCTAGATGGTGTAAAACTGAAGGGGGTTGAGATCTGAGCTTGGGGACCAAACAGATCAACATATAGCTAAGCTTTCATCAAGCTTCTCATAGCTATGTGTTAGATGTCCACAAATCAAGGCAGAGAACTTGAATCAAAGTGATGGACCACTTTAGTAGCTCCTAATTACAAATTTAGTAATTGTAGTTGCCTTTTGTTAACTTAAGGAAACTACTGCAGTTGGTTTCCATAAGTTAAGGAAAGACTGCAACTCCATAATTGTAGGCAGCAATTTGTGCAAACTTAATGGAGCTAACATTCTCCCACTTGGTCCATACTTCCAAACTTAATGTCTCAACTTAAAAACCATTGATAATATATATTAAGTAATAGATACATGAATCATGGCGATAAGTCCTCTAATGACGAGTATTATCTTCCATGTATTACTATGTATTTATTCTTATTATAATTTATGTGGCAACAATTTCTTAATGAATAAACCTTATGTTTATTCTTGGTCCTTCTTAAATGAATTTTCTCAAATCAACTTAAGGTGCACATAAATATGAGAAAAAACATCACAATAATTAAGAATTTCATTAAAATAACATTGTCCATACAATGAAAAACTACATAATGGAACCAAGTCCCATATTCAATACATGATCCTTGAATTTAAACGGTGGCATGCCCTTAGTCAAAGGATCAACGATCATTAACTCAGTGCTGACGTGCTCAATGACCACTTTCTTTTCTTTAACACGTTCCCTTATAGCTAAATACTTAATGTCGATGTGTTTATTTCGACTCCCACTTTTATTGTTTTTAGCCATAAAATAGCAGCTGAATTATCACAATATATTCTCAATGGCTTAGATATAGAATCCATAATTCTAAGCCCAGAAATGAAACTCCTAAGCCATACACCATGTAAAGTAGCCTCAAAACAGGAGACGAACTCGGCTTCCATAGTGGAAGTGGCAATCAAGGTCTGCTTGGCACTCCTCCATGATACAGCTCCACCGGCCATCATAAAAATGTATCCTGATGTTGATTTGCGTGAATCAACACATCCAGCGAAGTCAGAATCTGAGTAGCCAATTACTTCCAAGTTGTCCATCCCTCTATACATAAGCATGTAGTCTTTGGTTCCTTGAAGGTACCTCATAACTTTCTTTGCAGCTCTCGAGTGGTCTAAACCTGGATCACTCTGATATCGTCCCAACATTCCTTCATATCAAAAATTTTAGAGAGGAATTGTTTCACCTCATGTAGCAAACCCTTATCATTGGTTGCTAGTAAAAGGTCATCCACATATAAAACAAGAAAACAAATTTTACTCCCACTAACCTTCAGGTATATACATTGATCCATAATGTTTTCTACAAAACCAAAAGAAGAAATTACATTATGGAATTTCAAATACCATTGGCGGGATGCTTGTTTTAAACCATATAATGACTTCTTGAGCTTGCAAACCAATTGCTCACCATCACTAGAGGGGAATCAATGAAGATGTGTTATTAATGAAGAAGTGTTATCAATCATTAATGAAGAAGTGTTATTAATGAAGAAGTGTTAATAACCATCATCTTTTAGTGCCAGTGTGAACATGCATTGAATCATATGTGACATTGTTTTGTAAATTAATGCAGTAAAGACCATTAGACAAAATACCATTCCCAACATAATCAGATTTATAGAATAGACTGAAAGATTTTTCTGAAAAGTTTAAGGAATATCCAAAAGGTACAAGCCTTGAAACTAAGATCAAGTTTCTAGAAAAACTTGGAACATAAAAGGTCTTTTCTAACTCCAAAACAAAACCACTACTTAAAGTTAAATAAAATGTTCCTATAACTTCCACATGCGAGCCCATCTTGTTTCCTAATAAGATGCTTCGCTCACTTCCCACTGGCTTCCTTAGGTTTTGCAAACCCTTTGTCTGCAAGCCATTTCTGAAATTTGGCGCATTCCTTCTTCATGTGTCCCTTCTTCTTACAGAAAAAACAATTGGAAACCTTCTTGATATCGGCTTGGGGAGGTACTTTACCTTTCCCTTTCTGATTGGCTTGAGATTTTCCCTTTCCACGCGTTGCCAGCATTGCACTCTCTCCCAGTTCCATCACCAGTCTTTCTTCCTCTTGAACACACATGGTCATAAGTTCATTAATTGACCATTTATCCTTATGTGTGTTGTATGAGATTTTGAAAGGTCCATATTGGTGCGGAAGGGTGTTCAGGATGTAGTGCACTAGGAAGGACTCCGATATTTCAACCTCGAGTTTCTTCAATTGAGCCACAGTGTCCCTCATCTGCATGATGTGTTCGCGCACACCTTTCACACTGGTGAGCCTTAGGGATGAGAACTTCATGATTAGGGTGCTTTCTAGTGCCTTGTCTAAAGAGATGAATTGTTCATCAATGGCCTTCAACAAGTCTCGGACCTTGTCACGCTGATCAACGGAACCTCGAATAGCAGCTGAAATTTTAGTCTTAATGAACATCATGCTTAGACGATTGGATCGCTCCCATCGTTCATAAAGCGCGATGTCCGCTGCAGCGCTGGTATTGGTGAGTGCCGATGGTTCATCTTTCCTTATAGCATAATCTATGTCCATCCACCCTAGATGAAGGAGAATCCTCTCCTTCCAAATCTTGTAGTTATCTCCCTTAAGTTCGGGAATGTCACAACGAATTTCAGAGAAATTTGCAGGTTGTACTACTACATCAAAATAAAGAATCACATGCTTATGTTAAAATTGAGGCTTAATAAACTTTCATGTTTTACCAATGTAAATCATGCTAAAAAGAATTGAATCAAATGACATAAAAATTGCATGTGGGCTAAATTTTTAATTCAAATAGATTCAATAAAACTTTATGATAAAACTTATTAATTCATAACTCCTGTGGGTAGGTTATGAAATTTTATCCTAATTAATTACATAAATATAATAAAGATTCCTGTGGGATAAAATTTATTATATTCAGTGTAAATCATGCTAAAAAGAATCGAATCAAATGACATAAAAATTCCATGTGGGCTAAATTTTTAATTCAAACAGATTCAATAAAACTTTATGATAAAACTTATTAATTCATAACTCCTGTGGGTAGGTTATGAAATTTTATCCTAATTAATTACATAAATATAATAAGGATTCCCGTGGGATAAAATTTATTATATTCAGTGTAATTAATTACAATTTAATGTCTAAATAAACTTTATGTGATCTTATCAAACAAAATATATAATTTTATTTAATTAAAGATGCTGTGGCTATTCTCTAATTAATTAAAATTATATGTATCACTAGACATTATTTTTCTGCATAAACAAAACTTAACCAGAGAGAAAAATAATGTTTACTGAAAGGAGTAAGTCAAAATGACATTTTAATAAACTCCATATAATTGTAATAATTTTCCAGCAAAATCAAAATCAAGGTTAAAGCAGTCAGCATTACCGAAAATGACTACAAATTTGATTGTTCAATTTATAAACTTAACCCGGAGATTGACTGAAGCAGCGTTGATCTACTTTGCACTTGCATAGAAAATGCAGTTCGAAGGCTAGCTGGCTTGACTTCAGGCTCCGTCCTTAAGTTTATAAAACAACAAAAATTGACCAGCAAACAAGCTATTTTGCTCACAAAATAAAATTAAAATCAAATATACATTCCTTAGTCTAACTGTCCCATAATTTATTTAAGACTAATTCTTAAATTAATTACAAAATGAGCTCTTAACAATTTGCAAACAAAACTGCAAATTTGAAATATTCAAAACAAAAGACTAAATCATTTCAAATACTGAAATATTGAAATATGGATCACAATAGCAAAAGATCGATGTGATGTGATGTGATCACATATATTAACTTACAAAAGAACAATCGATCACAATAGTTTTAACAAGCTACACATCAAAATTCAAGTGCAGGCTTCAAGTCTAAAACTCAAGAATCATACCCTTCTTGTAATAAACCATACAAAGGAAACTCACAAGTTTCAATAAGAAATCAACATATGCTTTATTCCGGCACACACTAAAATAAATCGATCTCGAAATAATGTTACAAAAGCACCCTATAATAATAATAAATTTCACAAGCTACACATCATAACGTAAAGGAGCACTTCAAATCTTATACTCCAAGATCATATTCTTCTTATGGTAAATCATACACAATCGACTCATAGGAAATGAGCATTCAACAAATCATTACAGAAAACCAAAACAGTCAAATTTGTCCAAGATTTCCTAATCAAGGATTTTTGCATTCTAATTCTGAATGTTACTATTTATTATGTGAAAGAGTGCATAAACTGAAACAACAGAGAAGTTCCAAAACTGAAAATGCAAAAATCTTATACAACGATGGGTATATCTATATTTAGTGTCAATGTTTTAGAACCATCAAATTTTATTCATCTTCAAATAAAATAAAATTACCCTATTTTATCTTTGAAAATGAATTGCATTTAATAGTTCGAAACGTTCAACACTAAAATTCTGAAATTGCATTGTTTTGTTTTGTTAAATATACGTCTTTCTCATTATTTCATTATATTTACTGTGAAAGGACCAACGACGAGGGGATGGTGCTGTTTAAAGTTTAAACTCGTTCAACGCGTGTTGAAAAAAGTGACAGAAACGCCCAACTGTAACGTGTGTTGAAAAACGTGACAGAAACGTCCAACTGTTTTGCATGAGAAGGTGAAAGATTTTGAAAATACAGAGTTATTGCAGTGTATTAATCCCGTTCTTTGCGAAGAAAACTGAAGTTCCAAAACTGAAACTGAAGAACGATGGGTATATCCAGCTTCATATTATATTTTTCCTTTTAAAGATTTAGTTAATTCATTCATTTATGCTACCATCATACGATGCTCTTTAATTTTCTCGATAAATAAAACAAGCTTTAGATCGATAGAATCCGGGTATCCTGTTACTGAAAATTCGTAATTTGAATAGCAATTTAATGGTTCCTTTTCTTTTCAAGGACTTTCACAAAAAACACAGCCCTTCACATTCCACAAGTGTATTTAACAGTAAGTGATTTAACACCAGATTTGCGTGACCCCTGAATGAAAAACCCCAACATTTTTCGATTGCTCCGTGGTAATAAACAACCCACTGCTTATGTCAAAGAAACCCCAATATTTTTTTTTTTAATTTCCCTTTGAAAATAAACAACCCACCGTTGATGTCATGAAAATCCCAATATAATCAGATTTAAATTAGATTGAAACCAAAAAAATGCATATATTCCGAAGCTCAGGTCCAATTTAAACTCCAGGTAAAAACCAAAAACTCAACTATCATGCGAATCACATTAAGCTTACGCTGTATACTTCAATGCCAAACTTTGAGCTTAAAAAATTAAAAAAAAAAAAAAAAATTGAGAAGCTCGATTACAGTCTTTACAAAACCATAGACCTCGGATAAACATATGTTCGTGCAAAATTCAACTATCGACACGGCTGACAAAACTCATTAACTTAAATCCCGCAAAGACTTGGATAAGATGGAGTGGAGGGCATGCCAGTCAAACAAATGGAAATGAAAACAATAACGCATGCATGACATAGTTTCTAGGCCAACACACAGCAAGGCAGAGATAAAAGGGTTCTGATACCAAATGTAAGATTTTTCTACAGTTTCAAACAATGATTCTGCATGCGGAATAAACTCAAAGAATCATTAAATCTTAATACCCAGGGATACGAGTTACCTCCAGCCATTGGTGATGTTTTGACAAAGGCCAAAGTCCACTTGCTTGCTTCTTCTTCAACACTCCAGCTTCAATCCAATCAAAAGAAAAAGAACACAATAATTCTGAAGGCACTTCCAAGCTCTGCTATCTGAGCTAGATGGTGTAAAACTGAAGGGGGTTGAGATCTGAGCTTGGGGACCAAACAGATCAACATATAGCTAAGCTTCCATGAAGCTTCTCATAGCTATGTGTTAGATGTCCACAAATCAAGGCAGAGAACTCGAATCAAAGTGATGGACCACTTTAGTAGCTCCTAATTACAAATTTAGTAATTGCAGTTGCCTTTTCTTAACTTAAGGAAACTACTGCAGTTGGTTTCCATAAGTTAAGGAAAGACTGCAACTCCATAATTGTAGGCAGCAATTTGTGAAAACTTAATGGAGCTAACATGATCAAGATGGCCATAAGGAAAAATATGTAGTTATGATATCATTGATCTACAATATTACGATTGTATTTTTAACACGTTGATATGAGCGAATATGAAGTTCATTGAATAGTATTGAATGCCCACTCGTTCGTGGAGATAAATTTTCCTCACTATGGTTTTATATCGTAAAAGGTTATGGTAGAATTGTACATCGGAAATTTACGACGTGGGAAAGTATGATATGACTCACCATTTAGTACCAAAATTTTATACGGAGTGTCATTATATTAGGTAAAGTTAACTAAATCTTAAAATATATTAAATTTTTTAAAGTTATTTGTATAATAGCAATTTTATGATCAATAATTTTGGTAATCAATGTCATTGAAAGTACGATTTAGATTTTAACGACTTACATCAAACGAATGGCAACATGTTCCACATAACTTCTATATACTTTGAAGGAAATGGAATCACAAAAATTATCGATATAGATTGTTTAAAGAGAAACCATGAATAAGAACAAATTTAGATGAGCTACTATGCACTCCACTCAACATGAGATTAATGTGATCTCTTAAACTATTTCAACTTGTTTATATTCTTATATTATAATAAGGTTCTCGACTTCTCTATAATAATATAGGCAAAGTTATGGTTGTAAATATTAATGGTAAATTTGTTTTAAATCATATTGTACTCTTTTTATTGTTGTTCAAATCCATCTTACTATCTAGTGCATTGGAAGGCTAATTTATGGTCAAAGTATCTCACATTTCTATTAGTTTTAACAACATTTTACTCATATTGTTTTAATACTTTTTATAGGAATTTCAATCCATAAAGGAGGCAACTTTGAATCAAACAATAGAACTGTGTCAAGGGAACTCACATTCAATGGTGAGGAATACCATAGGATACACATAAAATGGGTTGAGGATCCAACCTCTACGCCCTTTAATCTACGACTCCTTTAGGAGCAATAATCTCCTAAAATTGAACCTCCAAGCCACCCATCCATATGCAAAAACTATGGTTGACAAATAATCTCCTAAAATTGAACCTCCAAGCCACCCATCCATATGCAAAAACTATGGTTGACATCCTACCTCTCTTAATTCTCTCTGTTTGAAAAAATGCAACAGTGAATAAAGAGGGCAGGAGAAGGATGGTTGTTCTTTTATCTTGAATTGCATGATGTGACGTGTGTTAACTTAGCAAAATATTCTTTTTTTTGGGAGGGGAGGGGCGAGCAGGGAGAGTGGTCATGTGGAGGTTACAAGTAAGCCCCCCCTTCTTTTTACAAGTCTCCCTTTCACCTGAATGGACCCTTTATTTAGCTTGATATTTAATTCCTTTAATGGTTTCAATATACATGGAAAAATATGGATTCAAACTCTTCTCCCAACACAAGGACCTATTAATAGAGTCTATAGATTTCAAGGTTAGGAAGAAATTCATGAAGGAATTTCACCCTTACAATGACCAAGTAGTTTCAAATCACCATGGCACCATGAAATCCTTCATTTTTTATTGGGCAGTTGGCCCTGTCTGAATGATTGGTTTCATCCACTATGTTGGCATTGATGCCAATCTAGCATTATTGAACATGATATGCCAAGCTCAGGGGGAGTCCTATGGTTGCTACAGTCATTGGTAGAGAACCATCATAGTAGCAACACGAAGAAAGAAGCTAAAATAGTGTACCTATGATGGTTAGGGAGTCCCAAGATTTGGAGGAGATTCTGGCTCAAGAGATCATCTCAGATGCTCATCGATGTGGCATAGTTGGATAGTGCTCAGAAAGAGATTTCCAGTGTTACATTGAAGTCCACAGCAGCCTCTTGGATTGAAATTTATTGCCATTCAAAGTCAGGACCCTCAAAGCCAAAAGGGTAGAGCTAAAAGTGTTTGGAGATGCTCATGGATGTGGCAAAGTTGGATGGTGCTCAGAAAGAGATTTCCAGTGTTACATTGAAGTCCACAACAACCTCTTGGATTGAAATGTAATTCCATTCAAAGTCAGGACCCTCAAAGTCAAAAGGGTAGAGCTCAAAGTGTTTGGAGTGCCCTTTGGAGAAAGTTTAATGTTGGTGGAATTACGAAACATGGTGGAACAGTTAGTAGAGGCGATTGTTTAAACAACGGGCAAGATTGTGGACGGATTTGCTACCACGTATTCCCACTAGGACATCAATGTAATTGTGATAGGGTTTTTCGCTTCACAGATAAAGTGTAGAGGGGTGGCGCAAAGTTGTTTAACCAAGCTGTTGATCTCAAGATTGACAACAAAGGTTGGTTCTGACACCCCCATCCCTAAAACCATAAACCGTGCAAAGGGGTGGTAGAATGGGTTGTTTTCTCAACAAAAAACATAAACATTTTTGCTTTGAGAGTCAGGCGGGTGTGAGCATGATGTCTTCCCGGTAGGGTGACCCCAAAAGGTTTAAAGGGATGTAGAGGTGAAGGCCTGGGATGGAAGCGTCATGAAATGTGGCAGCAACGCAGTACTAGAGAGAGTTACAGAGTAAAAGCTTGAATCCAATGGTTTTTCCTTTGAAATTCTAACAAAGGGATTCGACAATAAAAACGACTCAGACCCCCTATGTCTGTGTACCTAGGACTACATTGACAAATGAGAATGGGACAAATGGCACAACGTGGTTGGCTTGTACTGATGTGTTGACATCAACAATGGCAAGTGATGTCAGCATGACGTCGGTACGAGGGAAACGTGGCATGCAAATTCAACATTTTTTGGTACCTAAGTGGGCCAAATATGTGTGACATTTGGACCAATCCTGTGGAACCATGTGGCAATAATGATGTAAGCATGAAATCATCCGTGAGGCTGCATATTAGTTGGTTATAAAGGCACAAAGGCAGAATTTATGGACTGACTAATCATTGGGCTCACGTGGGATATCACTGAGCCTAAATTGTAGTTGATTGGTCCATGAGCGCAACAGTGGTCCCATTGGGACACGTCAACCTTGAGGCTTTATCCCAGAGGTTTAGAAGTGTGCACATGAGAAAGTAGTGGGCTGACTTGGCATCGGGCTAACGTGGTAGAGCACAGGACTAGGTGGACCCATGGGACACGACATCATTGAGGCTTGATATCAGAGGAAATAAAAGGGGGCAAGGGAGAAAGTGACAAGATGGCGATGTTGGGACACATCGAAACGTACAGGCAGAACCACATGCCAAAGAGAGAAGTGGAAGGGTGACCCCATTAGACACGTAAGCTCACAAGGTAGACCCTACTAGTTTTTAAATGTGTAATAAAAATAACATAGGGATAAAGGTGTCGAGGGCCAATGTTTAGCACCAGGACTTGGTTCTATGGGCATCATATGACCAAGGACATGGGGGAAGATAAGCCCTCTAGGATTAAATCTAAAATGGTGCACATAAAAGTTAAAGGTTGTGGTTATGGAACTTAGTCTTATGGGCCAAAAGGACCACAACTTGCAGAGTTAAATTAAAAGGCTTGGTTCAAGAAGATTTTTCCATCCCTGGTATTCCTTGTACGACATGAAGTAAATGAAAGGAATGCTCAAGTCCCCATTCCCTGAATTAATAGAGCTGTAGTAATCGAGAAGTTGTACAAAGAAGAGTGATAAGGTTGCCCATACTCATTTCGACTAACAACTAATTCTCAGCATGGAAGAACACTCTGAAAGTCAATCGCATAATTAATTCAACTAGAAAACATTGGGTCTAGTGTGAAGCAATATTGTGCGCAAAGTGAAGAGTGTGAGGGGTTATAATTAACATAGTGTGAGCATAAGGGTGAGTGTGACCGAGATACGATAGTTATATGGAGAAATTGAGGGTCGAGACCATAACTGATTGAGGAGTAAGGTGTGTAGTGCAAAGAAGAGAAGTGAGGAAGTTGTTTTGTGGAATAGTTGACAAGGTTTTATATCTATGTGCATTTATATACGCCTCTATTTTCACAATCTGAAAATTGTATGAAAAGTAGTACAATTTGTTGGGTGTGGAACTTAATTATCTTCCTGATTCAGATGTCTTTGTTTCAGCTAGATGTATACCCCAACAAGACTGTACACCCCTCAACACAGGGGGGTGTGAGGGGGGCTTGTACCCCCAATAGAGGTCCAGGGGGGACCATACCCCCAAATGGGGGGTCCGAGGGCTAGCCGGGGTTCAGGGGAAGTGCCCCAAAAGCTAGAAATAGATGACAAATTTCCTTGTAAAATATTGTAATTTCATAGTCAATATAGTTTGTTCAATAGGCAGATGATCTGATGGTAGAAGTTATGTTAACTCAGGATTCTTTCCCTAGAAGGCAACCCTCAGTTTATATGAGGGATTTGTATTTTGACTGTGTATTATTATTCTGAGCGAGAAACAAAGAGGGGACTATGTGAGAGAAAAGAGGAAATTACAACGGATTTGTTGTAGGTTGTATCTCTTCATTTTGATATATAATATAAAAGGAAGGACTGACTGTCTCTCTGTGGATGGAGCCCAAATTGGGTGAACCATGTATATTTGTGTCTCTCTTATTTTATGTGTTTATGTTTCTACAATATTTTATGTGTTCCATTACTATGTAATATATAATTTTCTAACACACTTGGCTAGGATTGGTGGTGGCATGCATTCATAAGAGGTTGGTGCCTCCTGGAAAGTAGTGGCTTGCTAGCTTAAAGGGGGTTGGGGCCTCTTGTGATTCAATGCTCACAAACAACTTGATGTAATTAAGTAGTAGCTTAAAATACATCACAATAGAAAATAGATTGGTAGTATTCCCCTTTTGTTTTCCACGTAAAAATATTTATGTCAATATGTTCATGTTGCTCAATTAATGGAGTGCTTGTTCATGTGAATGGTTTACATTCCTATCTATGTTTTGTATTGAGAATGCTCACATAAGTAATTGCCAAGAGTGAAAGGAAATTAAGAATTGAGCTTAAAATTTAAAAAACCTCACTAATTAGGTAATTCCTTTTTCAAATAATTGGTATAAGAGCCAAGTTCCTTCAAGAATAGTTTAACCACTAGAAGGTAGATCTTGAAGGAACCATATCTATACAAGAGAGTTAGGATGCTTACTCAAGTAAGACACGATCCTTTGATGGGAAAAATTATCCTTTTTCGAAATTTAGGATGGAAGCCTATCTCATGTCCCCAAGGGCATATGTTTGGAGCTATGTGTTGGTAGGTTATGTTATCCCCGTAGTCCATCCTACAGATGCAGATGGTAAAAAGGTGTACGAAAATAATTCAAAGCCCAAAAATTCCATTATATTTGGTCTTAGTCAATCTAAACTTGTAAAGGTTATGCACTGTAAGTCTGTTAAGGAAGTACGGGACAAACTCAATCAAAGTCATGAAAGAGATGAGAAAGTTAAGTAAGAAAAACTTCAAACTTTTAGAACGAGGTTTGACAACTTAAGAATGAATGAAGAAGAAAGTATAGTAGAGTCTTTCCTCAAAGTTGATGAAGTAACCGATATGATCATAGGACTTGGTGAAGTTATCAAAGAAGTTGTAATTGTTCAGAAGGTCGTGAGATCACTGCCTATGATATTTAATAACAAAATATTAGATAGTGAGGGGATGATTGATTTGAAAAGTCTCACAGTCGACCATCTACTTGGTACTCTCACAACCTATGAGATTAGAGTAGGTAAAGAGAAGACAAAAAAAAAGTAGGTAGCTTTCAAGATTTCTGAGAAGGCTAAGGAGCACAAGGATTACCAATAATATTCCATCTATGAGACTGATCAGGAGATGGCTCATTTTTCCAATAAAGTAAAGCATGTATCAGGGAAGTACAAAGGAAAGTTTCCATTCAAATGCTTTGATTATGGAAGAATTGGACATTTTTTCATCCAAGTTCCCTTACAAAGAAAATATAGAAAATGATAAACATCAAAATCCCAAAGAAAAAGTTCATAATTATCAAAAGAAGAAATTCTTCAAGAAGAAGAGGCTCTACTCCAAAGAGGATAACTCTACACCAGAATCAGATAGCGATGATTCTTCATAGGGTGTGCCAATTGAATGTTTATTTATGTCACTTTAATTTGAATCCAAGAGACAAAATGTCACATACTTTTAAGAAAAAGAAGAAGAAGTAGTAGTGGATCTTGAAGGGGAGCTCATTAGTGCCCTAGATGAGTTAAATAAGGCTAGAAAAAGGAATAAGCAACTAAAAGAGTAGTTGTTGCAATATGAAAAAGGTATGTATAACTCAAACAATGAGGAATTTGTTTATCAAAGAGAAAAACTTGAAGAACCCATTAAAGTAAAGACAGATTGGCTCTCCAATTAGAAGAAAAATAAAAAACATGTGTGAATCTAGAAGAGGAGAATGGACTATTAAAGCAAGAGATGATCAAGAAAAAGGAGGAAATGATCTCTGAAATAGGTAAAGGAGAGATTGTGTCCCTTAAATTCAAGTTAGAGGAAGAAAAATGGAAGGAAGAAGTTCTTAATGATTTGATTCTTGAATGGGAAGAGAATTGTCAGAGTCTAGAGGTAGAAATTGTCTCATTGAGAGCAAATCTTGAGAGATTAGAGACCGAGAAGGATTTGGATAAAAGGTTTGTTGAAGGGACAAGAAAGTTAAACCATATTTTGAGTAGTCAAAGGTGTCCATAAAACAAGATAGGATTGGGATATTTTGGATCACAAGAGTCTTCTATGAGAAATATGAGCTTCAGGTATGCAAGATTTGAAGAACCCCAGAGATATGCGAAGGTGCTTCAATGAAAAATCAATGAAGAAAAACAAAAATAAAGTAGAGAGGCACCCAACATTGGAAAAATAATTCTAACTACTCAAAGGACTCACACCAGAGAAAAATGAACCAATCAATAAGACAACAAAGGTACCTACAATCAAATCAAACTCATAAAATATCCAATTTCAGGTAATCAAATTAATTTTATGGTCATTTCTATAAATAGAATATCTTTGGACATAAATTTATTAATTGCATAAGAATCGAAGAAGAAAGAGATAAAAATTTAAGACACAAAAATTATCAGAATTTTTGTTCTCAGAACTCACTTCCCAGGAAAACGAACCCTTTTTCCCCTCTGATGGATGAAGTTGAATGATTCAAATGTAATAATTTTGGGCACAAGGCTAGAGAATGCAAAATAAGGTTTGAGTTTTCTTCTAAATCTCATTTTTTTGTCATTCAACCTTTCCAAAAGACAAAAAGTGTTGGAAATATAAGATTAAGAAAACAATGGAGTGTCGACTTGCCCTCTCTGCAGATGATCAATAAAATAGATGGTATTTGGATAAAGTAAATTCTTGTCTATGAAGGAAAAGGACAGAGGGAGCAATGTCACTTTTGGAAATAATGCTCTAGCTAGGATTAAGGGAAAGGGTATAGTGAGTCTTAACGAAAAGACTGAGGCTCAGAATGTGTTATATGTGGAAGGAATCAAGAATAACTTTCCTAGTGTGAGCTAAATGTGCGATAATGGCTACACTGTGACCTTTCAGACTAAATATTGCACGATTCGAAAAGAAGAAAATGGTAATGTAGTGGGAAATGCAGTAAGGACTCACAACAATGTATATGTGTTTGATGACTCTAGAATGAGATGATACCTCAGTAAAACAAGTCAAACTTGGTTGTGGAATATAAGCATTGGTCATATAAATTTTGGTAGCTTGATAAAAATCAGTGGGAAATTTGTTTTTAGGGGATTTCCAAAATTGTCAAAGTTTGATAACTCAATTTGCAAATCCTATCAGTTTGGTAAGCAAACAAGGACTTAGTTCAAGGAAAAGGATTTATCACCCTCTAAACCTCAGGAGATGTTTCACACTGATATCTGTGGCCCAATAAGGACAAAGATTCAAAGAGGAGAAAGGTACTTTACTCTATTCATTAATGATTTTACAAGAGCCACTTGGGTAATGTTATTAAAAGAAAAATCAGAAGCTCTAAAAAGATATTCAAAGCGCAGGTAGAAAATGAGAAATATCTAAAGATAAAATGCTTGAGATCAGACAGAGGTGGATAATTCACTTCAAGAGCATTTGAAGAGTATTGTGATGAGCATGGAATAAGGAGGTAGTACTCAGTGATTATAACTCCACAACAAAATGAAGTAGTGAAGAGAAAGAACATGACAATCCAAGAGATGGCCAAAGCTATGATTGATGAGGCAGATGTACCATAAAGATTTTGGGGAGAAGCAACATAGGCATCAGTGTATTTGGCAAACATAACACAACTCAGGCCTAATAGTAATAAGACTCCATAGGAGTGATAGAAAGGGAGACTAGCATCAATGAAACACTTCAAGGTGTTCGGGAGCAAGTTATTTATTAAAAGAAATAATAAAAATCTTTGAAAATTTGACTATCAAGCTGATGAAGGTATATTTCCTGCATACTTAGTCAAAAGAAAAGGCTAAAAATGCTTTAAAAAGAGAAAAAAATGGGTTTAAGATTGCATTGACATTGTAGTGGATGAAATACTACCATGATCAGAGCCATCCAAAGAAAATGTAAACTCAAATGGAGAAGGAAGTTCACCCACCAGATTCTCATACCAAGATGAGGTAGAGGAAGATGAAGAAGATGAAGAAATGAGTACAACACCAAGGCCCAAAACCCCTTCAAGCTATGTGCAAAAACAACATCCTGAAATTCAAATTATTGGTGATCAAAGACTTGGTGATAAAACCAATAGGAGACACCTTGGAAGCTCAAGCTACACAAATCTTGTTTTTTTGTCTCAAATTGAGCCTAAGAATATCAATTAGGCAAGTGAAGATAAGTCACAGGTGAAGGCAATGAATGAAGAATTGGATCAAATTGAAAAGAATGACACTTGGGAGATTATTCCAAGACCCCAAAAAAAAAAACATTTTAAGCACTGCAAATAGAAATATGTTTATAAAATCTGAAGATGATCACTTGTTGATAGTGGTGGTTTAGGTAGATGACATAATCTTTGGCAGCGACTTGGAGCAGTTGGGGCACCAATTTGCAAATTGTACGGAGTAAGAATATGAGATGCCGATGATAGGAGAACTATCCTTCTTTATGGGCCTGCAGATTCCTCAATGAAAGGATGGCATCTTCATCTCTGACCAAGTGATCAAATTTATGCTCAAAAATGAAAGTGCCCAGAACTTATTAAAACTAGCACTAAACCAAAGTGGCCTTCGTTCTGAATCCAACGACATTTGTTTCACCTCAATCTGACACTGGGAGCTCAAGTTATCATCCGTTGACCGTTCTCCCAAACATGTAAAAGAAATTACAAGTGATAGGCTGATTGTGCATTTTTGGGCTAGTGGCAAGCTGCCACTTGGCCTCTCCAAATTGATCAAAAAAATATTAGAATTTCATGGGTTCACATTTTTTATTATATTGGTGGCTGACTATGTATTTGGGTGGACCAATGGGGGAGAGCCATGTGGGTGAATTGTTGACTGCCACATGGCCTCCTGTTGGTGTGTTAAAAGTTTGTATGGTGGCTGAAGCGATCCATAAGATTCAAACCACGGACCAAGCACCAAGAAAAACAAGCTCTACCATCACACTACACCTATGTTCCTTACCCCATATGGTCTCAACCTTAATTTAAATGATAGCACAAATGGTTTTGGAGTTGGGGCTAGGGCTAAGCCCTAGCCCTAGTCCCCTTACCCTCAAAACCAAGGGGCGGGACCATGGGTCGGGGCTTAGCCCTAGACCCATGGTCAGAGGCCTACACCGTGAACTCACAATGCAACCGTTGGTGGATAATGGATGGGGCCAACCCCAAGTCACTTGACCCTTCATATAACCACAAGCAGGGAGTGAAGGGGGCAAGCCCGAGGAACGCAACATTGGGGTTAGCCCCGGGTCACATAGACCCTCACATGACCACCACCTCTGACCTTTCGTGCACGCGTAATTTTCTACACCAAGCTTAGTCACATGCACCACCAATGCGCCCAGGTGCCAAGCTAGTTTGGGGCCCGACCAATGGGGGAGGGAAGTTAGCCCCATTCTCTGGGCACGTGGCCCCCATACGACCAAATTTTTCAGAATTTGGGGGTTAATGGATATTTTAACTGTCTGATAATTTCACCCATCGAGTGGGATTGTAGGCCATATTTGTGTGCCAGTTCCAGGTTTGGGCGATCAAGCCAAATTTAGGTCGAATTGTAGGATGGTTAACAAAAACGTTCATGAGAGAGCTTGGAGGCTCATAATATTTTGATTTTTTATCCAAATTAAGATCAGAAAGAGGCTTCTTAGGGGTTTTTGGATGTTCTGAATCCATTGGTAACATCTAATTTCTTATTTGAGCACATCTATAGGGTCTTTTTGTAGGTTCTCAATTAAACGTGTATGGATCAGTCAGGGTTTGGAAGAAGTTATGGGAAGGTTTTGGGCATGAAGAAGAACTTGTAGGTGTATTCACACTTCTAGAAATCTACTACAACACCTGTAACTAATAGGGTTTAGTCTCGGTTCAAATTCTCTTATAATGAAGTTTGATTATATGTTGCAATCTGAAATTGAAGCATGCACATGATGTTTTTAACTCATTTCAGTTGAATTATGTCATCTTTGAAGGAGCTGTTTTGATTTTTTATTGTTGTCTGAGTTTTTTGTAGGAGAACATTACCTTGTAGGGGTAATAGCCACTTATTTACCTACAACAAATATTTATGTAATTCATTGATATTGAATATATGAGTGGTCTAGTCATGTTGACAGGCCCAAAGATGTAGCCCAGGAGGGGTGAACTCCATCAACAAACCTTTGTCTTGCTCTTCTTTATGCCTTCATGGATTATGTGTGTTATGTTCATTATGTTCAGTTACATATGAAGACTAATTCATGTTTGAAGAGACATTGAATAAACTTGTTGTTTCAAGACCCATTTTTAACCTTGCAAAGCATTGACACAGTCCTAAGTTTTGTTTTATTTGATTTTGGAAAAGAGGAAGAAATCACCTAATCCAATTTCAGATCAGTTTGGTATCAGAGCACAGGTTGACCAAGTTGCAAGATGGGAAGAAAAAAGAATCTCTAAGAGCTAGAGGAGAATAATTTGGCTCTTCAGATGGAGAACAGATAATTGAGAAGGATGTTGGAGATAACTGAAGTGGAGAAGAGAAACATGCGCTTTGTATTGCATCAAGTTCTTGGTGAGAAAGTTGCAGAAATTTCTACTCCTACACCAGTAAAGGAAACTTGCAGTATGAGGCTAGTGTGTGGTCATGGTTCACAGAGTGATTTTGGACCATATGTGGAAGATGTTGCATGTACATTTTGCAAACATATTCAATAATCACACCATATGCCAGTGGATGAGAGTGGATGGCTAGAGTTATCTACAAGTTGGCCATCATCATCATCATCATCAAAAGATGAAAGGATGTATGACAAGCTTAAAGAGGTAATTAGTATCTCAAATTCCACTCCTTTTGATTTCATGCATAAACAATCTTTCACAATGTTCGAGAAACATACCAAGGGCATAGGTATGAAGTTTCTTTCCAAGATGGGATATGAAGGTGGAGGTCTTGGAAAAAATGGTCAAGGTATTACCAATCTGATTATGGTTGAGGAAATACCAAAGTACCAGGGATTGGGATATAGCCAAAAGGAGTTTGGAGAATGCTCCAAATAGCTTGAGGTACATCAAACATCTGAGCATGAGATGTCACCACCTTGTGACAACCGTCGAAGCTGCAACTCTAGAGACAAGTATAACTCTCAAGAGTGTTTTCTAATGCATGGAAATTTTGAATACTTGTGGAATCAATACCCTTGTACATTTTGTGATGCTTTTGACCATTGCATGGCTATATGCGAACAACGTATGATAATGGTTAAATGAATGAGCCAAATTTTTGGCATAAAGCATAATGAATTTCTTTTACATGAGAAAATTTCTATGTCAGAAAACAAGAAGAATTTTTTCTACACTCATTGCAAAGTGCATGTACATGACACTCAACGATGTTGGAAGTTGCATCCAGAACTTCGTTTAAAGAAAGGTGAAGAGATTATATTGCATAATGCATGGAAAATAAAAGGTGGCAAAGAAATCTACACAATCGTAAGCGACCTTCAAGACAAGAAGATGCAAGAAGAGAACCCATAAGCCTAGGATAGGCAAAGTTTGGGTACACTTATTGTAAAGTTGTTTTGAATTTTTTTGTAAATACTTGTTGTCATTACCTGTTTAGGTACTTTTGTAAAGTGAACATTATTGTCACTATGTTAAACAAGTATATGTTTTCATTGATTTATGTATTGACTTGTTATAAGTCCACAAGTTCAAGGATGTTTGTGATTTACAAGATTGTTGTTAAAGTTGTCTACAAATTTTCATATGTTGAATGATACAAGTATTCGATTTGAAACTTGTGTGAATTGAATATTTGTTTTTAAGATTGTATAATATGACTATGCATTGTAGACAAGGTCAATCATAGCATGGAAAATTTTGTAGTTGTGTACTTTTCATGTACAAGTTCAGCTTGAAGACATTAAAGAAAATTTATTTTGTTATTGATTTCCAAGATGAAGTCAAGTTTTTCTTCAACTGTTTAAACTTCAAGATGAAGTGTTTTTGGAGCCATGCAAAGATGAGCTTAAAAAGAATGTCTAGATTCCACTTATCGATATTTATTTCCTGCAACAGTGAAAAGAATATTGACTCAATTCTTAACAAGACAATAGGTCTTCATGAGGATGATAAGTGAAGTGCCTTGATTGGGGCTTGAAGGGAACCAATTGAAAATTTACAGTTTGGATTGTTTTTATGGGTATTTTTGAGTTCCGGCCTCTTTATATTGACTAGGGAAGTAAACTTTTGGAGTCTAAAAGTTCCGAGTGGGGTGGTGTGATCAAATTTATACTAAAAAATGAAAGTGCCCATAACTTGTTGAGACTTGCGCCAAATATAAGTTCCCATCATTCTCAATCCAAAAATGTTCTTTTCACCTCAATCCGACACTAGGAGCTCAAGTTATCGTCTGGTGACTGTTTTCCAAAACACGTAAAAAAAACTTGTAGGTGATAGGTTGATTGTGCATTTTTAGGCTAGTGGCAAGCTGCCACTTGGCCTCTCCAGATTGGTCAAAAAAATATTGGAATTTCATGGGTTCTAATTATTTATTATATTGGTGGCTAATTGTGTATTTGGGTGGACCAATAGGGGAGAGCCATGTCGGCCAATTCCCGACTGCCACATGGCCTCCTATTGGTGTGTTAAAATTTTGTATGGGGGCTGAAGCACCCCAAAGGATTCGAATCGCAAACCAAGCACCAAGCACAAAAAATCTCTACCATCACTCTACACCTATGTTCCTTACCCCATATGGTCTCACCTTAAGTTAAATGATAACGCAAATGGTTTTGGAGTTGGGGATGGGGCTAAGGCCCAACCTTGGTCCCCACACCATCAAAACCAAGGGGTGAGTCCATGGTCTAGGGCTTAGCCCCAACCCCATGGTCACAACCCTACATCATGAACTCACAATGAAACCATCAATGGAGAATGGAGGGGACCAACCCCGAGTCACTTAACCCTTCATATAACCACAAGTGGGGAGTAAAGGGGGCCAGCCCTAGGACCGCAGTGTTGGGGGCTAGCCCCGGGTCATATAGACCCTCACATGACCACCACATCTGATAGTTGGAGCACGTGCAATTTTCAGCACCAAGACCGATCACATGCGCCACCAATGCACCTAGGTGCCAAGCCAGTTGGGGGCCCGACCAATGGGGGCGAGCGGTTAGCCCCAACCCCTGGGCACGTGGCCCCCATACAACCCAATTTTTCAGAATTCGATGGTTAATGAAAATTTTAATTGTCCGATAATTTCACCTGCCAGGCAGAATTGTAAGCCATATTTGTGCTCCAGTTTCGAGTTTGGGGCGCTCAAGTCAGGTTGTTAACAATTCATGAGAGAGCTTGGAAGCTCATAACTTGTGGAGTTTTTATCCAAATTGAGCTAAAAAAGAGGCTTCTTAGGGGTTTTTGGATGTTCTAAATCCATTGGTAACCTCTAATTTCTTAATTGAGCAAGTCTACAAGGTATTTTTATAGGTTTGAGACTAAAGGTGTATGGATCATTTAGGGTTTGGAAGCAGTCCTGGGAAGTTTTTGGCCATGGAGAAGACCTTGTAGGGGTATTCTCACTTCCGGAAAGCTACTACAACAAATTTAAATAATAGGGTTCAACCTAGACTCAAATTCTCTTATCATGATGTTTTGATTATATGTTTCAATGTGGAATTGAAGCATGCACATGATTTTTTTAACACATTTCAGTTGAAGTATGTCATATTTGAAGGAGATGTTTTGAGTTGTTGTTGTTGTGGGAGTTCTTTGTAGGAGAACATTATCTTATAGGGGTAATAACCACTTATTTACCTGCAATAAATATTTATGTACTTCATTGATACTGAATATGTGAGTGGTCTAATCATGTTGAGAGGCCCAGAGATGTAGCCTAAGAGGGGTGAACTCCGTCAACACACATTTGTCTTTCTCTTCATCATGCCTTCATGGATTGTGTGTTATGTTTAGTTACATATGAATACTAATTCATGTTTGAAGAGACATTGAATAAACCTATTGTTTCAAGACCCATTTCTAACCTTGCAAATCATTAACAAGGTCCTAAGTTTTTCTTTATTTGATATTGGAAAAGAGGAAGAAATCACTTAATCCAATTTTAGATCAATCTCCCAATACAAGTATTTGAGAGAAACACTGAAGAAATTGAAAGTGGAAGAATGCAAGACAGTTAGAACCCCCATGGTTACTGGTTGTAAGTTATGTAAAGAGGATGAGGCAACTCTTGTAAATCATGCAATCTAGATATCAATGATTGGAATCCTAATGTATTTCACAATCTCAAGACCAGACATCATGCATGCAGTGGGTTTGGTTTCTAGATTTCAATCCTGCCCCCATGAAAGCCATGTCATTACTGTAAAAAGGATTTTCAAATGCTTACAAGGCAAAAAAAACTATGGGCTATGGTATGCTAGATGAATAGATTTTAAGTTAAAGACTTATATTGATGTTGATTGGGAAGGCAGTCTTGATGACAAGAAAATAACTTTTGGAGCAACATTCTTTCTAGGAGATTGTTTAGTGTCTTATATCAGTAAAAAATACTCAATATTATTATCAACAGATGAACCAAAATCCATTATTGTTGACACCTGTTGCACACAAATTATGTGGGTGAAGAAGACCCTAAAGAACATCAAGGTCAATGTGATTGATTCAATTTTAATAATGTGTAACAATATTAGTTCTATCAACATCTCTAAAAATCCTCACATACACTCAAAGACCAAGCACATTACCATCAAGTTTCATTTCTTAAGAGAACAAGTTGTTGCTAATGTTGTTCGACTTGAATATGTGGCCACTAATGAGTAGCTTGCAGATATTTTCACTAAGCCACTGGCACAAGAACCCTTTGAATATATTATGCAACAAATAGAATTTGTCTCTCCTCCATCCAAATAACTTAATCACAATGAGCATTGGCAGCTACTCAGCTTGTGGAATCAATTGAAGAGTAGGCTGCAAAATTTCAGGAGGAGTTTTTGGGTGCATCCTTTGCCATTGATGTCAAAGGGGGAGAATTTTATTGATTCCAAGGGAACTAAAAAGATGGAGAAACCCATGCTTGGTTTTAGGGGGAGCTTGGGATGTTTCCATCAATGCTAAAGGGGGATATTTTTGGGTAGTTGACTTTTTCTGAATGGTTGGTGGCATCTAGTCTATTAACATTGCTGTCAATATAGCATTGATGAGCATGATCAGAACCATCATAGTAGCAGGATGAGGTAAGGAGCTAAAATATTCCCATGATTTGAAGGTAATTATACCTCAGGAGACAAGCTCAAATTATCTTATATGTGGCATAATTGGATAGTGATAAGAAAGATATTTCCAATGGTATACTGAAGTCCACAAATGGCCTCCTAGATCGAAAGTTATTTCCAGTCAAAGTTAGGACCCTCAAAGTCAAAAGGGAAGAATTGATGGTTGGAGGACCCTTAGGAGAAAGTTTAAGGTTGGCGGAATTGCCAAATATGGAAAAATAGTCAGTGGAGGTGACTGTTTAAATGATAGGTAAGATCATGGGAAGATCTTCTTCAACATGTTCCCACCAAGGCATCTGTGTATTTGTGATAGGGTTTTTTGCTCGTAAGTTAAAGTGCAGAGGGGTGGCACAAAGAAATTTGGCAAAAGCGTTGATCGTAATATCGATGATGGAGGTTGGTTCTAACACTGCCCGCCGTAAAATCACAAACCATGCAAAGGGGTGGCAGAATGGGAAGTTTTCTCAGGATAAACAATAAACAGTTTTTCTCTGACAGCAAGGTAGGCGTGAGCATGATGTCATCTGACAGGGTGACCTTAGAAGGTTTAGAGGGATGCAAAGGTGAAGGCCTAGGATGGAAGCATCAGGAAATATGGCAACAACAAAATAGTGGAGAGTAGTTTATAGTAAAATCTTGAATCAATTTTTTTTTCCTTTGAAATTCTAACAAAGGAATTTGGCACGGCTAAAGACGTTGGGCGTCAATGTTTAGCATTGGGACTTGGTTTTGTGGGAACCCTATGACCAAGGGCGGAGAGGAAGATAAGCCCTTGGGGTTTAAAGTAAAAGTGTTCACATAGAAGTTAAAGGTTGTGGCTATAACACTTGGTCTTATGGGCCAAAAGGACCACAAATTGTAGAGTTAAGTTAAAAGTCATATTTCAAGAAGATTTCACAATCCCTAGTATTCCTTACAAGACATGAAGAATTAAATGAAAAGAATTCTCAAGTTCCCATTCCTTAAATTAATAACATCGCAGTGGCCAAGAAGTTGTACAGATTAGAGTGATAATGTTTCCCATACACATTTCGACTGAGAGTTAATTATGAGTATGGAAGAACACTTTGAAGGTCAATCACATAATTAATTCAGCTGCAAAGGCTAAGTATTCAGATGGAGCACCAGAATGGAGACCATACATGTGCCATAGATTGAGTGAATCAATTCCATATGTAGGATTTTAATTGAAGACCAGTGTGCCACAATATGAATTGAATGTGGTGGTTGACAAGATGACAAGGAGAGTTGTGCACTTTGTCTGTGGTGAATAAAAAGGCTCATAAATCATTGATTCTAGTGTGAAGAAGTATTATGCACAGATTGAAGAGGGTGAGGATTGTAAGTAACTAAGTGTGAGTAGAAGGTTGATTGTGGACGAGATTTGATTGTTATACAAATCAATTGAGGGTCGAGACCATAGTTGATTAAGTAGTGAAGTGTGCAGTGCAAAGAAGGATTGTAATGAATAGAGGAGGTGTTGTGTGGAATAACTTACCAAGTTTTATATATTTTATGCATTTGTATAAGCCTCTATTTTCACGGTTTGAAAATTGTATGAAAAGTGGAATAATTGGCTAGAGTAGGTGGTGCCATGTGTTCATAAGAGGTTGGTGCCTCTTGGCATGTAGTGGCGTGCTATCTTAAAGGGATTTGGCATCTCCTATGAGTCAGTTCTCACAAACAACTTGATGTAATTAATCAGGAGCTTAAATTGCATCATAATAACAAATATATTGGTGGTCTTCTCCCTTTGGTTTCCACTTTAAAATACCCATGTCAATATGTGCATGCTGCTTAATTAATGGGTTGTGTGCTCATGTGAATGGTTTACATTCCTGCATATGTACTTTATTGAGAATGCTCACATAAGTAATTGTCGAGAGTGAAAGGAAATTAAGAATTGAGCTTAAAATTAAAAAAACCTCACTAATTACTTATTCACCCCCCAGTAATTCCTTATTCCAACATTTTCTAGGTTGGTTAAGCCTCAAAATACCTCTAGATCATGTTCATCATCGTTTGTGGCAATCCATGGCACTCTAGCAGAGCCACTTACTTTGTTTCATTCAAGTTCATGGTCGATGCCCCCACTTACCATGCTTGATAGAGATAAAATTATAGATCAATGTTTACTTTAATTAATTTCAGTTGTATTGTAATATTGTTGGTACCATAATTTAAACATGTTCAATCACATACCTTTATACTCTTATAAAATATTTTTATATATTCAATAGTTCATCAACGTCTAATGGTGGTGACAATAATGGAAAGATGATGTTTCGTAGAGTTGGTGTATAAATCCTAAATCAATGCCTATTAATGTGGAATATGTTATTTTATCATTAATTCCAATCTATTATGTTCTCACTTATATCATGAACATGTTATATAGGTTTCATTATGTCATTCCTGGCCTACCTACAACAAGTGTACACAACTAGGAATAATACATTTGATTGTATTTTTCTTGGATAATTGATCATAAATACAATAGAAGTTAGGGCCATGGTTGCAAGGAGGGTTGGTGAGCAATGTTTGATGAAAATTAAATTACTATATAACGTAACATTGCTAGGAATTATGTAGAGAGGTCCATGAACTAAGCATTGAGGAAGTGCATCAAGTTGTCATGGTGTAAGGTTTTGAGTGAAAGCATTGGTGATTGGCAATGTAGAATGAGGAAATATTAAATGTGATATAGCATGGAAATGTCATCATAAAACACAATGAGATCAACTGAGAGAATCATGAACCAATTCTTGTGATAAAAGGTAGCACACATTGATATGGTGTTGCTTGGTCATATGCCTATTTTCAAGTACGTTATAAAACACTATTTTGCGCGTTTTTATAGTTATACTAGTTATTAAAAAGATTATTATATAGAAATGGGTACTAAAATGATGTCATTAACTATGATGAAAGTTTCTTTATACAACCAAAGGTAAAGGGCATGTGTAATTTCTTTGGTGCTTGGCATGGAGTCGACCTATGGCATTTAAAATAAATATTTATAGCAAAAGATTAACAACAAGAAATATTTCAACGTCAACAATAAATAATATATTTGATGCCCATATTAACTAAAATAATCTCTTAACAAATTTATATATGAAGAAAGAGTGATTAAAAGTTAAGAAAAATTTGCCACATAAACCAAATTATTTCAATATGAACTTCATATATATAATGAAAGTAAAAAAATCCTTATGGTTAAAACATTTCAATGATGTACTATTAAGTATAAGTGAGAGTTGTAATTCCTTCTATGGAATTGACATACATACATACATACATACATAAATACATACATATATATATATATATATATATATAATACCAACACAGATCCATCTTAACCCAAGATCTATCATGTGCAAAAAGATGATGTCTCTAGAGTTGAAAACACTTTTTAGATTCAAACAAAGTTGAGGAAATATTTACAAATCAAAGGATTTGATCCTTCTTAGTGCATTGCTAAATTCAAGGTTAAGATGGATCTATGTTGGTAACTAAAACATTTCAATCGTGTGCTACTAAATCCATTAGAAATGTTTAATTCCTTCAATTCTCAACATGGAGTTAACACACGGTATCTATCTATCTATATATATATATATATATATATATATATATATATATATATATATATATATATATATATATATATATGTATGTATGTATGTATGTATGTCTATATATATATATATATATATATATATGTATGTATGTATGTATGTATGTCTATATATATATATATATATTAAGAATCAACATAGATCCGTCTTAACTCCATAACTATCATGTGCAGAAAGGATTAAGTCCCTAGAGGTGAAAACTTCTTTAAATTGAAAAAAGTAGAGGGAGAGTTTAAACATCAAGGGATTTGATCCCTCTTGATAAATGATAGATTTAGGGATAATATGGATCTATGTTTGTATTATGCACATCCATATCATTGGTTGATTTATGTAATTCCCTGAAATAAATAGGGGAAGGTAGTTATTTATGTAATTCTCTATAAGGTATCAAACAATCCTATTATGTTTTGATTCTAATAGGGTATGAATGAGTCTAAATATATTTGGTAATATTGTTCAATTATTACATTCAAAAATGTGAAATTCACTCTAAAACTCAATATAAATTAGTTATGTAACGTTATGTGACATTAATTTAAAAAAAATAAAATTTATGAAAAAACTTAATTATATTAATTAAACATTAAAACATAATAATAATAATAAATATTTAATAATATAATAAACAACATAAATATATATATATATATATATATATATATATATATATATATATATAGTAATTATAAAAAATATTCAATGATAAAATAAAAATAGAAAATAATTCATTTTAATTTCAATTTTTTAAATGATAAAAAATGTATGCTAAATTTTAATGCCGTAAGGCATTCCCTTTGAGAAGAAGTCTCCTCCTGTGCCACCTTGTGTGATTTTGTGTTGTTTATTCTGTGTTAAACGTTCAAAGTGTTTTTGGTCGATGTTTAATATGTCATATGTCAGGTTCTCGTCCTCTTTCCTGAACCTTCCACAAGACATACAAAGGATACCATGCTCTGTTAGGTTTTGTTTCCGTACCTTTCTGAGGTCTTCTTCTAAAATTGTAGATAACATTGTTGTTTCTTATGGCATGTTCTTTTTACGCTTGAGTTGGAGTTCTTCTTTCTTGGAAGTCATTTGTTGCTTGGTAGTCGTTTATGTTTCTTTTTGTTCTATGCTAGAAATTTTGCAACTGGTGTACTTTTTTCAAAACATTTGATAACCCTATCCTTCTATGTTATTGATGAAGGTATTTTGGTTTGGTTCCTGTGGCCTTTTACATGTATTTACATTAAATATCTTACCAGTGTCGGTTGCGTTTGGTTTCTAGATGAGGGTTTCATTTTTTAGTTTCTAATTTTTACCTTCCACTCCACTATACTCTGGTTCATGATACCTCTGGTTCTTACGGGACTATCTTCCATGGTTCACCAAGATTACAGGTAATTTAATTTTTTCTAAAAACTTTTTTTGAAATCTACAAATGATTTCTTCTCATTGGTTTAATATGTCATATGTCAAATTCTTGCCCTCTTTCTTGAACTTTCCACAAGACATATGAAGGAAACCATGCTTTGCCATGGTTTTTTCTCATTCCTTTTTGTGGTCTTCTTCTAAGTTGTAGACAACATTGTTGTTTCTTCTTCGAGTTCATATGAGACTATCTTCCATGGTTTGCCAAGATTACAGGTAATTTTATTTTCTAAAAACCTTCCTTGAAATCTACAAAGGATTTCTTTCTGTTCTCTGCTAGAAATTTTGCAATTGGTGTTTTTTTTTTAACATTTGATAACCTTATTCTTCTATTTTAGCTACGCAGGTATTGTAGTCTAGTTCCTACGAGATTTTATAGGTATTTACATTAAATCTCTTACCAGTGTTCATTTCATTTGGTTCCTCGACGAGGGTTTCGTTTTTCAGTTTCTAACTTTTACCTTCCATTCTATTGTCCACTAGTTCGTGATACCTCTGGTTCTTACCGGATGATGCCAACATTAAAGTTCAAAATTGAAGTTTAACATTAACATGTTCCCAATTCTATTAAAAAAATGTTATGTTTTCTTCCCTTCCTCTGAGTATCCAACCTTTTGCCTCTCCGAAATGGATGCCTTTTCACTAGCATACATAGCTCTCACACAAACAAGCACAAGCGTAGATATGTAACCCCACATCTGGCAACAAAGGGATTTTCGTCCATAGAATGTTGTAGTCTCCTAAATCAAGCATCCACACATTGTACATAATGGTGTTGAATGTTGCATTTTTCTATTACAAGGCATTGAGTGAGTGCATACACTAGATAACTGTCACACACAAACAATGCAACATCTTGCTTTCTTATAGGAATTAGAGATATAGGAAACCTCTTATGAAATACCTTGCTCCCCATTATTGTTATTGAAATGGCTCCAAATCCCATGACTAGTATACCTTTTGTAAACATCACCATGTGTCAAGACGGTTCAATGTGAGATAAAATCAATCCTCTTGAGAATGGTTATCTTTATCTAGATTGCATATATGGAAAATATTTTGAAATTTGATATGGTCAATTATTTGACTTCAGTTTATAGGATTTTGAAATACTTCTTGAAATCTACAATCCAATTAGGTTTAGGGTTTGAGAAGAAAAATGGGTCATAATATGAATAACTCTCTCTCACATCATCAGCGACATCATTAGGAGTGGTTGCTCCTGCCATGACAATCCAATTATCCGAAAAAACACTTCTTTGAGAAAAAACATCATTGCAAATTCCCTATAGTGAAGCTCCTTCTCTTGGAGAAGATTTCATGATGGTAGCATTGCCATTTTTTTTTCTTGCTGTATTAATTTTTCTCTATCCTTGTATGGTTCCTCCTTGTTTTCAATAATATTGTTTTAGGTCTCCATTGTAATTAGAGAACACTCTTTTCGACATCGTTTTGCTTCCCTATTTGGTAAAATGTTATAGACATTTGGCACTTGTTCTTCCTGGCAAAAATCCAGATGATATAGAAACTATAGGACCATCTACAAGAGTTTATGGGCTTAGAAAAATAACTATACTAGTAATCCATGAGTTAGTTTAAATTTAAATTTAAATTGAAAACCACCCATGATAACAAAATTACATTTGCATATAAGAAAAAATCATATAATATCATTATCAAACATATAGAGCAATTGTCTCAATTTGTCTCGGTTGAAAGCCATGAGAATTCCTCGAACATTTAGCCTAGTTGATTTCAAATTTTGTTTTTGATATGTGTTTGGAAAATGGAGGTCCTTCCTTTTAATTGCATCCAATGCATGTTTCATAAGCCCCATGACGTCACCTAAATATCTTGACGCATTAAAAATGCAAATCACTCCTTTCTCTTCTCAGGCCCACTCCTATACGACCATGTCCACCACGATCCAAAGCCTTCATTGAAAATTAAAAAAGAGATTACAACTATGCTTTAGTGTTTTTATCTTTTAAATGAATTAAGGGTGATGGTGGTACACATTTGTTTGAGAGGAAATGATGCAATTATAACTGTAATTTATTTGGAAGTCTTTATATGAACGCATATTTAATTTCCAGCAGGGGCTCCTGTCACGAGCTTGCTCTTTCTCTATGTCTCTTCGTATTTCTCTGGTAGCCAACTCCCGATGAACCAGTGACGAACCTACTTGGATCTTTCACACTCTGACGACCTCAACAGCGGCATCCACACCTTCAAATGGCCTTGGTGTCCCTTCGATCTTTTGGTGAGCCTCCTGCGAACTTGGGATGAAAGCACAGAGAAAACTACTACCACAACGGACTTATAAACACACAGAGGTACTCAATAACAGAATGGCATACTCATTTTATTTCAGAATGGAGAAAATTCTTACAGAGTTTTTATAGAAATGGATTCTATACAGAGATAGACTAATCTCACATTTACCGGACTTTTCACAGCTCAAAATTGAGCAAGTTACTACCGGAGGCTCCTGGCGAGGTATAGGCTCTGTCTCAGAATCAAACTTAACACCCAAACACTTGAATCTTCTAATGGTTCGGCCACTTTAGGTTCTTACCAGTGTCGAGCACACTGATACGCAGGCTTCTCAAACCACCTAAGGACTTTGAGTGATTTCTTGTGTTGCAAGCAGATCAGACTAGATGTCCGCAGATGCAGAGCAGGAGAACACTCGACTCAAACACACACACGCAAAAACTCTCAAAATGTCGATGCCCAAGAATTGAACCTTACCCTTCTTATATAGGATGAGAAGGGGGGACAAGCATTACTGTTGGTCGGACAGAAATGACTTAAAGCCTAAAGAATCATTACTTTTCAGTGTTTATCAGAGCGACGTCCGCACAAATATTCGGGTCCATAAAACATACCGAATAATTGCTTCCGGGTAACGCATGAGATATAGTCTGTAAAGTAGATTCAGACATTATGGCTATCTACACAGTGGATACTTTTGTACAAAAATCCCACGGGAAAAGACTAGATAAGAATATTTACATTGTGGAAGCTTTTAAACAGTAAAGCCCACGGGAACTCTGGTCACAATTAAGCCCTTGTGACTGGTACGTAATCAGAATACAGTCAGATCAGGGAATCTGTTTCTTTTATAAAGTAGATCATCACATGCCTTTGTATAAATCCTCCGGACTATCATGGGTTTACCCAGTATGATTTGATGCTGGACTTTGGTTAAGACATACCATTCTAAGTGCTCTCTCATGTATTCCTGGAGGGAATAATTTGTCATGTGAAAAGGATCCCACTCTTGAACTGTCATTTCTTTGACTGTGCTATATATACGATGAAAACATTCCCCAATGTTGTACTCAAAACATCTGTGACAGTATTTTCTTTCATATCTTTCATGATATACTGGGTCCATGGCTGTTCTGCTAACTCCGTAATCTGTCCACCAATTCTGAAACCATTCACATTGTAGATTTTTCTGGGATGCTGCCATTGTACTGAATTTCAACTTTGTGTAATGGGTTTCTTCTCTGTCATCAACATTCATGAATTCCCACCACAGCTTTTTATAATCTGAAAAATCATAAACTGTGTCAGGGAACATTACTTTGGGATCATTTCTGGGCCATCGAGCACATGGTTGGACTTGGGGTTGGTTGATCCACAAGTCTCTGGTTCGGTAGATGCAATAATAGCTTTCATAGATTCCTGTGTCACGGCCTCCGTGGTGCCAGATACATCCAATGTCATGAAAATTCGTTTCTAGGGCCCGTCTTGCGGTTCCAACATCTGCTTTTGCTTTGTCATACATCATATCATGGATCCATTTTCTGCCCTTTGGGTACACCTTTCTTTCAGGTACATAATGCTGGAGATCAGTGTGAGGCTGTAAGTTGGCATCAAGGACTTTTGTGTTCCTTAATTGCCATGTGGGTCTCCAATTGTCTCTGTATGTATCCCAGTCTTGATTATCTGGAATGGTTCTCAAGACCTCTTGTTTTTGGTGCTGGTCCCACTCAGTAATAATCATCATGATATGTGCTATATTTTGTTCAAGGTATTCCCTGCTGAGAAAGTCAGGAAGACAATTTTCCTTTCCTTTGATGTGCTCAATGGAAAAATCAAAATTTGCAAAGAGCGCCTGCCATCTGGCAAACTTTGCTTCTTCTGGTTTCTTGATGTCCTTGGATAGGACTTTCTTCATTGCTGACGCATCTGTTCTGAGAAGAAAAGGCTTGTTTATTAGATATACTGCAAACTTGCTGATGCAATTCCATGCAGCTTTCACTTCTCTTTCAATAACAGAATAATTCTGTTATGCTAGGTTCCATACTCCTGAGGCAAACTGTACCACTTGTTCTTCTTTGTCAACTTTATGTTTTAGAATCCCTCCCCAGCCTATGTCATTGGCGTCGGATTCAACTATTTTGAATGCTTCATCATCTGCTATGTACAGTATAGGCAAGGACTTTACCTTTGCTTTGATTTCTTGCACTGCTCTGGTATGGGCATTTGACCATTGAGGGGGATTTTTGCCAAGCCACTTATTCAACACTTTCCTGTCACTGGCACAGTCTTGATAAAAACTTCTTACATAATTTAGGTAGCCAAGGAACCTTTGCAGTTGTGTCTTGTCTTTTAAGACATCTAGAAATTTGTCTGCAAAGTCAATGGCATGTTGTTGCAGAGAGATTTGTCCATTAGAAATCTGGTGGCCTAAGAACTTTATAGAAGTCTGAAATACTTCTATTTTCTTTTTACTAAGCACAAGCCCATTTTTCTTGACCAACTTCATAAAAATATTTACATGCTTGAAGTGATCATCAATATTTTTGGAAACAATTAAAACATCATCAATATATACAAGTAACCAATCAAAATATGGCTTAAAAATATCATCCATGACCTTTTGAAACTTTGAAGGAGCATTTTTAAGACCGAATGGCATGACATTCCACTCATAGTGCCCTGCAGGAATACTAAAAGCAGTTTTGAATTTATCTTCCTCATTAATGGCAACTTGCCAAAATCCTGCTTTTAAATCAAATTTTGAAAATATTTTTGCCCCTGCAATTCTTCTGATCAAATCTCCTTTATGTGGAATGGGATAAGTATCATCAGCCAAAACTGAATTTAGAGGCTTGTAATTTATCACAAGTCTAGGGATACCTCTAATTTGTTCAGCTCTTTTGTTTACATAGAATCCATAGCAATTCCAGGGGCTAGTGGATTCTCTGATTAATCCTCTGTTGAGCAATTGCTGAATTTCTTTTTGGCATAGTTCTCTGTATTCTTGGCTCATAAGGATCGCTCTGCTTTTACAGGGCTTTCCTGTGTATCCTTCTTTATAGGGAAACTTAATGGTATGTTGCTTTCTGTGCCAAAAGGCATTTGGCTCTTCTGAACAACATTTTTCTTCCAGTTTTCCTTTCAGTTCTTGGATTCTTCTTTTGATTTGGGGTAGTTTCAGCTGTTCTTCTACTCTCAATGTGCTTTTTAGATCTTTAAGATCTGATAGAAAAGATTCTGCTTTGTCTAATTTCTGCATGGCTTGAACCATTGTAGAAACTCTTGGAGTTGAAACATAAGGAAGCTCAATTCTTTTTCTTCTTCCTTTAGATGTGGGCACAGAAATGAAATAACCAGCTCTACTTCCTTTCAATCTGGCTGAGCCATGAGGTTCCACTGCAGCTAAAAAAACATTCCCTAATATACAATCAATAGGGATGTCTGCTATGGAAAACTTCATGTATACACAGTGGGTATCAAAACATAGTGAAGCTCTAGGAATTTCATATTTGAGTTTCTTATTTCCTAGGCCTACAACTTCTCTTTCAGCAGAGACCCAATATTTTGCTGGAACATTTCTGATGTTAAGAATATTAATATCTGCACCAGAATCTAATAATGCAGTCATGAAAAATATCTGGCCTTGGATACAGATTTTTACCTTGACATGATGTTGCTGATATGTGATGGTAAACAATCTCATGTCTTGAAAGCCAAAGTTTGGGTCTGACCTTCCTTCAGCAACCTGGATTTCTTGTCTATGGGCTGTTGTGTTCCAGGATTCTTCTTCTTTTTCTTCTTGAATCTCCTTGCCTTTCTTAATTTCTGCAATTTGAGCTTCGATTGCATAAATCTCTGCTTTGAGTTGGTGAATTTCACCACTCACTTCTCCCAAAGTCAGGGATCTTACTTTCCCTGGTTTCTGGTGATGCATTTGGAAAGACTTAGTGTTCCTTTCATAGGATGCATCGACAAACAAAGGTTTCTTACCTGATTCTTTTGAGGCTTTTGATTTAAGCTGATCTGTGAATGCTTCTATCAAGCGGTTCTTCATGGCTCCTTCTTCCATTGTCCTAATATGTGATAAAATCTTCATTTCTGCTTCTTCTTCAACAGATGCCATTAGGACTTTTTCTTTAGGAGGCTTTGTTCTTTCTTCTTCTTCTTCGTTGGAACTGTACAAAAATTCAGAATCATCTTCACAAAATATATGACATGCACATTCTTCTGAATTATAGCAAGAACATTCAGATGATTCAGAATCAGTATACTGGCCCATGTTAACTTGAAATTCTTCTTCTGAAGTGCTAAAAGAATCAAGAGATGATTCCTCTAATTGGTGCTGCTGGGCTGAGTCTTCGATAATAAGATTTGGTCACCTTTCTGTAGCATGGGTCCTTGATTTGCATCTCAGGCAAAAGCTTGGGCCTGAATGCTCTTTCTTAACCTGTTTGGCCTTTTGAGCATAAACAACTGTCTTTTTTCCCTTATTAAGCTTTGATTCTTCCCCTTGGGGACATCTTGAAGCTATATGCCCAGTCTGGCCACACAACTAGCAAGTAATTTTGTTCCATTTGTCTTGCTTGGATGTATGCAAATGGATGTCAGAAGGAGTATAATAATGGGTTTTTGGGATATATTTGTAGTGGCCCTTCTTTTTATGGCTTTTATCCCTTGTAGAATACTTCCTTTTATTTTTTGGATAATCCCTTCGATTTTTGTAGAAAGTCTCTTTGAATTCTCTTTTGGCCCTCTTCTTAGAATTTCTCTTTTTGACCAATGGGTCATCTATTGTCAGTCCATATTTGCTACAAATGGACTTTCTATTTGGTAGTCTGGACAGTTTTTCCAAAGACTTGTTTACCTTTGAGCTGGTACAAAGACTTACCAGTGTCTTTGTAATAAGGGAATAAATTTCTCCCCATGTATAAGACTCAAAATGTAACTGAAAAATTTCTTGCAATCTAATATAGTCAACAAATCTAGAGGGTAGAGCAGCTAGATATACCTGCTTCCAGAGCAAGTTTTTGGAATCTTTCACCTCATAGATTCGCTGCATCCAATCTCTATGGAAATCATCAAATTGAGACATCTTATGACATTTGAGGTTCATCAAAATGACCTCATGTTTGTTGGCAATTTCTGTCTCACAGCCACACCAATGTTCTAGAATCATTGATGTTAGCGCGCCAATCATATTGCTTATTACAGTACCATCAGGATTATGAATAACATCTCCTTTTTCATCCTTGAGCACTTCTGCTTCCATGGTCTCAATAAGTTTAGGAGAAGATTCAGTTTCCCACCATCTGAGAAGAGTACCTGTGAAACATTGGATGATGGTTCTGCAAGCATCTACCTCTAATTTTCCTCTAAGACACATGAGTTTATATTCAGTATACATTAAATCAATCATCTGGCGAATTTGGCCAATGCTCATGTTGTCTAAGTTCCATTCTCTGTGGGAATCAGGGAAGAAAGTATGGGCTTCAGGCAATTTTCCCTTCCTTTCAATGTCAGGAGCAGAATATTTGGAAAATCTATGTTCAAGAGGCTCATAGATTGGGAGGATTTGTGTTTCCTGAGATTTTCTTCTTTTTCTGGTTCCCTGAATAAGGAAGCAATACTGATGTGTTCAGACTCATCAGTCTTTGAGGTGGTTTCTTTGGGGAACAGCAGAGGGAATTTCTGTACATTCCTTATTGGATTCTCAATATTTATATTTCTTTTTACCAGGAAAGAATTTGGAACTGGCTTTTCAACTTTTGTGACCTGCATCCTTTCAAATTTCTCATTTAACCCAGTAAGGAGTGTCTTAGTTACATCAATATGTCCAACTAAGTTTTCTCCTATTTCTTCAATCTTATTCAATGATTCCTTGGTGTAAGAACAAGTCATGCTGGAATCAAATTGTAAATTATTCAAACAAGAATTTACACAATTAAGTGAAGATTGTACAATATCTACTTGCTTCTTTACATCTTCTGCTTTAGCCACATTCATTTCTAGACCCTTCAAAGCAGTATTGGTCCAATTTAACTGTTCACTAGCCTTTTGAATTCTACCATCAATTCCTAAGGCATTATCATCTTTTTGAACCAGGGGAATGGCTTTGGCTGCATTTGTCTTTTCTCCCAAGATGATTCCTTTATATGGGGGAAAAGTAGTAGGGGTTTCAACTGTGGATCCATCAATTGTAGTCCATCCATGCTTATCAGTGATACTGCTAGAAGTAGCACCAGTTAAAACATTTATAGGAGCAATTTTATCTTTCCATGAGTAGAAGGATATCCAAACATTATTTACTTCCATATAATGTTTCCAGTCTGTGGCTAACTTTCTTTTCTGATCTGGGGTATATCCTTGGTCAAATTCATCTGCTTGAGGATTTGTATACAAATCCCAATTCAACATTTCTTTCATCCATTTAGAATTGATTTGTGATTTTAAGCATCCATCCATAAGTGCAAAAAACTTATGCATTTCCATGACTGCAGGCCTTTTACAGTCAAAAGGAATCTGTTTGAATCTGCATTCTGGAATCAGTTCTGATTGCTCAATTTTCCCCAACCCATACCTTGGCTTTGCTGGTCTCATTAAGCAAATCATCTGAGTAAGCCTAGGGTCTTCTTCTTCTATAGAATGGATCATGAGAACATGATCTGAATCGGGCTCAGGCTCATGTGGGAAAGGAATATCAGAACATTTAGGATTCAGGCATGAGCTGATAGAAGTAGATGGAGGAGCAACACCAGTACGAGGATTATGGTGCAGATGAACATTCTATTCAGCTAGAGTAAGCAGATTTACGACATTTGTACAATCTGGACATTTTACTTCTAAAGAAGAAAAATTAACAAGCTGAGCTAATTCGAAAAGCTGTGGATGTTTACAAGAAGAAAAGGATGATGATGAACAGGCGGTATCAACAGTGGAAGGATCTCTGTAGTATTTGGATGTTTTACAAGCAGCGTATATTCTTCTCCGATCAATAGTTGACCTGCGAGGAAAGGATATGACTGCATTGGAAGCATTTTCAGTTATGTTGGCAGAAGTGATATTTCGGGGAATTTGTGGCCTGGAGTGATTGACAACCCAATGTTCAGGGAATTGCAGATCTTCCCATTTTATCAATAGATGTTCAATATTTTGGTTCTTTGGGTCAGTTTTAACTACCACACTTTATTTGGAATCTCGGCTGGGAGTATGACGGATTGCTGGCCATAAAGTGTTGGTATGTCTGAAACAGGCTTTGGTCTGGATGGCTATATTGTTCCTCTTTCTCTTCATATCAAAACCAGTAGTATGGATTTGCAGCTGTAAGATATCTTTAATGGTTTCATCAAACACATATATAGAAAAGTTTGGGAAACAATCAAAGTATACAGGGCCATCAGACAAAGGAGCTACAATCCCTCCGATTATAGAATCTGTATATCTGTTGTGTGTTAGATCTCTAACAGTAGCAAGCACAAATGTTTTTAATCCTTTATGGACCAAAGGATTGATGCCAACCCGAATGCAACCAAGATGCAGATAATTTGTTTTTAACCTTTTTGCTTCTGCTTGTAAAGCTTGAGGATTTAACAGTGGTATTGTCTGAATACTCTCAGAGTTCTCCTGAACTTGACTAACAGACTCTTTAATACTAAATCTTGATGCAGCAATTAAATGAAAAGGAGCTAAGTCACTATAGACTTCAGAGGGTGTTATATCTGGTAAAGCCCATCTTGCAGAAGGCTGAAATTCCTCATAAGTAAGTTCAGCAGAGTTTAAGGTTCGACTTGAACTATTTTCAAACATTTCTTTAAGAGGATTTTCTTCTGGATGTGAATCTTCTTCAAGCTCTCTAAATGAAACAGACTTTCTGGATGGCTCCATTTTCACTTAAAACAATATAGATCTGAGTACCAACCTTTTAGAACCAGACGTTACTGGCTCTGATACCAATTTCCAGCAGGGGCTCCTGTCACGAGCTTGCTCTTTCTCTGTGTCTCTTCGTATTTCTCTGGTAGCCAACTCCTGATGAACCAGTGACGAACCTACTTGGATCTTTCACACTCTGACGACCTCAACAGCAGCATCCAAGTAGCAAGAAGTATCCACCATTGTTAAAGTCAATGGTGTATAATCTCGAATATATACATTCCCAGATGTACACACGAATGTTGCATCTTATGACGTATACAGTGGTTGTAGGTGACTCATCACCTTCACTTACTCCAATAGCACACCATGAAATACGTGTGAGTTGTCTATCACTGGGTGGCGGGAAAAACGCAGTCCAACAGTAGAGTAACAGGAAGACGTGACAGGCACGCAGACGTAAGTTTTTCTATTGCAGTGGGGTATGGGATTCTCGTCGCTCCAGCGGAAATCGGCCAAAAACAGCTAGGAGAATGTTTGCTTCAAATAAACGAATCATTGAAACTCTAAATACTCGCCAAGGCCCCTTCAAACGCATAGAATATCTCAAGAAACCCGAGGATTCAATTTCAGACCACATTTGACTTAAACGAAAAGCATTGAATAGAAACCAAATCTTTTTTTCCAATAGAAAAAAAAAAAAACGTCATACTTTCATTATATAAAAGTAATACAATTTCTGAGAAATACATGAACATGCTGAACAGAAACCAAACCTACACATGGTCGGCATTAACGTTCGAGCTTTTAAGGGCTTTCTACTTTTATGTGAGGCACACCCTAAACCATAAACCTTTTGTTGGAGGTTGTAAGTAAAACGAAGTGCCCTATGGTTTCGGATGACAGCTTTCATGTTTTGGCCGGAATGAATATTCACTACCATATCCGGTCCAGGGGAAGATTTAATATAAAATATACTCCATCAGGTATCAATTGGGTTTTTAAGAAATATTTATTTCCAAGGCAAAGTAGTTTGTGAAATTCAACGCACCTTAGAAAGTAGGAAACTATAATCGAGAGGCATAATTGCAATCACAATTATCATTGTCTCTCTAGGAAAATCAACTTGCATTAGGAATCCGGACAAGTGATGTCTATGTTACTTTTTTTTTCGCCACTTGGATTTTCTTAATTCGTTTTCAAATAATTTTTGTGTGTTTTTAAAACAATGGATGAAGTATTAACATAAGCCAAATGGCACCAAGCTAGATGATTTAGACGTTTAAAGTTAAACCAAGGTTTCTCTTTGGAGTTGTCTATAATGCGACTTTTTGGAGATTCCGGTGACAGAATCCGGTGGAAGAAATTGAGGTTAAATCTTGATTTGTTGTAGTTAAAATGGTTTTTTAACTGCATATTTGGATTCAGCACCTTGGAAAACCCTTGGGACGCTTTCATTGTGCAAAAACTAACTATCAAACTTGCGATTCCAATAAATTCCTGTCGGATTTCGACCGGAAAAACCCGCCGGAAAGGCTTTCAAAAAGTCGCGTTATAGACAACTACTTTCTCTTTTAACTGCTTAAGAAAAATAATTTTGTACGTCACATCTGTGTCGAACGAAATAGCGGTCAAGTGTTTAACCCGGCACGTGATGTGATGCGGAAATAGTTAAGCAGTAGTCTTTATTTATGTGATTGATTAAAAAATTGACATCCACTCATGTCACAAAGCGTTATCCCAATATTTAAAGGAGTAGTCTACCTAGGCGGTAGAATGGCCCGGTTTCCGGTGCTGCTCGGAAAAATCTCCGACTCCGGCCACCGGTAATTTTTCCGCTCTGCCCAGCTCCGCCACCCTTAGCGACCTCCGCCCAGCTCGGCCACCGTCGAACACTGACAGGTTCTGACATACATTCTGATTTCCATAGCGTCTTGCCGCCGGGAAGTGGAATTTGAATTTGGAAACAACCCGCCTTCTGCTCCCTCACCAATTCGACCCAGCATCCCTTGCAGTTCACCAGGTAACCAGATCATTTTGGAAAACCAGCTCCGCTTTCTGCCCTATGCTTTCTACGCTGTAGGGATTAGTTGTGTGCTCAACGTTTGGGGTTTAGAAAATTTACTCGCTGGACAATTTGCATTCGATTCTCTTGAAAAATGTACTCTGCGTTGTAATAGCTCTCTCCATCGATAAATGTTTGCAATCGGAACATACACAAACACGACATTGGCCAATATGTGCATATGATATGTTCAATTTCTTATCCCCTTCCTCGCACAGGGTACTCTTCTTATTTGGAAATAAGGCGCGCAACTACCTACTCAACCAAAAATTGCTTCACAGAGACTGCAGGCAGCGAGAAAGGATGCTACTTTTCTCGGGCATACGATCTCGCAAGGTTACTTTGCCATTACAAATGTGCACTCCGCTACAGTTATGGCTAAAACATTTGCATCCAGGGTGATGGGATTTGGATTCACTGAAATGGCGAAATCTTCAAGATTTGAAGTGAAAAATTTGAGTATCGGGTTTAGTGGTTCTCAGCATGAACATGAGTCTAACCCAACAACTCAGCGAGAGGATGGAGCTGCCAGAAACAAAGTCACTAGCTAGACAGAGCTCGGAAAAACAATCAAAGGGAAGCCAGAGTGAATCCAAGGTCAAAATAGGCTCAGAAACTGGAGGGCTTTCTGCAATAACCAATTGTAAACAACAAGAAGTAGAATGGAATAAAGTCATGAGAATGTGGGAGGCCCATTCGGAGGGACACATTAGGTTATCCAATGAACAAATGACAGTTCTGAATGCCGATTCAAGAGGGGAATATGTGTTTCTTACATGCTGTTGAGTGGGTTAATGGGCCAGATTGTTGATTTTGTTAGGGATGATATGCAGTTGAGAGCTATTAGTCCAACAGGGTTCTGGCCAAAGCTGAGATTTCTATATGGGGTCGAAAGGATTATCACATCAGAATCCTGACATGTTTATGAAGGTGAAGTGAAAGTGGCTACCCGAACACAGGTGCCATTAATTTTAGGATGGACTATTACTGTGCACAAGTGCCAAGGGATGACATTGGAGAGGTTGGAGACAAATCTTCAGGCATTTGATTATGGCATGGGATATGTAGCTCTTTCCCGCGTGAAGAGTTTAGATCGGCCGAGGTTTACAAGATTTAAACCATCTAAGATCAAAGCACACCCAAAGGTGCTTGATTTCTATCAGAAACTTACCAGCAGTGGGGGGCTACATTGATGATAAAGAAACGAAACGAATCCCCTACCCAGACTTCACAGTTTTGGTGACATTATTAGCCTTCACACATCTCCAGTAATTTGACTTGGGTTTCAATATTTATTTGTGATAGGGATATGGTAGTATTATAGGAGCTATCTACTTGAATCTAGTTGAACATCCTACTGTATATCGATCTCAATTTGACAGAGAAGTTGTTTTCTTAAAACCTGAGAAGTACAGTAATGACTGAGTTATCAAGAAGATAAACTTTTGCAATCTGGTAATGTTATTATGGATTTTGGTTCGATGTTCAAACACTATGTTAAAGATATATATCAGTTATAATTAATCTTAGAGTATTAAGTTTCTAGTCCAACGATCAGAAAGTAGGAAGGCAGGAATGTTACTGTCCCCTATTTTTGGTTATATGCGAGAGTATTTGATATTATGTTACATTTTGTTTACATAGGCGTATGGCATTGTCACTAGACCTGATTATTGCACCGTATTAACTAATTACCACACCTTATTATTGCATCATATTAACTTATTTTTCATAAATATACAAGGTAGAACGACTTTTTTCGGAGGAAAAAAACACTGATTTTATTATAAAATAAAAACCAGTACATGTGCATTGTATCTTCATGCAATTAGCAGAAATTAGTTCACTATGTAATAATTGCCATATATGTCATTTGTCAAAACTATGAAACAGAAATCCCCTTCAAATATCATTGATTTTTATATTCTCTCTTCTGATATGCATAATAAGTTTCTAAGATTATCTATCCATATACTTTCATTAGCATATATTTGTGTTGTCTGAAAATACCAAAAAACATAAAGTGTATGTTGCTCTGACCAAAAGTGTCACGGAAGGCTGAGCAGTCCCTCATCCCATGTAGTGTTGTCCACTGTGTATCTGTATTTCATGATTCCATAGGGCTCTCCAATGTAATCATTTGACAATTTATCTACCCCATGTTGACTTCTATATAGATGTGAGTGATAGTATATACTGTGAATGATCCCAATATGTGCTTGATCCTCTTTATCCAACCAGATAGTATGAGGATCAAAATCTGAATGTCCCATAATTCCATGACCTGATTTTTCCTAACTGTTCTTGTATGGGCGAATGTCAGTACGATTTACCATTCTCTCTGTCTTCTATCTCAAAGCAAATTTCTAAGAGAGAGTGATTAAGAGAGTGCCCTGTATTACAATGACTCCAATAAATGAATTCCCATAAGCAATTGGAGCAGACCTTCCAAGACATGGTGAAAATGTTGGTGACTCATGAACATGGAGTTACGCCTTTACCAAACACTTCACAAACTCAAAATAAACAATGTGAATGATGTTATTTGAAAACACCTATTATGATTTTTGACAAACGTGAAAAGCATCTTCATCAATATATCAATTAGAATCGGTAATATAGAATAGACTAATTAACCAAATTTTTTTGTCTGTTGCACCATGATCTTGGGGTTGAGATTTGAGATTTGTCATTGCTATAATGATGACCCAGTTTCAAATCCCAACAATCATAGAGCCATGGAAATTGATAGGTAACATTCATTCAAAACATGTTTATCCCTTTGTATATTGGTAACCATAAGGTCCAATAGCATTATGAATCTAAATCAAATAACGAGGTCCAAATTCATCAAATGTCGGGTTATCCATTGTTGGCAGGGTGCCAATAAGCATTACCACTCTCTGTTTATGTATGTGTGACTATGAGGTAGTATGTAGTTTTAGGGTTGTTAATGTATGTGTGATTATGAGTTATGTAGCTTTATGATTCCATGTCTAGGAAATTACTTTCATTCATTCAGGAAGAGACCGTCCAATAGCATTATGAATCTAAATCAAACAACGAGGTCCAAAGTCATCAACTGTCGGGTTATCCATTGTTGGCATGGTGCCAATAAGCATTACCACTCTGTTTATGTATGTGTGACTATGAGGCAGTAAGTAGTTTTATGGTTGTTCATGTATGTGTGATTATGAGGTATGTAGCGTTATGATTCCATGTCTAGGAAATAACTTTATTTCATTCAGGAAGAGAACGGTCCAAAGTCATCAAATGTCAGGTTATCCATTGTTGGCATGGTGTCAATAAGCATTACCACTCTGTTTATGTATGTGTGACTATGAGGTAGTATGTAGCTTTATGGTTGTTCATGTATCATGTGTCATTATGAGGTGTGTAGCTTTATGATTCCATGTCTAATTAGGAAATTACTTTCCTTCCCTCAGGAAGGAGGTCTGTGCCAATTTTGTGAGTATGAGGTAGTATGTAGCTTTATGGTTGTTCATGTATGCATGATTATGAGGTATGTAGCTTTATGATTCCATGTCTAATTAGAAATTTCTTTCATTCACTCAGGAAGGAGGTCTCTGTCAATTTTGTGACACTATGAGGTAGTATGTAGCTTTATGGTTGTTCATGTATGTGTGATTATGAGGTATGTAGCTTTATGATTCCATGTCTAGTTAGGAAATTTCTTTCATTCACTCAGGAAGGAGGTCTCTGTCAATTTTGTGACTATAAGGTATTATGTAGCTCTATGGTTGTTCATGTATGTGTGATTATGAGGTATGTAGCTTTATGATTCCATGTCTAGTTAGGAAATTTCTTTCATTCACTCACGATGGAGGTCTTTGTCAATTTTGTGACTATGAGTTAGTACGTAGCTTTATGGTTGTTCATCTATGGGTGATTATGAGGTATGTAGCTTTATGATTCCATGTCTAGTTATGAAAGCATGCATTTTTTACTATAAATATCCGGCAAGACCTGGTACAAAGCATAAAATAACACACATTTGTGCTGGAAGCCCTGGTTTTGTAGCAGAACTGAATTCATTCATTGGAAAGAAACAAAATGAAAATTAATAAAGTAGCTGCTATCACAATTCAGTCCGTCCTTATTTGTATCTTGAGAAAAGAATTGGAGGTGCAGTTGGGCTTTTAATGGATGGATATCTTCTCTGAGAAACTTTCCCATGAATTTGAATCTTCTTTTGAGATCCATAATTACAGAAACAACAAACCTATACATCATAATAGTAATGCTCTTTGCATCAACCAAGAAAGACATTAACAATTTTCCATTGAGGACAACTGTATTGGGTATGTACAAGGAAGAAGAAACACAATTATAATAAATCAGATCTCTTTATCACTCACACACAACACACCAACACCATCAAAAGTTAGCCTGAGGCTGTTGATGCCCAAAAGAGACACACTTCCATTTCAGAAGATTGTAGCCTTGAAAGATTTTCAACCTTTTCAAGCCTTCAATTCTAGACTGGTAACATCAGATGAGATCCCAATTTCAGCATTGAAGAAGAAATTTCAAGCCATATGATGAGATCTTCACACTTAAAGACAAAGGGAAAGCCAGAAGCCTACTATACATCTCATCTAAGCTCTGTGCAATTTCTTCAGACTCTCATATACAGCTGTAATTGGCAGCAACCTCATATGAGGCCCAATTTTTCAATGGTAAATATGCTGCTCACCCCAAGAGGGGAATTAGGGATCATAAGAAACCTTGTGGGTAGTAATGGATCTCTGTGAGGAACTTTTGGCACAATGAATTCATTGCACCCAAAAGTAGAGAATCCCTAAAAAAGGCCAAACCACCTATTGTTTTTCCTTAGAGCTCACATAATCTTCTTGTCTTCTAAACCACCAAATAAAATTGAAATTAAAATTGAGCTTCCAATGCTGATCTAACAATCAACTCAATCCATCAAAGAGCAGCAACCTCAGAAATACTCTCCAAATGGGGTCTCCACACACCGACGCGGCTCATCCTCCTGCTATGCCTACCAGACATGCTGCTCTCATGGTGGGCCTTCTCAGACAACACATCTGCCAAATAATGCTTAGAGATTACAAGCTTTGTGACCGACCCACATTGCTTGATCCAGATTGAAGCACCGTCCCCTTTTTTAGACTCACTTGGATTTGCATCTCCATCTGGGGCAACAGCAGATGCAGATTGTTCCCTTCTGCCCCTCCTACTTGACGCCCTTTTGCTTGATGAAGGGCATCTCCCTCTCTCCTAGTGTATATCTACTCCTATTTTTCTAGACCACCTATTTTTCTCTCCATAGTACACAACCCTATGTTTGACGAAATGCCTGAGAAGATTTCACTGCCTTTTCTTTGTTCTAAGGCAATGAAATCTTCTTAGGCACTTCGTCAAACATTTCGTCAGTATATATATGAAAAATAAGTTATATGATGCAATAATAAGGTGTGGTAATTAGTTAATATGATGCAATAATCAGGTCTGGTGACAATGCCATACGCCTATGTAAACAAAATGTAACATAATATCAAATACTCTCGCATATAACCAAAAATAGGGGACAGTAACATTTCTGCCTTCCTACTTTCTGATCGTTGGACTAGAAACTTAATACTCTAAGATTAATTATAACTGATATATATCTTTAACATAGTGTTTGAACATCGAACCAAAATCCATAATAACATTACCAGATTGCAAAAGTTTATCTTCTTGATAACTCAGTCATTACTGTACTTCTCAGGTTTTAAGAAAACAACTTCTCTGTCAAATTGAGATCGATATACAGTAGGATGTTCAACCAGATTCAAGTAGATAGCTTCTATAATACTACCATCTCCCTATCACAAATAAATATTGAAACCCAAGTCAAATTACTGGAGATGTGTGAAGGCTAATAATGTCACCAAAACTGTGAAGTCTGGGTAGGGGATTCGTTTCATTTCTTTATCATCGATGTAGCCCCCCACTGCTGGTAAGTTTCTGATAGAAATCAAGCACCTTTGGTTGTGCTTTGATCTTAGATGGTTTAAATCTTGTAAACCTCGCCCGATCTAAACTCTTCACGCGGGAAAGAGCTACATATCCCATGCCATAATCAAATGCCTGAAGATTTGTCTCCAACCTCTCCAATGTCATCCCTTGGCACTTGTGCACAGTAATAGTCCATCCTAAAATTAATGGCACCTGTGTTCGGGTAGCCACTTTCACTTCACCTTCATAAACATGCCAGGATTCTGATGTGATAATCCTTTCGACCCCATATAGAAATCTCAGCTTTGGCCAAAACCCTGTTGGACTAATAGCTCTCAACTGCATATCATCCCTAACAAAATCAACAATATGGCCCATTAACCCACTCAACAGCCTGTAAGAAACACATATTCCCCTCTTGAAACGGCATTCAGAGCTGTCATCTGTTCATTGGATAACCTAATGTGTCCCTCCGAATGGGCCTCCCACATTCTCATGACTTTATTCCATTCTACTTCTTCTTGTTTGCAATTGGTTATTGCAGAAAGCCCTCCAGTTTTTGAGCCTATTTTGACCTTGGATTCACTCTGGCTTCCCTCTGATTGTTTTTCCGTGCTCTGTCTAGCTAGTGACTTTGTTTCTGGCAGCTCCATCCTCTCGCTGAGTTTCTGGGTTAGACTCATGTTCATGCTGAGAACCACTAAACCCGGTACCTAATTTTTCACTTCAAATCTCGAAGATTTCACCATTTTAGTGAATCCAAATCCCATCACCCTGGATGCAAATGTTTTAGCCATAACTGTAGCAGAGTGCACATTTGTAACCCCAAACGTTGAGCATGCAACTGATCCCTACAGCGTAGAAAGCATAGGGCAGAAAGCGGAGCCGGTTTTCCAAAATGATCTGGTTACCTGGTGAACTGCAAGGGATGCTGAGTCGAATTGGTGAGGGAGCAGAAGGCGGGTTGTTTCCAAATTCAAATTCCACTTCCCGGCGGCAAGACGCTATGGAAATCATAATGTATGTCAGAACCTATCAGTGTTCGACAGTGGTCGAGTTGGGTGGAGGTCGCTAAGGGTGGCGGAGCGGAGAAATTACCGGTGGCCGGAGTCGGAGATTTTTCCGGGCGGCACCGGAAACCGGGCCATTCTACCGCCTAGGTAGACTACTCCATATTTAAATAGGATAAATAGCAGACAACAAGAGTCATGCCCACCGGCTGCAATCTTTCCCGCCATTCATTATCTTGCCTTCGGCCGGGGATGGGTCACGGGCATTTTAACCGTATTTGAAGTTTGGAAATTTTTAAAGACCATTTTTCTGGATGTGGTTGGTGTTTTCTGGTAAATTCCAAAACAAAATCACTGAATAGAAAATGATGCTCTGTCTTTGCCATAGGATCTTTAACACAGGGAAGCAAATACAATTTCTGATCAGACAAAGTTTTCCACATACAAATGAAACTTGTATTCATTACTAAAATGCATAATACAAACTACTTCCTCTTAACAGAGGGATTCACCAAGAACTTCAAAAAAAATTACTGTCTCTTTTAGAAATTTTACACTATTGTGTGTAAAAATTTCTTTTACATTTACTGCTGTAAATAAAAAAAAACTCTTACAGATCCATTTTTCACATTACATTTCAATCAACAAAAATACATATGCGCTGCTACATATATTTCCCTCACGTTGCTGCATTTACATTGCATTTCCTTTTTTTAAACAAAACTACATTCGCCCTCTACTCTGTTCTTGTTTCGCACTGTTGTGCCCTTTTTTTCTTGCATTACAATACGTGTCACAAAAAAACATATTACATTACATATGCAACAAACAAAAAAAACTTACATGTGTTTACTATGCCATACTTCTCGTACATGATAAAAAACAATAAAATTAAAAATTTTACCAATCGAATACCATTCACATTAACTTTCATTTATTTCTTTGCTGACAAAAAACTGGCGGTCAACAAAAAACTTCACGTCAATCGCACGGAGGTCAGCCTGATAACCAAGAACCATGTAGCCTGCTGCCATGATCATTGATCTGATCGGACGGTTGACTGCAATTCCCTGGAGCCCCCAATCGCACGAACTTTACCGGTCGGGGGATTGGTGGTTTTAAAACCGTACTGTGGACACGCATCGGCTGGTCGGTGTGATCGGAGCCTCCCCACGAAATACCACGGATCAGCAAAGGCGGTGCGGGGAATGGTACTCGCAGTTTTCAAAAGTTGCACTGTCGTCGCTGTCCCTGCACAGCAATTGAAATTATATTTCAACACTCCCCTTTAATTTCAACTGCTGGATTATCAATCATACCCAGACATTTCCTCAAAAATTCAAAACTTTTCTGGTCCAATGGCTTGGTCAGAATGTCGGCAACCTGCTCTTGAGTCCTACATTGTTTTAAAACAATTTCTCCATTGCTTACTAATTCCCTGATGTAATGAAACTTTGTGTCAATGTGTTTCGTTCTCTTATGAAACACTGAATTCTTGGATAATGCAATAGCTGAGCTATTGTCACAAAAAATCACAGTTCCTTTTACTTGCTCTTGGCATAAACTTCTTAACATCCTTCTCATCCAAACTGCTTGACATGCTGCTGCTGTAGCTGCCACATATTCAGCCTCTGCTGTAGACAATGCTACAATAGGCTGTTTTTTGGAAGCCCATGAAATGGCTCCTGAACCCATGTGAAAAACATAACCGGATGTGCTTTTCCGATCATCTACACTTCCAGCCCAATCACTATCAGTGTATCCAATTAGATCTGAACATTCTGAGACAGTATATAAAATGTCAAACATTTTAGTACCTTTAACATACCTAAAAATTCTTTTTGCTACCTGCCAATGTGCTTCTTTTGGCCTCTCCATGAATCTGGAAATTAAACTAACATCAAACATTATATCTGGCCTAGTTGGAGTCAAATACATTAGGCTGCCAACTATGCTCTTGTACAAGCTAGGATCAAAATCCTTGTTGTTGTCCTCTTTGCTGAGTTTTAATCTCACCACTTTGGGAGTGATTGCTTCTTTGCTCTCCTGCATATTAAATCTTTTCAACACTTCATTAACATATTTTGCTTGTGAAATAAAAATTTCATTCTCGTTTTGATCTACTTCTATTCCTAAGAAGTATCTCAGCAAACCCATGTCAGTCATTTTAAATTCTTCTTTCATGACTATTTTGAAGTTTTCAATAAGGTAATCATCATTACCTGTGAAAATAACATCATCAACATATAATACAACAATTAGTATTTTACCATCCTTTTCTTTCATGTAGAGGGTGTGTTCTCCCTCACACTTTTCAAATCCTTTTTCCAGTAGATAGGAATCTATCCTACTGTACCACGCTCTTAGCGCTTGCTTCAACCCATAAAGAGCTTTCTTCAATCTACACACTTTGTGCTCTTGGACTTTATTTTCATAGCCTAGAGGTTGTTTAATGTAAACCTCTTCCATTAACACTCCATTCAGGAATGCTGACTTTACGTCCATTTGGTAAACTTTCTACTTGTTTTGTGCTGCTATGGACAACACTGCTCTCACGGTTTCCATTCTTGCAACCGGTGTGAAATTTTCCTCATAGTCTCTCCCATACTATTGCTTGTATCCTTTGACAACAAGTCTTGCCTTGTGTCTTTCTATTTTGCCTTTAGCATTACTCTTGGTCTTATAGACCCATTTGACTCCAATGACCTCCTTTCCTTTTGGTAGTTCAACCAAATCCCATGTCTTGTTTCTCTATATGGCATTGATCTCCTCATCCATAACTTCTATCCATTTCCTATCCTTAATTGCATCTTCGAAATGAATAGGGTCATCAACATGACAATAAAATGCAAACAAAGAATTCATACCTTCATTTGCTGCCTCTTGTTCATAAATTTCACTTAAATTTCTGAACTTCTTACATCTTTAATTTAGTGTACAAGTGTTTGAAGAAGCACTTGAATTTCCTCCTTATGATGTGCTTGGAGAAGCACTTTCATTTTTCCTCAAGGGTGTTCATTGCTGTCCTTGTGTTGGTACTGCTGTTTGAGGATGTATTTCAGCCATCTCTTCATCATTTTCATCATGAGACAAACAGTTTTTAACATTCACTGTTTTCTCTATGCTTCCATCCCAAGCTTCCTCCTCAATGACTTGAACATCTCTGCTCACAAAAAACTTCTTGGTAGATGGGATATACAACCTATAAGCTTTGGATTCCTCACTGTATCCAATGAAAATACATTTCTCCCCTTTGTTGTCCAACTTCTTCCTTAGCTGATCTGGAATGTGTGCATAAGCCACACATCCAAAAACTTTCATGTGGGTGACTCCTTGCTTTACCCACTCCATGCTTCTTCCGACACTTTGTTCATCACTGCTTTTGTAGGGCACCTATTCAAAATATATACTGCACAGTGTACACCTTCAGCCCATTAATCATTTGGAAAATGCTTTTCCTTTAACATACTCCTCCCCATGTCCATGATGGTCCTATTCTTTCTTTCAGCTACTCCATTTTACTGTGGAGTGTACCTTGTGGTAGACTATTTGTGTATTCCATTTTCTCTACAAAACCATAGGAATTCCTTGTAGATATACTCACCTCCTCTGTCAGTTCTTAAAACTTTGATATGCAGTCCACTTTGGTTTTCTACAAGTGCTTTGAAATTTTGAAATTTTTCAAACACTTCACTTTTGTTCTTTAGAAAGTAAACCCAAGTTTTTCTTGTAAAATCATCAATGAATGTTAGAAAATATTGGCTGCCTGCTAGTGATGGAGTTTGCATTGGTCCACATAAGTCTGAGTGGACAATCTCTAAGGGTGCCTTTGCCCTTATGATTTTCCCTGATGGAAAACTTTCCCTGTGTTGTTTCCCCAAGATACAACCTTCACAAACGTTGTCTGGTTTCTCTATCAATGGTAATCCTCTTACCATTCATTTTCTACTCAACAAGTTAAGACCTCCAAAGTTGAGATGTCCAAATCTCAAGTGCCACAACCAATTTTCATCCTTTGGTACGCTTTGGAAAGCCTCTTGGGTAACTGCTGCAATTACTTCTTTGTTTTTCAAATCTGCCCTTATTCTGAGAGGGAACATCCTGTTCCTCGTCATCTTCACTTCAGCAATACATCTTTTGCTGGGTTTTCTATCCATGATGGTGCATACATCATTCTCAAAGAAAACATTGTAACCCTTTTGAACAAGCTGTCCAATACTCAAGAGGTTACACTTCATTCCAAGAACATAATAGACATCTGCTATGGTTTTCTTTTCACCTTTCTTTGTAAATATTTTTACTTCTCCTTTTCCCATAATATAAATTTTACTATCAGTCCCAAGTGTGACTTGTGATTTCACACTCTGATCTAAAGCAGAAAACAGGGCTATGTTTTCTGTCATATGGTTACTACAACCGGAATCTAGAAACCATATATCATCATTGTTTGTGTCAGCCATGTTACATGCTAAAAGCACATTATCTTGGCTGATATTTTCTCTAGTGATATTTGCACTAGATATATTATTCATATCATGCTACTTCTTCCTACATTCATTTGTATAATGTCCATTTTTTTTACAATAATAACATTGGACATTGGATTTTTCATACCTTTGTCCTTGAGCATGATGTTGTCCACTTTGTTAGCCGCTGCCTTGGCCTTGGTTCTGATTTGGATTACTGTCTCTTCCTTGAGCATTTGCTGGACTATTTCTTCCACCTCTGTTTTGGCTTCTACCTCTTCCTCTCTTGTTTTCTCTGCCTTGACCTCTTCCTCTTCCAAAGGACATCTGGGTCTTGAAGGCATGCTCTAAAGATGAGTTTTCATTCGTGCTCAATCTCTGCTCATGTGTTATCAGTGATGCATGTAGTTCATCAACTAAGAAATTTGTGAGATCATTTCTCTCTTCTATGGTGGTGACAATCACATCGAACTTTGAGGGTAGGACCCTCAACAGTTTCTCCACAATCCTCCTTTCTTCAAGATTTTCTCCATGAGACCTTATGTGTGTGACCAAACCAATCACATGTGTGAAGAATGAGTCAATATTATCTGACTCCTTCATGCACAGGTTCTCAAAATCTCTTCTCAGCAACTGTAGTTTTGTTGTCTTCACTTTCTCCATGCCTTGATAGTTTGCCATGCTTCTTTGGATGTCCTAGCTACTGCTATCCTTGGAAACACACTCTCATGCGCTGCTTGATACAAAAATATGAAGGCTTTTGAATCCTTCTTCTTATTGCTCTTCAACAGATCTTTCTCTGCCTAAGTTAATCTATTAAACTCATCTTCATCTCCTGGTTTTTCAAACCCATATTCAACAAGTTTCCATAAATCTTGTGAGGCAAACAGGGCTCTCATGGTTATTGCCCAATAGTCATAGTTTTTCCCATTAAACTGTGGGAGTTGAGTATTAAAAATACCCATGCTAGTGCTGGTGTTGGAGCCAGCCATTCCTTGCACTCTAAACTATGCTTCAAAATACAGTAAAATATTTAAATAACTGGCTTGAGAAATACCTTGGATCTTTTTGACTGAGTCTTCACTTTGCTGGAGAAGCTGCTGCAGCAAAAGAACCTTCCTTCAGCTTCTTTGACACCTTCAAAGACCCTGGACAAGCTCTGATACCACCGTTGGGAATTTTCTGGTAAATTCCAAAACAAAATCACTGAACAGAGAATGATGCTCTGTTTTTGCCACAGGATCTTTAACACATGGAAGCAAATAAAATTTCTGAGCAGACAGAGTTTTCCACATACAAATGAAACTTGTATTCATTAATAAAATGCCTGATACAAACTTCTTCCTCTTAACAGAGGGATTCACCAAGAACTTCAAAAAAAATTACTCTGTCTCTTTTAGAAATTTTACACTACTGTGTGTAAAAATTTCTTTTACATTTACTGCTGTAAATAAAAAAAAAACTCTTACATATCCATTCTTCACATTACATTTCAATCAACAAAAATATATATGCGTTGCTCCATTTATTTCCCTCACGTTGCTGCGTTTACATTGCATTTTGTTTTTTTTTTAACAAAACTACATTCACCCTCTGCTCTGTTCTTGTTTCGCACTGTTGTGTGCTTTTTTTTTCTTGCATTACAATACGCGTCACAAAAAACATATTACATTACATATGCAACAATAAAAAAACTTACATGCGTTTACTATGCCATACTTCTCGTACATGATAAAAAACAATAAAATTAAAAATTTTACCAATTGAATACCATTCACATTAACTTTCATTTATTTCTTTGCTGACAAAAAACTGGCGGTCAACAAAAAACTTCACGTCAATCGCACGGAGGTCAGCCTGATAACCAAGAACCATGTAGCCTGCTGCCATGACCGTTGATCTGATCGGACGGTTGACTGCAATTCCCCGGAGCCCCCAATCGCACGAACTTTACCGGCCGGGGGATTGGTGGTTTTAAAACCGTACTGTCGACACGTGTCGACTGGTCGGTGTGATCGGAGCCTCCCCACGAAATACCACAGATCAGAAAAGGCGGTGCGTGGAATGGTACTGGTGGTTTTCAAAACTGCGCTGTCGTCGCTATCCCTGCACGGCAGTTGAAATTATATTTCAACAGTTGGAACTGTTTTCTCTTGACGTGGTTGGAAAGGTGGAAAACATATTTTTGACAGTTGATATTTTTTCCAAAACATCATTAGTGTCTATGCGGCACCTAATTTAATTTCTCACCCACCTGCATACTATGTTACCAGAAATGGGACGGTAACCACCGTTCCCGTTAAAAAACACAATAGAAACGTGATAGCACAGGAAACTCCGTTTTGTACGGCCATTCTCGTTTTTAGCGGTGAGAAACTGGTTTTCCAGAAACGATTCGTTTCTTAGAGCGGCCTAACACAAAATGTTCTTCGGTTTTCCTGCAACGTTTTGGTTTCTCCACAGTTTCAGGGTTTCCTATTCAAACTCATACAAAGTCTTGTTAAATAAGAAATTTCTAACTATTGTTCAAAACCAAACTGCATGCAAATTAATTTCATTTTGCGGTAAAGAAATATTTAACTCTTGTTAAAAAAAACTGCATGCAAAAGCCAAAAGGCACTGCAAGCAAAACGAGTTTCATTTTCCAGTAAAGCAAGTTCTGGGGGATTTAAGTTGCAAAGAGGAGAGCAGATCTGGTATATGCAGCCGAGCAGAGGAGAGGAGGCAAATCAGATCAGAGCAGAGGAGGAAGTAAGTGCGCCAAGGAAGCCCAAGTTAGCTTCTCACCCCATACAGTTTAGCTTCATAAATATTCGATAAGATAATTAGAAGGCTTGTGATTTATTTCTTTTTCTTTCTGTGATTGAGGTGTTTCTGAATGTAAACAAGCGCATATATTTTAAATGTAATTCCATCTTTCAAATCATGATGCCCAACAGCCAGCACCCATTTCGCTGAATTGCTGATATTTTATCACATCGACATTTTTGCTCACAATTTTCTCGATTTGCATATGAATTTTCCACGCGGGATAAGGGTTTATGGTTTCTGATTTAGAGTTTGTATTACTTGAATGCTTCAATTTTATAGGTTTTATAGCTAATATATTTGTTTTAGAGCTAATACATTTGTAGAACCTGCGTCATTTTGTATCTTTCAAAGAGAATTGTTAATACTACCCACTGGACCTTGCACAAGGGGAGTTGTTAATACTACCCACTCGACCCTGCACAAGGAGAGTTGTTAATATTGCCTACTCGAACGTGCACATTTTTCTCTTTGAAATTGGTATGCTTCCCTATAAAACTACTACTTTTAATCACTGATCAATGATCAAAAGCATAGTTTTGCAGCGTCATGCCTTTATTAGAATTGTTATATTTCTTATTATAAAATATATTTTTAATACATAATTAAATTCAAAATCATGAAATTTTTTATAAAAGTTTAATCAAATTTATTTAAATGTTTAAATTCTATGTTCTGTTTGTCATGGGTTATTTATATAATTCAATTTGTGACATTGCAACGTAATTTTTGCAATCCTATAAACAAGCTTGTAATGTGTTTAGATAATGAATGTTTTGTTTTATGTTTTTCATTAAAAAAAATGTTTTTTCTCTCTTCTCGTTTCTTCAATGGGAAACCCCTAAACATCGTTTCTCGTCCTGTTGTCGTTTCTGGTTTCTGGTAACATAGCCTGCATAAGATACTTAGCATGTATGGTACCTGAGAATTTATTGAAAACGTGAGGTGTATGGTACCGGACCAGGTGGAGTTAATGAAATCGTGAGTCATGTCTAACCTCCTATTGGCTTGAGGCGCAAATTGCAGTCATCATCATCATTGCTACGGATCCCCAATCCCTTTTGTTATTTCCTAGTTGTTTCCCTTGAGGCATCCGGTATTTTTCAATCCTTGGTCCTCATCTTCGCAGCACTCTTGGCCTGCGTTCTATACAATGGGGTCTCTGTTGTCTCTGCTGTGAACCTCGTGATTTATATATCCATGTATGGGCTCAAGGTCTCCGAGATCGAAGGCGTGGCGTGGCGTGGCCTTTTTTTCCGAGATTCTTTCTATGATATCTGAACCCCGAGGATTGGAATGTGGTGACAATACTGCGGAACGTGTCTGTAGAGGCATTTGCTGTGGAATACATGGGCATGGTTAGAGACATTGGGACGGAAATTGAAGTGGAAGTTGACCGGAGAGTTACAGGGTTTGTTGGCAAATCTCTAGTTTCTACGGCGCTGAACAAGAAGGGTGCTATTAAGAACTTGTTGGAGATTTCATGGTGGACGTGGGAGTGGGGAAATACAAGTTCACTAGGCATTTTCTGCAGTTTCTATTCCTTGCAAAGAATGAAATTTGTGTATTAGATTTTCTAGTTCTATTGTTAAAGTTGGGTAATCTTTCCTGTAGATCCAATCGACAGGAAACATACATTCAACTAATATTTCAGAAAAATGTTATGGTGAAAATTTCAACTCAATGTCATTTGCTTTGCTTCCCTCACAAGAAAGTCCTGAATACTGAGATAACCGGGAATGCTACAATTATTTTATCATTTGCTGATATCGATTTAGCTATTCCAGTTACTGATATAGATTACATGATTACCACTGGTATAAGTTTATCCGTACTATTAGTCTAAATTGTGGAAAATAATATTAATTGACATGTAACTCTGGTCTCATATCATATTTCATGTCAATCTGGTGTTCTTTACTCCTCTCGGCATGCTAGAATGCGACGTGAAATCCCAACGACAATTTATTTGTTTGTTATAGTCTGTCTCGTTCATTTCTATTACGGTAATTTGTTTCAATGTGTAACACACCAGCAAGCAGACTAGGTGGCTGCTAACTCATCAAGACCAAATGCAGAAAAGAAGATGTTGCATCGAGATTTAATACCCACATGGCATTTTTGGTAGCTGGCATTTCCAACATTTGTGATTGCATCGTAATATTTGAGTGGTGGAGATTAGCCAGAAAGGGTTATGATAATTAAAGTATGATTGATTATTATTGTTACTGGTATAAGTTTATGAGTATTAATAATAATATTAATGGGCATATAGTAATTGGTATTCTCAATAAAATTATGATGAATTATTATTAAGTATATTTAAATTATAATTAAAAGATTGTATTATTATTAACTTATAATAAATTATAAGTTTTTTACCATTAATTAAAATGAATTATAATTTACTAAACATTTTAGTTTAAATTTTGAACGTAGTGATTTAAAAATAGTTCTACGACAAGTTTTAAGCATTATCTTTCTCCTATGACCCGTCAAAGGAGTGGTTGCCGGATGAATAGGGTGTACGAAGGTTCGGATGCCTAGTCATTCGACCGCATACTTTATCCCATTGCTCATCTTTGATCAAGTCAGGGTGTACCTACATGGCGGTCTCATATGGAAGTGGGAACGGATTAATTATGCATATCATCAATAAATAAATAAATTGAAGTTTTTTTTAATATAAAATATGCGCTTAACTCTTTAATAATTTCAATCTTATGCCCTTCAACGGATTAAAACAGATATTTGCTATGTTTGGTTTATGTAAACCTTTACTTGTTTTAAAAAATCCTTAATGCATAATTTAATTTTTAACTTTAGTAGTTTTATTTTTCTTAAGTGTTTAAATTTAGAAATTTTTAGTTGTTTTATAAAAAAAATAGTGTAATGAAATTATGCATTTTAAATCTTCATATTCCATGATGAACAATTGTCACAATCACTGGATCCCTTGAGAATTGCAGATAATTTATAAGAAATTATGTCTAAGCATTGAGAGTTTCAATTTAAGATTTCTAAATTTTCATGTTTTTTTTAATGCAACAAGGTTTTTTATTCTTTGTTATTATCTATTAGATTTTTATCTTACGGAAAATAATGCAAAACATTAGTTTGAAATATATTTTTTTACATTTTGTTATAAATAGAAGGAAGGATTTGATCATAGCATGTTTTTACCACATTTAATACTTATAAGTGTTTGCTCTCTAGAATCTAATAATAAAGAAATAAATCATAACATAATCCTATAACATATAACATGATGTTAAGAGATCCACAATGTTCATTTATTGTAAGTTTAGTCTTTTAATTTTTAAAAGGTTCAAATACTATGTATTCAATCTTGTTAATTGGGTTGAGGGACACTCTCCAACAAGCTTTGTATGTAAGAGATGTTGTCGTGTCCTATGTTATGTAAACATTTTGACTCAAAATAAAATAAAAATAACACTATGTTGTAATAAAAATTCGAAGTTAATTTTCTTTTTAATCAATTTTTGTTGGGTAGTTAAGGTAAATTTGAAATAAAAATAAAAATAACCCTATGTTAAAATAAAAATTCTATGTTATTATTTTTTTAATTAATTTTTGTTGGGTAGTTAAGGTAAACATGGTTTTCGAGTTCAAAGTTTATGAGAACCCCACGTATTGCCCATGGTATTCATGTGGAATATAAACTATTTAAAGGGGGGAATTAAACTAGTCTAGATCCATATTAACTCTAACTCTACCAAAAGGGATCAAATCTTTCTGCATCTTAAGGTATTAATATATTTCTCATTATCCAAAACAATGTTAAAATATATATGGTAAAATGCATACTTTATCTTTAGATCCAATAGTATATATTAGATTATGTAAATCACAACATAAACCATGTTAATTACTCTATTCTGGAGTTTTTATTTATAATTTTTACTATGTTAGTCATCTTATATATCCCACAAGATCTCTGTAGCCATATCTCATATATACAAATGCTATGACATGTGAGCCTACATTTGATTTTAGGTTCCGAAGATTTTATTTTGAGTGTTCCATGCAATTTCAAATCAAGATTCAAGATTTAATAAGTCATTTGTGTGTTATGGTCATTTTGTTTTTTTCTTATAATAAATATGTGAAATTTTTTAGCATAATTATGTTATTGAATGATAATTTTTTAATCAAGCTTTTATTGGTGAAGGGAAAAATTTATGATTTAATGAGTCATTTCTCTGTTATGGTCATTTTATTTTTTTCTTTATAATAAATATGTGAAATTTTTGAACATAATTATGATATTGAATGATAATTTTTTAATAAAAATTTTATTGGTGAAGGGCAAAATTTTAAACATAAAATTTTTGGATGGGTAGTATAAAAACTCAAAACATAAAAAAAAAAATTGTATGAAAGGTAAAAAGAAATCCAAATTCCAACCTGCTTCCCATATGCTAGACTATACTTGCTATATAATTATATAGCTTGCCTGTGAATTTCTATTCATAGCTACATATAGCCAATCCACCTATCGGCTACCATCGTATTTGTTGTGTTATCCATATCCATAGTAACAGCAGGAAGAGCAATTCTTCTCTGCAGCCAAACTACCATCACTATCATATTGCATGATCGAATCTCCAGGCGGTGTTTCATGATGTTTGATACACACAGAAAGTGCGACTGAGAGCTCCAGGCTCCGCATAATTCCACTAAGGTACATGAATCCAAACACTCCAATGGCGAAGAAATGAACTTGTTTTGTGATTTCTTGCTATTAGACAAATTTACCCTAGCAGAAGAAGAAGAAGAAGCAGATTCCAGTGAGGATCGTGTAAGTGGTGTCATGAGAAGCTTGGAGGAAGAGATCAGCGTGACATGTTCCACTCTCTATGCCCCCATCTCGCTTGATTATTCGTGGGCCTTCGATATTTCTCGCAGCTGTGAAGGCCAAACTTCAGTTTCAGACTCGGGTATCGATCTGTGTTACCTCCTAGAGGCTTCAGACGACAATCTAGGTATCCCCTTGAGTCCCATTCTGGACTTTGAGGATGAGGTCTGTTAATTTCCTTGGGAAGTCTCATGGGCCATGGGTTTTTTTGAGAACCCGGACCTCAAATTCCATAGCGAACGCTGGAGTTTTGAAGACGAAGCTGATTACCAGTTTTCATTGTATGAAGATACCTGAGTTACAAGTCAAGTGCAGGATTATATGAACAAATATTTTTTCAGCCAAGACATCTTTTCAAAAGGAGATTTTTTTGCGACATGGACATTGGAAACTGCTGACTGCACGTAATCAACTTGATGTTCCATTCTTTGGAATCAGAACAATACCTACAACACAATTTCCAGAATCGTTGCTTCTATGTACGGTATATTGATTCCTTGGAGATTTTAAGTCACGTTTGATTGTTTACCGTGGCCATACGCTGAGATATAAGCCTTGTCTTCATTGGCCAGTGAAACTATTTTTATTGAGATCTTGTTTGAACAAATTATGTATTTTTTTAATGTATTCATGTATACAATGGGATTAAATTTAAGAGAGAGAGGGGGAGATAGTGACAAAGTTGGAAGGTTGCGAGCCAGAGAGAGTGATGGGGGAGAGAGCGAGGTGGGAGAGAGGGAGAGAGAGGTGAGAGAGAAGGAGAGAGGGGGGAGAGAAAGAAAGAATTTAAGGGGGGAGAGAGGGGGGAGAGAAAGATGGAATTGGAGGGGGGGAGAGAGGGAAGAAAGAACAAATATTTAGAGAGATAGATGTGGAAAGAGAGAGAGAGAGAGAAGGGAGAGATGGACAAAGAATGAAGGAGAGAGGAGGGGAGGGAAGATAGAGAAGAGGAGAGGAGAGAGATTAGGAGAGTAGGGGAAGAGAGAGATGGAGACACATAGATAGAGGGGAGAGAGAAAACTAGAGTGGGAGGGAGATAATGACAGATTTTGAGGGAAGAGAGAGAGAGAGAATGATTTGGGGGTGGGGAGAGACATAGGGAGGTGGGAGAGAAGGGAGAGGGGAAGGAAAAGAGAGAGGACTCAAGAGAGAGATGGAATTGGAGGGTGCAAGAGAGGGAGGCAACGAGAAATACATAGAGGGAGAAAGATGGAGAGAGAGCGGGAGTGACAAAGGAGTGAGGGAGAGAGGAGAGCTGGAGGGAAAAGAGAGAGAGGTAGAGAGAGAGAGAGAAGGGGAAGAGAGGGAGAGGAAGATGGAGGGAAAGAGAGATATAGATATGGAGAGAGAGTGGGTATGTTATATAGTATTATATAACCAACCTAGATCCAATTTAACCCTAGATCTATCAAGCGTCGAGAGGGATCGAATCTCTCGAGGTGCAAACCCTTCCTTAAGTTTTGCACTAAAAGAAGAGGTTTACACCTGGAGAGATTGGATCCCTCTCAAAACTTGATAGATCTAGGGTTATGATGTATCTAGGTTGGTTTAACATTCAACATAAATCATAGATATAATAATGATAATAGAATTATACCTCACATTTGGGAGAAAATGTCTCTACATAGTTTTCTCCCTCTTACTAGGGATATTTTCATGAATCTTGGTTTGTACTTCTCTATGCAACCATTTTCTTGTAGATGTCTTTGGAAGTTACCACTAACTTCCCCTAAAATCTTAAGCACACTTCCCTTCATCATGACATCCTTTGAACATGTTAGATTGTTTGCTCCCTCTAAATTTGAATCTTTTCTAGTCCTTTGGCATGGTTCTAGATGTCTTTTTCTATTTCTCCCTCTTGAACATAAATCATTTGTTGAGTTTTTGCACTGTCCTTAGAGAATCCTCTTCCCATAAACTTTTCTCTATTATTCCTGATGCTTCTATTTGCTTGCAAGGTCTTGGCATTCTTCACAATGTACCTACAAACATCATTAGGAATCCATGGAAGAATGATTATGATCCAACAAAAGGAACAAAACAAAAGGATAACAAATAAAATAATAATCAAGAAAAAATATGAAACACTTATCTTTGAGAATTGAAGGGAATTCGCCAACTCCCTCTTGATCCTTATCTTCTTGCAGAAGTCATGGAAATCCATATGCAAGCTCTTCATCTTTATCAGCAATTAATGCATGTTCTTTCCTTTCCTTCGCTGCATGAGATAAGGTTTCTTTTTTTAATGGAATCATCAATAGTTTGAATATAGTTATAGGGGTTTGTCCACAAACAATGGAGTTTTATTAAATATAACCTTCTATTTTTTTCTAGGGTTTACAAACCCTAAACTACTCGCTCTTACAAGAGTGAGGTCATTCTTTAACTTAATTAATATGACTCTCTTCTTTTTTTATGCGAGAGACCCTCCAACTCCCTCTTGCTGAGAGAGTCCTTTTGTAATTAACTCCTTAAGGCTAGAGGAACTCTAGTTAATCATAGTGTCTAGTCATGCCTACTTAGTGGGATCTTCAAATAATTTGTAGAAGCCACCTGCTCACACTCCTTTGGCTAGAACTTGACCAGATCATGACTATTGTCTCTGATGGTGACTTTATTAAACTCTCAGAAACAATACAATCTATCACACAAGATCGCTACTTTCCTTCCTCTTGTTGTTGGAATCTATTGAAACCCTTTGTATCATAAGTCATATGTCTTGGAGCTCCGCTAATAGTCACCATGTTATGTTTTTGGAAAGACGTCACATTATGGATAAAGTAGTATGAAGTCTGGTTTTCAACTCATCCACTCCCGAAGCTGTTGCACTTTTTGTGAATTCTTGTTCATGTTGTGCTTTTGAGCCTTATTCTTTAGAGATGTGAAGAGGAATCAACAAACCCTTGGTCGTTTGAAATCAAGTAATTCGACCTTCTAAAAGACATTGTAACACGAACAATAACTTGTTCTTTCCAAGGATAACTCTAATCCTGAAGATGACTATCTTTGCAAGAGAAATTTTGGCCTTCAAAAATTTGAAGATGATTATCTTTGCAAGAGAAATTTTGGCCTTCAAATTTTTTTATATTCAAATCATCAATATGCCTTGATAGTTACTCACACATGAAACAAGTGAACATGATAAATATACAAAATCCTTATTCAAGACATATATTTTAGGACTACTAGGGTTTTAAGTCTAAATCTCTTCCAAGAGAAGGAGTTCATATATTAGCACAAGTGATATGGATTTTTCTTGGCTTATATGATAAAGCCATTCTCCTCAGACAACCTTGGCTCTAGAGTAACTTTCATTCTATTATGGAAAAAACCCAAATCAAAGATTTGTGAGCGTAGAACAAAGTCAAGGGTTTCGTCACAAAGATACTAACATATGATACACCAAGGCAAAAATATATAACTCTTGATCAATCAAGTCACTGAATAAGTTTCATGGTGTTTACACTATATTTCAACCTAGAGCTAAGATTATAAAACTTTTGCATTTTGGATTGCATATGATAATGAACAAGCTTCCATTGAATGTTAGATTACTGGTTGTGCACTTGTTCTCAATTTATTTAATTTATTCCACGCCTTCATTTTTATTTTGATGCAAATGGTGATGAGTTTACATCTCCACTTTTGCGATTGCACCAGGATCGAACTTGCTTCCGCAATCTCACATGTATTAGCCTCCTACTTGATTGCTTGATTGGGTAGAGATAAAAATATAAATTCACAAAAGATTGGAGATTGATACCGTATTGGTGTTGGTCCATGTTCATACTCCAGAAAAATGAATGAAACTATAAACAAACCTTCACACCTCTCTATCTCATCCTTATACAATGCGCATTGCACAATATTGATATGGTGTAAAGATGATACAAATTAACATACCATAACACCACTTGCACTTGTTTAAAACATTAGAGAGCATATGTTTTCAATGTTCAATCGTAAATGATGCCTCCTCGATCGTCGCAATAATTTCTCCATACTCACGTAATCAATTCGGATATTTCCATACTCAAAATAGATACTAGATTATATTCATGAGATCTGATATTTAAATGTGCATTGTTGGAGCAGTGATCAAATTTGAAGGGCGGGTCTTAATTTTATTTGGAAGGGCATATATTTATCTAACCCTTCAAAGATGAAAAGTTATAAAAAAAGTTATACTTCTATTAACAAGTGTATATTAAATAAACTCTTTATAAAAAAAAAATGTCAAAATGAAATAGTGTCGTGAATCTTTAAAATTTAAAAAGTGGCTACATTAAAATATTATAAAATCTTAATAGAATTTAGTAAATAGGCAAACATTTTTCTCAAATTGTATTGAAAAAAGGTAACCATATGTTTCTTCTATTCATTAGATAAAATTCAAAAATATTTGAATTTACATCATTGAAAATATAAATCTATTTGCACAATGGAAAAAGTTTTTTTAGTTTCATTTGTTTCTAATTTATACTATATGTTTTGTTCAGCTTGAAACAATTTAAAGCAAACCAAAAAAATAAATATATACCTTCAACAACCAAGGGAATTGAACTTTTCTCTTAACATTGCTCAATCAAAGAACACTATCAATAGACTTTCATCTCCATTAAAAACTTCAAGCTTTATAGATTCAAAAAATTATGTAATTATAAGGAAAGTTTTCCACATCTAATTGGGGAAATATTATAATATGTAATACACATCTGGAGTGTTGTTGTTGTATGGCTTGGTTGGATGTTTTTGTTGTTGTTTAAGAATGGTTTTCAAATTTGGTCCTTACAATGAATTCAAGTTTTGTTGATATCTTTATCTAATAATGTAGTTTCTTTTCGTTGATGTCTTTTTCTAATAATATGGTTTCTCTTCATTAAAATTTTCCTATGATTTCAACATCAACTTAAAAACCCTTCATAGCAGCAGCTACATGGACACCCACATAGAGAACTTATTTCCTAGATGTCGAATGGAGAAAATGAAGCGAGAGACACAATAGTAGTTTTATGGATAACTATTGGCATTCTATATCTTTTGGGAAGACCAACCGGAAAAAGAAAATTAAGTTGTAGCCGTGTAGGCACACCAATCTTATGTTGTGTGGTTATTAAATAGCCCTGGAGTTTCTTTCTAACACTTCTCCCTGTTTCAAAACTCTACATAATTTTATGGGAAGCACACTTAATATTTCTCAATTTTTTTTATAGCATTAATTTCTATGTTTTCAAAAACTAGAGAGTTAGTAAAGAAAAAGGATTTTTAAGATAAGAGAAGAAATATACTGTCTTAAATGAAGTTTGATTTTACAAATGCTAGGCTTAATAGTAAGCTTTATTGCAGTAAGTTCAAATGGAAGAAATGCTAGGCTTTTGTAAGCATTATGGTTGTCAGTCACGGAATCATCTAAAAATAGAAAAGAGATGGTAGTAGTTATTTACAAGAATATAAAAAAATGTTTGAATCACTAAGTGTAGTTACCACCATCTAATGGGGTAATTTCATAATTGAACAATCTTGTCTTAATGGTTGCTTGACAAGAAAGAAAGAAAATGTTGCAAATTAGGAAAGAAAATGAAGATACAACAGAAAATGTGGTTATGATGTAAAAATGTCAATATTATCACTTTAATCTATTTTTAAACACGATAAAATTACATCTTTAACTAATTTATTTCATTTATTACTATAAAATGAAAAATTATTCATTTATTACTATAAAATAAGAATTCAAATTAATAAAGAGATTACTTTGTCTATATACCGATTTTCGCTAAAAAGAAACCCTAAATAAAGAACCCTATCGGTCTTATTATGCTATCTCAAGATTTCCATGTCGAACATCAGAGTTTCAAAGTAATGATGTCTTCATGGAAAATGTAAGGAACCCTATCGACCTTATTATACTATGTCAAGATATCTATGTGGAACATCAAAGTAATGTCATGAATATGTCCTCATAAAGGTAGGATGGAAGTTGTTTTCATAGCGGTAGGATGATCAGTACTCGAATATATTCAACATCCTCGAAGATGTAGTAGATGGTAGTAGTTATTTACAAGATGAAAAAAAAAATTGTGAATCAGTAAGTCTAATGAGGTAATCTCATAATTGAACAATCTTGTGTTAATGGTGAGTTGACAAGAAAGAATAAAATTTTACAAATTAAAGAAAATGGAGATACCATAGAAAATGTAGTATGTGGTTATGATGTAAAAATGTCAATACTGTCACTTTAATCTATTTTTAAGCACTGGACAAGTATGAAAAATATCATTTCAAATGTTGAACTGCATACCTGTTGAAGGCCATTGATTGGGACCGTGAAATCGCTTTCCTTTATCGACGCTTCAGAAGCTTCATAACTCCCCTTCCAATCCCTAGAAAAACAAATATATGAAAAAATATGAAGTGAAATACTTCAATGGATTGATTTTTCAGAGTTGAGCAGAGCAAGATGTAATTACAAGTAGAAGTAAATATAAGGAGACAGAAATCCACATCAAACCTTTGAGTTGAATGGAAAGATTAAGAGATTCTGCTTGATACGGAGTATAACCTTGATGGTTCTCATTCCACAACAATTTCATCTTTTCCTCCTCAGGAAGGGAAAAAACGTCAACTTTGCTCAAAGACTTAATCCAAAAAATCTTCATCGATGACATGATGGACAATATAAAAAAAATACAGAGTCTACACATGACTATATAAAGATAAATCAACCATTCCATACATGATAATTTTAATTGGTTCCGCCTAAATCAATGAATCGAATGAAAGGCTAGGGAAATGAATGTTGAAAATTAAAACTGAGAGTTAAAATACCTTGCGAACTTGTTCTACACATGACTATATAAATATCAATCAACCATTCAATACAGAATAATTTTAATGGGTTCTGCCTAAATCAATGAACTGAATGAAAGGGAGGGAAATGAAAGTTGAAAATTATAACTAAGAGTTAAAATACCTTACTAACTTGTGATGCACTCGCCCTAAGGTTGGGATTGGAATTGGAAAAATCAATGTAGGCAAGATTCACAGGGTCAGAATAATCTACCTCAGTCATCGTTAATTCTGTCTTTTGTCATTTGTTTCTTTTAAATCTTTGATACCTTCAAAATATGCATGTTCACGGATACCAATACATAGCTACTTCTCCTATGCTATCAATGAATGTGAAAAGAAACCTCTGTTATCAACGAATGCGAACATAAACCTCATATCATCACTGCTAACTCTATTAGTGTTGCCATTATGACTGATGGCCTGGGAATGGATGAACAACCTCCATTACGTCCCATTGCACTTTCTTGAGTGTTGCCAGAACCTCCTGCAGACTTTAGAGTGTTACATCAGTCATAGAACTGGAATTTTTTGAAATGTCATACGTACAGGAAGCCCTTCATTGGACATTTTATAATATTATTTTAATTTTTTTTTTAACTTGTAAAAATCAAAATTTAAATTTCTTTTGACTGGTAAATTTTGTTGAGCACTTATCTGACGTGCTAGAGGGCTTCAGAAGGGCTGTGATGTGTTCAAATTTGAACACTGTGTTGGAGTATCTTCTATCAGTCCTTGTCGAGAACACATTTCCAAATAGAACTAAGAAAATAAATACACGAGAGACAACTTTGTAATGTCCCTTAATAATAATAAATAATAGAATAGAATATTAAAATATAAGAAAATAAATAATAAACAGTAATGAGAATAATAAATAATAAATAATATAATAGAATATTAAAATATAAGAAAATAAACAATAAATAAATAATAAAAATTAAAGAAAATATAATAATAGTAAATAATAAAGAGAATATAATAATAATAAATAAATAAAATAATAAATAATAATAATGGAGTTTTAAATAAATATATATAGAAGTAAAGTATATAAATAGTAAAAATAAGTGAAGTTAACAAAACTAAAATAAAATAAGAAAGTGTTAAACTAAGAGAATTATAAAAACAATATAAATAAGTAAAGTTAACAAAAAGTAAAAAGGAATAAAATAAGAAAGAATTAAATTATGAGAAATATTAAATTAAGTAAAATTTAAAATAAAGAAATAAAAGTTGCATGTTGACACATGGAATGTGTGCGTGCAAACTCCTTTCTATTGTTTGGTCTATTTAATGGACGACGAGGAAGACGATATTCATCATTCTTTCATCCATTCCCTTGGGAGAAAAGTGTTACAAGACAAAGGATTCCCTGGTAGTAGTATGTTGATTGAGGACTCGGGGGTGGCCAGCTGTAGAAAGATTATGTGCAGCTGAGCCTACAGTTGGGTGGAGAGTCACCCTCAAAAATTTGTTGCAGTTAGCGAGATTTCAATAGAATTCAACTCCAAAATCAAAAGTAAGGGATACTATTTCCACAAGGAAGTTGTCTTTTCTCGTGTTTTTGTAAAATCTATGTTAATTAGTGGAATAGTTGTGTGTTCATTATTAATCATATAATTTGATATAATTATTTGTATATCTTAGATCATGGTTGTTACATATGGTATTAGAGCAAGGTTGCAACTCACGAGACCTATAAGCTCTTATCATGCTCTCCATAGAATTAGAAACTTTTAAGTATGGTCGAATAAAAATATATAAATCCCACTAAATAGAAATATATAATTATTATATTAGAGAAGTGAAATATTTGAAATTAAGTCTCATATAATATATATATAACTAAATAAAATATATATCTATATTCACTTATTAAATTACTACTATGAGTAGGAATAACTATATATATATATATATATATATATATATATATATATCGGAGTTGTCTATAATGCGACTTTTTGGAGATTCTGGTGACGAAATTCGGCGGAAAAAATTGAGGTTAAATCTTGATTTGTATTATTTAAAATGGTTTTTTAATTGCATATTTGGATTCAGCACCCTGAAAAACCCCTAGGACGCTTTGATTGTGCAGAAACTAGCTATCAAACTTGCGATTCCAATAAATTGCTGCCGGATTTTGATCGGAAAAACCCACCGGAAAAGCTTCCAAAAAAGTCGCATTATAGACAACTACTATATATATATATATAATTGTTAAAAAAATGTATATACTTGTTTTATGTTCTTAATTGCTAATAATAAATATAATGATTAAAAAAACTAAAATTCAATAAAATAATATATATAAAGAAAATTGTTTATAAACTTTTACTATAATGGTATTTTTTTGAGTTGTAATTGTTGTGTTCGTAGTTGCTTAACAAGCCCATACTTTCTTACCAAGACACAACTCTTTATAACAATACTTAAATTTAGAAAATATTTAATAGGATATAAAATTTAATTTTATAATGAAAAAATTTAAAAAATAAGAATAATAAAATATGGATAACATTATGATTAGAAGAAAATTATAAATTTGTGATGACATGCACTATTTTTTTAAAAACAATGATCAATTAATAAATAAAAACGATAATTTCTATTATATATTTAAACATTTCTTTTATTGAATATAATTTTTCTTTTGATCCTAATTTCATGCTGTTAGAATTAATGGAGAAAGTTACAGTTAGTTGTTTTAAGGATCAAATTGAGACTCTAAGATTAGGTCTCAAATCTTACTATTTAGGGAGTGGTTGAAACCACCCTGTTAGTGTGAAAGCCTATATGTACTAGGTTCTCCTGACTGAATAGGAGGTGCATCGTGCGAAATGCTTTGGCACTCTCCAGGTATCTCACTTGGAGAGCCACTTAATTAATAGAATATAAGTTTTTAACATGGTATCAAAGCTTCAAATAGAAGCAAGGAGAGTTTGTTTCTTGATTGAGAGAGAGGTCCTAGGTAGAGCACAACCTCCTTTAAATCGTATAGTCCGTGCGCTGATAATCAAGGTTCCCAGCTGATGTGAGAAGATCTCCCGTGGCTAAGCGCTGGTGTTGTAGGTGAGGTGAGATCTTCCTCATGCAGAAAGACGACTACTGGGAAGACGTTTGATCGATTTGATCTGCTAGGATACGAGCCCAGGTTTGTGTCTGGTGTATGTGAGCCTGTTGCGTGAAGCTGTTGTTGGTGTTGGATCGAGGAGCGTTCGAATTCTCTGTTGGAGAATTGAAATTGGAGTAGCTTGTGTGTCTGTTCATGGGAATTTTTTTTTATTTATCTGCAACATTTCTTTTATCTGATCGTTTGGTACGGTGACATTTGCTACCAATGCATGCTTCCTGTGAGGATCGCTGGAGAACGTAGTGCATGATTTGTTTTTTGTTTTTTTTTTTTTTTTTATGTCCGCTGGTGGGTGGTGGATCTGTGGTGAAGCAGAAGCAGATCTGTGTGATTTGCAAATCTGCATGAGAGGAGCTATTTGTGGATCTGTTGGATCAATTGAGCCACGAGGCGTTGAGAACCGTGAAGAGCTGCGACTGGTTGTAAATACAGTTGTGGTGGATTGTAAATAGCAGTGGATTCTGAGCTTGGCCGAGGAGAAATTTTTTTGCTGTTGATTTGGAGCTGCTACATGGGCGGAGTCAATCCGCATGGGCAAAATTGACTTGTGTTAGACGTTGTGGATTTCTGCAACATAAGAGTGAAGGGCCCAAGTCTGGCATCAATCCACCTAGTTAAGCCCGTGGAAGTGTTTGAGTGGTCGGGGTGCGTTGCGGAAGCCGAGGTATTTTAGCGAGGGAATCAAAGAATCATTCTCTTCCCCTCTATTAGAAAGAGGAGATCCACTTGATAGCGAGTCTAAAGGAGCTACATGGAGACGCAGGGTGGCGCAGAGGAGACGAAGGAAACAAAGATCACTTTTCCAAATGTGTATTCTTTTCGTTGAGTTGTGTTTTTTGTTGCTGCTTGTTCCAGGTGTCTTAACGGAGTCCAGGTTTGAAAAGGTCAAATTCATTTTGTAATGATTCAAAAAATTTCTATGTTATTCTTTTTAGTTGTATTGGTGATTTGCTTCAGATTTAGCTGTGTGGCATATAAGCTACAGCATGACCCCAAGGTTCTATAGTTGAATAGTTGCCAAAGGGAGAAATTTCTCGCTTGCATGGTAACGAGGTTGTTGGAGCTCTTGAGAGGACTGAGTGGAGTCAGAAAGAAATCTGGAAGCGAGATAAGCTGAACTTTTCCAATATGGCTGCACTTTTAGACAGATTTGACCCTAATGATATTTTTTCATGAGGCTTAGTGGTTTTATTAATGACCACGATTATCAAGAGATACTATATGTTCTGCAACAACGTGAGACTGAAGACTCACGAGTTGTTTTTCAGGAAGGATGTAAAGAGGAACATATGGTTGAAGATCAAGAAGACCCATTAGTCATTCTTGAGGAAGGAAGTAAAGAGGAACATATTGTTGAAGATCAATTGGACAAGCCACATGAAGCTAATTGCAAAGACTTGGTAGAAGAAGACAAAGTTGGGAAGAATTCAAATTATCATGATCTCATGAATTCTGAAAACAACATGACTAACATTCAATTGTTTGACATCGGAAGTAGTGAGAGGAAAAATTCTCCTACTAAGCTTGTACATTCTAAAGTACTATCAATTACCAGCCTACAATCAAGATCGAGGAGGATAAGAGTTCAAGCATTCCATCTTTGGGGAAGAAAACTCAAAAAGGAGGTGAAAATCTATCACTACCTCATGGCAAGGAAAGTAAAGATGAAGCCTCGCCTAGGAATGAACAAGCATGGACTCTCAAGCAAGAAGACTAAAATGAAAACTCTGTTACCAAGTTTTTTATGTACTATTGTAAGCCTAGCTGAGACTAGACCAACAGGCATATGTTATTTTTTCAGTACCCTTTCTCCATTAAGAGGGAGTGTTAGAATTAATGGAGAAAGTTACAATTAGTTGTTTTAAGGATAGGATTGAGACTCTAAGATTAGGTCTCAGATCCTACTATCTAGGGAGTGGTTGAAACCACCATGTTAGTGTGAAAGCCTATATGTACTACGTTCTCTTGACTGAATAAAAGGTGCATCGTGTGAAGTGCTTGGGCACTCTCCAGGTATCTCACCTGGAGAGCCACTTAATTAATAGAATATCGGTTTTTAACACATGCATGAGAAATTTTTTTGTTTTTTTAATCTATTATATTCATTTCCATAATAAATAGAGGAGAAATTACTAGAAACATAGACACTCTTACTTTACCTATGATTCGAATCCGAGATCTCAGGAGTGAATGCAAACTATTCTAACCAGCCAGCCCACAAGCCTATAGTAATGAGCTGAGGATTCTAATATGTCACAAACGAATACTAATAATTATAGATTATGTATTCATCATCTTACAAAAGAAATTGGCATGAGCTATTGACATATAGCCAAAGATATGTCTAATTAATATTTATTGGTTGACTCCTTGTTTAATTAACATGAATGTATATAGTTATATTTGAAGGATTTTATTCCGGCATAGAGATGATTTTTTTTTAAATAACACTTAACACCACAACCCAATTAAAGAGACATATCTTCGCATGCTCAACTACACTTAGCATCACGGTCCATCGTTTACAAAGATCGAAGTTTTAGGATATATATATATATATATATAAAAGAGGATAAAGCAATGAATAATTTAACTAACATGGTTAGTCGTAGAATACATATATTTATATGTTTTAAATGCTACTTATTAAAATTTTTATTATTTAACTATTATATGAAAATGTATAAGAAAATATATAATTATTTTATAATGTAATTAACATTTTAAATAATTATATTTATAATTTATATTAGTATTATATAAAAAAAATATGTAGGAAAATGAAGGATTTCAAATGATTAGTAGTATTGGATAAATTAAATTTAAAATTTAAAATTAGTGATAGATTTAGTGTTTACTAATTTTGCATAAGATGAATATTAATGATTTAATGAAATTGATCTTTGTTGATAAATTGATATAAGAATGTCTATGGTGTAATATTTCCCTATATTTGATATGTATTTAGATGACTCTCATATTTATGAAGTTATCTTATATTGACATGCAATTCATTTATTATGTGATGTCATGATATGTCTTTGACCTTGATATGTTGATGTTATATTTTATGTGGGTATTTTATGATGTCAAAGATGTGGGCAAGAGTATGTAGTTCCTTACTATTGAGATAGTAGTGATTAACAATAATGTTATGTTATCATGATCACATGGAAGAGTTGGCACGTGGATTCTTTTCTTTGATGTTATGATTATAATTAATGAATTGGATGCATGTTGAGACGTGGTGACTGACAGGAACTCCACAAATGGGCCGAGAGGGATGGGTTATTTGATGATCTTGAGGGAGCCCATACCTGTGAGGGAGAATATGTAACACCATATGGGCTAGGGAAAAACTCAATCAACACTACATATGCAAGTGTTTCCTTTGTCTTGTATAGCTCCTTATGGATAACTCTTGAGGGGCTATGGGACCATCTTGAGGAGGCCAAGTGCCTAATATTGGATTCGGATGTCAAAGTTTGGTGGGGTATAAAGACTTCAATGCCTCGGTTTGCACACCTTAGCAAGTGTGGAGAGAGTGGTCCAACCTTTCGAGATACCTAGAGTACTACTGCATTGAGTACTGAGCCGTGTGCCTGCCTTGGGATAGATGAGGTCTGAGCCAGGCGCGAGCTTTGGGGCCAACCTTGGGCTATGGTACAGACCAATGAGGCTTAAACCTGGTTCCAAAAGTGGGAAAAAGGACAAATATTCCTTAAGATTTCTCGGGTGTTGTGGAAAATTTCGATGCTTTCTAGTTATGCTAGTTTAGCAAAGGGTGTAGGGCAAACATGAAGTAATAAATAACTAAATAAATAAAATTTTAAATTATTCAACTTAACTTCAGGATGAAGTTCCTTAAAGAGGGGGAGTATGTAATGTCCCTTAATACTAATAATAATATAAATAATAAATAATATATTAAATATAAGCAAATAAATGATAAATAATAAAGAAAATATAATAATGATAAATAAATAATAAAAAACAAGATAAAATATAATAATAGTAAATAATGATACTCGAGTTTTATATATATATATATATATATATATATATATAAGGAAACTCTAAAAATAGTAAAAATAAATAAAGTTAACAAAAATTAAAATAAAATAAGAAATATTTAAACAAAGAGAACTATAAAAATAGTAAAAATAAGTATAGTTAACAAAAATTAAAAAGTAATAAAATAAGAAAGAATTAAATTAAGATAAATATCAAATTAAGTAAAACTTAAAATAAAGAAATAAAATTTGCATGTTGACACATGGAATGTGTAAATGTAGGCCCCTTTCCATTGTTTGGTCTAATTAATGGATGATGAAGAAGATGATATTCATCATTCCTTCATCCATTCTCTTGGGAGAAAAGTGTTGTGAGACAAAGGATTCTCTGTAAATAGTACGTCGATTGAGGGCTCGGGGGTGGATAGCTATAGAAAGATTATGTGGAGCTGAGTCTATGGTTGGGTGGAGAGTTGTCCCCAAAACGTTTTTGCGGTTAGTGAGATTCCAATAGCATTCAACTCTAAAATCACAAGTAAGGGATACCATCACCACATATAAGTCGTCTTTGCTTGCGTTTTTGGAAATTCTATGTCAATTAGTGGATTAGTTGTGTGTTGATTAGTAATCATATAATTTGATGTAATTATTTGTATATCTTAAATCAGGGTTGTTTCAAACTTGATGGATTTTCCATAAGTATTTCAAAGTTCTTCTTGCTACTGTCTAAGGCTCCTTGATTCTTCTAATATTTCTAGGCCCACGACAATAACTTCTAAGGCCTCCTCCGCCCTTTGTAACAAGCTTTGAGGCCTTCTCGACCTACTAAAGCAGACTGAGGCCTTTCAACCTATAAATTAAGATCTTCTACCCTCTCCAAAAATTCAGGTATGCTTCGACCTCCTTGAGTCCATTTAATCCATTTGAGATTAAACTAGGGCTTCAAACATTTTCTTCTTTCGCTGAGATATAAAACACATTTGTCTTTCAGATTAAAACATGGATCATAGGTCACATAGGTAGGACATGAGAAATATGGAAAATCTAGGCTTCTTCTACAATATTTTTCTTCCCTTTTACAACCAGAATAGTACTAGTGTTTTAGGGCTAGTGATGGAATACTCCCTAGAGGATAACTTGAAATAGATTGACTTATTTTAATGTTTATATTTTACCCATGCTTTGATCCCATGTTGATTTTTCATAGGTATTCTAAACTCACAATTACTTCTAATGATTTAATCCTTTTCATATTCATCATTAAGCAATTACACAAGAGACATCAATAATAGAAAAATCTATGATAGTAGGATAACAAAGAGACATAAACACAAGAGACACAAATATTTTACCCTTGGAAAACGCACATGGAAGGAAAACCCAACAACCTTTTCCTTATAGGATTTATTCAGTTCAACAGAGATACATCTAATTCTTCAAGTCAAACTTAGTACTAGTAACAAAGCCCTAGTCACACCTGGTCAAACTTCCCTCTAAACAAGTCAATCTACTGCCTAAAAATTTTAGCTTAATCTGATCTGCTAGGGCCAAAAATTTTCCTTCTTCTATGCTTAAACAAATTTGGACCTGTTTATCAAAAGATTTTTGAAACGTCATCCAAAACGTAAAAATGTTTCTTGCCATGCCTAGTTTCCTCACAAATCTCTGTTGATGCTTCAGTGGCCGAGATCTCCCTATTGACATCCTTTTTTGTTGCATATTTGAGACATTGTGGAGTGTAGCAATCCTTGTACATATAATACGAGAGGGTGAAGATTCTTACCATGGATTTCGTCGATTTGATCCGAAAGTATTGCAGATTGCACTCCCTTATTTTTCATGCATGAAAGAAATATTTCTCAGGATATTGATATAGAGATTATTACTGCACGACCAGACCACCATGTTAGGGCTTCAGTGTAGGTTCCAACCATGTCCAAATACCACCAATTTTATTTGACCAATGTTATCTTGCTAGTGTGATCCTTTTACCATGCAAAAGGATCCAGTAAATCCCTTCTTGATCCCAAATCTGCATCGATATAGCATATATTTCAAGATTTATTCATTAGACCATAAACCTTTGGTGACAGAAACGTCCCTTTGAAGACAACTTGGCTCTGATACAAATGGGTAGAATTTAATGCAGAGAGATAAATTATTACCCATATTTAATGAATACGAATAACCAACAACAAACATATAAACACATAAAAACACAATTTTATCTGGGAAAACCCCCAATCTGGGGAAAAACCCAACCTAATGAGATCTCATTAGCATTGGCCAAAACCATAGCCAATTCAGCCAAGTGAGCCTTTACCACTCACCTCCAAGCCTACATTACAATGAAGTATTCCCAGCCTTTTATAGGCTCCATTACATGCAATACCACAGACAGAAAACCATGGGTGAACAATATCATGTGCCCCAAAACCATCATTGTTTAACCTGGTCAATTTTTACTCTATCCCGAGTTAAGTTTACCTGACAATCCTATCATCTAAGTCTGTCCCATAAGAGCTCATAGTTGCTAAGTGATTTACCAATATCTGTCTACTAAGAAAATCTTCCACCCTGTTGTGTTTACCTTTGATATATTTGATCTCAAAATCAAACTCATTGATCGTGGTCAACCACCGAGCCTACCTACCATTCAGGCTTGGTTGGTCAAATAGATACCATAACCCAATGTGATCACTCATCAACACAAACCCCCTGCCAAGAAGACAGTGCCTCCGCATCTTCAATGCATGTATGATCACTACCAACTCAAGATCATATGTGGGGTAGTTTTGCTCGTGCTCATTCATTTTTCATGACTCATAGCATACCACATGTCCATCTTTCATAAGAACTCCACCAAATCCTTTCTTACAAGCATCTATGCATACTACAAACTCTTTGTCTGAATCTGCAATCTTTAACACTAGCGAATGTGTCAACAACTACTTAAGCTACTCAAAACTGGCCGCACACTCCTATGTCCATTTGAAATTCTTACCTTTCTTATGAAATGATGTAATAGGATAAGTAATCTGTGAGAAGTTCCTGATGAACCTCCAGTAATAGCCTTCCAACGCCATGAAAGACCTCACCTCATCTACATTCCTGGGAGCTACCAACTCCATGATGGCCCTTATCTTTTCTGGATCTATTGCAATACCCTCCTTGGAGACAACATGCCCCAAGTAATGTACCTCGATCTGAAAGATACTTCACTTGCTGAGATTAGCATACAACAGATGCTCTCTCAACAACCTAAAAAATGTTTCTAAATGTTCGACATGTTCTTCCTCGTTTTTAGAATATACCAATATTTCATCAATGAACACAATAATTAACTTATCCAAGTACGGACACAACACACTATTCATCAAGCTCATAAATGTAGCAGGAGCATTAGTCAAACTGAATGGAACTACAACAAACTCATAATGCCCATACCTCGTCCAGAAAGTTGTCTTGTAAATGTCCTCCTCTTTTATGCGTACCTAGTGATATCTGGATCTCAAATCAATCTTCAAGAAAATTGATTCTCCCTTCAACTAATTGAAAAAGTCATCAATCCTTGATAATGGATACTTGTTCTTGATGGTTACTTTATTCAACTTCCTATAGTCAATGCATAATATGAGAGTACCATATTTCTCCTTTACAAACAACACTAATGCACCCCATGGTGATACACTTGGTCTAATGTATCTCTTGTCCAACATTTCCTTCAACTGCAACTTCAACTCTACCAGTTCAGGTGTACTCATCTTGTAAGGCTCTTTTGATGTTGAAGCTTCCCCTGGCACTAACTCAATAGAAAAGTCTACCTCCTTGTGAGGTGGAAACTCTGAAATGTCCTTAAGAAATACATTCTGAAACTACTATAGAATTGGGTACTTGCTCAAAACATTTGCATCCTCAATTTTCTTAGCTTTTTCACTAGAAATGTGCATTGCGAATAACATACACCCTTTCCTGTGACTGTGGCTTGCCTGCACTGTTGTTACCATCCTAACGGATGTGGATTTCTTCTTTCCTTATAAGACTCTTGGTTCTCCATTGTCATCTAAGCACTCAATGGCCTTGTCATAACAATCCACCTTGGTTCTATGAAGGTACAACCAATCCATGCCCAACATCATATTTTATGATCCCAACGGTAATACATTCAAATGTGCTATGGTAGGCATACCATTCAAATCAAATTCATAAGCTCTTACCCAATGGTGAAATCACTTCTTTGTACTTGTAGCCAACTGCACTAACCAAGATTTTGCATGTATTTCCTTACTCAAAACACACTTATCCATCGAGTCAATACTAACATAGCTTTAATTACATCCAGTGTCAATCAAAATAGAAATAACTTGATCACAAAGTTTACCAACCATCTCAATTATAGATGCCTAATGTTCTTCCTGTTTGTTATCCATTGCTACATAAATATGAGGAACGCTCAGACCAACATCCCTAATAGTCTGTGCCTCGTGCACACTATATATCTGAGGCCTACCACCCTGATTCAGTGGAAAATCTCTCATGCGATGATCTTTTCCATAAGTTAAACACTCTATAGGCTTCCAGACTGCATCCTTATTATGTTTTTTTGATCGCATTCCTTGTCCTCTGTCAGATGCATTGAACTTATTTGATGAAACTACATTCTCTTTATTACCTGTGCCTTGAGGTCTTATTCGCTTCTTGTCCCATTTTCCTTTGTTCTTTGCATTACCTTTCCAATTTGGTTTAGTCTCGGATCTGCACTTTGATTGTTCATAGCAATGATTTAGCTTTCAGATGGCCTCCTCCAATGATCTAGGCTCATCGAATTCAATTCTATATTTGAATACCATTGGTAACCCAGTAGTGAATCTTTAAATCTTGGCCTTCTCCTCCTTGAGGTAAGTCACATACCTCAGTAGCTCCAAGAAATTTCTAATGTACTCATCATCTATCATAGATCCCATCTTTAGCTCATAGATTTTTTTTTCCCTATTATCAAAGTATATCTCTGATAGATAATATTTCTTGAATAGCCGCTCAAACTCACTCCAAGTCAAGTCTTCCTCATGTATACCTCTGACATTCCTCACATCTTCCCACCAAATTTATGCTTTACCTTTGAGATGGAATGTAGTTACTCTGGCTTTCATGTTCTCTGAATAGTCATGCCACCTGAAGAACTTCCTCATACCAAGCAACCCTGACTTTGCAACCTGCAATTTCTTCACCTCTCCATCAAATGTAGGTGGCTTTGCTTTCCTAAACTCATTTAGAAAATACCCATTATTACTCCTCCTATAAGGATGATAACGATATCGATCATCATGCCTATCAGAACCAAAACTAGAATGGTACTTATGTCTATCCCCTCTCCTATCCGAAGTGTCCAGCAATGTTATCATGATGACATGGAAGAGTTGGCACGTGGATTCTTTTCTTTGATGTTACGATTATAATTAATGAATTGGATGCATGTTGAGATGTGGTGACTGACAGGAACTCCAAAAATGGGCCGAGAGGGATGGGCTATTTGATGATCTTGAGGGAGCCCATACCTGTGAGGGAGAATATGTAACACCATATGGGCTAGGGAAAAACTCAATCAACACTACATATGCAAGTGGTTCCTTTGCCTTGTATAGCTCCTTATGGATAACCCTTGAGGGGCTATGGGACCATCTTGAGGAGGCCAAGTGCCTAATATTGGATTCGGATGTCAAAGTTTGGTGGGGTATAAAGACTTCGATGCCTGGGTTTGCACACCTTAGCAAGTGTGGAGAGAGTGGTCCAACCTTTCGAGATACCTGGAGTACTACTGCATTGAATACTGAGTCGTGTGCCTGCCTTGGGATAGATGAGGTCTGAGCCAGGCGCGAGCTTTGGGGCCAACCTTGGGCTATGGTACAGACCAATGAGGCTTATACCTGGTTCCAAAAGTGGGAAAAAGGACAAATATTCCTTACGATTTCTCGGGTGTTGTGGAAAATTTCGATGCTTTCTAGTTATGCTAGTTTAGCAAAGGGTGTAGGGCAAACATGAAGTAATAAATAACTAAATAAATAAAATTTTAAATTATTCAACTTAACTTCAGGATGAAGTTCCTTAAAGAGGGGGAGTATGTAATTTCCCTTAATACTAATAATAATATAAATAATAAATAATATATTAAATATAAGCAAATAAATGATAAATAATAAAGAAAATATAATAATGATAAATAAATAATAAAAAATCAGATAAAATATAATAATAGTAAATAATGATACTCGAGTTTTATATATATATATATATATATATATATATATATATATATATATATGTAAACTCTAAAAATAGTAAAAATAAATAAAGTTAACAGAAAGTAAAATAAAATAAGAAAGATTTAAACAAAGAGAACTATAAAAATAGTAAAAATAAGTATAGTTAACAAAAAGTAAAAAGTAATAAAATAAGAAAGAATTAAATTAAGATAAATATCAAATTAAGTAAAACTTAAAATAAAGAATTAAAATTTGCATGTTGACACATGGAATGTGTACATGTAGACCCCTTTCCATTGTTTGGTCTATTTAATGGATGATGAAGAAGATGATATTCATCATTCCTTCATCCATTCTCTTGGGAGAAAAGTGTTGTGAGATAAAGGATTCTCTGTAAATAGTACGTCGATTGAGGGCTCGGGGGTGGATAGCTATAGAGAGATTATGTGGAGCTGAGTCTATGGTTGGGTGGAGAGTTGTCCCCAAAACGTTTTTGCGGTTAGTGAGATTCCAATAGCATTCAACTCTAAAATCACAAGTAAGGGATACCATCACCATAGATAAGTCGTCTTTGCTTGTGTTTTTGGAAATTCTATGTCAATTAGTGGATTAGTTGTGTGTTGATTAGTAATCATATAATTTGATGTAATTATTTATATATCTTAAATCAGGGTTGTTTCAAACTTGATGGATTTTCCATAAGTATTTCAAAGTTCTTCTTGCTACTGTCTAAGGCTCCTTGATTCTTCTAATATTTCTAGGCCCACGACAATAACTTCTAAGGCCTCCCCCGCCCTTTGTAACAAGCTTTGAGGCCTTATCGACCTACTAAAGCAGACTGAGGCCTTTCAACCTATAAATTAAGATCTTCTACCCTCTCCACAAATTCAGGTATGCTTCGACCTCCTTGAGTCCATTTAATCCATTTGAGATTAGACTAGGGTTTCAAACATTTTCTTCTTTCGCTGAGATATAAAACACATTTGTCTTTCAGATTAAAACATGGATCATAGGTCACATAGGTAGGACATGAGAAATAGGGAAAATCTAGGCTTCTTCTACAATATTTTTCTTCCCTTTTACAACCAGAATAGTACTAGTGTTTTAGGGCTAGTGATGGAATACTCCCTAGAGGATAACTTGAAATAGATTGACTTATTTTAATGTTTATCTTTTACCCATGCTTTGATCCCATGTTGATTTTTCATAGGTATTCTAAACTCACAATTACTTCTAATGATTTAATCCTTTTCATATTCATCATTAAGCAATTACACAAGAGACATCAATAATAGAAAAATCTATGATAGTAGTATAACAAAGAGACATAAACACAAGAGACACAAATATTTCACCCTTGGAAAACACACATGGGAGGAAAACCCAACAACCTTTTCCTTATAGGATTTATTCAGTTCAACAGAGATACATCTAATTCTTCAAGTCAAACTTAGTACTAGTAACAAAGCCCTAGTCACACCTGGTCAAACTTCCCTCTAAACAAGTCAATCTACTGCCTAAAAATTTTAGCTTAATCTGATCTGCTAGGGCCCAAATTTTTCCTTCTTCTATGCTTAAACAAATTTGGACCTGTTTATCAAAAGATTTTTGAAACGCCATCCAAAACGTAACAATGTTTCTTGCCATGCCTAGTTTCCTTACAAATCTCTATTGATGCTTCAGTGGCCGAGATCTCCCTATTGACATCCTTTTTTGTTGCATATTTGAGACATTGTGGAGTGTAGCAATCCTTGTACATATAATACGAGAGGGTGAATATTCTTACCATGGATTTCGTCGATTTGATCCGAAAGTATTGCAGATTGCACTCCCTTATTTTTCATGCATGAAAGAAATATTTCTCAGGATATTGATATAGAGATTATTACTGCACGACCAGACCACCATGTTAGGGCTTCAGTGTAGGTTCCAACCATGTCCAAATACCACCAATTTTATTTGACCAATGTTATCTTGCTAGTGTGATCCTTTTACCATGCAAAAGGATCCAGTAAATCCCTTCTTGATCCCAGATCTGCATCAATATAGCATATATTTCCAGATTTATTCATTAGACCATAAACCTTTGGCGACAGAAACGTCCCTTTGAAGACAACTTGGCTCTGATACAAATGGGTAGAATTTAATGCAGAGATAAATTATTACCCATATTTAATGAATAAGAATAACCAACAACAAACATATAAACACAATTTTATCTGGGAAAACCCCCAATCTGGGGAAAAACCCAACCTAATGAGATCTCATTAGCATTGGCCAAAACCATAGCCAATTCAGCCAAGTGAGCCTTTACCACTCACCTCCAAGCCTACATTACAATGAAGTATTCCCAGCCTTTTATAGGCTCCATTACATGCAATACCACAGACAGAAAACCATGGGTGAACAATATCATGTGCCCCAAAACCATCATTGTTTAACCTGGTCAATTTTTACTCTATCCCGAGTTAAGTTTACCTGACAATCCTATCATCTAAGTCTGTCCCATAAGAGCTCATAGTTGCTAAGTGATTTACCAATATCTGTCTACTAAGAACATCTTCCACCCTGTTGTGTTTACCTTTGATATATTTGATCTCAAAATCAAACTCACTGATCGTGGCCAACCACCGAGCCTACCTACCATTAAGGTTTGGTTGGTCAAATAGATACCATAACCCAATGTGATCACTCATCAACACAAACCCCCTGCCAAGAAGACAGTGCCTCCACATCTTCAATGCATGTATGATCACTACCAACTCAAGATCATATGTGGGGTAGTTTTGCTCGTGCTCATTCATTTTTCATGACTCATAGCATACCACATGTCCATCTTTCATAAGAACTCCACCAAATCCTTTCTTACAAGCATCTATGCATACTACAAACTCTTTGTCTGAATCTGCAATCTTTAACACTAGCGAATGTGTCAACAACTACTTAAGCTACTCAAAACTGGCCGCACACTCTTATGTCCATTTGAAATTCTTACCTTTCTTTTGAAATGATGTAATAGGATAAGTAATCTGTGAGAAGTTCCTGATGAACCTCTAGTAATAGCCTTCCAACACCATGAAAGACCTCACCTCATCTACATTCCTGGGAGCTACCAACTCCATGATGGCCCTTATCTTTTCTGGATCTACTGCAATACCCTCCTTGGAGACAACATGCCCCAAGTAATGTACCTCGATCTGAAAGATACTTCACTTGCTGAGATTAGCATACAACAGATGCTCTCTCAAAAACCTAAAAAATGTTTCTAAATGCTCGACATGTTCTTCCTCGTTTTTAGAATATACCAATATTTCATCAATGAACACAATAATAAACTTATCCAAGTACAGACACAACGCACTATTCATCAAGCTCATAAATGTAGCAGGAGCATTAGTCAAACTGAATGGAACTACAACAAACTCATAATGCCCATACCTCGTCCAGAAAGTTGTCTTGTAAATGTCCTCCTCTTTTATGCGTACCTAGTGATATCCGGATCTCAAATCAATCTTCAAGAAAATTGATTCTCCCTTCAACTAATTGAAAAAGTCATCAATCCTGGATAATGGATACTTGTTCTTGATGGTTACTTTATTCAACTTCCTATAGTCAATGCATAATATGAGAGTACCATATTTCTCCTTTACAAACAACACTAATGCACCCCATGGTGATACACTTGGTCTAATGTATCTCTTGTCCAACATTTCCTTCAACGGCAACTTCAACTCTACCAGTTCAGGTGTACTCATCTTGTAAGGTTCTTTTGGTGTTGAAGCTTCCCCTGGCACTAAGTCAATAGAAAAGTTTACCTCCTTGTGAGGTGGAAACTATGAAATGTCCTTAAGAAATACATTCTGAAACTACTATAGAATTGGGTACTTGCTCAAAACATTTGCATCCTCAATTTTCTTATCTTTTTCACTAGAAATGTGCATTGCGAATAACATACACCCTTTCATGTGACTGTGGTTTGCCTGCACTGTTGTTACCATCCTAACTGATGTGGATTTCTTCTTTCCTTATAAGACTCTTGGTTCTCCATTGTCATCTAAGCACTCAATGGCCTTGTCATAACAATCCACCTTGGTTCTATGAAGGTACAACCAATCCATGCCCAACATCATATTTTATGATCCCAACGGTAATACATTCAAATGTGATATGGTAGGCATACCATTCAAATCAAATGCATAAGCTCTTACCCAATGGTGAAATCACTTCTTTGTACGTGTAGCCAACTGCACTAACCAAGATTTTTCATGTATTTCCTTACTCAAAACACACTTATCCATCAAGTCAATACTAACATAGCTTTAATTACATCTAGTGTCAATCAAAATAGAAATAACTTGATCACAAAGTTTACCAACCATCTCAATTATAGATGCCTAATGTTCTTCCTGTTTGTTATCCATTGCTACATAAATATGAGGAACGCTCAGACCAACATCCCTAATAGTCTGTGCCTCGTGCGCACTATATATCTGAGGCCTACCACCCTGATTCAGTGGAAAATCTCTCATGCGATGATCTTTTCCATAAGTTAAACACTCTATAGGCTTCCAAACCGCATCCTTATTATGTTTTTTTGATCGCATTCCTTGTCCTCTGTCAGATGCATTGAACTTATTTGATGAAACTACATTCTCTTTATTAAATAGCCCTGGAGTTTCTTTCTAACACTTCTCCCTGTTTCAAAACTCTACATAATTTTATGGGAAGCACACTTAATATTTCTCAATTTTTTTTATAGCATTAATTTCTATGTTTTCAAAAACTAGAGAGTTAGTAAAGAAAAAGGATTTTTAAGATAAGAGAAGAAATATACTGTCTTAAATGAAGTTTGATTTTACAAATGCTAGGCTTAATAGTAAGCTTTATTGCAGTAAGTTCAAATGGAAGAAATGCTAGGCTTTTGTAAGCATTATGGTTGTCAGTCATGGAATCATCTAAAAATAGAAAAGAGATGGTAGTAGTTATTTACAAGAATATAAAAAAATGTTTGAATCACTTAGTGTAGTTACCACCATCTAATGAGGTAATTTCATAATTGAACAATCTTGTCTTAATGGTTGCTTGACAAGAAAGAAAGAAAATGTTGCAAATTAGGAAAGAAAATGAAGATACAACAGAAAATGTGGTTATGATGTAAAAATGTCAATATTATCACTTTAATCTATTTTTAAACACGCTAAAATTACATCTTTAACTAATTTATTTCATTTATTACTATAAAATGAAAAATTATTCATTTATTACTATAAAATAAGAATTCAAATTAATAAACAGATTACTTTGTCTATATACCGATTTTCGCTAAAAAGAAACCCTAAATAAAGAACCCTATCGGTCTTATTATGCTATCTCAAGATTTCCATGTCGAACATCAGAGTTTCAAAGTAATGATGTCTTCATGGAAAATGTAAGGAACCCTATCGACCTTATTATACTATGTCAAGATATCTATGTGGAACATCAAAGTAATGTCATGAATATGTCCTCATAAAGGTAGGATGGAAGTTGTTTTCATAGCGGTAGGATGATCAATACTCGAATATATTCAACATCCTCGAAGATGTAGTAGATGGTAGTAGTTATTTACAAGATGAAAAAAAAAATTGTGAATCAGTAAGTCTAATGAGGTAATCTCATAATTGAACAATCTTGTGTTAATGGTGAGTTGACAAGAAAGAATAAAATTTTACAAATTAAAGAAAATGGAGATACCATAGAAAATGTAGTATGTGGTTATGATGTAAAAATGTCAATACTGTCACTTTAATCTATTTTTAATCACTGGACAAGTATGAAAAATATCATTTCAAATGTTGAACTGCATACCTGTTGAAGGCCATTGATTGGGACCGTGAAATCGCTTTCCTTTATCGACGCTTCAGAAGCTTCATAACTCCCCTTCCAATCCCTAGAAAAACAAATATATGAAAAAATATGAAGTGAAATACTTCAATGGATTGATTTTTCAGAGTTGAGCAGAGCAAGATGTAATTACAAGTAGAAGTAAATATAAGGAGACAGAAATCCACATCAAACCTTTGAGTTGAATGGAAAGATTAAGAGATTCTGCTTGATACGGAGTATAACCTTGATGGTTCTCATTCCACAACAATTTCATCGTTTCCTCCTCAGGAAGGGAAAAAAGCCGTCAACTTTGCTCAAAGACTTAGTCCAAAAAATCTTCATCGATGACATGATGGACAATATAAAAAAAATACAGAGTCTACACATGACTATATAAAGATCAATCAACCATTCCATACATGATAATTTTAATTGGTTCCGCCTAAATCAATGAATCGAATGAAAGGCTAGGGAAATGAATGTTGAAAATTAAAACTGAGAGTTAAAATACCTTGCGAACTTGTTCTACACATGACTATATAAATATCAATCAACCATTCAATACAGAATAATTTTAATGGGTTCTGCCTAAATCAATGAACTGAATGAAAGGGAGGGAAATGAAAGTTGAAAATTATAACTAAGAGTTAAAATACCTTACTAACTTGTGATGCACTCGCCCTAAGGTTGGGATTGGAATTGGAAAAATCAATGTAGGCAAGATTCACAGGCTCAGAATAATCTACCTCAGTCATCGTTAATTCTGTCTTTTGTCATTTGTTTCTTTTAAATCTTTGATACCTTCAAAATATGCATGTTCACGGATACCAATACATAGCTACTTCTCCTATGCTATCAATGAATGTGAAAAGAAACCTCTGTTATCAACGAATGCGAACATAAACCTCATATCATCACTGCTAACTCTATTAGTGTTGCCATTATGACTATGGCCTGAGAATGGATGAACAACCTCCATTACGTCCCATTGCACTTTCTTGAGTGTTGCCAGAACCTCCTGCAGACTTTAGAGTGTTACATCAGTCAGAGAACTGGAATTTTTTGAAATGTCCTACGGACAGGAAGCCCTTCATTGGACATTTTATAATATTATTTTAATTTTTTTTTTAACTTGTAAAAATCAAAATTTAAATTTCTTTTGACTGGTAAATTTTGTTGAGCACTTCTCTGACGTGCTAGAGGGCTTCAGAAGGGCTGTGATGTGTTCAAATTTGAACACTGTGTTGGAGTATCTTCTATCAGTCCTTGTCGAGAACACATTTCCAAATAGAACTAAGAAAATAAATACACGAGAGACAACTTTGTAATGTCCCTTAATAATAATAAATAATAGAATAGAATATTAAAATATAAGAAAATAAATAATAAACAGTAATGAGAATAATAAATAATAAATAATATAATAGAATATTAAAATATAAGAAAATAAACAATAAATAAATAATAAAAATTAAAGAAAATATAATAATAGTAAATAATAAAGAGAATATAATAATAATAAATAAATAAAATAATAAATAATAATAATGGAGTTTTAAATAAATATATATAGAAGTAAAGTATATAAATAGTAAAAATAAGTGAAGTTAACAAAACTAAAATAAAATAAGAAAGTGTTAAACTAAGAGAATTATAAAAACAATATAAATAAGTAAAGTTAACAAAAAGTAAAAAGGAATAAAATAAGAAAGAATTAAATTATGAGAAATATTAAATTAAGTAAAATTTAAAATAAAGAAATAAAAGTTGCATGTTGACACATGGAATGTGTGCGTGCAAACTCCTTTCTATTGTTTGGTCTATTTAATGGACGACGAGGAAGACGATATTCATCATTCTTTCATCCATTCCCTTGGGAGAAAAGTGTTACAAGACAAAGGATTCCCTGGTAGTAGTATGTTGATTGAGGACTCGGGGGTGGCCAGCTGTAGAAAGATTATGTGCAGCTGAGCCTACAGTTGGGTGGAGAGTCACCCTCAAAAATTTGTTGCAGTTAGCGAGATTTCAATAGAATTCAACTCCAAAATCAAAAGTAAGGGATACTATTTCCACAAGGAAGTTGTCTTTTCTCGTGTTTTTGTAAAATCTATGTTAATTAGTGGAATAGTTGTGTGTTCATTATTAATCATATAATTTGATATAATTATTTGTATATCTTAGATCATGGTTGTTACATATGGTATTAGAGCAAGGTTGCAACTCACGAGACCTATAAGCTCTTATCATGCTCTCCATAGAATTAGAAACTTTTAAGTATGGTCGAATAAAAATATATAAATCCCACTAAATAGAAATATATAATTATTATATTAGAGAAGTGAAATATTTGAAATTAAGTCTCATATAATATATATATAACTAAATAAAATATATATCTATATTCACTTATTAAATTACTACTATGAGTAGGAATAACTATATATATATATATATATATATATATATATATATATATCGGAGTTGTCTATAATGCGACTTTTTGGAGATTCTGGTGACGAAATTCGGCGGAAAAAATTGAGGTTAAATCTTGATTTGTATTATTTAAAATGGTTTTTTAATTGCATATTTGGATTCAGCACCCTGAAAAACCCCTAGGACGCTTTGATTGTGCAGAAACTAGCTATCAAACTTGCGATTCCAATAAATTGCTGCCGGATTTTGATCGGAAAAACCCACCGGAAAAGCTTCCAAAAAAGTCGCATTATAGACAACTACTATATATATATATATAATTGTTAAAAAAATGTATATACTTGTTTTATGTTCTTAATTGCTAATAATAAATATAATGATTAAAAAAACTAAAATTCAATAAAATAATATATATAAAGAAAATTGTTTATAAACTTTTACTATAATGGTATTTTTTTGAGTTGTAATTGTTGTGTTCGTAGTTGCTTAACAAGCCCATACTTTCTTACCAAGACACAACTCTTTATAACAATACTTAAATTTAGAAAATATTTAATAGGATATAAAATTTAATTTTATAATGAAAAAATTTAAAAAATAAGAATAATAAAATATGGATAACATTATGATTAGAAGAAAATTATAAATTTGTGATGACATGCACTATTTTTTTAAAAACAATGATCAATTAATAAATAAAAACGATAATTTCTATTATATATTTAAACATTTCTTTTATTGAATATAATTTTTCTTTTGATCCTAATTTCATGCTGTTAGAATTAATGGAGAAAGTTACAGTTAGTTGTTTTAAGGATCAAATTGAGACTCTAAGATTAGGTCTCAAATCTTACTATTTAGGGAGTGGTTGAAACCACCCTGTTAGTGTGAAAGCTTATATGTACTAGCTTCTCCTGACTGAATAGGAGGTGCATCGTGCGAAATGCTTTGGCACTCTCCAGGTATCTCACTTGGAGAGCCACTTAATTAATAGAATATAAGTTTTTAACATGGTATCAAAGCTTCAAATAGAAGCAAGGAGAGTTTGTTTCTTGATTGAGAGAGAGGTCCTAGGTAGAGCACAACCTCCTTTAAATCGTATAGTCCGTGCGCTGATAGTCAAGGTTCCCAGCTGTTGTGAGAAGATCGCCCGTGGCTAAGCGCTGGTGTTGTAGGTGAGGTGAGATCTTCCTCATGCAGAAAGACGACTATTGGGAAGACGTTTGATCGATTCGATCTGCTAGGATACGAGCCCAGGTTTGTGTCTGGTGTATGTGAGCCTGTTGCGTGAAGCTGTTGTTGGTGCTGGATCGAGCAGCGTTCGAAATCTCTGTTGGAGAATTGAAATTGGAGTAGCCTGCGTGTCTGTTCATGGGAATTTTTTTTTATTTATCTGCAACATTTTTTTTATCTGATCGTTTGGTACGGTGAGATTTGCTACCAGTGCATGCTTCCCGTGAGGATCGCTGGAGGACGTAGTGCATGATTTTTTTTTTTTTATGTCCGCTGGTGGGTGGTGGATCTGTGGTGAAGCAGAAGCAGATCTGTGTGATTTGCAAATCTGCATGAGAGGAGCTATTTGTGGATCTGCTGGATCAATTGAGCCACGAGGCGTTGAGAACCGTGAAGAGATGCCACTGGTTGTAAATACAGTTGTGGTGGATTGTAAATAGCAGTGGATTCTGAGCTTGGCCGAGGAGAAATTTTTTTGCTGTTGATTTGGAGCTGCTACATGGGTGGAGTCAATCCGCATAGGCCAAATTGACTTGTGTTAGACGTTGTGGAGTTCTGCAACAGAAGAGTGAAGGGCCCAAGTCTGGCATCAATCCACCTAGTTAAGCCCGTGGAAGTGTTTGAGTGGTCGGGGTGCGTTGCGGAAGCCGAGGTATTTTAGCGAGGGAATCAAAGAATCATTCTCTTCCCCTCTATTAGAAAGAGGAGATCCACTTGATAGCGAGTCTAAAGGAGCTACATGGAGACGCAGGGTGGCGCAGAGGAGACGAAGGAAACAAAGATCACTTTTCCAAATGTGTATTCTTTTCGTTGAGTTGTGTTTTTTGTTGCTGCTTGTTCCAGGTGTCTTAACGGAGTCCAGGTTTGAAAAGGTCAAATTCATTTTGTAATGATTCAAAAAATTTCTATGTTATTCTTTTTAGTTGTATTGGTGATTTGCTTCAGATTTAGCTGTGTGGCATATAAGCTACAGCATGACCCCAAGGTTCTATAGTTGAATAGTTGCCAAAGGGAGAAATTTCTCGCTTGCATGGTAACGAGGTTGTTGGAGCTCTTGAGAGGACTGAGTGGAGTCAGAAAGAAATCTGGAAGCGAGATAAGCTGAACTTTTCCAATATGGCTGCACTTTTAGACAGATTTGACCCTAATGATATTTTTTCATGAGGCTTAGTGGTTTTATTAATGACCACGATTATCAAGAGATACTATATGTTCTGCAACAATGTGAGACTGAAGACTCACGAGTTGTTTTTTAGGAAGGATGTAAAGAGGAACATATGGTTGAAGATCAAGAAGACCCATTAGTCATTCTTGAGGAAGGAAGTAAAGAGGAACATATTGTTGAAGATCAATTGGACGAGCCACATGAAGCTAATTGCAAAGACTTGGTAGAAGAAGACAAAGTTGGAAAGAATTCAAATTATCATGATCTCATGAATTCTGAAAACAACATGACTAACATTCAATTGTTTGACATCAGAAGTAGTGAGAGGAAAAAATCTCCTACCAAGCTTGTACATTCTAAAGTACTATCAATTACCAACCTACAATCAAGATCGAGGAGGATAAGAGTTCAAGCATTCCATCTTTGGGGAAGAAAACTCAAAAAGGAGGTGAAAATCTATCACTACCTCATGGCAAGGAAAGTAAAGATGAAGCCTCGCCTAGGAATGAACAAGCATGGACTCTCAAGCAAGAAGACTAAAATGAAAACTCTGTTACCAAGTTTTTTATGTACTATTGTAAGCCTAGCTGAGACTAGACCAACAGGCATATGTTATTTTTTCAGTACCCTTTCTCCATTAAGAGGGAGTGTTAGAATTAATGGAGAAAGTTACAATTAGTTGTTTTAAGGATAAGATTGAGACTCTAAGATTAGGTCTCAAATCCTACTATCTAGGGAGTGGTTGAAACCACCTTGTTAGTGTGAAAGCCTATATGTACTAGGTTCTCTTGACTGAATAAAAGGTGCATCGTGTGAAGTGCTTGGGCACTCTCCAGGTATCTCACCTGGAGAGCCACTTAATTAATAGAATATCGGTTTTTAACACATGCATGAGAAATTTTTTTGTTTTTTTAATCTATTATATTCATTTCCATAATAAATAGAGGAGAAATTACTAGAAACATAGACACTCTTACTTTACCTATGATTCGAATCCGAGATCTCAGGAGTGAATGCAAACTATTCTAACCAGCCAGCCCACAAGCCTATAGTAATGAGCTGAGGATTCTAATATGTCACAAACGAATACTAATAATTATAGATTATGTATTCATCATCTTACAAAAGAAATTGGCATGAGCTATTGACATATAGCCAAAGACATGTCTAATTAATATTTATTGGTTGACTCCTTGTTTAATTAACATGAATGTATATAGTTATATTTAAAGGATTTTATTCCGGCATAGAGATGATTTTTTTTTAAATAACACTTAACACCACAACCCAATTAAAGAGACATATCTTCGCATGCTCAACTACACTTAGCATCACGGTCCATCGTTTACAAAGATCGAAGTTTTAGGATATATATATATATATATATAAAAGAGGATAAAGCAATGAATAATTTAACTAACATGGTTAGTCGTAGAATACATATATTTATATGTTTTAAATGCTACTTATTAAAATTTTTATTATTTAACTATTATATGAAAATGTATAAGAAAATATATAATTATTTTATAATGTAATTAACATTTTAAATAATTATATTTATAATTTATATTAGTATTATATAAAAAAAATATGTAGGAAAATGAAGGATTTCAAATGATTAGTAGTATTGGATAAATTAAATTTAAAATTTAAAATTAGTGATAGATTTAGTGTTTACTAATTTTGCATAAGATGAATATTAATGATTTAATGAAATTGATCTTTGTTGATAAATTGATATAAGAATGTCTATGGTGTAATATTTCCCTATATTTGATATGTATTTAGATGACTCTCATATTTATGAAGTTATCTTATATTGACATGCAATTCATTTATTATGTGATGTCATGATATGTCTTTGACCTTGATATGTTGATGTTATATTTTATGTGGGTATTTTATGATGTCAAAGATGTGGGCAAGAGTATGTAGTTCCTTACTATTGAGATAGTAGTGATTAACAATAATGTTATGTTATCATGATCACATGGAAGAGTTGGCACGTGGATTCTTTTCTTTGATGTTATGATTATAATTAATGAATTGGATGCATGTTGAGACGTGGTGACTGACAGGAACTCCACAAATGGGCCGAGAGGGATGGGTTATTTGATGATCTTGAGGGAGCCCATACCTGTGAGGGAGAATATGTAACACCATATGGGCTAGGGAAAAACTCAATCAACACTACATATGCAAGTGTTTCCTTTGTCTTGTATAGCTCCTTATGGATAACTCTTGAGGGGCTATGGGACCATCTTGAGGAGGCCAAGTGCCTAATATTGGATTCGGATGTCAAAGTTTGGTGGGGTATAAAGACTTCAATGCCTCGGTTTGCACACCTTAGCAAGTGTGGAGAGAGTGGTCCAACCTTTCGAGATACCTAGAGTACTACTGCATTGAGTACTGAGCCGTGTGCCTGCCTTGGGATAGATGAGGTCTGAGCCAGGCGCGAGCTTTGGGGCCAACCTTGGGCTATGGTACAGACCAATGAGGCTTAAACCTGGTTCCAAAAGTGGGAAAAAGGACAAATATTCCTTAAGATTTCTCGGGTGTTGTGGAAAATTTCGATGCTTTCTAGTTATGCTAGTTTAGCAAAGGGTGTAGGGCAAACATGAAGTAATAAATAACTAAATAAATAAAATTTTAAATTATTCAACTTAACTTCAGGATGAAGTTCCTTAAAGAGGGGGAGTATGTAATGTCCCTTAATACTAATAATAATATAAATAATAAATAATATATTAAATATAAGCAAATAAATGATAAATAATAAAGAAAATATAATAATGATAAATAAATAATAAAAAACAAGATAAAATATAATAATAGTAAATAATGATACTCGAGTTTTATATATATATATATATATATATATATATATAAGGAAACTCTAAAAATAGTAAAAATAAATAAAGTTAACAAAAATTAAAATAAAATAAGAAATATTTAAACAAAGAGAACTATAAAAATAGTAAAAATAAGTATAGTTAACAAAAATTAAAAAGTAATAAAATAAGAAAGAATTAAATTAAGATAAATATCAAATTAAGTAAAACTTAAAATAAAGAAATAAAATTTGCATGTTGACACATGGAATGTGTAAATGTAGGCCCCTTTCCATTGTTTGGTCTAATTAATGGATGATGAAGAAGATGATATTCATCATTCCTTCATCCATTCTCTTGGGAGAAAAGTGTTGTGAGACAAAGGATTCTCTGTAAATAGTACGTCGATTGAGGGCTCGGGGGTGGATAGCTATAGAAAGATTATGTGGAGCTGAGTCTATGGTTGGGTGGAGAGTTGTCCCCAAAACGTTTTTGCGGTTAGTGAGATTCCAATAGCATTCAACTCTAAAATCACAAGTAAGGGATACCATCACCACATATAAGTCGTCTTTGCTTGCGTTTTTGGAAATTCTATGTCAATTAGTGGATTAGTTGTGTGTTGATTAGTAATCATATAATTTGATGTAATTATTTGTATATCTTAAATCAGGGTTGTTTCAAACTTGATGGATTTTCCATAAGTATTTCAAAGTTCTTCTTGCTACTGTCTAAGGCTCCTTGATTCTTCTAATATTTCTAGGCCCACGACAATAACTTCTAAGGCCTCCTCCGCCCTTTGTAACAAGCTTTGAGGCCTTCTCGACCTACTAAAGCAGACTGAGGCCTTTCAACCTATAAATTAAGATCTTCTACCCTCTCCAAAAATTCAGGTATGCTTCGACCTCCTTGAGTCCATTTAATCCATTTGAGATTAAACTAGGGCTTCAAACATTTTCTTCTTTCGCTGAGATATAAAACACATTTGTCTTTCAGATTAAAACATGGATCATAGGTCACATAGGTAGGACATGAGAAATATGGAAAATCTAGGCTTCTTCTACAATATTTTTCTTCCCTTTTACAACCAGAATAGTACTAGTGTTTTAGGGCTAGTGATGGAATACTCCCTAGAGGATAACTTGAAATAGATTGACTTATTTTAATGTTTATATTTTACCCATGCTTTGATCCCATGTTGATTTTTCATAGGTATTCTAAACTCACAATTACTTCTAATGATTTAATCCTTTTCATATTCATCATTAAGCAATTACACAAGAGACATCAATAATAGAAAAATCTATGATAGTAGGATAACAAAGAGACATAAACACAAGAGACACAAATATTTTACCCTTGGAAAACGCACATGGAAGGAAAACCCAACAACCTTTTCCTTATAGGATTTATTCAGTTCAACAGAGATACATCTAATTCTTCAAGTCAAACTTAGTACTAGTAACAAAGCCCTAGTCACACCTGGTCAAACTTCCCTCTAAACAAGTCAATCTACTGCCTAAAAATTTTAGCTTAATCTGATCTGCTAGGGCCAAAAATTTTCCTTCTTCTATGCTTAAACAAATTTGGACCTGTTTATCAAAAGATTTTTGAAACGTCATCCAAAACGTAAAAATGTTTCTTGCCATGCCTAGTTTCCTCACAAATCTCTGTTGATGCTTCAGTGGCCGAGATCTCCCTATTGACATCCTTTTTTGTTGCATATTTGAGACATTGTGGAGTGTAGCAATCCTTGTACATCTAATACGAGAGGATGAAGATTCTTACCATGGATTTCGTCGATTTGATCCGAAAGTCTTGCAGATTGCACTCCCTTCTTTTTCATGCATGAAAGAAATATTTCTCAGGCTATGGATATAGAGCTTATTACTGCATGGCCAGACCACTATGCTAGGGCTTGAGTGCAGGTTCCAACCACGTCCACGTACCACCAATTTTCTTTGACCAATGTTATCTTGCTATTGTGATCCTTTTACCACATAAAAGGATCCAGTAAATCCCTTCTTGATCCTAGATCTGCATCGATATAGCATATCTTTCAAGCTTTATTCATTAGACCATAAACCTTTGGTGACAGAAGCATCCCTCTGAAGCCAACTTGGCTCTGATACCAATTGGTAGAATTTACTACAGAGAGATAAATTATTACCCAGATTTAATGAATAAGAATAACCAACAACAAACATATAAACACATAAACACACAATTTTATCTGGGAAAACCCCCAATCTGGGGAAAAACCCAACCCAATGAGATCTCATTAGCATTGGCCAAAACCCTAGCCAATTCAGCCAAGTGAGCCTTTACCACTCACCTCCAAGCCTACATTACAATGAAGTATTCCCAGCCTTTTATAGGCTCCATTACATGCAATACCACAGACAGAAAACCATGGGTGCACAATATCATGTGCCCCAAAACCATCATTGTTTAACCTGGTCAATTTTTACTCTATCCCGAGTCAAGTTTACCTGACAATCCTATCATCTAAGTCTGTCCCATAAGAGCTCAAAGTTGCTAAGTGATTTACCAATATCTGTCTACTAAGAAAATCTTCCACCCTGTTGTGTTTACCTTTGATATATTTGATCTCAAAATCAAACTCATTGATCGTGGTCAACCACCGAGCCTACCTACCATTCAGGCTTGGTTGGTCAAATAGATACCATAACCCAATGTGATCACTCATCAACACAAACCCCCTGCCAAGAAGACAGTGCCTCCGCATCTTCAATGCATGTATGATCACTACCAACTCAAGATCATATGTGGGGTAGTTTTGCTCGTGCTCATTCATTTTTCATGACTCATAGCATACCACATGTCCATCTTTCATAAGAACTCCACCAAATCCTTTCTTACAAGCATCTATGCATACTACAAACTCTTTGTCTGAATCTGCAATCTTTAACACTAGCGAATGTGTCAACAACTACTTAAGCTACTCAAAACTGGCCGCACACTCCTATGTCCATTTGAAATTCTTACCTTTCTTATGAAATGATGTAATAGGATAAGTAATCTGTGAGAAGTTCCTGATGAACCTCCAGTAATAGCCTTCCAACGCCATGAAAGACCTCACCTCATCTACATTCCTGGGAGCTACCAACTCCATGATGGCCCTTATCTTTTCTGGATCTATTGCAATACCCTCCTTGGAGACAACATGCCCCAAGTAATGTACCTCGATCTGAAAGATACTTCACTTGCTGAGATTAGCATACAACAGATGCTCTCTCAACAACCTAAAAAATGTTTCTAAATGTTCGACATGTTCTTCCTCGTTTTTAGAATATACCAATATTTCATCAATGAACACAATAATTAACTTATCCAAGTACGGACACAACACACTATTCATCAAGCTCATAAATGTAGCAGGAGCATTAGTCAAACTGAATGGAACTACAACAAACTCATAATGCCCATACCTCGTCCAGAAAGTTGTCTTGTAAATGTCCTCCTCTTTTATGCGTACCTAGTGATATCTGGATCTCAAATCAATCTTCAAGAAAATTGATTCTCCCTTCAACTAATTGAAAAAGTCATCAATCCTTGATAATGGATACTTGTTCTTGATGGTTACTTTATTCAACTTCCTATAGTCAATGCATAATATGAGAGTACCATATTTCTCCTTTACAAACAACACTAATGCACCCCATGGTGATACACTTGGTCTAATGTATCTCTTGTCCAACATTTCCTTCAACTGCAACTTCAACTCTACCAGTTCAGGTGTACTCATCTTGTAAGGCTCTTTTGATGTTGAAGCTTCCCCTGGCACTAACTCAATAGAAAAGTCTACCTCCTTGTGAGGTGGAAACTCTGAAATGTCCTTAAGAAATACATTCTGAAACTACTATAGAATTGGGTACTTGCTCAAAACATTTGCATCCTCAATTTTCTTAGCTTTTTCACTAGAAATGTGCATTGCGAATAACATACACCCTTTCCTGTGACTGTGGCTTGCCTGCACTGTTGTTACCATCCTAACGGATGTGGATTTCTTCTTTCCTTATAAGACTCTTGGTTCTCCATTGTCATCTAAGCACTCAATGGCCTTGTCATAACAATCCACCTTGGTTCTATGAAGGTACAACCAATCCATGCCCAACATCATATTTTATGATCCCAACGGTAATACATTCAAATGTGCTATGGTAGGCATACCATTCAAATCAAATTCATAAGCTCTTACCCAATGGTGAAATCACTTCTTTGTACTTGTAGCCAACTGCACTAACCAAGATTTTGCATGTATTTCCTTACTCAAAACACACTTATCCATCGAGTCAATACTAACATAGCTTTAATTACATCCAGTGTCAATCAAAATAGAAATAACTTGATCACAAAGTTTACCAACCATCTCAATTATAGATGCCTAATGTTCTTCCTGTTTGTTATCCATTGCTACATAAATATGAGGAACGCTCAGACCAACATCCCTAATAGTCTGTGCCTCGTGCACACTATATATCTGAGGCCTACCACCCTGATTCAGTGGAAAATCTCTCATGCGATGATCTTTTCCATAAGTTAAACACTCTATAGGCTTCCAGACTGCATCCTTATTATGTTTTTTTGATCGCATTCCTTGTCCTCTGTCAGATGCATTGAACTTATTTGATGAAACTACATTCTCTTTATTACCTGTGCCTTGAGGTCTTATTCGCTTCTTGTCCCATTTTCCTTTGTTCTTTGCATTACCTTTCCAATTTGGTTTAGTCTCGGATCTGCACTTTGATTGTTCATAGCAATGATTTAGCTTTCAGATGGCCTCCTCCAATGATCTAGGCTCATCGAATTCAATTCTATATTTGAATACCATTGGTAACCCAGTAGTGAATCTTTAAATCTTGGCCTTCTCCTCCTTGAGGTAAGTCACATACCTCAGTAGCTCCAAGAAATTTCTAATGTACTCATCATCTATCATAGATCCCATCTTTAGCTCATAGATTTTTTTTTCCCTATTATCAAAGTATATCTCTGATAGATAATATTTCTTGAATAGCCGCTCAAACTCACTCCAAGTCAAGTCTTCCTCATGTATACCTCTGACATTCCTCACATCTTCCCACCAAATTTATGCTTTACCTTTGAGATGGAATGTAGTTACTCTGGCTTTCATGTTCTCTGAATAGTCATGCCACCTGAAGAACTTCCTCATACCAAGCAACCCTGACTTTGCAACCTGCAATTTCTTCACCTCTCCATCAAATGTAGGTGGCTTTGCTTTCCTAAACTCATTTAGAAAATACCCATTATTACTCCTCCTATAAGGATGATAACGATATCGATCATCATGCCTATCAGAACCAAAACTAGAATGGTACTTATGTCTATCCCCTCTCCTATCCGAAGTGTCCAGCAATGTTATCATGATGACATGGAAGAGTTGGCACGTGGATTCTTTTCTTTGATGTTACGATTATAATTAATGAATTGGATGCATGTTGAGATGTGGTGACTGACAGGAACTCCAAAAATGGGCCGAGAGGGATGGGCTATTTGATGATCTTGAGGGAGCCCATACCTGTGAGGGAGAATATGTAACACCATATGGGCTAGGGAAAAACTCAATCAACACTACATATGCAAGTGGTTCCTTTGCCTTGTATAGCTCCTTATGGATAACCCTTGAGGGGCTATGGGACCATCTTGAGGAGGCCAAGTGCCTAATATTGGATTCGGATGTCAAAGTTTGGTGGGGTATAAAGACTTCGATGCCTGGGTTTGCACACCTTAGCAAGTGTGGAGAGAGTGGTCCAACCTTTCGAGATACCTGGAGTACTACTGCATTGAATACTGAGTCGTGTGCCTGCCTTGGGATAGATGAGGTCTGAGCCAGGCGCGAGCTTTGGGGCCAACCTTGGGCTATGGTACAGACCAATGAGGCTTATACCTGGTTCCAAAAGTGGGAAAAAGGACAAATATTCCTTACGATTTCTCGGGTGTTGTGGAAAATTTCGATGCTTTCTAGTTATGCTAGTTTAGCAAAGGGTGTAGGGCAAACATGAAGTAATAAATAACTAAATAAATAAAATTTTAAATTATTCAACTTAACTTCAGGATGAAGTTCCTTAAAGAGGGGGAGTATGTAATTTCCCTTAATACTAATAATAATATAAATAATAAATAATATATTAAATATAAGCAAATAAATGATAAATAATAAAGAAAATATAATAATGATAAATAAATAATAAAAAATCAGATAAAATATAATAATAGTAAATAATGATACTCGAGTTTTATATATATATATATATATATATATATATATATATATATATATATGTAAACTCTAAAAATAGTAAAAATAAATAAAGTTAACAGAAAGTAAAATAAAATAAGAAAGATTTAAACAAAGAGAACTATAAAAATAGTAAAAATAAGTATAGTTAACAAAAAGTAAAAAGTAATAAAATAAGAAAGAATTAAATTAAGATAAATATCAAATTAAGTAAAACTTAAAATAAAGAATTAAAATTTGCATGTTGACACATGGAATGTGTACATGTAGACCCCTTTCCATTGTTTGGTCTATTTAATGGATGATGAAGAAGATGATATTCATCATTCCTTCATCCATTCTCTTGGGAGAAAAGTGTTGTGAGATAAAGGATTCTCTGTAAATAGTACGTCGATTGAGGGCTCGGGGGTGGATAGCTATAGAGAGATTATGTGGAGCTGAGTCTATGGTTGGGTGGAGAGTTGTCCCCAAAACGTTTTTGCGGTTAGTGAGATTCCAATAGCATTCAACTCTAAAATCACAAGTAAGGGATACCATCACCATAGATAAGTCGTCTTTGCTTGTGTTTTTGGAAATTCTATGTCAATTAGTGGATTAGTTGTGTGTTGATTAGTAATCATATAATTTGATGTAATTATTTATATATCTTAAATCAGGGTTGTTTCAAACTTGATGGATTTTCCATAAGTATTTCAAAGTTCTTCTTGCTACTGTCTAAGGCTCCTTGATTCTTCTAATATTTCTAGGCCCACGACAATAACTTCTAAGGCCTCCCCCGCCCTTTGTAACAAGCTTTGAGGCCTTATCGACCTACTAAAGCAGACTGAGGCCTTTCAACCTATAAATTAAGATCTTCTACCCTCTCCACAAATTCAGGTATGCTTCGACCTCCTTGAGTCCATTTAATCCATTTGAGATTAGACTAGGGTTTCAAACATTTTCTTCTTTCGCTGAGATATAAAACACATTTGTCTTTCAGATTAAAACATGGATCATAGGTCACATAGGTAGGACATGAGAAATAGGGAAAATCTAGGCTTCTTCTACAATATTTTTCTTCCCTTTTACAACCAGAATAGTACTAGTGTTTTAGGGCTAGTGATGGAATACTCCCTAGAGGATAACTTGAAATAGATTGACTTATTTTAATGTTTATCTTTTACCCATGCTTTGATCCCATGTTGATTTTTCATAGGTATTCTAAACTCACAATTACTTCTAATGATTTAATCCTTTTCATATTCATCATTAAGCAATTACACAAGAGACATCAATAATAGAAAAATCTATGATAGTAGTATAACAAAGAGACATAAACACAAGAGACACAAATATTTCACCCTTGGAAAACACACATGGGAGGAAAACCCAACAACCTTTTCCTTATAGGATTTATTCAGTTCAACAGAGATACATCTAATTCTTCAAGTCAAACTTAGTACTAGTAACAAAGCCCTAGTCACACCTGGTCAAACTTCCCTCTAAACAAGTCAATCTACTGCCTAAAAATTTTAGCTTAATCTGATCTGCTAGGGCCCAAATTTTTCCTTCTTCTATGCTTAAACAAATTTGGACCTGTTTATCAAAAGATTTTTGAAACGCCATCCAAAACGTAACAATGTTTCTTGCCATGCCTAGTTTCCTTACAAATCTCTATTGATGCTTCAGTGGCCGAGATCTCCCTATTGACATCCTTTTTTGTTGCATATTTGAGACATTGTGGAGTGTAGCAATCCTTGTACATATAATACGAGAGGGTGAATATTCTTACCATGGATTTCGTCGATTTGATCCGAAAGTATTGCAGATTGCACTCCCTTATTTTTCATGCATGAAAGAAATATTTCTCAGGATATTGATATAGAGATTATTACTGCACGACCAGACCACCATGTTAGGGCTTCAGTGTAGGTTCCAACCATGTCCAAATACCACCAATTTTATTTGACCAATGTTATCTTGCTAGTGTGATCCTTTTACCATGCAAAAGGATCCAGTAAATCCCTTCTTGATCCCAGATCTGCATCAATATAGCATATATTTCCAGATTTATTCATTAGACCATAAACCTTTGGCGACAGAAACGTCCCTTTGAAGACAACTTGGCTCTGATACAAATGGGTAGAATTTAATGCAGAGATAAATTATTACCCATATTTAATGAATAAGAATAACCAACAACAAACATATAAACACAATTTTATCTGGGAAAACCCCCAATCTGGGGAAAAACCCAACCTAATGAGATCTCATTAGCATTGGCCAAAACCATAGCCAATTCAGCCAAGTGAGCCTTTACCACTCACCTCCAAGCCTACATTACAATGAAGTATTCCCAGCCTTTTATAGGCTCCATTACATGCAATACCACAGACAGAAAACCATGGGTGAACAATATCATGTGCCCCAAAACCATCATTGTTTAACCTGGTCAATTTTTACTCTATCCCGAGTTAAGTTTACCTGACAATCCTATCATCTAAGTCTGTCCCATAAGAGCTCATAGTTGCTAAGTGATTTACCAATATCTGTCTACTAAGAACATCTTCCACCCTGTTGTGTTTACCTTTGATATATTTGATCTCAAAATCAAACTCACTGATCGTGGCCAACCACCGAGCCTACCTACCATTAAGGTTTGGTTGGTCAAATAGATACCATAACCCAATGTGATCACTCATCAACACAAACCCCCTGCCAAGAAGACAGTGCCTCCACATCTTCAATGCATGTATGATCACTACCAACTCAAGATCATATGTGGGGTAGTTTTGCTCGTGCTCATTCATTTTTCATGACTCATAGCATACCACATGTCCATCTTTCATAAGAACTCCACCAAATCCTTTCTTACAAGCATCTATGCATACTACAAACTCTTTGTCTGAATCTGCAATCTTTAACACTAGCGAATGTGTCAACAACTACTTAAGCTACTCAAAACTGGCCGCACACTCTTATGTCCATTTGAAATTCTTACCTTTCTTTTGAAATGATGTAATAGGATAAGTAATCTGTGAGAAGTTCCTGATGAACCTCTAGTAATAGCCTTCCAACACCATGAAAGACCTCACCTCATCTACATTCCTGGGAGCTACCAACTCCATGATGGCCCTTATCTTTTCTGGATCTACTGCAATACCCTCCTTGGAGACAACATGCCCCAAGTAATGTACCTCGATCTGAAAGATACTTCACTTGCTGAGATTAGCATACAACAGATGCTCTCTCAAAAACCTAAAAAATGTTTCTAAATGCTCGACATGTTCTTCCTCGTTTTTAGAATATACCAATATTTCATCAATGAACACAATAATAAACTTATCCAAGTACAGACACAACGCACTATTCATCAAGCTCATAAATGTAGCAGGAGCATTAGTCAAACTGAATGGAACTACAACAAACTCATAATGCCCATACCTCGTCCAGAAAGTTGTCTTGTAAATGTCCTCCTCTTTTATGCGTACCTAGTGATATCCGGATCTCAAATCAATCTTCAAGAAAATTGATTCTCCCTTCAACTAATTGAAAAAGTCATCAATCCTGGATAATGGATACTTGTTCTTGATGGTTACTTTATTCAACTTCCTATAGTCAATGCATAATATGAGAGTACCATATTTCTCCTTTACAAACAACACTAATGCACCCCATGGTGATACACTTGGTCTAATGTATCTCTTGTCCAACATTTCCTTCAACGGCAACTTCAACTCTACCAGTTCAGGTGTACTCATCTTGTAAGGTTCTTTTGGTGTTGAAGCTTCCCCTGGCACTAAGTCAATAGAAAAGTTTACCTCCTTGTGAGGTGGAAACTATGAAATGTCCTTAAGAAATACATTCTGAAACTACTATAGAATTGGGTACTTGCTCAAAACATTTGCATCCTCAATTTTCTTATCTTTTTCACTAGAAATGTGCATTGCGAATAACATACACCCTTTCATGTGACTGTGGTTTGCCTGCACTGTTGTTACCATCCTAACTGATGTGGATTTCTTCTTTCCTTATAAGACTCTTGGTTCTCCATTGTCATCTAAGCACTCAATGGCCTTGTCATAACAATCCACCTTGGTTCTATGAAGGTACAACCAATCCATGCCCAACATCATATTTTATGATCCCAACGGTAATACATTCAAATGTGATATGGTAGGCATACCATTCAAATCAAATGCATAAGCTCTTACCCAATGGTGAAATCACTTCTTTGTACGTGTAGCCAACTGCACTAACCAAGATTTTTCATGTATTTCCTTACTCAAAACACACTTATCCATCAAGTCAATACTAACATAGCTTTAATTACATCTAGTGTCAATCAAAATAGAAATAACTTGATCACAAAGTTTACCAACCATCTCAATTATAGATGCCTAATGTTCTTCCTGTTTGTTATCCATTGCTACATAAATATGAGGAACGCTCAGACCAACATCCCTAATAGTCTGTGCCTCGTGCGCACTATATATCTGAGGCCTACCACCCTGATTCAGTGGAAAATCTCTCATGCGATGATCTTTTCCATAAGTTAAACACTCTATAGGCTTCCAAACCGCATCCTTATTATGTTTTTTTGATCGCATTCCTTGTCCTCTGTCAGATGCATTGAACTTATTTGATGAAACTACATTCTCTTTATTACCTGTGCCTTGAGGTCTTACTCGCTTCTTGTCCCATTTTCCTTTGTTCTTTGCATTATCTTTCCAATTTGGTTTAGTCTCGAATCTGCACTTTGATTGTTCATAGCAATGATTTAGCTTTCAGATGGCCTCCTCCAATGATCTAGGCTCATCGAATTCAATTCTATATTTGAATACCATCGGTAACCCACTAGTGAATCTTTAAATCTTGGCCTTCTCCTCCTTGAGGTAAGTCACATACCTCAGTAGCTCCAAGAAATTTCTAGTGTACTCATCATCTATCATAGATCCCATCTTTAGCTCATAGATTTTTTTTTCCCTATTATCAAAGTATATCTCTGATAGATAATCTTTCTTGAATAGCAGCTCAAACTCACTCCAAGTCAAGTCTTCCTCATGTATACCTCTGACATTCCTCACATCTTCCCACCAAATTTATGCTTTACCTTTGAGATGGAATGTAGTTACTCTGGCTTTCATGTTCTCTGAATAGTCATGCCACCTGAAGAACTTCCTCATACCAAGCAACCCTGACTTTGCAACCTGCAATTTCTTCACCTCTCCATCAAATGTAGGTGGCTTTGCTTTCTTAAACTCATTTAGAAAATACCCCTTATTACTCCTCCTATAAGGATGATAACGATATCGATCATCATGCCTGTCAGAACCAAAACTAGAATGGTACTTATGTCTATCCCCTCTCCTATCCGAAGTGTCCAACAATCTACCATCTTTAACCGTGTCATCTCTATCTGGCTTGTGACCACCATGCGACCTACTACCATATGTCCCATTAGTTTTTTCCTCCTGCTCATGGTTGATCCTTACTGGTCCCTGTCACTGCAAATATGACAAACTCTGAAGTATCACTACATTTACCTCTATTAGCTTCTCATGTGACTGTATGATTCTTTCATTATCTACCTTACAACTCCTTATTTCTTCCTTTAAGCTCCTCAGTGTATCTACCAAATTAGAAGAATTCCCAATACCATATTGCTGATCTAATCCATAGGGAGAGTCTTTGTAGTGTACCATCTTGGTATCCATTTGATATTTCTTCCTCGAAGGTATATCATGCTAGCTAAACCAAATCACAATAAACCAACGTAGCTTAGTATAGTTTGAGGATACCTAGTCTACATAAGCATATAACCATGCAACCATCATTCTAGCTAAATTCCAGTTACCGATGCATGACCATGTCAACCATACATATTATGACCTCATGCATGATGACATAAACTGTATTAATGTACGTGGAAAATCCATAACCATAAATGTATACGATACACCAGCATACATGCAAATAACACACATGCATAACCATTGTCCACACACACACATAAACATATAAAATCAAGCATAAATGAAAAATACTTGTAATAATAGGTAGCAACATGTAACCAAGCATACAAGGGCGATACATGTAAGCGACATATAACAACATGTAACCAATCATACACTCACAACGATGCATTCCACAACAACACCATCAAATTCTACATGGCGATATCACTACAACCATGATAAACACCATGCAAATGCAAGAAGCACATGGAATACAAGTATAAGAGACACACATGAAACCGACATGAATGCATGAACAACACACCTAGCCCATACATTCTTAGGGGTGAACAATTCTCTGATACCACATTGTAACACCCTCCTCCCACATCTACCCAGGTAATCGTTCAACCAGAGTAAACATGTGATGAGAAGCCACTATGATATGATTTGACTTACTAAGTTATGTTAAGGAAGTGGAACCGATGGGAAAACACTATACAAGCCTTCAACATCATCATTGGGACCCTTAGGAAGCATCCCAAACTTTCTGCTAACCAGCCCCTCGGTCCCACTTAGATTTTGGACCACTTGACCCCCAAGCGCTCCCATCGTATAGGCTTGCTAGCATCCATGAGGGTCTGGACACTCTCATGACAAGGCATGCGAGTGTCCAAGGACTATCTTGCTAAATGTTGTGCTAGCGTCCGTGCGATTTTAGCTACCTTTTCAGGCCTAGAGCCCAAGTCACTGCCCAAAATTGAATAGCACCTTAATAACAGTAAGATAACAAGGAAATGACAGTACAAATACAATTACTTGAACAAGACCTTGATTGGACCCCTACAAGCCATGACAGGAATTTCGTCAAACATATCACGAATATGTAATCTACAGGAGTAAATAACATATCTAAGCATATAGGTCTCATATTTAGCTAAGAATCGCTAAGAAGCATTGATGCCTCAACACATTAACTTCCATTTCATCCATTAGGCCATAGATACATTGTTAATTCATTTACAAGTAGAAACATGATGAAAGCCACGCATAACTATTGTCATAAAAACATATACATAACCAACATGATAGCAACATAAATACCAAGAAAACCACAACCATATAATCCACACATAAACCAATATAATACTCATAGAAATACAAGGATAAATAACCTCACATTTGTGATGCAAAATCCAAATGGGGATGGGACTTCTACATTCCATCCAACCATAGAATGGCTAAGCCAAATCTCTTTTCAGCCATTCACCCTTGTGCCATATTCCAAGCATGAATGTGGGATATCATAGAACACATCAATCTAAAACCATCGAGGGCTTCCAGAGGCCACCCACCTCAACCCATCAAGCATTGATTCCACCTCATAGTCGAACATCATAAAACGATCATCAAATTGGTCTCTATCCAACCCTTCCAAGGCTCCAGAGTGTTTGTCCAACCAAGGCTTCCAAGACTAGTAACTCAACTCACATCCTATTTCAAGCTTCCATAGTGTTTCTCCAACCAGGGCTTCCAGGACTAGTAACTCAACCCACCAAGGGCTTCCAGAGAATTTTTCCAACCAAGGATTCCAGGACTAGTAACTCAACCCAAGCTATTACAGGGCTTCCAGAGTTTTTTTCCAAAGAGGGATTCCAGGACTAGTAACTCAATCCAAGGCGGGTAAACATGAGAACCAACCAAAAAAAACAAATAAATCCACAATCACCATGGCTATCAAGGAAATGGTAAGGCTAGGCAAATCCACTTTCGATCCGAGTCATCCTCCATACAAATGATAGATCATGACCAATAAACCATATGCATATGCCATGCATGCCAAAAATAGTGAAGAAAGCATACATGCAACTCAATACCTGCAAGGAAAACTCATTGTAATTGTTGATCCCGATGTCCTCTTATGCTTTCTTGCTCTTCCTTTTCCTTCTTTCTCCAAAATCCAAGTGTGCCACACCTAGCAAGGGTGCTCCAGGAAAACTCCAAGTATCCAAGAGTATGAGAGAGCTCCAAAACTGAAATGACAAAAGTTTGTGTATTGATCCTTAGAAGCCTTTTTATGAATGAGGTCTCTATTTTCTTCATTTTCCACTATTTCCCTTAATTTTCATCCTCACATGAAACTTGTGGCCTTTCACCTCCCTTTTCTCTTGATTTACATTATTTTCATAAATAAATGTGCCAAAAATTCCATTTTTCCTTTCCAAAGCCTTAGCTATTTCCTTTGCCAAGTTCCTTAGCCATTAATAACCAAATGAACACCCACACTAGGATGTCTTTCCCAACATTCAACTTGGAACAAGTGTCCCATCAACCGTGGTTATTATTTTTCCTTTATTAACTTTTATTAAATGGAATTTTCATTAGGGTTGTTACATTCAGATTCTTGGTCTTGTTGCACAATTGTAACTACCTTTGCTTCTTTTTTTTTTCTGTCGTTACTCTTAGGCCTTAATTCTAGACACAATTTCTAGAAATTCTCCTCATCATGCCCTTCTTTCTCACAATGAGTACAAGAGGGCCTTGCTTCTCTTCTCTTGGTTGTTTTTTCCCTCTTCAAGTGGTCATCTTGCTCAAGTGCCCCCTACTTTCAAGATGTATGACCTTCACAATAGCTTCATCAAGAGACTTAGGTTCAAATAATAACAATGAATGATGTAAATAACTATGCAAAGAGCCAATATATTTCATCAATGTTTCAAAAGTGTCTAGTGGAGCATTCAATGCTAATGCTTGTTTTCTAATCTCCTCTATAAAATTTTGAACAGTTTGACCCTTACTTTGTTTCAAATGTTTCCATTCCATCATGGATTTCTCTTTGTAGCCCAATGGGTAAAACTATCTTCTTATAGTAGAGACAAACTCAGACCAAGATGAAAGAAGTTTATGACTATTCTTACCACCTTCTTGCAATTTTCCTTCCCACCAAACAAGAGTAATGCCACTAAATCAAAGGGATGGTAGCTGGATCTTGGATTCATCCTCTTTGATTTGTTGTTTGTGGCAATATACTTCAACCTAGCTTATCTAGTTATCTAGCTTTTCTGCATTAGATTCTCCACTAAATATAGGTAAATCGAACTTGATGTCCAACTTGAAAAATGGAATTTTAGATGCATTTTTATGATGTCTGTTAGAATGAGCAGAAGAGGAATAAGAAAAACTATCACTAGAGGACAAAGAGGGAGGAGGCTCTTGTCCTCCACCTTCATGATTTACCAAGGCATGATCATCTGTTTCTTTTTTCGCAGGTTTGATTGTCTTCTCATATTCAACCAACCACTTCTCAACTTTCTCTGTCATAACGAAGAAGATCTTGCGATAAATTTCGCTCTTCCTCCATTCGAGCTGCCTCATCTGCGATGTTCCGTCTTTGTGGTGCATGCCCCACTTCGAGATCAAAGGATTTAAGTTTTCCTTCACCTATTTGGAGATTGTTCCTAGTTAGCATTCACTCATGCAACTCGCATCAAGATGACCCGCTCTAATACCAAACTTGATCCAAGCCTTTTAACTTTTAGGATGCATACAAAATTGCATATAAAAGAGAATGTTAACCAAGTAACTTAACATATGAAAAAAAATGGAAATCATAAAGCAACCGTTAGATCAAAGGCACACAAATGATTTGATTATAGAGTTCACCCATTGTGGGATACGTCTCTGGGCCCTGCTCAAAGTGGGGAGGCCTTCTTTCATTAAGTGGTAGCAAAGAAATGAATTACAATCAATTATACAAAAATGACCCTTATACCTCCATTTATGATGATGGCCTGAAATTGGAGACCTCGGCTAGAGAAACGGACTAGATGGTTGGATTCCTGGGGAGAAAACATGCAAAAATGACTATAAACTTGTCAAATTCAGACACTGGCACCTCTGCCCCCCAAGGAATCTTTTCAACATCTAACATCATTATGTGCTCAGGGTTCCACTTCCCTTCGCCGTTGTTGGTTCCACGCTCTACTCTCCATTGGTATAGTCAAATGAATTTGATTGAGTTTTGAATAATTTTGTTGGGCAGTGCCACCAACGTATGAGCTGTTGGCTCATTGGTGGTGGTGGCACACAACACATGGGCGAACCGGGTTCGAAACATGTCACACCCCATATAAAACATGTCCTTTTGGCATATAGTTTGAAAGTTACATTTGAATGTAATGTGGTTGAGTTTAATGTGGTGGTTTTATTATAGACGACGAGGCCACCTATTTGGCAGGCTGACCCCACTATGTCAGGCGGATTCAAACCCCATTATGCTCGCGTTAATAGATAACCGTTGTTTGACCGATGATTGGTCGGGTTTGCCGGGAGTGGCTTGTCTGCGAGATTTAAATATGGTTTATTCAATTCTGTTGGCGGTGGAAGGGGTGGTGGCTCACCACACTAGAATATGGTTTATTCGATGTCATTTAGAGGTGGCGGCTTGCCACCCCATTTTTTATTTATTTTTATGTAGTTCATATAGTTAAAATTTTTGATCCCTTTTTTTAGGGTTTTTGGATGAATTAAGGAAGTGATAAATTTTCCTTTTCCAACCGCTATTTTCTATACATCATCCCTTTGCCAAATCATTGTCTCATTAGTGACTACCACTTGGCTAATTTCGAACAAAACTTTGACCGACTATAACTTGAGCATACAAACTCGGATTTGCGTGTCGTTTGCACCGTTAGAATAAGAGAAACGAGCACTCTGACTTGGTACTAGTTTAATTTCCATTCAATGACTTTGATTTTTGAGCTATTTTCAAGGCCACTTCTATTTCTGGAGTCACTCGAATCAATATCGCTATGTTGGAGATCACTATGATCCACGAAAAAAAAGATCTACCACAATATAAATAATCCAACAATGAAATATAGATGATCCAACATTGAACTAGTGCAAGCTTCAACATACCTTAACATACTCCAAACACAGATCCGATAGCAAAACAATACAAGAGAGAAACCACTCAACAATAATTTGAAATTGCAATCACTGCTCCACACACATGATCAAGTCCAACACTTTATCCCACCTTGGCTCTACACATCAATACTCTTCAATAAACCCCACATGCAATCATACATACGACACAAATATAATACTACTCTAATTTTACATAGACACATAAAACAGCTCTCACGCCTCTCACATCTTTTTAAAATTTTCATAAAATTATAAAACTTTTTAAAATTCGTTTTCTAATTTTACATAGACACATAAAACAGCTCTCACGCCTCTCACATCTTTTTAAAATTTTCATAAAATTATAAAACTTTTTAAAATTCGTTTTATCTTTCTTTAGACATCATTGAAAATATTATATCTCTAAACTTTATAATCAAAAGTAAATATTAAAATCACTAGCATTTCAAAAATCACCTATAAAATATCAAGCCGTGATTAACATTTTAAATTTGTTCATATATATTTATAAAAGTAATGTTTTGTTTTTCTATATTGTTAAATGATATAAATGTTTAAATATATATCTTTCTTTTATTTTTTTAAGAATTAATATCAACAAAAATGATATAAATGTTTAAATATTTATCTTTCTTTTAACTTTTTAAGAATTAATATATTCATATAGAGTAAATGGTTAATGAATATTAATATGCCTATTTTGGAAGATTGGTGGCCGTCCGTCTTAGTGAATAGAGAGTTAACTCGTCAAATTAATGCACTTTGAAGGAGTTATTATCAACTTTTGTGTATAACTAGGTGAGAGTGGTCAAATCTAGAATGTACATCTGACTTGTTTTTTTTATTAATGGTCTACGTTTGCAACCACAACACTGCACTGTGCAACGTACTTTCACCATGCCACTAAGTTGTGAAATCTAGATTGTCATTTATTAAAGGGCAATGTTTACAATGGCAACCAGACACAATACACTCTCGTCACAAAATGGATTCTTGCAATATTAATTTTATATTTATGCTGTAAGGCATTTTTCTTTAAAATCAACTCTCCTTTGAAGGTACGTGTACATTCATGGGCTGTTGATTTAAATGTTAGACGATTCAAATAATCTCAACCCTCCGATTAAATCGATCGATATTAAATTAGGTATTAAGTTAGTTACAATTATGAGCCTGCCAACCTGGCTAGATCGCAGGTCGATCACCCTTGCTCGGTACTACTCGACTGTTCTTGCTTGGAACTACTACTTCCAAGTGATTCGCCTCGACCGGCCTTGCTTCGCAAGAAGAATGAATTCATATGTTCCAGGTAATTTGCATTCTTGTTACCTGTCCCCGAATCCGACCCACTGACGTCTTGATGGGAGAGGGTTTCTGCAACGCTCTTGGCAATGTATTATGCCAGGCCATTGCTCCTCTCATATTTATTCCGAGAAACTCCTTAATTTTAGGTTGTGAATAGGGGAAGGCACAATATAGGTATTATTATTTCTTCTTTTCATAAGATTACCAGTAACTAAAGCCAACGATTTTCCTTTCTTTATCTTGTCTCCTTAAAGTTTAAATTAAAAACCCTCATTTGGGTTGGTTATCTGTCCTCTTACAGGTGTGTATAGCTAGTTTAAAGGGCGCTGCTTCAGACCTGTCTTTGGGCGCCAACATTCAACCAAAAGAGTCCTTATTTCTGGTTGATTCTTTTTTGGATGAAGGTTGAGGAAACTCTCTTTTTTTTTCTAGATCTCTGAGGCAATGTTGGCTTCAGGGGAAGGCACAGTACAGGTATTATTATTTCTTCTTTTGATAAGATTACCAGTAACTAAAGCCAACGATTTTCCTTTCTTTATCTTGTCTCCTTAAAGTTTAAATTAAAAACCCTCATTTGGGTTGGTTATCCATCCTCTTACAGGTGTGTATAGTTGGTTTACAGGGTGCCGCTTCAGACCTGTCTTTGGGCGCCAGCATTCAACCAAAAGAGTCCTTATTGCTGGTTGATTCTTTTTTCCAAGTTCTTTTTCGCCCCTATTGTCCACTCCCTTCTTGAGCAAGGGTATTTGGTTCAATTATTCAAGATTCCGATTCTTATAATATGGGTTTTCAAATTTATTAGTTAAGGAAAGGAATGGCCGTAGGTATTTAAATTTATTAGTTAAGAAAAGGAATGGCCGAGGGCCAAACCCTTATTTTTTTTATAGAGAAAAGGATTCTCGACAAGACCCTCTTTACTTAAATTTTGGTTTTTCAAATGGTTTCCCCTGCTTTGTTTCTGTATGTTGAGTTTGAGGAGGAATTCCACCAGTGATTTCTGCTCATGGAACCTCATTAATTTTTGGCTATCACCATTGGATCCCGCCGCCTTCTGCCCCTGTATAGTCTTATCACAATATACACTGTATTTTTTTTTTAATGAGGGTAGAGGAAACCCCTTCTCTTTTTTTTCTAGATCTCTAAGGCAACGACATCTTTAGGTGAAGGCACATTACAGGTATTAGTATTTCTTCTTTGGATAAGATTACCAATAATTAAAGCTAGTGATTTTCCTAAACAATGCTTCTTATTTCCTTTCTTTATCTTGTCTCCTTAACGTTTAAATTAAGAGCCCTCATTTGGATTGGTTATCCATCCTGTTACAGGCATATAGTTGGTTTCCAGTGCGTGGCATAACACCGGTCTTTCAGAAGTTTCAACCCTTCAAGGTCAGCATTCAACCAAAACAGTCTTTATTTCTGGTTGATTCTTATTTTATCTAGGTTTTTTTCCTCCCCTATGGTCTGCTCCTTTCTTGAGCAAGGGTACTTGGTTCAATTATTTAGGCTTGTGATTTGATTCTTATAATATGGGTTTTCAAAATTATTAGTTAAGGAAAGGAATGGCGGAGGGCCAAACCCTTTTTTTGTATAGAGAAAATGATTTTCGATGGAAACCTCTTTACTTAAATTGGGGTTTTTCAAATGCTTTCACCTCCTCTATGTCTATATGTTTTGAGGAGAGAATTCCACCAGTGATTTCTGCTCATGGATATTATCTCGTCTCTAGTGGCACCTCTCCTTACATTTGTTGTTAATGTTAAGACCCCTGGAGATATCACTTTGACAGTGGAAACAACCACAGGTACTTCAACTAGTTGACAACGACAACAAAACCACAGGTATTGCAACTGGTCCATGGTTCAAAATTTTCTTATTCAGTATTCCCCTCAATTTTTTTCAACTTTTTTTGGGTGTGTCTGTATAGATTTTTCTATATAAAATATTTTGACGAGCCTTCTCTTCACTGATTTATGGGTTATAAATATGCAAGTTTTTTGTAATCCAAAGTGGGCTTATGCTTATTAGCCCAAAAGCAAGGGCTTATTGGTTTGTTTGGAGTCTGGGTGTTGCAAGCTACCCGTCTTATGTGGATTCAGGTATAGAAAGAGCAAGAATGTAGATGCATTGGACGGTGACCATATAACATGGAAGAAGGAGGAGAATTTGTTGTGCTAGGAGTGTAATTCCTGCAAGGCCGAGGTCATGGGGAACTTGAATAATGACTCACTCAAGGTGGCAGGCTCTTAATATCATCCTCTTGATTTTCCTTGCCGTCATTTTCTTTAGTGAAGTTATCATCATGTTGATTTTCCTTGTCGTCATTTTCTTTAGTGAAGTCTTTGAGCCTGAAAAACCTTAGAAATTCAATTTTCGTGGACACATCAACTAGCAAATGTGGAGCAGAGAAAACCCAGCAACCCAACAAATCAATATTGTCAATGTCTTTAAATATTTATACCACATAGAGACAAGATTATCTTTCACTCAGGAGTTTACTTTCCTATCTCAATTTGTGGTCTGTTGAATAATGTACAATGCATGTGAGCTCAACTCATATTGCAGCGGTCAACTCATTTAAATCATCAGTTTTTGGTCTATTCAATTCATGTGTTTTGTCAAATTTGGTTATGAGCCTTAACTATCTTCTCATCAATTCATATTCAAATCTTGCCCAAGTGGCTAGACCAAATTGTACAGTAATGCGTTGATATACTTATAGTGTAGACTTATACTGCCCTAGCCTGTGACTTGTAGAGTCATGTGTTCACTAATATAGTTTTGAACTTTGCTATTGTTTCACAAATCCATGTCCTCTTATCCATTCAACAAAAAATAAAATATAGATGTGCTCATTAATGTTTGGCATATTTGATAGTAGAACTAATGAATCAGAAGACTCTCATGAGCATTTGCTAGCAAATACGACTTCTAATTAGTGAACATCTGAATCAAATGTTTTATATTTTCAAGATTGTAATGTTCTGTCATTGCCTCCAACTGACAATACTCTGAGTTTTAAGATCTAGGATTTCTCATTAGAAAGTCTTCTCCAACCTTCTGTTTATAATTTCAAAGAGATCTGTACAGTTCAGAGCCATATCAATGGCAGTGATCATGTCAGCTACTTTGCAATGGTTGCTGAATAGGCGATGACAGACATCTACAAAAATACCTTAGATCCAAATTGGTTGACACCTGTAGAATACGAAAAACAATCGAGCCAGTCCGATCAGATGAATTTGTTGGGCAATTTTTTTCTCTCAGAAGAAAACTGGGAGGAAGAAGTATCGACTAGCTAGAGTAAAATCCAAGAGGAAGTATACAAAGAAATTCTTGTAGATATATGTAATAAGTAGATAGTAACTATAACCACATCCTGGTATTTTCAGTAGTTCATAGTTTGTAAACCTTGTAGTGTATTGTATTGTATGGAGTTTTATGATGGTTGTCATCACGCTTCAGTTCAAACCCAATAATATTGAAGCGTCCCAGAGCATATTATTTACCTTTAATGGCCAAATGTTTTAGCATGTACATTGGAAATGAGGCCACATTGTTGGAATGCCCATTTTTTTACTTTTCATGGCTGGATGGATAGATTTTATTGACTTTTCATTTGGATGGGTTTGTCGCTTTTCTATTCAAAAAATCATACAAAAGTCCTCCACTGTAATGGGAAATATCAACTTTTCTAAAACAACAGGAAAATGGAAAGTGTCTACTTGCATAATTTTAGCAATAGTCACATGGAAATTTGTTCCTTGTACAATCTTATAAAAATAGGTCCACGCAAAGAATTTAAAAAATGGTCACATGATTCTTTTAGAGCATTTCTCGGAGACTATATGATAAATCCCGACAAAATATTTGAAGGAATGAAATATATGAATAATTGGAGGTCGAGCATGGAGGAGACCATAATGGAGATATTTTCCACGTTATTTCCCTCAACTCATGCCCATGCTCTTGGTATGGTATGAAATAAACAAAGTAATTGTCCAGGTTGGTAATGTATATGGAAGCCCAAGAAAGATAATAAAGAATTGTCAATGTACAAACAAGGAGGAGAATTTTTGAAGTCCAACATAGCGTGTCCATGAGAAGCATGTAGATATCTAAGCGAGTCTTAAGCACAGTGAAAAATTGTCATATGTAAATGTTTTTCTTTGGAATGGTATCGTTTTAATTTTATCGAATACTAATATTTTTTCTATATGAACTAAAAACTTGTGTAGATTAAGTTTCTTTAATATAACTAAATATATTTAACCTAATTATAAAATAATAATTTGAATCATGGGAAAACACCACCCAAACACGGGATAACGAACCTTTTAGATTAGCACTTTAATGAGAAATCATTATAGCTTTGATGAGGATGATGGAGTAAGATTCTACATCATGGTTTGAAGGGTATGTAGTGTATTGAGTATATTGTGTTTAATTAAAAGGTAAAATAATTAATTGGAGGAAATCATCTTAAATAAGATTATTTATTAGTTTATTAAGGTTTTATGTATATCATGTTTATTTAAAATGTGAAATATTTAATTAGAGAAAATCAGTGTAAATAAGATTGTTGATTAGTTGATTAAGGTCTTATGAAATGTAGGGTTTTCACCATTTCATATTGGTTTATAGTTTGGTATTCGAGGTTGTGTCCTTATAAGGTTATGTAAAATTGAAATTATTCAATACATTTATGGTATCTTAGTTTCTATAGTCATAAGGCTCCTTCTAAATTTTACATTGCTCAAGATTTGTTTCAATTTAATGACGTTCATCAACATTGTCTTGGTGCAAATTCAAAGGCTAGGGTTAACAAGTGCTAATCAACAAGGAAACTTTGTAGTCTAACATTGACTTCACTAAGTTTGCAAATAAATGGAGGTAGCAATCCCCTGATAGGGAAATTTTGACTTGAGGTGTAGGCTAGGTTAGTTTAGAGATCAACATATTCAATAACCCTTGCATATTCTTTGATCCATATCATGCATCAAAACAATTCATAAAAAGAAAAGGAAGACAAGCCATAACCATGCCATTCATCCACATGTAACAAAAATTCTAGTAAATTCCATATTCTTATTATGATGATGATGATGATGATGATTGTTAACATCCCCTGAGACCAAACATTGGTCTATCGGACCTAAAAACAAATTATTTAATTTGATTTAAGATTTTATTCCTATGCTCAAAAAGGTTTTATTCCTATACATTAAGCACCAGTGCATCAAAGATTCCATAATTTCTTATCTAGTAAATTTTGAAATTTCAACTATGTTATTCAGAAATTGTAGCTACTAGCGATATGCACCAGGAAGACCTACCTAGAGGCTTAATGTGATTTTCTTCCAAGATTGAACATTTGAATGAAGCATATTAATTATTTATGAGAAAACCAGTCCACATGTTGAATGTGCTCAAACTATATCTGTTTATTTGACCTTTGACTTGACCTCTATTTTAGAAGGCTTCATAAATCTTGAGGGAATGGTGGAAATTGTAGGTTTCATGATAGTCCCTACATGTTCCATGAGTGTATCCAAGTTGTATGGATTTTTATCAAATCTATTTGCTTTAAAAGGCTTGATAAATATTTGAGGGAGTGGTTGAAATGTTCCATGAGTGTATACAAGTTGTATTGATTTTTATTGGATCTCTTTATTCAAGGAAATGGGTGAAAGTGCACATTTCAGGGCAATCTCTCCTTGTTCCATGCTTAGTTAAGGTGTTTTAATTTAATATAAACATACCGATGATTTATTATTTAAATAAGTCCATATGCACATACAATTTCTCGTAAAGCAAAGCCACAAATTGTGCCTATAAAGTATATATTTATATTAAAATTTGGTATTTAACAATTATATTTTTCCAACTATTTACAAATATTCAACAACTGCTTCTGTTCCTTTGGGTAATTTGTTGACATTTGATTCATGTCAATCTCTCTCCAATAATGGAATTTATTTAAATCAGTCCATATGAACATGTAGTTTCTTGTAAATCAAAGCCACTAATTGTGCCTATAAAGTACATATTTATATTGAAATTTTTTGACATTTGATTCGTGTCCATCTCTATCCAATAGTGGAATTAGTTGAGGGAAATTTGTCTACATTTGATTCGTGTTCATTTCCCTCGAAAAGTAGTGATATTAGTTGAATGCAAATATCCCTTTATAACAAATGAGACTAGATATACTATTGGAAAATTTACAGGGACAGTGGATTCGTGTTGACCCCATTCAAAGTAGTAGTATTATATCTAGTCAAATACTACAAGTGCAAATTCCCTGTTAACTTTGAGAATTAGTTAAAAGTAATAGACTTTCTTAGATTCTATTTGAATTATTTAAAAGTGCGAGAGTTTTTATCCTAGTGAGTTTTTAATCAAAGAGAAGTAGTTAAGTCATATTACATGGAAATCCATCCTGATTTTTGTTGTATTTATACAAATAAATTTATGTTAACTTTTGACTCTAAGATAATGGATGAGTTTAATGTTTAAAACATAAGGAAAATATTGGAAGTTTTTGTCAATTCCCTTATATATATGTTTATACTAATATAGTAATTAAGGTAAATATCTATATAAATGAGAGACTATAAAACACATTAAATACATCTACATGTTAGCATATAATTAATTTTTCTACTTTTTACTTATAGTTTCTAAAATGTAGATTGGAGCTAATGCATGCCTCATCAATGCGACTATAAAACACATTGACATATATTTTTATATACAATTAGTGTTTATAACTTTTATTTCTTTTTTTGTGGAATGTAGATTTCAGGTAATGCATATCCCATCAAAGTTGAAGTCCAGCCCACCTTGACCATCATTTTCATTGGTTTAAATGGAAAACTTACTGTATTAGGAGATTCAATGTTGTTATCAATAATGAAGCAAAAACATTACACTGATTGAAATTAAGTAAAACCAACTTGTAACATATATTTATAATATTTCAAAATATTAATAAGCAATTTAAAGTAATATAAATAGTTTTCAAAAAGGGTAGAGGTTGAGAAAGTATTAAAGTCCACCTTTAAAAATCTCATCAAAATTTTCAAAGAAGTGTTTCTCTTTAAATTCATTCAACAATTTTGAGGGTACCTTTATTTTTACATGGAGTGCTTTGAAAAGAAAATTACAACCAAGGAGCATGAGCTAATTAACTAGTATATTTTTTGAAGGATGTTCCATGTTAAAACTTTATTAGTTAAAAGTTAACTCATGAATATTTTTATTTGCACAAGCAATGGAATTTCCATTGTTTGTGGGTTGTTGACATCATCAATTAAAAGAGCTTTGTTATCCTAGTCTAGGATTCAAAGACCAAATGTGTTCATCTTCATTATTCAAATTTACCATACTTGTGGTAGAGTATGGTAATTTGAGATTTTCAAAACCCTTGAGTTCAAAAGATTCATATTTTGGCTTCAACTTGATCTTATTATAATTTATCTAAAATCATTTAATGCGGGTCACTATGATCTGGTCCACATACTCATAAAAAAGAGAATGATACAAATGTTTACTATAGTTTTAATTGCGGGAACAATGTAAATGGATCTGAATGAAACCCAAGAGAGCTATATCAATTGTGGAAAATCTTGAATCCCAAATAAAGTTGACATATACAAATAGGGTGTGAATAAATTCCAACCATTCAAGTAGGAAAATACTTCAAACCCAAGTGTTTCAAGTGCAAATACATATGGATGTTTAACCAAAATACCAAATCAAGGTCTTCTTGTCAATAATTGTTAAGGATAGAGATCTTCGCTATCTTTATAGTGCATTCTTTGGCAACTACACTAAATAACCAAAAATAGAACTTGATATTGTGGATACTCTTGTCATGTCAATGATGCAATTCTCGAGACCCGCCTTTTTAAGTAACATCTAAAAATTCCACTTACACCCTTTTGAAACATCTTGTGACACTTTCACTATCATCATGGAAGAGTAATAATTTAATGCTCTCTTTCCTATGCTATGCTACTCTTTCCTACGATTATGCCTTACGGCGTTTCCTTTGAAACATCTGGTGCAAATGCTAGTATTAATCCCCATGCAAATTTACCATAGAATAATGGAGATTAAAAGGGGAGATGATGATTAAACATATTCCCATTGTTAAATCTAACCTCCCATCTAATTCCAATAAAACGAACTATTGGCTTAAAAATAATTCAATTCTCATGTCACATTCAATTCAATGAAATAGTGGTGAATTGTTTAAATGGCCTCGTGATGTGGAAATGGCTCTGCAATACCATTTATTGATGTGACTAATTGAAAAATTAATAGCAATCAATGAATCCACGCTTTATCTCAATATTTAAATAAGAGAGATGGCATCTGCCAATAGTTGCACATGGAAGACATGAATTTGGCAAACAACACAGGAGGAGCTCACAGGTGCGGATCACCAGGAGCTCCTACAAGCAAATGCACCCGCTTAGGCTTCACATTAAACTCCAATAATAAATAGATACATTTTGTTAGGGATAGTAAAACAAATCCCTAAATAATAGGAACTGAATGTCTAAGAAAAAACTTAATCATAACTAAGTAACAATATTCACCTAATCTCCATTAATTCTAACACTCCCCCTTAATGGAGAAAGGGGTTATTAAACACACCTAATGTATCCCTAAACAAATCAAACTTCAGTCTTCCCAGAGGCTTAGTGAATATATCAACCATATTATCACAAGAATTACAATACTCTACACAAATCTCTTTGGACTGCACCTTCTCCCTGACAAAATGAAATTGAGTGTCTATGTGCTTGGGTTTTTTATGAAACACGAGATTGTAAGCCAGTTTGATGGAACTTTGATTATCACAATTGATAATTGTAGCTTCTGTCTGTTCTTCTCCTACATCTTGGAGAATTCTATGCAACCAAATTGCCTCATATGTTGCTACACACATAGCTTGATATTCTGCTTCTGCTGAGGATAAGGAAACAGCATGTTGCTTTTTGTTACACCAAGAGATGACCTCGGAACCAATGTTGAAGGCGTAACTTGTAATTGATCTTCTATCATCTAAATTTCCTGCTCAATTAGAGTCTATATAACCTATCAAACTAACATCAAATGAATCAGAATACAAAATAGCAAAGTTTGATGTTCCTTGCAGATACCTTAATACTCCTTTTGCTGTAAGCCAATGGTTGTCATGAGGTTGAGTCATGAACTGACTCAAAAAACTCACTACATAAGCTAAATCTGGTCTTGTTTAGTCAAATAAATAAGATTGCCAACCAATTGTCTGTACAGTGTTGCATCTGCATATCTTGAACCATCATTCACATGAAGTTTGCTATTATGTTGTAAAGGCACAAATACACCTTTTCACTCATCCATTTTGAATTTAGTCAACAAAATCTTAGCATACTTACCCTGGGACAAGAAAGTTTGGTTTGAATCTCTCCAAACTTCTAGACCCAAACAATAATGCATTTCTCTAAGGTCCTTCATCTCAAATTTTTGTGATAACTGCTTCTTTATTTCTTCAATGAGATTTTCTGCACTCCCTGTCATGATCAGATTGACATCTAAATATAAAGAAATCAACACTATCTATCCCTCATCATTAAACACAGTATACAAATTGGGATCATTTTTCTCCGTCAATAACCATGCATGAGGAAAAATGAGTCGATTTTTTTGTACCAGGATCCAGGACCTTTCTCTAAACCATATAAAGCTTTCTTTAATCTATATACTAAGTGCACTTCTCCCTTCTTGAAAAACCCCTCAGGCTGCACTAAATATACTTCTTCTTTTAAGTCACCATTTAAGAAAGTAGATTTAACATCTAATTGATGTATTTTCCAATGATGCTTAGTGGCTAAAGCAATAATCATTTTGATAGTATTTAATTTTGCAACAGGGGCAAATGTTTCCTCAAAATCAATACCTTCTTTCTAGGAATACCCCTTTGCCACCAACCTTGCTTTATGCTTATCAATAGACCCATCTGCTTTAAATTTTAACTTAAATAACCATCTACAACCTATGGGTTGTTTATCATTAGGAAGCTTTACTAGATCCCAAGTATTGTTCTTAATGATTGATTCATATTCCTCCTTCATGGCTTCCTTCCATTCAAAACTCTTACTAACTTCATAAAAATTAGAAGGCTATGTAACTTTTAACATAGCAGTCATGAGCGCACAATCCCTATATTGAGCTGGTAACTGTTTTGGCCTGCTCGATCTCCTGAGCGATGGGGGTTCAATTATTCTACTGCTTTCTTCTCTTTGTGGACTGAACTCGATTCCTTCCACATTATCGTGCTGCTGCTACTGCTACTGTTCCTGCTTTTGTTCTTGTTGCTGACTGATTCCTGTTTCACTATCCTCTTCTGGAAGTAGGGGTACATGCCATTCTTCATTGTTTTGAATAGGATTTCCATCATTAACCTGTTCATGGAATATTACATCTCTACTGACAAACACCTTGTGAGTAGAAGGGTCAAACAATTTATAAGCTTTATACTCACTGCAGTATCCAATGAAGGTACATTTAATGGCCTTAGAATCTAACTTCTTCTTGTTCTCTTTGGGAACATGTGAAAAAGCTTTACTACCAAATACTCTAAGGTGACTTACTGCAGGCTTGAAGCCAAACAATGCTTCAAAAGGAGTTTTATACTCAAGACTTTTAGTAGGACTCCTATTCTTTAAATATACTGTAGTATTAACAGCTTCTACCCAAAAACCATTGGTTAGATTCTTACCTTTCAACATACTACGAGCACACTCCACCAGTGTTCTGTTTTTCCTCTCAGCTACTCCATTCTGCTGAGGAGTGTAAGGTGTTGTAAATTGTTGTTGTATCCCATGCTCGTTGCAGTATTTGATGAAAATCCCTTTCTTGAATTCTCTGCCTTGATCTGATCGAAGAATCCTGATGAACTTTCTTGTCTGCTTCTCAATCATGTTTCTGAATTGATTGAAATATTCAAAAGCATGACTTTTTTGTTTAAGAAAATATACCCATGTGAATCTTGTACAATCATCAACAAAGATTAAAAAATAGTAGGCCCCACCTAACGATCTTGTCTGCATCGGGCCACATAAGTCAGTGTGTACAAGTTCGAGTATATCCCTCTATTTTCTATCTTTAATGGCAGGAAATTCATCTCTATGCTACTTACCGAATGCACATGCTTCACAATTAATATGCAACTTCTTTAAAATAGGAAGACCATCTACCATACCTTTGTTTTGCAACAGAAGGAGGTCACTAAAATTGATATGCCCAAGTCACTGATGCCACAAATTTTCAGTAGACTTATCCGATGACATCAAGGCTTGTTGTGGCGTACTCTTCACATCCAGTTTGTAGAGTCCTCCTATGCGAATACCTATAGCAATAGGCTTCATCTGGTCCAACAAGTCTTTAATAATACAATGAGATTTAAAGAATTCTACCTTGAGATCCTGATCTATAATCTTTGACATAGAAATCAGGTTCTTCTTAATACCAAGAATATACCACACATTAGATATATTCCTGATCTTTCCATCAGGCAGAGTAATAAGGACATCTCCATGTCCCTTGATCTCGTACCCTCTATTATCTCCAAGGTATACTTTTACTCTAGTGTTGGATTCTCTAAAATTTTTGAACCATTACTTTTTACCTATCATATGTGAGGAGGCCTTAGAATCTACGAACCAAATATCTGATTCATCCTCCTCAGTAACTAAAGTAGTCTCAGCCTCAACCATATAGTCTCAGCCTCAACCATAAACACTCTGACATCTTGATTCTGATCTGCATCTGCATCAGCCAAATGACCTACATGTATTCTCTTCTTTTACCTCTCCTCATCTGCCTTTTTCTTATGGAAAAATTTAGCAATATGGCCTATCTTACCATAGTAAAAGAATTTAGGAGCAGAGTAATGTTTATGCGAGTTCATACCTTGTGGTGTCATTTTTATTAATGCGCTACCACTCTTGTGATCAACCATTGCTTTCCCTTTTGGCTTGAACTTTGTCCTCAATGCAAGATTTGAATTTTGAGGTTTAAGAGACAACCTCCTTTCCTCTTCATGTAGCAAAATCCCAGTGATCTCGGAGAGGAACTTTAGTTGCTCGACCATAAGGGAGAGGACCCGAAGGGCGCTTTCCTCACCATATGAATAGTGAGTCCCTACCGGGCCTGTAATCAGGGAAGGAAATTAGACGTTAGCAAGTCCTTAACTTACCTTAACCCAACCCAATTATTGAAATAGAGATTCTCTTTTATATATACGTGAAAACAACCGGCATCTCTTCAAAGCCTGGAGGCTTTTCTCTTGCATTCAATTCGATTATAAACATTTGATAATCATCCATCTTGTCGTTCATGGTAATTGTCACCAGATCATCATTTGCCACAGTTTGATCGATATCATACAGTTTATCTTTAACTTCATTTATCCGAGATATGAGTGAAGAAAAAGACTCATTCTCCTCCATCTTGATTGAGGGAATCTTCTTCCTGAGGTAGAAGGTTCGACTGTGTTCTTGATCTCATACATATCTTTGAGAACTGTCCATATGTCATTCATTGTCTTGCAATCTCAAATGTGAGGAATGATGCAATCTTTGACTGATAACTTGAGTAGCACCTTTGCCTTCATCTCCCTTTTCTCCTAGTCTTCTATTGTTGTATTCGATCCACCAGTTGCAGTAGTCGTCTTGACTTCATCATCGGTGGAAATGCTATAAGCATTATATCCCTCAAGCAGAGTCTGGAGCTTAAATTTCCAATTTGTGTAATTGGACCCATAAAGCTTATTAATCTCATTGAAATAAGCTTTGGCAATTTGATTATTCATATTGAATGAATAAAATCTTCAACAATTTGAGCAAACCTCAAATGTTAAAAAAAATACCCTGTTCACTGCAAATTTCCTTCACAAAAAAAAATTGCCCTCCTCCAATTTCACTTAAAAGAATTCCAGATCCTCTTTTTCTTTTCAAAAAAAGATCACTCCAAAAATACACACCCCTTTTTAATAAATAAGGATTCCTTCAAAAAATAATGAAATTCCTTTTTGTTTTTAATTAAAGAATTAAAATCTTTAATTAAAAAACTTCCCAAATTCAGAAATCCACGTGAAGCTTTAAAGTAAAGAGTGGCTTTAAGAAAAATGCATAAATACTTTACAGTAAAAAAAACTTCATGTGTGGCAATGTGCTGTGAAAAAAAAACAACCATTGTTAATCTCCTTCAAACGCAGCCACAAATTTAATCTCCTCTCCTCAAATTTAACGCAGCAAACAAACGCAGTCTTTAACCACCACAGCCACTGCTTTTCCACGCTTAGAACACAATCGTCACGACTGTTCACCTCCTTTTCGCGACTAGTCGCAGTTGTACACCAGAAACCTGCGACGATGTCGGAGGAAAAAATTCGCGTAGTCTCCAAGAGAGTCGTCGCGACTACTCTTTAGCTCCCTGCGATGACATCACAATTACTCTTCAGCTTCCTGCGACGATTTCGCGTTCCTCAACTCAGCGTACAGGCCTCTCCTTCCTGCAGCTCTGATACCATGTCAACAGTTGCACATGGAAGACATGAATTTGGCAAACAACACAGGAGGAGCTCACAGGTGCGGATCACCAGGAGCTCCTACAAGCAAATGCACCCACTTAGGCTTCACATTAAACTCCAATAATAAATAGATACATTTTGTTAGGGATAGTAAAACAAATCCCTAAATAATAGGAACTGAATGTCTAAGAAAAAACTCAATCATAACTAAGTAACAATATTCACCTAATCTCCATTAATTCTAACAACATCTAGGAGTAATACCTATCATCTACAAATCTTCCATGTTACTATTTGCAATCTTCCTTATTATTCTTAACTCCCTCTCCCATATGTCAGACTCTTCTAACTAAAGCTTTATAAATATATAGGCTCCCTTGAATTTCTATGCATAGTGACATATAGCTAATCCCGTTATCATCTCATATCATATCCATTCTCTTATCCATAAGAACAATTATGGTGGGAAGAGTACTTCATTGTTACAGTGGAACCACCATGGTGTTTGGTGTTCTAATCTCTAGGCAATCTTTTAGTCATGTCTTTGACACTAAGAAAGCATGGCTAAAAGCAAGAGGTTCGAGTGGACTTCACTATTGTCTAGGACTCCAAATCAATTTTTAATGGAAAAAAAAGACTTCTTTTTTCATTTGAGGCTACTAGACAAAACCTTACCAAAAGAAAGGAGGAGCTTCCTGTGAATATATTATCAATGGAGTCATAAGAAGCCTAGAGGAAGACATCATTGAGAAATGTTTAGCATTTTATGCCCCCATCTCGGTGGATAATTCATCTACCTCGAGTATTTCTCGCAACTCTGAGGCCCAAACTCTAATTTTGGATTATAACATTTATGTGTGTTACCTCTTAGATGATTAAGACAATGATCTTGACATCCCGTCCTACACCTTCTAGACTTCGAGGACAAGGTTTGTTAATTTTCCCAAGGAAGCCTTAAGCATCGAGGGTTTGTTCGAGAACCCGAATCTCCAATGCTAGGGTGAAGATTGGTACTTTGAAAACAATTTTGAGGAATATCAATAATTTCCATTGTATGAAGATTCCTAGGATGCTAGCCAGATGTGAAATTATATAAATAGAGATTTTGTCAGCCAGGACACGTATTTTGATGGGATGAACATTGGAAAATTTCGGCTGCACTTAATCAACCTAATGTAATGTTCTTGATATTTCAACATTGAAAAAGTGCATTCTCATACCATTTCCAAAATTGTTGTAAATTTGTATGATATAATTGATCTGGAAAATATTTTAAGCTACTGTTTGATTCATACATGTGGCCACAAGGTTAAAATATGTAGTTATGTAGACTTGAAACATGACCACGATGATGTTCATAATTCCATTTTTAACACTTTAACATAAGTGTTGAGCTAACAAAATTATCATAATTTTAACATCTTTTACCGTCTTCGAACAACTTTTCTCTTTAGTTTAATCCTTTTAAACCTTCCCGTAATCTTCTATTAAGTGCTTTATGTAGAATTAGGTTCAAGGTATTTTTGAATGCATTTATTTTTATATTTTTGTGTATTAAAAGAAATAACATATTTCTATTCATCTCTCAAAATTGGGTTAAATGGTTAGTAATTAAAAGAATAATTCGGCAATTATAGGAATAGATTAATCATGTAATAATGCATAATTTTACCAAAATTCTATAACAAAGTATTTGGTATCATTAATCAATCATCCAAGATATGTAAATAATCTGGGAATTTTTTAAGAGATTAGTTATGAGTTATTCAAAGATATCTCGGAGTTATTTTTGACTCGCTAATTTTTCACAAACGATCATTTGTGCATTGCATTTAATATTTGTTATTTTTGTTTTAAATCAAGTTTATATATAAGTAAAAGTTCCTTATTAATTTAAAAGGATGACCCTTGGAACATATGTCTAAGATGGAATAGAATAAAATCGTGATATTTCCTTTTACATAGATGGTTATTTTTTTAGTTTAGATGTAGTATATTTTGATTCAGTTTTAAAATGTTATAGTATAATTTTCTACCTTTTAGAATAAAATATTCAGATTCCTTTCACATGGATGGTTAGTTTTTTAGTTTTAGATGTAGTATGTTTTGATTTAGTTTTAAAATGTTATAATATAATTTGCTATATTGATTCTTTTGGGATCACGCTCACTTTGTGAGATCATGATGAAATTTTATTTAGATTACGTTATGCAATTTGATTTTATGAAACTATGTTTTTTTTTTCCGTGATTTTTTTAAGTTTATATATTAATTTTCTTTTCATAGAAATGATTCATCACAATAAGAGATGCCTAAATCATCTCAAGAGATACCTTGGTGACAATAGGATCCTGATAGCATGATCGGTCTTCAAGTACATAATCATTTCAAAAAATGATTAAGTTTTATTTTGATTGATGAAGTGTAGTGTGTTTCATTTTCATAGTTAATATTTATACATTAAATTAAATTTTGAAATATACTAAATTGGAATATTGTTGTAGAAGATTCAAATTTTGATGATTGATATCTAACTACAACCCGATTTACAACACTTATGAATATAGTAAAGTATTGCTCAATGATAGATTTGTATTTTGTTTCATTTGCTTCATGCAATTGATTTTGCAAGTTTAAACATAAGTGGAATTAGCATTAAGCATTTTAAGTGGAAGATATTGCAAATAATATACTCCTCATTCGTTGTGTTTGTATCTCACAAGTTTATAAACTCAAGATTGATAAAATTTAATAGGATTTATAAATATAAACCAATTGACATTTTTGACACTGTTGCAGAAGAAATTCTAAAGGAATTAGACAATTTGTAGTATATTGTTTTAAAATAAAATGTATTTATTTGTATAATGTAGAAATAGCTTTGAATACAACATAATTAGAGATGATAAAATGGTGACTCCTTGTGCATTCACTACAGAAATTCAGTAGTGAGTCTCCATTCCATTGAATTTAAAGAATGGTATTTTAAGAATGTATCGTTGAAATTAGGAATATAGGATAAATTTTCTTGGTAAACTATTCCAATCACTTCACACTTGTGGTGTAGTAAGAACCAATTTATCCACAAACCTATTGGTAAGAAGATATACAAGAGAAGGAATACATCTGAAAGTGGAAAAAAAAGTAGGTTTTCAGAAGTTAAAAAAGGGAATGAGAAGCATTCACTAAAGGAAAATCAAACTCTTTAAGGTTAGTCATGGAATGACATGAATTTCAATATGAATTTGTTATCCTACAACTCATATTTTCGAGATGTATTTGGTTTTGCATGAAATGTTTCCTTACTTGAGCTTACAAAAATTTCCAATCAACTTTCTTCCATGAAATTACTATTTGAGTATACATTTATATTACCATTAAATTTGATTCTTCTTGGAATACTTTCACAGTGACATGTAACAAAATAAATAAATGATGTAAATTTCTACAAATCCACTAAGGCACTACACGTTTGATTAAAGCCATGTTATAAGATATAAAAAATGGGTATTAGAGATTTTTTAGGGGATAGATTCAAAACATCATCATAGAAACATTCACCAAAAAATGCATACACTCTAGTCATGGTCGAGGGGAAATAGTCATTTTTAATTTTTTGTAGCAAAATTTACTTTGAAAATATCCTTTAACAAAAGTTGGGAAATCATGATTTGAGGAATCTAAGAGGCATATGTTTCAAACCTATTTTTAAGTTATATATCCTTTCGAATCTAGTTTTTGACCCAATTTGAATTGCTTAATTTGAGTGTTGGATGAAATTTTACATCTAAATTAGTAATCGAAGGGCATGAATCTACACCATTAAGCTCTTCCTCCAAGGTCTAATCATCAATAGTTTTCAGATAATAAATCATAACATTTTTAAACTGTGTTTATAAGGGGTACAGCTACTCAAGTAAAATTTCATATTACATTTTCATCATGTCAACTGGGTATAGGATGAAGAAGTTGTACTCAAAAGAGTCATAATTGGTTTTAACTAGAAATCACAAACAATTTTGCTTTGCAGATTGATCTTCAAAAAATTTGATATCTAAGTCAAATAGTAAAATAAAAACATGTTTCTAATGAAAGTAAATAAATTAATATACTTTAATCTCCAAGTGGAATAACATTAATTTATGATCAAACAAAGAATATAGGTTAAAAATACTAACTATTCGTCTAAGAAAAAATTCATAAACAACTTCATCATGTATGATATTCTTTAGTGTGTTTCACATATCAATTCAAATGACTTTAAAAATTTGTTTCTACTAAATACCCATATAATATCACTTCAATTTTGATTTGGAATCACTTTAATTGGACATCAAATGAATATTTTGTCAAGAAAATATTGTTGGGTTGTCTAGGTGGCCACCCCTCCTTAGCAAGTAAAATTGTATGTCTTTATTTATTTTACCTTGGGTTGTTTACTATGCATTGTTTGTGATTATTTCACATATTTCCTAGATTTTTGGATATCTAACACTTTTATTCCTCCATAGGATATTTTTTTTTTATTATAGGAAATTTTTAATTTTGTATAGGTCTCGAAACAATCCAAAAGGTAAAAAATATGATCTAGTGATTTTCAAGATTAAACATTGAAGATTTATGAATGAGGGTGTGATATCCAAGCATCTAAGCCAGGAATGTGTTACATTGTAAGATGCTAAATGTATTATGTTTGAAGAAGAAATTCCTTGAATTTTGCTACAAAGTGTTCCAACCACTAACCAACAACACCAATAACCCCAAAATGTTACATGATAGTGTTGGAAATAATACTGAGAGGGGGGGGGTGAATCAGTATTATCAAGTTCTTTTTAATAAATCTTCCTTATTTATACTTTGAATTATTCTTGTATGTCAGTACCATAAAACAATGAGCATGAACAAGAAAAATAGATAGTCACACCAAAGAACACCAGATGTAAGGTGGAAACCCAATGTGGGTGAAAACCACCTGCTGCAATATGTCTCTATCTTATTTCAATTAGAAACTCCTTTTACAATGATTTTGTACTGGTGCAGTCCTTTACCAGCACGCAGGCTGCAACCTGCAGAGAGCTACAACTCTCTCTCGTTTTCCAGTCTCTCCTGGAAGGGAGCTACAACCCCCTACTTCTTTTCTTTCAAGGACCATTTTTCATAAATTTTCAAACTAGATCCATGAACATCAAATGATCATCAAGTACAAGTAAATCACCCAGTCAACTGCAGTAATAGTAATAGTAAACTAAACTCAGAACACCTTATTAACAGAGAAAAATCAGTCAAATAAATGCCTTAAGACAGATACGTAATTTTTCTTTATCTGGACTGCATGGCTACGCACTTCACCTTCTGCATCTCTGCGTATCCCCGCAGAGAGCCTTCCACTGCACCACATACCCACGCACCGTTACTTCAATCACACCGCGTACTACTACTGTGGCCACGCACTCTTAGATGCTATCGCGCCGCGTATCTACGCACCTGCGGCTTCTGTTGCGCCGCGTACTTTCACTATGCCTCCGCACCTGAGCCTCTGCCACGCCGCATACCTTTACTGTTCTTTCGCACCTGAACCTCTATCGCGCTGTGTACCCACGCACTGCGCCTTCTTCTGCTGTGCGTATCGACGCACTGCGCCTTCTTCTGCTATGCGTACCCACACACTGCGCCTTCTTCTACTGTGCGTACCCCCGCACTTGCACAATTAATTACCTGCGCACCTCTGATTAGGGCCAAATTGGCAGTCCACCAGTGTGCCACAGATAGTCAGATGCCCAGATCTGATCATGTGCCCGAGAGATCACACTTCATAGATTCACTTTCAACTTCACTTTTATATAGATCAAGCTTTTAAACCGATAACCCAATATTTCAGATCTTAAGATATTCAATTTTCAAACATACCTTAGCCAAGTGATCTCCTTCCCTATTTATAGTCAAGCCCTTATTCTCACCATGGGATAAAACCATCAATAACCAATACAAGGGATCCAAACCGGGGAAAAAATTAGATCCTATACCACGGGCCAAAACCATAGAATCAAGAACGACGAGCTAAATACCACGGGCCAAACATAAGAAACCCCACGTGAGCGCGCTTCTCTGCCTTGAAGTGAGTGAACTGGGGGTCCGCACCTCATGAACGGGTAACCTACGGGTGGTGGAAACCCAATGCGGGAGAAAACCACCTGCTGCAAGTCATCTCAATCTTCTTCTTAATAAGAAAATCCTTTTACAATATTTGTACTAGTGCAGTCTTATACCAGTACGGGAGCTACAACCCCCTTTGCTCTTGTACTAGCCGATCCATTTACTAGTATGCAGGCTGCTACCTGCTACAATGCTCCAAAGATTTCCTTTAGCTCTTGTACTAGCCTAGATACTAGTACGTAGGTGCTGACCTACAATCTTCTCTCCTCCAGGTACCACGTTTCATCAATTTTCAGACTGGATACACTGAAGCACAACACATAATCTGAAAGGCCGCATTTCATCTAATTTTCATACTGGACCCAACAACAACATTGAAGCTCATAATCAAACAACCTTCTTAATCACCCAATCACCAGATCAATACATATACAATGAGAGTTATCAACTAGATCTAGTCCACCAGATCATATAAGGATAAGTCATTATGAACCTGATCCATTCATCTATCAATACTGAAGCTAATCATATTCATTCAATCAATCACTGCTGTTATCATAATACCAGAAACCAGACATCACTTTAAAACCCAGAACACAACAATAATAAACAAAGGCAGCTAAATAGATTTCATGAAAAGTCCGCAGCTTCACCCATAGACCACCTGCGTACATCCACACTGTTTCCAACTTCTTTCCTGCGCACCCCGGCACTGTGTCTTACGGACTTCCTGCGCACCTCCGCTCTGTGTCCAAGGGAATGCCTGCGCCCCTCCGCATCTTCTGCAATTCTGGGCCTGCAAACCTCCGCACCCACAGTGCTTCGGGGCCTGTGTACCTACACACTTTTCCTTCACTGTACTTGCGGTCCTCCGGGTATAGATAATTTCAAGACTTCAAGAGTAATCCAGACTGTTCGATCTACAGATCTGAACATGCGCCGAGGAGATATCAACCCATTAGTAGATCTCTCCTTGATATTGATTCAACTCTCTCTCACAAACCCATTACAAGAATTTCAGATCTAGCTTCTCTTGAGATCTTCTAATTTCACAAGTGTCTAGCCAAATGATCTCCTTTGCTTTATATAGGCAAGCTCTTCCTAAAATCATGGATCAATACCATAGATAACCAATACAAGGGATCCAAACTGGGGCTAAATTAGATCATATACCACGGGCCAAAACCATAGAGTCAAGAACGGCGGGCTAAATACCACGGGCCAAACATAAGAAACCCCACGTGAGCGTGCTTCTCTGCCTTGAAGTGAGTGAACTGGGGTCCGCACCTTTTACATGGTGTACCTGCGAGTATGTATGCACTTTATCTATGACATGCCCGCGGGTCCGCATCTTTTGTACGATGTACCTGTGTACCTCTTGTTTTCTTCATTATTTGTGAGCTAATCATCAAACTCTGCTACTGACCTGTTGTACAGTGATCCATCACCTGTATGAGTTGCCATCAAGGACAACACTTTAGCCATAATGTCAACAATCTCCCCCTTTGGACTTGATGGCAAAACTTACTTGTGAATTGTCATTTGATCCCTTTGAACTGTCCTACATCCATGTATTCTGTCATATCTGATATCTCTTCTTGTGGATTCATCTAAATGTATACAAGTGAGATGATCTTCTATGAGAGGGTTGCCATCAAGTACAACACATGCATCATAATGCCAACAATCTCCCCCTTTGGACTTGATGGCAACAACACCAAATCACTCTCCCCCTTTGACATCAAGGGCAAAGGGTTTTGCTCCCCCTAAGAACATGCTCCCCTTGACTATAAACCAGGTCTGCTGAAGTCTCTAAATGAGCTCCCCCTTTGTATATGCCATGGTGCACCAATCTGATAATGCTTTTTCTGAAATATCTGCTCTGCTATATAGTGTTGTTCATGCTCAAGCTCCCCTTGACTGTAAGCAAGGTCTGCAAAAAGATGTTCTACAAGAAGAACATGACTCTATATATCATAAATGACCTTCCTATCACCAAACGACTCAATACATACATCCATAACCAAGTGGGGATACATCAGGAACTAAATACATTACATCTTCATCCCAGGCATAGTGGGGAAACCAACATAGGTCGTTACATGACCTGAAGAGATGACTACAATAGATAGAGACATACTATTACATCATGAGTCGTGATATGACATAAACATCAGCAACAACACTGTATGATCTGCTCCAGAGTATCTGTCAACAGCAACTAGATCAGCAACTTGCATTAGTGCATGAATCATCAAGGTATAGCCATTATGAACCAAGTATCATCAATTTGGAATATCTGCATTAATGCAACTTTGAATAGTCAACCATGAATCCAGCCAACAATCCTCATCCATATATGTGCCAAGAACAATAAAGACTCCATGCAAGCACCATTTGAGAATCAACCACAAATCTGATCCAAGAACCATGTGAACAACTCATAACCATAGCAAGATGAATCATAAGCATCGTCACCAAGGACCATAATGCCAACAATGCATTAAGAGCATATGCTCCCCCTAAACTTGTGCCATCTGTCAGATCTTATCAACAAGAAAAGTCAGCCAATAAATGCCTTAAGACAAATCCGCAGTTTCTCATTATATGGCCTACGTGGCTCCGCACTTCACCTTCCGCTCTTTTCTGTATCCCCGCACTTGAATTTCTGTGTTTCTGCGTATTCACGCAGAGAGCCTTCTACTACAGCGCGTACCCACGCACCTGTGCCATCAATCGCGCAGCGTATCTATGCACCTACGGCTTCTGTAGCGCTGCGTACTTCCACTGTGCCTCCGCACCTGAACCTTTGCCACGCCGTGTACCTTTACTGTTCTTCCGCACCTGAACCTCTATTACACCGCGTACCTCCGCACTGGCACTTTTGCTTCGCTGCGTACCCTCGCACATTCTCTGTGTATCACCTGCGTTCCTCCGCACCGGAACTTCCGCTCTGCTGCGTACGCCCGCACTTTCGCAGTGAATGGTCTGCGTACCTCTGATTAAAACCCAATTAAATAGTCCTCCTCTGTGCTACTGACAGTCAGATTCCCAGATCTGATCTTGTGCTCGAGAGATCACACTTCATAGATTCACTTCCAACTTCACTTTCCCTACTGCCTTTCTTCAAACAATCATATACGCGATTGTGCAGTATCCAACTCGCGTATAAACGCGACTTCCCTTTATGGAGTTTGCATATGAGATTCAGGACACTGAAGTTTTGTACTTTCAGCTCCCTATGATTCTGGTATGTCTGTATGTTGTGTTGTGCTGCCTTTTTCTGATTGAACTTCCTTATTCTTCCATATCTTCAAGCGTGATGATGTTTTCTCCATTTGGTGTGATGTCTGTGCTTTGTTCCTGCATTCCTTTGCTATATGTCCAAGCTTGTTACATGCATAACATCTTACATGTTTCATATTCCTTTTGTAGCAATCAGCAGCTTTGTGACCATACATATTGCAAGCAAAGAAATATCCATTAAAGTACCTTGAATGTGATGATCTTTCTACATAATGGTCTTGAATCCTTCTTCTTCTACATCTAGCTGCAACATGTCCAAGATTATGACATACATAACATTCAACATTATTCATAGGGGGAGTAAAGGATTTTCTTTGAGGAATCTCTTTCCTTGGTTGATGATGAGATTGATCTTTCATTTCTTCATTGATCACTTTAGATTTCTCTTTAGAGTTCCTTGCCTCACCTTGTGAACTAGATTCACCTTCAACATATTCATGGAAACCAAGACCAGTCTTTATAGCAGGAGACCTTTGACTACTAAGAATATCATCCAAGACTTTAGAACTATCTTGAAATCGTAAAAGCTTATCCTTTTCTTCTAATTTACCTTTCAAGATATTTACCTCAACCTGAAGCTGTTCTTCCTTTTCAAGAGATTGCTTTTTCAAATCTTCTTCAGATTTCCTTCCTTCTTCCATTTGTTGCCATAGTTTGAGTATCTCCTTTTCTTGTTCTTCATTCAGATCCTGCTGCATATGACGAACTCTGAAGGCACATTCCAGCTGGGATTTTAAGCTGATGACTTCGTTGTCTTGTTTTTCAATTGCTTGGTGTAGATCTTCATTCTGCTTCTTTGATTCTTCAAGATATTCTTTTAGTGAGAGGATCGTGGCTTCAAGACTTTCATAATAACTGGATGGATCTCTGAGCTCCTTGATTGTTGTGTTATTTTCAATGACTTCATTTCTTAGAGATGTTGCTTCAACCTGCAACTTTTGATACTTTTCCTTGCATAACTTTTGATGAGCTTTTTGTCTAGTAACAGCTTCTTTGAGGGCACCACTCTTTATGTTCAGAAGTATTTCTTGTTCATTAATTTTGTTTGTCAGCCTGTTAAATTCTGCCTCTATTTGATATCCTTCTTCCTCACCCATAAGAGCACATTCAGTTGTTTCTTTATCACTTCCATCTTTTCCAAATGGATAGATAGCTGGAGCATCAGAGGATAGAAAATTCATACCTGATAGTTCATCTTCATTCTGAAATGATTCTGAATCTGATTTTGAATCTGAAGAGCTTCTTATACCTAATCCCCAATCGATTCTCCCACTGTCATAGTTCTTCTGAGATGTCTTCTTCTTCTTATGAGCTTTCTTCTTAAGCTTCTTTCCCATTGTTCCACGGATCTCCTTCAAGCGATCAAGCTTCTATCGAAGAACCTGTGGGTAACATATAGCCATACCAGAATCATAATGCCAACAATCTTCCCCTTTGGACTTGATGGCAACCTCAATATCCTCAACGTCATTCTCCCCCTTTGACATCAAGGGCAAAGGGTTATGCTCCCCCTAAGAACATGCTCCCCCTGACTATAAACCAGATCTGCAAAGAAAAACCATAATCCACCAAACACCATAAATGACCATGAAAGAGATAGAGGCATATTGCAGCAATATTCAGACCAGCATCCATGATCTCCTTCTGTACTTCCTCCATAATGCCAACAATGCATTATATGCTCCCCCTGAACCTCTGCCATTCAATCTTCGACCAATCCGCAACCCAACACATGTACGCATATACCCCAGATGAGCCTTGCGTACAACCAACAATCAGAAGAGATTCAACAACATGATGATGCATCAACAACCCCCAGCTTTTGCCTGAGGTATTCAAAAGTCTCCCTGGGCAATGGTTTGGTGAGTATATCAGCAACTTGTTCCTTAGAAGGAACATACTCCAACTTGACTTTTTGTTCAAGCACTTGTTCCCGGAGAAAGTGATACTTGATTGGTATGTGCTTGGTCTTTGAATGCATGACTGGGTTCTTTGAAATGCTGATTGCACTTGTATTATCACATAAGATGGAGATAGGTGGTGTACAAGTGATTTGAAAATCCTGCAAGGTCTGCCTCATCCAAAGGAGTTGAGTGCAGCAAGATGCAGCAGCAACATATTCCGCTTCAACTGTAGACAAGGCAATCGAACTCTGTTTCTTGCTGAACCAATATACTAATCTGGAACCCATAAAGAATGCACAACCACTTGTGCTCTTCCTGTCATCCACGCTTGCGGCACAATCTGCATTTGTATAAGCATGAAGTGTGAGATCTGTATCTCTAGGATACCATAGGCCATAGTTTTGAGTTCCTTGAAGATATTTGAAGATTCTCTTTACTGCCTGAAGATGAGTTTCCTTTGGATTTGCCTAAAATCTTCCAACTATTCCTACTGCATGCATTATGTCTGGTCGGGTACCTGTCAAATAAAGTAGACTTCCAATCATAGATCTGTAGGTTGGTTGATGCACTACTGCTGATTCATCATTTGCACTGAGGCTACATCCTGTTACCATGGGTGTACATACTGGTTTTGCATCTTCCATGCCATATTTCTTCAAAATCTGCTTGAGATACTTGGTTTGAGACAAAAAGATCCCTCCTTCTTTTTGTTGGATTTGCAAACCAAGAAAATATTTCAGTTCTCCCAGCAAGGACATTTTGAATTCTTTCTGCATTACCAAGGCAAAGCTTTGACTCATAGCTTCTTCATTGCTGCCAAAAATAATGTCATCTACATACACAACCAGTATTAGCAATTTGTCGTTTTCAACTTTTATATAAAGATTGCTATCTTCTGATACTTTTGAAAAACCTTGTTGATGAAGATATTTGTCCAAACGATAGTACCAAGCCCTTGGAGCTTGTTTGAGACCATAGAGAGCCTTTTTCAATCTGCATACAATATTTGGATCATTTCCAAGAATGAAACCATCTGGCTACTCAATGTATACTTCTTCTTCCAAGTCTCCATTCAAAAAGGTTGATTTCACGTCCATTTGAAATACTTTGAAGTTTTGAAAGCTTGAGAGAGCAAGGAACATTCGGATGGCCTCAAGTCTTGCAACATGAGCAAAAGTTTCTTCAAAATCTATTCCTTCTTGCGGCGCATACCCTTTACAAACAAGTCTGGCCTTGTTTCTAATTACTTCTCCATTTTCATTCAATTTATTTTTGAAGATCCATTTTGTCCCTATAACATTCTTATCCTTTGGTCTAGGAAAGAACTCCCAAGTGTTGTTCTTTTCGATCTGCTCAAGTTATTCATCCATTGCTTTGACCCAACATTCATCTTTGCATGCCTCTTTCACATTTTGTGGTTCAGTGGAAGAGAGTAATGCCAAATAGCTTGAAGCTTCTGCAATTGTTCTTCTTGTTTGTACACCTGCTTCTTTCTGCCCCAAAATCTGAGATTCTGGATGATTCTTCTGAACATATCTAGATGGAGTCTTCTCTTCTATCCTTATCCGCTCCTCTGGTTCTTCTTGAGGTTCTTCTTCTTCATCATTCTGCCTTTGAGGGTAGTCTTCATCTTCTTCGATATCTTCATGATTTACTTGCCTAGGAATGTATCCCTTCTCATCAACCACTACATCAATGCTGTCAACAATTCTTCCAAGTCTTTTATTGTAGCACTTGTATGCTTTGCTGTGTGGAGAATAAACAAGAAGAATGCCTTCATCTACTCTAGGTTCAAGTTTGCCAAGTTGCTCATCAGTATTCTTAATATAGCATTTGCTCCCAAAGATTTTGAAGTGCTTTACCGAAGGAGTCTCACCATACCAGAGCTCATGAGGGGTTTGAGTGCTGTTCACCCGGACATTTGTTTTGTTGAGAATAACAACCGCAGCATATGCAGCTTCACCCCAAAAAGTTGCGGGAGTTCCAGACTCATCAAGCATAGCACGAGCCATTTGTTTGACTATTCTGTTCATTCTTTCCACCACTCCATTTTGCTGAGGAGTTCTAGCTGTAGAGAATTCTCTTCTTATCCCATGTTCTTCACAGAAATCGAAAAATTCATTTGAGGTAAACTCCCCACCTCTGTCGGATCTGAGGCACTTAATTTTGTATCCTGATTCATTTTCAACCAAGGCTTTAAAGGATTTGAATTTTTCGAATGCTTCATATTTGTGCTTGATAAGTCCTAACCGGACAAACCTGGAAAAATCGTCAATGAATAATATCAAGTATTCTTCTCCTCGAGGTGTCCTTTTCCTGAATGGACCACATACATCTGTATGTACCAGCTCAAGAGGCATGCTAGCTGATCCTTCCTTCTCCGGAAAGTTAGTTCTGGTTTGCTTTCCAAACTGAAATGATTTGCATATGGTGTTGTCTGGAATTTTGATATCTGGAAGATCGCGAACTGCCTGATATTTGCATGCTTTCCTTATTTGTGAAAAGCTTAGATGCCCCAACCTCTGGTGCCATAACCAGTGTTCATCATCATTGCTTAGATAGCATTGTTGTTGTCCTTCTTCAAATATGTATAGACTATTTGGAGTTCTTTCACCTTTGATCATTGTTTTACCTGTATCAAGATCACGAACAAGACATCCATTTGATCTAAATATCACCTTGGTTCCTTGATCACACATCTGGCTGACACTCAGAAGATTATGCCTCAATCCAACAACATCCAAAACATTTCCAGCTTTGACCTTTTCTTTTAACTGAGCAGTGCCTTTTCCTTTTATAGCTGCAGGAGTATCATTTCCAAAAGAAACTTTCTTTCCCTTTTCTAAAGCAGAATATGATTCAAGTTTTTCTTTATCACCTGTCATATGCTTCGAACATCCACTGTCAATGTACCATAGATTTTCATGTCCCTCTGCATAAAATGCTATCCCACATCTTTCTGTTTGTGGTTCCTTTATTCTCCATGTTTTGGTGCTTGAGGCTTGTTCCTTTGTCTGCTGAAACCTGCTCCTGCATTCAGAATCTTCATGACCAAAGTTATTGCAAATAGAACATTCAACTTCATTTTCAAGAGCCGAAAAGTTGTTATAGGTCCTTTTTGTAATCCCGGTCATACTTCTTTGTTTTTGAGCTTCTCTAGTCATGATTGTTTTATATGCAACACATTGAGCTGCTTTGTGACCAAAGTTATGGCAAGAGAAACATTGTCCATTGAAGAAACTGCTGCGGTTATCAAATCTACCGGCCAAATGGTTGTACTTTCTATTGTCATCCATTCTTGAACCAAATTGAGAAGATTTTACTTGTGGCTGGTTGTAGCTTTTGTTCACCCTTAAGACAGATTGCCCCTGATAGTCTTTGTTTGCAATTCGTCCCTGCTTTACCTGGTGATCTCCATTGTGCTTTTGCTCATTCCTTCTTGCTGCATCAAGATAACTTTTTGAGGTGGATGCTTGAGAAGTTTCTCCATTATAGCCCAGACCGGTCTTGTTTAGAGGAGAACGTTGTACATTGATGATCTCATCCAGAGTTTCAGATCCTTTGACAAACTTAAGATTAATAGCCTTTGTTTTCTCAATCTCTTTTCTTAGACCAACAATTTCACCTTCTAACTTTTCAAGATATTTTTCTTTTTCATCAATTTGAAGTTGTAGGGTATCAATGATCCTATTCTTTTCTTCTATACATGTCTTGAGTCTAGAAATTTCTTCATAAAAGCTATCCACATCTATAGCATCCATGTAATCATCATCTTCAAATGCCATTAAAAGTTTATAGTCATTACCTCGTTCATCTTCATCACTATTTGATAGACCATCACTATCTTCATGAGTGTAGTAGCTTTTCTTATTTGCGTTCTGTTTCTTGTTCCATCTAACAAGTTCCTTTCCTTTGTCAACCTTATCCTTATGAGGACATTTCGCAGCATAATGACCTACTCTTCCACATGCAAAACATTTAAAAGGTAACTTACCTCTGAACCTTCCAGTACCCCGTTGAAGATTTCTGACAAAATTTGATTCTTCTTCTTCTTCTGGTGCGTGACTTGCTTCATAGTAGTCTCCTTTGCCTGAAGCCTTGAAATCAGCTTCTCTCCTATCTGATGGACCTCCTTTTCTCATTTCATAAGCAGTTAGAATTCTGTGTAGCTGAGACATAGTAAGAGTTCGTAGATTTTCCTTTTCTTCTATTGCAGACACTTTAGATTCAAACTTGGGGGACAATGATCTTAAAACTTTTTCAACCACAATAGCCTCTTTTATTTCTTCACCCAAGTTTTTCATGCAATTAACAATCTCGTCTACCTGAAGGAAATAGTTAGCCACACTTTCATCATTATACATTCTGAGATTCTCATACTGAATCCTGAGGGTTTGAAGTTTAGCACGCTTTACCTGTTCATCTCCTTCGTAGCTCAAGACAATCTTGTCCCATATTTCCTTTGCGGATTTATATTGCATAACCTTCACGAATTCTGTTTGAGATAAGCATCCCAGCAGAGTATTGACTGCTTTAGCATTTGTTTCATATTTCTTCTTCTCGGCCGAATCTGTAGGAGTAGCTGAAGGAAGAGTGTAGCCTGTATCTATGATATCCCAAACTTCTGTACCAAGAGATTGAAGATAGGCAGTAACTCTTACCTTCCAATAATTGAAGTTTGTCCCATCAAAAATTGGTGGCCTGATTGATGCTTCCCTCTCGTAATTGCTCATGATGAATGATCTTCCTTCAAGCGATCAAGCTTCTCTGAAGGACCTGCTCTGATACCAATTGTTGGAAATAATACTGAGAGGGGGGGTGAATCAGTATTATCAAGTTCTTTTTAATAAATCTTCCTTATTTATACTTTGAATTATTCTTGTATGTTAGTACCATAAAACAATGAGCATGAACAAGAAAAATAGATAGTCACACCAAAGAACACCAGATGTAAGGTGGAAACCCAATGTGGGTGAAAACCACCTGCTGCAATATGTCTCTATCTTCTTTCAATTAGAAACTCCTTTTACAATGATTTTGTACTGGTGCAGTCCTTTACCAGTACGCAGGCTGCAACCTGCAGAGAGCTACAACTCTCTCTCGTTTTCCAGTCTCTCCTGGAAGGGAGCTACAACCCCCTACTTCTTTTCTTTCAAGGACCACTTTTCATAAATTTTCAAACTGGATCCATGAACATCAAATGATCATCAAGTACAAGTAAATCACCCAGTCAACTGCAGTAATAGTAACAGTAAACTAAACCCAGAACACCTTATTAACAGAGAAAAATCAGTCAAATAAATGCCTTAAGACAGATACGTAATTTTTCTTTATCTGGACTGCGTGGCTACGCACTTCACCTTCTGCATCTCTGCGTATCCCCGCAGAGAGCCTTCCACTGCACCACGTACCCACGCACTGTTACTTCAATCACGCCGCGTACTACTACTGTGGCCACGCACTCTCAGATGCTATCGCGCCGCGTATCTACGCACCTGCGGCTTCTGTTGCGCCGCGTACTTTCACTGTGCCTCCGCACCTGAGCCTCTGCCACGCCGCATACCTTTACTGTTCTTCCGCACCTGAACCTCTATCGCGCTGCGTACCCACGCACTGCGCCTTCTTCTGCTGTGCGTACCGACGCACTGCGCCTTCTTTTGCTGTGCGTACCCACACACTGCGCCTTCTTCTGCTGTGCGTACCCCCGCACTTGCACAGTTAATTACCTGCGCACCTCTGATTAGGGCCAAATTGGCAGTCCACCAGTGTGCCACAGATAGTCAGATGCCCAGATCTGATCATGCGCCCGAGAGATCACACTTCATAGATTCACTTTCAACTTCACTTTTATATAGATCAAGCTTTTAAACCGATAACCCAATATTTCAGATCTTAAGATATTCAATTTTCAAAGATACCTTAGCCAAGTGATCTCCTTCCCTATTTATAGTCAAGCCCTTATTCTCACCATGGGATAAAACCATCAATAACCAATACAAGGGATCCAAACCGGGGCAAAAATTAGATCCTATACCACGGGCCAAACATAAGAAACCCCACGTGAGCGCGCTTCTCTGCCTTGAAGTGAGTGAACTGGGGGTCCGCACCTCGTGAACGGGTAACCTGCGGGTATGTACGCACTTCCTGGCCGGCGTACCTGCGGGTCCGCACCTTTTGAACCATTCACCTGCGTACCTCTTAATTTCCAACATTTTGAGAGCCTGAACAGAGCATTGCCACTTGAGGGTGTTGCCATCAAGTACAACATCTGTAACATATAGCCATACTAGAATCATAATGCCAACAGATAGATCATGATCAAAATAGATGAAGAATGATATGAAGGTCAAGTGAAGACCAATATTAAAGAGGAATAAATTTCCATTGTCACATCCACCATGTTATTACTATTATTATTGATGCTTGAAGTGAAATCCTATTATTCATGCTACTATTTTACTATGGTATGCACATGCCTTATTCCTAGTCCAAAAAAAAGTGCATACTTAATACCATGGAATTTCCACAGTTATGTTGTCATCTTAAATGAAAATCTCTTTCATAACACTAGTACCACCACATCATATATTCAAATTACGTTTTCTTCACAAGATTTCCATTTATTCCTCCTCTACCCACTCTTAACCCATGCAATAAATTAGGTCAACTCCCTTACAAAGTTATTCTACCTTATTGTCCTATAATTTTTTTCCAAATAAAATTTAGTGGTGAAAACTTGCCTTGGGTGCCATAAGATCTTAGAGTTCCTGAAAACCATTTAGTTGGTGAGAATTCCTCAAGAATAATGATATCTTATTTTTAAAACTCTCGGGTGCAATAATAAACAATATATTTGAAAACCAATTTATGGGAGACAACATTTGCAAATAAAAATCAAAATAAAAAATTCCATCCAAGCCCCATTGTTCCTTATATCAAAAAATTTCAAGCTTGTTTATAAGGTTATTACTCATTATGTTACAAGTTCCAAGTTTTTAGATCTTAGTTACAAGAGGCTAAAAGCACCACATGATCAAGGTTCCACATTGTTATTTCTCACTTAGCTTACTACAACTCAGCGTTGTGGACTAGCTCAACACTCCTACCTCTTAAGATGTCATATCATTGTTGTAGATGTTATGGACCTCTAAGGCATGCACATGTATGTTTTTTGTCTAATCTTTAATTAGGAAATCATTGAATACTATAATAATAATACTTGGAAAATTCCCTATGCCACTTGTGATTCATTTTACTACTCTTATATGACCTTTATGGTTTTTCAATTTCTAAGGTCAGAAAAAACATTCATATGGAGGTGGGGTTATTCATACCATTTTAAAATCATTAAAAAAAATATCATATTATTATGATGCCTTGACTCTCTTCAAGATTTCGTTATGGAAAATATTGTTATGCATATCTTTCCTAGACACATTTTATGTTGTTAAAGGAAAATCGAATCCCATAATCTGTTATTGGTTTTCATATGAATGCCATATAAAAATCAAAAATACCACATGGATGTTTTTTTTAATACTCATGGCATGGTGTGGTTCCCATTGAATCTTCCAAAAGAGTATGGATTTCTCATATTTGCAAATTACATTTTTCTAAATCCACCATCACCACCAAAGGTATTCTAAATTTCTTTTAAAATATAATTCTATATATATCCACCTTCATTGAGAAAGAACAATATTTTTAGGACTTGTTACAATTTAAATAAAGATTTGTTCCATTTTTCTATCATTTATAATGAACACAATTTAATTTTCATTCTTGAAACATAAAATATGCATCTTGCATTGAAAAATATTGAACAATGCTTACAAACAGAATGGAAATAAGATAGCTCGAGCTATGGTAGCTTATCTCTAATAAGAGATGTGGCGGCTACATGTACTCTCAATTGTGCTACAATGAGGCTCACGGGCCTATTTATTGTTAAAAAAGATGATAAAACCATAAACAACCAAAACCCTAACCCCAGGAGATGTAACACCAAGAGTTTGTGGGCCCCATTGGGGTTAGTTAGACAACCAACTTCCCGAGGTTGTAACTTGGTGATATTATTTTTGTTTGGCGCGTACGATACGTTGTCGGAAAGGTATCGTCGACTACTACTGTCTGCCGCAGACCCCCAAAAAAACGTCGTTTAGGGGTTCAAAACTGCTCCAGAAGTTCAGGACCCGAAAAACTATTAAAAATAGTAAATGTTGAAATAAACAAGGAAATAAATGAAACTGGCTAGGAGGTCTAGGTGGAATAGGCAGGTGGCCACCAATATCCACCTGGATCATTCCTCCCCCCTTAGGGAGAAAGTGGTGAAGGATCTAATGTACTTCCCAACATCCTGACAAAGTTTCAGCCAATAAAAATACTTCTACAATACTGCCACTCTTTTCTCTACTCTGAAATGTCTAGTGACCCAAGTGTAGTTGCTCCCAAATCATCTTAGCACACTCATGGTAGGGTTACCCCCGCTTAAACCCACAGTATGCATGTAAAATGCATCCACACATCTGTCCCAAGTATTTAACTCACAAAGGCGTCAAATCTTCCATCTCTAATGGTTAAGGCCCTCTTTTAGTCTCATGTGGAATGATTCATAGACTTACCAAAGTCTACATATTAACCCACCTTTTCATTGAGTAAAGGAAATTAATCACCCCACTTTAAACCTTCAATCGGGACTTTTAAACTCCTTAAGTCCGCATATATAACCTTTTTCCCTCTTTAACCTCGGTTAATATATTTATCGCATAAAAGCTTCCGTCGGCACTATTTTCCTTATAAAACCATTTACAAAGGAAAACATAAGCAAACATACCTTTTTTTCTCTTGGTACGGCCTTTGCACATTTCCCGAGGCTACCTTTATCGCAATCGGGCATCGCTCCCTTCACGGGTCATACATACATATATGCCTCACCACCTCTCCGACTCTGATCTGCGACTATCAAAATCATTAACATCACTTTTGCATTAAAAGACTCGGGCAACACATATATTGGAATTACATGGGAACAAGATAAATATAAAGGAAAACTCTGTCGAAACACATAGGTTGGAACTCAAAAACATTACACCTGCGACTATAATTATCGTCAAGTCCACCTCCTTCAAGCCTTTCCTCTATAACTTCCAATCTCCGCCTTCTCCGATCACCGATCTACCCGATCTCCAATCGGCCTCATCGCTTATCGACGATGTCACAATATCGCTATCGGCTATCGCTTGATCTTTGACTCTTCCACTTTAAACTCTAATCCGACATATATTTCGGACCCGATGGATTTTAGGCCATATTTGATAAGGTTTCGAGTCCGGCTATACATCGCATGTTGCAATCGCTTCCTTCCTTTGAAGGATTGCGATGTGATCCCGATTTCCCCACTCTTGCGATTTAATCCTAGTCGTTGGTCTTCTCAATCCGACGACTACTGTGCATGGATACTTCACTTATCCATTCTTTTGCTTAACTTAATTTTTACGCCATTTTCAGTGGTTGCGATAGTTTCCGGGTTTCTTCAAAGGTTCTTCATCCTTCACTGTTTCTGTTGTACCACTCTGATCTGAGCTTAACTCCGCATGCTCCTTTGATCACTGTCCTCTTGGATCCTTCAAATGGACTCAATGCTCCATTACGATTTCTCTGAATCATTCCTCTCCTCGGCATATTTCTTCAAACTTTGCTTTCTGCTTCCACTGCTCAACTTCCTCTGAGCTAAACTCCTCAGCGAATTCTTGCTTTGCAACTTCTCTCCAAAGCTTCACTCTATTTCCTTAATTGGATTCAATGACCCATTATGATCCCTCTGAATCATTCTGCTCTTCTGCGCGTTCCTTTGAACTCTATCTGTAAACCTGTTACAAAACCTACGAATTCTCAAGTAATTCATTCATGAGATACTCGTTCCACACGCTGACACAGTCAGGAATAAATCTCTATATATACAAATATAAACACACGATTAAATTCAATACTCTGTGTCTCGCGCAGGCCTAATCCTCAAATATTCGTGGCCTCCTTCTCTACTTTGCCTGTAGGCTTACATTTATCCCAGAAAGGTTCGTTGAATTAATCCTGGTTCGACTCCTAAATCTACTAAACTGACTCCTAAATCCTCTATCTTCTATGTCCACTTCTAATCTTCATTTAATTCCTAAGAGCTCTCCTTAGTTCCTCGAATCATGGAACTGCTTAAAGAGTCCTAATTGAATTTAGACTCTTTTGTCATTATTTCCCACTCATGTTCTCATTTATTTGAGAGCATTTACAACTTCCTCTCATTATCTAATTAATTCCTTAAAGGCCTAAATATTACATTAATTTGAGACTTAGGAAACTAACTTCTCTAAAACATGACCCCCTATGTCTACTTAATTACAATGATTTTCTCTTGGGTTGAATGCTCCTGCATCAGATTCCCAAAGTAGAAAATATTCATGATCTCCTGATCATGTGTCTTCTAATCTTTGTCTTCTTAGATCCCATACTTTTTTTTGTAACTGCCCAAATGTCTTGTTCCTTAATTGTTGTTGCACTTTTGTTTTCCTTTGCTCTATCTTCTTCTTCTTGTCAATCAGGTTCAAACTCTGATTGATCATGCTTCCTACTATTACCATTTGCCTCCATTTGGACTGCTTCATCATCAGCTGCCACATTTCTTCAATCTCTGTGTCCAACATATTCTTGGACTGGTCTATACTCTGCCACTTACTTCTTTGTTTCAGGTTGTTGTTGCTGTCCACCAACTCTTCAAATTGTTGGTTACTTTCCCTTTGTAATTGTTGGTTTACTTTGTCTTCTTCTTTTGCTCTTGTTCCAACTTTTGCTCTTGTTCCAACTTTTGCTTTGCTTACTCCAACTTTTTATTTGCTTGCTCCAACTTCTGCTTTGCTTGCTTCCTCCCTATCATCCTTACCCTCTTGCACTGAATCATGATTTTCCAACATTCTCTCTAGCAATTTAGCATTTTTGTTCCATGGATTAAATAATTCCACTTTCATATTTATTTGGCTGCTCATCTGTGCCAAATTTCCTCCAGCATCTGCAACAAAACCTGCACTCACAAAACACTTGTTAACATCAAAAACATAAGATTTTTGTGCGTTATCTTCTTTTGGCAACAATTCAGTTCGCTGCCCTATTCCTTTCTCCTCTGTCAGCACATTAGTTTGCTGTTTTTAATCCTCAAAAGAACTCATGAGACTGTCAACTAGTCTCTCTTCCACATCAGCTACTCTAATGATGTCCTCCTGCTCTTGTTCAACGTAGTGAACTCCTTTCTCTATAGTGTCAATTTGCTGAACTTTCATATATCCATCTCCTTTTTCTTATGATTGTCATTCATGACAATGCTTTTGTCTTCCCTTTTTAGCAGTCTATCTTGAACATCTATCCTCTTTTTTTCTAACTCCCTTCTTTGAAAGTTTAATTTTCTATATAACTCAATAATTTCAATTGGAGTAGAATTTGGAAATTTCACACAATTTTCCATACCTTCCTTTGTTATTGATAAATCATCAGATTTCCTTTCCCCCTTTGCTAAGTCGCATAGACTTCTTCTTCCTTAACATCTTTCAGTAGATGTCATTCTCTTTTTCTGACTGTCTCAACAGGTTCCATGGATATTTCCTTTGTGCCTATCATCACTGTGAATTGATGATCCTTTACTATGTTTTCAGCTAACAAAGTTTCTTCTTCAAGTTTGCCTTCAGTCTCTTGCTATTTATCTTCCCCAAGAACTATCCTTGTCTCACCATCTGCATAAAAATTCTCCTACATTTGTTTTGCATCCATAAACAAACTATCAATCTTAAAAACATAAGACCCTATGGTCCCACTTGATGGTTCATCCATCATATCTCCTTGCTTTTCTAAATCCTTCATATGATTCACAAATTCTTCGATGGTCTCCTCTTCATTATCCTCAAGCCCTTCACCTGGTTGCTTGATATCTTTCCCCAACTGCATATGAGACCTATCTATCTCATCTTCCTCCAAAACATAATTTAGATTATGTTTGTATTCTTCGTCTTTTATGACAATATCAACAAATTGTCCTTCTTTACATGTTTCACCTGCAAACATACACAAATTTTCATATTTAAAATCATGTGACCCTTTGGACTCACTTGAAGTTTCAATCTTCAAGTCTTCCTCTTCACTTTTTCCCAGAATTTCTCCTTGTTCTGGTTCACAAATGGACTCTTCCATTTCTAACTCAACTTCCTTGAGTTTTTCCCTCAGCCACTTTACTTTCTTTTGTTGTAGCCTTCTCTACATCTCATGCCATTCCACTGGCTTCTTCCTTAATACCCAACCTTGTCTATAGTTTTATTCAAGTATTCTCCTCAATACATCGAGTTGTTCTTTTAACTCTACAATCTCTTTGTCAATTTCCTCTTGACTCATCTTCTTGCCATTTGCCTTGGCATCCTATTTCTTCATCTTTCTTCTACTGTGGCTTCTCTTTGAACCTTTGTTAGGACTATTAGTAGTCATATTCTTCTCCTCTTTCTTTATGAGCTCCTCATTTATCTGCAACAAGCCTCTGCAACAGCTAGTCCTCGTCGCTGCAATCTTACCTCACTAAGCTCTCCTCACTCAGTCTATTGGTAAGCACAGGTCGTCTATCTGGAACCTCCTCTTGAGAAACACCTTTTCTCCTTCTAGGCTTCTAAAATCTCTCACTCTCTCTTGAGAACACTTCAGTTGTCCTCTCTGTCCAATCTCTTGTTGGATTCGTCAGGTTCACTGCCACTTCTCCATCAGAGTATGTTCCTTACTCTGTCTTAAAGAACACATCTGTTTCTCCTCTCACAACTTTTCTTGCTATCACTTGTGCATTAGTGTAAAAACACACATTCTCAATTTAAAACAGAACATATTACCTCACTTGCAAGATCTCAGCATGATCTTGTTTCACCATTCCACCTGTACTTTGAATGGATTTCTTCTATCTCTTGCATCTGCAAGTTCTACTACACATCACCTCTATGTGCCTTCCTTCTGTCAGATTAGAATCTGATCCTTCCTTGCCTGCATAAATACCTTAACACATAACTCTACTTTTAATTATTTCACATAGAATTTCTTTGTTCTGTTTAACCCCAATGGTTTTAATTACAAACTTGCTCTGATACCAAATGATGGAAGGGTTACCCCCGCTTACACCCACAGTATGCATGTAAAATGCATCCACACATATGTCCCAGGTATTTAACTCACAAAGGAGTCAAATATTCCATCTCTAATGGTTAAGGCCCTATTTTAGTCTCATGCGGAATGATTCATAGACTTACCAAAGTCTACATATTAACCCACCTTTTCCTTGAGTAAAGGAAATTAATCACCCCGCTTTAAACCTTGAATCGGGACTTTTAAACTCCTTAAGTCCGCATCTATAACCTTTTCCCTCTTTAACCTCAGTTAATATATTTATCGCATAAAAGCTTCTGTCGACGCTATTTTCCTTATAAAACCATTTACAAGGGAAAACATACGCAAACACACCTTTTTTTCTCTCCGTATGACCTCTGCACACCCGAGGCTACCTTTATCGCAATCAGGCATCGCTCCCTTCTTGGGTCATACATACATATATGCCTCACCACCTCTCCGACTCCGATCTGTGACTATCAGAATCGTTAACATCACTTTTGCATTAAAAGAATCGGTCACACATATATCGGAATTACATGGGAACAAGAGAAATATAGAGGAAAACTCGCTAGAACACATAGGCCGAAACTCAAAAACATTATACCCGTGACTATAATTATCGTCGGGTCCGCCTCCTTCGAGCCTTTCTGCTATAACTTCCGATCTCCACCTTCTCCGATCATCGATCTACCCGATCTCTGATCGGCCTCATCGCTTATCGGTGATGTCGCAATATCGCTATCGGCTATCGCTTGATCTTTGACTCTTCCACTTTAAACTCTGATCTGACATATATTTCGGACCCGATGGGTTTTAGGCCATATTCGATAGGGTTTCGGGTCCGGCTATACATCGCATGTCGCAATCGCTTCCTTCCTTTGAAGGATTGCGATGCGATCCCGATTTCCCCACTCTTGCGATTTAATCCTGGCCATTGGTCTTCTCAATCTGACGGCTACTATGCATGGATACTTCACTTATCCATTCTTCTGCTTAACTTAATTTTTATGCCATTTTCAATGGTTGCGATAGTTTCAGGGTTTCTTCAATGGTTCTTCATCCTTTACTGTTTTCGCTGCGCCACTCTGATTTGAGCTTAACTCCGCATACTCTTTTGATCACTTCCCTCTTGGATCCTTTGAATGGACTCAATGCTCCATTACGATTTCTCCGAATAGTTCCTCTCCTTGGCATATTTCTTCAAAGTCTACTTGCTGCTTCCACTACTCAACTTCCTCTGAGCTGAACTCCTCAGCGAATTCTTGTTTCGCAACTTCTCTCCAAAGCTTCACTCTGTTTCCTTAATTGGATTCAATGACCCATTATGATCCCTCTGAATCATTCTGCTCTTCTACGCATTCCTCTGAACTCTGTCTGTAAACCTGTTATAGAACCTACAAATTCACAAGTAATTCATTCATGAAATACTCGTTCCACATGCTGACACAATCAGGAATAAATCTCTGTATATATAAATATAAACACACAATTACATTCGAGACTTTGTGTCTCGCACAGGCCTGATCCTCAACTATTCGTGGCCTCCTTCTCTACTTTTCCAGTGGGCTTACATTTTTCCCAGAATGGTTCGTTGAATTAATCCTGGTTCGACTCCTAAATCTACTAAACTGACTCCTAAATCCTCTATCCTCTACGTCCACTTCTAATCTCCATTTAATTCCTAAGAGCTCTACTTAGTTCCTGGAATCATGGAATTGCTTAATGAGTCCTAATTGACTTTAGACTCTTTTGTCATTATTGCCCACTCATGTTCTCATTTATTTGAGAGCATTTACAACTTCCTCTCATTATCTAATTAATTCCTTAAAGGCCTAAATATTACATTAATTTGAGACTTAGGAAACTAGATTCTCTAAAACATGACCCCCTATGTCTACTTAATTACAATGATTTTATCTTGGGTTGAATGCTCATGCATCACACGCTCACTTGAAGGAACATATATGTGTCCCAAGTGGGATAACAGTGCATCCTAAAGGTGAAAATTTGGAACTTGCTTCCCTTCCAAGGGTGTCTAGTATATGCTGCCGAATTCTGGATCGCTCTTGTAAAGATGCAGCCACCCTGATGTCTCATACCCACAGGAGTCGAGCATATTGATCAGCACCATGACCAGTGGTCAGCTGAGGCAATCAAGGACGTTATTGGTGTTTCCCTTCTTATACTTAATGTTCAAATGGAACTGTTGCAGATAGGTCGACTGTTTCTGGTGGAAATCATTCTACAACTTCCCTTGTGTCTGTATTAACTATAGAGGTTGGTGGTCTGTGTGGATGCCTTTTTCCTTCCCCATAATGTAATTCCTCCATTGATGGCAGGCCTGCACAATGAATACATTTCTTTTTCATAAGTGGGGTACTTTTGGACTATGTCTAGAAGTGTCTCACTGTGGTAAGCCACTGGATGCCTATGCTGAGTAAGAACAACACCAATAGCATAGTTAGAGGCATCTGTCTCAATCTCAAATGGTTGTTGCAGGTCTGGTAATGTGAGCACTGGAGCAGAATATAGGTGATTCTTCAACTCGGAGAAGTTTTTTGTTGGGTTTCCGACCAAAACAAAAACTATTTCACTATTCCCTTGGTGACTTGACTTAAAGGCCAAGTGATATGAGAGAAACCCAAAAGGAACCTACAGTAGAAATTTGCAAGACCCAAAAAGTTGCGGAGCTCTGTTAGAGTGGTTGGGGTTGGCCAATCCCAAATGACTTGTATCTTGGATGGGTCCACATGTAAACCCCACTCATCAATGATGTATCCCAGATATTGAACCTATGTTAGGCCAAAGGCGCATTTCTCCAGGTTAGCACAAAGCTTGTGTTGTCGTAGGGTTCGAAGGACCTATCGAATACGGTGGAGGTGCTCTTCCCAACTCTGGCTGAAGATTATCATGTCATAAAAATACACCACCATGAATGCATTGGTGACGGGTTGCAAGATGTCGTCCATCAATGGCATGAAGGTTGCAGGGGAATTCGTCAATCTGAATGGCATGACTAACCATTTCAAAAGTCCCTCCTTGGATTTGAAGGAAGTCTTCCACACATTAGAGGGTTTTATAGGCACATGGTGATAACCTAACATCAAGTCAATCTTGCTGAAATATATCTCCCCTTTGAGCTGGTCCAAAAGGTCATCAATCTCTAGGATTGGGTACCTATTCCGAACAGTGATCTTGTTTAGCGCTCGATAGTCAATACAGAGCCTCCAGGTCCCATCCTTCTTCTGTACCAATACAATCGGTCTCCCACAAGGTGATGAGCTTGGCCTGATGCCCCTTTCTAGAATAGTTCATGAATCCACCTCTTGATCTCATCGTTATCGAGAATACAGCATCGATAGATTGGTCCATTAGGCAGCAGCACGCCCGGGGTCAGATCGATGGAGTGCTTAACTTGATAGTGCAGAGGTACCCCTATGGGTGACACGCAAATATCCATGTACTCCTCCACAACCTTGTCCATCTGTTGTTGTTGTGCAGAGGAGCCCTGCCTGGAAGTTGTGGCCACAAACGTCTTCTTGACCTAGGGGCGAATCATAAGGAAAACAAATTTTGTAGTCTAGGAAATGATTTATTGCATTTCTTTGCAGTGATCAGAGAGATGGCGGTAAGCGGGGCTACCTCCAATATCATGTACAACTTATTAGCCAAAGTAATAATCACAGAGCGAGGTCTAGACTCATATACAACATGTTTCTTCAACAAGTATGGTTGTCCTAACAATACATCACAAAATTCAAGAGGAGCAATGTCACTCAGTACCTCATCTGTGAAGGTCTTGACGCTATAGGGAAGGTGACACTGTTGGCTAATACGAAGATCTCGTCCTTGGTAAAGCCACCTAATGGTGTACGAATGTGGATGTGTTGTAGTCTTTAGACCCAGCCGCTTCACAACCTCTTTTAAAATGAGGTTCTTTTGGCTCCCACTTTCAACAATGAACTGTAGTGGAGAACCCTTCACACACATCTCTGAGTGCAGGAGGCATTCCCCACCCTCTGGATCTTCAGGCTCAATCCTCTAGATCTTAGTGGTTGCCACGATGGCACTAGGCTCCACATCAATGATCTGCTTCACTTTGTCAGTTCCCTTATCGGGTTCTAATTCAGAGTCAGAACCTTCCTCTGATTTGGAAGCCTTCAGCTCAACCACCAGTAACTGCTTCGCCGGACACCCACTTGTATTGCAAGTGGAGCACTTATGGAACTCACACTATTTTCCCGTGTCCTTCTTCGTCGTCATGGTGTTTTTCTTTGCATGTGGCTTCGGTGTGCTATCCTGGGTAGCCCCACCTTGGCTTGGTCCTTTTTTCTGTGGTTTGGGATTGCCCTTTCCTTGATTTAGATTTGTAGATCCAAAGTCCTGCTTCTTCTTCTTAAACTTCTGCTCAATCTTGACAGCATATTGATACATTGTACCGAGCGAGGAAATGTCCAGGAACTCCATCTCGTTTTGGATGTACTTGTGTAGACAACCATGGTACTTGAGCACCAAATTCCACTCAGTATCCTTCATACCTAGCTTCATGTGAAGGGTATGGAAAATATTTATGAAATATGGCACATCTTAGTCCCTTCCCTACCGTAGCATGGTGCACTTTATGTATTTGTCTTCATATGTCCCGACAGGGTAATATTGTTCCTTGATGGAATCTTAGAAAGAATTCCAAGTGGGCGTGGCTGAAAACAGCGAGGGTTCACTCTCATCCTTTTGTTCACAGTAGGTTTCCCACCAGTCCTTGACGTGTGGGGTGACTTTGAGAAGTGAAAAAGTAATCCTTTCCTGATTGGAAAAGTCATGAACTGGAAAATATCCTTCCAAAAGATTTAACCATTTATCTACAACATCTCCATCTATCAAGCCTTCGAATATGGGAATATCGAAGTTAACTTGTACCTTAAAAGGAGTGGTGCCTCTAGATTCGCTGTAGGATGAAGATGCATTGCCTATGGTTAGTCGTCGAAGGATTTGGGAAAAGTTATCCATCATTACAGACTCCCTCTGTTGCTTAAGGGCTTCCTTGAGAAACATTTTGAAAAGATCTCCTTCCCCCTCAACTTTCTTTTCTTCTACCATGGGAGGTCGTCAGGTTTTGCAAGGCTGATCTTGCAATGGTTCAACTAGATCAAGCCTTAACTCCTTACACCCTGACCTCATTGGGGACATGCAAAGAAAAATAGCTAAAGATTAGATCACTTTGATACTATTGATCTGAACTTATATAGGAACACAACAACTTACAGATATAATCATAAACACAGAGATGTAGCAGAAAAGCACTTCATTTCATTAATAGAAAAATATTGAACTATGCTTACAAACAGAATGGAAATAAGATAGCTCGGGCGATGGTAGCTTATCTCTGTGAAGAGATGTGGTGGCTACATGCCTCGCAACTCTGTTACATTAAGGCTCAAGGGCCTATTTATTATTGGAAAACATGAGGAAACTCTAAACAACCAAAATCCTAACCCCAGGAGATGTAACACCAAGAGTTTGTGGGCCCTGTTGGGGTTAGTTGGGAAACCAACTTCCTGGGGTCGTAACTTGGTCATATTATCTTTGTTTGGCGCGTATGATACCTTCTTGGAAAGGTCTCACCAAGTACTACAGGTTTTTCCATAGGCCCCTGCCTACGGCTACAGGCCTATTGCAGACCCAAAAAAATGTCGTTTAGGGGGTCAAAAATGCTCTAGAAGTTCAGGACTCGAAAAACTGTCAAAAATAGTAAATGGTGAAATGAACAAGGAAAATGATGAAACTAATTGGGGGTCTAGGTGGAATACGCGGGTGGCCACCAATATCCACCTGGATCAAATTATCAATAGAAAAATTATGTGAACCCAAAAAATTTATGAGAAACTATAGCGGAGATCATCAAGCACATGAACAATTAACAAATGATGTCAGTAGTATGGTGTGGTTGCATGCCTCACCTACAACAAAAAATAAAGTACAATAAATTAGTAATTCCAATAATATGTTTTTATAAAGTGTATAAACTAATATTCTTATAAGATGAACATTTTCGTTTTTATATTTTCTAATTTTCAGTGAGCATGAGCACCAAGGTGAAAAACATGCTCACCAAAATTCACCCATACCTAGGTTGGAATTTATGACTTATCTGTTGTTCTTAAGCCTATAGTAGCTTCTTATGTATATTGTCACCTATAGGGTCTTTAGACAAAAATATTATGAGGAATAAAAGGTATATTTTTGGCAGGTGGTGCCTTTAGAATTTAATACTTTGGTCAAGCATAAACAAAAATAATAATCAACATCTTCTGATGATATTTTGATGTCGATTTCTTGCAATATGAGTTCCTTAGTTTCCATAGGATACCATAACATAATTATGCATGACAGATTAAGTTTACAATCTTTAGATTGCACTTCTAATCTGCCAATACAATCACATGAAGAATGGTTTCTCGGATGTCCTAAAAGCTTATTACAATTATTTCCATATAAATCCTTTAATGTACTAATAATTCCAAGGAAAAATATGGTAAAAATGTTTGCATAATGTGTTCATATTTCTGTAGGTGAATTCCCTTTATTGTTGCCATAATCATAAGAATATAAGTGTTGTTAATGTTAGTCACATGATATCATAAGCCATAATTAGGCATATCTAGAATGCAGAGATATCTACTAGCAAGAAAAAGCTTCAATGTCACTACTATAAGATTACCATAGATTGATGAAAGGTTGGTTTTGTTGATCCCAAGTAAAAAAAGGGAATGCATGTTTTTAAAACTTACAACAAGGTGATAACACATTCAAAGCACAAGAATGAAGCATCGTACTTATATTTGGTTGAAATACACAAATGTTTTGGTTATAATTGTGGATGCATGCACATGGTTTCTTTTTCAAGTTGATAATTGTTTACCTATTTTCTACACATAGACTAAGAAAGTAATATTTCTTGTTGAAGTGGGAAGAAAAAAGAGAAAAAATAAAATAAAATAGAAAGAGGTAAGTGCTACCACGCAAGAGTGATCACTTACAAAAATTGTGGTTGTTACACAAGAACCAACCACAAAAAACTTACCTACAAGTAATGCTCTTCTAGCTTGTAGCCTAATTTCTCAAAGGAAGACCTGGTCAGACAAGTTAAAAAAGTCAGTTGTATAGAGATACAAGGTTGCGTGAGGACATTCAATGTCTTTATATTGGGGGAATGTAGAGTCACAAAAATTAGTATATTTTCACAACTTTTCCCTTTATTTTAATAATTTTTTTCTTTCCCATGACCATGTATTAAGTCAATTTTAATATGTTATGTGGGATTAGGTAAAGGAATTTTACAATGCATTTATTTTCACATTTTCGGTAAAAATATGACCAAATATTAGAAAATTAACATATTTTCACTTATCTTTCAAAATTGGGTTAGTTTGTTGGTAACTATAGGAAGAGACTGATGATTATAGGAATTGACAAATCCTCTAACAATGTAAATTTTTACCACTTTCACTAAATCCATAAGCCAAATTCAAATTTTCTCTTCAATAAATTGAATACTTACTAAGGAATTGGAATAATGATTTAATCATCCAAGATATGGAAAGACACTTGGAGATTTTGAGGCAATTAGTTGTCAATTGTTACCAAATGATCAGGTGCTCAGTATTTAGCTCAAAAATTAAAGTTCTCATAATCGCTCAAGACTTGAACAATTGTGTTCATCTGGGTGAAATGATCCCAACGCAACTCGTTTCACTATAAATCGAGTTCGTATGAGGAAGATATTGCATTATGTATCCATTGCCAAACAAAGGAATTTTTGAAAAAAATGTACAATCACTGCATAGTCAACAGTCCATACTACTTGTTAGCGCTCGAATTTGGCCTCAGGCTGAAGAAGGCAAAATCCAAGGCAACATCAAACCACTTAGCCTTGTAGCTAGCCCTACGAGGACAGGAGAGGGCTCTCTCCGGGTCTATCTCGGCAAAAGGTCTTCAAAGGGCTGAGATGACCAATAAAGAACACTGATTTTAGGCTAGTAAACTGATAAGGAAAGTTTGATTTCAAATTTTTAGGGTTTTGTTGGAAAACTGAGCACGGCAATTTTGGGTGCGGGGATGAGACACAGTTTTTGCAAAGGTCTTTTTGGGGCAAGGTAGGAGATTGTCTTGATGCCTTTGAAGGAATTGAATGGATAGTTATGACTGGTGAGGAGCTAAGGAGAGCAAGAAACCATCAGGAGTTCTCCTTAAACAGATGAAAACATAGATATTAAGCAAACTTAAAGGCAGAGCATAGAAACCATGAATTCTACCTTAACACTTCATTTACTTAATTTGCAGAAGAGAAGAGTAGGAAAATGATACGCATAACAAACTTACAAGTACATGAGAGAAACACACCATCAACACAAATCACCACAGGAATCCCAAATAGTGCTGCAAAACCCTAGTCTTTCCTTTGCCAAAATTGCAAAGATACAAAGAGTAATACAGTCTAAGCTTATCCCTCAAGAGTCCAACCATGAAAATGACTAAGAAAATAAATAATATAGGCAAGCTAACACATTCCTTTGCCTCTAGGGGTCGAGCTCATCATCCTAGGAGCTGTTTCAACCAATTCTAAATTGAGCACTACAATCTAGGCAATCAAAACAACTTTCCTCTATAAGTTAGGAAACCAATTCATTCATTAATTTTTTGCTATTTTATGAATGAATCTTCTAGAATAGGTAAAAAGTGTCATGCCATCATGAAAATACATTATTTAAATCAAAGAGGGTGAAAAATCCCATGAAAAGTCAAAACTAGTCAAAAGCTGCGTTGTCTAAAGCTGTAGATGAAAAACTAGCAAATTTCCCTGATGCGTAGCGCGCCATTTCTCAACGCGTAGCGCGCCTTTCAGCCCACTTTTGGGGCACTTCCCGGCATCCAAATGAGGCTCAAGTGGGCTTGTTGGAAAGGTCTAGATGTCTACCCTCCATACCAAGTGGAATTTCTCAATTTGGTGCCCATTTGCCCCTCAAAAAATGCAATCGCCCAAGACTGCTTCCTGTGTGTCCAAAAAGTGGCAGAAGGTCACTTTTTGCTTGTTTTTTGACCTTTTGGGGGCCAAAACCTCAATGAAATGTCTTGGCAGTGGCTGAGAAAGTGTAATTTGTCATGACAAATCCAAAAACGCAGAGTTTTTGTGAAATGGACCTCCCCATCTTCAGGGTAGCGCACGGCGCGCTACGAGTTGAGGGCAAAAACCTGTTTTTAGCAAAAAAAAATTCAAAATTGACCAAAATTGCTCCAAATTTTCTGAATTTTGAGCTGGGGGTGTATCATTGAGAACCATGCTCCTTCAAGGAGGCTTCAACCAAAATCTGAAGTGGATCGGGTCTTTTTCTCCGTTTTAGTGCCTTGGCCAATTGTCCTTTGAGTACCTTCATTTTCGCTTTGCACACATGCATGTGAGCCCAATAATGATTCTTCATGTGGCGGAGCATATCTTTGTCCCTGTTTGCCTTGGCTAGCAACTTCTCTAAATGAGTGTTCACCCAAATAAGCATAGACCCTTGCTCAATAGGTGTCAAATCACCGGGTCTCTTGTGAGCCAAGTTCCGGTCTTCTCGGATCCTCTGCAACTCATCAACAGTGTGTTCATCCTCTAACTGTTTGTTGCGCTGCTCTAAGTAGTTGATTGTCCAATTTGCCATTTCCAACTTCTGCTGCAACAAGTGATTTTCAACCTTTTGTTGCTGAATGATCTCCTTTAGCTCCAAGCTAGGAGAACTGATGTCAAAGTCAATAATGTCTATGTCCGGATCACCTGATGACCCCTCATCAATCATGGGCTGCTTGCCTCTCTCCTGTACCTGTGCTGCTATCAAAAGCGAGGCCCCTTCCACCTGATGTGGAGATAACACTCCTTGTGCTGACGAAGAAGGAGAGACCCCTTCCACCTGGTGTGGAGATAATACTCTCCATGCAAATGCAAATAAGGCCCTGTGGCCTCTCTGATATGTAACACATGCTGGAGTGCTGACATGCTCGGACTCTGGAATGTGAAACTGATGTGAAGGCCCTCCCTCATCATGTACAATCTCAGGGGGCGGCTGTGGCACCGTGAAGAAGTCACGAGAGATGAAATCCTCCCAAGCAATACCCTGCTGTGCCAACTGATGCATCACTATGATCTCAATCAGTGCATAATGATATATACTCTTGTGTTGCTGTGCGTGGTTCTTCCTTTGCACTAAGGGCACCATCCTCTCTATATTTCGGCACATGAAAAATGGAATGTTCATCATTCGTACCCGGGTGAAATGCATCAACAAACGGATATGGTACGAATATAAACGTGAAAATCTGCCCTCACAAGTGAAATAGCGCATAATGAGCCTCATCAAGGGTGCATACTCATCCCTTAGGAATCTGAAGGGAAAAATAGCAGTTAGGTGTCTCATACACCTGGGTTTGATATATGGTTGATAATGAAATCTGTCTAACTGCTGGCGCTTGTTCCACTCCTCCCCAACATTTGGTATCTCGGTGGCTTGAGCAACAATTTCGGGTGATAGGGTGAAATCCACTCCTGCAAGGTTCACATGACCATTGTGTAAATGTAGGACAAACAAGCGGACTAGTTCTCTGTGATGTTGAATTTGTGAGATCCGCTCACAATATCCAAAGCATGATTGATACTGAAAACATGTCATTGCAAGTGGACAAGCTTTCAAATGAGCCAAAGAAGTGGGCTCCTCCCTGACATGCCGACCACCTTTACCACCCTTGTGATGCCTCTTTGGCACTTCTACCTTCGGTGTTGAATCACTATCATAACTCTGCTCATAATATGATTCGGTTTCTGACATTGTTTTGAAGGCAAGATGGCTGAAATGTATTGCTGACTTTGCACCCAATTAACTGTTGTTTGACTTTTTCAAATGCTATCACCAAGGGGACATAAATACAAGGGGATTGTTAGGGATAGGGGAACATGAGGAATTAGGGACAATAAACAAAAATAAGGAGTTTAGGGAAGGCAACATGGGAAATCATAATATTGTGGGACTTTAAGGTGGAAGTAGGGTTTGGGAATTTAGTAGGTTTTAAGGATTTTAGAGAGGAAGATTATAAAATTTTATGGGAAAATTTGAAGGAGAATGTTGATGAAGATGAGGGAAAAGAGGGATAAAAAATGGGCAACCTTGGACAGCAAAATATTTTGAAACCCTAGCACCATTAAGTCTTTAAATCTTACACAGCAATGTAGGGTTTTGACTTCTCATTTTCATGGCATTTTAACATATTAATTTCTCATTCATCTTGCAAAACCAAACCTAGCCATGGAGGAGAGGCCTACCTGAAATTTGCTTGAGAGAAAAGAGGATTTGGTAGCTTGCTGGCGGTTTATTAGGCGAAAAACCCAACGCGTAGCGCACCGTGCCCAATGCGTAGCACCCCTCTGGTGCGTAGCGCTTGAACAAAATTACACTGAGAAAATCGCGCTAATGCGTAGCGTGCCCCTGACGCGTAGCGCGCCCACCCTGATGTGTAGCGCGCCCCTGAAACTGCCCAATTTGCTCAATGACTCTTGAAATCACCTTTGCAAGGATTCACTTGGCTTGTGAGAGGCAAATGAGTTGATAATGAAGAGTGATGTGCTTTTATAGGCTCCCTTTAGATTTTTTATTTGCTCAAAACCCACTTTATAATGTTTGAGTATTAACACTTTTTGAATTAATTGGCTCTGACTTCTGGTTTCCTTTTTTTGAAAAAAAAATTGGTTGAAATGATGATTTCTTCTGAAAATTTTTGCAGGGATGGCTTCTAAGATTCTTTGGCAAAGGAGACCAAGGCTGCGCTTCAACATTTGGAGAATTTGAAATTTTTACAATTTTTACAAAAACGAGATAATGACCTTTGTTTTTCAAAAATAGAGTTTTGAAAACAAGTTGATAATTTAACTGTACAATGATGAGAATTATTGAAATGATGCTTTATGAAGGACATCCCTCTGGCCTGCTGGTCCTTTATGACCTATCAAGACAAAAGTTGACTCAACCCTAGACCTAAGACTTCGAAATTTAAAACAAGATGAATGACCCTTTGAAGATTTTATTTACTTAAACAAACCTGAACCAGTAGTGCCAAATAGGAGGGGAATAAAAGACACAAACTCCCTCCACCGGGGTTATGGCATGCCTAACGGAATGCAACATGATCACACTGATGGGACACCTAATCATGAAATGCAAAGAGCTTTGATCTCTGGTGGAGGGCTACTAGACCGACTCTAACACTACTGACATGGCAGGTGACTGGGCAGGGTCAAAGGTCGATCAATGCTTAATTAGAGTTTGACAAGTGGCATCCTGTGGTTAGTTTGCAGGTGTGGTGACGTGGCATGTTTTGATTGGTTTATGGTGGACCAATGAGGAGGGGACAAGTGGCAAGCCCAGAGGCTGCCACGTGTCCCTCCCCAAAGGATGGCTATCAGCGTGCAGTAGTGGAAAAATTATGGGGCAGGTCGGTGGAGTTGAAACCGTGATCTCACCCCAACAAACTACAAGGTTTACCATTACACCACCGTTGTAGTTCTTACAAGACTATGGTTTAATGTTATATTTAAAGTTTAATGTGATTGTGGTTGGGTGTTAGAAGGCATCCAGGCCCCTCCAATGTGAAAACACATAACATAATAGCTACAGTTAACAATTAGCAAATACCGCGCCAACTAAACTATAACCACAACCATATTACCGCCACCATATGTGAACACCATTGAAATTAATGATAACGGTCAGTGAAACCGCATGGATTAATGCACCTAACCATGACAGTCAATGCCACATGTGACCTCCTCTGCTTAAGTCACCAGCTAATGGTTTTACATAACTACACGGATTAGCGCTAAGCACGATTAATGCTTAATTAATCCATTGTTAACATTAATTAACCTCCAGTTTAATTTGGTGGAGATTTGGGCAGTCCCTCATTTTTTAGCAGTAACCCGAGTTTTAGTGGAGTTAACTAGAGTTCCTCCAGTTTTAGCGGAGTTTAATTAGGGAAAACAATTTTGACCATAACTGGAGAAAAATTTGACCAAATTGAGATTAGAAAAGGTGTTCCTAGATGATTTTGGCATTCTGAGCACATTGAAACAAGTTTTAGGAGAAGTAGAGAATTGTAAACAACACTTTTTCCATTATTGAGCTAATATAGAGGCAAGCTGGACCAAGGAGATGTAGCCCAAGAGGGGTGAACTCCTTCATCAAACCATTGTGTTAAGTGTTCAATTTGATGGTTTGTTATACTTTTAATTGTCGCTGTTCAACACTTGTTTTTCATGTTATTTTGTTCATGAACTTAACATAAAACTTGATAAAATGTACCCTGTTTCATTCACAAACATCATAATGGAACCTATGCACATGAAGCAATTGATAAGAATTTGTTTGTAAATCTAAAGTTGAAATTAGCACAAGAAAACTAACATTCAAAAACAGATCAAGTTGGTATCAGAGCAAAGGTTTATTGCTTGATTTCTTTTGTTTGTGCAAGTAGGGTTTTAATGGTTGCAGATTTGTGATGCTTACAAGGTTAAAGTTGTAGAGAGGAGAAGGGAAACTATTGGTTTCAAATCCTAAGGAGGTGCCCAGAAGAAGGAGAGCCACAAGGCCTCAATCTCCAGCCAAAGTTCCAATCCCAATTGCACATGAAAAAAATCAAGTCTTACCTTCAATTGAGATTGAGGAGGTACAAGTAATACCAATAGCTGAGCTTGAATCCAAATCCATCATGTCTGGAGCAAGAGAGACTAAAGGTATTTCAGAAGAGGAAGTATTCAAGAAAGCTTTCTATGACTTAACTAATATGGTTAGAGTCCTCTATGAAGAGAGGAATATTGTAACGGCTGGAGAGAGTTCTATGCCTCCACATGGAGAAGGAAGCTCAGGAGATAAAAAAGATGAAAAGATCGATTGAAAGGGTAATGGAGAAAAGCCTCCTCCATCTCCACCATCTTCATATTCCTCATCATCTTCATCATCCTCAACATCTCAAACAACATCGTCTTCCACTTCTACCACAATAAGTGTTCATGCTCATTCAAAAACCCCAAAGAAAAAAACTCCCTTACTTAAATTGGATATTAAGTTTGAACTTCGCATGTAAAATAGTGAGTTGAATGCAGAAACGTTAGACAATTGGATTCAACAATTGGAGGTTTATTACAAAATTCAGAACCTTCAAGAAGATGACATAAAGATCCAATTCACTTCATTGAGGCTAGAAGGAGCAACATTAGTCTGGTGGGAAGCAAAGACTCAAGAGGAAATGAGAATTCATGGTAAGATATATGTTTCTTGGGTTGAATTTGTTTATGCAATTAAAGGCAGTTTTATCCTTTAGCATATATGCAAAAAGCCATTATGAGTTGGCAAAATTTTAGGCAATTCAAGGGTCAAACAGTTCAAGACTATACCCAGGAATTTAGGAAGAGGGCTTTGTTGTTAGGAGTAAACTTGAATTCCCAAGATACACAGTTGAAAGATATTGGGGGTTTACATTCCTACATAAAAAATAATATCCTTATGTTTAATCCAAGCAATTTGAATGAGGTATGTGTGCAAGCCACACACCTTGAAGCAAGAGGGTAGTAAGAAGAATCCATTCAAGGGTAAGGAGAAAGAGAAGGGTGGAAAATGGAAGGGAAAGAAGAATGCAAGTGTGAAGAAAGAAGGGGAGAAAACTATATGCCAACATTGTTCCAAATTTGGGCATGATGAAACCCATTGTTGGAAATTACATCCCAAACTAAGGTCTAAGAAACCAAACAATAAGGGAAAACAAAAGACGACCACTACCCCACAACATGATCTTGGATCAAATTCTGGTGATGAGACCATGATTTTAGCCATAAAGGAAAAATGGTTGCTGTAAGCACTAGTTCCTCACATAGTCATAATAACACTCCAACTGAAGAATCAATAATAGAGTTGTTCCATGTAAGGGTAATTTCAAATCATACAAAGATTGATGTATTATTTGACAGTGGGTCACAATCAAGCTTAATTTCAAAAGACTTGGGGAAAAAGTTTAACCTTGAAACTGTACCTCATCATAAGCCATATCCATTGGCTTGTATAGTCAATAATGCAAATTTACAGGTAAACAGGAAGTTCTTATTCAAATTTTCCATTATTGAAAAGTTCATTGATGAAGTTGAGTTAGATGTAGTTACACTTGACATCTCAAGAATCATTTTTGGAAGTCCTTATTTGTAGGATAGGAAAGTAGTTTTTTATCACCATGAGAACAAATATTTGTTTCTCAAGGATGGGGTGGAGTATATTGTGAGAGCCCATCACAAAAAGTTAAACATTTCTTTGGTTAATGCAGAGCAGATGAAGAGACTAGTAAATGCAAGTAAAAATTTTGTGCTTCTCATGATCAAGAAAAATGATGATATTGATTATGAATCTTTTGAAGGTTGTGATAACAAATTAAAATTTTATTTGTTTGATGTGGTAAACAAGCATGGTGAGATGTTTCAGGAATCAAAGGGGTTACCTCCAAAGAGGGGAATTCAGCATGAGATACAGCTACAGTAGGATGTTCCACTTCCAAACATTGGCATGTATCACATGTCAATTATGGAGAGCATGGAAATCAAGAAGCAAATTCAAGAATTTTTGAACAAAGGTATCATACGCCCATCTACTTCACCATGTGGTTCACCCATTGTGTTAGGCCCCTATACTACTAGTGTAACCACTTATTGTTATTAGTATAACCCACTTATTATATTGATGTACGCATGTAGTGCCCATATTGTTACTATTGTGCCCCATAGAATCCCACTATTGTTATTATTATGCCCTTACATTATTATTGTTATGTCGGCTTTGATTATGTTATGACCCCTTAGACTCCTATATATAGAAAGGAGGTCTTTTCATTTGTATCATCCAAGAATTGTTCATTTATGTAATGTAAAGGAGGTTGCCCCCTCGAAGAGGCTGAATTCTAAGGCGTTGATCTATCTTTTCTATCTTTTTCTTGAGCTGGTTTCATAACATTTGGTATCAGAGCTTTGGATTCTAGGGTTTCGCTGCTCCAAACAGGTCATCGTGGCATTTTTGCATTAACTTTTTTTCTGCGACGTTTCAGAAGTTGCAAAAAAAACCCATTTGAGAAAAAATCACATTGAACCGTGGGTCCGAATTTCAGAGCTTTTTGCACTATATTTGCGGATATATGATCTGAGGAAGTTGGTCTTTTTGTAGACTCCTGAATTACATTCCAAACAGGTGACCTGGGGAAAATCATCATAAATTTCTCTTTGCGGATCAGATTGAAATTTCGTAAGAAGGTACAAAAATAGGACGGACTGTAGTTTTTTTTATATCTTTTTTAGATCTAAAGGTTGAAACTGTGACACGTGGCACTTCATACAAGTTCGCTCTTCTGGAAAGGTCTATAATCAGGTCATCTTGGGAGATTGTGCATAACTCTTTCTTAGAGAATCCAATTTGGATAAAACTGGTGGCATTGGAAAGAGGAAACAAAGGGCTACTATAGGTCACAATTTTGGAACTTAAAGATCTGAAAGTACAGAGTTACAGTCGTTTCAAGGTCGTGCTCCTAAAATCAAGAAAAAGCAAGATGAGGAACTTTGATGGCAAGGATCTGGTAAATTGGATACTTCAGATGGAGCAATATTTTGATCTACATGGTGTACAACTGTTACAAAAGGTATGTATTGCATCTTCATATTTAGAACCAGATCAATTTTTATGGTACGAAGGGCTTTGTTCTCGTAAACAACTTGTTATGTGGTCAATTTTCACAGAGGAAATGATAGCACATTATGAGGATACAAAGAGCAACACCTTCTTTAGAGCAACACCACAACAATTGGAAAGAGTAAAAGGGCTTTGTGACATAGTGGAAAGAAAAATTATGGAAACCAGGAAGCGTACCCATCACAACTATAAATATGGAAGTGTTGTTTCTCCTAGCCTCCACAACCTACAAGGGCTACACCACAACAATTGGAAGAAAAAAGAGAAAAAGGGCTTTGTTACAATTGTGATAGCAAATGCACTAAAGGTCATAAGTGTGCTGAGAAGAAATTATTTTACATAGAATATGAAGAGGAGGAAGAAAAGGATCAAGAAACATCAAAAGAAGAAGATATACGCCAGGACTCCACCCCAGAGAAAGAAGAAACGAATCAGACCATATCTTGTAAAGCATTGGCAAGAATTACCACTTCTCAAAGTCTCAAGATAGAAGGACATATCAAGAAGAAAAAGGTGCAAGAAGTGAAAGATCACATCGAGAAAGAAGAAATGATTTCAACCATATCCTGTAATTCATTGTTCGAAATTACCACTCCTCAAACTATCAAGATAGAAGGACATATCAAGAAGAAAAATGTTCAAGAAGTGAAAGATCACATCGAGCATCAAGAAATGAATCCGACCATATCTTGTAAAGGATTGGAAGAAATTACCACTCCTCAAACTCTAGAGATAGAAGGACATATCAAGAAGAAAAAGGTTCAAGCAGTGAAAGATCACATCGAGCATCAACAACAAGTTCTCCAACTTTTAAAGGATAACGCTACTTTGGTGCAAAATCATACGAAACAACAGGTAGATCAACATCGTAGTGAAAAATGTTTTGATGTAGGTGATTTGGTATTTTTACCGCTACATCTCAAGCAAGCTATTTATGAGAAGGAAATGTTGGCAATACTACATGCACTTAAAAAATGGCAACCTTACCGAATGGGAAGACTCTTCAAGGACGAGGATGTGGAAGCATTGTTTTGTGCTATTTATATTATCCAACCAGATTGGATAAATGAAGCAAGGGATGAATGGAAGAAGGACAAAGAAGTATGGCCACTTATTCAAAAGTTGCAAAAGATCCCAATTCAAACAATATTGCCAGAAATTGAAGAGGAAGGAAAAATCATATTGGAACCTGGAGCAGTCACAGAAACAAGAACCTGATAGCTACGAAATCGATCAATTTTAGACTATCTCATCAAGTGGAAGAACTTACTCGTTGAATATTCCACATGGGAGGACAAGAATTTTATACAGAAGCATCAAGAACTACTCAAGCGTTGAGGACAACACTTTTTGAAGGAGAGGGGCATGTTAGGCCCCTATACTACTAGTGTAACCCCTTATTGTTATTAGTATAACCCACTTATTATATTGATGTACCCATGTAGTGCCCATATTGTTACTATTGTGCCCCATAGAATCCCAATATTGTTATTATTGTGCTCTTACATTATTATTGTTATGTCGGCTTTGATTATGTTATGACCCCTTAGACTCCTATATATAGAAAGGAGGTCTTTTCATATGTATCATCCAAGAATTGTTCATTTATTTAATGTAAAGGAGGTTGCCCCCTCGAAGAGGCTGAATTCTAAGGCGTTGATCTATCTTTTCTATCTTTTTCTTGAGCTGGTTTCATAACACATTGTCTTGGTGCCAAAGAAGGATGGGACTTGGTGCATGTGTGTGGATTTCCGTGCACTGAACAAAATCACGGTAAAGAATCATTATTCACTCCCACTAATTGTTGATTTGCTTGATCAATTGAGGTATGAAAAGTAATTCACTAAGTTAGACTTATGAAGTGGTTATCATCAAGTTAGAATAGCTGAAGAGGACATTTGGAAAACCACATTTAAAACTAAACAAGGATTGTTTGGGTGGTTTTTTATGCCTTTCAGTTTTACAAATGCTCAAACTACTTTCATGAGAGTTATGAATGATGTATTGAGACCATTTCTAGATGACTTTGTCATTGTTTACTTAGATGATATTCTCATATTCAGAAAATCCAGAGATGAACATGTCATGCATGTGAACAAAGTACTTGATGTCTTGAGAAAAGAATAGGTTTTTTTAAAGATGTCAAAGTGTGAATTTGGCAAGACTTCTTTAGTGTATTTGGGACACATTGTTTGAGGAGGTGAGCTGAAGATAGACCCCTCTAAGGTTGAGGTCATTCTGAATTGGCCCAAGCCCAATATAGCTACAGAGGTAAGAAGCTTTCTAGGGGCAGCACAATAATGGAGGAAATTTATTGCTAATTTTTCTTCCATTGCAACACCACTACATGCATTAAATAGTGTCAAGAAATTCTTCCATTGGGGAGATGTACAGTAGAAAGAATTTGATTCTTTAAAGAAAAAGATCAGTTCAACACCAGTATTGGCTCTTCTAGATCTTAGACAACCATTTAATATTCAAATGGATGCTATTGATTACACCATGGGAGCAATTCTAATGCAATGTGGTAAGCCCATTTCATTTCATTCTGAATTTTTTAATGGAGTTGTGACTAACTATACCACTTATGAAAACGAACTTTACGCATTGGTACAAAATGTCAAAAAATGGCAACACTACTTGATGGGGAAGGAGACCATTATCCATACCGACCATCAACCATTGCAGTACTTACAGTCACAGTCAAAGTTGCAGTAATCATGACACTTCAGATGGATGGGTTTTCTACAAAAAATTCATTTGGTTATCAAGTACAAAAAGGGAATCTACAATAAGGTAGCCGATATGATTTCTAGGCCTATTCTAAATTCATCTATTATACTAAAGCATAATTATATTTTACATGAAAGTTACATTGAGAAATATGCATATGATAATGACTTTCGAGATGTGTATGCAAGCTTGAGGCAAGGAAACCAAATTGAAGAGTTATATTACCATGTACATAACAGTTTGTTGTATCACTTGGTCAATTTATGTATTCAATAGGGAGAAAGAAATAATATCATAAGGGAGGTGCACACTTCATTAATTATTGGACAATTTGGTGTAGGAAATACAGTAGCGAATCTCCAAAGGTATAGTTATTGGCCACGCATGCTTGATAATGTATCTCGTTTCATTAGAGGATGTTCTTTGTGTGCAACAAGTAAGCCTAGCAATAGGAAACTAGGATTGTACACTCCACTTCCGGTACCTTCACGTCCATGGGAGAGTATCTCAATGGATTTTGTAGGAGGTCTTCCATTGTCAAGGAAAGGTCATGATTATTTGTATGTAGTTGTAGGCAGGTTCAACAAAATGTGTATACGAACACCATGTAAAAATCAAATTACAGCTAAACAAACAACTCACCTTTTCTTCCAAAACATTTGGGTTCATTTTGGTCTTCCTACTTCCATTGTAAGTGATCGAGATTCTCAATTTGTTGGGAATTTTTGGTCAAATTTATGGGACATGATGGACACTAAGTTGAAGAAGAGTATAGCCTTTCATCCACAGATATATGGACAAACCAAGGTGGTCAACAAGACAGTCCTTCATCTTCTTAGAGGATATTGCAAAAAAAATCCCAAGTTGTGGGATGAACAGTTGCATTACATACATCATGCATACAACAAGGCAAAGTATTCTTCCACAAATACATCGCCATTTGAGGCATGTTTTGGGTACTTGCCAAGATCACCTTTGGACTTCATCTTTGAGAAAGATGTCTCCATCTATGGCCATAGAGACATCGATAAAGCAAGGAAGATCATAGAGAAAATTCATTTGATACATCACATAGTGTAGGAACAACTTGAAAGAAGTCAAAGCAGCTACAAGGCAAGGCATGAAAACCACCGTATCGATCACAAATTTCAAGTTGGAGACAAATTTTGGTTATATATTAGCAAAGAGAGACTTCAAGGGGGAGGTAAAATTTTTAAGCCAATCCGTTATGGTCCTTTTAAATTTTTGGAAAAGATTAGTAACAATGCATTTAAGCTAGATTAGCCTCCTTATATGCAAATATACTCTATTGTTAATGTTGAGAATTTGAGATTGTTTGAGCCTGCTTTGATTTATGATCAAGGAAAGCATGTTCTGCTTCCATCATTAGATGATTTCTCGCCAGAATATCTTTATGTACTTCAACAAGATCTCATACTTGACAGAAGAACTAGAACTTCAAAGAGAGGGAATGTTGAATACCTTAGAGTGGGACTCAAGGGACAAAAGCCTTCTAAAGCCAAATGGTTGCAAATTGAGAAGGTGAGGGAGTTGTACCCTCACCTATTAAACAATTGATAATATATTTTTGGGTCCAAAAGGCTTCCAATGGGGAGGAATGATCAGGTACTCAGTATTTAGCTCAAAAATCAAAGTTCTTAGAATAATTTGAAACCTAAATGACCACATCCCTCTCAGCGAAATGATCCCAACGCAACTTGTTTCACTGAAAATCGAGTTTGTATGAGGAAGATATCACATTCTGTCCGCTTTGACAAATAGACGAATTTTTTAGAAAGGATGCACAGCCATTGCACAATTAGTAGTTCGTACTACTAACGTGGCAAGTGACTGGACAGGGTCAAATGTTGGTCAACGCTCAATCATAGTTCGACAAGTGGCATCCTGTGGTTGGTTTGCAGGTTTGGTGATGTGGAATGTTTTTATTGGTTTATGGTGGACCAATGAGGAGGGGACAAGTGGCAAGCCTAGAGGGCGCCATGTGTCCCTCCCCAAAGGATGGCTATTGGTGCACAGCAGTGGAAATATTATGGGGTAGGTCGGTGGATTTGAACCCACGACCTTGCGCCAACAAACTACAAGGTTTGCCATTACACCACCGTCATACTTCTTACAAGACTATGGTTTAATGTTATATTTAAATTTTAATGTAATTGCAGTTGGGGTTAGGAGGGAGCCAGCGTGAGGGCCATCCCCCTCCCATGTGAACACACATAATATAACGACTACGATTAACAGTTAGCAGAAACCATACCGACTAAACTGTAACCGCAACCATATTACCACCACCATATGTGAAAAATGTTGAAATTAATGCTAACAGTCAGTGAAATCATGCAGATTAATGCCCCTAACCATGACATTCAATGCCACATGTGACCTCCTCCTCTTAAGCCGCCAGCTAATGGTTTTACATAACTGCACAGATTAGCGCTAAGCTCAATCAATGCTTAATTAATCCATAGTTAATGTTAATTAACCTCCAGTTTAATTTGGAGGAGATTTGGGCGGTCCCTCCTTTTTTAGCAGCATCTCCAGTTTTAGTGGAGTTAACTGGAGTTCTTCCAGTTTTAGAGGAGGTTTACTAGGGAAAACAATTTTGACCATAACTGGAGGAAAATTCTAACAAATTGAGATCATAAAAATGTGTTCTTAGTTGATTTGGGCATTCTAAGCACATTGAAGCAGATTTCAGGAGAAATAAAGCATTGTAAACAACACTTTTTCCATTATTGAGCCAATATAGAGGCCTAAGCCATGGAAGCTAGACCAAGGAGATGTAGCCCAGGAGGGGTGAACTCCTTCATCAAAACACTGTGTTAAGTGTTCAATTTGATGGTTTGTTGTACTTTTAATTGTTGTTGTTCAACACTTGTTTTTCATGTTATTTTGCTCATGAACTTAACATAAAACTTGATAAAATATACTTGTTTTCATTTACAAACATCATAATGGAACCTATGGACATGAAGCAATTTACAAGCATTTGTTTATAAATCTGAAGTTGAAATTAGCACAACAAAACTAACATTCAATAACAGATTAGCAAAGGCCTTAGAGTTATCTTTGATTTTCTAGATTTTAGCAAATGGTTATAAATACATGAGAAACTTGTGGATGTGCATTTAATATTTATCATTTCAATTTCAAAGAAAGTTTTTGTATAGATAAAAGTTTCTTCTTCATTCTAAAGAAAGGATTTTGGATGATATGTCCAGCATATGATGGAATAGAATAATACATCTTGATATTTCATTTCACATTGATTGTTATTTTTCAAGTTTTATATGTAGTATATTTTGATTTTTGTTTAATATGTCATATGATAATGTAAACATGTTCAATTATTATTCACAAATACTGTGATACCATTCTATGTGTCACTATAGAAGTAATATTTTATGTGATAGGGATCCTCATGTCACTAGAGAATCACGATTAGTGTGATATTGATCTATGTGCCATTATAGGAGTCACATTTTGTGTAATATGGATCCTTTTCTCATTAGAGAAGTACAAAATAATGCAACATTTATATTTGTGATAATAGAGTACTCACATTCATTTTTGGAGCAATATTAATCCCCTAATTATTGAAAAAGTGACATCTTGACGATACGCTTCACTTGTATCACTTGAAATTACAATTTTTGAATGATGGAGGATAGATTTAATTTTATAATGCCACTAGAACAATTCTTTGTTGGCATCCACATATCACAAAAAAATCATTTTCTTTGAGTGATAAGCCTTATTGCTATAAAATTTGGTTCCTTCCCATTTTTTCAGTAAGATATACCAATGTTCCCTGAAAGGTATAAAAGATATAGTCCATACACTACAAACCCTTCTTGAAATACATTGTAGTGAGATTTTTTAATCTACTATTTTCTGATAACAGTATCCCCACACCCACTCTCCCCCTGCCACACCACTAAGGCACTCTGCATTTAAGATTCCCATTTATGACTGGGTTGGTGTTGAATGGCATCACATTACTATTATTTAATAAAAGGTGATTTTAGTGCATTGGCCCAAGGTAGGGTGTTTTGCTAGACTATTATTTATCATTCTATCATAATTTTAACTACCAAACATCATTATAGGGCTTTTGGTATAGTGCAAAAAATCTAGCGAAGATCTCTTAGGAAAGCTTTGAACATCCAATAGAAATTTGAGAAAGAAGAGGCATTTTATTTATTTCTATGATTGATGTCTTGGGTTACTTTTAATGGTATTTGTCTAGTTCAATTCCCCCCCCCCCCACTTTAGATAGCTTTCTTTCTATCATGTTCTTTGTGGTATTCTCCCTCAATTGATAGTATCTTTGTCTCCATCTCCTAAGTGGATACTACAGAACCTCAAGAATTGCAAAAAAATCTAGAGAGACATGAAGGGTTAATAAAAGAAAATTTCAATAGCATTTAATATATGTTTTAACACAAATGTGCTAAGGATGCAAATCCTTAGAAAAATTCAAAGTGATCATGGATATTATGGTTTGGTAATGTCAAATTTTGAAGCATGTTGAAGTTGAATGCATGGTGCTACAAGCCAAATTTGAAACCTCCCTTTTAGAGTTCAACCTATGCATTGGAACTCCACCTTTTTAGAAAATTATAGCATTGGAAAAATGAACACTCAATCAATCAATGTCCATGCTTAAATTTGATGGCCCTAAAGACTAAGCATGAAGTAGTTGAAAGACTCAATGCAAAAATAAGCCCTATTTAATTTTGATGATTTTTAAGAATTTTAGAATTCTTGGAATTTACTATAGGATATATAAGGTAAAATATGTTTTTGGACTTTTGTCTCTCTATGTGGTTGTAAGAACTGGTCATATACAACCCAAGTTTCTCATTATTAACAACTTGCCAAATAATGCTGAGAATTTTTTTTATCTTTTATATATTTTTGTGTGCATTAGCCAAATATCTTTGATTAATACAAATATCTTTGAGTTATTGTAAAAAAAAAATCATAATATTAAAAAAATTTCAAATCAAATAATTCTCTCAATTTTCATGACATTTCTATTGTGTTATTTTGTTATTTCACAATTAATTAATATTTAGTAGTGGCAAGGACTATGGCGAGAGAGTGCCTCTCTCTCAGTGTTGGTGTTTGAATGGAACCTATCTATGAACAATGATGTGTTATAACTATTTTGTCATTCAATTCAATTCATCATATCACTACATGTGCCATTGAGGTTTCACTGTTTTTTTGTCGAGCTAAATTATGGGAGTATACATGACTATTAGATACAAATATATTAAATATGTTTGATAATAAAGTCATATTTTTCACAGTCATGACACCAAAGTAGGACTGGTGAATTAAGATTTACAACATATAATTTCATATAAAATATGACTTTGTTAAGTGTTATGCTAATAAGGTTCGCAACTAAGTGTTGATGGTGTCCATTACTATTGTCATAATGGAGGGTCTGGAAAGTGAGTGTAGGCGATGGGAAATGTAGAGAGGAAGTATTGAATGTAATATAGTATAGTGACGATGTTGAAAAAACTGATGAGGCCAAGTGAAAAGATCATGTACCATTACTTGTGATGGATGGTCACACACATTGGTGTTAGTGCCCCTCATTTATATCCTTATGATGAGTATATTATCAAACATTATAATTATTATATCTCGTGTGTATCACTACTTATATTAATCACAAACAAAATGATGTAGAAGCTCAAACATGGGCATTATAATGATGCATATGATATATGATATAGAATCTTGAACACGGGAAATGATGCATATCATATGGTATATTTCCAATTTTGTTTAATTCTTTACATCAATGAACTTAATAGAGAAAACAAGTTATGCAAGAATTTATTTTATAGTAAATGATCTTATTTTGTTTAGTTTTCATCACATATTAATATAATTTTTTTAAACCATAAATATTTAATAATTGTATTGAGAAAATTAAAATATTATATATATATATATATATATATATATATATAAGCTTGGTAGTACTTCCTTTTTCTATTATAGATAATAATTGTATTGAGAAAATTAAAATATTATATATATATATATATATATATATATAAGCTTGGTAGTACTTCCTTTTTCTATTAATTATCTATAATAAGGTAACAAAAATATGTTTGGTGGCCTCAACCTGCTTGAGGGAAACCAAGTCTGTTGGCCACCAATTAACATCATAAGCCATTCAAAATTTAAACAGTCTGATCATTATCATCCATGCCAAGTTTGCTATTATATCTACTATATGCTTAATCCTTTGACTTGTAAAGTAAATGCTATCTGTCATAAAAACAAAATTTACTTTCTACTACTATGCATCAGTCATCAGATGATTCAATAGGTGCCGGGTCCTTGGCACTTGACTTAGGCACTTCGTTCTGCAACAAGGTTTGGATTTGTTTTTCAATTCGCCCAAAACATAGGTTCTCATGATATTGTTGTACCTGCATCGCCCAAATTTCCTTTTGGATGTCGTTTAGACTTGGTTCCTCTGACGGGCTTGCACTGGTTCTTTTCTATCCCTGGCCAGTAGGTTCTTCATGACCCAGTACTATTGGATGGTCTGTCTGGACAATGTTTGACGGCCTCTGGTATGCCTTGGGTCGATGAACAATGGCTCCCAGTCCTCCATTGTAAGTTCTTCATTTACCACCTTGGCATTTAACTCTGCCTCCCAAGTTTCTATTAGAGCTTTTACTTGTGCTAGTGTTCCTACATGGTGTGCATGCATTAAGTTCTGCATGCTTTCCTCCCTCATTTTCCTTCCCCTTTTTCGCTGGGTTTTGCTCGTTGAAGCCATCGGATCCTTCATTTTCTTTTCTACCTATTTACCTTCCCGCCGACCTCCTTTTCTTCCCTTCCTCGCTTCTACCTTCACCATATTTTCCTTCTGCAATTCTTTCAGTCCCCACCCCTCTCATGTTCTTACCTTCTCCTAATGACAGAGCACTAGAGTCTGAATGGTAGAGGAGTTAAATAAACCTGTAATGTTAACATAAGTGCAAACGTTAAAACCATTTCGAACTTCATTCATGGCCTGTTTCCTTTCCTTGTAATTCTTTTTTATAGAATACAAACTGCGAATTTGCTCTCGGCAACCAGTTGCCCCCAATTCCTTTCCCATGTTTTCTTTGTCCTTATTGTGTGCAACAGTAAGGGTATCACTTCCCTCCTCCATTAAAATCCCCCTTTGGAGTCCTCAAACTAGGATCCACGTCGTGGTCCAGCTCCACTCCTAGGAGCTGGAAAACAAGGTTTGGGGTGCCCAAAGTCAGAAATGCAATGCGTTGACTCCATTTTCGCCACAAGGGCAGACCTAGTGGACTTGAGATGCCCTGACACCTCCCTCTTATCATTACAAGTTCTCGCTCGCCCCTGCGTTCCATCTCGACTTAGGATAACTAAGAATGGATTTAGTTTCCTGCGTGGTATTCCCCCGGTTAGAGTTTCGACTCTTGACCCATTCATGCCCCCATTTCCTCTAGGGAATGCTTACCTTGGAGGCCCTACCAGTGGCATTAGGGTTCCAGGCCCTCTCCTCCCTACTAATATCCTGCTGCCACTCAGGATTACTCGGATGCCATGTTGAGACCCGCTGGTCAAGCTTCCCCCCATTACTATTCCATAGTATCTCTTTCCTTCCTCTTGGGGTTTGAATGCCCCCATTAACCAAACTAGCCAGGCTGAGTCTATTTTCCATTTCCCATACCCCCTTCACTCCCTCACTGGTTTTGGAAGCTACCAGACCCCCGCAAGCTGTCAGAGGAGCCATGACCTCTTCTCAATCCCAGGTTGCTGATTTTCAGTATGGAAATTGCCAATTTCTTTCCCCAGGATCCGAGAATCCCTCCTAGCCCTCCACATATCCCTTCTTTACCCCCAAACCTTCCATAAAATGCAACCAATACATATCCAGACATTAACAACGAACAACTGAGCCAAAATTATCATACTCTTTCATTTCTTACAGAATTAAAAAACCATACATCAACAACTTAAGAAATGACCAACATTTTCCAAAAACTTTTGACACCACCCTCATTCTATGCCAGACTCCTCCAATTTTGCAGCATTGATGCCAAATCTAGACTTAGGAGAGCTCGGGTTACATACTAGTCTCTTTCCGGTTTGATAAAGGCGGAATCCAAGTGCCGGCGACAACCCCTTCTCCTATAGATTTGGTTCTTCTCTTGACTACCAACCTTGTCTCGTGGCTCTCGTTCTCTTCTTCCACCTTGCATGCATTCGCTAATCTCTCTCGCCACCTTTCTACCTTGAATATTCACGCACCTACCCATTTATTTTCCCAAGGTTTCCTCCACTTGCCTCATTCTCTTGGTTCCTTTTGCCTCATTCATGTGGAGCCCTTGGATGGGCCACCCACGTAATGTGCTCCATCGTCCTTCAATCATGTGATTAATCCCGTTTGAATCGGGACTCCTTTCACACCCAATTGAGATACATTATATTTAAATTTAAATTTAAATAATAAATATAATATAATTTTTTTTTTTTTAAAAGGAACATAGAGAAAATACCTATAATTTAACTCCAAAAAGATAAAAATAACTAAATCCATCCATCCTTAACTTCCCATTACAATTCAAATGGTGCTCAGTGTCTACCTTATTGTGGCCATTATAGTTATATGTACTTTTTCGAAATTGTGGCGTTTAAAGTGAAACTTACGTTTTTACGTTATAAAAATAGCTCAAGTGGATATGTAATTTTTGGAAGTAAAAAAGATACTTTTTTTTAATGGTGAAGATAATTTCCCCTTGCAAGTGGGGTTGGTGTGATAATTATGATAAATAGGGTTGGTGTGATAATTATGATAAATAGTTTTTAAATGATACCAGATACTACTAATCTAAATTATAAATAATAGATTTTAACTTATAGAGATGTTGAAATTGTTTTAATCAATGCTTAATCTAATAAAAAGTGGACAAACATTTCTTTATACGTGGATACTTGTCTATGGATTAAAAACCAAGTGGTGCTCGTTTAAATGTTTTAATTCATATATGATACGCCTATTTACACACGCTGTAAATCGCTTTAGTTTAATATTTACAAGTTGACCCTTCATTTAATCTTAGCGTTGCATTCACGGCAAGGAATTGGTTGGAAATGGACTAGATTTATATAAAAGGTTAACTTAACTTTTCCTAAGATATAAGATGCATGACTTGTGTGGTAACATTAAAACAAAAGAAATGCTAAATTAATTTATTGTTTTATATATAAAGCATGGTGCATTATTTTAATTTTATATAGAAAGATAAAGTAAATTCACACATTAAATATAAGGTTAGATATGCCCTCCAACATCACATGTGACCCATGATTTTTAAATACTTTTGGACTCTACGATAAACGAGATTCATAGATCAAATCTAAGTTTACATCTCCCCCACACCATCACATGGCACCACTAAAGTCTTAGTTGAAAAGTACATGGTACTAGAGATCAAAATTAAAATTATGCTTCGTCTTGTTCTCATATTTTTAATTATTGTTTCGACTAATTGTGTTAATGTTTATTATTATATAATAAAAATTATAAATTATAAATTTATATTTCTGTGAATAATGCCATTGTACTCGATTACTCAAACTTTATTCCTATAAGATAAAAAATAATGTTAATGTTTTTGACGATTTAAACTTTATCCTTATGAATTAAATATATATTTAGGTATGACGCATTACTTGAGAATATATACAATAATGTCAAATCGGAAAAGAGAAGAATAATGAAAGTGGCAAGCGCTAAGAATCATACAAGGAAATACCCTATGAAATAAATATATATTTAGGTATGACGCATTGCTTGAGAATGTATACAATAAAGAGAAGAATAATGAAAGTGGTAAGCCCTACAAATCATACAAGGAAATATTTTTCCTTATATCCCGGTAAAGAACGCCGACCAGGGTGGGCGGGAATTTGATATAGAGCAGTGTAACGAGTTTACGATTTTGTCCAAAAATAATTGAAATTTTTGTAAGATTTTGACAATTTTTTTTAAATCTAAATTATAATTATAGAATTTTCAAATTCTCAAAACTCTTCATTTTCAAATTCTCAAAACTCTTCAGGGTGCCTTAACACATTGATAACAGAATGCTGGGAAATTAAACTGCCATCTTAATATATTATCTGTCGAGTAATAATCATATATAAAAAAAATATCTCATATATGGTAATAATATAAGAATATTAAAAATTTTAAGGGATAATTTAATATCTTATCAATTAGGAGGTCATTAAATTAAATTTTCAAGACGCTGGTAAGAACAAATTTCCTTAACATTTTTAGAATTAAAATCTCCTCAACACTTTTAGAGTTTAAAAAAAATGGGATTTTACTCCCTATACAGGCAAATGTAAAAATAATAAAGATATTTGAATATCATGAATACTTTGTCCGGTAAAGATGAATAATAATTTGTGAAATTATTGCCTCCTTCTTTTGCCTTAATCGTGTAACCGGATTCGGTGTTTCTAACTCTTGCACGAAGGTAGCCGACGTAGACGTTTAAACCTTCTCTACTCTTTTAATTGCGTAAGAAATACAATTCGCTAGTCGTGTCACATTAAATTCAATGAAATTGTGGTGGAGTGTTCAAATCGCCACGTGTTGTGACATGGATATGGCTCTGCAGTGGGTTTAGTGACGTGATTGAAAATTTGACATCAACCCATGAACCCACGCTTTATACCAATATTTCGTCAGGAGAAATGGCATCCAGAAGGAGTCATACCTGCCGTCTGAAATCTTCCCTGATATTCTTTAACTCCCTTTCCCAAATGGCACTCTTCCGACTAAAGCCGACACACACAGCTATATAACTTCCCGCAACTTGCTATGCATAGCTACATATAGCTAATCCCGCTATCATCTCCTATCTTATCTGCTCCGTTACCAAGATAGACAGTTATAGCAGGAAGAGCTGTTCGTCGCTGCAACCGAACTATCACCACCGTTGTGTTCGGTGTTCGAATCTCCGTGCGGTCTTTCAATCATGTCTGACACGCTCAGAAAGCGCGGCCGAGAGGCGGAGGTTCTTCTGGATTCCACTGAAGTCCAGGAGTCCAAACGCTTCAATGGCGAAGAAACGGACCCGTTTCGTCATTTGCCGCTATTAGATAAAACCCTACTGGAAGAAGAAACAGCTTCCAGTGAAGACGTCGTCAGTGAAGTCATGAGAAGCCCGGAGAAGGAGATCAGCGCGACATGTTCCACATTTGATGCCCCCATCGCTGTGGATAATTCGTCGGCCTCCGATATTTTTCGCGGCTACGAGGCCCAAACTGTAGTTTCGGACTTGGGTATTGATCTGTGGTACCTTCTAGAAGCTTCAGACGACGATCTCGGTATCCCCTCCCGCCCCGTTCTGGACTTTAAGGACGAGGTCTGTCAATTTCCCAAGGAAACCTTGAGCGCCGAGGGTTTGTCCGAGAACCCGGATCTCAAATGCCAAGTTAAAGATTGGGACATCGAAAACTTTTTTGAAAACAATCAAAAGTTTGAATTGATTGAAGATTGCTGGGATGCGATAGAGATGCAGGATTACATAAACAGAGATTTTGTCAGCCAAGACATGTATTTTGACGGCGATTTCTCTGCGCCATTGGCATGGGAAACTGCGGGCTGCATGTAATCAGCCCGACCTTCCTGATATTTCAACGTTGAAAAACATGCATTCTTTCGAATCAGTGCAATGGCAACAGCAGAATTTCCAGAATCGTTGCAAAATTGTATGGTATAATCATCACAGAAAATATTTTAGGCCACGCTCGATTGATCCACGCGGTCATAACGTTAAAATATGTAGTCATAAAGCGTTGAAACATGGCCACGATGATGTTTGAAATTGTATTTTTGACACTTTTACATGGGATAATATATCAGTCATGGAATGGTATTGAATATGAGAGACCAAAGCAAAATTCGAGCTAAATGAAAATTGCGCAGATATTGAAGTCTATTTTTGTGATCAATTTTATATATATATATATATATATATATATATATTTATTTATTAATTATACTGTATTGCTTTGCTTATTATATATAAATAAAGTTAATATGGGTTATAACATTATATTTAATTAGATTTTGTTTAATGATATTTTGATGATATTAGTTAGAATTAATAAATAATTTCATTTTCATCTCGTTAATTTGTTAATATTATATTTCAGAATAAAGTAAGTGTAGTAAAAATATTCAACTCACATTTTTAATCATAAATAAAATATTTAGAAATTTATATTAAATAACAAAATTTTATATTAATTAAACAAAGTAATATATGTATAATTCAATATAAAATTTAAATAAACTATTTAAATATATATCATAATTGATATATTTTAATGTTAATTTTATATATATGTACATATAGAGAGTCACGTTTATGTTAAATAACAAAATTTTATATCAAACACAAAAGAATTAGAAAAAATAATACATGTTTACTTTAATATAGAATTTAAATAAATTATTTAAATATATATCTTAATTGATATATTTCAATGTTAATTCATATAGAGAGACACAAATAAATATTTTAATGTTAATTAGGATAATATATTTCAATCTCTAAATAAAAGAATAGAAAGGAAAATAATCCAATTACTTTTTAATAAGAAAGATAGGTACAATTCATTTAATTGTTGATAAGGAATTGATATGTAGTATTTTTGTTATAAATTGGGTTTTTGCATTCATATAGAAAAAATTTACCAGAATTTTAATGGCCTAACTCCTACAAATTTATTGGCTAGTAGGTAGTTTCCGAAAAATACAAGAGACTCCCATGCATGTAACAAAAGTGAAGCTATTGGGCACATGAGCCCAAAAGACCAACAAAATTAGAATGCAACTATGCCTCATTAGACATATCAGGATGTGACCGGGGCTAAGATGTCCTCTCTTGAACTAGGTGACGATAGATACAAAAACTCACAATGGATATGTTTCTCCATGTGAGCCATTTTGTATTCCATGTGGTCTATCTTTTTTCATAAGGTGCCATTGTCCCTTCTATAGATTTGCAAGTTTGTCCTATATATACCATTGATTTCTCTAGATAAAAGAAATTATCGCATTTCTACTGTCATCTCAATCTCTGCTCAATTTCTCCATAAACATTTTTAGTTGATCGATTTGAGTATCAATGTTGCCCTGTTGAGGGTGAGAATCATGAAAACTATGAGAGTTAAAAATATTAGGGTCAACTATCTCTTCATGGCCATGATCCTCCATGTGAGTCCAACTAGAATGCCTCTATTCCCCTACCCCCTGACTTACCCTTCCACATGACATCAAGAAATTCACTACAAAATAAAAGACAAGGAAATTGGAGTGACTACCAAACAAACTCAAGTTGTAATGACCGGGCCACAAACCCCATCGACTATGCCAAGAGGGAAAATAAAACACTAGCTCCAAACAGACTCCTCTCTAGTAGAACCCAAACCCAATGTAACAGTATGAGTTCAACAAGGTACCCACATGTTCCAAATAAGAATTAGTTAGAAGAACCAAATGACCAATACAAACAACCACAGTCCCACAATTAGGTATAAGTTTGGGTATGTTGGAACCATATAGAACACCAAGCAGTACTCTCTGAGCACTGATAGATGTAGAAGAGCCAAGATGGTTTAATGACAGTTAATGCCCATCCTTTCACTTACACCAACCCCAAAATAGTAAAAATTGAGAGACTCGAAAACCATAGAACAAACATAGTACCCCAAATCCATAAGAATCACGACCAAGATTAAAAGCGAAGACCAACCTGGGCCAGGAAAATCCAAATAAATGTTTCAACAATAACTAAGATATTCTAAACCAAATAATAAAACCAAATTACCTCAAGTCGACGTTCGACCTCCAAAAGGAAGTTTTGCTTCCAATCCACAAAAGTGTGAAGCACTACCACTTCAGAACAACCAAAGCCAAACCGTAATCCTCAGTGTAGAGAATCACAAATCTTGGGGTCCCAATTGAAGTACATCAAAGGCCGAGGCAACTTGTGCACTACACCTTGCCACCCAAAACACCCCTCGATCCACAAGGCTTGACTTGACCACATTTAAGCCGAACATACCCAATACAGGCATACACCATTGTTAGATGCCAAGACGTTAGGCAGAAACCTAGCCATCATCACACCAATTGTATTCCTCTTTGCAACATCTCCTCAAACTAAAACCAAAGTGCCAATATAACCCTCATGCAGATTCTATCTTAACTCTCCCACACTTCATTTGCATGGTGGAGGGGTGACATGCCACCCCCGCCTTAAATATTGTGGGGATCGGTGGGGTGGCAGGATCCACCCCAATGCCTTCGTGTTATCATTCTTCTAACCCCATAAAGGAAAATTGACATGTAATATTTAACAGATATTAATAATAATTAAAAAATAACTAAAAAATAATGATGATCATAAATAAAATATGTTAATTTCAACTATGTATATATTATATATGGTTTTAAAAAAATCATATATTTCATATAATACAATTGAAAAAATAAATTTGTATACTTAAAATATTTGAAGTAGTGTTACTATTCTATATTTGGTCATTTTCATATTTTTTTTCTTTCTAGTTTTGTTTGGAATTTAGCAAAAAATTGTTTAAAATGTTTCAGCTATTTATCTTACACAAAAGGGCACTTTCAAGGCATTTAATTTATTTAGGTATTAAAAAATGCAATAAGAACAATGAAAAATTACACCAACACAAATATATATAAATATGTATAGATCTATCTTAATCACTAATTTGTTGATAAGAATAAAATTTATTGAGATGGGATTTTTTTTTTAAACTTCAAAATACCTAATATCTTTAAATACTTCCTAGATCTATAATTAAAATAAATCTATATTAATATAATTAATATATTCACCTAACAATTTTTATAATTTCAAAAATAATCATATTATAAAAGTTATTTAGCTAATTTTATTTTTTATTTATTTTAATCTTTTATTAATCGAATTTTGATATTAACTAATAATATGACATTGTAAATAAAGCATTAAAAAGTAATTTTCACACTTCTTTACAGCGGATAAAAATGGGACCCGAACCATGGAATAAAATCCCTTAAACACGAACGTACCACATGACCGAATGCCACTTTCATTCAAGATGATATGAGAAATTGCTGAATGGTGATGAAGGCACACAAGCTCTTTTAATCGAGATTATAACTTAGTTTAAGTTGCGTTAGAATATTATTCGTACCATAATGTAGACAGGTCGAATTATTCGATTCGTTATGTCATTCCATTTAAATGTGTTTTTTCTAAATGATATGGCATGGGACAAGATATGTTAATTAAGATCTATACAAATTTATTATTAAGGATAAATTTTCTATCTCAAATATAGATGAGTTATTATATAAGTTTTATGGGGTATTTAATGTCTCAATGATAACTTTTAATAGCTTTTATGTGTAGTGTACATATTATGTTTTGGTTGGTGAAACAAAATTTGTTGCACTGGCATGAATATGTAAATGTAAATATTTTGCCCAGGTGTTTATGTGATTTTAGATTAGTGAATGTATGTGGTAAAAGGTTAACGAGCTTGAATATGTAAATTTGTAATCACGCTTGTAATAAAAAATACATCATTGTTGCAAATCAAGTTAAACAAGAAAGTACAAAGGGGTAAGACTCTAAAAGTGGAGGATGGGATAAGAGATAAGTGATAGGCTTAAGTCTACAAGGTTAAGCCATTATTAAAATGAGTCTAAAGTCAAAGGTGTACATGTTTTGATCCTTTTCATGTCAGGACTAACCTCGAATGAAATTGTTGTATTTGCATGAAGATAGAATATGAATATATACATGGAGACGGAGACTATTGGGTTTCATCTCCCAATGTCTCTTTGCCTTCCAACTTCTTTGTTTTTGTTATTTACAATATGTACATGGATTTCCTAATCCCAAAGATTGGGTGTCAATATTCCCCCCTTAATCTGAAGTGATGTTGGTGAGTCCAAGCATCATTCTGGATCTTTCAAACTTTTCCCTTCCAAGCGCTTTGGTTAATATGTCTGCAATCTGCTCATTTGTGGAACAATTCCATAGGTCGATTATTTTGGCCTCAACATGATGTCGAATCAGATGGTATTTTGTATTGATGTGCTTTGTTCGATCATGGAACTTTGGTTCTTGGCCAACTTTATTATAGAATTGTTATTAATCAAAAGAGGAGTTGAATGCACTTGTTTCTCCTACAAATCTTCCATAATTTTCCTGGGCCACACAATTTCCTTCATTGTTGCAGTTGTTGCCACATTTTCTAACTCAGTTATGGAATCTGTTGGAACTGATTATTTGCGTGACCTCGAGGAGACAGCTCCTGATCCAAGACTCATAACATAACTTGAAGTAGATACTCCATTTTATTTATCTCCACAAAAATTTGAATCGGAGTATCCAATCAAGCTAAAGTCACCCACCTGTGTATACTTGAGTCCAAAGTCTTGAGTTCCCTTCAAGTAATTTAGAACTCTTTTTGCAGTATACCAATGACCCTCACAATCCTTTTGCCTAAACCTGGAGAGGATTCCAACAAAAAATGAAATGTTTGGTCTCTTAGTATCTAGGTAGTTGATACTTCCTACAAGTTGTTTGAACTTTGTTGCATCCTCAAATTCTTTTCCTTTAGTAGATGCGAGCTTTAAATTATTTTCCATTGGAGTAGTCAAAGGATTGCACTCAACCATGTCAAACTTTTTCAACAGATCTCCAATGTACTTATTCTGAGAGAGAAATATAAACTTTGGATGTTGAGTTACTTCAATACCAAGATAGTAGTGAACATATCCCAAATCTATCATTTCAAAACCTTTCCTCAGTTCTTTCTTTATGGATGCAATGCAGTTCTCATTGTTCCCCATCATCAAAAGATCATCTACAAACACCACATGATATAAAACTATGTTTCCAACTTTCTCAACAAACAAAGTTGAATCATTAAGATCATAATGTTTGAAATTGAGTTTCAGAATATGCTCAGTCAATTTCTCGTACCAAGCTTGTAGTGCTTGCGTGAGGCTAGACAAGGATTTTATAAGCTTGCATACTTTATGTTCCTAACCCTTCACAAAAAATCCTTTTGGCTGCGACATAAAAACCTTCTCTTTTAGATCTTCATTCAAGAAAGCAGTTTTTACATCCATTTGATGAAATTTCCAACTGTTCTGAGTTGTTAAGGCAAAGAGTGTGTGGATGGTATCCCATTTTGTTGTGGGAGAAAATTTATCCTCATAGTCGACCCCTACCTTCTGTGAAAAACCTTTTTCTACAAACCTGACCTTGTGCTTGTCAAGTGAGCCATCTACTTTATACTTGTTTTTGAAGACCTAATTGTAACATATTGGTTTGGTTCCCATCGGAGCATCAACCAGCTTCCAGGTGCCATTCTTTATCAAAAAATCATATTATTTTTTCATCGCTTCTTTCCATTCATCATGAGAAGTGCCTTCTTTGAAGGAAGTTGATTCAAAACATGTAGACAAATTTAGTTCATAATCATATGAAACATCCATATCAATAGGTGAATTGGGATCATCTACATCACCTCCATTTTTGTCTAACAAAGATTCTTATTCATGTCTTTCCAACCTCATCGGGATTAACACTTTCAAGTGTCCGTGTTATCCATTTTGGAGGACCTTTATGAGATGGCTCAGGCTACTCAGTTGAATGAGATGGGGTTGAATCAAGATTTAGTTTCCTAACTATGTCAATCACATCACTCAAAGTGTCGTCGGTCGTTAGAGCTTCATGCGAGGGAGAGAGTACTTTAGAAGGAGATTCCATAGATTGATACAGTATAGGGATCCCCCCTTCAAGATGTGGAATCTCATTATAAAACTCTTGAAAAGACTTTGAATGTATGAATCTATCCAAGTGATCAATATGTTTCTCAATAACATTGTCAGTCTTGGAAGATTAAGGAAATATCACATCTCTAGATATTATAAACTTCGTATTCACTTCATCATAGAGAGTATTCTTTGGGGGTATTTAATTACCCCAAGAAGATGCATTTGTGACTCCCTGCACCGAGTTTGCTTATTTATTCCTTAGGTATCAAGGCATAACAAGTGGAATCAAAAACCATGAGATGCCACATTGAAGGAATGTGGCAATACCAGATTTCATAGGGAGTCTTGTTTTTTATAGCATGGGATGGAAACCTATTCTTTATATACACAACACATATAAATGCATCAACCCAAAACATCAGTTTAACATTCTTGAAAAAAATCATGGAACATACCATATTTAAGATTGTCCTGTTCATTCTTTTAGCTAATTTGTTCTGTTGGGGATTATAGGGCGCGATTGTTTGATGTTTGATCCCATGTTGGTGAAGACAGTTTTCAAATTCAATTGAAGTGTGTTCTTTTCCATTATTAGTATGAATAGAGCCTATATGAGATTGTGCATCATTTTGAATCCATGCATGACATTTCTCAAATGTTTCAAATGTTTCATATTTCTTCTTCAATAAATAAACCCAACACATTCTGTTGTAGTCATCAATAAATGTTATCCTATCTTTATTACCATTTTCAGAAGGAACAGGCATTGGGCCACACAAATCATACTGAATCAGTTCAAGATTTCTATGTGCTCTGGAATTAGAATCATGCAAATATTGTTTGTTGTGCTTTCCTAAGATACAAGCATCACATTGCTTAAGTTTCCTAGGAATTGTAGGCAAACTAGTAACACCATTTTTCTTCAACAAATGGAGGTTATCATAGTTCAAGTGTCCAAATCTAGCATGCGATAAAAGACAATGGAAATGTACCTTCATCATAGTAAGAACTATATGAAAATTTCTATACACGAGCAGAGGTTCCTTGTAGCTTCAAAAGTATTTCTTCTTCTATCCCAGTCATGACAAGTGAGTAATCTGATGGTTTTCTTACCTCAACCTTGCCATCAAATATGTGAATGGAGTGTCCTTTTTAGTGGATGTTGACCAAAGAAAACAAGTTTCTCCTCAACTCAGGGAGGTATATAACATCGTGTAGAAGAAAATATGGAAGTCGAAGCAATTTGATCTTGATGATGCCAAGCCCTAATGGCTTGAGTTTTGACTTGTTTGAAAAGTATATTGATCCATCAACATTTTCAATGAATTCTTCAAAGAAATATCTTCTGAAAGACATGTGGTAAGTTGATCTGGAATCAAGCAACCAAGCATCTTTCCATGAAGCAAGTGAAGCATTGAATAAGCCTTCATTTACTCCAATGTTGCAATGTGCCACAACATGATGAGTGGACTCGGGTGCTTTTCCTTTCCCTTTGTCAAGTGTTTTACTTTTTCCTTCATTTATTTCCTACTCAATTCTATCCCAAGACAGCTTACATGTGGAAGCATCACGTCCATCATTGTTACACGATATGCAATGAAGATAAGAAATTTCTCCTTGGAAATGCCTGCCCCCTTACCTCTAAAATTCTTCCTTCCTCTTCCTCTTCCTCTTCGACCACATCTTCCTCTAGAAGAATATTGTGCATGATTCTTCTCTTTCTATGTAAGGCACATATCTTCTTCAGAAGACTCAAGAGCTCTATTCTTCCCAAAACCCTTCTCTCTTTAAGCAAACTTATTCTCTATGGAGTCAAAGGAAATGTCCTTAAGTTTACCACTGGCTTGCAATGTCTCAAGCTTATGTGAATAAGTGGGATACAGTGCCTTGATATAGGATGTGAGAGGAACATATATTTCAACACCAGTGGCCTTTATGTCATGTATAATGGATCTTATTTCTAATTATAAGGCAAGAGGGTCATTATTTTTCACTTCAGAGTGAACAACTTGATCATCAATTGAAAAACTTCAGGTTCAGAGTGTGAGTCATACAATTCCTTCAACTTATTTAAAGCTTCAAATGAATTCGAAAATGGCGAAATATGTTGACTCCCCTCTTTATTTACAAATGCTGCAATCAAGGCATTGGGCCTTGTTGTTCATGTTTTCCCAAATGACAATCTCCTTATCAGAAGTGGGCTTCTCAGGTGCGTTGTCTTCTTCTCCTTCACAAATTCCTTTCCACAACTCATTGAAAATAAGGGTGTGCTTTATCTTCCTATACCACTCATGGTAGTTCTCTTTTCTAGTGAGAACTACTCCCACTATGGATATGAGTGAATGCATCATAAAAAAACACTATCTTATTTTTATTCAAAATCACAACCTTTCTTGATATATTTTATTAGATAAAATATTGATTTAATTATAAGGATGGAAAAGCTTCACAATAATAATTTAATATGTGTCACCACTCCTTAATATATCATGTCACACCACCATATAATACATTACTATATGTGATACTCATTACTCTAGTCATACTCTTTATGGTCTATGCTTTATGGTCTTCAAATAATATATATATATATTCTCTAATATATATATGAATCAACATATGTCATGTCATAAGAATATATAAGGTTCAACACTATTCACCAACAATAATGTAACAACCATTCTATTACAACTTTTCAACCAACAACGACATAATTCATTCAACATTCATTCATCATCATACTATATGCTTACGATACTCATAAATGAATTCCATATGCATCCAACACATTCATATAATGTGAATAGTGCATGCATTCAACACATTATAAAAAAACATACTAGTTAACACTACCACTGCACCATTACATATGGAATTCAACACACAAAAGTTCAGGGCATTAGCTCCAATGCTCGGGTACCTTAGGTTCGAGTAATAGGTTCGAAAGCTCTCAATCCCAGAAGCCACACAAACATACCCAATGCCCATCACAACACATTCATTTCCAAACATATATTGGCCCTCAAAAATTAATTAACGCAGAATACAATACACCAACCATATAATACAACCATAAAAAAAACTTCAACGCAGACCATTACATCGTCTTCAAAAGGAGCGCAATGCAACATTTAATCAAATGGGATGTTCCAAAATTTGCAAAGAATAAGAATAAAATAGAATATAGTAGAGGGACAATATGTAGCAGAGAATAATGACAGAGTTCTGTAGGAGCTACATCACAAAAGGCTAATTTTGGAGTTGTCTTTGATACCATGTTATGCCCATGGAAAATTTTATGGGCTAGTAGTCGCAAGTGGGCTAATTTTCCATGGTTTTTCCAAAAAAACAATTTGCCAATTTTGCCTAAATTTTATAATATAAAATTATTTTACTTTAAAAATCGCCCACATTAGATAGGGAGTATATATAAAATCATTATAAATTTCAATAATTTTACAAACACATAAATAAACATTTTATAGTTTGTATATTAGGGACTAGTGAGATTTTCTAATGTTTTTAAACTTCAAGATAGTTTTCCATCCTTAAAATTTTCCCTGGTCAGGCTAGGAGTAACTCTGAATGAAATTTCTACATTTGCATTAAGATAGAATATGAATATATAAAAGGCGAGGGAGACTATTTAGTTTTATCTCCCAATGTCTCTTCATCTTCTAACTTCTTTTATTTTTTCTATTTACAATATGTACATAGAATTCCTAATCCCAAAGATTAGGTGTCCACAATCCTAAAGTGGGAAAAGGGGATTTTTCAAGTGTCACTGTGAAAAAGGGAACATGCATATAAATAGGGGGATTTTATTGTAATTTCCATCATTCTAGATCATTCCTTCCATCATTCTCATGGAGTGTGACAACTGTGACTAAGAAAATTTCTCTAAGGAGAGATGGAGACTTATATTACTATGATACTATTACAATGTGGATCTTAAGTGGATCTACGTGTACATTTCTCCTTGGTTTTCCTTGGGTTAACCTAGAGTCCTAGATCGAGAAGTGTAGAGAAAATTTTCAATAGTGTGGGTCTTGCAAGGTACCTAGAGTCTCTTTAGGGTAGTTGGAATTCCTAGAGCCACAAGGTTCAAATACTCCTTGGCTAATCTGTGTTGGATCCCTAGAAGGGCAACGACATATCTTAAGGGACTATGGGTGCAAAGAAGTGGATGCACTACCTTGGGTTGTGCAAGTTGGTGGGGGATAACAAACTATAATTTGGAGGTTGTTGGAGTTTGGTATTTCATCATGTTATCTTGTTAGTGTGATATGTCGAACTTAGTCATAGCTTCAACTCATGTATTACCCACTACTAAGAGACTATGGACAATGTGGTTTATGCATGGGAGAAATATTTTAGGTCTATAGATAATTAGTGCTTCATTTAAAAGAAAGTGTTTCTTATTATGTGATATATGCTTATAGTGTGCAATTCCATATGTTAAGATTTTATTGTAATTTATATGTGTGTCTACGTATTTCATTATGCCATTATGGTTGAGAATATGTTGCATTGCATGGTAGAATGCATTAGGCATGCATAACAAAAATTAAATAAGATACCATGGGTACCTATGTGACATATCTGGGATAAATATGGTAATTAGGTCATATTAAATAATAGTTATATGAGATATTTGGGTGGATGTTGGGTCGTAGCGGGTATAAAATATAGTTGTATTAGAGATACTTATCTTAAGTCTAAGAATATTCATAATTCATGGTATCAAAGGTGGAGTAGAGAAGTAATGTATGGTAGTCAGGTGGTTGGGCATGTTACAAAGTGGTATCATAATAGAGGTTAAAAACTTGAGGTGTATGGAATAAAAACTTGCTATAAAAGGAAATTTATAGTTTGCATGCTAACATATCGATGTGAGTGATGACCTATTATTCATGCTACTATTTTATTATGGTATGCACATGCTTTACTCCTAGTTCAAAAAAAAAAATACATACTTCGTAAAATGGCATTCCCTTGTTTATGTTGTCATCTTAAATCCAAATCTCTTTCATAACACTACTACTACCACATCATATCTTCAATCTACTTTTCTTCACAATATTTCCTTACATTCTTGCTCTACCCACTCCTTAAATAGCTATGTTACCTTATTATCTTATAATTTTCCTCAAATAAAATTTAGTGGTGAAAACGTGCCTCAGGTGCCATAAGATCTTAGAGTTCTTGAAAAGCATATTTTTGGTGAGGATTCCTCGAGCATATGTAATGTTCCCAATTTTTGTGAGTGAAAAATTCACTAAGGAGTTTTACCAATTTTTGGTGATATTAAATAAAAAGGAGAAAATATTATTTTGTGGGAGAAAAGTGGAAATTATTATTTTTATGAAGAATGACGGTAAATTAATATTTTATTAGTGGAAGGTGGTGACCACCAAGGAGAGGACTAGTAATTATAAATAGATATTGGAGGCCTCTATTTGGTATCTTTGATATTTGCAAACAAACACTCATCTATACACTTTGTTGTTTAGCAAGTCTACCGGATGTTTAGCCATGAGTCTCTTAAGCGGGAGATTAAACCTCTACCTCAAGGGACCATTCGTGCTCGCCCTAGGGAGGCTACTCTACAAGAGTTTTGAAGGGTTTCGGGGCAGCAACACATATTAGTAACCAACGTAGAGAGGAGAGTGTGTATTTCTCGGCAGCTAATAATCACGCAGAGGGAGATTGATACCAGAAGGGATCTCATTTCTTGTCGGGAGGTCAGGGAGATAAGGTAGCAGCATTGGGCAGTCATTTCGCTCGAGCTTTCAGCTAGCTAAGCCAGCATACTAGCAATTTACATTTCTAGGCAGAGGGAGAGCGCAGAGACCACTCAACATAATTTCACGGTGTTTGGGAGTAGTTGATCTGGGCCAAGAGTTCATCTGGGATGGTAGGAGTTGGATAGAAGGGGTGAACCCAAAATTTTGGAGAAGTTTGCATAGGGATTTGCAGGCAGTTTCCAGCAAGTCGAATTTGGCATCCATAGCTAGGTTGAGGCTCTAAGGGGGTCACAAATCAGAATTCAAAACCAGCCAAATTCCCTTCTAACTTTTTGTGGTTTTTGACCAAGGATTCTGGGGTTAAAAGCATATAAATTTCTGGGCAGTTTTAGTGGACTTTCCATCCATTTGAAATTCAACAGGGCCGTAGTTTTCTGGGTATCATGGTGCAGATTGGTGCAGCGGTTGGGCAACCTTCATCTCAACCATTTTCCTACATGGGTTTGGTCCTTCTTGTCCATTGAGACAATCCCAGGTGCACCATTCCACTATCTATTGTATTTGGCTTGTAGAAATATAATAAAATGGCTCTAAAGTTCTCCATTTGCAGTTTTTCTGTGGGTGCATGATGAATATTTCGTTTTTGTATTTTGTTGCATAGTCTATTTGTTGTTATCACTTGTATTTCCTATTTAGAATCATTACAACATAATGATATCTTGTTTTTAAAACCCTTTGGTGCAATTACAGAAACCTTGTTTGGAAACTAGTTTATGGGAGACACTATTTGCAAATAAAAATCAAAATAAAGAATTTTATCCAACCTCCATTGCTCCTTATATCACAAATTTCCAAGCTTGTTGCTCCGTTATAAGTTTATCACTCATATTGTCACAAGTTCCAAGTTTTTAAATCTCAGTTACATGAAGCCACAAGTTCCACATGATCTGTGTTCTAAATTATTCTTTCTTACTCAACTCAGTTCAACTCACCATTTTGGATTAGATAATCCCTTCTGCCTCTTGGGATGTAATATAATCGTTGTAGAGATTATGGACCTCTAAGGTAGGTGTAGGTATGTTTTTCTTTCCAATATTTAATTAGGAAATCATTGAATATTATAAGAAGTATATTTGGAAAATTTCCTATGTATTTTATGATTCCTTTTGCTACTCTAATATGCCCTTTTTGATTTGTCAATTTCTAAGGTTTGGAAAAAAATTCAGTGGCGAGGTGGGAGTTATTATTACCAATTAAATACCATTGGCTTAAAAAGTTCTCATATTCTTATGATGCCTTCACTCCTTGCAAGATTTCCTCATGAAAAATATTGCTATGCATGTATTTTATATACATGTTTTCTATTTTTATAGGAAAATCAAATCCCAATCTGTTATTGGTTTGCATAGAAGTTCCTCTTCAAAATCAATTATACCACGTGGAGGTTTTTTCTAATATTAATGGCTTAGTGTGGTTCTCATTGAATCTTTCAAAATATGGTTGATCGCTCATATTTGAAAATTACTTTCTGATAAAATGCCATCACCACCAAAGTTATTCTAAATTTCTTTTAAAATATAATTTTGGTTATATCAGCCTTCATTGATCAAGAACAATAGTTTGATGTTTTTCGACAATTTGAGAAAATCTTAGTTCCATTATTTAGCATGTATAGCTAATGCAATTCAATTTTATTGCTTGAAAAAATAAAATATGCATCTTGTTCTGTAAAATATAAGATTCATTGTCAATTTTGAGAGGGCCAAATGTTATCATGAAGATGTAGGATGGGTATTCCTTTGATGATTATGAAATCTATGGATTTATAGTAATAGAGTTCATTTGTAGACAAATCTTTTATATTCTAAACCTGAGTATAAGTAAGTAAGGGGCGTGCCAAGTAGTTAATTTGGCATGTTTTCAATGCCTCAAATCTAATTTATGCTCTCTTTAGATAATCTTATGTAAAGAAATATGTATGAGCATATATGTAATATTGAAAATAAATATATAAATTAGCATGGAATTAAAATCATTGTCTATAGGAAAAAGGTGTGAACCCAACAATTTTATGAGAAACCATAGAGGAGATGATCCAACACAAGAAAATATAGAAAATAATATCAGTAGTATGGTGTCACTAAAGAAGATTAGTAATTTCCATTAATGTGTTTTTATAAAGTGTAGAAACTAATTTGCTAAGATGAAATTTGTCAATTGTATTTTTTCTAATTTTGAGTGAGTAGGAGCATCAAGGTGAAAAGCATGCTCACCAAAATTCACCCACACCTAGGTTGGAATTTATGAGTTATTTTTTGTTATTTAAACCTAAAGTAGCCTCTTATGCATTCTTTCACCTATAGGATCTTTAGCTAGAAATACTATGAGGAATACAAGGTAAGTTTTGGTAGGTTTTGAATTTAATACTTTTGGCCAACCATAAACAACAACGAAAATCAACATCTTGTGATGATATTTTGTTCATGGTGTTTTATTGCAATATGAGTTCCCTAATTTCTATAGGATACCATAACTTAATTGTGGATTGTAGATTAATTTTACAAAATTCATATTGCACTTCTAATCTTCCAATACATTCCCATTAAGGATGATTTTTGTTGTCCTAAAAGCTTATTCAAATAATTTCCATATAAATCCTTTAATGTAATAGTAATTCCAAGGAAAAAATAGGTTTAAAATATTCCCATAATGTGTTCATATTTTTATATGTGACTTCCCTTTATTTCTTTCATAATCATAAGAACAATTTGTGTTTGAATATTTTATTCAATAATTACAAACTTACTCAAAGAACATATATATTATAGTGTTTTCAATGCTAGTATTATGCTAACATAAGCCATAATTAGGCATATCGAGAATGTAGAGATATCTTCTAGCAAGGAAAAAATTCAATTCGACTTCTATAGGATTGCCATAGATTGACAAAATGTTGATTTTGTTGTGCTTAAGAAAGAAAAGAGAATGAATGATTTAAAATTTACAACAAGGTGACAACACACTCAAAGAATGAGGGGGCATCATACTTAGATTTGGTGACCCACATAAATTGTTAGGTTAGCATTGTGGACGCATGCACATAGTTTATTTTTGAAGTTAATAATATTTTACTGATTTTCTACACATAAATTAAGGAAATGATATTTCTTGGTGTAATGGTAAGAAAAAAGAGAAAAAAGAATGGCAAGAGGTAAGTACTAACACACAAGAATTATCTCTTATAAAACTTATGGTTGTTTCACAAGAACCAACCATAGAAAACTCATCTACAACTCATGATCTTCTTGCATGTTTCCCAATTCTTAGAGGAATACCTAGTCACCCCAGTTTAAACAAATGTGTTGTATGGATATACAAGGTATCATGAGGAAATTCAACATCTTTAGTTTGTGGAAATGTTGAGTTACAAAAAAATATCATCTTTTCACAACCTTTCTCTTGATTTTAATCCTTTTTCGCTTTCCCATAACCTTGTATTCAGTGAATTTTAATGTGTTATGTGGGACTAGGTCAAGGTATTTTCCAATGCATTTGTTTTAACATTTTGTATGAAAATATGACCGAACACTAAAAAAATAACATATTTTCCCTTACCTTTCAAAATGAAGTTAGTTTGCTAGTAATTATAAGAACTGACCCATGATTATAGGAACACTCAAATCCTCTAATAATGTAGATTTTTACCACTTTCACTAAATCCATAGAGCCAAATTCAAATTTCCTCTTAAATTATAGAATATTTAGTAAGGAATTGGGATCATTAATTAATCATCAAAGGCATGGAAATAATCTTGGAGCTTTTGAAGTGATTAGTTGTGAGTTATTAGAAAATATATTAGAGTTATCTTTAACTTGCTAGTTTTTAGCAAATGGTTGTAAATACATGAGAAACTTGTGGATCTATATTTAATATTTATTATTTCATTATCAAATAAATATTATGTATAAATACAAGTGTCTTATTCATTCTAACTGACTCTTGGAGTATATGACCAACTTATGATAGAATATAATAAAACATCTTGATATTTCATTTCACATCGATTGTTATTTTTTAAGTTTTAGATGTAATATGTTTTTATTTATTTTTAAGATCTTATAGTATAATCTTCCACCTTTATTATTTGGAGATCAAGATCACTCTATGAAATCATTGCAGTGTTTTATTTTAGTTTACTTTATCAAATTTGATTTGATGGAAGTGTGTTTCCTTTTGCAATGATTCTTTTAACCTCATATACTAGTTTTCTTTTCATAACAATGATTCATCAAAATAAGAAATACCTTAATTATGTAAAGAGATAAGTTGGTGACAACATAGTCCCAATAGAATGATCAATGTTCAAGTAAATGATCATTGCTAGGAATGCTAAAGTTTGCTTTTGATTAATGAAATGTTGTGTGTTTCATTTTCGTAGTTAATATTTATTCATTGAACCAAATTCTAAAATATACCAAATGGAGTGTTGTAGAAGGATCATATCTTGATGATTGAGTGCTTAACTACAACCTTATTTACAACACATACGAATATGGTAAGGTATAATTTAATGATGAGTTTCTCTTTTCTATCATTTACTTCATGAAATTGGATTCATAAGTTTAAGAATAACTAGAATCAACATTAAACATTTTAAGTTGATCATACTGCAAATAATCTAATTTTACATTTACTATATTTTCATTTCATAAGTTTGCATACTTTGGAACGATAATAAAATGTATTGTGATTTAGAGATATAAATTGACTGAAACTAATATAATATGCATTTCTTGGTACTGTATTAAATATTAAAGATAAATAGTCAATGCTTACAGAAGAAAAAATGAAATTAAATTTCATAGTTACGGTACTAATATCACAATTATTATGATTGCAAGGATATTCATGTTGTGGAAATTATGTTATTATTTTACTTTTTAATTTATTTTAATCTTATAATAATTAATTTGTATAATAATTTAGTTAATGATAATATACCATTGCAAATCTTAATTGGGTTCATCTAGGGTGATTAGGATGAATGATTGATATCCTCCCCAACTATATTCAATTCTTAGAAGTGACATGCTTACATCATATTAAGTATATTATTTGAATTTGATTCAAGCATTGTTGGTATTTGAGCCTAAGTCCTCATGACTATCTTACTCTTTCCTATAGGTTGGAGAGTGGAATGTTTTATTAAAGAAAAAAAAAACAACCAACATTGCAAATGTTAAAAATAATGAGTAATATAAAAATTGTATTTTAAACAATTTTTGAAGGAAGAAAAAAAGAACTTGATCCATGGAGAGAGGAATAATATCCCCCTAGCACTGACTTACCAATATCAAATATCACTTTCATACGAGAGGATATTAAAAATTATTGAATCATAAATAAGGGACACAATTTGTGTTAATCGAGATTATAATTTGATTTTATTGGTATTGGAACATATCATACGATAATGTAAACATGTCCAATTATTAGTCAAAATTATGTGATACTAATCTCTTTGTCATTAGAGAAGTCATATTTTCTGTTATAGGGATCCTCGTGTCACTAGAGAAGTAACAGTTAGCGTGATATTGATCATTGTGTCATTGCAGGAGCAGGAGACACAATTTGTGTGACATGGATCATTTTCTCATCAAAGGAGTCAAAATTGATGTGAAATTGATCTTTGCGTTACCATAGGAGTCGCATTGTGCGTGATCTGGATCTCCATGTCACGGAGAAGTCATTTTTGGAGCTATACTAATCCTTGTATCATTAAAAAAGTGGCATCTTTAATGATACACTTCATCGATATAAATCAAAATTAAACTTTTGGAGTGATGGAGGATAGATATGATTTTAAAATACCATTAGAGAAATCCTCCTTTGGCATCCACATATCACCGACAATTCATTATCTTTGAACGATGAGCCTTATTGTTTGAAATTTTTTTTCCTTCCCAAAATTTTGATAAGATATACCAATGTTCCTCAAAATCTATATAATATATAGTCTATACACTGCAAAGCCTTCTTGAAATACATTGTACTGAACTTGTTAAACCTACTAGTGTCTAATGACAATAACTCCCCCCCACTACAGCACTAAGGAACTAAGCATTTAAGTTTCCCATTTATAATTGCGTTGGTGTTGAATGACATCACATTACTATTATTTACTACAAGGTGATCTTAGTACATTGGCCCAAGGTATGGACATTTGTTTGACTAATCTTTATTATTATATCATAATTAAAACTACTCAACATCATTATAAGGATTTTGATATAATGCACAAATCTAGGGAAGATCTCCTAGGAAGGCATCGAATGTCCAATAAAAATTTGAAACCCACTCCTTGTTGATCCCCTAAGGGGGTTTAGTTTGTTTCAAAGGTCTATAATATTAACTAATTTGAGAAAGCAAAGGTCATTCTATTTTTTCCTTGTGCTTTATGGTCAGGTTTCTTCTCAATGGTATTTTTTTTCTATTTCAATGTCCCCCTCCCTTTAGCGAGCTTTCTTTTTATCAACTTATGTGTTCTTCTCCCTTAATTTATAGCATTTATGTCTCCATCTCCATAATGGAAATTAGAAAACCTTAGCAATTGCACAAAATGCTAGAGAGGCATGAAGGTTTAATAAAGTTGATTTCAATAGCATTTAATCTCTATTTCAACAAAATTAGTATAATGATGCCAAATCCTTAGCAAAATTGGAAGCAATCATGGAAATTCTAGTTTGGTAGTGTCCAATTTTTTGGAAGGTTGAATTTGAATGCATGGTCGTATAGGATAAATTTGAAGCCTCCATCTTTGACTTCAACCTATTCATTAGAACTCCACCTTCTTAGCAATTTCCTGCATTGGAAAAAATGAACACTTAATCAATCAACTTACATACTTAAATTTGATGGCCCCAAAGAGTATACATGAAGTAGTTGAAACAATCAGTTCCAAAATAAACCCTATTCAATTTTAATGATAGAATTCTTAGCATTCAAATATAGGATATATATGGTAAGGTATTTTTTTGAACCTTTGTATTCTTATGTGGTTGTAGGAACTAGTCATTTTTAAGCCAAGTTTCTCTTTTTTAATAGCCTACCAAATATTGCTATGAAATTTTTGTCTTTTATATCTTTGTTGTGTACATTAAACAAACATTTTGTATTAATATAAAAATCTTTGAGTTATGATCAAAAGAATATCATAATATTTGATACTTGTCAAATAACATAATACTCTTAAGTCACATGAGATTTTTGTTATGTTATTTTGTTATTTCTTAATTAATCCATATATAGTGGTGGTAAGGACTATAGTAAGAGAGTGTCTCTCCTTTAGTGTTGGTGTTTGAATGGAATCTAGCTATGAATGATGATGTGGTACAACTATTGTATCATTCAAATTAATTTATCCTATCTCTATGTGTGTCATTGAGGTTTCATTGTGTTTTTGTTGAGCTATCTTATGGGTGTACACAATGATGACTACTGCATACAAATGTATCGAATATGTTTGATAATAGCCATACATTTCATAGAGATAAAACCAGAGGAGGATTGGTGAATAAGGTTTGACAACATATAACTTCATATAGAATATGACTTTGTTAGGGATTATGCTAATAAGTTAAATGACTAAGTGTTGAGGGTGTCCATTATTATTGTCATGGTGGAGGGTCTACAATGTGAGCATAGACCATGTAGAGAGAAGACGTATTAAATGCAATATAATGTGGTGACGGTGTTGTAAAAAATGATGAAGCAAGTGAAAAGATCATGTACCATTACTTGTAATAGATAGTCACACACATTAGTGTTAGTGCCCCTAAATTCTATCCCTATGTTTAAGTATATTATCAAAACGTTATAAATATTTTAGGTTATGCGTCTCACTAATTATGTTAATCATAAACAAAAGAATGTAATAGGCATTATAATGATGCATATCATATGATATATTTCCATTTTTTTTATTGCTTTACATCAATAAAGTTAATAGAAAAACATAGTTCTTCAAAAATATGTTTACCTTGTAGTGAATAATCTTATTTTACTTAGATTATTATACAGTATGAATGTAACTAAAATGTTCAACAATTATATTGAGAAAATTAAGGTAAATTTTATAATTTAATTTAAATAATATATAATATTCGTTTTAAAAGGAAAATCTATTAAAATATAGAGATAGAGAAAATGCATATAATTTAAAAATTGTATAATTAAAAAAAAAAATAAAAAAAAATACCCTTACCTTACCTTCCAATTAATAACAAGGAGCCACTGTAGTGGCGCTAGTCCCTGCCGGTTGAGATTTAACTTGTGTTTAATTTGCATTATCATTAGAGCGGGTTTGCATTACTAGTATGTTTTAGGCATGTTTACTTGTATTAAGGTTTAGTGAATTGAATAGCGAATTGTTGTATGGACTTTTTGACTTTATGCAAAGAGTAAAATATAATGAACTTTGCGTTTGTTAAATAAGAATTGTGATAAATGTAAGATTAGTTTTAGATGTAATATTCCAATGTGTCATGATTTAGAAAATGTGTAGATTAATAATTAAAATGTAATAAAATTTAAGATTGAATCATGGAAACTTTGACGGGAAAAAACTATAAAAGGTAATAATAATGCATTATAATGTATGAAGAATTAAAGAGTGTTAAAGTAAGTTATGTATTTTAATGGTGCATAAAAGATAGAATTTTGTTATTTTTTTACATTTGAATATTATGGAAATATTTATAAAATGATAATGACCAAATAAACATTATTATGAATATAAATTTGATAATTAAATCCGTGGTGGAGAGTGTTCAATATTTAGATAAACGATTGTTGGAAGTCAAAGAAGAACTTAAGCATTTAAAAATTATGGAGTCTTGGACCCATGATTGAAAGATTAGATATCTAGTAACATGTTTGGACATAAGCGATACCATTCAGGTTAATGTCAATGATTGGCGAATTATTTCATGGTCAAAAGAACAAAAGATATATTTATTTTAAAATATTGTTTATCATAACTTTAGTGTGAATTTTAAATTTCTCCAATTACAAATTAGCAAAGAAAATAAACCCTGTATCTAATTTCTAATTAGTAATTTGTTGCATTTAATTAATAATTTGTTGTGATGCAAAAGGACATGACTTTTGGTCTTTTTTATAGCTTTGGGTTAGCAAATATTGGATCTAAGTACAATAGCAAAGCAATTTTGATAAGTTTATTTTATAAATTAAAAACTAAAATAAACAAATCATGATCTGCAAGAAAATATTCATTATCTTTTGGTGTTGTGAAAGGACTTACATCACAGATAAACAGAGGCCATTAAACATAGTTGTTTTTCTATTTTGTGATTATCTTAATAAGGGGGCATAGTTCAATATAATTCATTTATTTGGCATAGCATAGGCATAGGAGGTATGATGACATATAGAATGACGAAAATTGAGATAATTGAAAATAATAAAAAAATGGAGATTGACTATAGCACTTCAAATTACTCTATTTTTTAGTTAGAAATAATGTTTTGGCAGCTTGATTTTATAAAAGTTATTATGTTATTAAACTTTATACGTGGTGACAAGAAAGGCTTGCGTTGGGATAAGCTAATTATTGCAGGTTAACACAACTAGGAGAAATGATATTACATGTTATAAATTATGAAAGTCATATTCAATTAATAGTGTTTTAAAAAATAGATAAGAGTTCATTTCAATGTGGGAATCTTTTTATTCAAGGAATTTTATTTCTTTGTGATTGGAAGTGTAATTTTTGCATTATGAATACTGAATAATAAAAATATTATACGAAATTTATAGTTAGTTAAAACTATAAATAGTTTAATAGTTATAATTAAATATGAATGGATAAGCAGTATTTAATATTATATGGCTAATTTAAATTATAAAATGCATTATTTGTTTAAACATTAAAGATAGAGTGTGATATTATAATTAAATAAAAATAAATAATAACAATATTTTTATATTGGCTGAGAGATATTGAAATTTAATTATAATTGACATGTGTATCATGATTAATAATAGTAAAAAGTGTTTATCATAATTAACATTGTTGTGATGCTAAGGCATGGGCCAATGTAGTTAACAAATATAAAAAATAAACAAACCCAATTATTAAAGAAATGAGTTCAAGTAACTAAATCAAATTGAATTATAACATTGGTTTTCTGCATAAAATCAAATATATAACAGATAAAGATGCCAATTTATTAAACATTAGCATACTGAATCAAGAGCCATAGAGACAAAATAAAAACTGCCAATGCCAATTTTTATCAACTAATAATTAATGCATTAAACATTAGCATAATGAGTCAACAGTCATAGAGACAAAATAAAAATTGGCAATGCCAATTTTTATCAACTAATAATTAATACAACATTTGACTAGATGAATGTTCAGATACAAGATGATCATTTAAGAACATAGGATTTGTGCTGTAACATTTTGTCATTCTGTCAATACAATCTCATTTTGTCAGCAATGACAGCACTTCATTCCAAGTTTGCATGTTTCAAAAATTTCAGTTGAAGGGGATGCCAAGGAATTTGCAGAAATTTATGCTTCTTTATACTAGCTTAACTGCTGAATTTTAACAAGATCATTTCCGGACTTTCCTAGAATGGCTGCAACTGTGCATTCAGATGTTACAACTTCAACTGTAGTTGTTGTGATAAGCTGACCAGTTGTTGTTACACTGCCAAAGGTGATATACAATGCCAAGGACATTAGTACAGAAATAGTGATCAGCAAAACCACTATGATAGCAGCAATTGACAAAATTTTGCAAATGTTGTGTACCTTTCACGAGTGAGATCATCATCATGCTCTGTCACGAATTGCACTTTATATCATCAACTGCACTTGCTGATGCATATAAACTTGTTGAGTCAAAACAGTAGTCAAATTATGCAAGACTGAAATAACATGGAAGTGTAACCTAAAACATCTCAACTCAATTTTGCATTTAATAATATCTTGATCGATAAATGAAACAAAGATGTCTGGATATGGTATTTGCAAAAAAACCTGAAATAGTTGCAAACAGAAAGAACCATCAAATAGTTGCAGATTGTACTTGCCTTTTGTGAGGAGGGAGCAACACAATTTCAAGGCCAGCATGTTTCTGCATTTTGTAATCTGTAAAAGAAACAGTTGGTTAGAATAAAATGGTAACATTGTAAATTGAACAGAGGACATATTTGAGAGGAAACATGTTAAGGAGTTATGTGAACTAAGGCTTTTTCTGCAATACTTATGGCTGTATAAGAGTAAAACAGATCTGTAATACCTGAACCAACTGATTACTTTCGAAAGCACAGTGAGCAAGGCGTTTTCTTGGTAATATTCTAATATTGGCAGCTGTTGTGTGCTTCATTTCAGAAGTCATTGCAACAGTCCTGCTAATTAGACAACAAGATTTCAAAATAATGTCAAGCTAAACAAGCAGAACAGGAACTCCACCAACAACAAACACAAATTCCATATTCATGCTAACTAGTTAAACATGGCATTGCACAAGGAGAGATCAAAAGCATGAAGCTACAAAGCCATAGACTTCTGAAATAAGGTTTCGACTTCAAATGATGTAAAAAATGAAATGGGTTCAGATAAACTTACTCATTTGAATTTCAGCATTGAGTCCGAGCAAGAATACCAATGGAATGAGTGGAAGCTACCAGAAATGTACATTAGCCATTGTGTCCTTTGTGCGTTGTAGATTGGAAACCATGTGAGCATTGTTCAGATTGTAAACTGCAAATCATGTCAGCAGTCTCCAGATATATGGCATATTCAGATGGTCTGTGGGATAAATTGTTTCCTCGTAATGTTACCAGATTTTATGCAAAGCAGTTATCCTGTAGCATTTGTTTTGAAAATATAACTCTACATTTGACTTTGAATCAGATGTGTTTAGCAACATGGAAAAAATTTAAGCAAATTGTAGAGCTAACAGTAAACAGAAACATAGGTAATATAAAACAAAACCTTTCGAGCCCAAAACTTTCATTTGGCTTAAGGTTATAATGCTATTATAATGAAAAATCATGCATATCAAGCAACAGTTAGCAATTGATCGATTGCATATAGTCCCAGGTAAGGAGTAATAATTCCAAATGCATTATGCCATTATTGCATTTTCAAACAACATATATTCATTTTAAAGTGCATATAGTTTGATGCTATTTATAAAGTCTAGCTTCAAGCATGTTGTAGAATGCCTTCGATCTCAAATACAAGACAGAAACAGAAACAATACAAATAGACATGTATAAAGACTTTCTAGGCCTGTTTCCTGAACGGTTAGCTACACTATGCAAGAAACAAAAACTAACATAGCATTCAGCCATAACATACGAGCAGACAGAAATGACTAGCCGATTCAATATACGATTTGTCATTTAATCAATCTATGGAATCTTTGCTGTTTGCAGTCAGCAGCTGTAGATACAAAATTATTGCTCAACTGATGTTGCATTTGCTATATTCAATGATATAGTTTAAACCAAACATGGCAGTTTTTAAGATGTGACAAAAATATACATACAAAAGCTGACAAGACAATCTCTCGTTGTCAAGCTTGAAGCATGATGCAGAATGTGTTCCATTTGAGATAGAGAACAGAAAAAGAAACATTACAAACACATATGGATAAAGTCTTTGTAGCCTTTTTTGAGATAGAGAACAGAAACAAAAACATTACAAACACATATGGATAAAGACTTTGTAGCCTTTTTTGATCAACTGTTGCGTTACATAATCTTTGTAAATGACTCAAAATTGCAAGTCAAATACTTGTATTATCGTGAGACCATAATATGAAGAAACATGTCCATATTACTTTTGCATTTGTTATGGATCTGAAGGCTGCCATGCTCCTGGATTTTGTAATCTGTATATCAAATGGTTAGTTAGAACAAAAAGATAACACTGTAAATTGAAGAGAGGACATATTTGAGAGAAAACATGTTAAGGCATATGTTGATATACCTTCCATTTGTTAGTTGACATGTAATAGTTCACTATCTTCATTGAGTGTGAACTTGCTCTGAATTTTGAAGTCACGTAAAATGTAAACAGTGGTAGCTTTCTGTTGCAAATATGTCTCATATGACATTGATTTTAAATCAGGAAGCAAGTCATGTAATAAGGGCTCCCTGATAATGCACTGGACAAAGTTATTTGTAATGGATTCTATTACAGCATTTATACAATGCTTGTAGACGAAAGGGCAATTATCATTGCATTGTGAACAGAAAATTGTTGCATTGGATATTGCTATGGATGAATTCACTGGGCAGTTACAAATTCCACAAACAGGTTCGAAAGGAGTTGAATATGGATTTGTTGTGGTCAGAATACCTTCGACCTGTTTATAAAACATTCAAACGTTAATTTTCATTATTACATGCGAAATGCAAATGCAGCAAAAACATTATTATTGGTATACTTACAACATAGGTAGATGTAGTTAGTTTTGTGAGATTGTTGAGTGCATCTGTGTTCAGTTCAGTCATGAACGTTGACTTCGATGCTCTGAATATTGTTTCTGTTGTGTTTACCTTTTTTGTTAAATTTTTGAAAAGAATAAGCGGAAAGTGTCCTTTTTGCAATTGTTTTTCGATTGAGACGAAAAATTGTTCATATGTGTCAAAGAGTTGCAACTGCAGAACAGAAATTGCTATGTATTGAAAAATACAAAAAGTAATATGCAACTACATTGTTCGTATGCATTGAAAGATTGCAATTGCAGAAGACAAATTACAAAAACTATGGACAAATTAGAACAACTATCTATTGAAGTGATGCATGTTATTTACTGACAATTAGGAATAAGTAACATCTGAATACATACAGTTGCATTGTCGTCTTCAGAATCTCCGTCTTTGATATGCAGTATGTAATGCAATCCAACTCGTTTGGCAAGTGTTACGGCAGCAGCGATTGTTCCAATTGGGTACATTTCTTTTTTGTTTGCAAATTGCCTAATGGTCGTATTGGGAATGAAATGATATTCTTTGCAAACTTCAGGTACAGTTTCTATGATACTTGATTCAGTAAGCAATATTATTTTGTCATAGTCACTGCTATCATAAACACTTTTAGGCAATATCCTGAAGTTTGTAATTGAGATGATGTTGCCTTGCAAAATTTTGTGTTCATGTCGCTCGACCAAATGTGCAGGTACACTCAACGTTATAGTCATCATTCCTTGATCATCTGTCAAATCAGCTCGCAATACTTGACGTGATTTGTTTGCTTTATCAAGGAATGCACTATAGACAACCATTATGTCTCCAACAAATAGCTGCCCAGTTTTACGACTATTGAGATCTTCAATTGATACTTTAATTGGCAGTATCTGTTTTTGCCTATTAAAATTTCCTAGTTAGAAATTGCTATAAACATTTGTAGAATACTATGTTTCTCCTAAAGACTGAATAACTAGAAATAGATTAGAGTATTGTGTTTGATATGCATACCTTTTTGATGTATCATTTTGCACGTTTGTTGAATGAGGTTTGGCTCCGATTGTTTGAGTTGGACTAACACAAGCAAACGCATGGTTCAATATGGTGTGGATATTATGACATGTATTTTGTGATAAGCAATCAATAAAGAAATTGTGATATGTAACCTGTACATGTCTTCTTGCTGCATTGTTTGGGGGAACTTACTACTAGTGCTTTCTTCACTCGTCCAAGATTTTCTAATTTATATACATTTAAATATAGATATGTAAAAAGAGAAGATATATATAGTAAACACTAATCTGACATATATACATTTAAATATAGATATGTAAAAAGAGGAGATATATATAGTAAACATTAATATTTTAAATAGAAAATAGCATATTTGTATAGTTGTCATACATACCTTTTCAAAGCAAGTGGTTGGTTTGCCTTTCCTAATTGACTTATGTGGTCTATTTCTTCAGTTTTTTGTTTTCCTTTTTCAGCATTTATGCTATGTTATAGAATAGGAACATATATTTAGTTCAATTTCAAAGAGCATATAGAAGTAAACAGTTAACAAGGAACATTAAAAGCATAGAACCATACATATGTAAAGATAGAATGGATATATACTAAACATTAACATTGTAAATACAAATTGGCATATTTGTATAGTTGTCATAAACATGCCTTGCTGAACATTATTATTCTAAATACAAATCAACATATTTGTATAGTTGTCATAGACATACCTTTGCAAAACAAGTGGTTGGCTTGCCCTTTCTAATTGCGTTATGCATTCTATTTCTTCAATTGTTTCGTTTCGTCTCTGAAGATTTAGGCTATGTTATAGAATAGTAACATATATTTAGTGCAAACTAGAAGTAAAAACTGAACAAGAACATTAAAACCATAGAAACTAAAAATAGAATGCATATATACTAGACATTAATATTCTAAATACAGATTACCATTTTTGTGTGGTTCTCATAGACATACCTTTGGAAAACAAGTGGTTCGTTTGCGCTTTCTAATTGGCTTATGCATTCTATTTCTTCAATTGTTTCATTTCCTTTTTCAAGATTTATGCTATGTTATAGAATAGCAAGACATATTTAGTACAAGTCAAAAGAACATATAAAAGTAAACTTGAACAAAAAGACAAGATCCATAGAAGAGGAAAGGCAAAAAGAATATACTCTGTTTGTTTATGTTGCATGTTGTTGTTCTTTTTTCTTGGTCGTTCTGTTCAATTGAAAAGGGTTTTACAAGCAGAATCTGCATGCATAAATAGATGAGCTCATATCTGCAAATTTATGGTAGGATAGTTGTGTTGGTTAATTGAAAAGGCTGTCTTTGGAACAAGTTGCATTGATCAATACAGAATGCCATATATCTAAATGTAGAATAGAATGCATAGTATGTATGCTGTTATCACTTCGTTTACCACAAAAAGATATTGTAGTTTGCTTTAGTAAAATAGATATGGTAAAACCAATGAGGTATTGCAAAAATGCCAAAATTTGGAATTTTGTAAACTGTTTCATGTGTATATCATAGGTCAAGGACAAGAGATATTACATCATGGTCAGACCAATATGCATCCAATACGAAAATTCTATACTTTATATTGCCTAGATTTGCCCAAACATGGTCAATCAATGATTTGTGCATGCTATTAGTTTTGTCAACTAGGAAATGAAGATTGTTGTTTTGCATGTAGGTTTCTAGTTGCTTTGTTTTTTGATTGCAATGCACCATATCAATATTGAAGTCCCCTAGTATAACTGTGATATTGTTCAGATCTAACTGGTATAAGGCTTTTGCAATGACATTGAGGATATTGTTTAGGTTTGCATGTGGCGATGCATATATATTGAGTATTGCAATTTGCAATGTGTGAACTTTTATTTTTGCAAACAATGCTTCTACAAAGCAGTCTTCAAAATGGGTATGTTCAAGGATAATGATATTTTTCTTTATCAATATCATTACTCCACGCTTATTGCAACTTGAGATGCAATTGAAATTTTTGAAGTATTCATTTTGCATAGACAGCAACATATGTGTTTCTTGTAAGCACAAGATATCAGATTGCATTGTGTCATAGTCATTGCATATGTCAGTAAGATGCGCATGAAGGTTGCGAGTGTTCAATGAAAGAATAAAGATGGATCGCAATGACTGTATTGATGAACAATCATATTCTAGTTGCCATTTTGCAGTGGTTTGCAAACGTTGCATTTCAGAATTTACTTTTTGCTTGACCTTGAAGTTGCTATGTTTAAGAGGATTAAGCAAATACAATGATTCTATGTTTCTGACACGTGATAGTGCTGTGTATACTAGGCCATGCACTTGTACTCCAGTAGGGTCGAATGCAAGCCTATCCAAGGTTAAGCCTTGTGATCTATGTATTGTGCATGCACATGCAAGCTGAATTGGAAATTGTTTTCGTATTTTCAATGGTGCCATCTTTGATGTCATAGGCATTGGTTTTGATATTCGCAATATTGGTGTCCAATCATCCGCTATCTCTGAAGTGTACAAATGACCTAGTTTTCTAGATTGTCGATGACCAATGTTAGGGTCATGGAACTTAATCCATAGAACATCGACCTTATTCGTATGGGTATATGCTTTAACTATTCCATCTGCACCATTCACTAGCCCATCTGCTGCATCATAATTGCAAGCATACATTTCAACTAACATGTTCAACTTTATCAAAAGCTGTGGTGGCAAAATAGCCGTATGTTGATGAGCTGTGAAATTGTCGTTATTCTCTTGATTTTCGTCAATTGCATGAATCAAAATTTCTTTGCCAGGCATTAGCATCAACATTTTGTTGTTATGCATTGCAACATCTTTGTTTTTGTAAAATAAGTAGGGAAATGTTGGATCATTTGGTACAGGGCGCATGCAACTTGTATTCATGTATGTTATATCTTCAGATGTTTGACAATTTGTTCGCATTCTATTTAACACTGATATGAATCTCTTATTTGTTTGTCGCATTGTCATATGCAATTGGAAGCACTTGACATTATCCTTCCAAAAATCATGTGTTATTGTTTGATTGTTGATTGTTGGTTGTTCAAAAATAAGAGAGTCTTGGATAGGTTGAGCTTGATAGAAATCACCACAAAATATGATGTCAATGTTCCCAAAGTATTTTGTTTGGACATATTTTATGTTTCTGAGTCTATTGTTAGAATATAAGAACCGACTTCCAATCATCGAGATCTCATCTATGAAAGCTACTTGCAATTCTTGATATAGCTTTGATAAGTTGTCCAATACTTCTTTGCTCAGCGAGAACAGTTGAGACCCTTTAAAAGGCATTAGCAATGCAGAATGGATTGTTGTTCCACTTGCATTGTATGCAACTTTTCCTATGCATGCTAATATTAGACCTTTTGGTTTCATAGGATCAGTTGTGTTTTGTGAATCATAAATTCATATAAGCATTTGGAAAATTGCTTTTGCTGTGAGCGTTTTACCTACACCTGCTCCACCTATAATAAAAAGGTAAATTGGTTCCTTGGGGTTTTTTTTTTTTTAATTGCAATGTCTTTTACAATTGCTTGTTGTTCTTTGTTCAAGATTCTTCTAATTTTGTAATATTCATTATTCTCCATTAAAAATGGATGGGCAGTAATTTGAAATCCAAGATTTATTTTTTTCTTCATTTCAAATTGTTTTGGAAATTGCAAGTCCGATTGCAAATCATATTCCTCATAATGGGAATTGTTCTCTTGATTTGGCATATTCATTTCATTAGTACTCAAAGAACTAATTTGCTCATTTGTTGCAGTCTCTAAATCACCCCATGTTGGATTGATGTTATATGTAAATTTGGCTTCATTAACTTGAATTGTTTTTTCATGTAATGTATATGCAGAGAGCCATGTAGGCAATTCTTATTTCAATGTATCTTCACAATTTTCAAATGGAATATATAACAATAATTTCTCTCGACAAAAGTTTTCAATATCATTGTGTTTGTTATATTTGACAAATCGTATAACATTTGGTTTTTTCCTTTTAGATATCGGTTTGCCATTTTTCTTGTAATTTGATACAAATTCTGCAAGGCAGATTTTGCCAATGGAACTTGGTCGTCCAATGTAGTAGTCAACAATGGAATGGCACATAACATCTTCTGAATCATCAGGTTCTTGTTTCAAAAGAATAGGTGGTTTAAGCATAAACGTGCGTTCATCAACTGGAGATGTGTTGACAAATATACATTCCCTTGAACTAGAATTCAATGGCAATGAAAGTGCTATATGCACTGCTTGTTGAGCTAACATTTGTTGTAGATTGAGTAATGTATTTCCAAGTTTACGAATCATTTGCATAGCATCAATTTCATCTTTTTGATGCTCTTTCCGTATTCTTCTAAATGCATTTGTCATAGACTTGTCAATTTTGGCCATATATGAACTACAATATGATGCTGCAGCATATGCATTTAGCACAAATTGTGCATCTGTATTTGCATTCCATAAAGCAGGGATATTGTTTGCAAAACTGTTATTCCAAATGTGAGAAGGTTTTCGTTTCAAGAAAATTGTTGGTTGCTTTACTGTATGTTGCAATAGTTCTATGTACTCATTTTGTAGCAGCCCTATTTCTAGGAGGAAATCGTCATGTGTTGTTGAATCATTGTAGTTTGTTTGCCCCAAGAATGCAAAAAACGATATTGACTTCTCTACAACTTTTGTATTTTCTGCATTGGTTGGTTCAATGATCATTGTTGATTTCATTGGTGGCATGGGGAAGTTGTATCTGCAATTTGAATTTTTTCGCTTCTTACAACTTTTTGTATGGTGATGTTTATGCAATTTAGCAACATCTGGCTCCAAATGATTTGTATTACAAGTGATGTAATTGTCAACAAACTTCTCAATTTCTGAGTTGCTTTCTTTTCCATATATTGGAGCATTCTCTATCCATAATAGTCCATGTTCATGTTCAATTCCTCTATTTTGGAATTCTGTTACAAAATAGTAATCAGATATTTTTCCAAAGAATGTAGTATCTTGAGATATCAATCGCTTTATAGCATTAATTCTATGTCTATAGTATTGGCTACATGTGACTGGATATTTTCTTATAAGGTAGTCAATGTCATCATCTTCTAATATATCAATAGCACTTTTTTTTGCTTTATTTCTAAACAATGTGACAAGTGTATCTACTAATGGTTTCCATCGATGTTCTGCACTTGTGAATGTCACAAAGAAAGTTGAAGGGCCTAGTTGTCGTATCATTGCAAATATGTTTTTCCTAATTTGTTCCAAATGGTCAGAAGATATGCGAATGTTTTTGAAATCTATGTATCCAATGTCAGATTTCAATAACTTTTCCAAATTTGCTCGATACTTGACATCTTTTGCTAATATTTTCCTGCCTTTTAGTTGTCCCTTTCTTATTCGCACCCATATGCAAGAAAGCACTTTATCAATTATTATTCGCATTGTCTTAAAAAACAATTTTTTTGTATGATATTGGAAGTCACCACTTGCTTGTAACAATTCCCATTGCACAATTTTTTGGTAAGTAAACCTATTTGTGATGTCATGATCACGTGCATCGCCATAAAATAATGTTGGAAAGTTCATTTCTTCTGCATATTTGTCCTTGAAGATGCCTAATGGTCGTTGTCCTTCAGCAGGGGCCACTTCAATAATCTTGTCTTGCAGATCGTAGATGCGTTGTGATTCTATTAATCCATGCACCAATGTTTCAGTAGGTGCTTCATTATTTGCATCACTATCTGTATCACTTTCATTGTCACTGTTTGAATTTTGTACAATGTATTCATTATCCTCTTGTAAAATATGGGCCCAATTCTCATTTATACAAATGTTGCTAGCTTTATAAAGACTTCTAGAACATAATTCGTTCAATGCCTTCATGACAATAATGGGACATACTTTACCTGTTTGGTATGCATTTTTGTATTGCAATCTTCTTTTCAATGCAACTGCAATTGTCATTGTATCATTTAGATATTGTGGCAATGCTTTTTGCACAATGTCCATATGAACGGGTACATTGATAATTGATCCTGTTAAGCCAATTTGTGACCGTCTATGTCCCCATTGTCTGATTTGTGCAAATGCAATTCTCAATGACACAAGTCTTTCTTCTAGGTCTGAAAGTATATTTACAGTTGGCAATGAAATGTTACGTCTTATTTGTTCGGGTGCTGCAAATTGTGGTAGCTTTCCATTGTCAAGTGATTTCTTGCAAGAAACACATATGTTTTCATTGCTAAAGGTCCTATTGTTCAACGTCAAATCCATATGCTTTTCTTGCAAATCTGTAGTGAAGAACCTAATATTTTTTGCAAAATGTAATTTGTTGCAAATTGCACATATATTCCTAGGCGTGTCTTCGACTTTTTCGATATAAATTTGTATTGCATTTTTCTTTTTTGAATTATTATTAGAAAATGGTTTTTTGCATTTGTCATTGCATTTGCGTTTTGCACGTATGAATTGCTTTAGCTTGTGATAATTCAGCCTACAATCCTTAGTTGGTTGCATTTGCTCTAAATGACATGCTATCTCAAATGCAATATTATTGCTAAAATGTACTTGAGATATACATTGCTCTTTTTCTAGTACATGCCCATGATGCAATTGATTACAAACATCATTTGCTTCCATGGACAATTGTTGAGAATTGTGAACATATTCTTGTATCATTGCATGATAGTGAATATGCGATGTATTTGTCATGAATGACAAGATGTTAACAATATCATTGCATCTTGAATAAGCGCAACTGTAGTTGACAAAGCTATTAGTAACAGAGGACCATACTTGGATATTGACTTTGAATATGACAGATATCCATTGCAGGCAAAATGGTCCGCCTTCCACTTGTCCTTTTTCATATGGCATTGCCATATTTATCAGATATTGTTGCCAATTGCTATTCATTGTATAGTGTATCGCATCAACTACCAGGTATTGTTGTAAACAATGCAATGCCTCTTGATTCTTATGCATAACTGCATTGCAAAAAGATTGCACAATGTAAAGTCGCAAAGACTCTGCATTGAATTCTGTTGCTACCAAATAGCAAATTGCATTAAAGAGACTGTCACCACAGTTATATGTCACTTGCTTTGCAATTGTGAGTCCATTTAAAAGCATATTATTTGCAATGTGCATCCAATTGCTTTCAACATCTTTGCAAATAGGTGATAGGTAGATATTAGACTCATTGCAAATGCAAATTGGAAACTTTTGGTAAACCAATGGTTCATAATGACCACTAACATGATTTGCATCATGAAAGAGAATGCAATATGGAATTGCATTTTCATGTTGATTGAAAAGCAAATATCTCGTTTTTCTTGTCAATGACCAAACTGCAATTGATATATCTAGCCATTTAGCTAACCAACGTATGCAAAAGGTATCACCCCATAAACCTCGTTCAGATTCCTTTATATTTGTAGATGCAGAATAACGCATTTTATGAAGATATGTACTAATATCATTAACACCATGTAACTCGTATAGGAACTCAGGTGCTAGTTCATATTGATATGACTGTATTGCTTCAACGTCATTGTTCTTGAAGCAAAAAAGAAAGTGGTCTATTAACCCATTTCGCAATTCATTTGAAGTATAACGAAAATGTAGAAGCATTTCGAACGAGTCAAATAGACAATCTCCTACAGTATATGAAAATGCATTTACTCTAAAAAGACCATTTCTTTTTAATACAATATCAATGTTCTCAGGCAAAATGCATTGCAATCTGAAATTGTAATTGTCAACATCTATTATTTGTTCCATCATTTTCAATTGCTTACTAGAGCTGGCTTTTGCAATTGTCTTGTGCAGCTTTGCAAAAAAAATTAATGAAGTTAGCAAAAACTGAATGTGAGTGTTTTGAACAAAATGTATGTATATTTAAAAAATACTCTATTGCATTATCTTGGTAAACAAATATCAAATTTCTAGCAGCAAGCCATATTTGTAAATAACAAAGAAATTGGAAATGCAAACAATGCAAAAACATAATGAAAAGAATGGAGCATAATTCTAAGAATATTTCTGCAAGTAAACAAAAGGGAACAATCGAAACACAAAATGAAGTTAACAAAAGGAAGCAATGCAAAGACAAAATGAACAAATGCAACAGAACTTTAAGAATATTTCTGAAAGCTAACACCATTGTCAATTGCATTTGTCAAATAAATTGACCATGAGCCTATTTATGAGTTTTACATAAGTGGTGCACCAATTCAACTGTCAAAATATAAAAAGTATTGTCTCTGATTTATGCTAGGTTGCAACTCTAACATATACCAAGGTAAAAAGTTTCCTGCTATTCGTTATCAGCCTATCAGAATGACCATGACAGGGCCGCCATATTGACATTTTTGAAAACTGGTTATGAAGCAACATATCTTCTCAGCCATACTTTTATCACTTCCTATGCTTAAGCATATCTCTATATCTATATTTTTTCATGGGACTGTTTATGGACATATCTAGCAGCTAATTTCTTATTAGACAAAACTCGCTTCAAAGCTCCCATATATGCTAGAATGACTATGATAGGGCTGTCATATTGACATTTTTGGAAACTGAACCAGATACGAGTAGTGCATAAGCATACTTCCATAACGCTTCTCAACAAGATCCATCATTATCGGACACTGCAGGTACAATCCATATAAATGATGAACATGTAATATGTTCAAAGAACGGCTTTGGCAAACACAGCAACAATCTGCCTAAGCAAATTGTCGCAAGACTGTTGGCAATTGTGGCATGTGAAAGAAGATGCGCAAAAATTACAGATCTTTGATGATTCACAAACTGTGGTGAATCGGATGAATGGAACAAATCGATTGGATAATTATAAACTTCAACCTATATTTCAGGAGATTCGACTTGCTTAAACAGAGTATTTAACAGATCATGTTTGAACATGTTTACAAAGACAGGAACATGCAAACTGATGGACTGTCAAAAGCAAGATTATACTTGGTACCATGAGCTTGGCCCATTCAACAGAGAGTGGAAGGAGAGCTGATCGAATGTCTTTTAAATGTCAATATCTATATCTATAATTTTTTATGGCACTGTTTATGAACATATCCAGGACCTAATTCTTTATGAGACAAAACTGGTTTCAAACCTGTGATGTATGTCAGAATGACCATGACAGGGCTGTCATATTGACATTTTTGAAAACTGGTTATCAAGCAACATATCTTCTCACTCATACTTTTATCAGTTCCTATGCTTAAGCATATCTCTATATCTATATTTTTTTATGGGACTGTTTATGGACATATCTAGCAACTAATTTCCTATGAGATAAAACTCGTTTCAAAGCTCCGATATATGTTAGAATGACTATGACAGGGTTGTCATATTGACATTTTTGGAAAATGTTTATGAAACAAGATATGTTGCTAGCAATACTTTTATCACTTCCTATGCTTAAGGATATCTGTGAAATGCAGAAACATATATAATAAATGTAATTTTGTTTTCATAATAAAACAATTTTTTCTCTCTAAGGAGAACAAGGTACTTAAACATCATATCAGAACCAATCTGGTTATAACTAGCTAACATGACATTTTAATCTAAGGTTTAACTTATTGACAAAAAGTAATTAGTAGAATAACACCGTACCTGCAATGAAGCCGAGCGTTCAAATTCCTTCTCGTCCAGACCATATGCATGCACAAGCCAGCCTATGCCAGTACCATGAGAAAATGTGCAAATGACGAAATTGGTTAACGAAGTCTGCACACAAAATCCTCAGTATTCAACCAGAATGCCATTAACTCATAATGCTCAAATAACCATGGACTGTTGCATGCAGCTAACAGAAACCCTCAGTATTTAACCAGAATGCCATTAACTTATAATGCAGTACCCAAACTTAACCTCTAAACAATACGACCAAGAATCACAGTTTCACGCAGACATTTACCCAAATTTCTATAAAACCCATGCAACTAAGACAAACCCTCAGTATTCAACCAGAATGCCATTAACTTATAATGCTCAAATAACCATGGAATCTTGCATGCAAGTAACAGAAACACTCAGTATTTAACCAGAATGCCATTAACTTATAATGCAGTGGCCGAACTTATCAAAGCGACAGCACAAAGTTGCGGGATACAAGCCGCACCTGGAACAACAGAACCGCAACCAAACCTTTGCGACAGAGTTAACCGAGCACGCAGCAACCTCATTGTGTTTTCACGGCAGACAATACAACAAATACAAAGGAAAAATCGCAGACACCGTAGAGCTAAACAACCAAGTAACAATAATAATCCAAATGCGATTAACTTATAATGCAATAGCCGAACTTAATCTCTAAACAATACAACTAAGAATCACAGCTTCACGCAGACATTTACCGAAATTTCCATAAAACGCATGCACCTAAGACAAGTCCTCAGTATTCAACCAGAATTCCATTAACTTATAATGCTCAAATAACCATAGACTCTTGCATGCAGCTAACAGCAACCCTCAGAACAGGCAGGAACCGCATTCTATTTTCACCGCAGACAATACAACAAATAGAAAGAAAGAATCGCACAAACGACAGAGCCAAAGAACCAAGTAACAATAACAACCAAAGGCCGTGAACAGGGTAAAACCCAAATAACCATGAACTCTTGCATGCACGTAACAAAAATTCTTAGTATTTAACCAGAATGCCATACAGGCGAACTTACCAAAGCCACGCCGAGTAGGCAGGAACCCCACCGCAGACGAAAAATCGCACAGACTGCACAGCTAAACAAGCAAGGAACAATACCCGAGCAGCCAGCAACCCCACCGCAGACGAAAAATCGCACAGACTGCAGAGCTAAAGAAGCAAGGAACAATACCCGAGCAGCCGGCCGCGAAGACAGTAAAACCCAAAGAGCGCGAAGACACTAAATCCCAAGCCGAACTTTCCAGCATTTCGAGGAGCAACAGCTGGTTGCCGATCAGACCACCACAGTGCATGCCGACCACAGCTAAAACAAACCCTCAGTATTCAACCAGAATGCCATTAACTTATAATGCTCAAATAACCATGGGCTCTTGCATGCACGTAAGAGAAAAACTTAGTATTCAACCAGAAGACAAACCCTCAGTATTCAAAATAATAATCCAAATGCCATTAATTTATAATGCAGTAGTCGAACTTATCCTCTAAACAATACAACTAACAATCATAGCTTCCCGCAGACATTTACGCAAATTTGCATAAAACCCATGCAGCTAAGACAAACCCCCAGAATTCAACCAGAATGCCATTAACTTATAATGCTCAAATGACCATGGACTCTTGCATGCAGGTAACACAGCACGCAGCAACCGCATTGTGTTTTCACCGCAGACAATAGAACAAATAGAAAGGAAAAATCGCACAGACCGCACAGCTAAACAACCAAGCAATCATAATAACCCAAAGGCCGCGAACAGGGTAAAACCCAAATAGCAATGGACTCTTACATGCAGGTAACAGAAACCCTCAATATTTAACCAGAATGCCATACAGTAACCGAACTTACCAAAGTCACACCGAGCAGACAGGAACCCCACCGCAGCCGAAAAATCGCACAGACTGCAGAGCTAAACAAGCAAGTAACAACACCCGAGCAGGCAGGAACTCCACCGCAGACGAAAAATTGCAGAGACTGCAGAGCTAAACAAGCAAGTAACAATACCAACCCAAAGGCCGTGAAGACAGTAAAACCCAAGCCGAACTTTCCAGCATCTCGAAGAGGAACAGCTGGCCGCCGATGAGATCACCACAGCGCATGCCGACCACAGCTAAGACAAACCCTCAGTATTCAACCAGAATGCCATTAACTTATAATGCTCAAATAACCATGGACTCTTGCATGCAGGTAAGAGAAACTCTCAGTATTTAACCAGAACACACACCCTCAGTATTCAACCAGAATGCCATTAACTTAGCCGAACTTACCAAACGCACACCCAGCAGGCAGGAACTCCACCGCAGACGAAAAATCGCACAGACTGCAAATAACAATACCCGGGCGCAACTCTACCGCAGACCAAACATCGCACAGACTGCACAGCCAAACAAGCAAGTAACAATACCAACCCAAATGCCGCGAAGACAGTAAAACACAGACGGAACATTCCCCAATCTCGAGGACGGACACCTGGCGAGCGATCAGACCACCAGAGCGCATGCAACCACGTGCCCCTCACGCGCGCCACCTGCCATTCGCCTCGATCCATGCGAAGCGCGTAATAAGACCCCCATTCGCTTCTGCCCCGTAAACCTTAGTCCGACTTAGGAAAACCATGAAATATTTCCAAATATCGCCGCAGTCAACCCAAAGTCAGCGATCTATCGATCGCTTATAGTCCCCGGCAGGGACTAATAATGAGTAAGAAATTTACAATTTAACTGGTGCTTCGTGTCTATGTTACTGTTGCCATTATAAGTATATGTAGTTGTTTGAAATCGTAGCGTATGAAGTGAGACTTACGTCGGGGATTTGTAATTTTTGGAATTACTATAGTGAGTTTTTTTTTTAATGGCGAAGATAAGTTCCCCATGCAAGTAGGGTTGGTGTGATAATTATGATAAATATGTTTTTAAATAATATCAAAATAATATTGATATCAATTTTAAATTATAAAAATGTTGGAAATTTTTTTAATCAATGTTTAATCCAATAAAAAGTGGAGAAACAATTTTTATACTTAGATACGTCTTTGGATTAAAAACCAAGTGGTGCTCATCTAAACGTTTTAATTCATATATGGTATGGTTATTTATTCACGCTACTTTAATATTTACAAGTTGACCTGTCATTTAATTATAGCGTTGCACTCACGACATGGAATTGATTGGAAATGGAATATTATTTATATCAAAAGTTAATTTGGCATAAGATATAAGATGCATGACTTGCGTGGAAACATTACAAATTTTCAAAAGCAAAAGAAATGCTAAAATAATTTATTGCGTTATACACAAAGCATTGTGCATTATTTTAATTTTATAGAAAACGGTAAACTATATTCACACATTAAATATATGTTTAGATATATTCTTCAACATCACACGTGACCATGATTTTTCACTTCTTTTGGACTCTACAATAAACGAGATTCATACATCAAATATAAGTTTACATCTTCCCTCCACCCTCACATGGGACCACTGATGTGTTGTTGTTGAGAAGTACATGGTAACTCAAAATAAAAATTATGCTTGGTCTTCTTGTCATAATTCTCAATTAAGTTAAATTATTATTTCGACGAGTTGTGTTAATGATTATTATTATTTAATTGATAAATATAATTTTAAATTCATATCCTTACATATTAATATGTTCTTGATGATTTAAACTTTATTTTTATGCAAGGAATATTATTTATCCTTTTGATGATTTAAACTTTGTAACTTTGAAATTAATATATATTTAGGTATGGTGCAGTGCTTCAGAATGTATACAGTAAAGTCAAGTTGGAAAAGAGTAGAATGATGAAAATTGGCAGCCCCCACTAATCAAAAACGGAATCTCACATTTTTTCACGCCCACCAATAAAATATAATTTGATATAAAATAAAGATGTTGAGAAATGTTATAATGAAAACTTTATATGGTTGTACGTCTAAGTTTGTACCTTTTGTTCCACGATATGAAGGAGGTGTAGTTGGTGTCATACAAGTATTACATGCCTATACCTTTTGTTTCACGATACGGAGGTGTAGTTGGTGTTATACTAGTATTACATGTCAAGGGGAGGGAGATTAGTAGTTGCATGGTCTTTCTACGTGGACTAAAAATAATATTTGGAGAGATGATTCGGATGTATGACTCATGTTGCTCACGCGTTTTCATATGTCTTTTTTACGGAGTGGAATTCACTTTCGTGTTTTGATGTCGTTTAGGGTTCTTGTTGCCTTGATTACTCGACCTTGTTTTACTCTTTGTTCATTTCTGTTCAAGATCGAAACTTGCTCTTTTTGCTATGTCGGTAGTTGTGTGTGAGGTGTTTGTTTATGGTGAGGTGAACCTCCGTTTATCGCTTGTTATGGCATCTTGTTCGGCTGTTGCGTTGTGTTGTTCGGTTGTTGCGGTGTGTTGTTGGGCCGCAGAGGTGGGGTGTGCGTGCAGTAAAGGGTTTCAGCTCTTGGGTGGCATCATGTTCTTGCAGGGTTGTATGTTGTCGATTGTAGTTTGAAATTGGAGGGACCTTTGTTCGATTTCTCTTGCTCGCTCAACCCTGTTTGACCCGACACTAGACACCATGGTCGGCTCGCTGCAGCAGGTATTTGGAGCTTGGCATCGTTATTCCCTGGTAGGATTCTTCATCCTGCAAGCCATCCTTGCAACTGTGTTTGTTAACACATCAATTTGCTCGATATTCACATCATTTGTCTTTTATTGGTTATTCTCTGGCTTTTGCGCCTTCTGTGAATGTATGGTTTTTCTGTTGGTTATTCTTTGGCTTTTGCGCCTTCTATGAATGTATGATTTCTCTGTTGGTTATTCTCTGGCATTTTTGCCTTTTGTGAATGTATGGTTTTTTTGTGGCTCCAATTGGTGGCTTCTATGACTTAGGTTGAAAAAAAATTGGGGATTTTGCACTGGTTAAAGGGTTTAAAGCAAATATGGAATTTAGGGTTATAATGTGGGTTTTGTGGGTTATTTGGTGGCTTTTGTGCCTTCTGTGGATGTTGGGTTTTTTTGTGGCTTCAATTGGTGGCTTTTGTGGCTTAGGTTGAAAAAAAAATGGGGATGTTGCACTGGTTAAAGGGTTTTAAAGCAAATATGGAATTTGGGGTTATATTGTGGGTTATTCAGTGGCTTTTGTGCCTTCTGTGGATGTAGGGTTTTTTGTGGCTTCAATTGGTGGATTTTGTAGCTTAGGTTGACAAACAAATTGGGGTTTTTCATTGGTTAAAGGGTTTAAAACAAATATGGAATTTGGGGTTATATTGTGGGTTCTATGGGTTATTCGGTGTCTTTTATGCCTTTTGTGGATGTAGGGTTTTTCCATGGCTTCAATTGGTGGCTTTTGTGGCTTAGGTTGAAAAACAAATTGGGTTTTTTGGATTGGTTAAATGGTTTTAAATAAAATATGGAATTTTGGGTTTTACTGTGGATTTTGTGGGTTATTCGATGGCTTTTGTGCCTTCTGTGGATGTAAGGTTTTATCTGTATTGAGAAAACAATTATGATTGTTTGCTTTTTCTAACTAATAAAAATGTTCTTATGATGATTGTTCTTTAAGTTTAAATGCAAAACATTTAATTTGTCTATGATAAAAGAAATTTTCAAACAATAAAATTTCTTGTGCATAATGAAATTTGGAATGTTCCGTACAAAAGACCAAGATATTCTAGGATGGTAGATACAAATCTAAATCATTATGGTCACACATTGGACCATTATTTCAATGGCTTCATCCCCATGCACTCAAAACCTTTGAGATAGTTGTAAGGAAAAACTATTTTTAACTCCATTATTTGGACCATTTTCTTTTGTTTATGTTGGATAACCACACGGCATTGTTAGGTGAGGTTTCATGTTAACTGATTTGCAAATGATTCCTCATTTTTATTAAACCTTTATTCAATCCACTTCTAATATTATTATTTTGTATTAATATGTTGTTGCAAGTAACTATGAAAAAACCTGTCTTACTAGAAATTGTTGTCTCCTTATGATTACTTTCCCACTCTTAACTGCATTTTCATACCTTTATACAAAGAGAGTGACTGAGCCATTTTTTGGGTTACTCATGAGCCATAACTCTTTCATCTAGGTAGTTATGGGAGCACATAACCTGCAAGTACTATTTTTTCTAAACAAAGTGTTCATAATGTAGATTGAATTCTCAAGTGGATTATCTTGCAGTGATGAAATTCTTGAAGAATTTTTCGAGGCATTGATAAATTAAATCTAGTTGGAGTTCTTATGTTATGTAATAGCTAGATTATGGGTGAACTTAATAAATCAATGCATAATTGAAAATTAGGTCTGAAGAATTTATATAAAATTAGGACTCCAACAATTACTGGTAATATGATTTCTATAATATAGACTGAGCTGAACTATGTTCAGACTTAGCGAAGAATGTGCTTCCAGTAAATGAAAAGTAGGCTAACTAAGGAATGTGCAACTGGTAAATTAAATGTAGGCTCACTAAAGAATGTGTGGACAATAAATGAAAGGTAGGCTCAGTAAACAATGTGCAACCAATGTTATCATTCACATAATTCCTCCATGTTTCCATAATTCCACCAACCTCAAGCTATGTATATGTGTTGCATACTTAAATATCAAATGGGATGACATTTATATAAGTTGGAAATAATAGAGCATAAACAACCAGAGTGGGTTTACTTGCACACCAAAGGGTTGGATAACACCTGGTAACATGGATGGATAGAGGAAGACATCTCCATGAATAACAACTTGACACTCGTTTTTGTATTGATAAAGATAATTAGATACATAAGATGGGGGAAGCCCTTATCTATAACAATAAATCAATAAACCCTAACCCTAAGCTTATTTCACATAAGTTTTTTGGTAACATTATAATTAATGTTGTGTTTTTGTAATCAAATAGTTTTTGTAACATTGCAATTTAGTTACTAAATTAGTTAGTTTATGTTACATTATAAACTATGCACAGTTTTTGTAATGAATTAGTTTATAACATGCCAGTTAGTTAGTTTTTGTAACATTATAAATTATAAACCATACTCGAAACATATTGTACATTTAACTAGTATATTAAACCGTATGTTTGTCTTTTGAACTGTATCCAAATACACATTGGAAATTACATTACAAATTGGTTACAAACAAAAAAGTCATGCCACCCTTATGCTTGATGGCCTCCATTTTATGAATTTCCCAAACTTGTTGAAGTGTTTTCTTGAGCCAAGTTTCTGCCATATGCTTGAGTCTAGTTTACTCCTTATAACCATGGAGGGATTGAGTAGCCGAATTGTCCACTTGTGCTACTAAACCCAACACTAACTGGAGGTGGCCTATAATACATAAGATTTACCCCTGCACTGGTAGGTGTATAGGGGGTGGGTATAACCCCTAGCTGATAGTGGGGGACTTGGATGTTAATCAGGTCTTGGTACGATGGTGTATGATCTGCAATGTGGTCCAAAGTGTTGGAAATCATCCTGTTTGCCTCCAACTAACTTGCACCATACTCTTCCTTATCTATCACCCCTTCTTTTTCCAACACTTGTTGAGCCTTTCTTTCCTTCCTCTCTTTCCTTGCCAACTATTTTTGATGTTCCTTCTCTTCCCTTGTTTTTTTATTTTTATTTTGAGCCTTTCCTTTGTCCGAGATGCGACTATTGCAATTCTTGAATCTCTCTTTTCCTTGGCCAACACCTTATTTCTCTATTAGATTCTTGAATTTCAAGTTTTTTACGCTCATACTTAAACTTTATGTTCATATATTCTTCATAGGTGAGTAACTGTGAACTCCTCTCTAATCAAAGATAGCATGTTGATGAATGTGTTGATGAGGCCTTCACTCTCTTTGCTGGTAGCTTTAGCAACCTACCAAGTATTGCTTGGTTCGTTGTCACATGCTCCTAATGGCTTGAAACTTTCCTTTCAACCTCAGGGAAACCTGATTAAACCCCATTTTTTTCTTCATTTGGTACTTTATCCTGAATAGACTCTTCTTCCAATGCTCGACTATCCACAAAATAATAAACAAGTTCAATGCTCAAGTCTATTGGTTGAGAAGGCATGGACATGCTTTCATCATTGGTGGATGACACATTATGTTTTTTGTTATTCATCATGGCCTCTGCCAAAGATGATGGTGGGGTTACTTGGGTTGCCATGCTCAATTGGTCATTTTTTATTATTGTTAAATTCTCATTTGATACCACATTTTCATTGTCATTTTCATGATCAACTACCTCATTTGGAATATCACATGTAGAATTAGTAGGTGCTTCAGTGGGTTTGGAAGGCTCCATGTTATTGAAAATTGGTTCATTATTGAATTGTGTCTCACATACATGTTCATCATCATAGAAGTTCCCTTGAGAAAGGGATATCATACCTTCAGCAGCAATAACATCAACTTGCCAATCCACATCTTCTTGGGCATCAACCTGGTCATGTAAGTCCTTTTATTTCTCACCTTCCACAACAAATGCCTGGATGAAACTAGTATCATTAATAAGAGCATCAACAATCACTGGAAAAATTCCAGTCCTCCTAAATCCAACCTTGATATTAGAAAGTGTTATATCCCTTTTAAATGCTTTACTTGCAAGCTCAGCTAACTCAAATATTTTTACCTCCACCCCTAGATTCTTTGCCATCCATGAAGCTCACTCTGCCCTGAAATAGTTCTTGAAAGGCCCAAACACACTGACATCAAGGGGTTGCAATCTATGAGTGGTATGAGCTGGTAGTGTTAATAGGTCAATGCCCAAATGGTTGGCCTCCTTGATTGTCTGCACAACCATGTGGCTTCCATGGCCATCTAAAATTAGTAGGTGTCTATTTTCAGGTGAGACACCACCTGGCACAGATGCAACAAAGTGAAAAATCCAATTCAAGAAGAGTTCCTTTGTCATCCATGCATGGGGATGTGCAACCATGCATGCACCTGGTTCACAATTATGTATATAGTTTTTAAGTTTTGTTTTTCCTTTGAATAAATAAAAACCTGGGATTGAAGAACCAGTTGCATTGACACAACAAAGTATAGTGATCCACTCCTTGCTCCTAGGCAAAAATTTTGGCACATTTCTTCTCCATCTCTTGGAAATTACCTACATGTCACAATTTTTTCTAGCTTATAAGCCTGTTTCATCACAGTTCTAGATATGGTTTGGGGCATAAGAATGTTTCTCATATGCATGGGAAAGGGTGTCATAGAACTTAGACAGAATTTCATGGTGTAAATTTAAAGCCCTATCTCTATTAAGACCCTCTGTTGTTCATAAGACAAGGTCTAGATGCCTTTTTTAAACCCACTCCACCAATATTTGCTAGGAAACCCATCTTGGAAGGGGTTTCGCATCCCCTAACAGATTTGAGTTGTATCAACTCTAAACCATGTCCCATTTGGTCCATCTCCTTACACCACAAAACCACCTCAACCTCCTCCTCTTTAGTCATAACTGTAACATGCCCTTTACACTTTGGATGAGTGAGCCCATTAATCCAATAATGTATGCTCGAGGCTAAAATTCCATGTTTTTTTGCAGATGCATGTATTAAATATCCCTTGAAATCTATGTCATCAATTACACCTAAAATGTCTTCCTTTGTCCACCCTCTTATGGCATTGATCTTCTTCGTTGAGCTTGCACCTTGTATTTTGGTTGAGGGTGGCTCTGTCGTAGATGACTAGACAGTAGGATCTGTCACCACATGGGAATTCTCAATGTCATTGCATGGAGCATTGGAAACATTCATGTCATCCATTGTTTCCTCTTCCGATGAATTGCATCACAATTGAGCACCCTTGGTCCCTCGCCTCCTCCTGTTCCTTATACAATTTGCAATTGAAACTCGTGGCATGGTTGCAACAACATGCATATTGTTAAAATTTATTTATGTCAGTGGAAGTTGTTTTAGCAATAGAAAATCAGTCTTATTTGAATAATAAATTTAAATATGAAAATGTTAATCAATAATTGTAACCTTCATAATAGAAACTCGGTCTTATTTATTTCCTAGAATCAAAATATGAACAGGTTAATCAATACTTGCAACCTACATATATTTGAATAAGAAATTTATGTGTTTGCAACTTGGAGATATCAAAGAATGTTATTTGAATATCTGAATAATGGTTTGGTCTATGGAAACCTGCATATATCAATGAATGTTAGATGAATATCTGAATAATGGTTTGGTATGTGGAAACGATTCTTTTGAGATTTAACATAGGCCTCCCTCCCCTATGTTATCTTCATTTTACATCAATTTCTTGTTACCGAACTTAGACCTGACATGACTTCGAACCTTAAAGACCTACAGGTGGACCTTTAATAACAAGTGACTTTGCTAGTTTTATGATGTGAAATAAATATGTACCTATTACAAAGCTGAATGTAAAACTCAAATGCATCGACTTGAATCTCCATCCACAGATATCAGGACTTTATTTGATAGAAATAGCAGGCCTAAATTTAGCTTGAACATAATCATGTATCTTGAGTAGGGCATCAAATCCATAATACCCCAATCAAATAGGTGTTGGTTAACTAAAATAAGTTTTAAATTCATTTGTTGTTAAGGTCAGTGAAAAAGGTGACTAAAAGTTGCAGTGTTTGACTGTATCTTAAAACACTCCAGTTCCAAGACATTTAGAACAATTTTACACAGACCTGTATTTCCATAGAAATTATTCTAACCTACCTGTAAATCTTTAAGTAAATAATCAAGAACCTCAAGAAATAAGATGTAGGGAATCAAATCTAATTTAACATAACATAATCCCTAATCCCATGTAAGGCATCCAATCTATAGAGTGCCTCAAACAACCTCAGACACCTCAGTACAAATGTTAGGTGCCTTGTTAACTGATGTTGGTTTCCAACCATGAAGTAATGGAAAAATCAATGGTCATACTACTGATTAGCGTGAACAACAACACACAGACATTGCATATTTTATTTTCTCTACATTGTCAGCTACAACTGCTTCCCATATTGTATATTTTTTTTCAAATATATAGGAACTTTTTACTCTTAATTCTGTGAAACACCTCAATTCAATGAAATTGTCTTAATTTCATGAGCAGCTGGAATGAAATGGCCCTTGTTTGACATCCTATGTGTAAGCCTTTTTTAAGGACATTGTTGCTTATATTAAAGGCATTGCTACTTAAAGACAAGATTGTTACTTATGCAAAAAAATTATAGACTGGACTTTCGCATTATGGAAAGTCTACTTCAACATTATTTTTAGAACTTGAATAATAGAAACTCAGTCTTATTTAATTCTCTATTGTCTTTGTTGGGCATGATTAATTTTTTGTCTCTGTTGACTCATATGCTATGGTTTTTTGTCTGCAATTTCACACACATAAGCTAAATTTCATGTTGGGCATGATTAATTTGTTCTTTGTTGACTCAGATGCTATGGTTTTTTGTCTGCAATTTCACACACAAAAGATAAATTTCACACACAATTTTCTCATATGGTAAATTAATGGAAGATTTGGAAGATTAAAAATAATATAAATAAATAAAGAAGAAAAATTGAAGTTTATACTGTAAATTAATGGAAGATTTATAAAAACAGAAAGAAAATACTTGAGTTATTCAAACCTAATTATAATGTGCATAGTCTCTGATGGAGCGAATCTAGTTGCAGATGAGTGGAATGAAAGTTTATGAAGTAATTGTGAGGTGGTTTTATAGTTTTTTTTTTGTTGAATTTGATTGGAAGGGAGGATTAACATGGATTGATTTTTTCCAAATTCAAATGTGTGTTGTGGATTGATTTGGATGTCATCCAATGGCTAATAAACTCTTATGGTTGATCCTTATGCTTTCCTTTGTGTTTTCCTGTGTTTAATTCCTGAATCTTGTGTTTAATTTGTGAATGTTGTGTATTAGTGTCATTTATTGCTTTGAGCAAGTTGCATTGATGAACACATATGCAATCATGGGTGACACTTACATTCTATATTCTTATGCAAGTATCAATGTACTTTGGTCATAGCTGCTCTAGTGTATGTACTTTTGTCTTGTTTTCTAAATACGTGGAGGTATTTAAGACAAGATGTCTTATCAAATTGTGATACTAAAGGCTAGTGTTGGACAGTTTCAAACCCAATCAATATATGGACCCATTTTGGACATAATTTAATAACTTATATAAGTTAATATTATCTATTAATGTTTTAATTATGAATATTTTTTGGTCATGTTTTAAAGGCTCCCCAATCAATATATGGGCCCATATTGGACATAATTTAATAGCTTATATAACTTAATATTATCTATTTATGTTTTAATTATGAATATTTTTTTATCATGTTTTAATGGTTGTGTCGGACTAGTACTATAACAACTACTGATATCACAACAATACAAGCCTCTCCCATATTCGATACAATGTATGTTTTAACAAAAAAATGCCATCCCATCATGTAGGAGGTAGTCATTTAAAACTTATAAAATATTTATTTCAAATACAAAGTTGGTCATTAATTTGAGTATAGCTTTTAATACGTATTTGCATAATTAACTTACATAAACATGATGAGCTCAACTCCTGGAAAAAAAACAGTAGTAGTATAATTAGAAAACAAGAAACGATCATAAGTGATAATTAATATTTTTTTAGGAAAATGTTAACTATTAATTTATTTATTTTTAATATAGTTTTTTGAGAGGAGGTTCATTCTACGACTTAGTGTGAAGGCAATGTGTAAGTATGTTCATCCCTCTTAAAATAAAAACAAAATATTCTCTAAATAGAAAAACAACGTCCACTATAATATTAAGAAAAATATATGCTATGCATATTTAATTAATTGTCCATATAACCTAATAATAATTTCATGTAAAGTAAATAAAATAAAATAGGGTTGCACTTGAAAAAATTTGATTCCTTTCACCTCATGTTAGATTTATCTAAATAGTAAAACAATGTCCGCTATAATATTAAAAAAATATATGCTATGCATATTTAATTAATTTCCCATATGACCTAATTATAATTTCATGTAAAGTAATTAAAAGTAAAATAGATTTGCACTTGAAAAAATTTGATTCCTCTAGGCTCATGTTAGATCCTTGACATTCTTGATAATGATAATTATTAAATTTTTATTAAGATAAAATTTAGTTTATTATGTTTTAAAAAGATAAAGAAATTATTTATTTTTAAAATTAAATAAATTAAAATAATATTTTTAAATTATCCTAATGAAGTTAAGAAAGTAATTATTATAAGAAATATCTTGAAATGTTTGAAATTTTGGGGTTGGTTTTCTTCTTTATATTAGTCAAAATTAAAAAATATTTTTGTTTTTTAAGTTATGGTCAAATATCTCTTTATGTTATCTTAATTTTCTTTTATCTTTAAATTCTTTATCATACCGCATTTTCTCCTTAAATTTAGACGTTATAATATACTTAATATTATAATTATTTTGGAAAATGGTTTCTTTTTTTTGATATCCAAAAGTTTTAGATTGTACATGGCATCCTTATGCTAACATTATTTAAATCACAAGTAGTTTTAATGAAAGTTAGAAGAAGAGTTAGGAATTCTCTTGTCTTCCATGTTAGTTGTCTTGATTTTGTACATTAGGCACCTAGTCATAGCTATGTTTTTAATAGGAAAAACTAGCTTATATATAAAATATAATATATGGTGTATTGCCTTTGCTTTTAAAATTATAATTTGTAACCAATGAGGTGTACACCAATTCGTTTGTGTGGGGTTTCATCCTAATGAAGCTTCCAGCTATGGTTGATCATTCTCTATTCAATAAAAGGGTTGGCTCTTACCTCTCTAGTTTAAAAAAAAGAGAAATTATAAATTATAAAATACTTTTGGATTTACCCAATATTTTGGATTATAATTCCAAACATTACAATCACATAAAATTATAAAAATGAGAAAATTTGAAAAAAAAACTCTTTTTTTTCATATCATATTGAAAAGAAAATTATATATAGAACTTTGATCTATTTTATGATTTTCTTGGTATTTCTTTTTATTGTTTAAATTTGTATTTAATATATATTTAAACCAGCCTAGATCCATCTTAACTTAATATCTACCGAGCCCTAAGAGGGATCAAATATTTATTCACTTTAAAAGAACTTTGCCTCCCAAGAAATTTGATCTCTCTCCATGCTTGGTAGATTTGGAGTCAAGATGGATCTAGGCTGGTTTAATTATTATTTATAATTAATTGTAATTATAATTATTAGTTTTATGTTTTTTATCGAGTAAAAATGTTAAAGATTTCAACATTTCTACCATGTTTGAATCAAATGTTTACATAGGAGTTGAGTTTACTTATGAATTTCAAATAAATAATAATAATAATAATAATAAGTGAATCAAGTGAGTGGAAAATTAGATAAAATATAATATTACAATATTATGTTACCCATATTTATCGAGTTGTTTTTAGTGAGAATTATTGGAAGCTTTTGCGGTGGGCTTTTCTGGTCTAATTTCTCTAAAATCCACCAGGATTTTATTGAAATGACAAGCTTGATGAGTAACCCCTGCATAATCGAAGTGCCCTAGGGGTTTTTCATGGTGTCGAATCCATAGTTTTTGAGGGCGTTGAATCCATATATAAAGTAAAAAAATAGTTTAAATAACACAAATCAAGATTTCACCTCAATTTTTTCTACTGGATTCTGACACCGAAAAGTCCAAAAAGTCCCACTAAAAACAACTCCAATATTTATCACCACCCCACACAATAAAAAGTTGCCAGGGGTGGGGGAAATACTAATTAAAATGTAATATTATTACATTTTACATAATATTTCTCCTCACACCCTAGCCTAAATATTAAATTTAACTCAATATTCCCCTCACGCTTGTCAATTTTATGATTGAGTTTGTTTACTTTTAAACTTCAAATATAAAGAAAACATACAATAAGAAGTGGACCCATTGATGGGAAATATTGGGTAAAATGTAATATTATAGTATTATGTTTTACTCAATATAACCTAGTAAAAAGTGGATGGATGTAGGAAGAAATAGATAAAATGTAATAATTACATTTTTCCTAATATTTTCCCCACCTCCAATCATATCCAGATGCTAACATATCCATAAAGTTCTACCTTTACAATATACATGGAACACCATACATGGAACACCATTTTCTACAGCTAATTATGTATCTATATATAACATCAAATTAAGATGGATCTAGGCTAGTTTAATTTCCACCTTAATTAGGTTATTTATTTTTTATAGGCACCTAGTTAAAATGTTTACCTTACATTACATGATGTTACACATTTCTAGCATACTATAGGAATTAAATCTCAAGTAAATGAAGGAATTACACATATCCCTTATACTAAAAAGTATATATATATATATATAATTTCAATTACTTTGTCTTAGTATATAAAGTTTGATGTAAAATAAAGGTGAAAATTAAAGTATTTTATTTATGGCCAACATTGATTTTTAAAGTAACATTACACACACACACACACACACACACACACATATATATATATATATATATATATATATATATATATATATAACCTTATGTGACAACATACATTTAATATGCCATTTCAGTCAATATAAAAAAGTTTGGGGGATTTGAACCTCAAATCTTTTGATACAAGAGACTTACTATACCTACCAATTGTAGCTCCCCAGAGCTTGAATTTTGTGGTCTACATATTACTTTATAATACAAGAATCGCCAAGTAAACTATCCCGCTTAATATATTATATCTCAACTAATAATCATATATAAAATATTAAAAATAACTACATTGAAAATCGGGGATTGAATTTTGTGGTTTACCTATTTTTTTATAATACAACAATCGCCAAGTAAACTATGCCTCTTAATATATTGTATCTCTCAACTTATAACCATATATAGAATATTAAAAATAACTACATTAAAAATGGGGATATAAAGGTAAATGTAAAAGTACTAAAGATACTTCATCTCTTAAAAATGAATAATAAAATGGACCTAAATATGCCCTAAAATTGATTTTACTTGGCTAAGAATTTATCTTAGGAAACAAGTTAAGGATTCAAGACCTAGAGGTGTAGAAGTGAAAACTCGAGCCGTTTATACCACCAATGGATCATTTTAGGTGACATGGTTTACTCCTGCGCTCTTACACCACTAATGGATAATTTTAGGTGCCATGGTTTTCCTTCAGTAACAATTATAATCCAACCTAAATTTTCTAATAATAACCAATAATAAATATCCTCACTATTGTTTTGACAATTAAGTTATGATAGATTTTTCCATAATTCTAACTTTTCCATTAAAGTTTCCTAGGTAGATGTTAAACCTTATCTTGTCCCTTTCTTAATTGTGTAACAAAAACAATTCGCTACTCGTCTCACATTGAATTGAAAGAAACATTTGGTGAAGTGTTTAAACTGCCACGTCATGTTCAAATGAGGAGATGATTCTACAATTGGCTTTGTTGACATGATTGGAAAATTCGCATCAACTAATGAATGGAAGATTTATCCAAAATCAGGAGAAATGTCATTTGGGAGGAGTCATACATGTGGTCTGCAATCATCCTTAATATTCTTTTAACTCCCTTTCCCAAATGGCATACTCTTCCGAATAAATCCAAGACACAACTATATAAGCATATAACTTTCTATGACTTCCTATGCATAGCTACATATATCTAATCCCGACATCGTCTACTATCTTATATGTTGTGTTATCCAGATTGACAGTTATTGTAGGAACAACAGTTCTTTTCTAAAGTTGAACTATTACCACCATTGTTGTAACACCCTCATACACTAAAGTAAATTTTAGAATTATTGTTATTACTGTTAGTTGTGAGTATAAAAGGCAAGTCTTTTATGAAAAAACAATAATAAATTTTATTATGTGTTAAATTTAAAGAAAATATGTGGAGAAGTGGAATAAGGATGAAGACCCAATAACGAATTCACAACTTCCAAACAGTTGGGGTAGTTATCCCCTTTCATTTTGGCCCTAGAGATAAAATATCTCAATAGGGACAAGGAGGGGTTAGCCACGAGAGGGAGGCAAAAACTGACCGGAGAAAGAGAGATAGAAAGTGAAAGTGCTGCCAGACATGTTGTCTTGAGCTAGTTTTGGGCCAGTGGAAACTCTCGTGTTAGATAAAAATTTGAATGTTCCACACTGGACCAGGAAAGTCTAGAGGTCTGAGAACTTAACCTCTAAAGGTTACAATCCAACTATGCAAGATAGTGAAGCTAGAGGGGAACCATGACTTAATTTCCAGTTGCATTGGAAGGGAGGAGTGGTTTCATCCCAATTACACTTTATTGACTAGCTAGATATTTCATAGATAAGTAGAGAATTTGACTGTTCAATGTGTTTTGTTGATTAAATTCTTTTGATAATTAATATGAGTTTGTCGAGAGAAATTTGAATATTGATTGGGTAATCTTCCTGTTGCTTAAATGTTTAAGATAGTTAATGTAAAGACATTATAGGGAATATAGTATGGGCCCTAAGAATACTTTTGTTGATTGAATGCAACTGTCAAATCATGTTTATATTTCACATAAAAACAGAACAGAGACCGAGAAATGTTCTTTTAGATTAAGTATTATTGTTAACATGTGAAATATTCTTAGACATATAGAACTATATTATGAGGAAACAATATTTGTGGATTTAACACATTTATAAGTCTTATTGAAGAAGACAATCATGTGGTTGCTGGAACAACCTATTCCTGCAAGGGTTGTTACAAAGCCCTTAGTGCACCCTAATGGTAGAGAGAGAGAGGGGATAGGGTTTAAAGACCTAGAATCAGGAATAAGCTGACACATGAAATTCAATCTTGAGAGCAATGGTTTGATTCTTTAGTTATTAAACTTACGTTCAGTAGACACTAAAAATATGTAGTTCAAACCATAATCAAATCGCAAAAATTTGAGGAAAAGTGTACTTAGGGTACTGAGAAAGCTAAACAGTAAATACAACAACAAGTTAATCTATAGGAGACAGATCTAATGCTAGATAGTCACAGAGCTAAGGACCTATGACCTAGTTGGTGAAAATACTGTAATTATCGACTAAACCTTGAATTGGATCATCGGGTAAACCAATTTTTCTTTAGAAATAAAAAATAAATGGTAAGAGCATTCAGGGCTTTACATACCAACAACATAATTACAATAACTAGTTTAAATAACTTTAAATAACTCACAAAAACTTCCATTTACCAATAATGAAAGCAATAGACAAATAAATTACATAATCTTAGTTGTTTACATTAATGAGAATTATCAGTAAAGTGTAAGAGTAGATATGCTAATGGTTGTAAATTAAAAGGGAAACTATGTTGCTACAGTGAATCCTCAAAAACTAAGGATTATGCCAAAAGATGCAGTGTATTAAAGGAAATAATGCAGACATATTATACAATGTATGGAGAATTTAAACGACTCTTATTCTGTATTAAAAGAAATAGTCTCTACAAAATCCAAACGAGGGTACGTAATGGTAATATAACAATCCATATTGGTGATTATCTAAGTTTTGAAAATTAGGAAAATTTTCCTATTAATCCCAACATATATACATCCTGCAATGGTGAGATGCCTTCAACCAAAATATGAAACAAGCAGTTGCATAATAACCTAAAAATTAATCTTGTGCAGGCATTAGGTTAATGATCCAGGTGGATGTTGGTGGCCACCCACCTATCCCATTTGGAACCCCACAACTGTCTCTTTCAGTCTTTTTAGTTTCCTAAATTGTAGCACAGTTTACTATTTTTAGCAGTTTTTTCGGGTCCTGAACTTCCGGAGCCGTTTTGAGGCCCTAAACGACGTTTTTTTTGGGATTCTAGGGCAGCATGGGTCCATGGACCCATGGTGCCTCCCAAAGTGGTAGTACTCAGATAGATCTTTCTAACGAGCTATCGTACGCGTCAAATGGAGATTGTATGCCAAAGTTACGACCCTGGGAAATTGATGTACCAATTTACCCAAACGGGGCCCACAATTTGGCGTTTCATCTTCTAGGGTTAGGTTTCGGGATGTGAAGGGTTTTCCATTGTTTCTCAACAATAAATAGGCCTTCGAGCGTCATTGTAATACAGTTCGGAACAGTTCAGAGGCATGTAGCCGCACATCTCTTCTCAGAGATAAGCTACCATCGCCCTAGCTAGTTTATTTCCATTTCTGGTTGTAAGCATATTTTAGTATTTTCCATTAATGAAATGAAGCATTATTTCCGCTGCATCTCTGTGTTTATGGTTATTGCATCTCTATATTTATCGTTATCTCTGTAATTTGTTGCGTTCCTGTTTAAATCTGGATCAGTGGTATTAGAGCGGTCTGCTTTTTCTCTGTTTTTCTTTGCATGTCCCCAACGAGGTCGGGATATAAGGAGTTAGGGCTTGAACTAGTCGAACCTTTGCAAGACCAGCCTCGCAAATCCCGACGGCCTCCCATGGCGGATGAGAAGAAAGACGAGGGGGCAGGAGATCCTATCAAAATCTTGCTCGAAGAAGCGCTCGAGCGGCAAAGGAACGCGATGATGGATAGCTTTGCGCAGATCCTTCAGCGGCTACCCAGAGGCGACGCATCGGCTTCCAACAGCGACTCTGGAAATGCCACACCATTTAAGGTACAAGTTAATTTTGAAATCCCCATCTTCGAGGGTCAAATAGACGCAGATGTCGTAGATAAATGGTTAAATCTGCTAGATGGGTATTTTTCTGTTCATGAATTTTCAAGTCGGGAAAATATTGTTTTCGCTCTTCTCAAAGCAGCCCCCCACGTCAAGGACTAGTGGGAAACCTACTGCGAGCAGAAGGATGAAAGTACAGGCTCACTATTTTCAGCCGCACCCACTTGGAATGACTTCCGGGATGCCATCAAGGAGCAGTACTACCCTGTCGGAAGCTATGAGGACAAATACATCAAATGGACCACACTGCAGCAGGGACGAGACCAAAATGTGCCGGAGCTCACAAACATTTTTCATACCCTTCTCACACAGTTGGGTATCAAAGATTCTGAGCTGCATCTGGTACTCAAATACCGCGACTGCCTACACAGATACATCCACGAAGAGATGGGGTTCTTGAACATCTCCTCACTTGGCACAGCATACCGATATGCTGTCAAAATCGAGGAAAAGTTCAAACAGAAGAAGCGAGACTTTGGATCTGCAAATCCAAAGCCCGAAGGACAAAGCCAAGGCGGGGTGACCCAAGACAACCCGTCGAAGCCGCAAGAAAAGAACAACACCACGAAGCCGAAGAAGGACACAGGAAAGTGGTGTGAGTTCCACAAGAGTCCCACTCATAACACAAGTGAGTGTCGGACCAAGCAATCGTTGGTGGCCCAGTTGAAGGCTTCTGAATCAGATGCATGTTCCGATCCTGAGCCAGAACCCGACAAGGGGAATGGAAAAGGGAAGCAGACCATTGATGCGGATCCCAACGCCACTGTTGCCACCGCCAAGATCCAGAAAGATGAGCCTGAAAATCCAGAGGAAGGGGAGCGTCTTTTCCACTCACAGATGTGGGTAAAGGGTTTGCCGCTACAATTCATTGTCGACAGTGGCAGCCAAAAGAACCTCGTTTCAGCAGAGGTCGTGAAGCGGTTGGGCCTACCGACTACACCACACCCACAACCGTACAGTATCGGGTGGCTTCATGAAGGACGAGATCTCAAAGTTCGCCAGAAGTGCTGCCTTCCCTACAGCATCAAGCCCTTCATAGACGAGGTATTGTGTGATGTTACACCTCTGGATGTTTGCGATGTATTATTAGGCCAACCATACTTGTGGAGGTGACATGCTGTGTATGAGTCAAGGCCTCGTGCTGTCATTATTTCTTTGAATAATTCATTATACAGGATACCGGAGGTAGCCCCACCTACCGCCACATCTTTGATCACTACCAAGAAAGGCAGCAAGCTCATATCACAGACCAGGAAATTCATCTGTCTAGTTCACTCCCAAAATAAGGGGAAGATAGTTGCTACATCCATGACCACTGCAAAGGGTTCCTCCATGCAGCAGCAGCAGCAAAGGGATACGGTCATGACAAAACACAAGAACAACTTCTCCTCACCCACATGGGTACCACACAAGTTTCAGGTGGGCAACAAAGTATGGTTGCATCGACAGAAAGAACGCCTTACCAGAACCCATCAGAAGCTCAGACCACTCCGACATGGTCCTTACAACAGTACCAAGGCTATGGGGAACAATGCTTTGGAGCACATCATTCCTCCATTCCTTCGCTTGCACCAAATGTTCAATGTGGACCATCTTCAACTATGCTTCCCACCATCACTGGACACATCAGATATTGCAGGACAAGTTCAACAGATGGAGGAACTCAACGCAATGGGGACCATTGCTTCCTAAGGGGGGAGGAATGATCCAGGTGGATGTTGGTGGCCACCCACCTATCCCATTTGGACCCCCACAACTGTCTCTTTCAGTCTTTTTACTTTCCTAAATTGTAGCATAGTTTACTATTTTTAGCAGTTTTTTCGGGTCCTGAACTTCCAGAGCCGTTTTGAGGCCCTAAACGGCGTTTTTTTGGGATTCTAGGGCAACATGGGTCTGTGGACCCATGTTGCCTCCCAAAGTGGTAGTACTCGGATAGATCTTTCTAACGAGCTATCGTACGCGTCAAACGGAGATCGTGTGCCAAAGTTACGACCCCGGGAAATTGATGTACCAATTTACCCAAACGGGGCCCACAATTTGGCGTTTCATCTTCTAGGGTTAGGTTTCGGGATGTGAAGGGTTTTCCATTGTTTCTCAACAATAAATAGGCCTTCGAGCGTCATTGTAATACAGTTCGGAACAGTTTAGAGGCATGTAGCCGCACATCTCTTCTCAGAGATAAGCTACCATCGCCCTAGCTGGTTTATTTCCATTTCTGGTTGTAAGCATATTTCAGTATTTTCCATTAATGAAATGAAGCATTATTTCCGCTGCATCTCTGTGTTTATGGTTATTGCATCTCTATATTTATGGTTATCTCTGTAATTTGTTGCGTTCCTGTTTAAATCCGAATCAGTTAAGCAATTTGAAACAAGTTTCAGAGAGATAAGACTCGCATGGGGTTTCCATGGTAGAACGACCACTCAACCAAATTTCGATAAATGAAAAAGGTCATTCACTCTGTTAAAACAAAGTGGGTGAACCATCCTAAAAAATGGGCTGGTGTGACACACCTTGTCTATGAACCAGCGCGATATTTAGCTAGAGAAAATTGGAAGCATAACCAGTATCCAACTTGGTAAATTTTGGCGTTGGGTCACAACTGAAGCCTTGGAACTGGCCGTTGTAATGTCCCCTAATAATAATAATATTAAAATATAAACAAATAAATAATAAACAATAAAGGAAAGATAATAATAAAAAAAAGATAATAAATAATAAAGAAATTGAATAATAACAAGTAAATAAAATAGTAAATAACAATACTAGAGTTCTAAATAAGTATATATAAAAGTAAAACCATAAAATAGTAACGAAAAGCAAAGTTAACAAAAAGTAAAATAAAATAAGAAAGAGTTAACTAAGAGAACTATAAAAATAGTAAAAATAAGTAAAGTTATCAAAAAGTAAAAAGGGATGAAATAAGAAAGAAATAAACTAAGAGAAAATTTATCTTACGTGAAACTTAAAATAAAAAACAAAAGTTGTATGTTAACACATAAAAAGTGTGCATGCGGTTCCCTTTCCAATGTTTGGTCTATTTAATAGACGATGAGGAAGATGAGAAATTATTCATCATCTATTCTCTTGAGAGAAAAGTGTTGTGAGACAAAGGATTCTCTGGCAGTAGTACATTGATTGAGGGCTTGGGGGTGGCCAGTTGTAAAAAGATTATATGCATTTGAGCCTATAGTTGGGTGGAGAGTCATCCCCAAAACTTTGTTGCGGTTAATGAGATTTGAATAGTGTTCAACTCCAAAATTACAAGTAAGGAATATCATCGCTACATGTAAGTTGTCTTTACTTCTAATTCTCAAAATTTCTATGTTAATTAGTTGAATGGAAGTGTGTTGATTGTAAATCACATAATTGATCTAATTAGTTGCATAATTTAATTTAATTTTTGGGTTGTTACATATGGTCTCAGAGTGACGTTTCAAACTCTGGTTGACCTTTGGATTATCCTCTTCTTCGTTGATTAACATTTTAATTAATATTACTTCTTTTATATATAAAAGTTAATTTATTTTGTTTAATAAATAATTATATATATCGAACATCATATATACTTATACACTTAATATATATTTTTTCTAATTTAATTTGAAAATAATAATAATGATAATAATAATAATAATATATTTAGAATTCAAATAAATTAATACATATAAAAATAAAAATATGTATAAAAAGAGAAAAATTAGTAGTAGCTATGAACATTAAGACAGAGTATTCCAAAAATAAAAAAATAAAAAAGTTTACCATATATATTTATTATTTCTAAATCAATTTAATTAAAACGTTTATATATGAAAAAAGACATAAATTTATTAATAGTAAAAATGAGTTTTTGGCATGTAGTAAAAATGAGTTTTTGGCATGTAATATCTAAGTAACGCATGTTAATCAATTTATTAAAACGTTTATATATGAAAAAAGACATAAATTTATTAATAGTAAAAATGAGTTTTTGGCATGTAATATCTAAGTAACGCATGTTATGCGTGTTAGGTTTTTATTCAGAGAAGTTCCAATAAAAATAAATAAAATAAAAACGTAAGTGGATGGACATAAACCTAAACCATAAAAACAATATTGTTTATTTTTTAATCTCTATATAATTATTAATTTAATAATTATATCGTATCCTGTGTAATAAACCATAAAACTATTAAATATTTACTCTTATTAGCCAAATTTAGAGACCTGTATTATTTTATAAATCACTTCAATTTAAATTGGGTTGTAATCGAATTTAAACTTTTTTATAATGATTGAAAAAAAAATTATACAGCTAACTTTTCTGTTTAGAACAGTTACATGCCCTTATCCTTACTCAATTTATATTAAAAAAAGGAAAAAAAAAAAAAAGAGAAAGGTGGGGAAGGTAGGTGCTTGAGAAGACATTTACAAAGTTTATCAATAGCAACGAGATATTTTGAAGAGCTATGCAAATGACTTTTGGAGATAGTAGGAAACTAGCCTTAAAAGGATAAACCCATTATCATAATGAGATGTTGGAAAGATAAGCATGCCAACAAGGGTTTTAAGAAATAAAAGGAAGTTTTAGGATTGATATCCAAGGTTAATTTTATAAATTGGATAAAGTTGTTGAAGGAGAAATGGGAAGGAGAAACTTGCAAAATTTCTAATGGTGATAACTAATGGTAGCTCATGTCATTATGACCAACTTGGAATGATGAGATGAAAAAAATATGGTGCTAGATAAATACTTCAGGTGGTTGAGTGGAAGCATCACAACAAGGGTAAGAAATCAATAAGAAGGGGCAACCTATTTTACAACATAATGGAAGATGTTGGAATAATCATAACTTGGAACTCTAAAGGTATCCCTTGAATGAACAACTTGGTGGAAAATGGTTGTGGAATCATAGAATTATCTCCATACAAGAACATGATGAGAATCATTATAAGGTGTATTTAAGGATGAATCATGCATATAAGGAAGAAAATATTGGCAATCAACTAATGAAGTTGAATAATCATGGTAATAATGAAGGTCATTTTTGAAGGAACCTAGAAATTATGATGACATAGATTAAAGAAGTAAATCGATAATAAAATTAAATCAATTGAAGGAGATAAGTTGTGTGCATGGCAACATCTATAATAGTTTTTCCCTCTAATGGAAGAGTCACGTTATCAATTTTTCCATAGACGACTAACTATATGCATGGATTATGGACATCATGGTGTATGATTAGGTAATCCTATTCCGTGATGCCTTAAAACAAGAAATGATAAGTATATTACATTAGATATCCATTTTATTGAATTTACTTATAAGGTCTTACCCAAGTTGGGAATTAGTAACAACATTTCCAAGTGTAATAGTTTTATGCATTAAGAGAGTAGGAAAAGAAACCACAATGACTAGAGATGAGAAATCAAAGTCAATTTGATAATATGTTTTTGAAATTGAAATAGACATGGAATATTAGGAAATCGAGAGTATCAGAGAAAAAAAAGGGTATATCTATGAAAATTTGGTATGAGGAAGCGAAGGGGTGTTTCTATCATGAAGAAGTTTCTTAAGAATATTGATGAGTGGATTGAGCAACATGTAGAGAGAGTCGGACCCCTCGATTGATTGTCATGTTGTAGTGAAGGTGTGTGGCAGAGGGCTTGAGGTAGAGGTAGAGGGCTAGAGGTGGAGTTGTGTGCGCTTGTAATTTGTTAAGAATAACAAGTGATAAACTAGGAAAATGTTTAAAGGTAAATATTAAGGATAATAATTGTTTATCATTGGAAAAGGAGATACATTTTGTCATAAGATGAGGCTTAAAGACTAATGAGAAAACAATTAATGTGAAGAGTAAGAAGTTGGTATGTCATTGATGAGTTATGTGTTTGGATTAAATGAGTCAATGTATTGGAAGTGAAACATTGGTTTAAGGAATAATGGTAAAGCTAGTAATAAACTAGCTAGAGATCAAGACTCTAAATGGTGAAACTTGCAATTAAAGAGACTATATCAAAACTGTAACATATTTTAGTGTGGTTATGTGTATCTTGCAAATTGTGAACTTATTACTGAAAGAAGAGGAAATTATTATTGGACAACAATTGGCATCTTGATGAAAACATGACACTAATAGTACTCATGAGATAACATAATCATGTTCAGGGTTGGAATACATACTAACATTGATCCTAGAGGGATGTTGAATAATCTTAATTCATAGTTAGCATTCATTGTTTATACAAGTAAATGAAATTAATTCATGATAAGAATGCTTATAGTGTATTGTTGTTCTATATTTGATAAGTATTGAGATGATTCTCATATTAATGATGTTTCATGATATGATGGTATGTGGTAAATGTATATAGTTCTAATGAGAGGCTAATGATGTATATGTGGTGCTTATTTATTTATTTGTTATGATAATGATGTTGAATGCTCATGATGGATATGATATGCATAATGTGGCATAGGGATTATGATGTTATGATATGAGGTTATATTGACATGTTCTTCATTTATTATGTGATGTCATGATATGTCTTTGATGTTGATATGTTGATGTTATAATTTATGAGGGTATTTTAAGTGGTAATCGCATGTTGGTTTTATGATATGCAAGAGTATGCAGTACTTTAGTATTCAGAAGGTGATGATTAACAATGATGTTATGTTATCACGATGAAATGCAAGAGTTTGCATATGGATTAATTTCTATGATGCTATGGTTATTGCAAATGCATTGGATGTATGTTGAGATATGGTGATGGACAGGAAATCCACAAATGGGTTAAGAAGGTTGGTTTATTTCATGATCTCGTAGGAGCCCATACTTGTGAGGGAGAATATGTAACACCATATGGGCTGGGGACATACTCAATCAGCACTACATATGCTAGTGGTTTCTTTGTCTTGTATAGCTCTTGATGGATAGCTCTTGAACGGCTATGGGACCATCTTGAGGAGGCCAAGTGCCTGATATTGTAGGATTGGTGCCTGGTATTGGATTGGGATGCCGAAGTCTTGTGGGGGTGTAAGGACTTCGATGCCTGGGGCTATGCACCTTAGTAGGTGTGGAGGGAGTGGGCCAGCCTTGTGAGATGCCCGGAGTCATTGAGTATCGTATCGAATGCTTGCCTTGGGGCAGATGAGTTCTGAGTCAGGCGCGAGCCTTGGTCTAGCCTTGGGCTAGGTTATAGACCAATGAGGCTTATACCTAGTTCTGAAATTGGGAAAAAGAATAGAGATTCCTTTAGATTTCCCGGGTGCTATGAAAACTTTCGATGCCTGCTCGTTATACTAGTTCAGCAGAGGGTGTAGGGAAAATATGAAGTAATAAATAACTAAATAAATAAAATGTTAAATGATTCAATTTAACTTCGGGACAAAGTTCCTTAAAGAGGGGGAGTATGTAATGTCCCCTAATAATAATAATATTAAATAAAATTAAAATATAAACAAATAAATAATAAACAATAAAAAAATATAATAATAGTAAATAGATAATAAATAATAAATAAATATAATAATAACAAGTAAATAACAATACTAGAGTTCTAAATAAGTATATATAAAAGTAAACCTATAAAATAGTAACAAAAGGAAAAGTTAACAAAAAGTAAAATAAAATAAGAAAGAGTTAACTAAGAGAACTATAAAAATAGTAAAAATAAGTAAAGTTATCAAAATGTAAAAATGAATGAAATAAGAAATAAATAAATTAAGAGAAAATTTATCTTAAGTAAAACTTAAAATAAAAGAATAAAAGTTGCATGTTAACACATGGAATGTGTGCATGTACTTCTCTTTCCAATGTTTGGTCTATTTAATAGACAATGAGGAAGATGAGAGATCATTCCATGATCTATTCTCTTGGGATAAAAGTGTTGTGAGACAAAGGATTCCCTGGTAGTAGTATGTTGATTGAGGGCTTGGGGATGGCTAGTTGTAGAAAGATTATATGCAGCTGAGCCTACGGTTGGGTGGAGAGTCGTCCTCAAAACTTTCTTGCGGTTAGCGAGATTTGACTAACGTTCAACTCTAAAATTACAGGTAACGAATATCATCGCTACAAGTAAGTTGTCTTTACTTCTAATTCTAAAAAATTCTATGTTAATTAGTTGAATAGAAGTGTGTTGATTGTAAATCACATAAGTGATCTAATTAGTTGCATATCATATTTAATTTAATTTTTGGGTTGTTATGGCTTCTGCGGAAACCCTCTCGAACCCCAACCCGTCCACCTATGTCAGAAATCATAGAGCCTTAATTTTTTTCTATAAGAGAAGGAAGAGACAAAATTATCAAACTGGAGAGGGTAAACCTCTATTACTTGGGTATGTTGTGAAATTGGTAACCCCAAACCGTGAATCGATAAACCTCAAGAAGGTAGCCATGAGTTTTGGATCATGGTTGCTGCAAGTTAGTGAACCAGTTGCACTTTGAGAAATGAAAGAAAGGAACGACCACCATTCGATGATCTGAATCAAGGAAAACGAGTTGTGAGCCATTACTGAGTGCCAAGAGGAACCAGGAGTTTAACAATGACTTTTCTAGCTAATACCTGAGACGGGGTTGCAGATAATCACTAGTTTTCATGCCACAGGAAATGGGAGCAAGAAGAGTTTGTAGAGATGCTCCTTCTACTGGGCGATGCAGCAGATGATTGCCAATCATAGCCCACCCGAAATTCATTACCCTAACCCTAACCCAACTCATCCAAGTCATAGTAGCATCAAGTGAAATAGGTGCCATGTGGCATCCTGGTTGGAGCGCACCTGGAGGTGGTACACAGGATTGTCTTGAGAACCACCCATATTTAGTCTGGAAAACAATAAATATTTGAGTAAATTACATTTAATGTATCAATACATTCAGATATGACATCGCTTCCACTTTATAGAAATCTCAAAGGATGGATGCCCTTCTCAATCATGAATCATTAATGTGTAACATATATGTATAGCATAGACTTACGAAATGAATGTTTAATCAGTGTTTATTCATGGTGAAATTACATTTGTTTGGCTTAAAACTTAGGAATAAATATTAATGAGTTTTGTGTAGGCATTAATTTTTTTTTAATGGTAATTTTGGTTGTTTAAGCGGCTAGCTGTTACAAGTGGTATAATAGCCACATGTTACAACACTATGGCCTCAAGGAAATATGAGAGGATCTGTAAATAAAGAAAGTGTTAATATTGCACAGAGAAATAACTGAAGCAGTATGGGAAGGGGAGTTGGAGCCACCCCACCCAATGGATCAGTAGCAAGAGTTGGATCTAAGTTGGTGATGTGGGTCCAGGTAGGAGAAGGCACTACAAATGTGAATGCTATGTTGCTAGAGATCGTTCAACAATTGTGAGATGAGATGAAAAATTTAAGAGCTGATAATGAGAGGCTGAGGTTGGAATAAGAGAGGATCCTGAAAAGTCTCTCAGATAGACAAAATACGAGAAACCCAAATCCTAGTGCAGATAATGGAAATATGGAAGAAACAAGGCGACAACAGGGGGACCACCCAGAGGGTGAGGGAATTCAAAAAAATAAAGCCTCCATTGTTTGATGGAGAAGAAAAAGAGGTTGCAAGAGCATGGCTGATGAATATGAATAAGTATTTTTCAGATCTACAAATATGATGACAATTTAAAGGCCCATCTAGCAGTCTATCAATTGCAAGGTAAAGCCACACTTTGGTGGGAAGAAACTAAAACATTCTGCAACATCAATGAGCAAGAGGTGACTTAGGACACCTTCTGAAACTACTTTAGGACAAATATTTGATTGAAAGGTTTTATGATGAAAAGGCAATGGAGTTTCATGATCTGAAACTAGGACACCTTTATATCTAAATTCACCTCCTTTTTATGCTACATTCCTTACATATGGGAAGAAAAGGTGAAAGTGCAGTGCTTTATAAGCAGTTTGCCAAACTTTATGAAGGAAAGACTGGAGTTCGATAATCCCAAGACAATGGACGAGACCATAAGAAAGGTTCGTATTTGTTATCAGCAGATGCAGCAGAAAGGAGAAAGTGGTAACGGCTGGCCGGGTAAAATGGTACAAAGGATTTTTCCAAATAACAATAAAAACACTAGATCCAGTGGAACAAAATTAATACCCAGAAAATCTGTGGGAGGGAATCTGGGGAAAAATCAATAGTGGAATATAACATTAAATGAGCTTAAGCTAGTTGAAGCATCGAACAAATTTTAACCTGGACAGTCACAGAAGCCTCCCCTACAGTCTTGGGATTGTGGGGAACCCCAATACTATAATAATTTCCCTCGCCGCACTAAAAATGAGCTTACTGTAAGTGTTCAAGAAGCCTCTGTGGTAGGATATGTGGCCAGAAACATACCAAGGATTAACGTTGCTCTGGAGGATCATCAAGTCGAATATCAACCTGCCTTGGTGGAGTTTGAAGGTAAGATAGCTAACCAATTTGTGTCTATTATAGTTGACCCAAGAGCAATTCTTAGTTATGTTAGTTCGAAAATTGTTGCGTCTTATCAAATGTCAAGTACTAAGTTTAAAAATGCATGGCTGGTGCAACTGGTAACTGGGGAAAAACGCAAAGTGACAGCCAAGGTGGAGGGCTTTCCTGTTGAGATTGGGGGGAAACAGATTAAAGTAAAATTTTATATATTACCTTTAGGATCATATGATGTGTTAATAGGAATGGATTGGATGGAGAGACAGTGGTCCCTAGCAAAATATAAAGAAAAAATTATTAGTTTCCTCACACGGGAGGGAGGTAGACAACAAATCTAGGGAATCAAAAGAAATGTTTAGTTGTGATCCATTTATGCTAATCAGCTGAAGAAATGCACTAAAAAACACTACCAATTTTTTGCAATACAGGTCGGTTATGCTAACACTAAGGAAAAGTTAGTTTCTTTAGAAATCATACCCGTTATCCAGGAATTTTCCGATGTGTTTCCTGAAGAGATACCAGCGTTACCCCAAAAAACAAGTATTGAATTTACTATAGAACTCATTCTTGGACCTTCCCCAGTGTCAAAAGCACATTACCATATGAGTATTCCTGAGCTAACTAAGCTTAACCTACAGTTGTAGGAATTATTAGATAAAGGGTACATCCGACTGACTGTATCTCCTTGGGGTCATTGGTGTCTTTTGTAAAGAAGAAAGATGGAACATTGTATCTATGTATTGATTATAGGCAACTAAATAAAATGACCATCAAGAATAATTATCCTTTCCCAATGATAGACGACTTGTTTGATCAAGTTAAAGGTGCTTCGATATTCTTTAAGGTCGATCTGTGATCGGGCTACCATCAAATCAGAATTAAGGATGAATATGTTTGTAAGACTGCCTTTAGGGCACACTATGGCCACTATGAATTAATTGTGTTTCCTTTTGGGCTTACCAATGCTCCTGCAACCATCATGAGTTTAATGAATGGGATTTTTGATCCCTATTTGGATAAGTTTGTCCTAATTTTCATCGTTGATATCCTCATATATTCGGAGAATGCCGAAGAGCATAAGGAACATTTGATGATCGTTCTTCAAACCTTAAGGGAAAATCAACTCTATGTCAAATTAAGTAAATGTGACTTTTTTAAGGAACAAATCCAATACTTAGGACATGTAATATCCTCTAAAGGAATCTGGAAAAGATCAAAACTATCCTAGATTGCCTGATTCCTAGAAATGTTGCAGATATATGATATTTTATGGGTTTAGCTAGTTGTTATCAACGTTTCATTGAAGGGATTTCTAGAATTCTTACCCCATGACATCTCTACAAAAGAAAGGGAGAATTTTTAAATGAATAGTTGAGTGTCAACATAGTTTTGACGAATTGAAAAACTTATTGACATCATCCCTAGTGTTAAAGGTTTTGGATCTAGAGAAGGAATATATAGTATGTATAGATTCTTGTTAATAAGGGGTGGGAGGTGTCTTTATGCAGGATGGAAAAGTAGTAGCCTATGAATCACAAAATTTAAAGGAGCATGAGCAAAGGTATTTGGCATATGACCTAGAACTTACCATTGTAGTACATGAAAGGTATGGTGGTACTTCCTATTTGGGAGGAGGTTAATATTAATGAACGATCATAGTAGTTTAACTATTTTTTTCAAACAACCTAACCTAAATGTTTGACAAGCTAGGTGGACTACTTTCTTAAGCGAATTCGACTTTGATATAAAAAATTTAAAGGAAAGGAAAACCGTGTGGCTGATGCATTTAGAATAAAGGTGCAATGTGCATATGAAATTCAGTACCATCGCATTGAATTTGATATGTTCAAACAACTTAAATAAGTTTCTCTTAAGGACCTCGAATATAAATTCTTGTGGTAGGAAACTAAACAGATACAAAATTCTAGAAACCAATCCCGATATGGTATCAATGAAAATAATTTGTTAACTTTCAAAGGACAGATCTATGTACCTAATCAAACGATCATTAAACAGATGTTACTAGATGAGTTTCACCGTAGTCATTATGCTCGTCACCTTGGGTATCAAAAGTTATTTACTGCAATCAAGAGAGGGTAATTTTGTCCTGGGATGAGGAAAGATATCACTCAATACTTAACTAAGTGTTTATACTGTCAGCAAGTTAAGGCTGAACACCAGCACCCTATTGGTTTACTCCATCCATTTCCTATTCTTGAATGGAGGTGGGAGATAATTAAACTGGATTTTATAACCAGATTACCCAAAACACATAAACAAAATGATTCCATCATGGTGGTGGTGGAAAAACTAAGTAAAACTACTCATTTTGGAAAAACTAAGTAAAACTACTCATTTTATTCTTGTTAAATCTAATTATAAAACTGTGGAAATTGTAGATATTTTTATGAAGGAAATTTTTCTATTACATGGCATGCCAAAAGTAGTGATTGCAGACACGGATGTAAAGTTTACATCTGCATTTTGGAAAGCTCTTTTTACGGGGCTAGGTACACATATTCATTTTAGTATTTCCTATCACCCTGAAATGGATGGACAAACTGAGCGAGTAAACCAAGTTTTGGAAGTTATGTTACGAATGTATGTGATGCAAAAACCAACCAAATGGGAAGAGTATCTTCATTTGGTTGAATTTTCTTATAATAACAACTACAATGAATCATTAAAAATGAGTTTGTATGAGGTACTATATGGCAGAAAGTGTTGAACACCTACTAATTGGAGTACTCCATAATATAAAATGATTTTATGGCGTGACATGTTGGCCGAAATGGAGTACTTCAGAATATAAAATGATTATAGGGCCTGACATGTTGGCTAAAATGGAGGTAGAGGTAAAGATGGTTCGACAAAATTTCAAAGTTTCCCAGGATAGGTAGAAAACATATGTAGATAAAAAGAGCACTAACAAAGAATTCCATATAGGAGATCATGTTTATGTTCAGATTAAACCCAGGAAGATCACCATGCAATGGGGTAGTTGTGCTAAGTTAGCACCCCATTATTGTGGACCTTTTTAGGTCTTAGAAAGAATAAGGCCAATAGCTTATTAGTTTTCTCTTCCAATCTATGTAAGAGTTCATAATGTATTTCATGTTTCTATGTTAAAGAAGTATGTGTATCATTCCATACACATTATTAATTGGCAAGATATGCTGCCCACTTTGGTTTTGTACAAGTGCTTTGAAATTGCGAAAATATGGAAGAAAGGCGTTGCATATTAAAGCTCAGCGAAAGGCCAATGTTCCTCTGTTCTCATAAATTTGATATGCTGCCCACTTTGGTTTTCTACAAGTGCTTTGAAATTGCGAAATTTTTCAAACACTTCACTTTTGTTCTTCATGAAATAAACCCAAGTTTTTCTTGTAAAATCATCAATGAATGTTAGAAAATATCAGCTGCCTGCTAGTGATGGAGTTTGCATCAGTCCACATAAGTCTAAGTGGACAATCTCTAAGGGTGCCTTTGCCCTTATGCTTTTCCCTGATGGAAAGCTTTCTCTGTGTTGTTTCCCAAGATACAACCTTCACAAAGGCTGTACGGTTTCTCTATCAATGGTAATCCTCTTACCATTACTTTTCTGCTCAACAAGTTAAGACCTCCAAAGTTGAGATGTCCAAATCTCAAGTGCCACAACCAATTTTCATCCTTTGGTATGCTTTGGAAAGCCTCTTGTGTCACTACTGCTATTACTTCTTTATTTTTCAAATCTGCCCTTATTCTGAGAGGGAACATCCTGTTCCTCGTCATCTTCACTTCAGCAATGCATCTTTTGCTGGGTGCTCTATCCATGATGGTGCATACATCATTCTCAAAGAAAACATTGTAACCCTTTTGAACAAGTTGTCCAATACTTAAGAGGTTACACTTCATTCCAGGAACATAATAGACATATGCTATGGTTTTCTTTTCACCTTTCTTTGTAAATATTTTTACTTCTCCTTTTCCCATAACAGAAATTTTACTATCAGTCCCAAGTGTGACTTGTGACTTCACACTTTGATCTTAAGCAGAAAACAGAGCTATGTTTCCTGTCATATGGTTACTACAACCGGAATCTATAAGCCATATATCATCGCTATTTGTTTCAGCCATATTACAAGCTAACAGCACATTATCTTGGGTAATATTTTCTCTAGTGATATTTGCACTAGATCTATTATTCATATCATGCTACTTCTTCCTACATTCATTTGCATAATGCCCATATTTTTTAAAATAATAACATTGGACATTGGATTTTTCATACCTTTGTCCTTGAGCATGATTTTGTCCACTTTGTTGACTACTGCCTTGGCCTTGGTTCTGATTTGGATTGTTGCCTCTTCCTTGAGTGTTTGCTAGACTGTTTCTTCCACCATTGTTTTGGCTTCTGCCTCTTCCTCTCTTGTTTCCTCTACCTTGACCTCTTCCTCTTCCAAAGGACATCTAGGTCTTAAAGGCATGTTCTAGAGATGAGTTTTCATTCCTACTCAATCTTTGCTCATGTGTTATCAGTGATGCATGTAGTTCATCAATTGTGAAGTTTGTGAGATCCTTTGTCTCTTCTATAGTGATGACAATCACATCGAACTTTGAGGGTAGGACCCTCAACAGTTTCTCCACAATCCTCCTTTCTTCAAGAGTTTCTCCATGAGACCTTATCTGTGTGACCAGACCAATCACATGTGTGAAGAATGAGTCAATATTATCGAACTCCTTCATGCACAGGTTCTCAAAATCTCTCCTCAGCAGCTGTAGTTTTGTTGTCTTCACTTTCTCCATGCCTTGATAGGCTGTGTTGAGAGTTTACCATGCTTCTTTGGATGTCTCGACTGCTGCTATCCTTGGAAACACACTCTCATGCACTGCTTGATATAAAAATATGAGGGCTTTGGAATCCTTCTTCTTATTTCTCTTCAATAGATCTTTCCCTACCTGAGTTAACCTATTAAACTCATTTTCATCTGCTGGTTCTTCAGAACCATCTTCAACTAATTCCCATAAATCTTGTGAAGCAAACAAGGTTCTCATGGTTATTGCCCAATAGTCATAGCTTTTCCCATTAAACTGTGGGAGCTGAGTATTAAAGATACCCATGCTAGTGCTGGTGCTGGAGCCAGTCATTGTTGCACTCTTAACTATGCTTCAAATATTTGACTGTGTATTTAAAAATAATTGACTATTTCTTCAACAGCAACTCAAAAAAAACTTGATAAATACCTTTGAATCTTTCTTGACTGAGTCTTCACTCTGCTGGAGAAGCTACTTCAGCAAGAAAATCCTTCCTTCAGCTTCTTTGACAGCTTCAAAGAGCCTGGACAAGCTCCGATACCATGTTGGAAATTTCTGGTAATTTCAAACACAAAAGAACAGAGAACAATGCTCTGTTTTCTCCACAGGATCTTAACACAGGGAAGCTAAATTTTTCTGAGCAGACAGAGTTTTCAACACACATGGAAACACTATGTATTCATTAATAAAACAACCTGTTACAAAAACTCTTCCTCTTAATAGAGGGATTCACCAAGAACTTCCAAAAAAAATTACTCTGTCTCTTTTAGAAATTTTACACTACTGTGTGTAAAATTTCTTTACATTCACTGCTGTAAAAACATTCTCCTTCACATTTTACATTCTACATTCACTGCTGTAAAAACATTCTCCTTCACATTTTACATTCAACAAAAATTCCTTTACGCTGCTGCGTATTCCATGTGCTCAAAACTGCTGTAAAAAGGAAATCCCCTTTTTTTTTTTACTTCTTCGCACTGTTGTGCGTTTGTTCCATTTTTTTTCAAACAAAAAACATAAAACAAAACATAACCTTTTGTTTGACTTTGTGCCGTGTAAAAAAAAACTTACATCCGTGAATTAACAAAATAATAAAATTAAAAGTTTTCACCTACATTCTATGACTACAATACATTTCATTAAATTCTCAGCATGGCGATATATATTAATTTTCTGATCGAAGGTACTTCAACATTAATTAATTTACTGGCGGTCAAAAATCACTTCACGTCACGCAATAAGGTGCAGGTTGTACTTCAACCATTGATCTTGCCCATTTTAATCGAACGGCTGTGGTGAATATCGGAAGGCCTCTTCTTACCGACCTTTACCTTCCGGGGAATGAGTGGTTTTGAAACTGTACTGTGGACACGCATCAACTGGTCGGTGTGATCGGAGCCTGCCGGGGAAAAACAACTTTTGGTAAAAGGTGGTGCGGGGAAATCCATGGTGGTTTTCCAGAATTAAATGCGCGCAGGTGAAATTATAATTTCAACATAAGAGAAGCAACTTGCAGTGAAGATGTCGTCAATGGAGTCACGAGAAACCTGGAGGGAGATATCAACAGGATGTGTTCCACATTTATGCCCCCATCGCGGTGGATAATTTATCGGCCTCTGATATTTCTTGAAGCTGTGATGACCAAACTCTAGTTTCAGATTTGGGTATTGATCTATGTTACCTTCTAGAAGCTTTAGATGACGATCTCGGTATACCTTCCAGCCTCGTTCCGAACTTTAAGGATGAGGTTTGTCAATTTCCCAAGGTAATCTTGAATGCCGAGGGTTTGTCCGAGAATCCTAATCTAGAATACCATGGTGAAGATTGAGACTTTGAAAACGAGTTTGAAAACTATCAAAAGTTTGAATTGATTGAAGATTGTTGGGATGCGAGAGAGATGCAGAATTATACAAACAACGATTTTTTCAGCCAAGAAATTTATTTTGACGGAGATTTTTCTGTGGCATGGACATTGGAAACTACCAGTCGAATGTAATCAACCCGACGTTCCTGACATTTCAACACTGAAAAGGTGAAATTCGAATCAGGGCAATGCCTACAATAAAATTTATGGAGTCGTTGCATACTTGCATGGTGTAATGATTGTAGAAAATATTTTAACCCACCCTTTGATTGATCCATGCGACTGTGAGCTCAAAATATTTAGTGATATAGCCCTGTAATATGGCCATGATAATGTTCAAATTGTATTTTACACTTTCACACTCAGACAAAATGAAAGTTGTGGAATGGTATTGGATATGAAAGACAAATATTTAATACACCCAAAAGAAAACTTGGAAATCGATGTTAAAACGGTATTTTTTTATTATAAAAAGGAGAGTACAACAACATAGTTTTCTCAGAGCATAATCTCCAGGTCCTTGTGGACCAAAATCAGTTACAAAAAAGTCGTTATATTCATCTATTGTGCATATAATTCCTTCTATCCGAAAACCAACAAAAACATATAATACTTGTATTATTCATCAATCAATCTTTGACCACATATATATATATCAAAATATTAGACATTTTATCAAAATATCATATATTTGTAAACTATACACTTAAATGACAATCACATAAATTTGAATTAGTTAATCCACCACCAAAAAAAAAATATGGTTAAGAGTAAATAAATGATATTAATAAAAAGTCCATTTCATAAAGAGTCGTGGACAAACGTAGAAAAATATATCTTTCACGAATCCTTTGAAACACCTCTCTTTGATAGGAGATCTACAACCCAGTTTTGTTCCCTATAGATGTGCTTGAAGGTTATTTCATGGAAAGACTTTTCCAGAGTATGAATGCGACACATCCAATTAGAAAGTAAAGGTGGATGAAACTGAGAGTGCCCCATGACCCAGCCTATGATTCCCTTTGAATCTCCATGTACATGTAAAACATCAATACCAAACCATTTGGCACATATTAGTACACCCCATAATGTTATGATTTTTGCTTGGTTTTTGGTACCAAATCCACCCTCCCACCAGAAATGGTAGTATTTTCGTGACTCTACGACAACGAAAGCACCACATCCGCATTTCCTTTGTGAACATGCATCGTTGAAGAAACCAACTGGGAATTTCCTCCAAATGTCCATTAGTCTTATCGATCTCTTGAATTGTTTTTTCTTCCTCAGATCAATCTCTCCATAATATTCCATGACTTTTATCATAGTATTCCTAACATCAGCCACCTTATGATAAAAAATATTGGAGTTCCTGCACCTCAAAATGCCCTAGATTATGTAGAGAGGCAGGGAGGAATGTACCTTTTGTGTGTCGAACCAGTGTTTAAGACATACTTCCAATGAAATTTGCATCCAAATTGAATCACTGAATAATGTGTCTAACACCCCAGAACATATTTTTGATGCAAAGGGGCACCATATAAATAAATATCTCACATCCTCAGCATCATTTAGACACATAGGGAAAACGCCAGGACCGATAAAACCCCTACAAAGAAGATTCTCCCATGTGATAATTATGTCGTGCAAAGACAACCAACAAAATCATTTTAACTTCTATGGTGTTCCCAATACCAAGATTTTTGGAGCTAGGATTTGTTTTCGACATCATCCAAGGCCAATGTAAGTCTATGATACATCTCCTATGCCACTATCCCCTTTTTAATCTTCCCATCCCACACCAGTTTATATTCCTACTTAGAGATAGAGATACCCATGACACATATATGGGTAATGTAATCTCCCATTCCATTGCTAAATTGGGTTAGATAATGCAATCTCATCCTCCCTAATCCAAGAATGAAAAATGGTAAATAAATTATGAGTAGTGCAAATTTTTATTGAGCAAGAAGATACCCTTATCATGAAGGTGGCAGAGAAGTGGAATTGGTAATGTATGGTTTCTCACAAATCCTTTGAGTGTTCCTAAACCTAATTCGAACCTTGTTCCATTTCCTTCATCCCAGCGGAGACTCCCAAGAAGCCAATGCTTATTTTTCATCGTACTCCACAAGATGAAGGAAGAACATTGTTTTAGAACCACTCCTTGCGTGATCCATATGTCATGGTCTTGATAATTCATATATTTCCCATTAATAATTTTGGTTCAAATGTTGTTACCGGTCAATGCTCTCCATAGGTTCTTCATAATGAGTGCCCTGTTCAAAGTTTTTATATCCAAAATTCCCCATCCTCTTGCTTCCACTGGTCTAACTATTGTTGACAATCTTACCAAGTGGATTTTCCCCAATTGTTTGTGGTTGGACTATAGAAATATAGCCATGATGGAATCTAATCTGTCGATAACCTCCATCAAAAGCATAAACAAATTCATCCAAAAAATTGAAATGATTTGCAACAAAGACTTGATCAATATCAACCGCCCACCTATAGATAACCATTTGTATGACCAAACTACCAACTTCTTGTCAAACTTACTCATCGGCCAATCCTAGTTCTTGATGTCATAATTATTCGTCTTTAACTTGAAGCCAAGGTAAACAAAACCTTCATCAATATATATGGATGAGATCTCAAAAATATTGCATATATCCTTGATCACCACAACCTCCCTATTACCCGTGATCAACACTGATTTCCCCTTATTCCGAGATAGGACCTAAGAATAGAGTGAAGTTGTAGCCATTCCATAATATTTCTTACACCACCGAAAAGTAAATCATCCACAAACATCAAGTGTGTGATGGAGATGTGTCTCGTCAACCTCACTCCCTTAATCAAACCCTTGGACCTTGCATCTACCATATTCTGACTCAAACCATCAATGACAAGTAGAAAGAGAAGGGGAGACAACACACAACCTTGAAGCAACCCCCTATAATCCTTAAAAAATATTTAAGCGAAACCATTAATGATAGCTACGAAATTTGTGGAAGTGACACATGCCATAATCCATCCAATGTTATGGATCCCAAGCCCAATCTTATGGAGGATCAACCACATAAATTCGTAATCTACACTTTAATATGATTTTACGATGTCAATATTCATCATACATGCCTGCATCTTTCGAACCTTAATAGAATGTATGCATTCCTAAGTTATTGTGAAAACATACTTTATCTATTTACCTTCTAGGAAGCCAAACTACTCTAGAGCAATATGCATGGAAAAGTAAATTTTAGGCCTATTATAAATTAATTTCTATGTCATCTTATAAACAAAATTACAAAGTGATATGGGCCTATAATCTGCAAAAGAAGAAGGATTTTGTTTCTTGGGGATAAGTGCAACAAATGTAGTGTTGATGGCACCAAATACATAACATTGAGTCCTAGACTCCTATGATACCGCCAAAAGATCTAGAATCATCAACTTCAGGAAACGAGTGAACAATTCTACCCCCCATCCATTAGGGTTGAGACTGTCTTCCTTGGCACATGCTCATAAAACCATAGACAACTCATCCTTCAAGTTCTACCTCCCCAAGTTCTCATTGTCTTAAGCGGAAAACATATGGGCCATATGTTTAATGAACTCCATCTATGATGATAAGTACTATATTTTTTCTTTGAAAATCCTTCTAAAGTGAAAAACAACTTCCCTTTCAATGTCTCTCTATGAGGTAATATAATGACCCTCATCATCCTTGATACCCCTGATGGCGTTATCCTTTCTCCTTTAGGACATGTCATTATGGAAAAATTTTGTATTTGTATCACCTGCAACCACCCATATAGCCCTACTTTTCATTCCCCATTCTTCTTACCGCATCAAGAATATCTTACTCTTCGTTGCTTCCAATTCCATAATTTTCAATTTGTGTTGATCAGAGAAATAAAAGGGTCACAAGGGTCATTTAAATGTTATAGAGCATCTTTAATGTCAATAAACTCCTTTATATTTTCAACCTTCTTTTTCTATATCTAATTACGGACCTCCTTCTTAAGAGATCTCAAATTGTGGTATATAGAATCCATACAATCTCGAGTTATGGGATAAGGTAGCTTATTCCAAACCTCACTAATAAGCACATCGAAATCATTTAATTTCAACCATGAGTGATTGAATTTAAATGGATAGGTTTGTCTCCCAAATTCCCCTTCCCACGAGAACATCATCGAGAGGTGATTTGAAACAAAAGGGGGAATGACCTATGATTTAATATCCTTGAGACTTCCAACGAGAGCAACATTGATGAAGAATATATCCAATCTTTTGGATATACATTCTGACCCACATCATCCATTCCGCTAAGTAGGAACAATCATACAAGGAGTGATGTCTATGAGAGAGTGTGAATTTAAAATCCCCTTGAAATATGTTTACATATGATCCGCCTTGGCATTTTCTCCCCAAATCTCATCTTGTTCCATCCTCATGCTCAAATCCCCCATCAGAATTAGGAAATTTAGATCTAAAATCCCACATTTGTTGATGTGTGCCCATAAATCCTTCGACGAGAATATTGAGCATAAATGTTAATAATGAGAATCTTGTAGTTATAACCCTTTGTATAACCTATCAAAATAATACTTTCATAAGAGAGAAAAGCCTTAAAATTAATAATCCCGGGATTCCACATCGTAGTCAGCCCACCAGAGATACTTGAAGAATTCGTTGCACAAACGAACCAATCTGGACATATATTGAGTAGAGTCTCCAAGGATTTTTCCCGAGATATCATAATCTTGTGTAGGAGAATCAGTGCAGGTATTTGCATCTTAATAAGATCTTGGAGGAAGAAATATTTTGGGTTGCACCCAAGCCCCTAATATTTAAGGACAAAATATTCATGGAGGAATATGCTTACTGAGCATTTCCCCTATAAGGAACTAAGAGCCGAAAAAATATAAAATCATAGTTTCTCTGGAAATATATTTTGTATCAACATGTAAATGGGACTATGTATCCACATCCAAAAAGGATTGAATAAACAGATAAAGAGAAAGTACCCCACCAAAGGTCTAACTCATCCAACAAACCCCCAATATAATAAACCTCCACTATGACCCATGCCATTATTTTTTCCATCTGTCCAAAGATCCCTTCATCCAATAAATGAAATTTTCTAATATTGTTAGCAATAGCCACTATCATCGGTCTGGTCCACAACTCCAATTGGAGGCTTGGCAATTTTTCCCATACTATCTTCCTACGAGGAATTTCCTTATAACTGTTGAAGCCCACTTGCCACATTTGTAAAGCTAAAAATCCTTAACATTTTACCCATGGAGACGCCAAATTTCATAGTTACAATATTCTTATCAGAAATTTTATGATCTTAGGGATGCCCAGGAATTTATTTGACTATTTTACTTTTAAACTTCTTTTAACTTATTATCAACCTAGATTGATTTTAAATATGAATCTGCCAAGCATCGAGAGGGATCAAATCTCTTGAGATGAAAAAATATTTTGGACTAAAAAGATATTTGATTCCTCTCAGTGCCTAGTAGATCTTGATTTAGGACGGATCTAGGCATGATCTAGGCTTGTTTAATTCCCCCCTTTAAATAGGCTATATTCTACCTGAATACCATCGGTTCTCATAAACTTGAAGCTCAAAAGCAATTGGTAACTTGACCAAGTCAAGTCTAACTTAACTTCCCAACAAAAATTAGTATAAATAATAACAATAAACTAGAATTTTTATTTTATTATATTAATTTGAAATTATTTTATTTTAACATATAGTTATTTTTATTTTATTTTATTTTTACCTTGTCAAAGTGTTTACATGACAGGGCCCCAAGGGTGTGGTTTGCTGGGCAGTGAACACACTACTAAGGCATCGATGCCACTATGCAAGTCATAGTTTCAAACCTCATCTTACTCGTGTGTTTTGCTTGGGGTCAGTGCAGTTGCACCTAGAGGTTATAGTGGCAGTCATTGGGGATTGACCCCGTTTTAGGCAAGTATGGTAGTCGATGCATTACCCATTCCGCCGGTCATAATAAATAAATAAATAAATGTTTACAAGGTAGTACATTACAACATCTCTTCCATACTGGGCTGGGGAGCGCCTCTCAGCACAATAATTGTTAATACTAATTTAACAATAATAATAATATAACATTTTTATACTAAGTTAATTAATAATAATACACCATTGTAAATGAGAAAATTAATCTTTAACACCAACATTAAAGTTGTATCTTTTACACTTTATTTCCTAGGAATAAAACAATTCAGGGAGAGAGGAATAAAATCTGCGAAACACTAACTTACCACACCACTTAATATCACTTTCATATGAGAGTATATGAGAAATTTTGTAATGGTCACTAAAGAATATAAGTTGATTAATATTATAATTTAATTGTGTTGATATGTCTTTATTTTAAAATAAGCTTTTCATAAATTCAATTTAATTATTAATAATTATTAACTCGATAATAAGAATTTAACTTCCAAGAAATATTGTAAATATTTTTACTAATAGTCATAAACTAAACATTGAGATTTATCATAAAAGTATTTATACTCCTTTCTATCTTTTGAATTAAATTAATTAATTAAAATATATTATGTAAGCATGAGTTATATTTGTTTTAAGCATGTGGTATTAGTAAAGCATGTTATGGTCGTGTGATATTATAACAAAATCTATTTACGAGTTAAGGATCTCAATAGTAAACCTGTAATTAATCTCCATGGTTAAGAATCTTATAAAAAAATCTATTTACAATATAAAGGTCTTCATAATTAAGTTGGAGTGAATATCCATGGTTAAGAATCTTGTTACATGTTCTTTTTAAATGTATATATGTTTAGCTCATATGTTAGTTCCCTTTATAATAATAATAATAATAATTATAATTTATATAAAGTTATAATTTAATATATGTAAGTGATTTTAGACTTGTTTTCAATTTACAACCTTTTAATTTATATGGATAAGCTAGATTAAGTTGTATTTCAAAATTTTAATTTAATTATCAGGGATTATTAGGTGGAGGGTAGGGATTTAACCTTTATGGCATATTTTAGAATATTCTTTGTAATATACATACATAAAAGGTTGAGATTGATCTCAAAGTAGCTACATCCTTTGAATAATTAAAAAAATGGCATATGAACATGAGCTATCGTTTTTTGGGAATGTGCTACTAGTAAATTGTGGTATTGGCCCATGGTATTGTGATAATGAGTATTTACAGGTCTATAACATCCATGTAAAGTGGGGATCAATGGTCCATATTTGATCATTATGTTTTTTTTTCATCCATATCGATTCTTTCAACGTGGAAAATGTAGAGGAATCGACCCGTAGGACCATTTTTACCGATGAGACCTAGTTTAGCAAATTAGGGTTTGAAAATTTTAGCGAGATTTTTGAGACATCATACAATGTTTTATGGAGGTAACTCTTTTCCAATTTAGTGTCACACCATTTTTTCTTATTCTCCACATCGATACCTATCTAACAATGCAAGAATCACATCAATTGAAGTCTATATGAAAATGTTATGTTACTATGAATTTGATCTTCATTTTTTCATTAACATAATTCGAGGTGATGCCATATCAGCCCCTATAACCCATGGGAAATGGGCTATCCATGTGATTATGATGAAAAATACTCTAAAAGAGTCCATATTGTAACTCTTGTTAAGTGTTTAGGTAGTCAAACCTAACCACTAGTAAGCTATCGAGTTATGTTATAATCGGGTCACTAGGAGGAACACATGTTCCACTCTTTTTTAGTGTATCTTATTTCATAGATGATAAGATTAATAAATAAGGATAGTGAGCAAGAACAAAGAGAGGCCGATAGGATTAGTGAAAGGAAGAAAGTTTTATAGATAGTCAAGCATATATAAAGGTATGTAGTGACGAAGGCAATAACCACGTTGACCATCCTGTACCAGTACATTTGATATTAGAAGAACAAAACCAAAACCAAACGATTCATATTAATATAGTAAGTGTAGAACGCGTTCATACTTAAAGCTCAATAGGTTCAATAGGTTATTGGCAGCACGGTTTTTTTCTAAATAAAAAGTAAATTACAACGTTGTACATGGTAAATGAAAAGTGGAGAAATTTGTGATTTGCAAATGTTAAAACAAATCACTTACATTACTGGTTGACAGTAGAAGTAAAACATTAACATTATTAAAATTTTGAAACCGATTTTAAATTCATGTATTGTATTTTTCAAAGTATTTTGTTTTACATACTTAAGTCCTCAAATATAGTGGTTTTAGATTCCATTTTGGCAAACCCACCATTCAAAACACTATGTATTTCTCTGGCCCTCAAAGCAAGCTTTTAGCACTTATTAATCTATGCTCTGTCCAAGATACAATTCAAACTTTCATTTTCAAGCATTTTAAGAGGCAAAACAGTGCAAATATTTTAAATGTTCTATTTACTTGTCTGAATTTCTACAAATAAAATATATATCTTACATCCCCACCCCACCTTTAAGGGGTTTAAAAAGAAGAAAGAGCGCTCTCAAAAAATTTAGAAACCTTTAATATAAGGTGAATTTTTAAAAATTTACATCAAGAATTTGATTCTGGAAATTTCTGCAATCCCTACAAATCCTTCCTTTAAAGGGCATTTTACAATTTGGCTTTCCAAAAATGGAAATAGTCTCAACCAAAATTTTCAGTTATACTTTAATCTGTGTCTCCAGATAACAACTCCCAATGATCGCCAGTTCACACAGAACATTGGTCACACACCAATTGCCCCCACATAACACTGCTTATGCATCACTCATTCGCAATAGGTTAACAGGTTTCTTTGATATCCAATTCTAACAATAGTTTTAGACCATCTTTGTGTTTTGCTTCCTCACATAATCTGTGTCTCCAGATATTTTTCCTTCTACACTCCCATACTCCCATAAACTCGTTTTCCTTCTACTCACACCAATCATCTTCAACTTTGATTTCAAACCAAGAAAGGGGTTCAAGGTTTCTACAATTTCAAATTCAATTAAAATGATTTCAGTTTCTTGGAATTTTCTCTGGAGCAATCTTTGCTGCCCCAAAACTGTTTATACCCTTTTCCATAAGTAGGATACATACGCAGCGACATTTTTCACTCAAACCCTGAAAAAGAACAAGCCTTCAGGGAATTTCGTCTCGATCTTTTATCATTAATGTAAACAAAGAAACACAATCTATAAATTCCCACTGTTTTCTTGAAAAAGGAATCAGAAGAATTTACATTTTAAATGGCAAATATGAATACTTTCGAAATTGTGATGAGTTTGTTCTTCCGTATCTATCACATAAGTAGTTTTAGTGCCACCCCATTGTTGGCCACCCTTCACCGCTACATCTGTAACCTGGACACTTTGCCTACTTCAATCGCCCTGCACAGTTCAGATCTCTCTTGCTACAGGATCTACGCATCAATTCTGCACTCAATGGCTCCACAATTATAGCCCCAAGCATAATTTGTCAGGGATTACCCTAGATTTGTCACGGTAACAATCTAGAAAGCAAATACTCAAAACTAATTGATTGAATATATCTCAGTCCCAGATGAAACATATAAAATTAACATTAATGGTAAAACTTAACAACATTTGAATCCTGCAAATACAGGCAGGGATTGCCTATAAGTTACAGCTAAGAATAATGCCTTGTTCAGGATGATATACAATAGAAAAATTCATTATGGAATGAAGCGGTTTCATTATGTCTCAAGGATCAAATATGTAGAAATTTTTCATTATGTAATGAAACGGCAGCATTTCATCTCAATGATCAAAGATCTCTTAATCAAAATAATGGTTTCCATTAAATGAATGTCATTACAAATTGCAGGAAGAATAGTTAGGAGCTCTTTAATGAAGAGCAGATCCCCATAATAATCACATGGTCCAGAGAGATATCCCGCAGGTATGTACAAGTAGTTGAGAGTATAAATGAACAGAACATATGTACAGGTAGTCTAATAATCAGGACCCATGACCAAATCAAATGACTCACTAAAATAGAGACAACTCAGAAAGTTGTTGCTTCATCTGGATCAGTAAGTCCTTTGTGTTATGGAAACCAACGGAAGATAAATAAAATCAACTATACAGTTAGAAGAACATATTGTATTTCCAGGAGATGAATGAAGAAGCTTTATGGGCTTTCTAAAACAGTTGTTTTTCTGCCAATAGCAGGAACTTTATAGATAGCCCCTAACAGTCAACATGGGATCGGTAATGGAGAGGCCATAACTGTTTGCAAGGCCGGACAATAGACACCTACACAGTCTATGATAAAATTTCATCAGGCATAAATGTTAATATGAGAGGAATAATCAAGGGTTCCAGCTCCTTCCCATCCCATCCATTCTTCCCACTCGTCCCAATAAGCGTTATTGATTCCCATCATGCCCTCGACAGAGTAATCAGCAGAATAGCTTTGCTGCTTTGCCTTTGCTAAACTGGACATTAACGTCTGCTCATTATCACAAAAGTAACAACAATCAGAAAATCGTGGGCCTGCATAAGAGTCCCATATTACAGAATGAAAATGTATATAGATAAAGATTACTCTTAGGCAGGCAATTTACCTCATAAGCCTGATTGATCTTGTGAAATTGAACCCCACGCACATCTCCTTTGCAAACATCCGGATGATACTGTAAGCAGATTATATCAACATATGAGTGCAATATTAATGTTTTCTGACATTATATATGACAAGGGATATTGCCAGACAAATTTTCTTAAAAATTCTCAAGAATGTGTGAAGTCTGACATTTTTAATTTCTATTTCAAACCTGTATCTCTTTTTCTATTTGCTTCAGAAATGGAAGATTTATTGAAAATATCTGATCTTGAAAGTAAGAGACATAGCTTCAAATGGATACTTGCATACCTGCAACGCAAGGCGACGGTAGGCTCTCTTCACATCTTTTTCAGAAGCCCCAGGGCTCAATCTCAGCGTCTCATACTGCTCTTTCATCCCAGGAAAAGCAACAGAGGCCATCACAGTTACATTCCTCCTGCCTCCCATTTGTAATAGAATACAGATTAATAGCAGTGTGGAACCCATTGTGAGTGTCTGGAGCATCTTCCATAGTAGAGAAAACAAGGGATCTATCTTATTTGTGAAAAGCACTCACCATAATCCCCAACTCTCTGACAGAATTAAGTATTCTTGTTTCATGACACATGTACACACTTGGCTCACAAAAGTTTGAATGATCCATAGTAATCTATATCTACCAGAAACAATTGCAACATAGCAAAATCATCCTGAACCAAAAACTATCACATGCCACGTACCAACACTAATTCTGAAGGGTTAATCCATAATAGTAATACTTTAGGTGAGATCACGTAATTACAGAAAACCATCTCTAAGCATCTTGAACCCAAATGTCTATAGGTCTCGTGTGAATTCTATGATAGGTGCAACAAAATATATAAGAGTTCAGTTTTGCAACAGTTAACGGAGGTTTTGCAATTTTTATGCAGGTAATGGAGATTTTGCAATTTTTATGCAGGTGTAAGCAAGCCTAATATGATTTCACAAAATTAGACAAGAACAACAAATCGTTTTGCTTATGACTGCTTTCAGATTAACATTTACGAATGCAGTCTCCATTGAGCTATTAAAATAATACAGTTAAGGAAGCAGCTGATGCAATTAAACCACGAGGAAATTTGATATGAAACCTTTCTCACTGATAAAGCTATAAGTCAAAAAAATTGTTCTCCAAGCACCAAAAACTTTCAGATGGCAACCAATGACACCATTTCATTTACCTTTGAAAAAGATGAACATGACCTAAACTTATCCACATTATAAGCCAGCAGCTGTAATCTACAGTAAAGAATGTCAACTGAACAAACCTGTCCTCCAAAATGAAAATGATAGCACTTTTAATTTCCAAGGAGTAAAGGCCCAAGAGCCATATCTAGACAATATGAAACTAAAATAACTGAACTCACAATACTTGGCACTCTAACATGCATCACCAAGCATGTGAAGAGCCCAGAATAAAAGAAATAGTTCATTATAAAGAAAACACCTCTACTGTCAAGAACTATCCTCATCTACTATTTTAATTGCAAATATGAATATGAAATGCATGAGACATAAAATTCCCATAAATTCCAGGGATTTGTGGTGCTGGACGTGTGTTATTTCTGAAGGAAAACCATAGTTTCTGTTTCAAAGCTGCATTGGCAGAAGGTACCAACTACTGGGCATTACAGTAATAAGATTACACACCCACCGATGCACCTCAAAGATCAACCACAAGATGACTATTGGTCCCAGGTTTCTTAATTAAGTACCTCGTGCAAACAACTTGATTCTGACCTTTTTGACTCAGAATCCCTCGTATCCCACATGACTCTGCTCTGCCCTGACAAACGAGAATAACAAAGTTAAGTCAAATTTACGGATTATTTAAAAGTAACCGTGAAACACAGGCTTGAGCAGAGTTCTGTTAGCTCTACACTCAGTTACTCCATTGTTTTCATAAGGGTAGGCAGAGAGAAAGTGAGAGAAATCTACCAATAAATAAATCACTATCACTGAGAGCTCTGACACTGTTTTATATGGCAAGAGGTGCTTTTTACGGCACAATATGTTCTTAGTATGGTCCATAACAAGGTTGAAAATGACCTGAAGTATCCAATCAAAAGAAAATTAAAAAAAAAAAGGTCCTTCACATATATAGAAAAGTATGGTATATCTTAGCTTTTGTACTATTAAAGGTATTGAAGATCTTAGCTTTTGTACTATTGGAAAAGTTAGTATATACTCAAGGGATTTGATTTCCATGTTTAACAAATATGGAGTTAAGATGAAACTGTGGTGATTATTCTTTGATTTCTATGTTTGACAAATTTGGAAAAGTTAGTATATACTCAAGGGATTTGATTTCTATGTTTAACAAATTTAGAGTTAAGATGAAACTATGGTGATTTGGATTTTGTTTTCAGCTTTTTCTTATTTGTCTAATTTTTTTTGGTTAATTGCCAGAATTTTAAGTTCCATATGTTTACTTATTGAATTCAAAACTATATATATATATATATATATATATATATATATATATATATATATATATATAATTTTATATATAACTCAAAATTGTATATATGTATGTATATGATGCAATGAATAGGACTACGTTTATCACTGGTATTCTTACCTGGGATATTATTGTGTTCATGCCTGCATACACATAATGACAACAACAGAGAGAGAGACAAGGCTACTTTAACAATACATGACTGAATACAGGGGAAATTTATGTACCTCCATAGCTCTCTCCTGAAATGTAAAACTCTCTATTTTTATATTGAGGGAATCTTTCCAACCAGTTGAGCAAGAAGTTGAGTGAATCTTCAGCTGCAATTACAGGGTTAAAAATATTTTAATCTACCTTGAAAGTATCCACTTACATCATACCAGTTCGTTTATGTCCAGACTTGGATATATCTGAAGAAGTGTTGGTGTAGGAAAAACCAACCCCAGCAGGGGAATCCAAGAAGAGTATATTCGCCACTGCATGCAAGCAAATAAGAAAGAGTTGATACCAAAAATGACTTGCAGATAAATGGGTCAATTTCAAAACAACAAACAAACTATATTGCAAGCAAATAAAAAAGAGTTGATACCAAAAATGATTTGCAGATAAATGGGTCAATTTCAAAACAACAAACAAACTGTATCATTCCTTCTGCATGAATTCAGGGAGAAGAATGAAAATAGCCAAGTTCATAAATACATACATCTATTCCATGAATATGGGTTAAGGTGGAGAGTTTTCCCATCAGAATTAATGTGAAAAGGCCCAAGTTCTTCTGCTTCCCCATATCCCACAGAAGAACACCCAGGACCTACAATCCAACCAAATCGTTGCAGAATAAGTCTCCATTGCAATTATTCGATTTTGGGTAGACAAAAGAACAATTTTGCAGAAGATATTCTATAATGATACTACAATAGTACATTATTTGATTTTCTAATAGTCATAGTTACCTCCATTCAACCATAAGACCAGAGGCTTAGAAGATGGGTCTTCTGTGGCTTCAATGAGCCAGTAGAAAAGGGCTTTGCCAGCGTTTTTGTCTACAGTTATGTAGCCAGAATATTGGGCAAAGTTCGCATTTGAGGGTCCCTGGCCTGCTTATTTCTCCAATCAATCTCATTACTCTCCTCCCATGTGGCTGTGGATTGCAACGTCAAAAGCAGAACCAGAACCAGAAGCAATCTCAGATAAACTTCGCACCTGCTCATTGTAAGTCTGCTGTCAATGCTCCTCCAAAATTATTGTAACGATAATATCATACGCACAGTCCCAACGAATAGGACGTTTTATAATCTGATAGGGGGCAGAAGGTATTAAATTCTAAAACTGTAACTGTTTTCGGCGCATAGAGGTGTATACGTATGGTATTGATATATCTACGAGTTTCATGCTTGGAGTATAAGGTACGACAAGGCATGATCCATGTAATACTGTAACACGTTAATGCTCCGTGTTGCAAACTCCACACCAATTGTAGATTTGGACTCCAGGCTGAATTCATTTCTAGTAAATCTGGAGAGCAAATTGGACTTACCGACACCAGAATCCCCAATCAGGACCACCACCTTAAACAAATAGTCATAATCATCATCGACTTTGTAATCCATCTCCACACAGCACCAAACGAACTCTTGGGTGTGCTCAAGAACCCAAAACCTGAATGAATAGCTGCGCAGTTAATTTCACCTTATAGCAGAAACCCAATAGCCGGTTCAATGGGTAGATAATGAATATCGGTCTATTATAGACACCCAATATCTGGTCGGATGGATATACAATGGATATCAAGCTATTACAGAAAAATAATAGCCTTTCAATGGATACACGATGAATATCAGCTTATTGCTTGAACCCAATAGTTGGTTCAAGGGATAGATAATGAATATCGACCTACTCCGGACGCCCAATAACTGTTGGATGGATACAAAATGAATGTATCGCAGAAACCCAATCTCCCGTTGAATGGACAGATACACGCTGAATATCAAACCGACGCGTTGTTTACGCTGATCTAGGAAATGGGTATTGGATCCAGATCTTTGAGCATTGGGTGTCCCCAACAAACACCCCCAAAGGAGAGAGTCGTGTGCGATCAGATTTGAATTCTGGCAGCCTTGGAGATGAGAAAATCTGTAGCCAGATCCAGTTGAATCTTGCGAAACAATAATCCTGGAACTCCGGCGTAAAATGGGTAAAAACTGACTAAAATGACCAAAGGAGAGAGTCGTGTGCGATCAGATTTGAGTTCTGGCAGCCTTGGAGATGAGGAAATCTGTAGCCAGATCCACTTGGCTGAATCTTGCGAAACAATAATCCTGGAACTCCGGCGTACAATGGTAACAACTCACTGTAAAATCGGCTCTCGGTTAAGACCATGATAATTAATTGAAGAAGATGCTAAATGCCTGTTAAATGTACACGCCAGGTGTCAACATCTGAAAGAAAAGGACGACGAAGGGACGACTGTCCACGTGTCAGCACGAGAGCCAAAGGAACGACGAAAGTCTGTTCCAAAGGAAGGCCTATCGGCCTAATAAGGATAGTGAGCAAGAACATAGGGAGGAATTGCACACTATAGTAGCCCGAAGCCACGGGCCATAAATATTTGTATTCACAACCAGTTTTCTATTCATAGAAAGACAGCATAGTAACCTCACCTTCTAGTTGAGTTTTCTCTCGAAAGGGTTTCCTAGGATATATCTTGTGTCAAATGGTTTGTGGACTTTTATTTCATTGTTCTCTATTTTTTGCATAAATTTTAATTTTCATATATATGCAATAATCACTAATCTATAGATCCAAAAATCGAAAGAAAAATAAAGCATAATAATGTAGATTTCATATTTTTAATTATAAATTATTAGATTTATTGTGACAAATTGTCAAACGGAATATCCACGATAGTTTACGAATCAATAAATCTCCATGATTAAAGATATCATTGCATGTTTTTTTAAATATATTTATGTTTAACTCATATATTATTTTTTGTAATTAATAATAATCTAAAATAAAGCAATAATGTAGTTAAATTTTATGATTTTTTAAATTCTTGGTAATGTGAGATGTATCATAAGGTAAGTTTCTTTATGCTTATTGATGTTTATCAACAATTTTATTTATATGACTGCACTAATTTCTACATAATGTAAACATGTCCAATTATTCTTTTCGTTATATCATTCCAAAGTTGATCAATATTTAAAATATATAGTCTTCTAAGATTTTTTTCAATAACTTTCTCTTTATCAAATAAAGAATATGAAAATTAATTTGAATTCATATTTAGAAGTACTCCTAATAAAATGGCTTATATATATTTTTATAGATAAAGCGGAATATCTCTCTTGGATGATTCTTTATTTTCTCTAAATATAGAAATACACATTCATTCATCATTAAAATAAGTTTAGAAGTGGGACAACCCTAATTTTTTCCTTATTTTTTCATATAATTAATTGGCATATAGAACACATTACACCTTCGGTTCATGTTAGATGATTTCATTCATAAGTGATGTAAAATAGCTTAAAATTGTTTATGTTTGAGTAGCCTCTATTAACTCTCATTTATGGGAGTGATGATCATATAAATGAAAAAAAATGCCTTCATTATTCATTTCTACATCAGATTCAACACACATCCAATAGTTGCTAACCCTCTCTTAAGTGAACATTTTTTTATTTATGCCATTGATCTTGGAAAGTAATCTTAAGGTACATAATCACTAGGTTGAGTTCTTTTACTTTATGTTTTTATACATATTGTGGATTCTCCTTCCTCCGTTTTTATCCCTCACAACATATTTGCATTTTTCCTCCCTTTAACATAATTCTGAAAAAAAATTGAGTTTTCATCTGCTACTGCAAGCCAGATTGCTCTTATTTTTAGCCTCCATTGATCTTCCCTATCATTTAGAATTTTCCTTCTTTCTGTCTCCAATTGTTTAATCCTTTCCCTCTTCTCCATTGTCTCATATCCATCCATTTTTGGACTCTCCAATAGATCTAGTTCCTCCCTAATCCTGCTTAATTCAGATTCATCCCTAATCTTCTTAGATTTTTCCCATTCTATGGTTTCCTTCTTCATTCGCTTTAAGTTATCCATAAAGGATTGAGCTAAAGAGAACCCCTCTATTCCAGTAAAAGTCCTCCAAGTATTTTTAACCAGACTGTTATATGAGATTTCTTGATCCAAGCCAGGTTGAATTTGAATGGAGAACTTGATTTTTTATTAGGTCCTTTCATTTCCAATAGGATAGGGAGGTGGTCCGAGTCTCCTCCTTCTCCCACCTAGTGTCTGAAAAAAGGAATCCTAGATGCCATATCCTCTTTTAGGAGAAAATGATCCAATCTCTTAGCTACCCTGGCCTCCCCCACTCTCCTATTCCTCCAAGTGGGTCTAGATTTCATCATATTTATATCAATAAGCTTGCCGGAGCGAATCTTGTTCAAAAAGAAATCAGCTAGGGGATCATCTTGTGCTACAGGGCCCCAGGTTTCCGACAAACCCAGGGAGAAGTTCAGATCCCCCCCACCACCAAATTCAGATTATTCATAAAGGTTTTAGAGAAAATATTATTCCAGAATAACACCCTGTCTTGACATGACCCATAAATATTTAAAAGTAATAATTATGAACAGAGCTCCTAGGAATAGACCTCTACCCCCAATACCAAGTCCAATCCTCGGGATTTTAATAAATTCACAGTGTAATATTTGACTCCAAAAGCCAAACCCCCAGATATTCCTTTGACATCTATAGTCATGAATTTCCATCCCAAATGCATTTTGTTAAGATCCAGTTTAATCTTCTCTCTTGCTCCAAGACTCCAAGAGTTTCTTGGAGCATTATAACACCAGGACAATAAAAATGGAACATAGACTTAAGTGCTAGCTTTTTAGAGGAACTAGAAAAACCCCGTCAATTAAAAGACAAAACAATAATTTAGTCACTCTGGATGGGGCTTATGATGCTCTAAGCGGCCCTTGTAATGATAATTATTTCTCGTCTGCAATGTCAATTTTTTCTCTTTGTCGAGCCTTTGAGAGGTTAGACTTCCTTCCTCTAGTCTTTTTAGGTCCAACCGTAGTATTTCCTGTGGGGCTCCCAAACCATGCACAACTACTTGGGGGATTTCCTTCTTTTCTCGAGGGTGAAGGTTAGAAGGGGATTTCTCAACAACTTTCTAATAAGGGGATAAGGATATATGGCTCAAAGAAAAGGGATGGTTCAAATGAATATCTGGAATAGAAGTGATGATACTATCCAGGGCATCAGATACAGGTTCAACATTCATATTTTCCAAAGAAAAAATCCTGGAAGGACCAGGCCTCTGGATTGAATTGAGAAGAGATATAAAGGGTTTTTGAATAGAAGAAAATGAAGAAGATACAGTACCCTCCAACTACAATGTAGGGAAAGTGGCACCTCTCTCCTCCAGCTCTTCCCTAATAATCTCATGAGGTTGTTCCTACTCCTGCATGACCACTTCCTCCATCTACACTTCATGAATTTTCATCAGCTCTTGTTCTCCTTCTTGCCTCATCCCCATTTCCTCTACTTGTGTCAATTCCTCTTCTTCTCCACATGGGAGTTTTGCATTTCATGCCTCTCCTATGTGTCTTCATCTCCTTCTAAACCCTAAAGGGTAGTATCGTGCTAGATGACCATATTTATGGCACTTGTGACAACAGAAAGGGAGTTGTTCGTAATCTATGATCTGGGTATAGGAGAGTTCTTTGTATTTTAGATGTATTTCCTCTACTAGTCCCTCCCTTGGATCCAACCTTACCAGGATACAAGCAAGACTCTTGTCCCTTGTTTCAATAAATTACATGTCTGCCTCTAGGAAAAGACCCAAGGTATTTCCAATAGCTATAAACAGCTCCTCCATCAAAAAATGCAGAGGGAGTCTCGTAAGGCGAACCCATATTGGACTCTCTTCCACCTTTTCTCTCTGAGCTTCAAATAGAGGATTCCACCTTTTGAACGGAATTGACGCTCTACCAAAGCACCAGTTTCTCCTCATTACCCATTCTATTGTTTCTCCCTTACTGAAGTTAATCATAAACCAGCCCCTGGCCAAGGTGGTCACTTCGACTTGTTGGTCTGGAGCCTCCTTCCATGTTTTAGATATCCACTCTGAGATGTAATTTGCAGAGTATTTTTTCCCTTTCACTCTCCCGACCAGAGTTACTTCTACGACTTCCATGACCCTATCGATCTGAATGTCGACTCCACGAACCAAATTCAGACATACCTCCTTTTTCTTGATTAACTTCAATTTCTTCCTCTTTGCCCCTATATTCTTGTTACTCCCTGATTCCCCTGCCTCTGGCCAGTCCTCCCTCTCATTGATTCCTTCTTTAGAGAGCAGCCCTAACCACCTCTCCAATATAAAGATCTGATTGATGTTGGTCCTGACTACCGAGGGCTACCTCACCTCTCCAAGAAAAAATGTATGGTCCCTCGCTTCCTAGGGTGGTAAAACCTAGGTACCTTCCTCTTCAATCACCACCGGGATAGGCACAAGACTACCTCCCCTATTTTGACCTCTGAGATCCACCGATACTTTGGCTGAATCTTCGAAATGTGCCCTGAACCCCTGAAGCGAGGCTTCTTCTGTCAACTCCTCTGAAATAGGGTTTCCATGATGGATTCAAGACTCTCCAGCCTTCTGGTTCAATGGGTTCTTTCATGCAAGGGCACAATCAAATTGTTTCCCTCTTACAACTTCCAAATGCCCCAAGTCCACTATCAAACATGATTTTAACGTCTCATTTCCCCTAATTATGCTATTGATGACAATATCTTCTATCCCCCCAGAAATAAAACCCGATGCATGAAAATAACCAGGGTTTTTCAAACTTACTTGGCTTCCCACCATCGCATCCACTACACATCGCACCGAGAAAACTGATAGCTCCTACCTCTTATGAAGTTCCTTGTTGGGACCCTAGACCTCCACCTTTGAATCGCAGAGTATGCCATCCTCTAGAAACCCTAATCCGCCATCTTGGCTCCAGTCAACTATCAAGCCTCTCCTCTTCCCTGTTAGAAGCCTACCTGGACGGATGACCTTCTCTAAATTCTGCTAAGTGATATCCAATCCCCAAACTGACAGGATATCCTCTGGTTCAGTCTCCAAGTAGACACAACCCCGTTGGTTGAAAATTCTTCCCGTCCCTGATTGTAGGGTAAACCTCCACTGTAAAAAATAGTTGTTAAACTCTTTCATCAGGTGCGTGCAGCTGAGGGAGGAAAATAAGAGCAATACTAGCAACAATAAACCTCTCCTTGAAACAATCCTACCCTATAACATCATTCACTGTATTCATCATTCCCGAGGCAACCTTCTATGGTGACCGGTATGGTCCATGCGTTTGTTGATTGTTGTCGCCTACCACCAGGCGTATAGTCCTCCCTGCAGTACATCCTCCTTCCCTATGGCATCCTCCTAATCAGGGATTTTCGTCATCAGTCCAATGCCCTGTCTGGTTTTCAATTGTTCAAAAAATCAAATATCTCTTGAATCACATGCCTTATTGGATCTAGACCCTTTTTCAACACTAACATAGCTCTAATTATAGATCCCCACCTAACCCCCTATTCCCCCACATTCTTCACACTCTTTTCATTGAGTATTTGTGAGTGCTTTTGGGTGTGAGCACACTTATAATGCTTAAGTACTTATAAATGAAAAAGAAAAGCCAGTTGGAAAAACAACAATTGAATGCTTTAGTATTTATGCAATATAAGTTATAACCCTTGATTGAGGTGCAACATGTTGCTGGACACCACACCTGACTCAAATAATATTAGAGGATCTTGATACCTCCTCGAAGTGGATCATGGAAATTCAACCATGCAACATTTGTAGAGAATGACTTGAATTGGATGGATTTGCAGTCATTTTATCCCAAGTGATATGTAGAGAGACCAGGCAGAGATGCACCACTAGATTATCCTGAGGTGAAACAAGAGTTAATTGATGATATATCAAAGGCGTGTGGAATTTGAACAAGCAAGAATAATTTAGAAATTATTTCCTGATTTCACATAGCAATACCCAACTTACACAGCTACTGCAAGGGAGGATAACAATATGGTGCAGGTAAATCCCACTGGATGGTGGAGAATGTAAGAGAACAAAGCTCTAGAAATTTGAAAGCTTTCTATGCATTTCTAATTTTAGGTTGGCATTCCTGTAACTACAATGGAACATGTTCACACACAATTATCCAGTCCATTAAAAGAAAAAATCTTACCTTTGGCTTTAAATCTTATTCTATAAATTCCTGACATTGGTTTATGCAAATATTATTTAACTTGAATAGAAAATAACTCAACTAACTATCAACTGATGAATTGAAATTTTAGAACAACTGGGAGTTGCACTCTGAATGCAAAAATTCAAATAAAGTGAATCATTCAAGAAACAATGTCACAAAATCTTAATCGAATGATTGCTGCTACAGAAAATGGAAATACACACACCAGCTACAACTACGGAAATAAATGAAACCATACAAGACATAACTCAAACCATGCAAGGGGAAAATACTACTCCCAGTTGCACATCCTGAGTGGGCCTTTGTTCTGAAGGTCAAGGTGTTGAATCCATCACACAAAAATGCTACTCATGGAACCATAATGGAATAAAGTATCTAGGCTTTGAATGCATCATCTAGAAATTACAGAGTACACTTTAATTGTCTATATCTCTCTTATCTCTAACTTGAACCCTAAATGTGTTAAAACAAGAACTACTTGAGTTGGGTTCTTTGAAATTCCAAAAGAATCCCAAAATACCCTGACAACTTCCTAAATTGAATTCCTAAGTATAACCTAATAACTTCCTGAATGGAAATCCCAGGTATAACTTATAAACTTCCTAAAACCAAATTATGAAGAATAACCTAACAACTTCTTGGAAATTCAAACTAACAATTGTTGGAATTAACAGATTATACTTTTAGCTGGTGAGTTGATATTGTGGGGACTATGTTTCCCTATAATCTGGGTGCCATGTGTCAACCTGGCTATTGTTTGGGAATTCCACCCTAGAATTGGTGTGTTGTAGAATTAAGAATAATTTTGCAGCTGCCCTAAGGAAGTGATTATGGAGATTCTACAACTATCTTTAATCATTCTCTGTAAGGAATTCTGTGGTAGGTGTTAATTCTACACAAAATGTTGATGAACATTGGTAACCTTCAACATATCATAATTGGTGAGAACTAAGACATTTCATTCAAAATATTCATAGAGACTGTCAAACACATTAATTTGCAATGAATTACTTATTTAAAGCCAAATTTCTATAATAAGGTGGTTAAGCAATCTAGAAAATTGGATGTGTTAGGTTTTTTATACTCATGAAAATGTCAGTGGAAGATGAGAAAACCAAGACATTTATGAGGTTCACCATCACCCCCAAACTGAAGGAATTGTACACCCTTGTGCAATAAAGTCATCCATGTCATTCTTATCTAATTTCCCTGAAATCATAAATTTCAAATGGGTTTGTGCATTTTTTTTATGATATCCCATGATTGATTCAATTTACTCCAATTGTTCATGTTCACTTTCTTCTTTTATTGGACCAGTGCTCTTCCAATTCAAAATTGGATAACATAGCAAGGGAAATTTGAATCCAAGTCCTATCCAATGTATTTCAAGATGCATTACAAAGCTAGTGTAAAGGTGACCCTTGAATATAGATGGTTTGAGATTTGGAATTGAGTTAGGTTCCCTTCTCTTCAATTCTTATGTAAGTTCATTCCTTCTCATTTGGGAATTCATAGCATGGTCACTTCAAGTATCAACTAAGGCTTTGAAATGGTCTAATAATTGTTGCTATTCCATTACCCATTGGATATGAGAATGTGAAGTGTTTTAGCAATGGTCATAGATAGGCTCTGACGGGGAATGATATTTTCTCAGACAAGCAACTCAACCTTGGATTTGTAATCGTTATAGGCCCACAATTCTTCAAACCTTTGAATTTCATTCTACATAGTATAGATAAATGCCTTAAAATACCATCCTCCATAAAAGGATGAGGAGTCCATCTTGTGATCTTACGTAGGACATAATTGTGTAAATATAACTCACATTCTAAGTTCAGCCTCTCAAGAATGCTTATGAAATATGTATAAAATACTTGGTTCATCCATAGTAACAATTGGTAGATTTGAAGCATTCCTCTCTAGTAAAATTTGAACCATTTCTCCTTAAAATATAAGGTATACACTTTGGCAGATGGCCTACAGACAAACATTAAAGAAGCATAATCACTTGCAGCATAATGAGGTTATCATGGGTGATGGTACATTCACTATGTCCTGCAGATGTTCAAAAGAGGGATATCAATGTTGGAAGGTAGGTGTTTGTTCTTAACTTAAAGTTCTTTAGGATGCAAAGTTGAAAATTTTTGTTGCACATTTCACTTAATAATGTTTTGCATCAATCTAATTTTCTTGAAGTCAACTTTCTTGAAGCATTTGTAAGTTTGTGGTCTAGATCTAGACAAAACATTTCGATTCTTAAAATCTCTAGATCTAGACAAAACCTTTCGATTCTTAAAATCTCTATGAAAGTCTGCAGTTCCCTCTTTTCTTTTCCTTATGAAGGCATGCATCATATATTATCTTATTACATAAAAAGATACATCAAGCAATACAAAAGAGTAGAAATAAATATTCCAAGTAGTGGATAGACATGCATCCCCTCCTCATATATGCCAAGAGTGGTGGCATGCCAATCAAACAACCTTCTGCCCAATCTCCAAAGAGATTCTATTTTTGGTAAACATTCTTATTTCAACAGAGAACTAAACTTCTAGTGCAGAGGGCTGACCAAAATGATAGAAACCATTCCCACAAGTATGGGGTTCCTTAGCAAGTCTCAAAATATAAACTTGACAGTTTCAGACATGATTTATTGTAAAACCATTTCCAATCCTTCCAAATTCATACTTGAGCATTCAAATAAATCTTGAAGAGAATAGATTGAGGTAGAATCTTGCATAACTAAAAAAATGCTTGTTTCTTTACAACGACAATTGTTACAATTTATTCAACAGTCTTTGCACCAACCAAAGGACATCTTGTCCCATAAATACTAATATGTCTACTTGTAAAGGGAAATGCCTAGATGTATGTCCCTACCAAATCCAAGTCATTTATTGGCCTATTGAATTCCCAATGTGACTTGGATAATTTACTCATCCCTTCCAAATGATTTTGAGAATAACTAAACCTATGAGCTTGAAATCTCTAGCTCCTCCTACTTCATCGTTGGTCTTAAAAGGCCCTTTGATACTACACACATGATCAACATTTCTAATATCGAATGAAATAAGAATCTTCCAAGGCCCATCCCCTCCAATGGCTCTTATATTTGTTCAACTATATGGACTATTACGTAACTCAAATATCAGTTACAAGTTTATAATCAAGAACCCCTTTCATTCCTATTAGGTTTTCCTAATGGAAACTCCTCCAAAGTCATCTAGTTTTATTTAGCCAACCATGGATGGGGTAAATGAAAGAACAATAGAATTACATCTTCTATTATCATTCTATTAACTATGCTAACATTCGAATTAGTGGAAGATCTCTACGAGACATTTTATGGATTTTACCTTGAAATATACATAGCATCCATATCCACTAATCAACTAGCGACACGTCATATGAAGTCAATCTGGAAATCCATCTTAACCAATTTTGAGCACTTATGTCTTACCCATAACAATAATTGTTGCTTGAGAAAAAGTGTCAAGTCATTGCATTGTTCTTTCAACTAAATCTTGTGTAAGTTTTGTCCTAAGTGCATAATGTAATATTAAGAATTCAACTCTTTAGGCAAGAGGATTGCCCTAATTTGACCTTGAATGTGTGTTGTTTCATTAGGGAGTGTAAATCCATCTTAACTCTTGATCCAGGGAGAAACCTAAAAATTCTTTGTGCTTTCTCCCTATGATTATTGTGACAGTTGTAGTTGGCCTTCTAATTTCTCTTAATTAACAATGTGTCCATCTTTGAGCCACCACATGTCAATATTTTATGTTATCCTTCGGCTTTTATTTACTTAAACAATATGTCTATATGGGATTTTTATTGAGGTATGATTTAATAACTGAAAATGGAAAATAACTATTGTCATTAGTTTTTCTAGTAAGTTGTTTTGTTCCTAACGTGTTTTGTTAATTTTCAGCCATTGGTTTCTCTAGTATGTTATTTTTCTCCTAACATGTTTTGTGAATTTTCATAACCATGAGCATGAAGTTGTTGGAGAAGGAGACAATCTCTCAAAAGGTGTAGGCAACACTCAAAACATAATGAGGTTATCATGGGTGTGGGTACATTCACAACATCCTCAAAATGTTCAAAAGAGGGATAGAAATGTTGGACAACAGGTGATTGTTCTTAGCTTAAAGTTCTCTAGGATGCAAAGTTAGAAATTGTTGCTGCACTTTTCACTTAATAATGTTAGGCATCAATCTACTCTTCTTGAAGTCAACTTTCTGTAAGCATTTTTATGTTTGTGGTCTATATCTATTAAAAACCTTTCGATTCTCTAAATCTCTATGAAAGTCTGCAGTTCCCTTTTTTTATTTAATTTTTCCTTATGAAGGCATGCATCATATATTACCTTACTACACAGAGAGATACATCAAGTGATACATAAGAGTATAAATAAATACTCCAAGCAGTGGCTAGACAGACATCCCCTCCTCATATATTCCAAGAGTGGTGGCATGTCAACCTTCTGCCCAATCTCTAGAGAGCTTCTATATTTGGTAAAGATTCTTATCTCAGTAGAGAAATGAACTTCTAGTGCAGAGGGCTGACCGAAACAATAATGACTATTCCCACAAGCATGGTGTCCCTTAGTAGGTCTCATGCGACAAACTTGATAGTTTCAGACATGGTTTATTGTAAAACCATTTCCAATCCTTCCAAATTCATCCTTGAGTGTTCAAATAAATTTTGAATATAATAGATCAAGGTAGAATATTTCATAAATGAAAAAATTATTGTTCTTTGATACAACAAATGTTACGATTTATTCAATACTCTCTGCTCCAATCAAAGGCCATTTTGTCCCACAAATACTAATATGCTTGCTCATAAAGGGAAATGTATAGATGAATATCCCTACCAAATCTGAGTCATTTATTGGCCTATTGAATTCCCAATGTGACTTGGATAAGTTACTCCTACCTGCCAAATGATTTTGATAATAACTAATCCTACGAACTTGAAATCTCTATCTCCTCCTACTTCATCGTTGGTCTTAAAAGGCCTTTGATATTGCACACATGATCAACATTTCTAATATGGCATGATATAATAATATTCCAAGGGCAATCCCCTCCAATGGATCTTATATTTGTTCAACTACATGGACTATTACATAACTCAAATATCAATTACAAGTTTATAATCAAGAACCCCTTTCATTCCTGCTAGGTTTTCCTAATGGAAACTCCCCAAAAATCATCTAGTTTTCTTTAGCTAGCCATGGATGTGGTAAAGGAAAGAAAAATATAATTACATCTTCTATTGTCACGCTTCTATTAACTATGCTAAGGTTCCAGTTAGTGGAAGATATCTACTAGACATTTTATGGATTTCACTTTGAAATCTACATAGCATCCATCTCCACTAATCAACTAGTGACACATCATATGAATTCAATTTGGAAATCCATATTGACCAATTGTGAGAACTTTTGTCTTACCCACAACAATACTTGTTGCTAGATAAAAAATTCCAAGGCACTATATTGTTCTTTCAACTAAATCCTGTGTAAGTTTTGGCCCAAGTGTAGAGCTCTTTAAATAGGAGGATTTCCCTAATTTGACCTTGAATGTGTGTTGTGCCATTATGGAGTGTACATCCATCATAACTTTTGATCTAGCGAGAAACCTACAAGTTGACCTTGAATATGTGTTGCTTCATTATGGAGTGTACATCCATCTTAACTTTTGATCTAGGGAGAGGTCTAACTCAATTGTCTTGAACTCCTGCATAATAGAAGAATTTCTAGCATAATATAATGGGTGGCACCCCATATCAAATATTGCCTTCCTTCTCTAGAAGCATCCCTCGCATTCCATGATATTAAGTTAATAAATATTGAAGGGCCTTAGTGTCTGGTCTTGTGCTAATTTTATCTTTATCCCATTCCACCACATTGAAATATCCATTCATAATCCACTCAATTGTAGGAAGAAATTGTAGTATGTAGTTTTGAAATTGCATCTAACTTATGGAATCATTAGTTGCATAAATTGAGCAAAGAGGCCAAACTATCCAAGAAATCACCACAATCCAATGACATATTGGAAATGGGTCCCTATATTTATAATATGAGGGATTAACCAAGGACCAAGTATATAAATAGAATAAAATACAACCCAACAGAATTGATGGAACTCCAAAGATCATTTTCCTTCCCCATAGATACTGAGATTTTGAATAGAAAGGGAAACAAATATGGAATTTTTGTACTTTTCTATCAATTTTTATAGCTACCCAACCATAAGGAGACACATGCACACTAGAATCCTCATCTCCTATGTTGAACATTTATCTTTGAAAGTATTCTTGATTTTGGATTATTTTAAATGTAATTTATTTATTTTTATTTTATTATTATTTATCTATTTTTATTTTTATTTTTATTTTATTATTTATTATTTATTTATTTGTCAAGTTCTAAAACTATTGTACTGCTTGCAGCTGCCTTAGACAAAGATGGTGGTCCTTTGCAGAAAAGGGAGATACTTATCTTCTTGTAGTAGGTCACTAAAGGGCAGAAAATTATCTGAGGAGCAGATTGTGCATAGACCAAGCATTACAGGTATGTGTATTGTTTTTGATCCATTTTTATGTCATATTTGTAGTATATTTTTCAAATTTAAGCTAGAAACCATATATAATAGGTAGAACATATTTGGGGTTCCTGATTGATGTGAATTGACATTGGAAAACTTCATAATGGAACCCTTATATGCTTCAACTGTTAGAGATGGAACATTAAATCTAACTTCCATATAATGACCTAATATATGTTAAAACTTAGAAGGGCCTTTGGAATACTTTTCCAAGATTTTTCAGGTCAACATATAATCTAGATTTGAGAATCTTGATTGAGAAATACACATCCTTTTTTCTACATAAACAAAAATAAACCTTCTTTGTATACAACTTCCTAGAAGTACTTGAGGTTACTTCTTCTATAATCCTCCAAATGTAAGTCAAATTCAACAACATATTGGAAATCCAACCCAACAGAATTGATGGAAATCTAAAGATCATTTTCCTTCCCTAGAGATACTGATATTTTGAATAGAAAGGGAAAAAAATATGGCATTTTTATATTTTTCTGTCAAATGTTATAGCTACACAACCATAAGGAGACACATGTTAGAAAATTATATATTACAGAGCAATGGAACACATAAAATATTGCAGAAATATAAACACAGAAAACGCATAAAACAAGAGAGACACAGATATACGTGGTTCACCCAATTTTGGCTACATCCTCGGAGAAACATCCAGCCATTCCTTTTATATTATCTAGCAAACTGAAGAGATACAACCTACAACAGATCTTCTATAATTCCCTCTTCTCTCTCACTCAATCTCCTCTCTCTTCTCGCTCTGAATACAGATATACATAGACGCAATAAAATTTCCTCATATACAGTGAGCGGTTGCCTTCTAGGGCAAAAGACCCTAAATTAAACATAACTTCTACCATCAGATCTCTGCCTAATGAACGGCCCAGCTTGACTATGAAATTACAACATTTTACAAGGCAATTTTACATCTATTTTTAGCTTCAGGGGCGCTGCCCCCAATCCCCCCACTAGGGGGGGCTTCCAAAGGTCGCAGCCACCCCCCCTGCAGTGAATATTTTACGTTCAGCGTTACCACCACATTACGAACTAGGTTCCAATATGGCGATACCTCTAAATAAAGAAGATAATCAGGCTCCACACCCAACAATCTCCCACTTGGATACTGATTATAGAAACTCCACCGCTGCTTGATTTGCTGGAAAATGACTCCACTTTGGACCTAGTTGTTTCTCATCTTCTTCATCATACTTGAAGACAAATTGAAACTGAGCATATTCTTAGTTTCTCTCTGGTTACAACTTTTGTTAACATATTTGCAGGATTCTGGCTAGTGTGTAGCTTTTCCAGCTTCAACTGTCCATCTTCCAACGCTGACCGTATGAAATGGTACTTGAGCTATATATCTTTAGTCTTGGAATGAAATGCGGAGTTCTTTGCAAGATGTATGGCACTCTGGCTGTCACTGTATAACATGCCCAACTCTTGCTTCTTACCCAATTCATCCAGAAACCTTTGTAACCAAATCATTTCTTTACTAGCCTCTACAGTAGCAACATACTCTGCTTCCGTTGTTGAGAGTGCAGTAACACTTTGCAGTTTTGAGACCCAACTAATAGTTGTTCCACCTATAGTAAACACATACCCTATTGTGCTCCTCCTATTATCTCTATCACCCGCCATATCTGCATCAACATATCCCTGTATAGCAATGTTTGAACCACCAAAGCATAATTCTTGATTTGTGGTACCTCTCAAATACCTGAGAATCCACTTCACTGCCATCCAATGTTATTTTCCTGGATTGTTCATCTACCTACTTACAACTCCCACTGCATGTGCAATATCAAGCCTTGTGCAGACCATTACATACATTAAGCTTCCAATTGCTGATGCATATGGAACTTTAGACATATGAGCTATTTCTTCCTGAGTCTTGGGACACAAATCCTTACTTAATTTGAAATGTCTAGCCAAAGGTATACTAATTGGTTTTGCATTTTTCATATTAAACCTTTTCAACACTTTTTCTATGTACTCACTTTGAGACAATTTTAATTTGCGATTCTTCCTGTCTCTAGTTATTCTCATACCAAGGATTTTTTTTGTAGCACCCAAATCCTTCATTGCAACTGAATACACCATTTTCTTTTGAGCACATTTATTTCTTGCATGTTAGAACCTGCAACAAGCATTTCATCTACATACAATAACAATATAATATAGCTGCCATCATTTTTCCTTTTGAGATAAACACAATGATTAGAGTGACATCTAGTATAACCTTGTTCAGATATAAACTTGTCAAATTTTAGATACCATTGCCTTGGAGCTTGTTTTAAGCCATACAAGATCTTCTTCAACCTGCACACTAGTTTCTCCTTCCCTTTTACCTCATATCCTTGTGGTTGTTGCATATATATCTCTTCCTCCAAATCCCCATGGAGAAAGGTTGTCTTTACCATCTAACTACTCAAGATGCAAATCTTCAGCGACTACTAGACTTAAAATAGTTCTGACTGAAGTCATTTTAACAATAGGTGAGAATATCTCATCAAAGTCTATACCCTTTTTCTATGCAAACCCTTTCACCACAAGTCTAGCTTTATACCTTTTTCTACCTCCATCTTCTTCCTTCAACTTGTAAACCCATTTATTTTGCAATGTTGTTTAACCTGCAGGCAACCCGACTAAGTCCTAAGTCTGGTTATGTGCTAAGGAATCCATCTCTTCTTTCATGGTTTGCTCCCACTTCTTCCTGGTTTCTACTTGCACTGCTTCTTCATAACATTATGGTTCACGAGAATCAGTCAAAAGTACATAATATAATGAAGGAGAGTATCATTTAGGGGGTCTACTTATCTGGGTAGATCTTCTAACACCACTTTCAGGTGTTTGAGGTGCTTATTGCTATTGTGGTTGTTGTTCTAGTCGTTTATCATTATGATTATAAGGCACCATCACTTTTTCTGTGATCTCATCAAGCACTATGTATTCCCTGTTTTCCTTTTCTTGTTTCTTTTCCTGTCGTTGATCCTTATACAAAACCTTTTCATTGAATATGACATCTCTGCTCCTAATGATTTTTTGTTTTTTTATAATCATAAAAGCGATAACCAAAATCATTAACACCATATCCGGTAAAAGTACATTTCTTTGATTTTGCCTCAAGCTTTGTTCTATTTTCTTTATTAATGTGGACAAAGGCTTCACAACCAAAAGTTTTTAAAAATGAGTAGATTACCCTTTTACCTGTCCATGCCTCCTCTGGAATACCACCATCCAAGGAACTTGAAATCCCTCTATTTATTAGATAAACAACAGTTTCTATAGCATCTGCGCAAAATTGTAAAGGCAATCCTAAAGGAAATTCCATTCTCTAAACAGTACCTATCAAACTCTTTACTGCAATATTCACCTCCATTGTCTGATCTGAGACACTTCAACCTTTTTCCTGTCTCATTTTCAACCAAAGATTTCCATTTCTTGAAAGTATCAAATACATCATATTTATTTCGAATATAATAAATCCAGGTTTTTCTGGTTGCATCATCAATAAAAGTAACATAATAACAAAAGCAACCAAGATATGATACCTGAGCAGGTCCCAATACATTTGTATGCACAAGCCCTAATTTTTCACTCTTTGTTTATTTCCCAACTCTAAGGAATCTAACTCTCTTTTGTTTTCCATAAACACAATTCTCACAGAATTTTAAATCAACATGCTTCAAACCTGGCAACAAATTTCTTGAGTGAAGAATCTGCATCCCCTTCTCACTCATGTGCCCGATCCTATGATGCCACAATGTCGTATCTTCTCCTGTAGATGTTAAAGCATTAACAAAATTATAAATAACATTGCATAAATACAATGTACCAACCTTTTCTCCTTTTCCTATTATCAGGGATCCTTTAGTGACCTTCCAGGTTTTATCTGTAAAAGTAGTGACACAGCCTTCACCTCCCAACTACCCTGTTGAAATAAGATTTTTCTTCAGATATGGAACATGCCTTACCTCCTTCAATAGCCATTGATTTTCATTCTATTGTTTTATGAAAATTGTACCCATTCCAATGATTTTACAGGGTTTATCATCACCCAATTGAGCCTGCCCAAAATCTCCTTGAACATAATCATGAAAATGTTTCCTATCAGGTGTGGCATGGAATGAGGCCTTTGAATCTACCACCTAGGCATCAAAAATATTTTCTAAAGAAATAATCAAAGCATCTTGCAACACATCACTTGTCACATTCGCTTCATGATTGTTTTCTTGTTGCACGTATCCTTCTTTTCGGCCTAATGAACGGCCCAGATTGACTACGAAATTACAACATTTTACAAGGCAATTTCACATCTATTGCTAGCTTTGGGGGCGTTTCCCCCAATACCCCCACCAGGGGGGGCTCCCAAAGGTCACAGCCGCCCCCATGGACCCCCCTTGCAGCGAATGTTTTACGGGCGGTGTTGCCTCCACATTACGAACTAGGGTCTAATGTGGCGATACCTCTAAATAAAGAAGATAATCAGGCTCCGGACCCAACAACACATGCACACTAGAATCCTCATCTCCTATCTTGAACATTTATCTTCGAAAGTATTCTTGATTATGGATAATTTTAAATGTAAATTTATTTCTGTCAAGTTCTAAAACTATTGTAGTGCTTGAAGCTGCCTTAGAAAAAGATGGTGGTCCTTTGCAGAAAAGGGAGATGATTATCTTCTTGTAGTAGGTCACTACAGGGTAGAGGATTATCTGAGGAGAAGACTGTGCATAGACCAAGCATTACATGTATGTGTATTGTTTTGAATCCATTGTTATGTCATATTTGTGGTATATTTTTTCAAATTTAAGCTAGCAACCATATATAATAGATAGGACATATTTGGGGTTCTTTCTTGATGTGAATTGACATTGGAAAACCTTATAATGGAACCCTTATATGCTTCAGCTGCTAGAGATGGAACACTAAATCTAAATTCCATATTATGACCTAATATATGTGAAAATTTAGAAGGGCCTCTGGAATACTTTTCCAAGATTTTTTAGGTCAACATATAATCTAGATTTGAGAATCCTAACTGAGAAATACACATCCTTTTTTCTACATAAACAAAAAGAAACATGCTCTGTATACAACTTCCTAGAAGTACTTGAGGTGCATTCTTCTATAATCCTCCAAATGTAAGTCAAATTCAACGACATATTGGAAATCCAACCCAACAGAATTGATGGAACTCCAAAGATCATTTTCCTTCCCCAGAGATACTGAGATTTTGAATAGAAAGGGAAAACAATATGGAAATTTCATACTTTTCTATCAATTGTTATAGCTACCAAACCATAAGGCGACACATGCACGCTAGAATCCTCATCTCCTATGTTGAACATTTATCTTTGAAAGTATTCTTGATTCTGGATAATTTTAAATGTAATTTTTTTTTTTATGTCAAGTTCTGTATAGATTTGTGCTCGATGCAGGGGTAGTAGAGCATGACACACATCCAAATTATTGACCCATTTATGGGAGTTGTTGGTTCTATTAATCATGAGGAGCTAGGAATGGATCTTGGAACCAAATGGAAAGAAGAGAAATTATAGCAAGACCATGAAGCAAGATTCCTATGAATTCTTGCCACAGATAAGTGTAACAAAAGTAGAGCTTAAATCTTTGAGAAGTCACCCAAATTTTGTTAATTCTTCCACTGCACCTAAAAAAAATTGATTTTATAATGTGCCAAATGTTTTATAAGAGTTAGCTCAAAATCCATTAAGGCTTGCTCCCTTGTTCTTTTGTAATGAAAACATCACTTCTTGTAGTCTTCTTCAGTGATGAGTTCCCTAAGATTTTTGTTGACCTCTATGCTTATAAGATTTGGGATATGTTTTCACATAGCTCATTTATTTTGGGGGCTATGTCACTAGGTTCCATTAACAAATTCTTAAAAAACCTATGTCCTTACATATTTGTCCTTTAATCACACTGTTATTTTCCTTGATAATTTGGGAGATTCTATTAGGGGTTCTTCTGCGGGTGGCTTTGTGAAGAAATTTGTGTTTCTCTCCCTTTCCTTGAGACACGGAATTCTTGATTTCTACCTATAGAAATCTTCCTCCTTTTGATATGTATTGTCTAATTTTACTTTAAAACATTTTTTTAATCTAGCAAACCTCATTTTATTCTATTCTGTCATGGAGTTTATTCATCTCAACCTCGAGTTGTGCTTTTTTATTGTAGGTCTTTCTGAAATTCTGCTTATTCTGTTCTTTTAAGATTATGATGGCTTTTATGCAAAAAGACATTTTTGATACCATGAACAATATTATTATTTTCTCATCCCACCATTCCCACATTTTTATTTTCCAAGTCAGGTTGGGTGAACAACATATTCACAAACTTGAAAGGGATATTTTTTTGGTTTTCCCTGAGCTGATAATACTTCCTTTAGATTAAAAGTTTCAACTTCAAATCCCTAATCATGCCAATCTTCACTTATCTGTAATCTATTCAATATTTCCAACACAAAACCTTACCCTTTTCTTATGTTATTCCCAGTATAATTAACATTCTTTGGTTCCACATCTACCAAGGAATTCCTATTTAATGGAATCTACTAATAATGAGTTATTTTTGCTTGTCAACCCTCCTTTTTTGATGAGAACCCCTAATAAAGTTCATGCCAAGGTCCATGGCAGGTTTGGGAGATTTTCCCTTTCCATTGCAAGAGTATGCTATCACTTGGCTCCTAGAAGCACCAAATTAGGTCCATACACATTTTTCACGTAGAAACTAAGATCCCACACTCTAGAGAAAGCTAAGGTGGTGTGATCCAAAACCTTCCTTGGAAAGAACCTCTATGTTACACCTAGGACTCATCCATATTGATATTCCTCTCGATTTCCTATCCAATTTTTGTATATTCATGTTGCCTATCTGCACACATAACTTTTCACAATATCCATTCTAAGTTCTAGTAGTTTTGTTTCATGAATAACTACAATATCGAGATTTTCTAAATGAACCTTGCCCCTATGGATTCTTTTCAATTCAGTGCTTATGTGATAGATATTCCAAGTTAGGATCTTAACAACAAGACCACCAAATAAATCTTTTTAACAGGAGTTAGAAAACATGTTGAATTTTTGCAGGAAACTTTGGGACCTCCCTTAGAGTTTGGAAGTGTTAATTTAAAACTGATCTTTAAAACACTAGAATCATTGGAAATACCGATTGGATAAGAATCAAATATTTTCCATATATAGACTTTTGTTTACCTATGGATCCAACATGAGTCTGAGATTATCAACCATTTGTGCCTAGTCCCATGTTCTACAATTTTTGAAAGAGGGGAAAATCAAGATACATTGTTGGTAAACCATTTTTTTAGAAACCCATAATTTCATCAATATTTATCTAAATTCTTTGGTTGGCTATGTATTGGGACAAGGTCCCCTAAGGTCAATTTTGGGGCAAAAGCGCAAATTTTTGTGATTTAAAGTGTAAAGTCTCTGCAAGTTATGGTCGCAGAGCGCGTAGATAGTAAGTGCCATAAAGGGATTCTCCCTTATTTTATGTAACTTGTGTCGACTTGTATAGACCTACCCATGGTCCGTGGACCATGGGATTGTCTAAAAAGGAGAGTCTTAGAGAGTCTAAGGAAGCTCAGTTCACTTAAGTTCATAGTTGATGTGATGGGTCATTAAGAAGGGAAGAGAAAAGAGTCTTAGAGTAGAAGAGAGGCTCTACAACTATGTGCACAGAGGCCTAGAGTAGAGTCTGTAATTAGGTGAGTGGACCCTTGCAGCTGAGTGCATAGGGTAGTCTTGAGTCTGTAATCAAATCTGAAGTATCAATAAAGAGATTATTCTGGAAATACCTGTGTTTTATCCATTTACTTATGTTATGATGAATATTGGGCTTATGATTTAATACTGTATTGATGCGCGATTCTGCACAGTTTACATTGCTATATGACAACAAGTTTGATAAATTTCCAGGAAAATTTCAAATGCATTGGATGGGGCTGTATGTTATCAAGGAGATTACTAATGCTGGAGCAGTTCAGCTTGCGAAATTTAATGGAGATCCATTTCCCGGAAAGGTAAATGGTAGCCGATTGAAGCCATACAATAGGGATCCGGCCAGATGACTATATGACGGTAGCACAGTATTAGCACTCCAAGTAGCTGCAAGGAGGCACAAGACTATAAACTACATTGCCCGGGTTGTAGAGTTGCGTGATGAGGGGTCTGCGCAAAATAAAAGGGTGTCACGGCATCAGCAGACGTGCGAAGGGAGTTGTTCTACAAGACGAGAGACCGCGCAACATCTCCATAAAGTGACTGTTATTGTCACTGTTCATGATTTGACTACCAGAAGATGGTTAAGAGGAGTGGGTGGCCGGAATTTAAGGCATTTAAGGCTGAAATCAAGTGTGAAATCTTTGGAAATCTGCCACCAATCTCGCATTTATGGATGGATTTTGGGGGGAACGGTCGAATTTGAATTTGAAATTGCCTATAAATTACAGATGGTTGTCCAACGAGAAACACTTTTCATTCTGAGAATTTATGTGTTGTGCTATCTGTTGTGCATGAACTGTGAGCTCTTTGAGGACTTGATTGTTAGTTCTGTGTTTGATAGATTACCCGAGGAAACCCAGAACCTCATTAACAGCTTCATGTTTGCACCAACTGAGACTGCTAGTACTGGGGGCGTTGTCGCCTCTGAGGGAGCTGCCCCTGAGGTCGTGAGTATGGAGGTTCCTGCAGTAGTGCCTAAGGCGCCGAGGTCACCTAGGCCGAAGCCTACGCTATCGAGAGAGGCTCCCAAGCCAAATAAGGATAAACAAAAGAAGACGCTTCCAATGTGTGAGTCACCGAGGAAACATGCATCCACACAGGCGCAGCGGGAAAAAAAATCCCACCGCGCAGGAGAAAGGCAAAGTGGTAGACCTGGGGGCTGATGAGGGCGTGGAATACATAGATGTTGATGGGGTAGACCCATTTTTGAAGTTGTCAGAGTACATCCCTCCATGCCAAGGCAAGGTGAAGGTCCCAAAGGACCCTGATGAGGGATAGTTCCTCCTCAACACACCCCTGCTGCCAGAGAAAATCACTTTTGAAGGTCCGCGCTTGGCGCGCATCCCACATCTGAAATTAGAAGATTAGGATTTGGGAGATTTTGAGCAATTTCCCCACCTGGCCATGATACCTTCATGAAGCGAGGGTTCTACAAGGAGTCTGGTGTCATTGCGCTAGAGCCGGTGGAATGGATTCGTGGGGTAAACAAGGCAGGGTTGTTGAACCTCCTATGGGTGCCTCACTACCACCGCACCCCTATAAATTTGACAGTTATTAAGCAGTTTTTGTGCCTTGTGCATGATGGATGCTTATGGTTGACTGAGCCCATACCAATCAATGATATGTTGATCCATAGGATCATATTGTTACCTCACTCTGGGCTAAATCATGCAAAGGCATTTGGAGGAAAGACGGGTGAGCGTGAGCTCGCCGAAAAGATGAAGACCTCATCTGTGACATTGAATATGGTATTAGAGACTTACTGAACGCCACTAAAGATATCATTCATCAAGACTGTGTGGTTTTCCTTAGAAAGGCCAAGCCCCCCAAGAACAACATCAGAAAACCTGAGTTTAATGCTCTCAAATTGTTAAACAATAATAGGAATATTGTTGTTCTCAGAACCAAAAAAGGTGGTACTGTGGTTATTCTTGATAAAGATGATTACCATCGGAAGATGTTGGACCACATCCATAATAGTGGGAGCTACAGGAAACTCAAAAAGGATCCTCTGAAGAAGATTTCCAAAATTGTGGCTCTTGCTATAAAGGCTAGTAGCTCAGTCAGCTCATTCAGTCACAAGCTTATTGAAAGTTTCCCTCTTACCCCTAGAATCTATGGTCTGCTAAAGGTTCATAAGGAAAGGGCTCCTCTAAGACCCATTGCCAACACGATAGGAGGAACAAATTATCTTCTTGCTAAATATTTAGCCCAGAGGCTTAAGCCCCTTGTTGGCCATACAGAATCATTCATCAAGGACTCTGAATCTTTCGTTAATGAGTTAAAGAGTTTCAAGCTTAATCCATATGACAAGCTTGTGAGCTTCGATGTGGTCTCCATCTACACTAATATCCCTATCAACAAGGCTATCGAAGTCATCAAGCGCATCACAGATCCTGATACGGATTATTTAGTTGGTATTTTTCTTCTACTTTCTTTTCATTCGATGGGGAATTCTATGAGCGAACTTGTGGTGTCACCATGGGCTCCCCCCTCTCCCCTATGGTAGCTAATATATTCATGGAGGATTTTGAATCAAAGGCCTTAGCTTCTTCTCGTCTTCGGCCTAAGATGTGGAAGAGGTTTGTGTATGACACTTGTGTCATCTAGTCCCATGGTAAAGAAAATTTGGAACTATTTTTCCTCCATATTAACAATCAATCTAGTTCTATAAATATCACCATGGAACTTGAATGTAATGGTTTTCTGCCCTTCCTTGATGTCCTCCTCTCATGGAATGATGATGGCCCTTTCTCTCATTAGGTATTTCGTAAGAAAACTCATACAGAACAATATCTTCATGCTAATTCTCATCATTTCCTAGCTCAAAATCTTGGTGTTCTCAACACCTTAGCAACTAGAGCTTTAAGAGTTTCTGATGAGAACCATCTCAATAAAGAGAAAGCACATCTCCTAATTGTCTTCTTTAATAATGGGTATAGTAGAAACCAATGTACTAAGGCTTTCCTCAGAGCTGAAAAAGGTCCTAGTGCTAAGAAAGATACCAAGGATCATTTTTCTTGTGTTCATCTTCCTTTTATCCAAGGGACCACTAACAAGATTGCAAGGATCCTACATAAGCATAAGGTGGCTTCAACCTTTAGGCCTTTAAATACCATCCGGAGCTCCCTTAGATCTATAAAAGACCCAGTGGACCCCAAGAATATGAAGGGTGTTTACATTATCCCATGCTCTTGTGGGACTACATTGGTGAGATTGGTCACTCGATTAATCAAAGGATCTGTGAGCATGTTGTTGACCTCAAGCATGGCAAGACCCACTCCTCTGCTTTGGCGGAGCATGTAGATAAATCTAAGCATCACATATGCATTGAGGAGGCCCAATTCATTGCTAGCGTTAGTCATTTCCATCATTGTAAATTGAGAGAGGCCCTAGAAATTGAAAAAAGACCCAATAATTTGAATAGAGATTATGGTTGGAATATTAGTAGAAGTTGTGTCCCTATCCTATCCTCCTAGTTTCTTAGGCTTCTTTTTGGATTTATTTTGTTTGTTTGTTTATCTATGCAGGTATTATGTCCTTTTTATAGTATTTGTTGTTGATTTATTCTTCATTAGATTTTATTTTCTTCATCCTTCGTGTTTTTTATGTATTTTATCATCCTATTCGTTCTTAACTCCTTTTAGTATTTTTTATTTGTTTAATGGGTCTGGGCCCCATATTTTATTGTTGAACCTGTTTTATTTATTAATTACTTTTCTTTGGATATATAAATATTTTCGATGTGGTTCACACACACCCTAGTGGTCGGGTGGCCGCTACGTCTACGGAAAAATCTGGGTTGATCGACCCCAAAGGGAATCAAGCCCTCGGCCAATAACCAGGCCTAACCCCAAGGGCTTCGAGGAGAATGGACCTTGTGACCTCCCGATCAACGAGACACTGATTTGACCAGTTGAGCTAACCCTTGGGGCTATATATATATATATATATATATATATAGAGAGAGAGAGAGAGAGAGAGAGAGATATTTGTTTCTATTTTTATTTTTATTTTTATTTATTTATTTATTTATATATCTCTTTTGACTTGTGTATATTTTTGTTTTATTTTATTTATTTTTCCATTAATTATTTTTAATTTAGTTTATTTTATTTCCATCAATTATTTATCAAATGATCTTGTCTGGATTAGGATCTTGACTCGTTTTTATAATTTTTGACTCAACTTATTTAAAGTTTTCTTTTTAAATTTAATTTAAATATTATTTCTCAGAAACTAATTGTTTAATATAGCAGTTACTTATTAATATTTGTTTTTAATAAAGTAATAAACTAATATCACAATTTAAATATTATTGTTCAAAAACTAGCCGTTTAATATAGCCGTTACTGAATAATATTTGTTTTTAATATATTAATAAATTAATATCACAATTTAAATATTATTGTTCAAATATAGTCGTTACCTGAAATTATGTCTCTATATTGCTCTCTATTTAAGCCTTTTCCATGGTCTGCCTCTTCATCTGGTCCTGATGATGAACCACACTTGTTGGCTCAAAACGCGTTGGCCAAACATTTCTCTTATGTGATTTCTACCGAAAGAATTTGCTTAATTCATTATGGATCACAGAAGCCTAAATACAAAAAAAAGTTCAAACTTGTCAAGAAAGCATGCGAGTATTCCATCTCTAGTATTATTGACCCCGCAGTGAAGGTGGCCACCCAAATTTTGGATGGAAAAATAATGAGAAAGTGTCGTGCAGACGAAGTGCTAGCACCCGTGGTTTCGTTTATGGCTCAGTGCGTGGAGGGCATACAATTGAATTGGATGCACTACCTGTGCAGCGAGTTCGTCGCGAACTGCAGGGAGGCACAGGACCAAAGCAAGACATTTCATTATTCATGGCTACTCTTATCAATTGTGCTGGTCGCGTGGGAGTTGCCGGAGGACAACTAGTTTCCTCCAATTCAGACAGATTTACTAGAAGCTGCGAAGTTTGCTTCGCTATGGGCCACAAAGGACGTTGCGCGGGTTCAAGAAACTAATTATTTTTGGGTACTAATTGAGATGAACATCCATATGGCCATCAATAAAAAATCGCGGCTATCGCCAACCGTTTTTTAACAGTTATCTAGGTACTTGGAGTTCAAATCAGACTTCCACCGCATTTACATCCGGGCGCAAAAGGATTCAGACCAGAAGTGGTATGATCTTCCTTACTTGGCTACAGATGATGCCATTGCTGAAGTCCTTAAGTGATGGCCAGTATATTGGAACACACCATCAAATTTGGCGCTCGGGACTAGCAAGTCTGCGGAGAAGCAGAAGAAGGAAGCAGCCCGACTAAAGGTGCATTAGTTGGCAGAGAAGAGGAAGAAGGAGATCGAGGACAAGGCACGCATTGAAGTGGAGCATGCTTCAAAGGAGCAAGCGAAGTAGGAAGAGCCCAACTCTAATAAGATTTAGAAATCTCCTTCGCCCCAAACGGAGGATGATGAACAGTCAGAACAAGGAGGTAGAGATCTGGAGAGCACTCCTTTTCACATAAAGCGACATAGGGAATAGGAAAAGGAGGGGTAGCGAAAGAAGACCAAGGCCTCCAAATCATCACTCGATCCAATCACCTTGACGGAGGGTGACTTGGACGATATTGGAGATAAGGTAAGGGATATGACAGCGAAACTGCTGCAGCAGTTTGAGAAACAACAGAAGCAGGCACTAAGTTCCATACAAACAGGTCTGCACGAGCTGTAGATCCAAACAACTAGACTGCAGGCAAGTGCAAGGTAGAGTAGCGCGGCCTCGACTAGTTTGGCGTCGGGGACTACTCAAGCAGCAGAGTTGGTTCGATCCTTGGATCTCCAGGCAGTCGTGCTGCCAGATGGAGCTTTGAGCGCGAAGGCGGAAGATGACAATGCTACTGTCAGTGTGTTGAGGAATGTTGGCCTCAACTTGGCTACGCTCCACAGTGAATTCCTTCACACGCTACAAGCAGGTGTGATTAAAGAGCTTAAGGCCCAAGAGCAATGCACAGTGAGCATGATCAGTGAGCAGAAAGTCAACAATGAGCATATATTTGTTGAGAAGATAGCCATGTTGAAGACTGGAATAAGGTTCAAGAGAAGAATGAGTGCACCGTAGCAGTGGTAGTCGAAGCATGCAGAACCGTTCCAGAGCTGCATATCCCAGAAGAAGCGCCGATGGAGGCCAAGATTAGGAAGTTGGCTGCAGGTGTACGTGATGCACAGACAGAGATGGCCAAGGTTCAGTTTGAACTAAACCTTAAAATCACAGAGCTTGAGTTGAAATCACATCCTTCAACTCCACTAGAGGTCAGAGCACAGCACGAAGCCGCTGTGACGGATGAGTTGCAATGGTAGATGCCACGTTGGCAGATTGCACTGCGCTCTTTGAGTAGTCTATGGAGGTTGTTACAACTCTACAGGAGGATCCTAACTTGCAGAAGTTGAACATAGAGGCCCGCAAATTGCAGCAGCAGCATGATGAAGGAAGAGCTATGGCGCACAACGTTGTTATCTCGCAGCAACTGGCTAAGCTTCATGAGGTAAAGCAGTGGCTCGAATAAGTGGAGGCAACACAATGAAAAGAGGCAGTCCTCAAGGCCAGATTGGGACCTTGGTTGGATGAGGCATATGTTATCTCTACCGCCATTGAAGAGAAGTTGACAGGCCTACAGAGGACACAACAAAAGGTCAAAGAAGACAGTGCAGGACCAACGACCGAGCAGCTAGTTGAGCAGCTCAAGCAGGCAGCCATGCAGAGTGTGGCTGAGGTAGCAGTGGCACAATTCAAGCTGGGAGGTCACCGCACTAAGATCTCCACACCAGCAGAGTGACTCGGGGGTGAGTCACGATATTTTTGTTGGGGCCCTTTTAGGACAGGGTCCCCTGCGGTCAATTTTGAGGCAAAAGCCCAAGTTTTTGGGTAGAAAGCCCATGTTTTTGTGATGTAAAGTGTAAAGTCTACACAAGTTATGGTCGCAGAGCGCGTAGATAGTAAGTGTCATAAAGGGATTTTCCCTTCTTTTATGTAAGTTGTGTCGGCTTGTATAGACCTACCCATGGTCTGCGGACCATGGGATTGTATAAAAAGGAGAGTCTTAGAGAGTATAAGGAAGCTTAGTTTAGTTAAGTTCATAGTTGATGTGATGGGTCATTAAGAAGGGAAGAGAAAAGAGTCTTAGAATAGAAGAGATGCTCTACAACTGTGTGTGCAGAGGCCTAGAGTAGAGTCTGTAGCTGAGTGCACGAACCCCTGCAGCTGAGTGTGCAGGGTAGTCTTAAGTCTGTAAGCAAATAAAATATCAATAAAGAGATTATTCTCGAAATACCTGTGTTTTGTCCATTTACTTTTGTTATGAATTAATGCGTTTATGTTATGATGAATATTAGGCTTATGATTTAATACTTTATTGATGCGCGATTCTGCATGGTTTACGTTGTTATATGAACGCAAGTAATAATATCTATTTACGCGAAGAATATCTTAATGCATGGTAAAGTTATCAGACACCTAAGCCGATCTGGGTAATAACATACTTAGGAGTAATTACAGAGGCACGTAAGTGGTTGATTCACCTATTTAAGGTCCACGAAAGACAGTCGTAGACCTTCACGAAGGTCTAGAGGCTAGTAAGAGGAATTTATATCGATAATCCTTAAGGGCTTATCGATCTGCGTGAAGGCAGGTTTAGGGAAGCATCATCTCTGAGTGTGGAAACTTGGTTCCAGCATCCCCCCATACTGTGTTGTTGTGAGACTTTAGTCCGTACTCTGCGAGTTGATGCCGAAAGGGCCAGTAATGTAGGGATTTTTTTGGTAAACTTTACTCTGAACCTGGGTCAGGACCCACTAAGGAAACACTATGATCCTAAAAACTTTGATTTTCTAAGACTTTATCTTTTGACCAGATGCATCTTTGAAAGTCTATATAATTCATGTTTCTCGCCTAACAAAAATTTATCTTCTCTTGGTAGTAGAGTATATCCATGAATTGAGCATGATTCATGGGCTTTATTTTGGAGGAAACCTTAAAGACTTAGCTCCCCCTGGTTCTCTTGCTTTTGTGATAAGGCCTTTCCCAGGGCTTTTATCAATATTATAAACAAAGAAGGATAATGGACAATCATGGTTTAGACTTCTTGATTGCTTCAAATATTTGGAAGGTCCTCCATTTATGAGAACATTAAAAGATGCAGTTGATAAGTACTCAAGCACCCAGTTCATCCACTCTAAACAGAAATCAAATTTTAGCAAATTTGCCCTTAGAAAATCCCACTTCTATGTTAGATGCCTTGGCCAGATCCATTTTTAATAACATGTCACTTTCTTTCTTGACCTTGATAGAATGGCTGGATTCTTGTACCAAAAACATCATGTCCATGATTGTCTCCCTGCAACAAAACCTCCCTAATACTCCAATATCAAACTTCTTAGGATTGGCTTCAGATTTGTTTCTATCATCTTTATGATGGTTTTATATGTGATTTGTTACACATGGAAATGGCCTAAAAGAGTAAAATTTTATTGTCGTTTCTTAGTATGTGCTATGTAGTGGGTCTCTAACAACCAAAAACTGTGGTAGCATTGGTGTTTGGTGGTTTAGATGTACTTATTTCAATAAATTTAGGATATAATTATTGTAATCTGTGTATAAGGGGACAAGGTTGCCTCTATTTAATAGAGACAGAGGGATAATGTGCTCAGAGGAGCCTTAGTATGCTTGTGGCATTAATCATTGACTAGAAACCATAGTTTTGACCTATGCATTGCATTAAAGATTAGAGGAGGAGCTAATAAATAAATAGTTTATGTTTATGATGCCATGGGTTGTGTATTCATTTTTATTTTCGATCTACTAGAATTTGGTGTTAGATCTCTCTTAATTACTCCAATTATAATGTTGTGTGGAAGAATGTTTTGCTTAGTTGATAATAACACTTTTTCAGATCTTAAGAAGTATTATTGGACTTACCTGTGGGCTAAAATAGGGTGTGTAAATATACACATGTGTAGACTGGAGGTGCCTTCATCAGTTTTACAGATATGTGCCTGCATCAGCCAGAGGATCTCTACCCATTTGGAGTGAGTTGCAGATTCTTGTAGTGTACAGTCAAAAAAACTGCATCAGTTTTGATATTAGAGCAACCCCAAAAACATCCCAGAGGGGAATCCATTTGAACTAGGAAAGGAGAAGTGTAGAGTTCCATAATTGTTTTGTTTTGACACCCTTTTTCCTCCATTTTCCTCTTTTTCATCATCGCTATCAACTCAATAAAAGCAATAAAACATAGATTTTGATAAGGCAAAATCTCTCATATGTTTTACTTTTCATATTCATTCATTTTCCTTATTATTATGTTAAAGATTGCATTAGCTACATAATTAACATGATTCTGCAGTTATTTTAAAATTTTGCAACTATCTCCATGGTTTGCGGGATTCTAGTGCACCAACGAAGCAAAGAAGCATATGGGTAGTTGAGGATCGATCCCCTCATGGATCTCCTCCTATTCTCTCAATCCAATGCACTAAAGGAATCACACAATGGTGCAATCAAAGGCACGGGTCAAACACATAGCAGTAGAAGTCCAAATGCATCACATTTCTCTGATTTACTTTCCAAATAGAAAATAGTCGACATAACGCTTTTAATGTTAAGTTTCAAATTTGAATAAGGATTCATTAAAAGACCTGTAGGTTTAGAATTCTCAAACTGTTGAGAACACATTTTATATATAAACATGTATCCTCTATAAGGATAACAAGAAAGCAATAGTTAAATCTTTGAAGCATTGTGAAACAAACCTTTGTTCTCATATTGAATTAAAGTTACCTTTCTGTTATTCAATGTGTATGTGTGCGTGATTTACACCTACTGTATGCAAAGGGCCCCTGTAGATAGTTGAGGTTTAGTTTATTTAATTTTATCGCTTTCTATTATTGCATTGTCATTTCATTCTAGTTTAGTTTCCTTACTTCACTATTTCAACATTTCGTTATAATTCAGTTAAATATCGTTATTTCGTTTATCATTTCGTTATTTTGTTTGTGCTTGAATTTCTTCATAATCGTTTAATGGTTTAGTTTCTTCAATGCTTTTCGCTTAATTATAGTTAGTGTTTTTATGCTTTTAGAATTAGAACTTGTATATACTCTATAGTCAGCGTTAGAATATTACTTTCATGCTTTTTAGAATCAGAGTTTGTGTATACTTTGTAGACAACTTTTGAAGGATCGTTTTCTTGCTCTTAGAATCATTTGAATTTCAATACTCTTTTTTATAGCAGCAAGGTGTTTAGGATAGGTTCATAATTTTAGAATGATTAACATAAGATATTTTAGAATGATACTCAATATAGATATGACCTGGTAGATTAGTCTAACAATAGCTTAACTTCCATTCATTAATTTGTAGAAATCTAACTCTAATCCAATAGGAATCTAGATAACAACAAAAATCCCCAAAACAAATATAACCATCATCTTACAAACTGAAAGAAAGGCTTCTAGCATATATAGTGCACTTGCACTTCATAAGTTTACCAACTCCAATCGATAATTTATTCTTGCAGTTTAAGAACATTAAATTGACCAAAAATTTTGGCGTCGTTGTCGGGGAAGTGTAAATAGAAGCCTTAAAAAAAGAATCAAATAGAAACATGATATGAATAGGAAAAGAGACTCTAGAGATAGTTTGTAGGTCAAGGAAGAAGTCTAATTCCCACATCATCACTCACTCCACCACGACCACATAGTGCCACACCACCCACACAAACTCGAATTCCATCCATAGCAGGCCAATATAGACTTCCTGAAGTCTTGAGATCTGAAATCCAATCTAAAGGTTCACCAACGTCATCAACATAAGTTGTAATCGAAGTAGATCCTACATCTCCAACAACAAGAATAATTTTCCTATCTTCAACTGGAGAACAACTTCTAGCCCAAGAGTTGGAAGTTCCTACTGAAGAAGGAAGAAGAAACCTACTTCAAACCATTGATAGAGTAACCAGAAGAACTAGAAGAAAAGTTATATAATCTTGTTGTAGAACCAGATATTTATTCTGAGGAATCCATCATGGCTGAAGAAGGATAAATACACAATGTGAGTCGTTAGCAACATAGGATTGGAGGAGGAGGAGGAGGAAATAGAGGGGGAGGAAGAGGAGGTGGTAGAGGTATAGGAAGACGAGATCCAGAACCTTTTGGATTCCCTATCCTTGATGAGGGTACAACACTAACAATGAAAAACATATCACCTTCTATACTCCCTAATTTTCATGGAATAATAAGTGAATATCTAGATGCATTTCTCTTTTAATTTTAAGTATTATGCAAATCATATGATTATTTGCACGATGCTCAAAAACTAAAATTGTTCCCTGCCACCTTAAAAGATTCAACATTAAAATGGTTCATGAGTTTAGGAACGAATTCTATAAGAACATGGGCACAAATTAAAGAATAATTCTTGGAGAAATACAAGGATTATTTTATTCCTCATAGCATTAAAGATGTAATCTTCAAAATGGTACAAAAAGAAGATGAAAATCTTGAATATTTTATCGAAATATTTGTTTATAATAGCAAAAGGGAAAAAATGAATAATCTGGATGAGAAAACTTTGAAAGATCTCTTACTAAAATCCCTTAAAGATTAGTGGATTGATCTTATCAATCTAATGGGAAAAGGAGATATTTCTCAGTTGTCATTTGCAGATATTTGTGATTTACGTGTACATATTTCAAGACGTAAAGCCAGAACAAGGAAAATTCCAAGGGATCCTCTTTTATCAAGAGTAAATAAATTTGTAGATGGGACAGTAAGTATGGCAGAATTAGGTAGTTTTCTTGGTAATTTTAAGATGGATATTTTAGGGAGTCTCAATGAGAAAATTAAAACCATTAAAATACAGAACAAGCAGAAAGCCGAAAATGATGCATTATCCATCTTTTTTCCTAGGTGTAGAAAGAAACATTCTCTGAGAGAATGTCCTTTAGATTTAAAATCATAGAAACATGTGTTATATGTGCGGAAAATCACGATACAAAAAATGTCCCTCTATACCAGGTCTTATGGTTGTGTTCAGTGAAGAACAAATGCCAAATCAGGTAGACCCTCTTTACTTTATTTCCAAAAGGCCACGACAAAATCCTCAAACAAATCAAACTCAAGGTTTTAATCCTCAATAATTTGCACAATCTTCACAAAATAATTGGAATCCACCTATGCCATGGCAGCCTTGGGCTCAACCACAATCTTGGAATCAAGGATGGAAAAATCCTTATGGAAGATATTCTCAATATTAACAATATTTGCCACCTTATCCAAATTTTCCACCACAGTACTTCCCTTAAACCAACTAGTTACCTTAAGCTCAAGCTCAAAATGTAAATCCACAACTTTCTTTTCCATTTCCATAAAGACCAAATCAATTACCCATTCAACCACTCCCAAATCCAAAAAATAAAACTTCACAACCTGTTTACAACTTAGAAGGACAGAATCCTCAAACTTATATGATAACTCCATTAGATCTAAATAATGTTCAATTAAGGTCTGGTAGAGTATTAGAAAGGAAGAAACCATCTATTGTTATTCAAGAAACAGAAAAGAATTCCCAAAAAGATAATAATGACTCTGAAGAAGATATTTCCCTTCCTCAGAAGGAAAATATTGAAACAAAAAAAAATCCTATACATTCTAATAATACTCCTATTATAGAACAACCTTCAATATCTGTCTCAAGACCACCTTTTCCTGAAAGGTTGAAAATTGATAAAGGAGTAGAAAAACAAATGATATTACGTGATTATGATATGTTAGATGAATTAAAAAATGTCTATATAAAAATTCCTTTATTACAAGCAATAAAAGAAATACTGATTTTTGCAAAAACAATTAAGGAATTGAGTACTCTAGGATTAGGAAGAAAAAGAAAATAAATAAAAAGAATTCAACTAGTCGGTAGAATTGCAGATATCATGATGGGGAAAAAATAATTCAAAAATATTTAGATCTAGGAAGCCCCATTGTGAAAACACACATCAATGGAATTGAAATACCAAACACATTGATTGATCTAGGAGCAGCCATAAACATAATGAGCAAACAAACTATGGATAAATTGAAGCTTCCTAATCTTCAATACACACCAACATTGTTACAATTAGCAGATAGGTCTGTAATTAAACCTAATGGTGTGTTAGAAGATATATATGTATCCTTATATTCTTGGTAATATCCTGTTGATTTCATGATTTTAACACCCAATTATAATTTAGGAGGACATCCATTAATTTTAGGAAGGCCATGGTTAGCTACAGCCAATGCTTTTTTCAATTGTAGATCAGGAGACATGTTTATCTCAGATGGAAACTCAACAAATAAATTTACATTGTACCCACCCGTAAAAACAATTGTAGAAGTAGAAAATGAAGAATGGATAGATGATGATAATGATATACAACCAATTTTCACTATTTCACAAATAAATGAAGAGGATCAAATTTTAAATTCAATAGAAAATAATGAACCCTCTTTATATTGTGACAATAGTAAGGATTTTCAAGAACAATGTAATATTGAATATCTATCATCTAGACAAATGTCTTTACATTATATGGAAAAAATTGGAAACTCTTCTAGGGAAAATTTTGAATATCAATGAAAGCCTAGAAGAATTACAAAAAAATTGTTAGAAATATTGCAAAAACACTCTTCTGCATATGCATGGGAATACATTGATATGAAGGGAATTAATCCTAAAACTTGCATGCATCATATTTATATTGAAGAAAATGCTAGACCAGTTCGACAACCAGAAAGAAGAATGAATCCAAACTTAAAGGAAATTGTTAAAGAGGAATTTCAAAAACTATTAAATGTAAATTTCATTTATCCAATATCAGATAGCCAATTGGTTTAACCCCTAGTAATAATTCCTAAGAAAAATGGAAAATGGAGAGTATGCATTGATTACAGGTAATTGAATAAATCTACTTTGAAAGATCATTTTCCACTTCCGTTCATAGATCAAGTTTTAGATACATTAGCAGGAAAAAAATATTTCTCATTCTTGGATGGTTTTAGTGGGTATAATCAAATTCAGGTAGCACCTGAAGATCAAGACAAAACCACATTCACCTGTCCATGGGGGACTTATTCTTACCGAGTACTTCCTTTTGGATTATGAAATATCCCAGCAACATTCAAAAGTGTGGTACTAGGAATTTTCTCTCATCTTATTCATGATTTTGTTGAAGAGTATATGGATGATTTTATAGTTTATGGAAATTCTTTTCAAGAAGCACTTGAAAATTGAGAAAAAATTCTCCTAAGATGCAAAGAAGCAAATCTTTCATTAAGTCATGAGAAATGTTTTATGATATTTAAGGAAGGAATTGTTTTAGGTCACCATATTTCAGGAAATTGGATTAAGGTAGACTCATCTAAGGTAGAAATTATTTCCAAATTATCAATCCCAAGTTGTCAATGAGATGTTAGGGGTTTTGTTGGTTTTACTGGATATTATAGAAGATTCATAGAAAACTTCACAAAGATTTCATCTCCACTCTTCAAATTACTCACCAAAGACTGTGAATTTAGTTGGAACTCTAATTGTCAAAAGGACTTTGAAACTTTGAAAAAGAAGATCTCTAAAGCACCTATATTAAAAGGACCTAACTAGAGATTTCCTTTTCATATATCAATTGATTCTTCAGACACAACTCTAGGAGCTGTGTTAGGAAAAAAATATATCTCTCCTTATGCCATTTATTATACCAGTAAAAATTTAACTCCCACAAAGCTAAATTATATTGTAACTGAAAAGGAGTTTTTAGCTGTCATTCATGCCATTAATAAATTCAGACATTACATCACTGGCTATGAAACTTTCATTCATACGGACCATTCTACCATTAGATATTTAATGAAAAAACCAGTTACTAATGGTAGAGTAACAATATGGCTATTATTGTTACAAGAATTTAATATCACCATTCTGGACCGACCTGGAAAACAAAACACAATTGCTGAATTTTTATCTAGAATTCAAAATGATAACAATGATACACCTCTAAAGGATAAATTTCCTGATGAATATCTTTTTGAAATATCTACTAAATCACCTTAGTTTGCAAATATTGCTAATTATTTAGTTATAGGTAAGTTACCCTCCTATTTGTTTCCTAGATAAAAGAGAAGAATAATCCAAACCAGTGCATCTTATTCATGGATAAATGAAGAATTATACAAGACAGGACCAAATCTCATCATCCGAAGGTGTGTAAGAGAAGATGAAATACCTGAGATACTTAAAGCATGCCATGATGAAACATGTGGAGGTCATTTCGCTGACAAAATAATGGCTTACAAAGCCCTTCTTTTAGGATATTATTGGCCTTCCCTTTTTAAGGATGCCAAGAAATATGTTAAGAGGTGTGATGGCTATCAAAGAATGGAGAAACCTGTTCCTTCAGATGAAATTCCACTACAACCTCAGGTACTCATTGAACCTTTTGAAAAATAGGTTTTGGATTTTGTTGGACCAATTAATCCATCTTCAAAACAAAAAAATATATATACATTCTTATATGCACTGATTATGTTACTAAATGGGTAGAAGCTAAAGCACTTTCTTTTGCTACTGAAAATGTTGTAGTTTCATTTATTTTTTAGGATATTTTTACTCGTTTTAGTGTCCCAAGAGAAATTGTAACAGATCAAGGAAAGAAATTTACATCCAAAGTAGTGCAAAAGATAGTGGAAGAATATAAAATAAAGCATCAGAAATCTACTCCATACCATCCACAAGAAAATGGACAAGTAGAGTCTACCAACAAAGTGATTGAAGCAATCCTAACCAAGACAGTTCACTTGCACAGAAGGGATTGGGCAGAAAAGCTTCCAAAAGCTTTATGGGCCTATCGTACCACATGGAGAAACACTACAAGACATACTCCCTATGAACTTGTTTATGGGAAGCAAGTCTTATTTCCAATTGAGTTCCAGATTCAAACATATAAGACAGCAGTCAAATTTGGGACTTGACTTATCAGAAGCACAAAAGTAAAGAATGGGACAACTCAATGAGCTTGATGAAATAAGGCAAGATGCTATTCAGATGACTAGTTTAGTCCAACAACGGAGATCTAGATGGCGTGATAAATACATCAAAGAAAGAAAATTTCAGCCAAGAGTACGGGCATTACTCTTTGATTCAAAGTTTAAAAATATCCAAGGAAAGTTTCAAACTCATTGGCGTGGGCCTTATGAGATTGAAAATGTTTTTGATAATGGAGCAGTCATAATTAGGATTGTTGATGAAGAAAAAGTTCCTCTCTTAGTGAATGGACATCGACTCAGGATCTATCATAAGCCAATGACAAAGGAGGAATTTGTAAAGATTTTCTAGGACAACTCTGATTTGAAGTTGGTCAAGAAGAATTCTTCTTCTTCTCCACCTTAAAATTTTATTTCTCATATAAAAAAAATAATAATAGTAATATATATGTATATGTATATGTATATATATGTATGTATAGATATATCTATATATATATATATATATATATATATATATATATATATATATATATATTGTATAAACATGAAAACCAACAATTGTTGGCATGTTTATGCAGAAAATTCAAGGTGAAAACCAAGAATTCTTGGCATCTTAAATTTTCTTTGTATCCCATTTTCTAGAATTCCATCTTCTTTTATCCCTTTCTTTTCAAAAAAATAAAAGCTACAAAATTATTGATTTTATGCAGCTTTGATAACTTTCTACAGTGAAATTTGACAGAAACTTCTGATGATACAATTAAAGGAATGATTGACTCCCTCCACTAAAAAGTACCTGAAGACATCATAAAAAAGGCAACCAAAGGTTAGCAAGAAAATAATTCAAAGGTATGCACTTCTTTAATTTAATAATAGGGATCAAAGCATTACATATATGAATTATAAGACATTGTACTACCAAAAATCAAAATCATTATTGCTAGGAGGTTATAGTGTCATGTCCATAATCCACCATTCACTCTCAGTCATCATAACTCATATCCTGATCCATTGAAGCGATCACCCAAATCATAAACGCAAATTCTCTTAACAGTTAGATTATGCCACACTCCCTTATACCCTCACTACCTATGATCTCATTATTTCATCACTCACACTCTCGGCCTTTCTGCTCTAAAAACCCTATCAAGCCGCTCTGCCCTATCAAACAAAATAGTTTTTGAAACGAAGCTTCTCGGCCATGGGAGTGATAGTCAAAACAGAGCCAACAGGTAAGAAATTTTTGTAGGGATATCCACAGACAAAAATATTTTTTGCAAAAGGCGCAGTGGCTAGAATTTATAGAGAAATTCGATGGCTTCAATAAAGAAGTGACCAATTCCTTCTCCAGGGCTTTTGATGGAGTCAAAGTGGAGATAGGAGACATCAAATTCACAGTGACATATTCGTTTATAGCTGAAGCTATTGGACTACCACGGATTGGAGAAAAATGGTTCAAAAATAGAGGCATTGAAAGACAAGACTGGAAGGTTTTCCTAGAGAAATCAAGCATGGATCATTAAGGGAATTTTGAGGTCTAAAATGGGCCTCTTAACGAAATTATAAAATAATAGTGGAAATAATAAAATAAGCTTAGATTACATCATCAAATTTTAGAGGGAAAAAAGAAAAAAGTATTTTTTCAACTTGTATTTTCAACTTCTCCCAATGGGTTTACTCAAATTTCGAGCGGAAACACTCATTGGATGTAGAATTTAATTCATCATCCAAGTAGTACCCATGTTGCATACTTTCGATGGACCTTGCTACACGAAAAATTAGAAATAAATGAAAAACGTGATTGTAATCACATTTTTTCATGTACTTCTCATTTTTCGTGTAGCAAGGTCCGACGAAAGTATGCAACATGGGTACTCCTTGGATGAGGAATTAGAGTTTGCATCCAATGAGTACTCCCACTTGAAATTTAAGTAAAACCTTAGGGAGATAAGTTGAAAATACGAGTTGAAAAAGTAGTTTTATTATTTTTTATTCTTTTACTCCAAAAATGGTGAATCATCCCCCATGGTTGACATCATCATCTTGAATCGTATTGGTTCTTATGAATTTTATTTTGGTTGTACATTTTTCTTAAGAGGCCCATTTTAGACCTCAAAATTCCCCTAATGACCACCATTTTCAAGAAGGGCATCCCAAGCACGACATTAAAAAGTAAGTGGAGGAATTTGCTTCTAACAATCCAAAAAATTGTTACCTGCGAAGGAAGGTTTGGATGTATGTTTTCTATCATATTCGGATGCTAATGAATTTTCTTGAAGAAAATGAGATAAAACTTCCATATTTCTTACTGAATAGCCTAAGAAAGATGTCAGGGAATGTTCAAAGGAGAATTCAGTTCACGAATAACATAATGTATCACCATGGTCTAGTCAAAATACTTGTTCAATTTCATCTCCAAAACATAGGTGATAATTGGGAAAGCTTTTTAGTAAGGAATCACTTTCAGGAAGATACTCATGGTCTTATGTGGAATTCTGCATCTACAGATCAACACAACTTCCCTAGGTGGGTAGCTACACCTAGAAAAATAGATTTAAAGAGTTTAACCTTTTCCTATAGAAGATAAATAAGACAATGAGCCTACTTGTTATCTTTCACTTCCCTTTGTCTCCTTTGAATAGCCCCCATCACTCCTTGTCAAACTAAATCCGCTCAATAAGTACCTGCAATCATAAACAAAGGACAAAAGCCAATCAAAGCAAGAGATCTATCTACTATAAGAAAATGGAATCGAAAGCATTTACACATATAATCATCATACATAAAGACAAGAATATGGGAAAAGGTATAAACAACTTATTAAGTAGAAGGAAGAGTTGCAACCAAAGAAGTCTAATCTCATGTCACTCATCCAGCTTGAGTTCCATCCTTCATCACACCAAAAGAACAACACTATAGCAGCATAACAATACTTGCTTATAATCTCAAACCTCAAACAAATAGTATCTCCTTACAAATTCTCAAAGTCCATCCCCTGATCACTATGATGAGTGCTCAATTTATAGGGAAATGGAGGTGGTTTTGTCATAAATTGGGCATTGAATGGTTTTCCAATTTGGGAGTTAGTTTCCATGGACGAAAGGAGGAGAGGATAGGAGGTTATTTGATTCATCCCTATCCAATTTTGATCTCATAGGAGAGGATAAGAGGTGGGAATATTCTAAAATGATCTAGAATGAAAGAATATTCCTAGAACCCTATGGAGATTTCGCTCAATCTCACCCAGCACAAGTCAAAGTGGGCATAGGTGCTCTGCAAAGCAGGCTTGAATGGGCCTAAGTGCTCTGCAGCACATTTACCCCTGACCAAGGCTGCGCTGGTCCCTCAAAGAGTCAATTCAGGATGTCTTCAGGCCAGGAAACTCTCAGGAATGATGGCATTCAATATGATGACTTGTCTAGGGCATGTAGTAACTGAATTAGGGTTTGATGAGCCCTAAAAGTATTGATCTGAATGATGGGAGTGATGTGCCCAAATATACCTATAACACATGGGCAACTAAATAGAAACAAACCTAAGAGGGGAAGGAAAAGAAAAATTGATTGGACACTAGAACAAGAACCACATAAATCGCAGGAACTATCAAAGGATGCCATCCATATTGTAGAAATTTTAGATAAAATAAACAAAAGAAATGTTAGAAGAAATAAAGCTAGTAAAGGGACATAGATTTCACATCCAACAGAGAAGCCTAAAACAATGAGGAATAAAACTCAAAATACCCCTGTCATAGGTCTAAGAAGGAGCACCAAACTCAACTCAACAAAAGAATTACCCTCAAAGATCATATATCATATTAATGAAGAAACAGAAGAGGACTCAGAGGCAAAAGAAGGTTTAGAAATCCCTCCGAGAACATCTCCAAGAGTTTCATCACCAAAGGTTTAATCACCAACTTTCACCTCGCCTCCTTAGAGTCCAAGAAGAATAACACCAGAAATTGATCCTATGCAGCAAGATATTTATGATTATATTGAATCCCTAGAGAAAAGGGATGCAGCCAAAACATCAATCCCAATTCAAGAGGAAGAAGGCGTCTAGTTTAATGAACCATAAGAACCTCCAATAATTAATGTATCAAAACAGTAAATCTTCGAACTGGAGAAATTAAACAGGTACATTAAAAATGAAAATCAAGCCTTGAAAGAACATAATGAAATCCAAATATCTATGAGTTACAACCTCCTTTTACATCTAAGTCTGTGGTTTAAGAAGAACAAGAAACTAAAGAAGAAAAACAGGGCTTTACAAAGACATGTTATAAACTTGAAATATAAGATCCTCATGATAAGTGTCCAAGCAAATGCAATAGTTCAACAAATATATAAAATTTGTGTTTTGTATGAGGACATACAAAATCTATAGTGTGGGGGAATGTAGAGTTCCATAACTTTTTTGTTTTTACACCCTTTTTCCTCCATTTTCCTCTTTTTCATCATCATTATCAACTCAATAAAAGTAGTAAACCATAGATTTTGATAAGGTAAAATCTCTCATATGTCTTATTTTTCATATTCATTAATGTGCCTTATTATTATGTTAAAGATTTCATTAGCTACAGAATTAATATGATTCTACAACTATTTTACAAATTTGCAGCTATCTCCATGGTTTGCGGGGTTCTGGTGCACCAACGAAGCAAAGAAGCATATGGGCGGTTGAGGATCGATACCCTCATGGATCTCCTCCTATTTGCTCGAGCAAATTCACTAAAGGAATCAAACAGTGGCATCGTCAAAGGCACGGGTCAAACACATAGTAGCAGAAGTCTAAATGCATCATGTTTCTCTGATTTTCTTTCCAAATAGCAAATCGTCGAGATAACGCTTTTACCGTTAGGTTTTGAATTTGAATAAGGATTGATTAAAAGACCTGCAGGCGTAGAAGTCTCAAACTGTTGAGAACACATTTTATAAATAAACATGTATCCTCTGTAAAGGATCACAAGAAAGTAATAGTTACATCTTTGAAGAATTGTGAAATAGAACTTTGTTCTCATATTGAATTAAAGTTACCTTTCTGTTATTCGATGCATATGTGTGTGATTTACACCTACGTTATGTGGAGGGCTCCTGCAGATAGTCGAGGTTTATTTTATTTCATTTTATCACTTTATGTTATCACATTGCCATTTCGTTCTAGTCTAGTTTCCTTACTTTGCTATTTCATCATTTCATTATAACTCAGTTAAATATTGTTATTTTGTTTATCATTTCATTATTTCGTTTGTGCTTGAATTTCTTCACAGTTGTTTAATGGTTTAGTTTCTTCAATACTTTTTTCTTAATTATAGTTAGTGTTTTTATGCTTTTAGAATCAAAACTTGTATATACTCTATAGTCATCTTTAAAAGATTACTTTCATGCTTTTTAGAATCAGAGTTTGTGTATACTTTGTAGACAACTTTTGAAGGATCGTTTTCTTGCTCTTAGAATCATTTGAATTTCAATACTCTTTTTTAGAGTAGCAAGGTGTTTACGATAGGTTCATAATTTTAGAATGATTAACATAAGATATTTGAGAATGATAGTCAATATAGATATGACCTAGTAGATTAGTCTAATAGCTTAACTTCCATTCATTAATTTGTAGAAATCTAACTCTAATCTAATAGGAATCTAGATAACAACAAAAATCCCCAAAACAAATATAACCATCATCTTACAAACTGAAAGAAAGGCTTCTAGCATATATAGTGCAAGTGCACTTCATAAGTTTACCAACTCCAGTTGATAATTTATGCTTGCAATTTAAGAACATTAAATTAACCACACAAGAAGCATGAGGAATGTTGGACTTAGAATGATGTGGATGAATCACTGTGAAGATGAATGGTAATCGAAGCCCAACTCCAGCAAGATGAGTCAGAAGATGAACAACAGAATGTGAGAATCCCTGTTGGAGGTGTTGATCCCACAGAAAGTTAGCATCATCGGGCTCATGCAATTAGTATCAAAATATTGTCTTCTGATCTGCATTTCTTGTTGTTTTCTTAGTAAGAGTAATAAAGAAGTTTCCACTACTACAAAAATTTTGTGGATCCATGTATTTCCACATAATCCACACGTTTCTATAGAATTGGCACAATGCTACAAAATTGCTAAAGAGAAATGCATGGGAATTAATTGGGACAGTCAAATGGAGATTCACCATGCACTACCCCTGGGAGATTCACCATGCACAACCCCTAGGAGATACACAAAGTATTAGAGTATTAATAGTTGTTGAGAAGGTAGTAATGATGAAGGGTTAGAAGAACCAAGTAAAGAGAAGTCCAAGGCAAGTGGCAGTTACAAGTTATTTGATGTTAACAATAGAAGTTGAAGAAAAATGAAGGTAAATTGTAAATGTTTCTAAGATCGAAACTGGATTTAGATTTCACTAGGTTTAAGAAGGGAAAAATATTATCCTTCATATGGCATATCCAACAACAATAACTAATTTGGTGGCTAAATTTTTCAGCAACAAAGGACAACTGCATGTGGTATCAAGAAATACAAAATGAAGATAGCAGTACCATTAGATTATTGATATTCCATAAAGAAGAGTGGGATGATTACCTCAGCAGTGATGATTTCACTCATTTAGATGATGGCATCAGGTGATACTATATGACTTCATGAATCCATAATATTTCTAAGCGGTGAACAGGTCCAATGCAGCAGGTTCCATTCATAAGAAAAATCTCTGCAACACTTTGCAATTGAGTCTGTAAATAATCAATATGATTTTTTAGTGAGAAATATTCCTAACACAATGTTCCATGAACCAGTCACTGGATTATGTATTCAATGGAAATTATTTTTTCCACACAGACACCAGTGTCAATGACAAGCAAACTATTTCTAAAATCAAACTAGGAAATGGGAAAACAAATTAAAAGGAACAATTTAAAAAAAATTGTGATTTGAGATGTCCAAAAATGTTAAAAAACAATGCACATTTGTGGCATCAGAAGGCACCTCTTTTGGTAGCATAGGTGGAGTTGTGACGTGAAGCAATATTATAATATTTGAGGTACATAGAACAAGTAGAGGTTCAAAATGCTCTAGACATTAAAAAGGTGAGATCTTGGGTCTCATCTCAGCGTTCCCATTGGGGAGACCGATGAAAACCATTCACTAGTAGAAAATGATGAAATTAGTGACTAGGTGACTAGGTGACTAAAAACGTTAGTCACTGCGATTATTTCAAGTGAATTACTACTAAATTTGAACAATTTTAAGTGACCGAACTAAAAATGACTAACCTAAATCACTAATTTAGTCTAGGGATAAAATATACAACTAAATAATAAGTGACTAACTTAAGTGATTAATTTAGTCTAGGACTAAAATATATGACTAGATAATAAGTGATAAAACTAATAATGATTAGCTTAAATGATTACTATAGTCCAAGAATAAAAATATGACCAAATAACAAGTACAACAAGTATATGAATTACTCATTTATGTTAGTAATTTTTAATTATGTCACTTCGAAAACGAAAAATTGCAATTTTGATATTGAAGTGTTACATTTCACTACATGGGTCTCTGAATCCATCTACATTATTAAAATTTAGAGACAAAGGGGTCTCTAAATCCATCTACAGTGTTAAAATTATGAATACCCTTTTGTCTCTAAATTTTAGCACTGCAAATGGATTCAAAGATCCCCTTCTTTGAATCCATCTACAATGTTAAATTTAGAGACAAAGGGGTCTTTGAGTCCATCTGCAGTGTTAAAATTTAGAGACCCATTTAAGAGGGTCTCTAAATCCATCTGCAATGTTAAGTACATAAAAATGACTCAAAATGACTAAAATGTTCTAGTCATAACATCTAACATAAAAATGACTCAAAATGCACATACATTATCTTGAATCCCTTCTAACAAAAGCTATTATCCATTGCATTCTGAATAAAAGGTGATATGAGATTACTTTTGCTATGAAATGTTTGATTTAAATCATTTACTTGTAATAGTTCATGAATCTTAATGAAGAGCATTTTCATAAATATTTTGGAGTTAATAAGTTTCACATTACCTTCTTTTTGGACGTGTTCTAGAATATTGGCCTGGTTGAAATCTCCCTGAAACATAACATATGATAAAAAATAAATGCTAGTAAAGAAACAAAATTTCATAATTTTTTTTCTTTCTTCTATGCTATTGTTTCCTATGCTACCACCTTACAACGTTTACTTTGAAACATGTTGTGCAATTTCTAGTTTTATATGTTTGATGAATAGAGTGTTTAGAGTTTATATAGACTAATTTGTTATTGCCTTCTTGGGTGATATTCTTATACACTCCAAGACAAAAGAGGAGCATGAGTGACATTTGAGGATGGTGCTATACGTGTTGCAAGACCAATAATTGTATGCCAAGTTGAGCAAGTGCACTTTCTATCAAAGGAAAATCCATGATTTAGTTCAAAATGTCTTAGAGGAGGGCATAACAATGGACCTAGGGAATATGAATTAATCCATCAAAGGTTGGCCATCACCAAAGAATATTTCAAAGGTGAGACTCTTTATGGGTTTACCTAATTACCACATGATATTTATTCAAGGTTTCTATAAGATTGTACATTCAATTATTTCATTGCAACATAAATGAGTATAGACTGAATGGACTACAAATTGTGAAGATAATTTTCAATATCTGAAATATTTATTAACCAATGCACCTATTCTAAAGAATGCATATCCAAATGAGGATATTTTTAGTGTGCATAAATGCATGTAAAGAAGGAATTGGTGGACCCCTTATGCAAGATAGGCATGTCATATGAATTGAAGAAAATCAAAGTACATGAAGGAAATTATGCTACCCATGACTTGGAGCTTACAACTATTATCCATGCATTGAAAATGTGAAGACATTATCTTATGGGATGAAATTTTGAGTTGAAAATAGACCATAGCGGTTTGAAATACTCACATAGACAAATTAGATGGTTGGAATTCCCTAGTGAATTTGACTTTGACATCAACAACATTAAGGGAAACGAGAATAAAGAGGCTAACACACTCAACATTAAGAGGGTGCATGTAATGCATGATGCTATAGCTATTATCATATACAACATAGACTTAAAAAGAATAATTTTGGAAGATTATGATCAAACTAACACTATTTACAAATTAAAGAAGGCTTACAACAAGGTAATTCACACCAAAAATTTAAAGACTGCATGCTAGAAGAGGATGGAAACCTCTTGCAAAGGAACACAAGTTTATGATCCTAATTCTCAATAATTGAGAAATTTAGTGATAAAAGAACTATGTGATGCACCATATGTTGGACACTAGGGTACCAAAAAACTATTGTAGCTATAAGAATCCAATATTTTTGACTTAGTATGAAAAAACATGTGGTTGATTACATAGCCAAATGCATGTAATGTTAGAAGGTAAAGGCTAAACATAGACATCCAACATGATTTCTATATCCATTGTCCATTCCTAAATGCAAATGAGAAATTGTTACCATAAATTTCATCGCCAAGCTACCAAGGATAACAAGGTGAGATGATTCCATCATGGTATTGATGGACAAGCTTACGAAAGGAACACATATTATTTCAATTAAGTTGATTGATAAATAATCCAATATTGTGGAAATTTATATAAAAATGAAATTGTGAAGTTATATTTTGAGTTGGGATAACCTAGAAAACAAAGTGATTGTTGGGATATATATTATAAAAGAGATGTAAGAACATATGTTAAAGATACATAAAAATATAAAGGATACAATATAAGATAGGTAGAAAGTTGCGCAAACAAAGGAAAAATGCATAGATAATTTAGATTGGTTGGGCATGTGTTTTTCAAAGTGAAGGCTAAAAAGAGCTCACTAAAATTGGGAAGCTACCCAGAATCAATAGCACAATATTGTGGGCCATTTGAAATCCTAGATAAGATAATGTTGGTTATATACATTCTTGCATTACTCGCATCCACGAATATTCATAAAAGTATCTTTATTGAAAAAGTATGTGCCTAATCCTAACCTTGTGATTGATTAGACTATGGTCTAGGTGGAGCACAAACAAGACTTTTGGGTGGAGCCAATATGCATCTTTGACTCAAAATTCGAAGTGATCCTATACAAATCCATTATCTTGGTAAAGGTCCAATGGACCTACTGCAATCCTGAAGATACCACATGGGAGCATGAAGAGGCTATGTGGGAGGACTAGCCATAGATTTTTCATATTTTGAGGAAATATGAATGTGCATTTGTGCATAAATGACTAAAGACTCCATTTTTATAGCTAGGATTACTAAATTCCATAGCTTGGATATTTTAATGTCCAACTAGTGGTTGAGCCCTCAAAGGTAAGTGGGACAACCTAAAGGATTGTGATGGAGAGAAGGGAGTACTCTTCCTTGGATTATGTAGGTTTAGGGGAGTGAGAGTTTGGAATTTAAAATTTCTATAGGAGTTACAAAATTGTAAAATTATAGTGCTAAGATGTAATTGTTTTTTTATGTATATACATGTAAACCTATATGGTGATGTGCATCAAATATAGTGAAAACGTGTAGGGGGGAAAATGTAACACAACGGTTTTGATCACTAGATTAGAAATGTATATTTTTAAATATGATGAATGTGTAAATGCCAAGATATATAATATGTAAAAATGTAGCAAAATATCGCTAGCATTATTGGATTTCAATGGTTTCATTATGTAAGGTGACCAATGTGTGAAACTCGCAATAGTCGGGAGGAGACATCAAAAAAAATTATCCATGTTAAGGGTTGGTGTGGTCTAGGCCTAGTGTGATCGTCAAGTGATTTTGATGGCTTAGATGCCCTAGGTTATGGTTTCTTATATCACATGCTAGTCCCATAAGTCATGGACACAATATCAAACAAAAAATTATATGTAAACTTTTATATTGAAAATAATAATATAAAATACATCACTGGTTATAAAATGGACAAGAACATATTCATGGAGGACCTATCATTCCATAAAGGAGGGGGATAAAAATGGGTCCAAGGGTAAATCGCACATGCCTAAAATCCCATGTTATTAGCATAAATTAAATTTCATTACGATATAATCCCCATTTGACTTATTAAAACAAGTGATTGAATGCATTTTTGAGGTTGGTAGAAGAGTCATATCAATTAGTTATTGAAGCATGGGCTAAGTACACTCATGAGGGGAGTGGTTTTATTGAATGCATGTAAGAGGTGGGTGAGAGAGTCATCTCACCTAGATGTGAGAACATGTGATGAGTAAAATTATCTTTTGAATCATCTGAGTCAGAACATGCATAAGAAAAGGAATTTGAGTAGAGGAGATAGCTAACTTTCAAAAAGAAAGAGGACAAAAAAAACTAGAGTTTTGGTGCTACAAGAGGAGAAAATACAATTTGTGTTGAAAACCAATCTCTATTGTTGATATTTATGATAAGAACTAGCTTTGAATGTTTGTGAGGGGTTCTCATTTAGAAATCACTCAAGTGCTTGTGTAAAGGTTGACGTTGTAAGTGCTCCAATAATAGCTAGATTTCCTAAATCTCATAACTAAGAGATTCCTTACCAATCTATGTTAGAGCCCTAGAGGGGATGGAGATTAAATAAATATCATCCTTAGATTGTGAAAAATGATGGGAAATAGAGTTGGCAAGTAGGAATTATTGTAGGTGTCGCTTCACTCTTAATTTACTAGGTATTGGTATCTTAGTGTTGACTATAGACATCCATAGGAGCATGGTCACCTTTGTGGAATAATAGCCATAGATTAGGAGCGGCCTATTGTAGAGAGAATTAGTCCAAAAATAACTATGGTTGGATGGAATATTTGACATTTGTAGCTAGTTGTGTAAAACATTTATAAGGATAAATATTCCAATCACTCTATTATTTAATATGTAAATTTTATGCTTGAAGGTTATGTTCAATTTATGTTATGTATGTTTAAATGTTGTTGTGCATGATTAATTCATCTACATTCTTTAATTTTAAAATCATGGACAATCACATGAGCCTATATGTTAGACAACATACATTCATTTCTTTCAAAATGGTATTAGAGTTGGATTTATGGTAACATGCCTTAGACTAAGGGTCTAGGTATGTCACTCATCGTCTTATTGGTATGTTGTCAAAACCTAGCAAATTTTCAAGTAGAAGAATAAGTGTGATGAGGTTTAATCATATTTATCTCAAACATCCACAAAGAAATGCAAAAAAATACCCAGACAATAGAGAAAGTAAATCATACATGAATCCAAAGAAAAAATATTGGTTCTTATTCATCTCACAGTGGATTTTTTATAGTTTTACAAGGAGATCATCAATTGAAGAGTCAATCCTTAAATTTGGCATCCATACAAATTAAAGGCTAGAAGAAACAAAAAAATATGCAACTAACTAACAAACTAGCATTTAAGATCTAGAAAGGGATCCTTCATGGGAGGTGAACTACTAGTGATGATGCTCCTTGGCGATCATGGCCTAATGTGTCACATTAGGTCCTCCCAGCTTAGATGGATATTTTCCCCACTTTCTTCTCAATTTAGTGATGGAGCTATGTATGTGAAATTTATATTAGATAGGTTATCACTAAACTTGTGAGCACTACTAAAAATGATATGATGAACAAGGTTACAATGATGTGCACGAGCATAAGAATCAAAACGTACTCAATCTGTAGATGAAAAAAACTATGCTATGAAAAAAAATGAAAAATATGTTGTTGTAAGCTACCAAACACTACTAACATCATAGTGTGCCCATCATAAAATTCTAATATATAAAATGAAACAAAGATCTTATCCAAGATGTAAAAACTCATTGTGTAAGTATCTCACTCTTACACGCAAAATATTTAATCTCTAAGAGGAATTTGACTTTCAAAATGATCAACATACATACGTTTGTGACATTTCACAATGAATAAAAGTTATTATTTTACACAACATTTAAAAAAAAAACAAATGTCTAGAAAAAAACAAATGTCAAAAATTTTCAAATAAATTTAAAATAGATTGCTCAAAATTGAGTACCTAAAAATATATCTATCCATCCCATAATTTAACACATTTTGCTCAAAATTGGGCCTGTTGTTCAGCATATTTTACCATGATCTAATTCCCACCAAAAAACCAAAGGCCAGAACAATAGTTTTTCACAGCAATATCGATCTCCAATCTTCCCTGGAATATATGGAAACAGGAGGTCACACTGGATCAATCTTTAGGATATCTAGATCGATTCCCATTCTTCAAATCGATTGAAATCTGATGCCTTAGTTGTAGATTTGTTCATTTTCACATAGATTTGTTCTACATTTTCATAGGAAATTCAATAGTTATTCACGGACAGCTAGGGTTTTAGGGTTGAATTTCGATAAGGCGGATGGAGGAGGATCTCTTCAATAGCTCACCCCACAAAACATCGATTTTTTCGGCGCCTATTTTTGTATCTCCACCAATCTTGATCTTGCGAAGCTCCACCACGAAGAATGAGGATGTTACTTCGAAAATCTCGGCATCGATCGACAAATGCCCCTTCAGCCCCTGCTCAGGTCTCTGTAACTTCATCTTGCAATCCTCAGATTTCTTGACTCTGAATCTCAGTATTTTGGAAATCTCCTCACAGCTTCGATATTATGCTCCAGGATGGTTGAGTCGATGTGAGCCACAATTCTTGCTTTAGGGTTTTGTCCTCGAATAACCCTGAGAGGTCGAATGCAGGGGAAAGAGTGATAATGTCGAACGCGTTGAAGCAGACTAGATTCAGAATAAATAACACTGAATCAACATCGTTAAGGAGGCTAACATCGACATTGCAGTAGGATTGCAGGGGTTTGAAGCCCTGCCAAAACCAGGGGACCTCCATTAGTTCAGTCAGGGTTATCCTCGTCTCAGGGTTGGGATCCAGGAACCGGAGAATGAGTTGTCAGACATCGGAGGAAAACCAGGGTAGGAAAACCATCAAATTGAACAGAAAAGAACCTTTAAGATTACCTCTAAGATTACTAGCAACAAAATTGAACAGATATCGGGACAACAACCTTCCAAATCTGCATTGAATGCTGTGAATGAAAATCAACCTCAAAAAGTGGCAGCAGGTAAGACGCGTATGGCACATATGTTATTTTGAATAGGGGTTGGATACATAGAATGTGAAAGGGTAAATGAAGGTTTTTAGGTATAAAATTGTTTTAACATGGTTTCATTCCGCGTACAGGTTTGGAAATAGTGAAGAAATTATCTCTGTAACGCTTCCTCCAAAAGCGAAAGGAGAGGTAATCAAACTCTAGCTCATCTACAATTTCCCCTCTGTGTATTTAGATGATTCAATAGGAAATGAAACAAATAGATCATTTATCGATTATTTTTAATTTAAGTTGAGATGATTGAATACGCAAATTTGTATTGAAGCGACGGTTTTTTTTTGTGGGAGCTCAGATTGAACAACGTGGCTCCTTACAGCATGGTGGAGATGGCGACATTGCCTTCGAAAGCAGCGAAGGATTCCGATGAGAAGATCATACTGTCGTTGGGTTGTCGGTGGCAGCAAATTTAAAATGTGGGTGGATGCTATTGACCTTTAATTGCATCAAGCGGGACTTTTTTTCCCCTAATCTGTTATTTTCACCCTTTTAATCGAGGGAACGAACACGCTTTTGTACTGTCGATGACGGCAACGCATTTTCCATACTGCGGACCGTGAGTAGAGTGTGACAGGTGAAGCTTCTTATACAAGGCCATCAAGGTTCTCAAGAATGGCAAGAAACCTGCCAGGAGAATGAAAAATATGACCCCGCAAGACCAAATGTCGGCCTTGGCACCGTCATAGCCCTCCTTTTGGTATCTATTTGAGAAAATCTTGAATATTATGCTGAAATTCTTGAGTATGTAAATTGTTGGTAGGACTATATAAAAGCAATGGATACCTAATGGTCTCTTGCAATGGAGGCCTAGATCAGAATAGGTTTGCTCCCCTTTTGTCTATCAGAGGCATGCACATCTAAAAATACAACGAGAACAAGCCCAGCAACACATACTCCTACACCAATAAATTGTTTGATTTTGTATCTTGTCTTCAAGAATATCCATGTAAGGAAAAAGACACAAGGAATTGTCCAGTAGTCCAGCAACATGACACTTGTTATTGATGTATAGTCATATGCCCTCACCACAACATAGTTAGCTTCAACATCCATGAAAGCCAACAAAACATAGTAGTACCACCAAGCCCGAAGCCATCTCCTGCGATATATTAATTGACTTTGAAACACAATTGACAGAAGAAGATAATTCAAGGACTATGAGGTCAGTACAACAATTTCTCTGTGGGTAAGCTCATTTGAGGAGAATCTAGTGGATGTTATCAGCAAAGAAGCCACCTGACCCAGAAGAAGGGCTATCAATGTCTTCTTGGAGCATAGTTTTTCGAAATTTAGAGCGCAAAATGGAAGATGTGAGCTGCAATATGCAAGCTGGTTTATCTCCACATTTTATAATTATGCATGATTGTCCTTTAGCTAGGGCCTTGATTATGGTTCTCCAAACTCTGTAATTATTTACTTCATGTTGTCACTGTGTTTGCTGAATTTTCTTTTGTGACTGTTTTGTGATATATTATCATTTGATCAAGGTCAATATTTTTCTCATGTTAGATATGTGACATGGTTACAATTATCTCAATGTGATTGTGGTTGTCCCAAAGCTGGACAAGGCTTCACTTTGGGCAAATCCCAGGTGTTTAACTTCAATATTCCTCCTATCTGTTAACAAATCTTCAGTATGTTTTATTGATTCATTTCAGCATTGGGTATTGCATGGCATTAATTACTTGTGGGGGTTAAGAAAGATTCTTCGGCGAAAATCACATGGAATATCATTTGTCGACGCGTTTCGAACCAACTAGTGTGGTTCATTGTCAGGACAAGTTGAAGCAACAGATCCAGCTTAGCAAGATAAATAGTTTGAGCAGAGACTCCAACGGCTAAATTAACGGCTAATTTTGACCCTAGGACCAGGTCAAATTCTTATTTACTATTTTTAAGGAAATCATTTGAATTCGGTAAAAAGGATGGTTATAAAAAGGGAATCTGTTTGTTTATTTAAATTAATATATATATATATATATATATATATATATATATATATATATATATATATATATATATATATATATATATATATATATATATATATATAAGGTAGGATTAAATGGTTGGTTTGATAGTATATTTATTTATTTATTTTATTCAATTTATAAAATAATTATTATTGGTATTCTACATATATATATATTATGATTAAAATAATAAGATGACTAGTTTTTTATTCAATAATAATTTAATGGTTAGTTTATTTTTATGGAAGCTAGTTAAAATAATTTTAAGGTTAAATATATAAATATATATATTCTATGATTAAAGTTAAAATATTCGGTTATTAAGATGAAAGTTAGGGTTAATGGTTAGAATTAAAAGGATAATTTATTTACTTATTTAAATTCTTTAATAATTATTATATATATATATATATACATGCCTATATATATAATTAACCATAGGTTGAGAAAGTAATTAATAATTAGTATATAATAATGTTTAAGACCAATCCCATACAAATAATTCTAAGGGGGTGTTTTATCCTTCATGTTTCCTTTTGAAAAAATTAATCTTTAATCCTATGTGAACAGTGAATTTGAAGACATTTTTGATGTGGATCAGTTTATCACATCTCTGAGAGGCAAGTTTCAGATAGTAAAGAAGCTTCCTTCAAAGCTGAAGGCAAAGGCAGAAGATGGGGCAGTCTTCACCATGCCTCCTGTGAGCTGGCCAAACATGTCCTATTACCTGCATCAGGTTGAGTATCGAAGACTATCATTTAATACTTTGGGCTTTTCACAGAAGGATACTAACAAAGTTTCCTACCATGATAAAAATCCTTCCCCTTATAAGAAAGCACAAAGTTTTTCATTTGAATAAGGCATATGCACATCTAGCAAATGATAGCCTACCACTTGAGGTTTAAAAGCTATGATAGCCTGCCACTTGAGGTTTAAAAGCTATGTTGTCATGCGAATTACAACACTCTGCTTTTCGCTTCAAAAATTGATGAATTAGGTCATTTTTTTAAATATTGCAACAACATGGTCCTTTTGCGGCTCTTCATATTTGTTAGGAAATGGATATATTGGTTTTTTCTGGTTGCACTCTTCGTTGTACCGGTGAATAGGTTGAGGAACTCACCAGACTGAGATATATTACATGTTTGGAAATCATAATATTTTCCTACTCAAGTCAAAATATTTATTGTTAACAATGTTGATCCTATTATCTTGTTGTATTTCTTTCACAGGCATTCCTACCCTTGGTGGAAGGAGGTCATAATTTCTTAAATGAAGAGGAAGGACGAACTATGTCCTATAACACCAAAGGAGACTCCATTAGTATTGAGAGCTTTTTATTTTGATAGAAATATTTAGATATATATTTCTGCTGAAGAAATCTATGGGGAGAAAGAAGGATGCCTGCCCTCTATTCAACTTATCCAAATATTGTAAGTTGACTTATTCACTCACTTCAACTCATTTTCCTTTGAAGTTGGATTTATTATGCCATGCACTCATGTTGATAAACAAAAATCTGCAGGTGAGGAAAGAGACTCTTTTTAGTCCTATGGATTTAAAGCCATTCCAAAATCATTCATCTAAAATGGTTGCACTGGATTACATGGTGTATTTGGCCAGCAATGTGCTTATTCCTACATATGACGACAACATGGAAAAAGTTATTGAAGTGAATTGCAGGTAATCTTATATTAATGTTTTCCATATATCTGGCAGAGAGGATATAGTGGTTACCTGGTGGTACGAGTTGTCGTGGTGAAAAATTTAATTCTCTTAGAATAGACCTTTGTAAGTGGCATTAAGAATCCTTAGGAATCAGGTCACGGGTATTATTAGTAATTTTCCAGTTAGTTTTATACATTATTTATTATATGTTGCCTTTTTATTTCTTGATTTTGTTGGATACTTTCTTGAGTGAGTTTTAGTTTCATTTAAATTGTGGAAATGCTTTGGATGCGTTAATCTTGTTATCCTAGTGATGCATCAACATTTGAGAATTATTGTTATATTAATATTTTAGAATAAAGATCCCTAGTTGTGAAATCCTTAAATGAACCTCTTAGAAGCCCATTTCTAATCAACCCTGAAGGGCCTCAATTTTAACTTAAAAAGTCGCTCTGAGTTGGAATTATTTTTTGAAGTGTGACAAATGCCTTGGAGATTGATTGAGGGCTCTCTTAGAAAGCCTTTGAGTCTCCATCTCAAAAATCCTTGGAAGCGAAGTTGCATGGTATTGGGAGAGGGTACATGCTGGAAACATGATCCCTGCCTCATCCCCCATCAAAAAAGTAAAAAGACAAAAAAAAATTGAAATAGGGAAACAATATCTGTCTGTCTATCTATAAATATAAAATAGCACAAGAAGAAAGGATAATTGAGTAAGAAAATTTAAATTTAGCCTCCAATAATATCCATGTTGTCCAAAATGCACATAACATGCTTATTGTAGCTATAGAAAACACTTTTCCTAAAAGTTGTTGAAGAAAATGTGAAGAAATGAAGTGTGGAACAATGTTGTTGCTCACAACTGTCTTCTGGTTGTGACTACAAAACTAGATCACAATGCTTCACACACAACATAAGTGCTTCTTGTTTGTGTAGGAGATACCTTTGCTCAAACAATCTAGAAGAAAGTGTGAGGAAATAATAAGTGGTAAATTGTATTTAGAACAAAGACAGGGTGTAAGGGTTTTCTAGAAGCTTATTCAATGTGAAATTAGTGTCAAAATTTATGTCAATGCCAATTTAAAGCACTTGGGCAGGTTCCTATGGTCAATTTCCCTGTCAAAACACAGTTAAACCAGATTAAGATGTGCCCATTTTGCCTTGAAATGCCACTTTCCATTTTAGATGGCATTTTAGAATTGTGAAACATTATTTGAAATGTTTTATGGCATTTCAAAGGCATAACTTCTTGAGATTTGTGCTAACAACTGAAAAAGGTTACAGTCATCCTTATATCTAGGGCATTCCTTAAAAAACTCCAATCATATATTAATATTAAATTACCCTTGTATCCCTGAGGCATGGATCACTTTACTTCTTATTGACTCTTTGACCTTGGAGAATATGACAGCTTCCTTGTATCCCTTAAATATTGGGTATTCTTCTTCATGTTAACCAAATCCTCATAAAAAGGATCTCAAGTGCAAGCTACAACTTCCTCAAAATGTGGCCACCTCCAGGCTCCAAAAGAGGTGCATTAAAGTAGTGGTCCATGTGGACGGGATGGAGTTCTCCTCTAATTTGGTCTTTCAATCTTTTTAACCAACCAACCTTCAAAAATAAGAAACTTTCAAAAATGAGTTATGCCTTTGAAACCTGATGAAAATATTCTTTTCAAATCTGGGTATAGAAATCAAATCTAAACCAGTGTTCTGATATAACTGTTGGTTGAAAATAATTTCTTTGCAATATCATCACATCGAGGCAATTATCAGGTTTTCTTAACACCTCTGCATATTGTCACCAATATCCAAAGAAGGTAACTACTTTAACTTTTTAAGTCATTTTGTAGGCTCTAAGCACCCCTAAATCATGATTATAGACCTAACAGGGGTCACAAGTTACAACCCTTCTAAATAAGGGTTTTTCCTTGTTACTATATGCTGGCTTGGTTAATATCTCATAGAATTCATTTTCCATATGCTGGATTAAAAAATAGGAGTGCTGGCATAAACTAGAAATTTGTACCGTGTGTAAAGGTCCACAGGATCCACTTTTGTATCTTCTCTTGCTGATGTGAAAGAGATGCCAGAAGAAGGTACAAAGTGAACAATTTCCAGCAAAGTGTATCCATGTGGACAGATTTCACATCATTATAAAAGCTACAACAATAAGGTCATCTCAGAAACAAATCTTGGACATTATTTCAGTTCAACAATCATTCAACAAATGATCCCCCCCCCTTAGCCAGTGATGTTCCTTGGTCAAGCTTTTTGGAGTAAGGTAAAACAAAACTTCCTTAAGTGGTATTCATAGCCACTTGCACACCCAATCATAGAATAGCCGGGCCTAAAATCAACTATGGAAAGTTTTGGATGGAATCCTGAGAAGAGGATGGTATAAGTGATGTAATTATGTACAGACAGTTGCACTGGTGCACTGACTTCCATATTCTGGTGCTTCTTATACCCTGAAGCCTAGCAAATGGGACATCCCTTGCAAGGATGGAAAAATAACTGGTGTAAAGACCTCAAAACCCTTAAGCTTCACACATTAAATTATCCAGAGTAATGCAGATATATCGGTATTTCCAATGCCTCGAAGATGGTTGTATGTTGTCTTGTAGTTGCATACAATGCTTCCTTGTGCATCCTATTTGCATCTTTTATTTGCATAAAGAGGAACTCTTTTACTTCTTCTCTGTGCTGGTTATTTCTCCACGCAGTAAACAATTCACTTACTGCTGGTAATATACTAGAAAATGAGACTCAACACCCATGCCAATAACATGTTGGGAACAATGTTTTTGGTGCCCACCTCTTCTTTTTGTTGAAATCTAACATTTTCTTAATTCTTGCATTCAAGTGGAGAATGTCTAAATCTAGAAAGGTGCGAAAGGTTGAACTCATTGTGACAATGAAGGAAGAGATGAATCAAGACCAAACAATTGGTTAATAATTGTCATTCTAAACTTGATCAATGACTACTCATGCATAAATAGTGAGGCATTATTTAGTGACAGCCATCAAATTAAAATTCTCTTGGGCTAGTGCATTATTGACAATGGTGGCATAAAAAAATTGACTTATAGGACCTATTTCAGCAATAATGCTTGCCCCAAATTTCCATCCACATCCATATACACCAAGACCAATTATATAATGCATGCCACAAACATCGAATCATATTTTTAATTTGAGGAAATGGGAGGCTAAACCTTGGGCCTCCATGACCATTTTAGAGGGAACTAGTTGAAAATGGCTTCAATTATGGAGTCTCTATAAATGATGGTTGGGTGCACATTGGTTCACTTCAACCTCCACCTAGAGGTTAAGCGATCTCCCACTCTCAACTTAAGAAACACCTTTGTAGACTCTACCTCCTCTGGCCCACCTCATTCTATGGATACACCCTAAGTGGTCATATCTCGAAGCTACTGGAAAGCCCCACTGAAGACAATCATGTGGCTATCTACATTGATACTGGCTCCACAATTGTGAAATATGAAGCCCTAGCATGTCATGTGGACCAAGTAACTAAAGCCCAAAACGGGCATTACATTTTTACCTTTTTTTAGTAACCTAGTATGTTTTGTTGAGTTTTGTTTTTATTATGCCAATATGTTAAGCAATATACCTATGGAATTCTAAGAAGAAGATATAGGTAGGCCTCCATAGTATTTTGATTGGTTCATCCTTAACTAGGGATTCCAGATTATGCTTGCCCAGGACTATATATTTTTAGTAAACTTAATTTGTATTGTATGGCCACAAATTTTTTAATATAACCACTATTGACCCCCACCCACCTCACCTTGAAAAAAAAAACATAAAAAAAATAACTAAACTAGAAAAACTTGAAATTTACAATATCCCTTAACAATGAACAGGGATAGTGTTTTTTGTTTCTGTTGCGGGGGTAGGGTTTAGGTTTAGGGTTTTGAACAGTGCCCTTAACTAATACAAACTACACCCAACCCATTATATGGACTACAAGCTTGTTCGATTAACCATGAGTTTCCAAGGAATATAATTCAAGTAAAGGTCAATATATACTTCAAAGGAATTAAGTATAATCAAAATTTAATTATTAAATTAAGTATAATTAGAATTTAAGTACAATTAAAATTTAAGTATTAAATTAAGTATAATTAAAATTTAAGTATATAAAAATTTAAGTATAATTGAAATTAATTAATCATAATGAATTATAAGTTAATAACAAGAGTTTCAACTTAATAATTACATTTATAATTAAGAATAAAAACTAATTATGACTTATTGAATTAATTATAATTTAATATTAAATTGTTATAATTAAACATTATTTAATATAAATAAATTAATAAATTCAAATATGTTAAAATAAATAATTAAATTCATAATGAATTATAAACAGTAAAATTTGAATTTAAATTAATACTACTTGAAATTAATGTCAATTGTGCATCTCAAACATCTATTTATTGATATGAAGGATAGACCAATCTTCCATAAATCTTTCTCATCCTGATGATGAACCACCGTAGATGGTTCGAAACGTCAATCACAACTACAAACCTAATGTGAGATGAATCCCGAAGAAGATGTACACAAACCTGAAGATCACAGAAACCTAAAATTTGAGTAACGGAATGTATGAATTGCTATACTTACTACCTAGAAACAATTGCAAAAAGGATTCCAATCAAGTCAAAATGTTTACATCATATTACTTCGTAGTCAAGAATTGGATATTCTATGAATGCATCCAAATAAAACCTTTATGTTTTCCTTGTTACTATGTTTTATTCATTCGTAATGGTGAGTGCCAAATTGCTTTTTAACCTAGATATATACATTTTTTGTAAATGATTGTGTGAGTGATCCTAAGAACAATTGTACTTTTATTTATGTTTGTTTTTATCTTTGTTGGGCAAGAAATGTGCCGAAATAATCATAATACTATTTGTGCTTCTATTTCTTTACGCCAAACACTTTATCAACAAACTCTATTGTTGTCTCTTAGTGAATGGATTGATTCCAAGATGAATTTTCTCAACAAGCAATTTTTAATGGTAGCAGTAGCATAGTTTTCATTGAATTTTTGCAGTATGCAATGTTAGTGGCAATATGTAATTCACAATAAGAGCATAAGATGGTAGGATCTGTAACATAAGCAGCTACAAAGCTTATATGAAATCATATTTTGTGATCATTTTTCATACCCTCTATTTTGGTAACATTATTAAAAACTTGAAACTTTGCAACAATTTTTTGTATGATCCGTAGAACACCAAACTAATTGCGATAGGTCCGGAGGCAAGTATTTTCCATCATTTTGTACTTGGCACTAAATCAAGCATCAAGTAAGTATTAGTCATAGCAGTGATGGTGTATGATACATAGTAGAAATCATTTTTGACAATAATTTCTAACTATCGTTCCCTTAGCAACCAACCTTTCACCTTCCTCCATCTTTCCTGTGAATGCCCCATAAGTAGTACAACTCAAAAACAAACCCCTATTCAAAATTGATTTCAATTGGTTGTTTGCATCCTAAATTTCACTAGCCTTGCAGAGGTCATAGATCATAGAAAAACATATGAATGCAAACAATAATCTTCAAGAGCAATATTCCATAACATTATTAGAATGAAATTTCCTCTGGCAGATCAGGAAACCTTCTTGACATGAAATTTGTGTACTTGGACTTCAAATCATATATTGCAGTTTTTGATGGCCTTTTCCCTTTACTTGATGGAAATTTCTCTGAAAGAGTTTCTTCCACCAATTTCAAGATCTCCTAACCTGATATATACTTCTCCTCGACATTGACATTGGTGAGAAAAGAAGAAATATTATTTTTTGCTAACTAAGAGGAAATCTCCTTGGTAACTATGATAGGACCAAGAGACACTAGACCTAACTCATATGCGGGTACAAAGTTTCCATTTTGGTATCCAACCAAAAAGTGATAGGAAACTTGACCATGTGTGAGGGCGTTAGCTTGAATATGTCATTTTATTATTTTGATTGCTTTATGTAGCTAAGTGTCTCTTATTATTAGGCCTATCTATACTAATAGAGATTGGGTGCACAACATTAGGATTCCCTTTGGATCATTCAGAGTGGGCTCCCACTAGCTTTGGTTTGAGATAGCTCACGGCATCACACACCTCAAAGGGAATTTTCAACTATGTGACTTACAAGAGATCAAGTTGGGGGAGCACATTGTCTTCAAATACTCCATCTACACGTAGGAGATAGCATTGTTACATATTTATTGGAATTATTCTTGACTGATAACACTTGTTGTTTGGTTGTTTTGTCATGACTCACATCTTATTCATCAATTTTAAAGTTTTGTTTGTTGCTTAGAGTTTATACCTGAGGGACCAGGCACTATGTCTTGCCTAGCTTTCCATTTCAAATCTTAAAAGACAAAAACAATATCATTTTGCAAATATGCTTTTTTAGCATTTGAAGGACAAGTTTGTAGGCTTATCATGGATTCCTCCCTTATGTTGGAGAAGAGCTAGCCTTACGTGAGAAGGATGATCACCAAGGTGACAACGGGTGATGTTGTCAAGTAACTTTGGGGTTTATAGTTGATAATTGAATCTATATTTCGAAGCACATATTTTAGAGGTAGAAATGAAGTGATTTTCTCCTTGGATTGATGGAATGAGTTTAAGAACTTATTCCATTTCTTAACAAACCATCATTTGGATGATGTTATGGTTCTTTTGCTTTTGAGAAAGAAGCTGCCACAAGATATTTGAAAGCTTTTGTCGCTGGATCAAAGGAGGAAAGGGAGCCACCCCTCCTTAGGGAAGTCATGGCTACCTCTAAGAATAAAGCACTTGAGAGTGAAAACCTAGTTGTGCAAGATGTCGTCGCTATTAAATTGTTGGATTTGAACAATCAAATCTACCTTTGACATCATATTTAGCTTTGAACAATTTGCATGCTTAATGTAGGTGTTTTTTTGTAAAGTAACAATGTGTAGTACTTTGTATTAATTGGGACATTGCTACATTCTATAAGTTAAAACATTATTTCAGTTATTGTGGCATTCATTTTTACCATTTAGAAAGACATGACAATTAAGGTGATTAGACATTGGTGTCAATTGTGCCATTTTCCTAAATGCATATATTTGCAATATGTTGTAGTTTTTATCTTTAGTGTGCTCTTCGACTCAGTCTCACCTGAGAAGGGATCAAATTTCCAATTCTGCAGTTTGAAATAAGCCATTTAGAAGGATATGAAAGATAATAATTGGTTTTATATGTGAGAACCATTGCAACAAAACATCGTGTTCTTGTTTCTATCTGGAGCCTTCTCTTTGTAATATTGTAGACATTTACTAAGACATCTGTATTAGTCAGGCTTCAGCATGCCCCCTAATTCTGATCATCAATAGTCACAAGGTTATCTACATGGTAAAATTTAATGTTAGTATGTTGTGATAAACACAATGCTTAACAACATTCTTCATGTTTTATAGTGATAAAAATACTTTTGTAATTTTTTTTGTGAAACATATTACACTTTAACTTTGCTTACATTATATATTGTAAATTTGACAGGTTGAGCTTCAATATATGCATGATTATGCAGGGGTCAGTACAAGCATTGTATTGACACCATCTCCAATAACACATTTCTCAGGAGTAATTGGAAACGAGAATCTTTCTGTAGGGGGTGAAGTTGCTTTCTACATTGCATCAGGAAACTTCTTGAAATATGATGAAGGCCTGGGTATTTCAAAGCTTGATTTTGTTTATTCTTTGACCTTATCCTTGTTCCTTGCCATTCTTGTAAACTAAAATAGTAAATTTTAGTGGGTTTTTTGGTAAAATTTAGGGGCAATTGCAAACTCTTTTATGAAGCATTGCATAGAAATTTTTTTGGTGTCATATTGAAAGTGACTCATGCTTTGCAAAACTGGTAAGGGTGATACCTTGAAGGCATCTTACTTGCACATTGTTAGTCCTCTAAAAAAGACTATTGTTGGAGCAGAGATATCACATAGCTTTTCAAGGAACAAGAAAATGTTCACCATAGGCACTCAACATGCTTTGGACCCACCAACAACAATTAAGGGGTGCCTCAATAATTATGGAATGACAACTGCACTACTTCAGCATGAGTAGAGGCCTACAAGTTTTGTTACTCTTTCTGGTGAGGTGGACACCAAATCCTTTCACAACCATGCGAAGGTGGTGTTATCTCTAGTTTTGTAGACTTGAAGGATATGTCATGGATATGCACTATTTGGTACAGATTTAAGCGAAGGTCTGTGCCAAATTTTGATTGGAATTTTTGAGTTTTTCCTTTCAGAATAATTATTTCAGTTCATGTGTTTTCTTTTGAGGCACAAAGCAGCTCAACACCTTGACTTAATTAGCAATGTAGTTTTGTGAAGTCAGATGTTGTAAATTTTATAAGGCATATGCTCTTGAAAATGGGTGTTGCCAAACATGGTTGGCTGAAGCTTCAATCTGGTTGAAAAGTTGTGAAACATTTTTGGTTTTAGGTAATGGTAAGATTATTAACTGAGCTCTTCAATATTTGATATGGGTGGGGTTTTGTTCAGGCCCTTCATTTCATATTGTTTCAACATTTGGATGAGGGCTTAGACCTTCCCATTTTGATTGAATTAATAATTTGAGGGTGTGTTGGCTTGCCCAAATTTGTCGTGGACATCAGTGCTTGACCTTCAACTGATCCAATTGGTTGTCTTTTTTCTGCAAGAAAAGGAGATGGCACTATTGTGTGTGTAACATATTCATTTTTAGCCAATAATAATTTTTTGTTGGGATTGATATTAACACCATAGTTGATATTTCTACTTTATTTCCATTTGATATTTAAAGTTGATTTAATGTACTTTTTCATAGGTGTATTCAAGTTCCATAGAAAATTCTGAAGAATCATCTTTCTTTGAATTATACGAGGATGCACATTCCATGCATGACTTGATGGCTACAATAGCAAAGGTATTTTTCCATCCAGTTCAGGATCTTGTGATATTCTTTTTTGCAGTTGGAAAATGGAAATTTGTTAATGAATTGGGCTCTACCTTTTCTTAGAGGCCATGGCCAAGGGTATCTCTTCCATTAAATTCATCCAAGATTGCATCTTTCCTCGTCTATTGAGATATGCCATAACCATGGGCCATCAAGGTTGCTAAGACTTCCACCCACTTTTGGATGGGGTAGATAACTCTGTTGGCCACATTAAATTCATCCAATACTTGCATCTTTCCTCGCTTGTTGAGACATACCACAACCATGGGCCATCAAGGTTTTTAAGACTTCCACCCACTTTTTGATGACGTAGATAACTTTGTTGGCCATGTCTTCGGGTGGCTTTGAACCCAGTTTTGTGTACTGAAAGTTCTTTGATTTAACCACTTGACCACAATCCACCTAAGAGGATTTTGAGCAATTCGCTTCAATTTGTTTTAATATACAATTTAACTCTTTATTTACTAAATAAATTGTGATACTCTTGTGAAAATATCCTTGACAGATCCCAGGTGAGGACCAGATCCAGGTTTACCATGTCATAACCTAGGTTCATTAAGATGATGACCTTGGTTTGAAGATATCCACCATACAAACTAGGACCACCCATATTTATCGTTTCCATTTCTCTTTCATTATCAAGGCTAACATACTGAGGAGTTGTAACTCGTGGAGGCCCATGGTAGTCATTGTAATGCAATTTATTAGAATACATGCCATGTCCACAAGTTTTTATATTTAATCTCTACATCTAATGTGGCCATTTCTTATTATGAGATTTACCACATCCGAAAATGGCATCATTCACATCATTTTGAAGAAGTCTACAAAGGTCAACATAATTTTTTTCACATTTACAACTTCCCTCACATTTGTTGGTTCCTGAAGCTGGAGCACTTTCATAACAAAAACAGGAAAAGTCAAGCGACAAAAATGGTCCACTCTCTTTTCATCTGCTAATATTAGAATGAAGTTTTATGAGAGGCACTGTTTGTTTTGGTTAGAAAAGGGTTTGCTCTTGGTTTTATGTGACTTTTAATTTATCATATGTAGCATGTTGAGAAATGGGAAAGAATAATGTGTGACATTTATCTTGCAGAAATTGATGCTGAATGAAAGGATACCGAGTTTAACCAAGCTACAATTCACTTTGGTAAAGGCAGAGGAACATCTTAAAAAGTTGCCTAAGAATACACCATATACAAAGTTTGAACATAAGTAATATATGGATTTTTCTTTTGCAGATATGTTATTTTTTATACCCAAGATATCATAGCACGAAAAATATATTGTAGAAATTGTTTGAGGACCTCAATGAGGTCGATTTTTCTGATGTCATGCTTGATTGGTACCTTCTCATATGTCAGGAAGACTTTAAATATGAATTAATATGTTCTCGAAACAAAACAAATTCAAATTTTATAGATAGAAAAGATAAAAACAAATGTTAATGTCTTTGTTTGATTGTTACTTGACTATGTTGTGGGCATGTTACAGGAAATGTGATTGGAAAAAGGATGGGGAGACAATGCAGAGCATGTATTAGATATGATTCATTTGTTGTTAGAGGTCCTCCAGGCACTTGAGCCATCAAATTTGGAAATGTTTCTAGTAGGGATTCCTATGGTTTTTAATCTTGTGATTCTTTCACCTCATGGTTATTTTGGGAAAGAATTTTTTTTAAGAAAGCTAGACAAGACATTGGTGGACTAGTAAACAATTTTTTTATAATTGCAATGTCCATTCCATCATATCCTCTCGTTATTGTTTGATTGTATTTTGAACGTTTCTTATGATTTTGTTTTGTCTTTTAACAATGAAATTGAAAATACTTGGTATCATGTCACTTTAAACAACAACCAAATCTTGAAGATGAAATTAGTATTACACAATATTGATTGGAATCCTTATAACTATTTTGTGTTAAAAGATTTTCATGACTATCAGAAAAGTTTACTTTCATGTTGTTATTTGAGCACATGTTGTTTATATACTTGACCAAGTTCATGCATTAGAAAATGAAATGTTGTTGCGAATAAAATGACAAGGATTAAACATCACATCTTAGATTATTTGTTTTCACAAGTTACCTATAGCTTGAACTTTTTAGCATGTAACTTAGTTGGCATGATTGTGCCTAAGCTTTCCCTGAAGGTTGAATACTAAGTTACTAAGGTGTTATTTTATATGGTGACATTTTATTTGCTTTGTTTATACAGGTCATATGGCCACATTATAGTGGCCACTATTGCCAAACTAAAGAAAACTTGTTCGAGTTTCTTGCTTGTATGGGGAAAATAGATTTGACATTACTGATGTTGAGGTATATGTCATATAAACTCTTTATAGTCTACTTTAGTTTATATTTTACTGTTCATTGTATTTGATGTCTTACACTCTGCATTGTATCTTCTTTTGTTTTCAGAAAATGAACTGAGTATTGATGCTAAGAAGCAGGAATTGAAGAAAGAGGCTGAGATCATTAACACTGGAGCGACAAATGAAAAAAGAGAGAGAGAAGAGAACCGATCTAGCGATATTCTTAGATTCAATATCCCACATAAGACACACATAAAGACTGATGGTCAAGTCTTCAGAGTTGGTGAATTCACCTGTAATGCCTTGGCAACACAATGATAATGTTTTGAAGTGATGAAACATCATTTCATGTGTAAATTGTAGTTCAAACAATATTAAGTTAGAAACTCATATTGTAATACTTTAACATTTCATATAATATAATTTATGTGGTTGAAATTATTTATAGATGCAATTGATATTGTTTAGTATTGTAATTAACATATGAAACTCTGTGTTTTCATATTAGATGAACATGCACATTGTATGACATTTTTTAAATTTAGTTGCAAAATCATACTAATTAATTTATGTTGATTAATAATGAACACATAAAATCAATCTAAAACTACTAAATTAGTAGTTTATATTGATTAATGATGAACACAAATAAAATGAATATATGACTAAATTAGTCATTTATAATGATTATTAATGAAATTAAATGAAATGAATATAAACTACTAAATTAGTCATTTATATAATAAATATGAAACTACAAAAAATTTGACTACTGCAAATGGTAAATTTGTGATTCCAAAGGATGACTAAATTTTGCATATATATGACTATTAGTAGCTAATTTGCAGTATCTTATAACACGACCAAAATTTAGTCATATTTCTCTGGTCATTAATTGGTTTCAAATGATGACTAAAATTTGCATATATATGACTATTAGTAGTTAATTTACAGTATCTTATAACACGACCGACATTTTGGTCATATTTTTTTGGTCATTAATTGGTTTTCTCAGGTGACCATATAGTAATATACTTTTGTTGTATATTTGGTCATTAATTTGGCAATTAATGACTAAATCAATGAACAAATTTATGATTAAATATCATAATAGACGATAAAATTGAGACAACCAATTAATGACTATGCTAAAAACGGCTAAAAATTGGTCGCATTATAAGATACTATAAATTAGCTACTGCTAGTCACCGGCTGAAAATGGTTGTTTATATGCAAATTTTAGTCCTTTTTTTAGTAATTAATTAGCCATTTTGTACTAGTGATTGAGACTAGTTTAATGATGCTGAACCATACATCAATTTCGCAGGTTCTTAAAGCACCAGAGGGACCAACCCCATAAAGTTCCAGAGCAAGGTACTCCTGACATGTATGGCTACATCCCAATCCCATAGGAGTGACCAAAGACCTATTTAGAGTTTCTTCCTTTTGAGCACAGATGATATGAGTATCCCTTACTCATACAACCCCCCAGGATCATATGATTGGATCCATTGTTGGCCCTAGGGGACTTTGACAGAGCACCTGTACCCGATTCGCCTTCCTTGCCATCAGTCATTAGAATTAGGAGCCCCTAACATATCTAGCTCCATTTGTTGTGGGGAAAAGTATCTGATGCGGATGACCCTATCCCTACTCTAAAGGTGACAGTCTTTAGCAACAACTGAAAGTAAAGTTTTGATGATTTCCTTTATGAAAGTACAGAGAGAATGAAGAAAGATTAACCAACCTGGTGTCTTACACTTAGTCGATCCTTGTCCTCTCTCTTTGTCTCTTGTTCCCAGCTCCTTGCTCTCTTTGCCGGTCCAGCTACACACAGATTCTGCACAAACAAGAGAGGAAATTACAAGATACAAGTACTCATAACTGATGCATGGATTAGAGTGAATCAAATATACATGTAAATACAATACATCAATGCAATACAAGTATATAGGAGAACATGCAAAACTTTATTGATAGAAGTAACAGGGTTCTGAGAAGGTTACAACCAATGATGGCTCCAATCCAGCAGCACCTCCCCAGCAGCAAGAACTCTCCTCTTCACCTCTAGTAAAAAAATCACCCAATAGCTCTAACTGTAAACCAACAGCACCTCCTTGCTTTACACAAAATTCCAGCCTCCTTAGACCTCATAGAAGAGCTCTATATATAGGAGAGAAGAAGAGAGGATGAGTCAGCTTGAGGCTGGCATAGAGCTGACTAGTGTCCTCTCCCTCTTCAGTTAATCTTCAGTTCTTGAGTCCACTTGGAGATCCTTGCTTACACATGGTGATCAACTACCTCTTACTCATCACAGGGCGAATCTCATGAACCAAGTGTCAGTTTGGAAGCTTCCTGGGCAGTTGACACCTTGCAGAATGACTGTGCCACTTGGCCAATCTCGCCCAGCGCAGGTAGCCTTCATTAAATTTGACTTCCAGCGCAGGTACAAGGAGGGACAGTTGCATTCCAGCGCAGAAGCTCAGTGGAGCAGCTGACATGATCCAAAATAAGCCTGTTTTGAAGTGTTTTCAGGTGGAGAACTGATTGGAAGTGCTGTTGTTTGATGACCTTGTTCTTTTAGGGGTAAGAACAACATGTTTAGGGACTGAGGATCCCTGTGATTATTGACATTTCATGCTCCATGATGCGAAGCACAAAAATGTCTATAACAGTTGCCCCCTAAAGTATGAGGCCGTTTATCGGGTGAAATGCTTTATCTAGAGGGTCCGAAGTTCATTCCAGTGCTGAGGAGGCGCCCTATAATACAATACAATACAATACATTATTTTTCATTCTGTTTTCATGATCTAGCTGAGGCGGGCATTCCCATGCTCAGCTTTATAAATACATTTTGGTACATAGAACAGACGATCGTCTGATGGTAGACTGATAATTTTCTGCTGAAATTATCATCCTTTGAGTAGGATGATCATCTGTTGCAATGATGTACATGATAAATGCTTTTATATTTCCTGAATATGTATCGCAGCCCGGATGGATGAAACTAGATCCGGGGTCTTCAAACTCGTTCGATCTTCACTCTAAGTACAAGTCGATCCATGTGAGAATTTCGCTGAAGTCGAACATGGAAAGACATCGCTTGATTACCGGTCAATGATGGAAACCGTTAACAAGCGCGAGAGGAATCACCGATAATGATAATGACCCTCAAGGTACTGCAGTACAATTCACGTGGCGTGAATAAAGGACTTGGCGTCGAACGCCACGCAAAATCTTCTGGTCGAAGGTCATTGATGTATACCTGTCGCCGAAAGTGAGAAACTTGCCATTGAGGCATGCAAGCTTCAAAGTACTGATGGGGATGTCCCTAGATCAACTTCTTGGATAATGAGCTGAAGTCGACAAGAAGCGATCCGTCAAAGGAGGGCCTTAATGAATCCCACATCAATGACACGGAACGGAGCTAATGATTTTAGTGGAGGTGAAAACAAACTATGATATATGATTCAGGGTGGCGATCATGAATGGATGAAGGACAATGTATGGCAGTGGATGGGACACGGTTGACACTTTCAGAATGACCCCTCTTGAACATATAACGACACTGATGCGATGGATCAGTAGCATTACCCCAAATGTGGATGGTTTGGCGAGGACCATGGCGGTGAGACCGGTGAATGAAACAACCCAACCCGATGTGGTACGGAGGAAAAGTGTCATGTTCAAGAGTGACTTGCTACCATTAAACTTTGATGTTCTCCCAATTTTTCCCTAGTCATTTCTGACCAGTACCTCTTTATTTTTGTCAAGCTTGAGGAGGATAACATATGCTTGTTCTATAACCTGCCCTTCGGGCAAGCCCATCGCTATGATTTAACGAGCCTAGCGATAGGGAAACTCGTTCTCGTCTAAAGACAAGTTTGTCGCTATTTAATCATTTTAACGAGTCTAACGACAAAGAAAACTCGGTCCTTTTCATTTTTAGAGAGTCTGAAAAAGTACGGAAAGTCAACTCCATGATTCCTTTTTCGTCAGCAAATCCCTTAAGTCCGAAAAAGTATAAAACAATACAGAAGGGATGGCTGTTCGGTACTTTTAACGAGCCGAACAAGACAAGCACTCGATCCTTTTGTGCAATAATCCCTCAGGTCCAAAAAGATTAAAATTTAGAGGAGGGATAGCGTTCCGGTCATTTAACGAGCTGGAAGGCCAAAACTCGGCAAACTTTTCATATTTTACGAGTCAGTGAAAAGAGCTCAAAGAAGACTCGTCTTTTGAGGAACGAGTGATAAACAGGGATAGCAGCAGATTCCAGGTACAGGTTGGAATTTTCCAATCACGGCAGTGTCACAAGGACGGCTAGGTGAAATCACTCTTCGCAGCTGTTTCTCAAAAGAGGTAAACACACAAATGGAGGTGAATGATCGGCCAAATGAACAGTGGAGGTGACGGTGCACAAACACGACCAAGGCTTTTATGGCTGATGAATTTACGATCTCAAAAGGTTATTTACCGGTTCGTTTTTTCTGAATGAGCTTGAACTCTGAAGGAAAGCCTGCTCATAAACTTATGTTTATTTTTTAACGAGCATGAACTATGTGCTAAAACTGCTCGGATCTTGCGTTTATTTTTTAACGAGCATGAACTATGTGCTAAAACTGCTCGATATATCAGTCATGCCCCCAGCATAACAATGCTAAAACTGCTCGATATATCAGTCATGCCCCCAGCATAACAATGCAAATCGAGGTGCATGCCCCCCAAGCTTCATTGCATTCAACTTTGTTGATTGGAATGAAGGTTTACCATTGAGATCTGGAAAGGGGATTGTTTCATTTTTTAATGAGGTTGACATAGTAAAAGAACTATCCTCATGGTTTTTCATTTTTTAACGAGGTTGACCTGAGATAGGAACTATCCTCGATCTTTCAGATCCGCTAGAAACAGAAGGTCTCATATTCCATTGTGGTCATTTCCGCCAGATTATTTGAAGGTGGCAATGCGGAAGTACCCATTAAAGTAGGGTCTTTTAGGAAAATGACTCCGATATTTTGGAGAGAGTGATTCCTTCCCTGGATCATAGGAATGCTTCCCGTAGTAAATGGTGGCACAACTTTTGTCGAAGTTGTCGTCGAACTGCTTGGTTGATCATTTCCTTTACTGTTCGATGACTGCGGATTTCCGCAGTTTTTGCATTTTGTTGACCTCGAAGCATCATTCTGTTGTTCAGAGGTCGACACCATTAGCACCTGGCACCGGGAAGTATCTCCACTATCAACCAGATTTTGACTTGGATTGGGAAACGGATCAGTTAATACAGCTGGGGTTTGTGAATTCTTTAAGAATCTTTTAAACTCGGCTTTATATGGACAATTCGCTGTCCAATGATCCTCATCGCATATATGACATGGACTCGTTGGTTTCCCTTTCCTAGGAGGGCTTGAAGAAGTTTTTTGAGGGGATGACTCACCTTGTTTTTTCTTCTTCCCTTCGTTTTGTTTCTTCTTGCTTCCTGGTTGATTGGAGTTTTTTCCTTTATCCGTAGATACAGCATTTACCTCCAAAGCAAGAATCTCTTGATTTGCTTTTTGATTCGAAGTCTTACGGGCTTTCTTATTTGAATCCCTTGTCGACTTAGCGTTTGCAGTTCCAATCACGCCGTCACCGGCATGAGAGTCACTATTCGATCCGGGAGGAGGAGGGATTGAAAATTCCGGTCTGGGAGCATCAGGTATCTTATCATAGAGCGTGCCCGACTGAGTATATACTAAGTCCAAATATTGAGCACGAGCAATAACCTGCTCCTCTATTACGACGCCTCCCTTGGCCACATCTTCTGTTATTGCAGGCAGAAGCGACTTTATAAACCACTCAGCTAATAGCTGATCTGGAACATAGGTTTTTACCATTCTGCGACGACGACGCCACTCATGTATATGATCTGATATATGTGTGGCCGTTGTCTGCTTGAAATTGGTCAATATCTCTGTTCCAGTTTCGTACCTTATAGGTAACTGAAAGTGCGTTAAGAAAGTCGTGGCTAGGGAACTAAAATTGTCGAACGAGGCTCTAGGTAATTCAATATACCATTTGGCCGCCGGACCAGTCAATGTCCTCTGGAAAAGACGAAGCCTTATCGAATCATCATTCAAGGTATTCGATGAACACCACAGATGGAATGTCATCACATGATTTGACGGGTCTTCGCCAGGATTTCCATTGAATTTAGGAATGTCCGAAGGAAGTTTGTGAGGAATCGCTGGCCACCAATGGGCATAGGCGATTGGATCGTTCGTTAATCGATGTAAATCTGGTAATTCTAGGGTCGCCACGAATGGCAACTGCTGATTCAGGTTTGGCGAGGCGTACCCAGGATACGATGGAATCGCCTGAGCAGTAGGTCTTTGCATACCAGCATAATGCAACTGATGTTGATATGACTGATACGGCTGGTGGGCTTGGCCACTGTAAAGTGGTTGGTTTAACCCGTTCTGAATATAGGGTTGCCCACTATTTGCAAAGATCTGTTGCTCACACCCTTGGTACACCTGTTGAAACTGAGGTTGTTGGTATTGCACCATCCATGGTTGTGAAGCCATGTTTTGCTGTGCGACACTAACCGACGGACCAAGATGCGGGGTTATGGTTCCCGTTTGTATCTGTGTCGTCCCGGCAGTTGGCGATTGTGGTTGTGTTGCAGGGTCAATAGGCTGTTGCATTACAACTTGGGGTTGACATACAACAGGCATCGATTGAACTTGCGACACGGTTACAATTGCTGGCGTCGTCGGGATACTGGACATAGGTACACATTGTTGCATGGAATATACAACTCTTGGTTGTTGGGGTAACATAGGTACCCAACCACTCGTCGTTACCTCAGTTAAACTTGAATGTGGTTGAAAACTGCCGTATGGGTATCCCCCGGAAGGGGAAGTGAAAGGGCATATTGCCCCCCATACGGTAACAATCCGGAGCTCAAGGGTGTAGATGGCCTTTGAGGGCTGGATGGCCCAAACTGATTCCCAAAGGGATCAATTTGTCTAGTTTCAACATAAGAATTACCGGGTATTATACCGGAAGAACAAACTGGAACAAACCAAGTTGTCATAATAGTCCCTGGGTGGACTTCTTCTAGCTGATGAGAGCTAGTCGGGACAGCTGGTATGCCGGCAAACATCGTTGGAGTGACAGCAGGAGCTTCTGCTATCGCTGTGTCATTTGGCACAGTCCTAGATGTCGACGGTTGTTCAGACATTTTAAGTCTATCCAATAAACTTCCTAACGATTCTTCAGGAACTTCCGGTGGCGATAGACAAACTTCTGATGCAGAAGGAAAAAGAGGGGTACCTACTCCAAAATGAATTGGAGTATTTGCTTGCTGGTCCTCTACGATTTCCTCTATTGCAATCAGACCAGGAGGAAGAGGAAGACCGTCAGGTCCGTAAAAGATTTCTGGCGCCGAAGAAGGGGTTGCTTCGACAGCGACAGTTGTTTGAACAACAAGACTCTGTGGACCGGTTTCAGATGGAACTGGTTCAGTTATGCAAGTACTTGTCTTTAGACTAGGATCAGTACCACTGTCCTTCTGTTGCTGTTGAACTTCTTCAATAGAGGCAGGGATTCCAGAAATATTGGGAGTGACCAGAATCTCAGATGTTGTTGGAACTTCCATTCTAACTTTAAAAGGAGATTTTGACCTGGTCAAGCGAGTTCGCTTCGTCCGTACTACTCTCGGTTCCGGAGACAAAGGCGGTTGACTCGCAAGCCTCCCTGAACGACGGGGTTTTAATTGACTTTCCTCCACGGTTGCGGATTACTTGATCAACTAAAATACAAAAAGGGGAATTATGTTTCCGTATTGAATGAATTTTATTAGACGCTTTTAGACACAACTTTGCTTTTTCATGTTTTAAGAGTCGAGAAAAAGCTAAAGATGACTCTAGTCGCCTTCGATGTATTAACGAGCCCGAAGTGACAAATGCTCGGCTGGACCTTTTCAGTTATAGAGTTTGAAAAGGGCCAAAAGAAACTGCTCTGGAGATCTAGGCAGAGGGTGTGCCAAACCTTTCGCGAAACCACAGAATACGTTTTACGGTACAGGTGGTCGATCTTCGTGAATGCTGTGTTCACTGCATCGCGATCAGTAGGGCAGGTCGACACGGCTTCCTAAGGATAAAGGATAATTGCCTATAGGGGTCTCCCAATATACGCGACGGTACGCGGGAGCTCAAGTCCGTATTAGTGTTATCGTCCCTCAGGAGGAATCACCCACCTTCGTAGAGATCGACAGTCACTACGTTTAACGACGCCGGAACACGTCTCTACCTAGACCTCTATTGTGAGCGTTATGTTACAATGCGTTTTTAGATTCATTCAATATATTTTAAGTTGATCTTGTTTATCAGTTTGTCTTTCAGGATCACCACGAGATGTATTGGTACAAATTCCTAAATGCAGCTAAAATGATAAGCAAGCTTTCACAATCTTTTTAGCTTTGAAAATCCTAACTACTGAGGGGAGAGAAAAACAATATCTTTCCACACAGAGCACAAAGCACAAACTAATGCACTTTCTCCTAGATCAGACACGCAAACTTATCAAAAATGCAAATGCAAGATGCATGTATTTCTTTTCTTTTCCCTTAATGTTGATGCAGACAAAAGGAAATTGTTGTATAATTTTCGAATTCAATTTGAAGTGTAAACAAACAAGTTTCGTCTAAAATGAAAAGACACCTTACAGGTACTTGTTTCAACACTAAAAATATATGAATTCAAACCATAATATGAAAAACAAACAAACTCAAACAGCCATGAACAGTAATAAAACTAGCTCTTAAGATCACAAAGACACTTTTACAGTTCAGGATCTAAGAGGCCACAGCTATACTGGTTCGCTTTTCACAATGGGAAACTGTAACTGAAGCAAGAAATACTGAAAGAACAATCACAGTTTCATCACACAACTGAGGCGGAATAATGTCAAGGATAATGGTTTACAGCAAGTACAATGACCAGCAAGCAATCAGCAAAAAATCAGTGAAAACAGGGCTGAGGCACAATGGGAAAACTGAGCAAGACAATGGCTAACTGGACCAGCGCAGGCTCTGGTCTGTCAGTTTGACTCTCAGCGCAGTTCCCGAAGGGAGTACCTGCGTTGTAATGCAGACTGCCTGTGGACAGCCTGCTCTGGGACACGAGAGTTACGTCTACAAAGTTTTCCGGGTCATAAAAAGCTCAAAAATGCACTGTTTTTGCTGAAATAAAAAGCTATAGGTCAAGTACAGGCTAAGGGATGATCAAGAGGATGAATATCTATCACAAAGAGTAAAGAGTCTTTTGTAGATAAGCTCTTCAAATCTTGAATTTGCTCAGCAAATGAGCAAGAGTAGCAGTCCCTCTACTTCGCTTTTGATATAGTCAAAAGCTTTTCGATTTGGTACTCTTTTCTTCAAGAAATGAATAGCAAAATACTACAAACACCAACAAGATACTAGGCTCCCCAGTGGAGTCGCCAGTTTGTTGTGGGGAAAAGTATCCGATGCGGATGACCCTATCCCTACTCTAAAGGTGACAGTCTTTAGCAACAACTGAAAGTAAAGTTTTGATGATTTCCTTTATGAAAGTACAGAGAGAATGAAGAAAGATTAACCAACCTGGTGTATTACGCTTAGTCGATCCTTGTCCTCTCTCTTCGTCTCTTGTTCCCAGCTCCTTGCTCTCTTTGCCGGTCCAGCGACACACAGATCCTGCACAAACAAGAGAGGAAACTACAAGATACAAGTACTCATAACTGATGCATGGATTAGAGTGAATCAAATATACATGTAAATACAATACATCAATGCAATACAAGTATATAGGAGAACATGCAAAACTTTATTGATAGAAGTAACAGGGTTCTGAGAAGGTTACAACCAATGATGGCTCCAATCCAGCAGCACCTCCCCAGCAGCAAGAACTCTCCTCTTCACCTCTAGTAAAACAATCACCCAATAGCTCTAACTGTAAACCAACAGCACCTCCTTGCTTTACACAAAATTCCAGCCTCCTTAGACCTCATAGAAGAGCTCTATATATAGGAGAGAAGAAGAGAGGATGAGTCAGCTTGAGGCTGGCATAGAGCTGACTAGTGTCCTCTCCCTCTTCAGTTAATCTTCAGTTCTTGAGTCCACTTGGAGATCCTTGCTTACACATGGTGATCAAGTACCTCTTACTCATCACAGGGTGAATCTCATGAACCAAGTGTCAGTTTGGAAGCTTCCTGGGCAGTTGACACCTTGAAGAATGACTGTGCCACTTGGCCAATCTCGCCCAGCGCAGGTAGCCTTCATTAAATTTGACTTCCAGCGCAGGTACAAGGAGGGACAGTTGCATTCCAGCGCAGAAGCTCAGTGGAGCAGCTGACATGATCCAAAATAAGCCTGTTTTGAAGTGTTTTCAGGTGGAGAACTGATTGGAAGTGCTGTTGTTTGATGACCTTGTTCTTTTAGGGGTAAGAACAACATGTTTAGGGACTGAGGATCCCTGTGATTATTGACATTTCATGCTCCATGATGCGAGGCACAAAAATGTCTATAACACCATTTCAAGACCTTACCATCTCAGTCACACGTTCCTTTTTAATAGGCCATTGAGTATTTTTTATTATACCATGGTCTCTTATATACGTGTTGCAACAACATTACCACTAATTTCTTTCTCTCTATATGTTACTTTTAGCATTTTTTCTAGGATATGCACTTGCACTCGTACGTTGTAGTCATATTGACTGCACTCTTATTAAGTCCCATTGACCTACTTTTGTGATTATCAGTAGGAAATTACCAAATTTAATTACAGGGTTTAGTGACAACTTGTAGGTAGCATTTAAATGCCCAACAATGGTGTCGTGTGTAGGGATATGCAAGTAAATAGTGTCCAAACTATCCCTAAGGTTGGTAGTGTGCAAGAAGCACCCAAAAGAGTGGTGTGAATCTGAGAATAGATCAAATTGATGTCTTGAATGCTCTCAAAGACATTAGTGGGAATTTCAAAATATTTCATTACTGCTTCAAATTCCATGGGTATGGGTCCCCTGAAACCTGTAAGTAGTTCTTATGTAATCATGGTTGTAAATTTGTAATCCACAATATTCTTGCATTTTGTAGGAAGTACAATAGATATATATATATATATATATATATATATATATATATGTATATATATATATATATATATATATCCAATTATAAGTTTTATTTTCCATTGTTTCCTTAATTTAGGCCCTCCAATTGTAGGGATGCTAGTATTAAAATTTAATTAGATATGATAGATGTTATCTTCCATGCATGTGTGGAATGATTTCATAATTTCCTTACATACATTCTAGTTGTGGATATATAGCTCAATTTTTACACTTGGTCATGAGTTCATATGTTAGGGTGTCACTCTCTTAGATCACTTTATAGTGTATCATGTGGATTATGCACTGAGGACAATGTTGCATAGGGGGACCTGTCACTACTTTAGGAATGCATCCTTTGGATTTTTCCCTCCTTGGGGATTGCAAGGGGAAAGTCCCTATTTTGAGAGAGACATCTCTGAGGATGTGTGATCGTCTCCCACATTGTCTAAATGTTTCATATTAGATGAGAATGCACATTGTATGACATTTGTTAAATTTAGTTGCAAAATCATACTAATTAATTTATGTTGGTTAATAATGAACACATAAAATCAATATAAAACTACTAAATTAGTAGTTTATATTGATTAATGATGAACAAAAATGAAATGAATATACGACTAAATTAGTCATTTATAATGATTATTAATGAAATTAAATGAAATGAACATAAACTACTATATTATTTGTTTATATAATAAATATGAAACTACAAAAAAATTGACTACTACAAATGGTAAATTTGTGATTCCAAAGAACGACTAAATTTTGCATATATATGACTATTAGTAGCTAATTTGCAGTATCTTATAACATGACCAAAATTTAGTCATATTTCTCTGGTCCTTAATTGGTTTCAAACGATGACTAAAATTTGCATATATATGACTATTAGTAGCTAATTTACAGTATTTTATAACACGACCGACATTTTGGTCATATTTCTTTGGTAATTAATTGGTTTTCTCGGGTGACCATATAGTAATATACTTTTGTTGTATATTTGGTCATTAATTTGGCAGTTAATGACTAAATCAATGAACAAATTTATTATTAAGTATACTACTAGACGATAAAATTGAGACAACCAATTAATGACTAAGCTAAAAATGAATAAACGTTGGTCGTGTTATAAGATACTACAAATTAGCTACTGCTAGTCACCGACTGAAAATTGTTCGTTTATATGTAAATTTGAGTCATTTTTTTAGTAATTAATTAGCCATTTTGTACTATTGATTGAGACTAGTTTAATGATGTTGAACCATACATCAGTTTCGCAGGTTCTTAGAGCACTAGAGGGACCAACTCCATATAGTTCTAGAGCAAGGTACTCCTGACATGTTTGGCTACATCCCAATCCCATAGGAGTGGCCAAAGACCTATTTAGAGTTTCTTCCTTTTGACCACAGATGCTAGGAGTATCCCTTTCTCATACACCCCCCCCCCAAGATCATATGATTGGATCCATTATTGGCCCTAGGGGACTTTGACAGTGCACCTGTACCCAATTCGCCTTCCTTGCCATCAGTCATTAGACTCAGGAGCCCCTGACATATCTAGCTCCATTGCAATACCTTACCATCTCGCTCACTCATTCCTTTTTAGTAGGCCATTGAGTATTTTGTATTATACCACGGTCTCTTATATATGTGTTGCAACAACATTACCACTAATTTCTCTCTCTATATGTTACTTTTAGCATTTTTTCTAGGATATGCACTTGCACTCCTACATTGTAGTCATATTGACTGCACTCTTATTAAGTCCCATTGACCTACTTTTGTGATTATCAATAGGAAATTACCAAATTTAATTACAGGGTTCAGTGACAACTTGTAGGTAGCATTTAAATGCCCAACAACGGTGTCGTGTGTAGGGATATGCAAGTAAGTAGTGTCCAAACTATCCCTAAGGTTGGTAGTGTGCAAGAAGCACCCAAAAGAGTGGTGTGAATCTGAGAATAGATCAAATTGATGTCTTGAATGCTCTCAAAGACATTAGTGGGAATTTCAAAACATTTCATTACTGCTTCGAAGCCCATGGGTATGGGTCCCCTGAAACCTGTAAGTAGTTCTTATGTAATCATGGTTGTAAATTTGTAATCCACAATCTGCTTGCATTTTGTAGGAAGTACAATATACATACATACATATATATATATATATAGATATCCGATTATAAGTTTTATTTTCCATTGTTTACTTAACTTAGGCCCTCCAATTGTAGGGATACCAGTATTAAAATTTAATTATATATGATAGATGTTATCTTCCATGCATGTGTGGAATGATTTCATAATTTCCTTACATACATTCTAGTTGTGGATATATAGGTCAATTTCTACACTTGGTCATGAGTTCATATGTTAGTGTGTCACTCTCTTAGATCACTTTATAGTGTATCATGTGGATTATGCACTGAGGAAAATGTTGCATAGGGGGGCTTGTCCCTACTTCTAGGATGCATCCTTTGGATTTTTCCCTCCTTGGGGATTGCAAGGGGAAAGTCCCTAGTTGGAGCGAGACATCTCTGGGGATGCATGATCATCTCCCACATTATCTAAATGTTTCTTGCCATAAAATGGGATGTTTAGGAGATGTCTTATGATGGTTTTGGGGACTTATCCCAGATCCTCTAGATGGTTCTTTCCAAAAACAGGGAGTTTTGGGAGATCTGTTGGGATGGTTTCGAGGACATTTGAATAGCCACTATCGAAACTAGTGCCCATTTGGTTCTAATTCTCAAATAAAAATATTCACCAAGTTTTTCTACATTCAAACTTGGACAAAGGTTATATATGCATTGCATGCCTAAATACTATGTAGTATGTTTTTTTAATGAGGGCTAATTTCCTTCACAATTTAGACTCCCATGTTTGTTAGGTTTGTGTATCCTATATCAACTCTTTCTTTTGGGAGGGTTATAATATCTATGTAGACAATATATTTAAGATCTATTATCTAAGACTTGTTACTTTTATTGAGTTACATTAGATCTATTATTTATGGAGGTTACTTTTATTGACTTATATTATAGCACCATGTTCTAGAATATTTGTTTTTAAATTTTATATTACTTAAAAAAAATAAAAAAATAAAAAAAATGGGTTGTTCCATTGAAATTTGGGGTTAACTTATATCCATCCTTGACACCATTCCCCTCGCCCATATCCATGAAAAACATGCAAAATAGCCCAAGTTGTTCACAAGTTGTAGGATTTTGTATGCAGTGTATTAATTTCTTCAAAAAATAGAGATTTTCCCCTTTTTCCCACTTATCATTTGAAATTTGACATCATTTTACTTTCCTCCCTTGATTTTCTCCTTGGGTTCACCATGAAAAATTGCTTTAGTTACTAATTTACCTCACATCTTCCTTACCCCTTTATTTTCCATTCATTCATTTTTTCAAAGTTATAAAGTATAATAAAATGGATATGGAATTGTATCTCGGGTTTTATTAAAACTGCCATCTTATTTTTTGAGTTTTACATTTTCACTTAAGACTTTCAATAAATTGAAGCACACCTCAACGCAATATGTAGGATCAAACTTTGAGGCTTTGTGAAAATGAACCAATTATTTATTCTTTATATTTCTTGGAGTTTTATGGATTAGGACAATGGTGGACCATGTTTCTATGTTTTTCCATTTAATTTCTCTGATGTTTGTCCCGTTGTTCCCATGCGTTCATTTTTCCAAAGTTATAAAGGATATTAAAGTTGTATATTGGGTGTTATTATAACTGCCATCTTATTTTCTGAGTTTTCCATTTTCACATAATACCTTCAATAAATGGAAGCACATCTTAATACAATATGTAGGATCAAACTTTGATGCTTTGTGAAAATGTTCCAACTATTTATTCTTTATATTTCTTGAAGTTTAGTGGATTGGGTCATAATGGTGGACCATGTTTCGATGATTTTTTATTTGTCTGTTTGGCTAGTTATGGTAGAATACTAAAACTAGAAGTTGTTATATGGTTTCTGGATAGTTAGCCTAGGATTGAATTTTTCAATCAAATTACTTAATATGGGAGTTAGCTTGTTCAACATAAAACTGATTCGTATGGTATTGATGTATAGGGATATGTTCTGTACCTATTCCTTGAGATAAAGAATGCTATCACAATGTCAGGAGACATTGGTGTGGAAAAGAACATTAATCAAGAGCCACCTAAAAACATTTAGGCATTACTTTAGATGAAGAGTTTCATATTTCTTATCCTTATGTCGTTCACTATGATAGGGAGGTGAGGAAATTTATATCTTATTAATGTGATTTCGTAAACATATGTTTGGAAGTGAAGGATGTTTCATTGGGGTTCTTGTTTAATTAGAACTAAAAGTTGACTTCTTGAAATCTAGGTAACTTCTATATAATTATGATCTCACTTTAAGTATAAGATTCTTATTAATACATGCATTTCTTACAACCTTTGTCCACATTTTCTCTTCTATTTTATTGATATTTACACACTCAATGAGCCAATACCTAAATGGGTAGGACCTGTACTCTCCTTAGGGTACGTATAGGTCAGTTAATGGGGTTTTACCATTCACCCTCCCCATTGTGATCATGGCAAAGTCCCAGGTCATGGTGATTGCAATATAGAGTTCTCAAAGTGGTTGGCATGAACCTCATAAGCCATGATGAGAACATGGGTGCGTAATAAACACAGAATTATGTTCAAGCTCCGAGTCTCACCAACTCTAAATCAAAATCAATTTGCACTTTTCAAACTTCATCTTGTCAAATATAAATGAGACAATTTGTTTAGTAAATGGTTTTGTGAAAATTTTGAGCGACATTAGGATTAATTGGTAAACTTTTATAGAAGAAAATTGTGATGCGGTGAAAGAACAAATGCATTCCTTGGGATTTTGGTTAATGCATCTTTGCTTTGTAAAGAAGGTTGTTAATATTGAAACAATGTTTCAGGAACCTAGAAAGATCAACATTATTTGTTTTCTTGTTTTAAATTTGTTAGTTTGAAATCATGTGCATTTCTCCCTTTATCATCCTCTTTAGGGTACACTTTAAAATAACAACACTTTTTAGTAACAACAACTTGATGATGTTTAGGAGCACTAGTATGAACAAAATGGTAATAAGGGTGGCATTTTTCTTGTGTAAATATTGAGATTTATTTTTTATTTTTGCCTGACTTTTTCCTTATGCAAATAAATCAAGTTTCTTAATTTTCATTCCTTTTTCTCATTATGTCATCGTTGTCATCTATTTCAATTTTATATGTTTTTTCTGCACACTTTCTTCTTACACTATTGTGTTGTATATGCAGATATACATGATTCCTGAGAGTTTCCAAAATGGGGATCTTCATCTTCACCAAGCATTGAATTTTCCTCTTGAGTGGAAGATGGAGAAGGTTATTCTTAAGAAGTTGCTTGTAGAAACTTTCTTGATCCACTACAATGAAAATTATTGTCTTTTTGGAGTAGATATTAGTCGGTTTGATGCAATAAAAAATAGAGAGCTGGAAATATGGTACACTAATTCACCACTTGGCCCTTAGAACATGTGACTTAGTTTGCATGATTATGCCTAATATTTTTTTTGAAGGTTGAATACTAAGTTCCTATGGTGTTCTTTTCTATAGTGACGTTGTATTTTATTTCTTTATACAGGTCATCTAGCCACACGGTGGCCATTATTTCCCAACTAAAGAAAACTTGTTCGAGTTTCTATTAAGGATTCCCATTGTTTTTGATGTTGTGATTATTTCACCTCATGGTTATTTTTGGAAAGAAAATGTTTTAGGAATGCCAAACAAGACACCGGTGGATAGATAAACATATTTTTTTGTAATTGCAATGTCCATTCCATGATATCCTCTCTTTATTGTTTGATCATATTTTGAATGTTTCTTTTGATTTTGTTTTTCCTTTTAACTATGAAACTAAAAATGCTTGGTATCATATCCATTTAAACAACAACCAAATCTTGAAGATGAAATTAGTATTACACTTAATTGATTGAAATCCTTTTAGTTGTTTTGTGTTAAAATATTTTCATGACTATTAGAAAAGTTTAATTTCATGTTGTTATTTGAGCACATGTTGTTTATATACTTGAACAATTTCACGTGTTAGAGAATGAAATGTTGTTGCAAATAAAATGACAAGGATTAGACATCACACCTCAGATTATTTGTTTTCACAAGTTATCTACAACTTGAACTTTTTAGCATGTAACTTAGTTGATATGATTGTGCCTAAGCTTTCCCTGAAGGTTGAATACTAAGTTACTCAGGTCTTATTTTCTATGATGGAATTTTATTTGCTATGCTTATACAAGTCATTTGGCCACATAGTGGTCATTATCACCAAAAAAAAAAAAAAAATGTTCGAGTTTCTTGCTTTTATGGGGAAAAATGGCTTTGACATTGCTGATGTTCAAGTATATGTCGGATAAATCATTTATAGTCTAATTTAGTTTATATTATAGTGTTCATGGTCTTTCATGTCTTATACTCTATATTGTATCTTATTTTTTTCAGAAAAGGAACTCATAATTGATGGTAAGAAGCAGGAATTGAAGAAAGAGGAGAACAATAGCACTGGAGCGACAAATGAAAAAAGAGAGAGAGAAGAGAATCGGTCTAGTGGTACCCTTTGAGCCAATATCCCACATAAGACACACACAGATACTGATAGTCAAGTATTCAAATTTGGTGAATTCACCTTCAGTGCCTTGGAAACACAATGATAATGTTTTGAAGTGATGAAACAATATTTCATGTGTAAAGTGTATTCAACCAATATTAAGTTGGAAACTCATATTGTAATACTTTACATTTCATATAATATATTTTTAGTGGTTGAAATTATTTATAGTTGCGCTTGATATTTTTTAGTATTGTAATTAACATATGTAACTTTGTATGACATTGTATTACATTTTTTTAATTTAGTCGCAAAGCCATATTAATTAATTTATGTTGATTAATAATGAACACATAAAATCAATCTAAAATTAATAAATTAGTAGTTTATACTAATTAATGATAAACACAAGTGAATTCAAATACGACTAAATTATTCATTTATAATGATTATTAATGAAAGTAAATGAAATGAATATAAACTACTAAATTAGTTGTTTATATAATGAATATGAAACTACCAAGAAAATATAAATGACTAGTGTAAATGATAAATTTGTGATTACAAATGACGACTAAAATTTTCATATATATGACTATTAGTCCCTAATTTACAATATCTAATAACACGACCAAAATTTAGTCATATTTCTTTGGTCATTAAATAGTTTCAAGTGATGACTAAATTTTGCATATATGTGACTATTAGTAGCTAATTTACAATATCTTATAACATGGCCGAAATTTAGTCATATTTCTTTAATCATTAATTGGTTTCAAGTGATGACTAAATTTTGCATATATATGACTATTAGTAGTTAATTTTTAGTATCTTATAACACGACCAACATTTTGGTCATATTTCTTTGGTCATTAATTGGTTTTCTAGGGTGATCATATAATAATATATTTTGTTGTATATTTGTTCATTAATTGGTTGTCTAGGGTGATCATATAGTAATATATTTTGTTGTATATTTGGTCATTAATTTTGGCAGTTAATGACTAAAGTAATGACCAAATTTATGACTAAATATACTACTAGACTATAAAATTGAAACAGCCAATTAATGACTAAGCTAAAAACAACTAAAAGTTGGTTGCATTATAAGATATTATAAATTAGCTACTATTGGTCACTTGTTTATATATAAATTTTAGTCATTTTTTTAGTAATTAATTAGCCATTTTGTACTAGTGTCTCAAGGACGAGAAGGCCAAGATTTAGAGATTCATTAATGGATTATTGATTGCATTAAAAGACAATATTGAGTCTAATGAGCCTAGATCATTGGAGGAGGCCATCTGAAAGATAAAGAATTGTGATGAGCAATCGAAGTGAAGATATGAGACTAAGACATGCTGGAAAGATAATGAACAGAACAAAGGAAAATAGGACAAGAAGCAAGTAAGACCTGAGGATGCAGGTAATAAAGAGAATTCCATTCCATCTAAGAAGTTCAATGCAACCGACAGAGGGCAAGGACTTTGATCTGAAGAGAAGACTAAGGATGAATGTTAGAAGCCTTAAAGTGTTGGACTTGTGGCAAATATAATCACAAGAGAGAGTTTTCACAACATCAGGGTGGTAGACCACATATCTACAATGCTTATGAGGCAAAGATAGTGGGAAATGTTGGGTAGAGTATTCCTAGGATCTATGCAGTGCTAGATAACAGACATGCAAATCATTAGACATTTATCATTGAGATGGGTGATAATCTTTGTGATCAAGTTGTTTCTATTTTGATTTACCCTAGATTTAATTATATTTATGTTAATCCTGACCATGTGGATAAGTGTGGTTTTAATAAGGAAGTGCACACAAAGTTGAAAGTTGTAGGTCACCTTAAGTAGGATACAGGATCATTGTTGGGTAACAGGTAACCCTATCGAGGCTATAAATTCCTGCTGGCAACAGAGGCTCTACCTACGACAAATGAGCATATTTAAAACTGGTTTACAGAGGAGACTTTATTTTATCTTTACAAGACCAAGTAATGGCTAATGTAAACACAAGGACTAGACTGAGGAAGCAAATAATTAGAGTAGAAAGTGGTTGAAACAAAATATCATTGACATTGTAAAGCATAATGTACTCTATCTTTCCATAACAAAGTTTAATTTTCTGAAAAATTTTCTGTTTTGGAAGTTTGAAAAATTCAATAGAAAAACAGAGATAACTGGCTCTTCCAAGTGAATCACCAATTGTTGTGGCCACCAACAACCCCCTCCTTATTTAGTATTAGAAATAACACTAAGTAAGTGGGGACCCTTAGTAAAAAATTCAGAAAATTCAATTAAGGCTTATGTATTCTACTCCTTAAGAATTCCATCGCATCGCATACATTAAGAAACAATCATAATGGAATAACCTTAAAAAAAAATCGCCGATGGCCGATATGCGATATCGCATATCGCAAAATCGCATAAAAAACACATAACCATTTAACGATTGTAACAATCTGCGATCTTGCGATCGCGCGATACAGCGATCTGCTATTCTGCGATAAGCGCGATCGGGCAACCCTGCGATAACACATCTTAATGAAAAAGGTGATAATTCGATACTGCGATGATGCGATGCTGCGATGTGAATCGTAGAAACTGTCCATCGCAAATTTTCCCCGGCTCAACATTCAAGAAACGCTGTCCATAAACCAAAAAAATTGAATATGCGCTTTAATGAAAATCAATGAATGATATGCCAAGTGTTAATGAAAGACAGTTTTGTGTTTTTCGAAGAGTTAGTTCATTTCAAGTGGCATGTTTTTGTATATCCGTAGAGCTCAAAGCTTTCTTGTCAATTTTTATTATCATTACTCTGTCCTCATGTGTGAACTGCAGGAACGAAAAACAGAAACAATATGAACCAATGTGCAGGAAGCGGTAAAGGAAAAAGGGTAAAGCTCCAAATGCTCAGAAAACAAAGAATAAATGCTCTCATGAACGGATATCGCATGCAATAGAGCCGCAAATTCCAGAGCGCTGCTGAGCTATCCATTACAGATCGTTCAGTCAGTGCCATGGTTGAATGAGTAGTTCAACAATGCTAATATCAACAGGCGATTTAGCGCTCAAGGTCAGAAGCTCATGAAAGCAGTATGTTTACAAAATTTTGAAGCTTATACCCAGTGAAGGAAAAGGCGCTAGAGGCGAAAAACGCACCAGAAAGGCCCGGATCAAAGAACGGAGGCAGTTTCCGATGCGCGATTAGCGGCATTGCTGAGAAAATTGCTCAAAAAGAAAAGTCCCTAACTGCTCAGTCACTCATAAGCCCAGAAAATGTAAGAAAGCAAAGGCAAAGGCAATTGGAGGATTAACCAAGCGGAATTTGGATTATTACTGGGCATACACAGTAAATCCACATAGCTAGAAGATGACTCTCGAGTATATCTTCTATTTTGCTGCAAAGATGGTGCCAGCTCTTACCATTTCTGTTTGCTTAACTCAACCAAAAGCGGAAGATAGTCAGCCGACTCTACCCAGGCAAATATTGAATGCTAGCAACCTTAAGGAGCAAATGCAGAAATAGTTAGATATTAGATTTAATTTTTAGAAATAGTTTTGCTTAGAAAAAGGGCGGTCATTTAAACCGTATCCTAAATCTGTGTAATTAAGTTATTTAGCTAGTAGTATTTAAACCCTTCTCATGCATTTAGAGAAGGGTCCAAAAATTTATCAAAAACTTATTCTCAGAACATGCACTTTTGCACCCTCAGAGGAGGTTTTGGTGAATGAATGGATCAAGATTTATCAATGTTTGCATTTGATATCTGCTACTGATGTTGCACTTTTGTACTCTTAGTAGATGTTAGAGCAAGGAGAGATAAATCATTGTTTCTTGAAGCTTATGAGTAGGACCAGTCATAAATGGTACTTTTATCTCTTGACCATTTCTGCTTATATGTTAAAGTGATATACAGTTTTTAGTTGTTTATATGTTATTACATGAATGCTTGAGTTATCATTTGGCACTTTTGTACGGTGGTAGCTATTTATTTATGTTTAATAAATGAATAGCTTATTATGTGATATGTTGTTCACAACTGTTTCGCCTAACTTTTTATGCGAAGTGGTTCATCTCAATTGATTTCCTTTTCTTATAATCGCTGAATGATCTTTATTACCAGTTGTTATTTGAAATCTCTTTAGATCGCATAATAGAAGAATTACATCCCGGGTTAGCATAGATTAGATGTGCTATTTTATTAGATTACAATAGCATAGAATTAGATTAAAGTTTGCATTAGAATAGCTTAGATAGGAACTGTTAGTTCAGCAACATCCAATTCTACACACACACACCCATAGATTGGGAAACTGGTCCCATTATCCCCAGTCGGACCCGCTATACCAAACGGATAAGGAGCTGCCAACCAAGGTCCGGACCGGGCGGGTATCCCCCTTGTTGTCGACCCGATTTTCGGGGCTTCAACAGGCTCTCATCATGTTTTTACTTGTAAATGGATGAAAAATGTATCTATGGTCTAATGGATGAAACTGCAACTAATGTGTTGAGGCATCAATGCTTCTTAGAAATTATCATATGAGTATAAGACCCTTGTGCTAAGATCTATTGTTTAAAAATGTAGATTACATAATTGTGACATTTGACGAAATTCTTGTCATGGCTAGTAGGGGTCTAGTCAGGTCCTTGTTCAAGTAGTTGTATATGTACCATTATTTTGTTGTTATCTTGCAATTCTGAAAGTGTCATTGAGTTCTTTGTAGTGACCTAGGCTCTGGGCCTAAAAAAAGTGGCTCAAATATCGAAGACGTAGGCACAACACTGGGAAAAAAAGTCCCTACACGCATGTATACCCATTCTGTGGGAACGTCTGCTGCCTCCTAGACACATGCTTGTCCATATCAAGGGAGAATCCAGGGATTTAATTGTCTAAAAACTTAATTGGTCTCAATAGTTGGTTACTTAAGTGGCTGGGATGGCTCCTAGGAGTTCTGTTGCTGATGTGGAAGGTTTGTATGGTATGTTTCCGCCGATTCCACTTCCTTAATTGACACAGAGGGAGTTAAATCAAATCATAGTAACTTCTCATCACATGTTAACCCTAGCTGGTCGGTTACTTGGGTAGATGTGGGAGGAGGGTGTTACAACACCTTGGTTTTGTGGACCTTTCAATATTCTTGAAAGGATTAGACCAGTAGCCTATTGACTTGCACTGCTTCCAACAGTGAAATTTTATGATGGTCTCCATGTGTCAATGCTAAAGAAATATGTTAATGATGTTGATCATGTGATTTACTGGTCTATATTGCAGGTGGAGCCATATGGAGAATTCCTACCAGAACCTCAGTCTATATTAAAGAGAAACATTTTCATGCTCTGAAACAAAGAAATCGAGCAGGTTAAAGTGCAGTGGAAGCACTTTGGGCCCAATGAAGCTACATGGGAGATGTCAGATCAGATGTGGGTTATGTATCGTTCTATATTCGCTGGTTGAGAAAATGTTTTTGGTATATGCTTTGGTGTGATGTTTTGGTATATGTATATCTATAATCAAAGTTAATAAAGGAAAAATAATAACCATGGTTATGGGACACTTATTCCAAGCTGAATGTTGGGCAAAAAAAACATCCTAGTGTGGGTGTTCATTTGGTTTATTATGGCTAAAGAAAATGGAAAAGACATGGCAAAGGCTTTGGAAAGGAAAAGAGGCATTAGTTGGAATTTTATTTATGAAAATAAATGAAATTAGGAGAAAAGTAAGGTGAAAGGTCACAGGTTGCATATGAGGAGGAAAATGAAGGAAAATAATGGAAACTTGAAGAAAATAGAGGCCTCATTAATAAAAAGGATTTTGAGGATTAGTTGGTACCTTTTGTCAGTTCATTTTTGGAGCTCTCTCTCTATTCTCTCTCACACACACTCCTGGACACTCAGAGTTTTCTTGGAGCACTTCAGCCTTAGATCAAAGTAAGAAAAAGAGGAAATAGGAAGCAAAGATCAAGCAGCTACAATGAGATTATTTGCAGGTATCAATTTGCATGTGTGATTTCCTTGCTAGTTGTGGCATGCATGGTTATACATGTGTGTTATTGGTTCTCTTGTTGTCATGGGTGATGATTCCCATTAATAGGTACATTTTGAAGATCAATATGCCATCATATAACCTTAAAATTATTTTTCTCTTACATTAATTCACAGTTTTTGTTATCTTATCCTTAGTAAGAGGAGTAAAAGGTGTTAGTCATAGTATGTGGCTTAATGTGGTTTTTTTTGTTCTAAATTTGTCTACTCCTATATTGATACAAAATATATTTACAGAGAGGCCACAACCTCGATAAGTCTAGCCCAAAGATGCAGCATGCTTACATTGTAGAGCCAAACACTGTCCAAAAATACCTGTTGAAGACCGACCTAAAGGGCTTCTAGGAACATGATCATGACTAGTACATAGAAACAGAAAAACACCATTATCGTAACTAAAACTGAAGACTGACCCGAGGTAATTCAGCAACCAAAACAAGATGACTGGGCTCAGGCAAGAAAATAGAGAAGCGCTGCCCAAATCAAAATTGAAGTCAGACCTGAAAAACAGTTGTGACTGAATTCGAGACCAAAACACATTGCCAGAAAAATGCCGCCCACGCAAGGGAAATCGGCTATTGGACTTTGGAACAAAGGACTGAGCATGAGAACTGTCTAGCATATTATGGCTAAAGAACAGGAGGAAATTGAGCACCTTCGAGCCACGGAAAAACAAAAACCATTGAATGCAGACCTGTTTAGGCGTCATGAGAGGTGGAGGGATGCTCTTCAATGATGCGGCACCCAAAATTGTAGAGGTCTTCATCCTCGGAGGGATGGCCCTCTTTGCTTGTATAACCACCATCAGTAGGGACGCTCGGACCAGCCTGATTATCCTTGACCTGGGTTGCAATGCTCTTACTCGGACCCGGTGCCTTACTCTGCTTGTTATCAAACTGTGTAGTGCCATGCCTATCTTCCGCCCTCATCTCCAGAGTCACTCCAGAGGTCACGGCAGCCTCACTAGAAGTAACCTCACAAATCTCAATGGTGACAGAGGCTAAGAAGGAGACATTACTGAGAGTGCAGGGGAACTGAAGATGAGCTGTATTAGGAGGAGAATTGAGAGAGCGCGCTGCCAAATTGAACTGCCCACGACCACTCCTGGTAACAGGATAGCGGGCAGAGCTGAAGTCCAAGGAGAAAGACGAGGAATCCGTCGTGGAGGAGGAGGCTTGGCGGATTACTTGCCCCCGGGAACTTCCCCTCCTGCAACTCATTCGCTGGCGCAATCTGGGCATAGTGGGAAGAGCAAGAGGTTCAGAACTGACTGCAATACTGTGGAGGCAGAAGGGGACAAAAAGTAACTGAGCTTCAGCACCCAGAGGGGCAGTGGGAGGGACAGAGGACGAGCTGCTATAAAAATTGCAGAAAGGGCTGTGAGGAACCTGAAGGGCCAACAATAATTCCACCCAGCGATCCAGAGCCCAACGTTTCCCAGGGCTGGTCCGGGAGTGTGGCTCTACGACAACAAGGGAGTGATGCGAGCGTAGAGGAGGAATGCAAATGAATCTGGGAAGGGGCGTCATGATAGAAGAATGAACAGGCTAGTAAGGAGGGACAGGCTGCATTAATGCAGCATTGAAGTTGAGAGCATAGGAATTAAAGACTGTAAATGTGCGAGGCCGAGTGGCAGTGGTACTAAGCCACACGCCAACCCAATTAGCCGCCCACGTACCAATCAGACCATTAAACACCAGGATACGAGAGAGATAGATCTTGTTGCACCAGGAGAGTGCACTCTCATTTGAGTTGTATATCATTGGAACTGTTCAGAGGGCCAAAAAAGAATGGGAGCTGTTGATCGGCTCCTTGATTTTCCAGTCTATCTGCTACCTTATTAGCTATTCGTCGAATGTGCTTGAAGGTGATGTTGCGTGGAGCCCTGAGCCATTCTTCAATTTGTTCCAATCTACTTAGGAGCCGCCAGCTCGAAGCGATCTTTGCTACTAAAGAGCCTGAATGAATCCGAATGACAGCCTCTATTAATACTTGAGAATCCCCTTCCACCTCTAGAGGGAAAAAATTGTTTATTTCTTCTATACAAATGCCCTTCCATAAGCCTTCAAGTTCAGCAGCGTTGTTGGTCTCTTCCGAGCAAACCGTGATATATGTGCAGAACAGAGCCTACAACATCTCTAAAGATAACACCATATCCAGTCGGCCCAGGATTGCCCTTAGCAGCTCCGTCAAAGTTCAATTTGTAGGGGTGGATGGCTGGAGGATACCAGAGATGGGGAGACTCCGAGTGGATGGAGGAGCTGGGCTTGATATGAGCTAAGAAAGTGAGATCCGGGTTCCAATTGGCCAGAATGAGGCGTTCCTGGGGTGAAACTGGCAAATCTGATTCTTGCCAATGTCTTAGAGCTAGAGTTTCTTGAAGGTTTTTCTTGAGAATTTGCCAAAGAGTGTCAAGGGGTTTACTGTGATTTTTGAAGATTTTGTTATTTCTTTCCTTCCATATGATCTAGTAGACAAAGCCTGGTAAGAGGTTCGAGAGGGAATTAAGTAGAGGACTTTGGAAGGGATGTCGGGGCCAGTTCCTAATGGTATTTAAAATATCTCCCACACATCTGCCCATTCTTCTATTACACTGCAATGTTCTCTCCCAAAGTTGATTTTCTAATGGGCAGGTGTCCAATAGATGCAAGATGGTCTCTATGTGACGATTGCAGTTGGGACATTTGGAAGGCCCAATGAATCCTCGCTTGTGTAAATTATCCCAAGTGAGGATACGTTGTTTGCTTAGTAGCCAGAGGAAAGTGGAGACCTTAGGCCAGATACTTGGTTGCCAGACCTGATCCCATAGCTGATCCTTTATGATCTGTGTGGGTTGATAGAGAAGATGGTATGCTTCCTTGGTAGTGAACATACCTTTGGGAGTATATCCCCATTGCACTTTGTCCTTCTGATCAGAGAGTTTAATTTTCCTGAGTTTGAGCTCTTGATCGATCTCTTCGTAGGTTTCCTCTTGCTAGTTAGCCTGCCAGGTGTTAGTTGTTCTCCAAAGTTGAAAACCTTGAGGGGATTGCTGCTGCCAAAATTGATGGACATGGATTAGATCATTTTGCTCCATAGTTGCTTGCCACTTAGGTTTGTGAAAGAGTGAGGTGAGTTTGGTAAGTTGTTGCCAAGATTCCTCCCAAAATCTTGCAGTGGTACCCGAATGGATTTCCCAGAAGCTGTGTGCTTGAATAAAGGCATTGTGTTGCTTGGCCGCATTCCAAATCAGTGAGCAGGGGTGGTTGTGCTAATGCGGATGAGATCCTCCATTGGACTGCCTAGAGCATATTTGGCCTGCAAGAGACGTGCCCAGGGAGTATGCAGTTTTGAGATCCAATTCCACCAGATGCGAGCGCCCATGGTGTTGTTGTTGTGGAGGGGATCCCTCAGACCAAGCCCACCAGCTGACTTCGGAAGACAAACCTCCGTCCATTTGACGAGAGCCCATTTTCTGTTGTGGCCTAAGGAACCCCAAAGAAAGTTTCTTTGAAGATTGCGGATATTTTTAAGAACCCATTTAGGGGCAGCCAGGATTGAAAATAAATACAGAGGCAAGGCTTGGAGAACGGATTTGATTAGGATAAGCCTGCTTGCAATGTTGAGCGAGCGGTAGGTCCAGGAGGAGAGCCTGGTTTCTAAATTGTCAAGGAGGGTTCTCCAGGAAGCATGTTTGATGGCTGAATCAAACAAGGGAGCTCCAATATATTTCAAAGGAACCATGGCTATCGGAAAGCCTAAAATCCTTGCTATATTTCTCTGGGTGATAATGGGAGTATGGAAGAAGAAGAGCTGGGATTTGGAGGCATTGATAGTGGTGCCAGAAGCTTCTGAGAAGAGATTGAGTAGGGACTTGAAGGTAGAGGCCTCTTGAACTAACGGATGGCCGAAAATCATATTATCGTCAACAAACTGTTGGTGAGAGATGGGGGGTTGACCATGCATAGAAATGCCCTTTAAAGAGTGTGAATTGATAGTAGAATGAAGAAGGTGACTAAGTCCTTCGGCCATGAGAACAAAAAGGAATGGGGAAAGAGGATCGCCTTAACAGATACCCTGGGAAGGACGAAAGGGCGGGGAAGGAGAACCATTAAGAAGAATGGAGAAAGAGGGGGAGGAAATGAGATTCATAATCCATCGAGTCCAGGTAGCATGGAAGCCGAAGGCAAATAATATATGATTAATGTGGGTCCAGCTGAGCTTATCGAAGGCTTTAGAAAGGTCTAACTTGAGAATCATACCTGGAATTTTTAGAATCTTGAGGGAGTGGATTGTTTAGTCAATTTAACGTCTTAAATTTCTCTACATAAATTATTAATCCGGGTATCGTAAACTGATGAAGTGTGGTGCACTATATGTGCTTAGTTAACCTTTTTCTTACTTCGTTGTTTTATAGTTTATGTTATTTTTGGAGTTTTGTTCTTTTTGGTTTCCTAAAGTGTCTAATGCAAATGGAAATCCTATTCTAAGGTCTTAAGAATATTTTTAAAGGTCGAGTATGGATAGAGATTTCAAGACAAGGTTTATGTCCCTTATGATAACTTCCAAAACTTAGTGCTTCAAAAAATCTCAAAACGTGTTATTGATCAAATCAGTACTTGAACAAAAGTGTAAATATGCAGCTATTTAAATCAAACAAAAGATGAAATACTGATCATGAAATCACTGTCTCTGCCTTTTATCTAAATACATAAATAAAAGTTAAGCTATTGCACTCAAACAAATCAAAGACTGCAAACTAATAAAAGTAAAATCAATTTACTTCATTCATAGTCTGATAGCTCACCAAGTAGTCTAAGCTATGGCTTTAGGAGATAACGTCAATGATATGAAGAATTTGATATCTAATTGCAGAAAAATAAAGCTAAAATCAAATCACATCATTCATAGTCCGATAGCTTGCCAAGTAGTCTAAGCTATGGCTTTAGGAGATAACGTCAATGATATGAGCAATTTGATATCTAATTGCAGAAAAGTAAAACTAAAATCAAATCACATCATTCATAGTCTGATAGCTCGCCATGTAGTCTAAGCTATGGCTTTAGGAGATAACGTCAATGATATGAGCAGTTTGATATCTAATTGCAGAAAAGTAAAACTAAAATCAAATCACATCATTCATAGTCCGATAGCTCGCCATGTAGTCTAAGCTATGGCTTTAGGAGATAACATCAATGATATGAGGAATTTGATATCTAAACTAACTAACAAAGCAAATGAATAAGACTGAAATCAAAGCATAACTGAAATTGAAAAGCTAAAAAACAAAGTCAGCAGAGAGGCAAATCTCATGTCACTATTTGATGCAAAAACATGTAAAGAAAAACTAATCTACAATCAACTGGTTGAACACACTTGCATGAATTAAAATTGCATGAATGGAAAATCTAATCTATCAAGCTTGAAAGCAATAAAATGACATACTTGAATGAAATCAAAGCAAAATTACAAAATAAAATCTACTCTACCTTACATTCTAATGTGCTCCATGACATCTACTTCACATCTCCTTCCATGTTGAGAACATCAAAGCTTTATTCAAATTCTTCAAAATTACAAAGTACAACAAAGCTCTCTAAAGCTTTCAAAATCCATCAAGGAAGAACTATAAACTCCAAGCTAAGCTAAGACTAACAAGCTAACAAGCTAAGCTCCAAAACTAACTAATGAAGGAGAAAGATCTCCTATTTATACAAAAAGATGAGAAGCCATCTCATTAATGAGAGTCCATGAATCTCTCCCTCTACCTCTAGAGTCCTAATCAAAATAGGAACTGATAAGACACATGTCTTCTTAGAGTTTCAATACAATTAGGAGATGTGACGCATATCCTCATGATCCCATGATTCTTTCCACTCAAATTCGAATTTGGCCTTAGAGTGTCACATAAGGGTCTTCTAGAAGCCTCCTTCCGACCTACACATGTCAACAATCTCAACCCACTTGTTAGGTATAAGCATATGCACATTATTTTCTAATTTTTAACCACAAATTCACTTAAAAGGCTTAGAATTAATAAAGTTTGGAAAAACATAAATGTGGTCCAATGATAATGAAAGTGGGATAAATGTGGTGACATAGTAGTGAAATGGAAGTGATATAATGAACATAATAGTGAAAGTGTAATGGAAATGAATGACATTTTCAAGACCCAACATGGATCACTTCATGTGAGAGAATGATATCATCCAGAATCTGGTGCCCTTCTACATAGCCTGACTGCTCTGGTGAAATGAGGAGAGGGAGAAGAGGTTTGAGCCTGTTCGCCAAGACTTTAGATATGAGTTTGTAGATTACATTGCAGAGTGCAATAGGCCTATATTTATCAGGTGTATTGGATTCTTCCACTTTAGGAACGAGCGCTATAAAGGTCATGTTTAGGGAAGGAAGGATCCAATGCATCGATCGTGATTCTTCCACGAGCTCCCAGACCTCTGTTTTGATATGCTCCCAGAAAGCATGAAAGAAGTTGGCTGTGAAGCCATCAGGGCCAGGCGCTTTGCCATCCTTGAGTTGGGCCATTGCATCCTCCACTTCCTGCATAGAGATAGGCTGGAGAAGCATAGTGTTGTGGTCCACAGTGATGATTTTAGGAATGTGCTGCGTAATAGATCGAATAGCTTGATTTCTGCAGCCCGGGGGCTCCCGAAGAATGTCCTGAAAGTACTCTTTGAATTCCTATTCCACTTCTTCATGCACCTCCAGACGCTCCCCTTGCTGATTATTAATGAAGGCGATGTTATTATGCATTCTCCTTTGAATGGTAGACCTGTGAAAGAATTTGGTATTTTTCTCCCCATCCTTTAGCCATCTGATCCTGGATTTTTGTCACCACAGGGTCTCTTCTTGTTGCCTTCGTGCTTCAATCTAGGTTAAGAGGACCTGCTCCTATTGTGCATAGTCTTTCATTCTTCCCTCAAAGATAATGCATTGTTGTAGTGTATTCATTTGCTGCTCCAGCACTTTCCAATGATCAAAAATGTTACCAAACTGAGTACGATTCCATGATTTGAGAACTTGTTTAAGGTATTTTAATTTTTGTTGAAACTGGAACATCTTGGCTCCTGCAGGGGGAGTGAAGGATTTCCAGGGTTCGGTGACTACTTCTTTGAAGTTTGGATGAGAAAACCAAAAGGATTCGAAGCGAAAAGGTCTATTGCACTTAGAGCCCGGATGCAACCACTGTAGCATTATGGGCCAATGATCGGAGCCCACTTGAGGCATGATGGAAGCATGAAATTCCCCACCCAAGTGAATGGCATTATCCGACATAAGGAATCAATCCAGCCTAGAAGCTATATGTTGTGGTCCCCTTCTTTTATTGGTCCATGTATACATACCATTAGAAGTCTGAAGGTCCATTAACTGATTTCTGTGGATGAAGTCTTTGAAGCCGATGTTGTCTCCTTCTAGCCTCGATCTGCCTCCTGATTTTTCCTCCAAAGCTGTGATGATGTTGAAGTCACTGCCACAAATCCAAAGGGGAAAGCTCTTATCAGAGTTGAGAGTTGTGAGTGTGTCCAAAAGATCCAACTTTTTTTGTAAGTCTTGCGCGAAATACACATTAGAGAGATGACCATGGATATTGGTCCTGATTAGGTGGAAGGTTGTCTGAATAAAGAAGTGTGAGGCATGAAAATCTTGAAGGGAGAGAACTTGAGGGTTCCACACAATTTCTAGCCCTATTGAGGCCCCTGAAGCATCCACTGAGACTGAGCAGCTTCCCGACCAGGCTTTATTTAGAATCTTTTCTAGTGCAGTGCTATTGCATTTTGTTTCTTGTAGAAAGACTAATGAAGGATTTTATTGCTGGATCATTTTTTTTAACATTCTATGTTTTGCAGGGCTATTAAGCCTTCTCACGTTCCATGAGATGTGCTTCATGAGGAACAGTGTGGAAGAGATTTGAAAAACTTGGTCAGCGTGGGAAATCTACCTGATTCCACCAGCATTTCTCCAGTAATAATGGTCCTCTGCAGATCCGTTTTACACCCGTGTTTCTTCGTGTCTTTTAGTATTTTTTTCCATCCCAAGGACTGCCTGCCTGAATACCAAGACATTTGTTATGCTGTGCTCTGGCTAAAACTACTTCAAGTCTTTCTATTTCCGGGGGGGTATAGCACTGAATTCTTTCTGTCAACACACTGCTTCCAGGCTGAGAATGTCCAGACCTCCCAGATCTACACTTTCTGGTTCCTCATCCATGTGTATCGGTATGTTTTGTTCTTCCTCGTTTGACTTTTGATGGATTCTGAGAGCTAGAGCTGCATCTATCTCCATGTTGGAAGACTGTAGGGTTGTATCTAGATCTTTTTTATCAGAGGAGGTAGAGGCGGGGATGCTGGTGAGATCGGAGGCTGAGAGCGGAGCTGAAGATTTTGGAGGAGGGGGGGTGAAGAAGGAGATGGATCTGAAGGAGGGTTTAAAAGGAGATCCTCCATGTTATTTTGAGAAGTCAGGATTTCGAAACTGTTCCGAGTTTCAGGTATCTTGAGATTATCTAGGGCAACTGGAGATTTCTTGGTGTAATTTCTTCTACTGGAGACCTTTGTGAATCCCTCAGCATCTTTGCTTGTCTCAGTGACAGGGGATTTAGACTGAATATTCAGTGGGCAATCCCTGAAAAGATGGCCATGTTCATGGCATTTCCTGCAACGAAAAGGAACATGCTCGTAGTCTATTGTTTGGACCCATTCAAAATCATCATGAAATAGACTTACCGAGTCCGCGAGTGCTTTAGCCAGATGCATGTGTACACAGATCCTGGCATAGGAGGTGTATCTTCGGAGTTTAGTTTCCTCAGCGACTTTGATAAAAACCCCCAGGCTATTGCCTATGTCCTTTAAGGTCTCCTCGTTCCAGTATTCCAGGGGAAGTGAGTACAAACGGATCCATACTAGAGCCCAGTTGAAATCTTCTTTGTCTGGATTGAACCTCTCAATCCAGTCACGAAGGTACAGGCCTGCAGAGTTGAAGAAGTACGGGCCTCCCTCAAAGATACGAGTTTTGTCCTCCAGACAGTTGAAAGTAGTAGTGAAGAAGCCCTTGGGACCGAGTTGCAGGGTAACTTGTCCTTTAGGCTTCCATTTGGAGGCAATCCATCCTTGCAAGGCCTTTTCAGTTGGCCAGAATCCGAGGAACTTGCCTATGAGTGCATGATCCCTCATGTATTGGATTTGGCTATTGATTCGGTGACTGGGGAGATCTATTTTGATTCTTTCTGCAGACTTGGGGATGCATGTTACAGAAGACGCCTTTGTCTGTGACGTCGAGGCATTCTAGTCAATGCCTTTGTCTTTGGCGGCCGTAGAACCTGCAACAGAGCCACCAGCATTGTCGATGGCAGGATCTATGTCATAAGCAAAGAGTGGGGTGGAGCAAGGACTGGCCTGAGTGTCTGCGCTTGCAGAAATGTTAGAAGAGGGACCGATGGGGGGAGGGGGGGCCACGCCCACCCCTCCAGAGGGCGGATTCATGGAGAAAGAGTCAGCGTAGAAGCAAAATTAGGAGAGCAGTGAGCACAATGGAGTAGGGCAGCAGGGTTTACGCAGGAACCCTAGCAGGAGCAGCATCGCCTTCTTCCCTTCGTGGCTTAATGTGGTTTAATTGAAGGAAAATGAAGCATTTTTTAGGCTATTATTATTCAGCGGCTTAATGGAGACAACTAGTAGAGAATCTAGGGGGTTTGTCCACCTCCTTAACTCCCTAAACTCGGCTTGGGATCATCATATCCTCTCTCACTAGTTCGAGTTCATTGGCAGTCGAGTGACTCCTAGTCCAAGTGAAGATCAAGAGGGACAAGATCCACCATTTTCGAGATCAAGGAGGGAACCACTCCTACTTTCAAGGGAGCTGCTTCAACTGCCCTTTTGTATAAATAAACTAGAAGAAGAGCTCATTAGGATTCAGAAGTTTTTGTTTAGTTAGGTATAGCTATTGAACTTCAAGCTTGATATTGTTATTTTGAACTTTTATGTGATGTATTAGACTTGCACTTTTTGATAATGAGAATTTGGATTGTAAGTTGCATCTGATTTAGTTTCATAGTGCTAAGACCCTTGGGTTTGGGCCCAACCTAGAGGCTTTGGTCCCTCTTCTTGTACTTATGTTTCTTCTTTATTCTAGGTAGTTCATGGTTTTTTGCATTTCAATAGAGATTAATCTATAAAATCATGTGGTTGCAACCTCTACATCCCCTGTCTTGTGGAAGAATGAGTGGAAGGACTCACAACCACAACCCAAAAAGATTGTGTTTATGCTTTGTTAGAAATATATTAGTGTTAGTTGTCTTGTTTTAAATTTTCTTTCTGTAGCTTAGAAGTCAGTTTAGTGATTGTATTAGTGGTATTGCATGAATTAGATGTTATTTAAATTCAACTAATCTTTTCCATCATAAATTGTTTCATTTTGTTAATGATAAATGGATGCATGCATGTGACTGATTGCAGTGACGGTTGATCTGCAGGGAAGGGCACCTTCACCGCTTCCATCCTAAGCTCCTTCATCTTCTCCATCCACTTCCAAACTCTATCCCAAAACCTTGTTTTATAAGCCATTCTGCCTAGTACACCGAGAGCACTCACCCTAGCGCAAGACAGGCCTTCAAGAGATCCCGAGCTTGGCTAGGGGCTCAAACCAACCTCCTTCCATTTTCTTCAACTTCCATCCACCTCTCCATACCCTAAAGGCAATGTTTTCACCTTCAAAATCCACTCAGATGCCCTCCTATAGAATTATAGGCTTGCCTGTAGCATTACAAGCCTCCTGTAGAAATAGCCTTATATAGAAAACTTGTAGTAGCATTTTTCTTCATCAGTTTTGATCCCCACTGCAACTTTGACTTAGCATAGATGCATAATGACCCCAACTATGATTCAATGATCAGGGAAAGTTACTAAGCCACCCCAACCCTTCATTTTCATCACTACAAAAACATAGTAGAGTTAGTTTCTTTATCATGCAAGTAGGTTACTAATTTATGAGAAACCGCGATCTAGGTAGATGGTACATGCAATTCTGATTGGTTGTTTGATGAATTATGCAAGTAAATTAACTTCCTTTCTACAAGTATATGAGGTAAATTTTTCATGAATTATGTAAGATAACATAACTTTGTTTCTATAAGTAGATTATCCTTTGTCCTTTCATGAATTGATTAGTTAGCATTTACAAGTTGAGTCAATGGAATTTCTATTTTCATAGCTAGAAGAAATTTCCCATTGTACCTTTATTAGAAAGATTTCATTCTAATTCAATAGGAGGAAGGTTCTTTGAGCACTTTTTGATCTAATGTCATAACTGATGGTGACATCAGTGGAATCATATCTATTCTGCATATAGCACTATCACCTTGAAGTTTGTACGAACCTCGGGTTGATAATTTGGGTTGTGGAGCCCTTGGGAGTTGCAACATTTTTGGTGCAATACCAGGGCTCACCACTTTTTGGCGTCATTTCCGAGGAGGTGTCTAAGTAGATTTTGTTTCTACTTAAGCATTTTTTTGTTTTGCGTACAATTTTTAAAAAGTAAAAAAAATAAAAATTTCACACCTCGTAGGAGTAGAGATATTCAAGGAAAATTGTTACCAAAAATCCCCACACCCTCAAACAGTCAACCTTCACTCTTCTTTGGTGACTGTGACCTTCCCTCTCTGATTACAGGGGAGTTAGAAGACCCTCTAGGTGAGCAACCTAAAATTTTTGAAGAACCTATTGGGGAAGAAAAAGAACCCACTTCACCTACCCAAGCTCTGGTTGAAAACAGGGACAATGAGGTTTTCCCTATCAGAGAGACCAATGGAGAGGCTAGAATGGAGAAAATAAGCCCTACTTCCCTTCCACACTTCGATGGCTTAACCTCTGAGGATCCTGATACCTTCATGTTTGAATTGGTTGTTGTCTCTAGGACCTATGAATATGCCTCTAATGAGTAGAAGTTGGAGTTATTCCCCTCTACCCTTAAAAATGCAACCTTGCATTGGTTTATAGTTCTTCCTGGGGGTAGCATCACTACCTTGGCCCAAATGCAACAAGCCTTCAATAGAAAGTATAGGGACTATTGTAGGTCCAAAGAAACCAAGGAAGAAATCTTTAGGATGATCCTTGGACTTGACGAATCCCTAAAGGACTATGAGTATAGATTTCAACTCAATTATATGAGGGCCAGTTTCACCCTTGATCCTGAATCACTAAAACTAGTTCTTCTCCGATGGATCAACGAGGATATGTTGGAAAACCTTAACATTCTTTATGGAGGAGATATCTATCAGTTATCCTATGATGACATTAAAATTTTGTTCAAGAATCACTCTAGGGCTACCAGGAAGAAGGGTAGTGTTAGTTAAGGCTTGGACAGTCCTTCTCCCTCCACAACATCCATTAAGAATGAGATAGGTAACATGTAGGAAGATTTAAACAGTGAAATGTTGCATACCTTTGCACTACAAAGGGACACAATGCAAATCAAAAGAAACCAGGAGGAAGTTGAAAGGTCATTAGCAATGTTCTGCCCTATATGCACCAAAATACATCCTAGGAATGAGTGTCCATTGAATGTCATAGAGGTCTACCTAGTCTCTGAAGAAAATCATGCAACAGACAAGTGCCCTTCTTTGTGAGGACTAAAATTTGTATACCAAGGAGCAGAAGGGGGGGTTAGAGCAACCTTTTTTCAACAATCAAAGAAGACCTCAAGGACCTTGGCCATATCAACAAGGCATGAAAAGTGCACACTACACTTATTATAATTAAAATCAGAATGCACCCTTGCAACCATGGTACTCTTCCACTCACCCATTCTGATCCATAGCTCCTTCATGGCCTTATGCTCCTTCATAACCTCCTCAACCTATCAACCATCCTTTTCAGCAATATCCACCCAAATATTCTTAATGGGGCAACCCATCACAAAGGTGGACACCTCAAGTTAAATAGCCTCCTACTTTGCTACCTCCACCCCATCCTCAACAACATCTCACTCATCCTACTCCACCTAAGAAACCTAAAATTCCTTCTCAACCAAATTCAAACCCGAACAACAAGCAAGCACAACAAGTCTATAATGGAGATACATCTTATCCTTCTTATGCCATGGAAATATAGGAGTTCAAGCTTTGGTCTAGGAGAGTGCTTCCATATAACCATCCACCTTATCCACCTGAAGAGTTTGAGGAAGAGAAGGAAGAGAGTGTTCCTCAAGTCAATCCAACTCCTTTTCCTGAGAGGTTAATCCACCCTAGCCAACACAACCCAGAAGAGGTTGAACTTCTGAGAGAATTGAAGAATATGTGTGTTAAAATACCCCTTCTTCAAGCTATTAAATATTCTCCCATCTATAATAATCTCATGAAGGAGAAATGTTTCAAAAATCCTGGAAGAAGAAAAAGATACAGCCCCACCATAAATGTTGTTGGGCAATTATCTAATTTGATGCTTGGGAGGCTGATCTTCCTTAAATATCTAGACCCTGGAAACCCTCTAGTAGACGTGCACATTGATGGCCTTACAATCCCTAACACCCTCATTGATATTGGGGTTGCAATAAATGTGATGAATAAGGAAACTCTTCTAAATCTAAACCTCCAAGGTGCTTTGAGAAACACCACCACAGTGTTGCATCTTGCAGATAGATCCACAATAGATCCCGAGGGAGTTGTTGAATATGTTATGGTCTCCATTGACTCTTGAGAATATCCTACTGATTTCTTGGTTCTCCAATCCAAAACCAATTTTAATGGCTATCCTCTCATCCTAGGAAGGCCATGCTTAGCCACTACTAATTCTTACATTAGTTGTAGGGTTGGGAACATGACCATTAAGAATTGATATTTTTCTAAAAAATTGGTATTGTATCCTCCTTCTCAACCTTCTATTGATCATGACTTACCCTTGTGGTTAGAAGAGGAGGAAGAAGATGAACTATATTACAACACCCCCCACCCAATCTGTACTTTGGACGTTATTATAGGAGGGGGGGAACCTGATGAAGATGATCTCATTGACCATATCATTCAGAATCAACCTCCCACTCCCATACCAATTGATTAGTTGATAAAAGAATTTGGGAGTAATCATTGGGCTAACTTATGCCCTATTTAATCAATTTTTGACCATGTCAATATTGTATATTTTTTCCCATCCAAAACCTTAAATATCAACCTTTCTCTCTCGGCCAAACATGAAGAACAATTATGCAAAGTGCTGAGGCAACAATTGGATGCTTTTTCTTGGGACTATAAGGAAATGAAAGTTGTGCATCCCTCAATTTGTGCTCACCATATTTACATCAAGGAGGGATGCAAGCATGTGTTCCAACCCAAGACGAGGATGAACCCATCTCTTAAGGACATTGTGAAAGAAGAACTGCAAAAACTACTCGATGCAAGGTTCATATACCCCAATTCATATAATGATTGGGTGCCACCTCTTGTGTTAGTTCCTAATAAGAATGTGAAGTGGAGAATCTGTGTGGATTACCAAGAACTCAACAAGGCTACAAAGAATGACTGTTTTCCCTTTCCCTTCATTGACCAAGTCCTAGATAGCCTTGCAGGGAAGAAGATAACTTTCCAAAAAATAATAAAAATAACTAATTAACTAAACATAATATATCTATAAAAAATTCAAAATAATTAAATCTTATTAATCTACATTCTATTTAGATACTAACAATTTTAAAATAATTTAAAATTATATATTTAAATCCATTAAAATAATAGCACAATATTATAATTAAATACATTTTACAATTCAAACATCAAAATTAAATTTCAAGATACTAAATAAATCAATTGATTAAATAAAACATTAATAAAATGCATTTCTACATGACAACCCTAATAACTAATCAAATCCTAATGTCATAGTAAAATCAATTAATTCTAAATTAAATCATCTAATAAACAATTATATATATATATATAGCAAATAAACCTGGCTGACTAACTCTTTTCATATTAATCCTTTCCAGAATCTATATACATACATAAGTTTAGCTCTACAATTCATCATTAATCTTCTCTTAAACTATTAGCCTATCCCCTGAAGATGGACTCACTTGGAAGTCTGAAACATTGGGTTAATTAAACTCCATTAACAGGTTATTCCTCTCTTCTCTTATAAAATTTCAAATTTATGTTGGACCAGCAGTCGTCAAGAGGCCCTTGAAGTGTTGAAAGAAATTTCTACCATTACACCCATCCTAAGAGGTCCCAACTGGGCATTTCCTTTTCATATCCATACTAATGCATTAGATAAACTTGTGGGGGGAGCCTTGGGACAAGTAGAGGATAAGTTTCCTTATTTTATTTACTTCATTAATAAGATTTTTTCTAAAGCTGAGCTAAATTACACTGTCACTGAAAAAGAGCTCTTAGTTGTAGTACATTATTTAAACAAATTTAGGTATTATATCACTGGGTACCAAAATTTTGTTCATACTAATCATGCAACAACCTTTAAATATTTGATGAAAAATCTTGATGTTAATGCTAGGATAATTATGTGGTTGTTATTGTTACAACATTTTGATTTGACTATTATTGAAAAACTAGGAAAATAAAATGTGGTTGCATATTTTTTGTCCAAGTTAACCTTGCTTGTAGGTAATGAAGAGATGGTGGATGATCAACTACCAGATGAGCACCATTTTTCCATCTCGGTTCTTTCCCCTTAGTTTGTTGACATAGAAAACTACTTGGTAGATTAAAATGAATATTAATTCTTATAAAGTTATTAATTATAAACTAATGTCGGAAGTATTATCTCTAAGAATTTCATAAATTTCTAAGGATTTTTAATTATATTGTAAAAACTCAATTATAAATAAAATAATAAATTGTGGATTAAAAAATAATATTAATATTATTAAAAATTAAAATTTTATAATTATACATTATAATTCGATAAATTGAAATTAATATTAATTATAATTAAAATCATTTCAATATTGATTTATAATCCAAATATTCTTATAAAATTACTAACTGTAATAATTATTAAGTATTATTAATTATTAATTAACCTAACCTAAAACATGTCGGCTACCATCATTCCCATTCTCTCACACCTCTATTTATTCATCCCATTGAGATCTAGCTTATATATCTTTTGATATATCCTGATGATGAGCCACAGTGGATGGCTCGAAACATCGGTTTAAATAATCATGGATGCGATAATCCCGGAAGAAAACACTACACAGAAGACTAATCGCAGAAGCCTCAAAACAATAATAATATCTTCTTAGTGATAGGTACAATGCACCCTTAACAATCTTGGAAACATTTTTATGTTCTATTTGGTAACATGCTCATCACAACACACTTTCCTTTTTACACCAAACTCAAACCTAAAAATGTACTCATAATTTGTTTCAACCAACATATAAATTGTGTAGTGCTACATGGATATGCATTCCCATAGTATGGGACAGTCCACACACTCCCTACCATGAGGATGTGGGTACTCAATTCTCTTACAACTTAGATCTTCATCTTCCAAATTATATGAATGAATGAAAAACAATGGCGATGAATGATTTGGGAATTTTGATTATTATGTTGTTACATCATTGAATGTATCTTATGATTTATTATGTTGCTTGTGAATTGTAATGAAATAAGATATTGGCATGTCGTTATGGATAAGATTTCAATAATTCATGTTCAATTTTTAATATTTTTTATTTTAATTTTTTAATATTTTAGGAAGGCCCCCTATGTTGGACACCTCGATGTCCTGTATGCTTCCACACATCCCCTACTTTGATATCCTAGAACCTTGGTGGAACCTTGTTTTCTAGACAATGTGTTATATTTCATGGTTAGTGATAGACATGGTGCACATTTAACAATCTTGTAGACCTTTTTATGTTTTTCTTCGATAACCTACAAATCACAACACACTTTCTACCTTTTATACCAAGCTCATACCTTAAAATGGACACATAATTTGTTTTCAACCAAAATAAGTTTTTGAAAAAGCTTTATATTTTATGGATCTTCAACAGAACCATCATCAAACCATCTCTATGTTAAGGTTCACTTGTGAACATTATTAGTTGGATTGGCTATGAAGTAACAAAACTATTGGTTGTCCAAGAACTTCCATTTTGAGGAGCAAGTTCTGCAGATCAAAAGCTCTAATTTATGAATGAAATGGGGATTGTGATAAATCCTAGCCAATTATTCTAAAAAAAACACCTAATTGATTAGCATTCAAGTAGTGTGATTTTTCTACCAGTGATATATTAGTCATGGAAGAGCTCATTTTAGACAATTAATCATTTTTTGGCGCAAATGAACAAGTATAATTTATGAGTGAGTTTAGTTCATGGTAAAATATAAACAATACATCATTTTAAAAAGAAGTTAATCCTATCATCTACAGAGTGAATATTGTACATCTTTCAGTTATAATTTTCATGTGCTCCAAAAAAATGCTAATGATCATACAAATAAACATAACTATCCAAACCATTTTTCCATTTTAACATTTAATTTAAGTTGTAATGAAACAAACCAAAAATAATTCATATATCAAACATTAGTTGAAAACACCTACACTTGAAAACAAAAGGTCATTAACATACAAAAATAATAAATATGCAAATACAAGAATTTTTGTGACCTTTCAAAATGGAGAGATGAACTCCAATGGCATTGGTCTCCTCTAAAGAAGAAAATCGTCTGACCGATAAACTAAAGATTGAATATGAAGCAAAAAGCAACTTTCTCAAAGTGGAAAACTAAAACCAAGAGTTAAAAACATGTTAAACATATTTGGTTACAAAGTGAGTACATTCACCACCTTGCAAAGTGACCAGGAGGGAAAGTGTAGGATTTTTTATTTCCATTGGAATTGATCTCCATGAATTGAGATGAAATATGAAATATACCAATGCAAGAAATGACAAGCTCAACATAAAGGGAGTGCCTAGATGTTGGAATAACTTAGGTAGCAACATTAAGTCCTTGGTTCAATTCAATATACTATAGGATTTGGCTCCAAATAAGTGTAAAGTGATAGAAAAATAAAATAAAATGAAACCTTTGTTGTGAGCTTGAGGATCGAATTGAACAACAAATCTTGCAATGACACAATCACTTGACTCCCAAGCCAACTTAGCATACCACCAAACCTACTAGTATTAGGAAAACCTGTGATTTTATCAAAAGAACATGTTTACATATTTGGTTATAAAATAGGTCACAACCACCATATTATACAAAGGTTGGGAGAGAAATTGGGGCTTTTTTTCTCTCCATAGAAATTGCAATTAGTATCTTGAGGTCAGATGTGAAGCACCTATTCAAGAAATAATAATTCCAATGCAAAGGCATGCATGGATATTGGAAGAACTAGATTTTAAGATCATTGATCAAATCAATATCTTAAATGGGTTAGTTCCAAATAATTGTGAAGTGACAAAAATAAAGTGAACTACTAACATTTCCACAATTCTTGCATCACTAAAGTCACTAAACACCTAAAAACACATGGCCCCAACATGATCTAGGTCAAGGAATTTAATTTGCCCCTTCAAAAATCATGAAACAAGAGAAATAAATCCAAGAGAGTTAACCTGTGTTGGTGGCCATTTTTGAATTTCCCCATTGACAAAGGGAGAGAGAGGTTGAAATAAAGGGGATTATAAAAGGTAGATCTAAAAGGGTGAAATTGGAATTTAGTGACACGAGTCAAATAAATAACAAACTAACAATGTTCTATCTATGTCAATTCTAGTTTGTTATATTTCTAAAGCATTGCAAATGATCTTCCTATATGTCCCAAACTTGAATGTAGTGATAGAGGAGAATCCATAATCACTAAACAACCAAACAAAATTACCCTACAAGTTTTGGATCAAGGTGTTCTATGTCCCCAATAAAAAATTATGAACAAAATAATTTAATCCTTGGGAGTTTATCAAATATTAATAATCTTAGTTTGGCATTGCATCACAACACAAATACACCTATTACTAAACCCACTTTCAAGAAATATGCAATGTACGAAATTCAACGACATCAAAACTAGAGAATATAACTAATATGCCATACAATACAATGTTAGAATTTGAGATAAATATAAAAACTAGTCATGAGCCATCTTTGACCATGGTTGACTATGATTGGACATTGTTGAAAATAGTTAGCAATAATTGTTTATGATTCACCATCATTGGTAATGGTTGCAACGTTTAACCAATCTTTCTGTACTTTACCTCTGTTTTATAGAGAGCTACTATTCTTTGTAGCCTTGATACCCAAGATACTGTTGCATCTACAAATGTATACAAATAACCTATAGTGGACTTTCTAGTGTCCATATCTACATCTGTAAATCCTTCCAGCACAACCTCATTATGAACAAAACGTAAACAATAATGACTAGTACCCTTGAGATACCTCAAAATCCTTTTTACTGCTTGCTAATTTCGTTTTCCTAGATTGGCACGGAACCCACTCACTACTCCCACTAAATATGCAATGTCTAGTCGTGTACATACCATGGCATACATCAAGCATCCAACTACTCAAGCATAAGAAATATTGCTCATTTCTTCCTTGTCCTTGTCATCATTAGGACATAACTCATTACTCAACTTGAAGTGGGATACAAGGGGTTTACCAACCGGTTTGGCATCCTTCCTATTAAACATATCAAGAACCTTCTTGATATATTTTTTTTGTGACAACCACAACCTTTTGTTTTCCTGTCACGCATGATCCTCATGCCCAATATTTTTTATGCTAGACCCAAATCCTTCATTCCAAATTTGCTGCCAAAATCTTTCTTCAATCTATTGATCATATTGTTATCATGCCCAACAATCAACATGTTATCCAAATATAATAATAATATGATATACTTTCCTTGATCATACCTCTTGATATAGACACAATGGTCAGCTTCCAACCTGTGAAAACCATGTTCCAACATGAATGAATAAAATTTCTTATACCATTGTCAAGGTGCATGTTTCAACCCATAGAGGCTCATCTTCAACCTGCAAACTAGGTCTTCCTTCCTCTTTCTATGAAGCCTTTTGACTGATCCATATAAATTTCTTCATCCATTTCACCATGAAGGAAAGAAATTTTTACATCTAGCTTTTCACATTCTAAGTCTAAAGAAGCAACAAGGCCAAGAATGACTCTGATGGATGAAATTTTGACAACAAGTGAGAAAATATCAGTGAAGTCAATACCTTCTTTTTGGGAAAATCCTTTCACCACCAACCTTGCTTTATACCTCTCCTTATTTTCGTCACCTTAATGCTTAATCTTTTATACCCGTTTGTTTTGTAGAGCCTTTCTACCTTTTGAGAGATTTACCAATCCCCAAGTTTTATTTTCCAGCAAAGAGTTCATTTCTTCCTCCATTGTTTTCTTCCATTATTTATTGTGCTCAACTTTACACGCCTCTTCAAAATGATCAGACTCACCTTCATTAGTTAATAAAATATAGTTTGAATGATGATACCTTTGTGAAGGCTTATGAGGCCTAAAAGATTTGTGAACGAACTGTGGTGGTGCGTTATCAGTTTGAGTCTCCTTTAAATGTTCATGTAAGATTCCTTCTTCTTGGTGTTCATAATTTTCCACTTTCTATCCTTCCTTCTCTTGAATTTGTTGTCCATTTTCTTGCATTGGTGGGATTTTTTCATGCTGCTCTTCAAACGAGTCAATAATGTTTTTGACCTCCAACTCACCTACAAACCTCTTAAACATTTATGACTCACTAAATATAACATCCCTACTTCTAATAACTTTATGTTTGACTGGATCCCATAGAATATAACCAAATTATTCAACAGCATATCCCGGAAAAATGCATTTCATAGATTTACCATCTAGCTTAGTTCTATTTTCTTTAGGAATATGTACAAATGCTTCACATACAAATATTTTCAAATGAGAATAATTCAACTTCTTACTAGTGAAAACTTCATCAAGAATGGCTCCATCCAAGGCTGTAGTAGGAGATCGATTTATAAGGTAACAAGTTATCCTTACTATTTTTTCCCAAAAATGCTTCTCCAAACCAGAATTCAGCAACATAATACTCACTTTCTCCATAATGGCATGATTCATCTTTTCTAGAATACCATTCTATTGAGGAGTACCAGACACATTCTTCTCATGCTTTGTGCCAAAAGTATTGCAATATTCCTTGAATGCTTTTGAGCAATATTATCCACCATTATTTGTTCTTAGGCACTTGAGAAATTTGTTAGTCTTTCTTTCAACAACAACATGGAATTTTTGAAATATTTCAAACACTTCACTTTTACTTTTCATAGGGTAGGCCTAAACCTTCTTAGATGCATCATCTATAAATGTTGCAAAATACCATGCTCCTCCTAATGACTTAATGTTAACAGACACAAACACATATGGCATATCAATTCTAGCATTTTTTTATTCCTGTCATGGCCTCCTCTAAGGAATGAAACCCTTTTTGGTTGACCTTATATAAAATGCTCACAAAGATCAAGATAGTAGGATTTCAAACCTGGCAGTAAATTTTTACCAATGAGGATTTTTAAGCCCTTCTCACTCATGTGACCTAAACACTTATGCAACAGATCTGCTAAACCTCTTTCTTTTGTGACAACAACCAAATATGATTTTCTTATCATTGCCTTCAATGTATATAATGTTCCTGTCTTGTGTCCTCTGGCCACGACCAATTCTCCTTTGCCGATTTTCCAACCTCCTTTTACAAAACTTGTGAAATATCCTTCATCATCCAGTCGTCCCATAGAGATCAAACTCATATGAATTTCTGGTACGCGCCTGACCTCTTTCAACAATATATCGTGTCCATCCTTCATCCTGATTTGGACATCTCCCACTCCAACAATACTGCAAAAATTATTGTTCCCCAAATGCACTCTACCATAATCACCAGGATTATATACAACAAAATTATCTTTGCATGGGGTTACATGGTGAGATTCCCCAGAGTCAAGGATACAATCAAATCTATTGCTAGATGTATATAAATGTGCATTCTCTACTAGAACAATAAATAACACATCACCATTTGTGACTACAATAATAGTCTCACCTTCATTTGTGTTGGATGACTTGTGATTTGTGTTGGCCGGTTTCTGATCCATTTTTCCTTTCTTCTAGACTTGACACTCTTTCTTCATGTGCCCAAGTTTGCTACAATGAAAGTAGATGAGCCTTCCCCTCCTTTATTTTGATCGGCCTCTCGATCTTGATCGCTCTTGTCAGCCTCGATCAGTTCTCCTACCACGATCAACTAGAGCTAGAGCTTCACCTCCCTGGTTTTCCACAATTGACTTGTGTCGTAGCTCCTCATTCATTAAACTGTAGTTGACATCACCAAACTTCAGGGTCCCTACAAGTGTTGAAGTGTTCATGGCTACAATTAAATTTTCCAAGTTGTCTAGCATAGAACGCATTAACAAAATAGCTCTAATTTCATCATATATAATTATTTAACAAAGGCAAGCTGACTAGTAATAATATTGAATTCATTCAAGTGCTCTGCAACTAAAGCACCCTCCTTCATCTTGAGATTATAAATTTTCTTCATTAATAACATTTTTTGATGTCGTGTTCTTCTCATATAGATCATGGAGCTTCTTCCATAATTATTCTACCATCTTTTCTCCGAACACATTGAAATACACATTCTTTCCTAGATATTGGAAAATTATAGCAATCGTTTTCTATCCAGTTTATTCCATTCTTCATCTGTCATCAATGAGGGTTTCTTTGCTACACCCTCAATCAGAAAATACTGATCTTTTAAAATTAATATATCCTTCATCTGTGATTTCCATAGGGAAAAATTAGTCACGCTCAACTTCTCCATCTCATTTAATGTTTTTATCTCCATTCTAAATAAAATCCATGCCCCCAAAAAATATTAAGACTCCACTTACAAAGAAAAACTTTAATTATTACACTTTTTAAAATAAAGAGCCAAAAACCATCTCCTTTAAAAAAAATTATGATATAACAAAGATCACCGCTCTCTTTTTTTTAATATAATTTGTCACTGAGGAAAAATAGGTCACTCTTTAAATTCAATATCATGAAACTTTCCACATATATAATCATAGATTTAATGTTATTGATTTGAGGCTTTTGCGATCTATGATCTGTGTGTTCTTTTTCGAGGTCATCGCATTCATGTTTTTGGAATAATAACAATAATGTAAGATTTAATGTTATTTATATTTCTAATAAAATAATATATTATGCTCCTAGTTGCCCTTATTACTTCTTAGCATTAACTAAAATTAGTAACATTAAGAGATGTAAAAAGGAAATTACAATCCTCAAATCATTTGAGAATTAAAGAGTATATCCCCTCACGACATTCAAGATAACATACAAGGGAATTTACCAAAATAGTGTTTCCATACAACACCTTTCAATGCACCCTTCATGTAGTGATCCCACCCGAATTTGACCAACATACCTCTAATTTCTTGAGAGTAGGTTGTTGGCTAAAATCTCCATATGCTTCATCGAACTCCTTCACACTCACGTTTCTAACGAACAACCACAACCTCTGCTTAATAGGATTGAATGTGTGTGCAACTCACAAACACATCCCATGACACTCATGTATGTTGCAGGTCCTCCACTAAGACTCAACACTCTAAGAACATCTGCCAAGGATCAAATTGATGACGAATTCGTGAAAGAGACCAAGCATGTTGAGTATTGAACTGATGACGCACATGTATCCTCTCACCATAAGGCAACTCTCCCTTGACTTCAATACCAGTTGATGGGATTCAGAAGGGCACAAATAGAAGCAAAATCCTTTAATTGAGAGACAATATTAGAGAACTAAAACAATACTCAATGGAGAACAAAAATCACAGACTTTTATTACATTGCAGGCCTTGTATTTCTTACATTGCTTAGGCTGAGGCAAGAGTACATATTTATAGATTATCCAAGGCTCTATGAACATGTTTTCTGCATGTGCACAAGGCAGTGTCTAGAAGTCGGTGGGCAGTTGAGTTGTTGCCAGAATACGACATGGGCGGTGGGTGTCAGGAGAGTCGGTGTCGGAAGGTGTTGGCTTCATTGGGTTTCACATTAAACACATTTTAACTTATAGAGTTTCAAAAGTATCTTAGAAAAACACCTTCTCACAAACCATTTGATATTCCATAAAGTTGTAGTCTAACTTATAAACGAAATAGCCTTTTTCACCAAAATTCGGCGATACAATTTCAAGATTTCTTGTTGTTTAAAATACATTTTTGAATGCATAAATAGATTCAACACCCTAAAAAACCATAGGGCACTCTAATTATGCAGATTAAACAATTTAAACTCGTGATTTTGAGACATCTTTCGGTAAAAATCACATTGCAGAAATTTTGTCGACACATTTCGAACCATCCAGTGTGGTTCATCGTCATGACAAGATGAAGAATTAGATCTAGGCACTAGATTAAATAGAGATGACATCAAGAAGAGAAATCCAACTCAAATGGTTAGATTAAAACAACATATCTATTTAATCTGGTGCCTAGATCTAATTCTTCATCTTGTCTTGATGATGAACCACACTAGATGGTTTGAAAAGCGTCGACAAAATTGATGCAATGTGATTTTTACCGAAATATGTCTCAAAATTAAGATATGGATCACAGAAGTCTAAATTCATAAATTTAAACTCATGTTTTTAAAAATCTCTTTCGAATTTTGATTAAAATTAACCAGAAAAAATATCCTTAAAAAGGCTATTTCGTCTAGACTACGCTTTTGATAAATATTCTTTTAAACTTTTTAAATCATGAAAAAGTAATTATGTATTCACCCTAGAACCTATTTAAGTTGAACTTCGCAATGAATGGGTGACCTCTGAGTTAATCTTAGAGTTGTAGTGACCACAAGGAATTCATTTGAAATGAATCGAATTTATACGTACCAAAAATATATTACGTAGAACGCGTTGTGCATTATTATAGCTACTGTAGGCATGGTATAATGCATTCAGTTTTACCTTTGACTAGGTATTAGTTTGTCTTTGACTAAAAAATTGTGACGTTTATCCATAGTTTAACATTAAGAATTCAATTTTTATTATTTTTTGTTATTATTGAAATTTATTTATTTGTAATGTGATTGGTTGAGGTCTTATTATGGGTATTTTAGCAACTTCCATCTCTATTAGTTACTAGTTTTTGGTATTTTGTTTTATTTCCTTTTAATTCAAGGTTTTGATTTTTTCTTTGTCTTTTTTTTTATTATTATTTTTTCATGAATTATAGTTTTTTCACAATAATTTCAATTTAAAGTGACTTATTATTATATCAAAAAAACATATTTTAATAAATTTAATTATAGACAATTACTTATATTAATAAAAATAAAACACACATATATCTATATCTTTTAATATAAACAATATCAGTTAATCATATTTCTTAATTTTTTGTGATAGTATTCAACAATATAATATTTTATTAGTTGTATTATTTTTGTGATGAAATCTTTGTTTTTATTATTTTTTGTTTCATTAAGCTATATTTAAACTAAACTGCAAGTACTAACTGCTATATAATCTTTGTTTTAATTCTATATACAAAATAAAAGAAATTCACTTATTAAATATTTAAGATTAAATATACCCTAAAATTTCCAAAAATATGTTACATACAAAAACGTTGCGCATTTTTTAATTTTATATGGAAAATAAAAGAAATTCACATTGTAAATATTTAAGATTAGATACACCCTAAGCATTACATGTGACCCATGATTTTTAAATTCGAATTTCTGTAAGACGATATCATAGATCAAATCTGAGCTTACATCTCCCCATGGGACCACCAAAATCTAAGTTGTTAGCAAGAAAATGGTATAAAAAATAAAAATTATGCTTCACGTTGTAGAGACATTTTTCATCAAGTTTGATTACTATGTTGATGATAATGTTATATATTATTTAATTAATAATATAATTTTAAATTATATTTTTAAATAATGATAAATTCTTGGACAAGTAAAGTTTTAATTGTTATGAAATTAAAATATATTTATTTATGACGCATTGCTTTAAAATCTATACAGTAATATGAATAATGAAAGTGGTTGGCTCGACAAAATCAAACATGGAATCTCATACTTTTCCTTATATGCCGATAAAAGAATGCCGATCAATGATAGACCATTTATTATAAAATAAAGAAGTTGAGAAATCTGATAATGAAAAGTGGATATGGTCGTACGTTTAAATCTATACATTTGTTCCGATAGGGAAATCGATGCCGTTGGTCCCTTGGAAAGGACATCAAATTGTAATTATTATATTTCCCAAAGTTATGGGTAATTACACTTTCATTTAAAGCTCGAGAATGATCTAGTATGACTTGGATTTGAAGTTTTAAAGTAAAATAGTCTATTTCTGAAATTTAGATTTTCGTATATATTTTTGGGTATTTATTCAGTTAAAGTTATTAGTTTATTTAAAAAATTGAAAATATGATAATTTTCTTTCCTCAAAGATTTCAAACCAAAAAATCAGTTCCATCAATGTTCCCAACTAAAATAGCAAAAATATGTGCTTCTTGTAAACAAACATCAACCCACAATGGATTGGCACCATGGAATCTCGTCTGATGGAGTGCAAAAGACGTGACCCCTCTAGCCCCAGACCGACGCCTTGGAATCTCGTCCAATGGAGTGCAAAAGATGTGACCCCTCCCGCCCCGGGCAGAGCGCGGTCCATGGGTGGACGAACAAAAGGATGTGAGGGGGTAGGAAGGGATAAGCTATGGCGTGGGACATCGTATAGGCTGCCAAATGTGTTCATATAGGAAAGGTCAAAAGAACTTCCAAAATTTTCGATAGGAAAAATCCACTAATCCAAAAAGTATGAATAAGAAACTGCAGTCGAAAATGGTGGGGAGGAATCAACAGAAAATGGGACAGCAAGTTGAAGTCAAGCAATCAGAAGTGGCAAGTCGACTAGAAACTAGTCAACAACAGAAACTCCCTTTACAATGTTGGGGTTGTGAAGAACCCCATTATTTCAAAAATCATCCTCACTGAATTCACACTAAGCAGGTTGCTAACTTTCAAAAAGTCTTCATGGTAGGAGACTTGGCCAAAAGTACTCTACGGATTAACACAACCTTGGACAATGCCCCGGCTAAATATCAACTTATAATGATAGAAATTGAAGGTAAATTGTTTAAACATTATTTTTCCATTTTAATTGATCCAGGTGCAAGTTTGAGTTACATATTCCAAAACTAGTAGAATTGTGTAATTTACAAAAAATGAGATTTAAAACCCCTTGGTTGGTACAATTGGCTACTGGAGCCAAATGAAGGGTGACTGCTAAGGTGGAAAATTGCTCCCTTGAGGCAGCTGGACAACAAATTGTAGCAGATTTAAATATTTTACCTTTAGGTGCATATGATGTATTGGTTGGAATGGATTGGTTGGAGAAACATTGGTCGATAGTAAATTGCAAAGAGAAAACTGTAAGTTTCCTTGGAGAGGATGGTGAAACGCAAGAAATTCAAGGAATTAAGAGATCTATTAAACTATGACCTATTACCACTAATCAATTGCAAAGATGAATTTAAAAAGACTGCCAAATCTATACAGTGCAGGTAGGTTATACAAATTCTAAAGAAAAAATAACCACTTTGGAGGATGTACCAATTATTCATGAATTTGTTGATGTTTTCCCAGAGGAAATACCTAGGCTGCCACCTAAGGGAAACATTGATTTCACCATAGAGTTAATTCTGGGTGAAACCCCAGTATCAATGACGCCATATCATATGAGTGTACCTGAATTAACAAAACTCAAAATTCAACTACAAGAAATTCTTGATAAAAGTTATATATACCCAACTCTGTCACCTTGGGGATACCTTGTAGTACTTGTGTGGAAGAAAGATGGTACATTGCGGTTGTGCATTGATTATAGATAGCTAAACAAGCTAACTATTAAGAATAAATACTCGCTACCAAGGATTGATGATTTGTTTGATCAAGTTAAAGGGGCAAGGGTGTTTTCAAAAATTGACTTAAGGTTTCGTTATCATCAAATACAAATTAAGGAGGAGGATATTTGTAAGATAGCATTCCAAACTCGATACAGACACTATGAGTTTGTAGTGTTACCCTTTGGGCTTACCAATGCCCCTGCCACGTTTATGAGTTTGATGAATGGTATATTCCATCCTTATTTAAACAAATTTGTCCTAATATTTATTGACGATATTCTCATATACTCTAAGAATTTAGAGGACCATGAAAAGCACTTGAGAATCGTACTGCAAACTTTACGGGATAACCAGCTATATGCTAAATACAGTAAGTGTGATTTCTACAAGAATCAGATTCAGTATTTGTGACACATTATATCATCAGAAGGAATAGTCGTAGATCCCAAAAATATCAAAACCATCATGGAATGGCTTGTCCCCAGGAATGTTGCAGACATTCGGTCCTTCATGGGGTTAGCTGGATACTATCGTCGATTTATTGAAGGATTTTCTAAAACTACCTATCCGATTACCTCCCTGCAAAAGAAAGGAAAGGATTTCAAGTGGACAACAGAATGTCAACAAAGTTTTGAACACTTGAAGCAATTACTAACTTCTGCCCTGTTTTAAATGTCGCGGATCCGGAGAAAGAATTCACTATATGTATTGATGCTTGCAAGGAAGGTGTTGGAGGGGCGTTGATGTAGGATGGAAAGGTCATCGATTACAAATCCTGTAAATTAAAGAATCATGGGCAGTGATATTTTGCCTATGATTTGGAACTAACTGCAGTGGTGCATGCTTTAAAGGTATGGTGACATTACTTACTGGGTAAGAAATTCTTTTTAATGACAGATCACAGTAGTTTAACGAATTTCTTTAGCCAACCTCATTTAAACGCTCATAAAGCTAGATGGACTACTTTTCTGAGTGAATTTGACTTTGATATAAAGCATATTAAAGGAAAGGAGAACTGAGTGGCTGATGCGCTGAGTAGAAATTTATACTGCATATATGAAATTAGGTACAGTCAGGTGGAATTAAAATTTCTAGAGAAAATTGAAGAAGCTGCCCACGATGACCTTGAATATAAGTTTTTATGGCAGCAAGTTAGTCAAGCACAGAAGTTGGGAAAGCAATCTGATTATGGTTTAAATAGTGATGGATTACTAACCTTTAAGGGTAGAATATATGTTCCTAACCAGATTTATGTTAAGCAATTTATGCTGGATGAGTTTCACAGAAGCCTGTACACTGCTCACTTCGGATACCAAAAACTGTTCTCGAAAATTACAAAGAATTACTTTTGGCCAGGAATGAGGAGGGATATCACCAAATGCTTGGCTAAATGCTTAGAGTGCTAGCAAGTTAAGGCATAATATCAACGTCTTGTTAGGTTTCTCCATCTCCTCACCATTCCGGAATGGAAATGGGATACCATTACATTGGATTTTATAACAAGAGTGCCTAAATCCAGGAAACTAAATGACTCCATCATGGTAGTGGTTGATAAGTTAAGTAAAACAACTCACTTTATACTGGTAAAATCCATGTATAAAACAATTGAAATTACAATGAAAGAAATATTTCGGATGCATGGTATACCAAGAGTGGTGATCTCAGATAGGGATGTAAAATTTACATTTGTTTTTTGGAAAGCCATGTTCACAGGACTGGGGACTCAAATCTAGTTTAGCACCACATATCACCCTCAAACTGATGGACAAACTGAGTGGGTGAATCAAGTGCTACAGGATATGTTAATAATGTATGTAATGAAGCAACCAACTAAGTGGGAAGAGTATCTCCAATTAGTTGAGTTTTCTTATAACAATGGTCATCACGAATCCTTGGGAATGAGCCCCTTTGAAGTACTATATTGATCCGAACTTAAACAGGAACACAAAAACTTATAGATATAATCATAAACATAGAGATGCAGCAGAAAAACACTTCATTTCATTACTACAAAAATATTGAACTATGCTTACAAACAAAATGGAAATAGGATAGCTCGGGTGATAGTAGCTTATCTCTGAGAAGATATGTGGAGGCTCATGTTTCTGAATTGTGTTACAATAAGGATCAAGGGCCTATTTACTATTGGAAAACATGAGAAAACCCTAAACAACCAAAACCGTAACCCTAGGGGATGTAACACCAGGAATTTTTGGGCCCTGTTGGGGTTAGTTAGGCATCGAACTTCCCGGGGTCATAACTTGGTCATATTATCTCCGTTTGGTGCGTACGATACCTTGTTGGAAAGGTCTCGCTGAGTACTCCATGTTTCATTGCAAGCCCCTTTCTATAGCCATGCGCTTGCCGCGAGCCCCAAAAAAACGCCATTTAGGGGGTCAAAATTGCTCCAGAAGTTGAGGACCCGAAAAAATGCTAAAAATAACAAATGTTGAAATGAACAAAGAAACAGATGAAACTGACTGGGGGGTCTAGAGAGAATAGACAAGTGGCAACCAATATCCACTTGGATCATTCCTCCCCCCTTAAGAAGCAATGGTCCCCATTTTGTGCAAAGCCTCCATGAGGTGAGAAAATCTCTGTTGACCCTAGTCCCTGGTAAACCACTTGCTTTGGTGAAGGAGTTGTCCTGCTTTGACAACTCGATATAGTTGTATCTTTTGTTGCCGAGTGTTCTTGATCTGTGTGTCCAGGATATGATCAATTGTGGCCTATTCCTTGCAGTTCGAGTTGAGCTTTGTTAGTGACTCGATATAGTTGTATCTTTTGTTGCCGAGTGTTCTTGATCTGTGTGTCCAGGATATGATCAATTGTGGCCTATTCCTTGCAGTTCGAGTTGAGCTCTGTTAGTGTGAGTTGTTCTGCAATGTCAGTTGTGTCCAACAATAATGGAAAGTATGATCAAAGATAATCTACATTAAACACTAAGTGCACACATAATTTCGAGCAAACTTTTTTTTTGTAAGACGAGATTCATATTACATCTTTGAGAAGAAAATGGTATTAAAAACAAAAATCATACTTCACGTTGTTGACATAATTTTCATTATGTTTAATTACTATGTTGTTAATTATTTAATGAATAATATATTTTTAAGCTATACTTTTTAAATACGGTTAAATTCTTTAACGATTTAAGCTTTATTAAAATACGGTTAAATTCTTTAACGATTTAAGCTTTATTATTATTAAATTAAAATGCATTGATCTATGACGCATTGCTTTAACATCTAGAATAATGTGAATAATGAGAGTGGCAGGCTACAGAATCAAACATGGAATCTCATACTTTTCCCTATATGCCGAAAACTGAAGGTCGACCAACAGAAGAGAAATCTTATAATGAAAACTAGATATAGTTGTACGTCTATCATTATGCTTTTGTTGCGCGATGGAAAGAGGTGTAGTTGGTGGTCCCATGGACGTACATCAAAGTGTATTTATTATATTTCCCAAAGTTGCTTGTAATGATAGTATACATCTCATTTAAAGCTATGGAATGGTTTAGCATGACTTGGACTTCAAGATTTCTTCTTCGCTGTTTAAAGTAAAGCACTCCATTTTCAATTATTATTATTTTTGGGTATTTATTTTAACATGATAAGCCAGCCCAAATTATTCATTTCCCGTGAATTCTGATGAAAGGTGAATATCATGCACCTTTTAGAAATCGAAAGCATAGCAAATTTTCCATCCGAAAGGATTCCAACCCAAAAGGAATCCTTCACATCAATGTTCCCAACTAAAATGACAAAAATATATAATTGTTGCCCAAAAAAAATATCAACCCACAATGGATGAGCACGACGGAATCCCGTCCGACGGAGTGCAAAAGACGTGACCCGCTCCTGCCCCGGGCAGAGCGCGGTCCCCGGTAGACGCAGAGAAAGACGTGAGGGGCAGGAAGTGACAATCGTATATGTGCCCTCCGAGTCACTTCAAACGTCATCCTAGTTACGCATATCTATCAATATCCGTAGAGTTATAGTTCTATTAATGTAGGGGTAGTATAGGTTAATTTTTAAATTTAATCAAATATAAAATTTAATTGATAACATATATTGTGTTATATATATATATATATATTTTTAATTAAGAGACCTAGAATCAATTTTTGTAGCTACTTCTATATGAAGACAGGATTGGGGAATCCACCCCTTTAGCTCCTGCCACAGCAGGTCATTGTACTCAATGAGATTTGAACTTCGGTCTGTCGAGCTTCACTTAAATAACTTACCGTCAAACCATACATCACTATACTATACTATACTACGTCATATATTAATAAAATTATAACTCTACAAATATGGGTTGACCACACTGAGACTGGATCAGAGGAGTTATCGTATTGAATGGTATTAACGTTGGAGATGGAAGCTGCTTTTCTATGAGCGAGGCAGGGTTACAACGACTCCCAAACCTGTTGGCGGTTGTAGGCAGCACGAAATGCCCTCTGTTTTCCGATGACGACTTCTATGTATTGTCATACTATTTTTATTTATGTTAAATAAATTTTTTAGTGTAGTTGATAGAAAATTGACAAACTGAGTTATATTAATCTTTTAAATTTTATAAATAAGCAAATTGATAATTTTTTAAAAATAATGATGTTTTTTTAATTAAATAAATTAATTAAAAAAATATGATATGAATAAGTATTATGAAATGAGTTATAAATTTTTTAGTATGTGATATTGATAAGTTATGATATTGACGTATGATTGTAATTTCCATAATAAAATATGGATGAAGTTTTATGGTTAAAAATATTGCTATATGTTTTTTAAAATGTATATATGTTTAACTTAAATGTTATTTCTGCGAGTGAGGCGAAGGCTACAACGACTCCCAACCTTGTTGGTGGCTATAGGCAGCACGAAGTGCCCTCTACTTTTCGATAACGACTTCTATGTATTATTATACTATTGTTATTTATGTTAAATAAATCTTTTAGTGCAGTTGATAGAAAATAGACAAACTTTGAGTTATATTAATCTTTTAGATTTTATAAATAAGAAAATTGATAATTTTTTTAAAATAATGATGTTTTTTTAATTAAATTGATTAATTAATAAAATATGATATGAATAAGTGTTATAAAATGAGTTATAATTTGTTTAGCATGTGGTATTGATAAGTAATGATATTGACCCATGATATTGTAATCTCCATAATAAAATATGGATGAAGCTTCATGGTTAAAAATATTGCTATATGTTTTTAAAAATGTATATATGTTTAACTTAAATGTTATTTCTTTTTATGATTAATAATAATAATAATAATAATAGAAGAAAATAAAATTATAATTTAATAGAATTTTTTATGATTTTTTTAATACTAAATAATTTTTTATGCTTATATTGGATTGATGTCTATGGGCATTTACTAGCTATTTAATTTATATAAATATACTATTATATATAAGAATTGAAATTTTGTGAAAAATAATAGAATTTTTCCTAGTTAATTTTAACTAAATTTGGGCAGAGAATTTTTTTAAAAAACTCGAATTTAAGTTGTTTAATCTTTAAAATTCAGGTGCCCCAAAGATTTTTCAGGCTTCGAATTCATTTCTGCATTCAACATGTATTTTAAATAACAAATAATCACAATCTTGTTTGAAATTGTCTGGCCTTATTGCCATAAAAAAGACCATTCCATTTATAAGTTGGACTACCCACACACACATATATATCGATCTAAAGAGCCTAAAAAACTTTTGAAATTAAAATATGTTTTTTTTATTATTAAGTTAATTATTGATTTAAATATTATAATTATATATAATTTAAAATTAAATATGTACATAGAGGCATCTCTCATTATATGAAGTATTATGTAAAAATTGAGATTCAAAATTCAAATTAGCATGAGTCAAACGAAATAAAGGAATATATATATATATATATATATATATATATATATATATATATAATTTTTTTAAGATCTAAATAGCAATAATAATAGTGATCATTTATATTTATGCAAACTAACATTACATTTATTTATTAAATTCCAAAAAAGATAATAAAATATTATTTTTTGATTCAAAAAAGTAATATATGAGAAAAATTTATGTTTATTTTTAATTTTTTTTAGTGTATAATGTTTTATTTTTTTGTGTTTGAAGTATTCTCAGCTTTATATTCATTTTAAATTTATGAGAATTTATTTTTATTTTTATTTTAACAGCAACCAAATTTGTTTCATTCAAAATAAATATTATTTTATAGGAATAATTGCATGAAAAAATATAATTTTCATTGGTCAATATTAGCTAATTTAATAGTGGTTAATTAGCAAATCTTGTAGCCTTGCTTTGGGAGGAACTAATAAATTAAGAAGTGAAGTAGATAAATTAATTGCTTGGTCACGCACATGGATTTGTATAAATTTTAGTGGGTAGTAACCAGTAGTAAGTGTGAGATGCTTATCCACATGGCATTATTTTGTGAGATACTTATCTAAATGTTTGAAAAATATTTTTTGAAATAATATTAAAAATAAATATTTAATTTTCAAAGTTAACATTATAAATTGCATTGAACAATATTAAACTAATAGTAGTGAAGAAGTAAATTAATTATTGGAATTCTACATTAGCAACTATTAATAATGTTATTTTTTTAAACTTCATTAAATTAAAAAAATTTGTTTTTAATATTAATCATTGTATAATAATATTTTCTATTTTTTTATTATAATTTTTCATTTAACTTTTCCATAGGGTCTGGGATAGATGGTGATTGGGTGGCTTGTTGAAGCACTCTTAGATGTTTGGGTGACATGTAAAAGCATTTTTAGATGTTAAGTCATTTGTTCAAGTCCTTGCTCCATTGGGTGTTATTCTTTGACATGACCATGAATGTTGAACTTACAAAAAATAATCCATTCAAATTTAAACGTAATAATATTTTATTTTAACATGTTTTATTTTTCAAAATAATGATGATAATGATGTTTAATGCCCACTAAGACCAATATGGAGATCAATTGAGATTCTTTAATATTCTATTCCTATAACTTAAAATAAGGGAGAGAAACTTTCCTAGTGCACTATAATTTTGTTGACTTAACAAGTCAAGAAGGTCGGCAGTGTGGTGGAGATTTTGAAAATTAGAACAAAAGTGAGTAAGAATTAGGTACTCCAAAAATGCTTTTATCTCTAACCCTAGCAGTGTTGTAAAGGTGACAGACTCTTTAGTCCCAAAATATATTAGGGATTGACAAATTCCCAATTTCACTTAAAACTTTATCAGAATTAATTCATATCAAAATAATATTTATTTTTGAGTAAAATTATTATAAATATTATTACCAAACTTTATAATTATATAAAAAAATACAAAATTTAAAATCTCAAAAATAAATTTCTGATGTGTTAAAATGTGAATACATTGTAAATATGGGTAAATGAAAAGTTAATAAAAATATTGATAACCACGTTGCTTTGATATAATATACTCTGTGCGTATGATATTTAAAAAATATGATAAAATCTTTATTAGAATTTATTAACATCTTTAAATTATGGAAATGTATTTAGTTGTCCCTCATTTCTGCGAAATTTCACGGAGCGTGACGATCAAGACGTTTAAACTTTAAACTTCCACTTATCTTTTAACTGCTTAAAATCGTGTCACATCAGAGTTCGATGATGAAACGTTTAAACCGCACCATGATGCAACAAGGAAATGGTTCCGCAGTACCGTTTATTGATATGATTGACTTAAAAATTGACATCTACCAATGATTCCAATATTGAAACAGGAGGATTGGCATCCACGAGGAGTCATACCTGCCGGCTGCAAGCTTCGATGCTATTATTTGTAATCTTCGCTCCGATTCTTCAACTCCCTTTGGCATGTGAAAGACTCTTCCGACTAAAAAAAGCTATATAAGTATATAGCTTCCTCTGAGTTGCTATGCATGGTTACATATAGCCAATCCCCCTGTTGTCTCCTATCTTATGCGCTTTGTTAGCCACATCGGCTGTTATAGCAGGAAGAACAGTTCTTCGCTGCAGCCGAATAATCACCACCCTTGTGTTCCGTGTTCGAATCTCTAGGCCGTCTTTCAATCATGTCTAATACGCTCAGAAAGCGCTGTCGCGAGCCGGAGGTTCTGCTGGACTCCAATGAGGTCCGGGAGTTCAAACGCTTCAATGGCGAAGAAACGGATCTGTTTCGTCATTTCCCGCTACTAGACAAAACCCTAGCAGAAGAACAAGCAGCCTGCTGCGAGGATGTCGTCTGTGGTGTCATGAGAAGCCTGGAGGAAGAGATCAGCGCGACATGTTCCACATTTTATGCCCCCATCTCGGCGGATAATTCCTCTGCTTCCAATATTTCTCGCGGCTACGAGAGCCAAACACTAGTTTCGGATATTGATCTGTGTTACCTCCTAGAGGCTTCAGACGATGATCTCGGTATCCCTTCGGGCCCCGTTCTGGATTTTAAGGATGCGGTTTGTCAATTTCCCAAGGAAATCTTGAGCGCCGAGGGTTTGTCCGAGAACCCGCATCAGAAATTCCAGGGTGAAAATTGGGACTTCAAAAACGAGTTTGAAAACTATCAACAGTTTGCAGTGTATGAAGATTCGTGGGTTGCGAGCGAGATGCAGGATTATATAAACAGAGATTTTGTCAGCCAAGACGTGTTTTTGGACGGAGATTTTTCTACGGCATGGACATTTGAAAGCGCTGGCTGGATGTAATCAACCCGACGTTCCTAATAGAAAATCGGGGGCACTGCCCACAATACATTTTCCAGAATTGTTGCAAACTCGTTTTTATATATTGATTGCAGAAGATATTTTAACATCACCATTTGCTTGATTCACGCGGCCGTAACTTTGGTCTGCCCAGCTGATAGGGAAGAATATCAGTGTGTAAGCCGAATGCCGGTTACTGCACTCAGCTCAGGCAGCAGTCTTGGGCGAACTCTCTTTGCCTTTTCCTCAGCGCGAGGCCAATGGAACGCTACCATATTACGCAGAAAATTAATGTAAATGGGACAATGCGTCATAGTTTTCATGTTGTGAGATTCAATTTCTCAGGTTTGTGTACACATGTTGCTAAGGGAACATGGTGGAAAGTAGAAATAAGTTATTAAGGGGATAAATATAAGTATTTTTGGTTTCAATATTTGAATGTTTCCCTGCTCTCTATCAATTGTTTTTTCAATACTAAAAAACGCTTTCCTTTTTATTAAAAAAAGAAAGCACATTCTCTTAGAATCCATACAAAAGTGCCTTGTTTGAGGCATATACTCTTTTCCACACATTTTAACAGAGTTTTTCATAAAAACCATACCAAAATCTTGTTTCGCATATTCTGCCTATCATATTTATTCGAGAAAATCTATGTTCAATTTATCCACAAAACTAGAATGAGTTTTTCATAAAAACCATACCAAAATCTTGTTTCGCATATTCTGCCTATCATATTTATTCGAGAAAATCTATGTTCAATTTATCCACAAAACTAGAATTTCAAAAGAATTTATGTTCAATTTATGAGCAAAATTAGAATTTAGTTCCTTCATATAGTAACACAATAAAGAAATAACTCTCTATACAATGTTGTGATATATTTCTAACTGGTATTGAAACTCCCTGCATTCATGAGACTATCCTGAACATATGCCGCATAATGATACTTACGTGTTTATGAATTGATTCCTTTTCTTGAAAGAAGATCAATAATCTGATTTTTTTCTCTGTAGATGTGAGTATTCCTTATGTGTTTATGAATTGATTCCCTTTCTTGAAAGAAGATCAGCAATTTGATTTTTCTGTGTAGATGTGAGTGTAGGTGATGCTCTGGAAGGAAAGTTCCAAATTCCTGATATGTCTCATCCAATTCGATAGAATATGGGGGTTGAAATTAGTGTAATATTTGACGAGTCTATAATGTTTTTGGCATCTCCATGTAATTAAATTTTGTCCAGCTCTAGCCATTTGGCGAAGGTGAGAACTCCCCACAACGCAATAAGCTCAGCTCTACTATTAGTCCCCCTTCCTCTTTGCCACCAGAAGTGGTAAATGTGCCCTGATTCCAGGATGACATCACCGCATCCACACCTTCTCTGTTGGCTAGCCCCGTCAAAAAAACCCCTGGGATAAATCCCCTTAATGTTCTTGTAAATATGCTTCCTTATTTTTTCCACAGCGTTCTTTGGACGAATCTTAGAAAAAAAGGTGATGCACTTTAAAATCACCTCCTAAACCACCGGTACCTTATGTTTGAGCAACCAAGCATTTCGACTTCTCCATATGGCCCAGATAACATAGAATGGGAGGGAATGGTGGTTCGGCTTGTCCTTGGACCATATAAGAAAGCAATTTTCAAGAGAGATTTGTGTTCTCAAATGACCCAGATTAAGAATGGTCATCACCCCAAACCAAACTTCCCTAGCAAACGAGCATCCAATGAAAAGATGATCAACCTCCTCAACATGCATCCTACACATGGAGCAAATACCCAACCCTTGGAAACCTTTGCCCTGTAAATTATCCCAAGTGAGAATTCATTTGTGGATAGCCAACCACCCAAAGCATTGGAGTTTCGTAGGAATATCCCAATCCCACGGTGCCTTGTACCAACTAATAAAGTTAATGGATTTTTCCATTAAAGGAAGAGGATTGTATATTTCCTTAACTTCTGGGAACCCATCTTTAGTAGGGCCTTCCCATTGCAATATGTCTCCTCCTTCTCCAATGAATTTACCAGCTGCATATAGGTTTGTGATGTATGCTTCCCATTCAATGGCCATGTTCTTAGTCAAACCAATGTCTATAGCTCTCAGCCAAGCCGAATGTGTAGTAAATTGATTATTCCTGACATCTATATGTGAAACTTTGTAGATTCCCTTGTCATGCAAAAGGGTAATAAGGGCAGTCGATAAGATGTGATTACCCTCTAGGCCTTTAATTGCATCCAGGCCTACCTTGACCTTGTTCCCATTCCCAATAGCCCATCTCGTATTCCCCAACATCTAGTGACAATTTTTCATCATGCTCCTCCATATGAATGAGGTGTCATTTGACCTTCTTATCCCCATCCTTGACCATGACAAGAGACCATGTACCTTCATGTACTTATCTCTATTATTTTCCCCCATATGCCTTTCTCACTGGCTACCCTCCATAGACATTTTATGGTTAAGCACAGTTGAAATTGTGGGTATCCAGAATACCCCATCCCCCCTCATTTATTGGTCTTGTAATGGCCTTCCACCTTACGAGATGAAACTTCTACTTCAGCTCCATACTAGACTATAGGAATCTCTCCATAATCTCATCAATCTTTTTACAAACCTCCATAAGCAGCAAGAACAGATACATCTAGTAGACCAAAATATTTTGTAAGACAGATCTGACTAAGGTCAAACACCATCCCATGGAAATCCATTTGTGTTTCCACATTGAGATTTTATTATTAAATTTGTCGAGTAGCCAAGCCTAGTCCTTGTTGTGATATCTATTTGCTTTTAGCTAGAACTCAAGATACTTGATGCCTTCTTCCAAACTTTCGCAGAGATCCCAAATAAAATACAAATCTCCATGCATCTTGGGTCATTGATGTCTGCCAAGATCATTATTGATTTGTTTGTGCCCATAAAGAGGCCACATGCCTCACTAAATAAATTGATGATCTAGTGAATAATCTTCTAGTCATCATTACCATTCATGCCCCTGAATAAAAGGTCATCTACAAACATAATAAGAGTAACCTGCATATTCATAGAAACTTCCACTACCTTGATACTACGACTTCCTTTAGCCTCTCTCATATTTTGACTCAAACAGTCCATGACCAGAATGAATAGGAGTAGTGATAAGCCACATCCTTGTCAGAAACCTCGGAATGTCGTGAAGAATCTAGTCAAGTACCCCTTAATAATGATAGAGAAATTCATGGACTATATACATCCCATAATCCATCCAATGTTACTCAAGAAGAAGCCCATAATATATTCATTCGTTGACTTTCTTTCCTTTTTTATCTCATAAAGGATGGGTACATTTACCTTATATCTACCATCCTTTGTCCTAGATATCAATAATTCAAACCCTATTTATCAATATATCCATGTAGAGTATTAAATTATATATTTATAAAATAAAATTAGGTAAAAAAAATCAATTATATTATTTAGCATATTAGCATTCTTTGATCCTATTCCTATATTAATAATGTTATCAAACATTATAATGTGTATATCTTATTGTTTGGATATATTTACGAGTCGCTAAGTTTAAAAAGGAAAACTATAATGACGTAAATGATATGGTGTGTTTTCATATCTTTGATTACTTTACCTTATTCCTTACCTTAGTAAATAAGGTTGTTCTTTGAAGATTTTTTTTTTAATGGGGCATCCTTATGGGATGATGTACATACATAGATAATAATTTATTCTAATGTAACTTAAGTAAAAATTAAAATAGAAAAAAATATGAAATCTTTTAAAATAAAATATAGTACATTAATTTTGATGGGGTGAATATAATGAGGTCGTAGCGAGCAATGCCTGGTTTGCTTCAAGACTAATCATGCAGGTAAGAAGACAATTAGTTGTGTGGTATTACTTGTACCAAGGTGTTTGCGTGAAGGCAACCTTCAGGGGAGAGAGACATCTATGCATTTATAGGTGGGTTAGGTACTTCATAAGGTAACATATGGGTCTTAGTATGTCGATATTGTGTTTGCAGTACAAGGAAGAAGCATTAGGACAACACCAAGTACATACCCTCCATTTCTCTAGCAACCACTAGAGGGGTGAACGGGAGAACATGTAATTATGGGAGCAACTAGGGTGATGGGAGATTACAGAAGAAAGTTGAGCACAATGCCACTACAAGCTCTCTCTTGCATTTCCTTTGGTGACAACCAAAATGGCTCGGTAACTTTATTAGTCCCTGCCATCTGGCATCCGGCAGGGACTATAGTAATCGATCGCTCGGGAGATAGCATTAAATCCATAGCGTTATTCGGCTGTTTCAGTTGTTAATCCAAAGTTTGGAAATGCTTTGTTAGGCGCTTATCCTAAGTTTCATTCGCAGCTGAACTTGGTCATCTTATTTGGCCTCTTCCCGAGGCGGAAGAGGCCCGACCATAGCTTAAAGCCATAAGCCCGGTGCATTTTCGCGCTAACCGTCAGCTGTCGGGTTTTAATGTTAACATTAATTCCAATCCGTTATTTCGTATTCTGCAGGGGTATGCTAAGGTTTCATAAGATTTCGTGTTAAGCTGCAGGTGTCCGATGCAGGTGTCCGATGCGAGCAGGTGTCATGGTTCGTAATTCTTTTGGTTCTTTATCATGATCATGCGGCCCTTATGGCATATGAATTTCAGACAGTGCGGTAGATTTTGCAGGACGGAGAGAACGAAACTGCCTGGGATACATACTTGCCTGGGATATCACCATTGAAACCCCGCTGAAGCTTTTCATTAAACCCTTTTCTTCTCGGTTTCAGGTATCTCAACTATGTCATGAACTCGCAAATTTCAGATATTCGACTGTGCTCATTCTTAAATTTTTTGCCGTTTAGGTTTTTTTGTTTTGTTAATCCTGGGTTGCTAGAGTGGCATCAGCGCCGCGTTTCTTTGTGTTAACAGGAAAGAGGGACTGGTCAGGTGTGACGAGATGCAAGTCCTGGTCGCGTCATGGGTTCATTTGTCTATAGGTATGTGAAACCCTTTGCCTACATTACCTCGTTGACTCTTATCGCCTGGTTTTCCGATTCGAGTGCTAAATGTCTGCGTTAAGAATGAGGGCGGTACTGTTGCTGTTTCGCAAGCTCTTCTGCCATTTTCATTTCATTTTTTGCCAACCTTTTTCTTGATGACAGTTATTTTTATTTTCCGTAGTTCTGCAATTGTTCGTAGCAGTCGAGATTAATGTCGGTTTTGTTTGTAAATTGCAGCGACAGGGCTGAGTGCGGCTCGGCTAAATTCAATTTCAGTGCCGGCCACAGCGGTTTTTTAATAAAAAGAATACTTTGGATTGCTTTACATCAATAGTTGAATCTGGCTATCTAGCTCCTGTGTAGCCTATTTTGAAATATTCCCAAATTCTACACTTTAGAATGACCCTTAGCTTATTAGTCATATACACAGATTATCATATATTTAAGCTGAGATTGACTTTCTAAAGATCCAATTCATGTTCTCAGGTTTGCAGAGATGTGGCAAAAGCTGCAGGCTCAGGTGGACTAACTATCTTCGCCCAGATCTCAAGCATGGAGAATTTACAGCAGAAGAAGAGCATAATATTGTGAAATTGCATGCAGTTGTTGGCAACAGGTAGTCTCAGCTATGGCTGCTTTCCTCCGCTTATCTAGTTTGTAAATTTGGGTAATGGGAAAGTCCAGTTACTTGAGAATTTTTTGGGTGAATCAAATCTACAATTGGATTAAGGATAACCCTTCTCTACACAAAACTATTATGTCGCCTGGTAGGTATTATGCGTAGATATATCCTATATTCGTGTAAACCTGTGTTTTCATGTTTCATTCTTTAAAGTTGCAATATATGTAACGGTAAGACGATGTATACTCCATCACACCTTGCAACAGCGGTTTTCCACACGTATGAAAACGATGCCCATTTGCCAGAACCATACGCCAATTTCCTGTCTCCTTATCAGTTTCTAGAACTGTGAAACACACATTTGCATAATATTAGCGAACAAATTCAATGTCAGAGGAAATGAGAAATGATTATGACACCTTATCTCTTTTTAGCATTGCGGCATTCATACCTTCCATGAAATTTACAAGGCAATCTCACATCAGCTCTTGATTCACATTTTTCAGGTAACCAAACAGCCATCAAATTTTTCTCGTGGAAACAACACACGAAAGCGGACAATTCTACAGATGAGGACTAGCTAATAGATAATGGACAGAAAACAAGGCACAGAAAGAATTCATACCGCTTAGACCAATTCATATAGCTCATACCGCACAGAAAGAATTCATACCGCTTGAGTTTTGGTCAATTCAGGTTCTCAGGAAAGCTAGCCAGTGATGGCCGCCACGTTCTCAGGAAAGCTAACCAGTGGTGACCTCCACCTTCGATTAGCTTTAACAGGAGGAAAAATGGCAGGTTATCGTCTACGAGCTTTAACAGGAAAAATAACAACAGACATACATCTCGATTCGTTATGGACAAGTGGTCCGAGCATAAATCCATGTGGCATACTTGTGAAAGTATGCAGGCATGGATACCATCTGTCTGAGTTTACGATGGCTAGCTTTCAAATGTTGTTTGGTAGCTTCAATGTGATAGAGGGTAGCATGATGGTTCATATAACTAAAAGGCCAGGGTAAAATTGTAGTTTTAAACGACTCGATGCAAATAGTTTGATAACATTGCTAAACCATAGTAAGGCATGGATTTTCTAAAATCAGTTTTAGAAAATATAATTTCTTTGTCCGGTCATGACAAAGCAAGTTTGGTGAGGACTAATAATTTAATTTTAATTAAAACTTTAGTTAATTTATTTTTAATTTATATGAAAGAAATATATTAAAAAGTTATATATATATAGTTTGATACGCGAATAAAAATTAAATGAATCTTCTAATGTGGGCACTTTTTCGTGAAATGTATTTGTAAATTTAAATATGATTATTTCTTTTGGTAAATTTATTATTTTATTTGATTAAATAAATGGGTGTGCGGTACAGAGGCAAGGCACTTCATTGCAACTTCGAGATGAGAAGAACTAAGAATGTAAAGGAGAGTAGGTTGTCAAAGGCTTTACAGGAGTCTTGCTGCTATATTCATGTCTGAGACAGAAACTGTAACTACTATATACTCAAAAAAATTGACCTCCTAACAAAAGTAAACTTATATTAAACATGCATGTCTTGTTGAGGAAGGTGAATCGACATCTTATGCAACGAGCCACCCAGTGCACTCCTTTCCATGCTCCTATTTTCATCTTGAGGGCATTGAAACTGCAGGTCTACAATCTGACATTGAAGCCAATCCTAATCATTTTCAAATTGACCGATCTTGGACTGATGTTGTTGTATTTCCTCTATCATAAATAATATGTTCATTTTCCTATTGACCGATCTTGGACTCATTTTGTTGTATTTCCTTTATCAGAAATAATATGTTGCTTGACTGTTGATTGAGTTGATGGCAGAGGGCATTGATCTCTACTTCGTTGTCATCGTGGGAAGTGGTTATAGGGGCCAGAATTGTCCATCGAGCTGCATTTGTCAAAGATGTAGAGGGACTGCCAAATGCCATGAAGACCACAATAATAAAGAATTGGGATATACCTCTTCGACAGAACGTCCTCTATGTATAATTCCACGAGAACGAGTAACTGACTCTTCTTTCCAATTAGAGCTATGCTTGAAGTCACACAATACAACTAAGAACCTTTTCTAACAGGAATGGGAAATTCCAAAATGGGCTTTAGGCGAATTCTCAGAATCTCTACACTAGTCAGTGCTTGGTTATTCCAACTAGTTATTACTATGGAGATAAGAAATTTCTAGCAAAAAGTCCATAACCTCCAGAGTTGCTCTCTGGAAACAAAGAGGGTAAGTCCATCAAGACAACAATCCAAGATGAATGTGCAAACAGTAACGTCAATAAAAATTTGAAAATCACATGTTCATTCAAATGCAACATATGATTATAACATGAAAAAAATTAATCGAAAAGTTTTTCATCGGCTACAGGTTACTTGAATACTAATCATTTTACCACTGGAATAGAAACATGTAACCAGAACTTTGGACTATCATCCTCCTCCAATGGTTTGCACAGCTTTCTAATTCTAATCCGAACCTGAGATTTCAGACTTTGGACTATCATCCTCCTCCAATGGTTTGCACAGCTTTCTAATTCTAATGCGAACCTGAGATCTGAGTTCATAACTGTGTTCATAACTGTGTGCTGTGTGCTTTTGTTAACCAGATAAATTTTCTCTGCTTCTGCTGTCCTCCATAGCCTTTTTTATGCTGTGGAACCCATAGTAAATAAGCAATCAAGCGGCCTTTTTTATGCTGTGGAACCCATAGTAAATAAGCAATCAAGCGGCTATATTGAAGGCAATCATAGAAGCTATCTAGCTTTCAGGTTATGGGTCTGGATCGAACAGCGACTAGAGAACCAGCAACAGATCTCAACTTCACGCAGGGACTCGCTGCGTCGCAGCTTCACTTGTTTCTATTTGCTTTTGGTCATGGTCTCGTAGTTTTCATACATTGTGGGTTTTTCAGACATCCACCCATTAGGGTGATTGTGGAATTGGAATAGTGTGAGAGGTAGCTCAACTAGATTTAGCCTCCTGAGTTCCTTATTATCATCGTCTCTGAGTTTCATTGGTGAATTGGTGGTCATTACTTGATGTACTCGTGGGTTCCAGTGTTTTTCTGAGGTGTGAATCTTGGTTGTTAAATCCAAAGTGGGTGGTCCCAATTGTGGAGGTGGTGTTGTTGGCCTCAAAAGGGGCGTTAATTGTGGTTTGAATCATGGTCACTTATTTTCAATTTTTTGAATTTTTTATCTATAACTAAAATTCACATTTGGTATGATTCCTTTGGATTTAAATTTTTTCATATATAACCAAAATTCATGATTCCTTTGGAATTTTTTGAAATGCACAAGTAATAACAGAGAATTTAGTTTTTCAAATGGAGTTTGGTGTTAATTTTTAGTAAATATTTTTTAAATATTAAAACATTATAATTTTAATAATTATTATTATAATATTAAAATAGATTTTATAGATATTTATTTTATAATTTTAAAATAAATTTGATATGGATTAAAATTTTCTTTTCTATTTTAATTTTATAAAATTTCAAAGTATCTTAACAAAACACGTTATCAAACTTATTTGATAAATATTCATTTAAAATCATAAAATAATAATTATTTATTTACACTAAGAAACTATTTGAATTCAACTTCACAATGAATGGGTGATGGGTGACCTCTCACTTAATCTTAGAGTTGTAGTGACGACAAGAAATTCATTTAAAATGGATCGAATTTATACGTATCAAAATATAATTTCACATTAGATGCGTGACTTCCCTCGAAACTTTAAAATTTTTCCATATATTACGTACAAAGCGTTGTGTATTATTTTAATTTTATATGCAAAATAAATTAAATTCACGTACATTTAAGATTAGATATTCCCTGAACATTACATGTGACCCATGATTTTTAAAGTCGAATAGACTCTTTTTTCGGTAAGACGAGATTATATGTGAAATCTAAGTTTACATATCTCCATTGGACCACAAAAATCTAAGTTGTTTGGAAGCAAATGGTATTAAAAATTGAAATAAAAAGCATGCTTCACGTTGTTGACATATTTTTCATAGCGTTAATTTATTTTTTATTATTAATAATAATAATTATTATGGTTGTTATTATTATTATTAAAGTCTTTTATTATTAATAATAATAATTATTATGGTTGTTATTATTATTATTAAAGTCGAACAGACTCTTTTTTGTAAGACGAGATTATATGTGAAATCTAAGTTTATAATTGTTGCCGTAAACAAATATCAACCCACACTGGATGGGCACGACGGAATCTCGTCCAATGGAGTGCAAAAGACGTGACCCCCTCCTGCCCCGGGCACAGCGCAGTCCACCGGTGGACGAACGCAAAGACGTGAGGGGGCAGGAAGGGATAAGTTATGCCGTGGGACCGAAACACTTCAAAAGTCATTCCCGTTACCCACGCTAGGCGGCCGAATGTGTACGTACAATAATGCGAATAAGGCAACGCCAGCAAAGAATGCATAGAATCTTGCAAACCGAAGAAACCGGAATATGCGGAATGTGTACGTACAATAATGCAAATAAGGCAACGCCAGCAAAGAATGCATAGAATCTTGCAAACCGAAGAAACCGGAATATTTGGACCACACCGACCCTGGCAAGCGAACAAAATGTGAGCCCATCGCGGACTCGATTGGATTGGTCAACGGTGTTATCGTTGGGTGGTATTAACGTAGGCTGCCTTTCCGTGAGACCGGCCCGCTTACAACGGTTCCCAAACCTGTTGGCGGCTGTAGGCAGGACGAAGTGCCCTATGCTTTCCAATGACTACGGTAAGTTTTAAAATAATATATACGTCCCATTAAGTATTTATTTCAAAGGCATAATAGGTTCAGTTGACTCGCCGGTCGCTATATTATTGGAAAATAACAATGATAATACAATATTTATTATATTATTTTAGTTTATGTCAAATAAATCTTTGTTGACAGAAAATTGTCGAACGGTGAGTTATTATATTAATTTTTTAGATGGTATAAATAAAAAAATACTACATAGTTTTTTAAAAATAATTTATTTGTAATATTTTTGAAGTATGTAGAAGAGATTGATATTTATTTATAAAGTAGTTGTGTTTTATTTTTTAATTAAATTGATTAATTAAGAAAATAAAAAAATAAATAAATGTTATATAAAATGATTTTTTATTTTTTGAGCATGTAGTATTGATGAGTCATAGTATTGGTATTGGTTTATAATATTATGATCTCTATAATAAAATGAGGAAAAAACTTTATCTTTAATTTAATTTGTATTTACTCTAATTTTCTTAATTAATTTAATTACTTAATCTATTATACACTTTAACGTGTCAATTTTAATTTTAATCTGTATTTACTCTAATTTTCTTAATTAATTTAATTACTTAAACTATTATACACTTTAACGTGTCAATTTTAATTTTAATCTTTTCTTTAATATTGACTTTCTCTTTCGCACAAATTAAAATTCCAATTGTTCCTTAATTTGATGTGATTTATTTATTTATTTATCAATTGATGTGTTTAAATTTTGTAGATTTTTTATTTTATTTTATTTTTATTTTCATTTATTTTTACCTTGATTCACTTATTTTTTATCTTAAAGTTTTAGATTAATTACATTTATCATTTTGATTATTTAAGTTTGAACAAAAATATTAGATTAGATTATTTTATTTTATTTTAAATATTTCTATTTTAATGTGGCCTTATGATTTATTATATTAGAATTTTCCTTTCGATTAAATATCATTTATTGATTCAAAAATAATAGTTATATTCTTTATTAATAAACAATATTTTTTTGGTTAAAACTAATTATTATATTTTAACAATTAAAAATGAGTTATTATGTCTTCTTATGATTAATAATAATAAAAATTTAATAGATTTTTTTTTTTTTTTTTATCACTAAATCTTTTTTTTTATGCTTATCATGAATTGATGCCTATCAATATACTAATATATACATAAATGAAAATTTGATGGAAAATAATAATATTTCACCCATGACTAAACTATATATATATATATATATATATATATATATACACTAGCCCTTAGTTTAATTAGTGGTTGAAATTACCTTCTTCAGGAGTTTAATTTTAATCAAACTTTGGTAAATAATTTTGAAAACTAGAGTTTAATTTGTTTAGTTTGTGAAATTCTAGTACACCAAGATTTTGTCAAACATTGAATTCTTTTATATATTCAAAAATTTATTTTAAATAACAAAAAATCAAAATCTTTCTTGAAATTATATGACTAGAAAAAATACAACTATACATATATAAGTTAAAATTAAAAACTAACATTACATCGTTTTTTTTAATTCCAAAAAAATAATATAAATATCATTTTTTCAGTTCTAAAAAAAAATAAGTTTTACTAGCACAACCGGTTGAGGATGGATGGGCCTCTCGTAGAGGATGTTACACCTATATTAGGGGAGGAGACATGCTAAAAATCCATAACCCAAGCGTCCGGATGAATTTAGCAACTTAGATGCCCCTGGGTTGCAGCCTAGAAGAACACACAGAACTTCAAAAATATATATATATATATATAATAAAAAAATATTTTTTTTGTTTACAATGTTTTCAATATTTGGTTTGTTTTAATTATTTCCAATTTCTTATTTCATTATATATTTACTAGAATTTTTTATTTTATTTTAACAAATGTTATAGGGAAGCTTAGTCCATGCCACTCAAAATACATTTTATGATATGAAAAAATTGCATAAAAAATTATAACTTATATTGGTCAAATTAATAGTAGTTAATAGACAAATAACTATACTTCACACTATTGATATAATTTTCATAAAACCTAATTACTATGTTGTTAATGTTGTTTATTATTTAATGAATAATATATATGTTGTTAATGTTGTTTATTATTTAATGAATAATATATTTTTAAGTTATACTTTTTAAATACAGTTAAATTCTTTAACGAAATAAGCTTTATTATTATGAGATTAAAATGCATTGGTCTATGACGCATTGCTTTAAAATCTACGGTGTCAATAATGAAAGTGGGAGGCTCGACAAAATCAAACATGGAATCTCATACTTTTCCTTATATTCCGAAAAATGAAGGTCGACCAATAGAAGAGAAATCTTATAATGAAAACCAGATATAATAGCGTACGTCTATGATTATACTTTTGTTCCACGATTGAAAGAGGTGTAGTTGGTCCCATGGACGTACATCAAATTGTAATTATTGTATTTCCCAAAGTTGCTGGTAATGATAGTATACATCTCATTTAAAGCTCTGGAATGGTTGAGTATGACTTGGATTTCAAGATTTCTTCTGAGTTGTTTAAAAGTAAAGCACTCCATTTCCAATTATTATTTTTGGGTATTTATTGTAACATGATTAGCCAGCCCAAATTATTATCAAAGGTGAATATCATGCCAATATTGGTTGCCTTTACCCACAGGCCCAATGTATGCCTACATTAATGCCATCTTTATACGGCAGTGCCAGCAAAGAATGCATAGAATCTTTCAAACTAAGGAAACCATGAAAGATATGACTCCCGAATCGTGACGTTATTGGAAAATAACCATGATAATAAAATAATTGTTTTGTTTTTTTTTGGGTTAAATAAATATTTTAGTGCAGTTGACAGAAAATTGTCAAACTTTGAGTTATATTAATCTTTTAGATTTTATAAATAAGAAAATACTTTATAGTTTTTAAAAAAATAATTTATTTATAATATATTTGATAATATTTATAAATTAAAAAATGATATATATTTTTTAAATAATTATGTTTAATTTTCTTTAATTAAATTAATTAATTAAAAAAATATGATATGGAGAAGTGTTATATGAAATGATTTATAGTTTTTTGAGCATGTGGTATTGATAAATCATGGTATTGATGCATGGTATTGTAATTTCCATAATAAATAGGGATGAAGTTTCATGGTTAACAATATTGTTATATGTTTTTTAAAATGTATATATGTTTAACTTAAATGTTATTTTTTTATAATTAATAATAATAATAATACTAATAATAATAATAGAAAATAAAATTCCCCGGATGCGGGTGTCATCGAGCCTGTCCACGGAGGCCACATGCCTGGCATGGGCTGACACGTGATGAGCATGAGCCTTTATTGCCTCAAGCCGCCGATCCTTCAAGACGTGAGAGGCATAAGGGCGATCTTAATGGAGCTGCGGGAGGTGATGGCAATCCTGCAAGACGCATTTAATGAAGGTCATTTCAGAGGGAATGTTCAGGAGCTTAAATATGCTGAATCGGTGGGTAAGAGAGCTCAGAGCGACAGGAAGAATTCTCAGAATTCTGAGTGCCAATACCACGATCTGGTTATTGAAAGACTGGGTGAGGTCCGCGCCATTCTTGTGTTTTCTGGGCTCTGTCTTCGCTCAGTTAAATTCGATTCATACCCATTTTGGATGCAGCAAGCTACGGGAAGGGACCATAGCAACTGTCGGCCCTCCACTGCTCTGGTTCAGGAAAAGGAATTGGAGGATACCATGGTGCGGCCGCGTGAAAGGATGCCTAGCAGAAGAGGCCCAGGACGTGGAGAATCCTCTCGTCCTCCTGCAGCTGACGTTCATCATCATTGTTGCTATTGCTACTGTTATCGAAGGGCGGGAGTCACCCCACTCTCAGCTGGTCAATTTCTGGAAGTGGGCAGCTCTATTGAGGGTGAGCCCATACTCCCAGCCTTTGGCTCAGTCACCTTTACGCTGGGTAGCTCCAGAGACAATGCAGGTGTTAATGCCCACATCTCTGTGCTTTTTACCAAAATCCCTGAGGAAAATGAAGAAAGTTCGTCATTGGTTCCTGCGGAGGATAGTTCAGCAAACGAGAGGGGAAAGCGCCCAATGGGGGAGCCCTCCAATGTAGCGAGCAATTCAGGAAGAGAGTTGCCTCAACACCCCTCCCAACTTCAAGAATCCGAGCTGCCAGCTCCCACGCAGAATCCCGTGGCTATGTGGGAAGGGGTTCCAGAGGGACAAGGTTGAAGCAGATTCGTGGAAGAAGAACCAGAGGAGTAGTTCCCAGCAGCACTCCTTCGTTTTTGCTTCCTTCTCTCAGGCTGGGGTCAGGGTGCTAGCTAATTTCAAGTTTTCGTTCTGCATCATAGTCTATTTCCTTTATGTCCTTAAGTCTGGCTCGCGGCTTCCACAGTTGCACTGGGTCCGGAGTCTAATGTCTGGTCTAAGATTTATGTCTTTGCCTGTTTCTTGTCGGTTCTCGGTAATGTTATCGGTCTCTATAGTTTGTTTGGGCTATGCGTCTTCTTGGAATGCCCCTGCGTGGGCTGTTTTGAAGTCATTCTGGAAAATCTCAGCGTCATGTTTTTCAAGCTATCTGGAACTAGTGCCCTGCAAGGCAAAAAATATAAGTTTGATATCGCCACCCAAGGAGCCACAGTTGGCCCTGGGCAGCTAGTCTGTTTGATGTAAAAGTTTACCTGTACATATTAATACAAAGTAGTTAGTATTGCCGAGAAAAAAAAATAATAGAAAAAAAAATTATAATTTTATAGATTTTTTGTGATTTTTTAATTACAAAATAAATTTTTTTATGTTTATAATGGATCCATGTCTATCGGCATTTACTAACTATTTTATTATATGAAAAATAATAACATTTCCTCTTGAGTTTAAGTTGTTTAATCTGTAAACTTCAGGTGCCCCAAAAAAATTTTAGGCATTGAATTCATTTACGCTTTCAAAAATGTATTTTAAATAAAAAATAATCACAATCATGTTTGAAATTGTATAACCTGATTACCATGAAAAATCCCATTTCATTTATAGGTTAGACTACTCATATATATATATATATATATATATATATATATATATATATATATATATATATATATTAAAAATGCATTTAACTATTTACTGAAATATAAAATGATATTATAAATTGTTTAACGTAGATGTAAAGAGTCTAAAAAATTTGTTAAATTAAAACATGTTTTCACTTGTATTTATTATTAAGTTAATTATTAATTTAAATATTATAATTATATATAATTCAAAATTAAATATGTTCATAGTGACACTTCTCATGATATGAAGTATTATGTAAAGAATGAGATTCAAAATTCAAATTGGTATGAGACAAACTAAATAAAAGAAAAAAGAAAAAACATAATTTTTTTAATATCTAAATAGTAATAATAATAGTGATCATTTATATTTATGAAAAGTAATATATGAGAAAAATTTAAGTTTATTTTTAATTCTTTTACTATATAATATTTTCAGTTTTTTTGGTTGAAGTATTTTCAACTTCTCATTCATTATAAATTTATGAGAATTTATTTTTATTTTAACAAGTGTTGCAACCAAATTTGTTCCACTCAAAGTAAATATTATGTTATGAAAGAATTGCATGAAAAAAATATAATTTTCATTGATTAATATTAGCTAACTTAATAGTGGTTAATAGACAAATGTAATCTAATAGTCTAGGCCAATGGAACGCATTACGCAGAAAATTAATGTAAATGGGGCAATGCGTCATAGTTTTCATGGTGTGAGATTCAATTTCTCATGTTTGTGTCAGAAACATGTTGCTAAGGGAACATTGTGGAAAGTAAAAATAAGTTATTAAGCAGATACATATAAGTATTTTTGGTTTTAATATTCTAATGTTTCCCTGGTTTCTTTTCAATTGTTTTATATTTTCCTTTGTTTTTTCAATACGGAAAAAACGCTTTTCAGAGAGTGCATTCTCTTAGAATCTATACAAAAGTGCCCTATCTGAGGCGAATACACTTTTTCACATATTTTTACATAGTTTTTAATAAAATCCACATAGTTTTTAATAAAAACCATACCAAAATCTTGTTTGGCATATTTTGCCTATCTTAAAGTATTTTTGGTTTTAATATTCTAATGTTTCCCTGGTTTCTTTTCAATTGTTTTATATTTTCCTTTGTTTTTTTAATACGAAAAATAGGCTTTTCAGAGAGTACATTCTCTTAGAATCTATACAAAAGTGCCCTATGTGAGGCAGATACTCTTTTTCACACATTTTTACGGAGTTTTTAATAAAAACCATACCAAAATCTTGTTTTGCATATTTTGCATATCATATTTATTCGAGAGAATCTATGTTCAATTTATGCAGAAAATTGGAGTTCAGTTCCTTAACAAGATAGTTTGTAAGAATAACATAGAATATTAAATTACATATCCCACATTTATTAATACAACTATATGGAATATTAAATCCCACATTTATTAATACAACGATATAGTTGTAAATCCCACTTTTATTAATACAACGATATAGAATATTAAATTACATATCTAGAAAAAGTTAGGTTTCCATGGTTGTGTTCGAACAAAAAATACAAGAAAAAAATCATAGAAAATAAATTCTCATTAAAGTATTTTTTAAGTATGAACTTTTCCATGTGTTATTGCAATTATTATTATTATATTTTGGAGTTCAAATAAAATTAAAATATGTTTTTATTTATATTTCTGGTAATTGTAAAAATAAAAATAAAAATATCATTTTTCCATTCTTTCTAAGACCATATATGTTTTTTAATTTTTAATTTATTTCTTTTTTAATTTATTTCTTTTGCAAATACCCTAACTGTATCAACAACAATAATTTCTACATAATGTTTTTATTATTAACTAAAAATGTCATCAATGTATTTCTTAACATGTCCACTAAGCCCATAGGCCTTGGATTCAATGGTGGAAAGAAATAGTTTTTCACCATTGGGCAAGATTCAATTCACGTTAGAGCTTTCCTTGAACCATGGGGGCACCTTAAGGTAGTGTTTGAATGTGTGGTTGCATCTAGAGAGACCATATTAAATGGTTTCATGACCGATGCAAACATAAGTGGATCAAATCCCACCCCATCTCCTCCTTTTTTAAAAGATATAAAAGTGGTATCTCTCATATAACAGAAAGAATTGAAGAAACCCTAGAGACATCATTGATGGTTTTTGGTTGTGAAGGGCTTGACCATCTACTTCCTCCACTTAATCTTGAAATATAAGCTTTCAATGCATTGGTTGTTGGTGGTCTGAGGTTCTAGCACTCCAAGAAGGTCTGATTTGTGAAGAAATTAGATGATGTCCCAAAAATTGTGATTCATGCTAATCAATCTCGCACAATGGATATTAGGCTAGCAGAGAGAGTCGTAACCGAACGATTTAAGTGCTTATGGCCCTCCTTGTGCTCTTTGAATATCTGGGTGCATAAAGAATAGAGACCCATCATTGAAGGACAACATTTTGTTTCCTTCTATGGGAGAGATTTTTTGTCCTTCCTCTTTGAAAAGAAAGAAGATTGAGATCTAATTTTTTAAAGTGGGCCATATTTTATGGGTGGTCAAGGTTTGTATCTAAATTGATGGAGTTTGTATTTCAACCAAGAAAATAATGTTCTGTCAATTATTCTTGTTTGGGCTAAATTGCCATATTTTCCCTTTCACTATTGGAACGAGGACACCTTTATGAACATTACAAATGTTATGGGCCACTATATCAATTGGGAAGAACCACAATAAGGTATGCAATATTATGCTAGGATTTGTGTAGAAGTAGATTCTGCTAAGAGACTACCGACAAAAATAAAACTCCAAATAGATAATTGGACTCATTACAAGGAAGTGGATTATGATCAACTACCATTTAAATTTAATAATTTTGATGAATATGCACATTTTCCTTGAAGATTCCAAAAAGAGGAAGAAATACAGAAAATTTATGAGGAAGGAGAACAATGGAAATAACCAAAAAGCAGAAAGCATAACCCCAACAAAATACGTCCATAAGGACAGAGGAATGAAATGGATTAGAAGCTAGAGGCCCTTTGTCTCCAAAGAAATCAACTACCAAATTTGAAGAATTTTCCTCTGACAAGAATAATGGTTTGGTAGAGAATAAATTTGATGCTCTCAATTGGACATACAAAGAAGGGGAAATCCAGAATGCACTGCACCTAGAGATCCAACTGGTCATCTCTCAACATGCGAGTTCTTAGGGCCAAAATGACATGCCTCCCCTCAAATATGTTCCAACTCAAAGAAATTTAGCCACAGAGGAAGAGGTTGCATCAAAACATAAATAGGTATTTAATTCCTCTAGAAACACCAAGAACCATCATAGATCTTCGATTTATGGATTCATAGATGAAAAATTAGAGGTGAAAAGGTAATCTATGAAAACCCACGTAATAAAGTAGGTGACAACGCTAATAGATATGTTAGAAGTGAAAATATAGAGAAGGATAAATAACAAGGCTCTCAAAGTTCATTGGAAGAGGCATTTCAGAAAACCCGTACAAACAAACCCAAAAAAAGGAATTGGGGGTAGAAAGAGAAGCCACACCTATAAAAAGGGAGGAAAAGAAGGAATATGATATAGCATCTACAAAAAATGTTGAAGATGATCGTGCTTCCTCCATTCCATCATTTTTGGAAGTGTTAGAGAAAAGATCAATTCCTTCCCTCCTTTGATAGGATGTAGGAAAGACCACACAGAGAGAAAATCCAACTCCTAGAAATATTTAAGCTTCTAAGATTTATTTTGTGTGTTTTTTGCTAATTCCTTATCATTCTCTATTTTTCTATCAGTTTGTATAAATGGTACAAAGATGTAATCCCACATATTTTTAGTTAATAAGTGATGTAAATTTTGTCAAATTTTGAAGGTATGTTTTGTACTTACATGTATAAGAATAATGGTTTAGATATAAAAGAAATCAAATGTTTTGATCCACTATGGATTCCAAGTATTGTAGTTGAAAAACAAAAAACAAAAAAGACAACACACGTCCACTAACATACAAGAATTTCTACAAATTGAGTCCACTAGAGGTAATCCCACCTCTTGTTAGTTTATATATGATGTAAAATTTGTCAAATTTTGAAGGTATTTTGGTGTATTTACTTATATAAGAATAATAGTTTAGATATCAAAGAAATAAAACTTTTTGATCCACTGGGCATTCCAAGGAGTCATGTGTGCAAGTCCAATAATTGAAATATCCCCTTTGTTATTGTAATTATTGTGTCCACAATATATATCTTTATAAATATATTATGACTGTAGTTAGAAAAAACAAAAAACAAAAAAGACAACACATGTCCACTAACTTACAACCATTTCTCCCCGGATGCGGGTGTTAGATGAGCAATTAATGCAAATCGGCCGCCGGACAAGCAGGTGGTTGAACCACATGGTAACCTGTGCTTTCCCCTGTGGGAATTTAAGGCAGGTCACTGCTCCTCGGCCGGCGCCATCAACCCGTTGTGAGAACCAAGAAATTCCCTGCAAATACAGAAATATGGAGCAAAGCCCCCTACAATTCTCCATTCAGCCTCTGAGTTGCTCTTGCCACCCCACTGCAGCAGAGCCAAGCCTTCGCACCGCTACGGGTAGACGTTGTAGACTCCTCTGCTGCGTCGACCTAGGCAATGGTCATCATTTCTCTCAGTCCATTCTCTGCAACCTGAAATTTGAGGTCTCGGCCCCTCTCTCCGGCGTGGATTTGAATTCTGTTGTTCCTCTCAATCTCCCCTCCGCAGTTCTTGCACCACCTCCTGCCCCTGAAACTCAACGCTTAGTGCAGCTTCCTAGCCAGAGAAACATGCGTTGACACCATCGAATGCGGTGCAGGCGAGGTGGTAGTCGTGGTGGCGCCACTCGGCCCCCGTCTTTGCCTCCTTCTGTCTCTACTTCCCCTTCCGCCTCCCCGCCCCCCAGCCCTTCCTCTTCCCGCTTCCTTGGCAGATATTCGGATACTCATAGTAGCTGAGGTCGAATTGGCACCTGTGAGGTTCGACGTTCTGGTGGTGCCGCCCAGCACACCAATTCCACTGCTTCTTCCCAGCAAGCTCAATTCCGCTTTCTCTGCTCCATGGACAGGCCAGTAATCATTGCTACCGTCACAGTGGACTTCAGAGAGGTAACTGGCTCATGCACAGAACCAGAGCTCAGCCCGGAGATGAACCAGGCTCTTTTGTCGCTCGTCAACTTTCAGGGGGAGCCAAGCTCCAGCCACCCGCCGAGAGACATGGACCATCTGTCCAGCAGCCGACAGAAGACTCTGAGAGGCAACGCCACCCGCAAAGACAAAGGCATACAGGTGGAGGACCGTGAGCCATAGGACACTGCAGGTGGCAGGCAATCAGCGGAAACTGGTTCAGATGAATATGGCTGGTGTCCGATCATGGAAGAGAAGCCACCATCCTAAGACACCTTGTAGCTGCATGCCATAGGTCACGTGTCCAACTCAGGTTCTGAGTTCGGTTTTTTTCATTCCGTTTTACTATGGTCAATTTCGGGTCATGCGTCCAGCTCGGGTTCTGAGTTTTGGTTTTCCTTTGTTGTTTTACAGTGGTTAATTTTGAACTTTATAGTGGGCAATAGTGGCAGTCTTTTCTGAATTTTACAGTCTTTTCACAGTGTTAATTTTGGTAGAAAATTTTGAATTCTGGAACTGTAGCCCCTGCATGGGTAGAATGAACCTATTTTTATCTCATTATCATACTGGTTTCCCCAACTGGGGTAGTCTCGATGTCAAGACTTGATGTTTAAAATGGTCATATGGCTGACCTAGGATCGCAGAGGCCGATGCCTCAATGTACATTATGTTTTTATTAATAGATTAGTTTTACTTAGAAAAAAAACATACAACAATTTCTACAAATTGATTCCACTGATGTAATGCAATCTTTGCAAAAACCAAAACTAGGATACCATATATTTTTATTTAATGGGATGCACATGCAAAACATAATTACTTGCGATGGATGGCCACATACATTAGAATAATCATTCCTCGGTCTTTCCTTGTGTTCAAGTATGCTATCAAACACTATAATTCAATTAACCAATTACCGTAGCTATAATTGGGGGCACATAAATACAAAAGACCTCATTACTCACATACATTTCTATAACAATAGTTTTCCAAGTAAATTATCCCGAATAACTCATTAACAAAAAATAAAATAAAATGAGGTAGATGTTATATGAGAGAGAAAAAGAGAGAAAGAGTATAGCCATGGATATTATAATAATATAACATGGCAAGTAAGAACAATGATTTATTATATTAGATATGTATTATAACCCTTAGAAATAATATAATGTTTTTATTTACAAAGATGAACGAAATTAAATATTATTTATCTAAATATGGTAAGGTAAGCATATTTTGTAAATTCAATAATTAAATTATAAGTATTACAATTTATATAGAGTAAATTTTCTATTTTCAAATAAATAAGTTTTATACTAGAATGTAATGTCTAATTAAAAAGTGATTTTAAGTTTAATTATTATTATTACATTAATCAACTTTGAATAGTGATGAAAACTGAGAGGAGAGATCGTTTATCTCTTAGACTTGGCATTTCAATGTAAGTTATTTATAACCATTAAGATAATCTACTTATCTTATCATTAAATTAAATTTATTGTATATCTACATGTTTTATTCACATATCATTGTATTTTTGTTGAGTTATTATATAACAAATCAATAAATATGACAAGAAAACATTAATAGAGCAATGATAAAAACAATAGAAAACTAAAAATACCTGCCTTTCCAATCAACTATGAAACATCATTCTCTTAATCATGCCAAACAACAATTGAACTATGAGCAAAGGAGGGGAAATATGTGCAAAAATATGATACTTGTTAAATAAAAGCATATATGTTGAAGACTATTATATTTAGATGTATTTAAGGTGTTTGATGGTAAAGTAATAATTGTCATAACACCAAGAAGAATCATTAGACAATGGCATTTCAATATAAGTTATTTATGACCATTAATATAATCTACTTATATTATCATTAAAGTAAATTTATGGTATATCTACATGTTTTATTCACATATCATTGTATTTTTGTTGAGTTATCAAATAAAAGCATATATAATGAAGACTATTATATTGGGATGTATTTAAGGTGTTTTTGATGGTAAAGTAACAATTTTCATAACACCAAGAAGGATCATTGGACAAGGTTTAACGTATAACTTCAGGTGTAATATGAAATTATTAAGTATTAGGTCAAGGAGGTTCATGAACTAAGTGTTAAGAATGTCCATTAACTTGTTACAATGGAATGTTTGAAATGTGAGTGGAGAATGGAAAATATAAAATATCAGAACTTGGTGATATTCTACAAAATTAATGGGGATAAGTGATAAGATCATGAACTAATACTTATGATGGATGGTCAAATACATTGGTGTCAACATTCCTTGATCCTAATCCTATATTAAATATGTTATTGATGTAGCCCAGCGGCATTGGCCCACACTTCCACGTGTCTGGAAGGTTATGTTTGTTTGTTGGACTTTATGATGTGTTAAACGTTGGGGAATGTTTTTGATGGTTGCATGCAAGTTGGTTTGTTGATATTTGTTTGGTGATGGAACAAGTTAATGCTGCATTTACTCACCACCTACTCACCTCAGGCCTGGTTCCTCGACCTTCTCTTTGGGCAAAACACTTTGGCTTCCCAGTCATTCGTGATTGTTCTGTTCGTCGGTGAGGTTGCTGCGAGGGTTTGTTGATTGTCCTGTGTGGTTTCTGCTCTAGTGAGTATGGTGTTCCCTGGTTCTTCTCCGGGTGTAACTGTGAGTGTATCCTGGCCTTTCCAACTTGGTTGTAAGCTCGTTGATGGTTTTCTCCGGTGGCTCGATACCGTTTTGGTTCCGCTGTGCTCGCTTGGTTCCTTTTCACCTGGTAAGGTTTCTAGTCTCGTCCGGTTGTTCTGCTTTGGTCTGGTTGCAAAGTCTGGTGTCCCGTCTAGTAACTGCCCCTTGCTATTATTCCTTTGCTTCTGCCTTCGTTTGGTCGCCTTTGCTGGTATTATCGTTGTCTCTGGTCACTGCTCTGTGCGTAAAATGATGTCAACTTTCGTCGTCTTGGATTCAGGTAGCAACTTGGTGGTTTTCCGCGGCCCTGAACAGGTATTGACCCCTTCCCTGATTCAAATCAGCCTCCTCATGGTATTGACGCTAACCAACAATGTTCCTTCTGTCTCAACTCTGTCGGTTTTCTTAGCAATGGCTTTGCTCCTCGAGCCCTAGTCCGGCTTACTCAGGTAAGGTATGAAAACCCTTTTGTTTCTGTGTGGGTTTCGACTCCAGTTCTTTTGCTGCGTAAGTATGTTGACAATGCTCGTTTATGTGTACAAGTCAGCGACTCGACCTGGGTACTCGGGTTCCTTCGGGTTTCAACTTCCCAAAGGTGGCGAACCTCTGCCTATAGGCTCTGGCTCTTCAATCTGTTGATGCACTGTTAGGATTTTGGGGTTTATGTAGAGTTGATAGTTTGTCGTTTGTTGCTTTCCGTCTGTGGTTGATGTCCCTTCCGAAGTTTAAACTTCAGCCTGGCTATAATTCCTGGTTAACTGCTTGTTTGAAAGGTTATGGGGTTACTGTTCCCAAACCCTAGACTAGGGTTTGTCCACTCTGGACACGACACTTGTTTTTATATATCAAATAATATAATATATATGTATATGTCTCAGTTAGCAGCAAGGAAAATATGGTTTTTTTATCATTGTTCAACTTGTGTAAATCATGAGAAGTCGTTTGGTGAAATACCTTTACTGTGGGTTGTTCTTTCACACTCTGTTTCCTATTTGCTCTCAGTCGTTTGCTATCTTTCAGTACTCGGACTGTCGATCCACTCGCTGGTTCTTCACTCTGTATATGGAAATTTGCATGAATTTGAAATGGTTTGTTTGATAGGCGACAACACAAAAGAGTCACGAACTCACGTGGTCGCTCACAGTTTGTTAGTACAACTCTTTTGCAATTTGATAAATGAAATTACAGTGTTACAGTAAATAGGCAATGATCACAGATGGACAATATCTGGAAAATAAGATCTGTCTCCGTTTCTTTTATTTTTCTAATATGAAATTACTGAACCTTTTCCTCGCCTTACATTTCTGTTCTTATACATTTTGATTACAGTTAATTGAAACTGTCATTGATTTAGTTGAACTGGAACAATATGGTTGATAATCATAGTTCGGTTGACATTATAAGATTTTTATTTAGACAGTTTTGTCTTTTCTCTTCTAAGTTGACAGATTAAATATTTAACTACTGTTTTATTACTGTTTGGACCATAACAACCCTAACCGACATTTAACTTTGACATTTAACAACTAAGAGTAAAGTAAACTAAAATCCTATCTCATGACTCCATAAACTAATTAAAAAAACAATCCAGATACTCAACAACCTTCCAACTTGGTGAGACTTCACCCGGTCATGGTGAGCTAGATGCTCCTGCATCAGGCTCCCAAGGCAAAAAGAAATCATGGCTCCGGTCCATGAGCTTCTCGACTGAAGTTCCTATCTGTTCAATTTTCCTGGCATCAAGCCACGAACTGTCCTCAATAGGACGGTTCTTCCACTTGACCAGGTACTGCATATATTCCTTCCGCCAAGTTCGTTTAACCACCTGAGTGTCGAGAATGCTTTCGATCTCGGGAGGTTGAACGTAAGGCATTTGTCTCTTCCAAGCTTCTCCGTCTTCCTGGGTACTCCGTGTAGATCGCGTGGTTCCATCTTCTTCCTTTTCCTCTGGGTCAGTCGTGTAAGGGAACAGGTCCACTACGTTAAAGATAGGTGAAATGCCTATTCCGGGTGGCAACTGTATCTCGTAGGCATTTGCTGAAAACTTCCGAAGGACTTTGCAAGGCCCTATCTTTTTATACTTCAATTTATTGTACGTACCTTTAGGGAAGCGTTCTTTGCGTAAATGCGCGAGGACTTCATCCCCCACGTCAAACTGTACTTCCCTTCTCTTCAAATCTGCGTGCTGTTTGTACTTTAAGCTGTTGTCCTGTAATTTCATTTTCACCTATTCATGCAAATCTCTCATCGCGTTAGCGAAATATTCTCCGTCTGCGCTTCGCCTTTCCTGTAGTCCAAGGTCCCGCAATTCATGCACTCCGCTAGGATGCATGCCGTACATGATCTGAAATGGACTGAAACCTGTGTTGCTGTTAGGCGAGTCATTGTAAACGAACTCTACCTGTGCTAGCGCTCAATCCCACATCCGCGAATTCCTCCTGACCAAGCTTCGTAACAGGTTTCCCAGACTCCTATTTACAAACTCTGTTTGCCCGTCGGTTTGCGGTGATATGCATAACTGTAGCTTAGCTGTGTGTCCATTTTTTTCCATAAGGTATGCCAAAAGTATCCCGTGAACTTCACATCCCTGTCTGAAAGGATAGATTTAGGCAATCCATGTAACCTAACAATCTCATTGAAAAACAAGTGGGCCACATGGGTGGCATCACTGGTTTTCTGGCAAGGAATAAAATGTGCCATTTTTTACAATCTGTCCACCACTACCATTACCGAGTCATATCCCCGCTGCATCTTCGGTAGACCTGTTGAAGCCTCGAAAATCGGGTTGACAACAAGGGGGATACCCACCCGGTCCGGACCTTGGTTGGCAGCTCCTTATCCGTTTGGTATAGCGGGTCCGACTGGGGATAATGGGACCAGTTTCCCAATCTAAGGGTGTGTGTGTGTGTGTGCAGAGTTGGATGTTTGCTGATCTAAGAATACTTAAAGCTAATCTAATTCAAACTTTTAAACTAACTCTATGCTATTGTAATCTAATGAGAAACAACACATCTAATCTATGCTAACCCGGGGTGTATTTCTTCTATTATGCGATCTAAAAAGATTTCAGACAATAACTGGTAATAAAGATAATTCAGCTATCATAAGAATGGAAATCAATTAAGATAAACCACTTTGCATAAAAAGTTAGGCAAAACAGTTGTGAACAGCATATCGCATAATAAGTTATTCATATATCAAACATAAATAAATGGCTCCACCGTACAAAAGTGCCAAATGGTAACTCAGACATTCATGCAACAACATATAAACAACTACAGACTGTATATCACTTCAAGAATATAAGCAGAAATGGCCAAGAGATAAAAGTACCATTTATGACTGGTTCTACTCATAAGCTTCAGGCAACAATGATCTATCTCTCCTTGCTCTAACATCTACTAAGAGTACAGAAGTGCAACATCAGTAGCAGATATCAAATGCAAACATTAATAAACCTTGATCCATCCATTCATCAAAACCCCCTCCGAGGGTGCAAAAGTGCATGTTCTGAGGACAAGTTTTTGACAAATTTCTGGACCCTTATCCAAATGCATGAGAAGGGTTTAAATACTGCTAACTAAAATAACTTAATTACATAAATTTCGGATACGGTTTAAATGACCGCCCTTTTTCCTAGGCAAAACTATTTCTAAAAATTGAATCTAATTCCTAACTATTTCTGTATTTGCTCCTCAGTGCTGCGAGCATGCAACATTCGCCTGGGAAGAGTCGGCTGGTCGTCTTCTGCTTTTGTTTGAGCTATGAAAATAGAAATGGCAAGCGTTGGCACCACTTTCTAGTAAACTAGAAGATATTTTTGAGAATCTTCCTTTGGCTGGGTGGATTTACTGCGTGTATACTTGGTAATAACCCAAATTTCTCTCAAACTGCTTCTGCTTTTGCTATTTCGGTTTCCGGCCTTGCGAATGACTAAGCAAGTTAGGGACTTTGCTTTCTAAACAATTTTCTTAGCGATGCGCGATTAGCGCTAGGCGCTAATCGCGCATCGAAAACTGCCTCCGTTCTTTGTTCCGGGCTTTTCTGGTGCATTTTCCGCCTTTAGCGCTTTTTCCTTCACCAAGTAGAAGTTTCAGGATTTTTCGTAAACATGCTGCTTTTGTGAGCTTTCTGACCCTGAATGTTGAATCACCTATTGACATCAGCATCTGTTGAGTGATACTCTGGAATCTGCGGTTCTGTTGCATGCGGCATCCGTTTATGAAGGCATCTCTTCTCTGTTCTCCGAGCATTGACGCTTTCCCCTTTTCCTTAGATGTTTCCTACTCATTGCTTCATATTGTTTCCTTTTTTTTCATTCCTGCAGTTCACGCAAAGGAAAAGAGTAATGATAATCAATACTGATATGAAAGCTCTAACCTCTATGAATGTATAAAATCATGACACTCATCGTGAACTGACTCTTCGAAAAACACAAAACTGTCCTTCTTGAATACTTTGGCGCACATTCATTAATTTCTTTTAAGGTGCGCGCCCAATTTTGGTTTATAGACAGCTTTTCTTGAATGTTGAGCTGAGGAAATTTGCGATGGGCGATAGCAACATCGCGTCATCGCATTACCTAGAAGTGTCATCGCAACTTTTTCAGATTATATTATCGCAGATCGCGTTTATTGAAGATCGCAGATCGCGACGAGTCGTTAAATAATTGGGTGCTGCCTATGCGATATTGCGATATGCAACGTCGCACATTGGCCGTCGGAGATTTCTTAAGTTTTTATTTAAGAGCGCTTCATAATGTACGCGATGCAATGAATTTCAGTCGCCTCTTTGCAGTTTATTATGCTCATAAGGAAATGCTTTATTCTCTTATCGCGATGCGATATAGTTTTAAGGAGTTAAATACAAAATTTTTTATAAAAATGTATTTTTGGATTTTTTATTAAGGGTCCCCATTTGCTTAGTGTTATTGCTAATACTAAACAAAGAGGGGGGTTGTTTGTGGCCACAACAATGGCGATTCACCTGGAAGAACCAGTTATCTCTGTTTTTCTATTGAATTCTAACTTCCAAAACAGAAAAATTTTCATAGGTCTAAATTTCGTTATGGACAGATAGAGTACATTATGCCTTATCCTATTAATGATATTTTGTTTCAACCTTTTTCTATTCTAATTGCTTGCTTCCTCAGGCTTTGATCTTGTATTTACATCAACGATTACTTGGTCTTGTAAAGGTAAAATAAAGTCTTCTCTGTGTGCCGGCTTTTAAAATACGTTCATTTGTCGTAGGTAGAGCCTCTGCTGCCAAAGGCGTCCATAGCCTCGACAGGGTTACCTGTTACCCAACAATGATCCTTTATCCTGCTTAAGGCTATCTACAACGTTCGAAGAAAAATCCACATTGACACTTTTTCCTTTTTTATTCTCTAAAGAACAATGTCTTGGTTTGGTAGCCAAATTATGACACAGTCATTCACTTGATTTACACTTTTGCTGAACAAGCTGGCTCGTGATGAGACCCCTTGTCTTTTGATTGCAACAATCTTGAGTCATTGCCCTGTTTTGGTAGACAGTATTGGCAAAGTCAGCAAGTTATAATATCTGTGATCATGATAAGCCGGCTCGTGATGAGACCTCTTATTCTTTTAAGAAATAGTGTTTCTTGGATTGTTCCTCTGAATGCTGCGATTTTCTTTAGCGGGGAGGAAGTCATTGTTTTTCCTTAAGAAAGCTCTGGACGAAAATAATAGAGTTTGAAAACAGCAGTTTTACAGAGAAACCTTATTTTGCTATTGATACCTTTCATTGTGCTGATATAAAACAATTTCTTCGCTAAAGGTTGCTTTCATCAAATTTTTGAAGTTGAAACTAGCATCATAACTAGGCTAAAGTTTTTTTTTTTTTAACTCTATCTGTATATAATAAAGATTAGATTTATGAAAATTTTTGTTATTTATACAAGCGAAAAGCTCAAAATCTGAAAGAGAATTGGTGTCTTTTCCGTGAATACCTGTAGTAACCATTTACAACTGGTTTTATTATGCAAAAGAAAAGAAAAACCAAAACTATTCTACAAAATAGAAGAATAATCTTCTATGGAAAATATTTTTTGAGGATTTGTCCATTAACAGGCAAAGAATCCCTTCTACCTGCTAAATCCTGCAACACAAACGTTGATGGACCTATGACTTCAACAATCTAAAAAGGACCAAGCCAAATCTTTTGAAATTTCGTATGTTTGCCCTTTTCTTCATGAGCCTTATCCCATTTCAAAACTAAATCTCCCATCTGAAAATTTTTCTTGGTTATTATGCTTGAATCAAAAGAGGATTTTATCAGCGCTTGGTGATGAGCATGGGTTTTCTTAGCTTGTTCTCGTTGTTCTTCTAATTTAATTATTTCCATTTGTCTTAGTTGTATGGAGGAAGTAGATACTTCATCGATGTATTGTACTAAAGACAAAGAGGGGATGACTAAGTGAGTTGGAAGAACCACTTCCTTCCCATAAACTAAATTAAAGGGAGAAGTGCCGATTGAAGCTTTCTTCGTTATTCTATCTGCCCATAAAGCATTTACCAAAGCTTTGTGCCAATTCTTTTGGTTCTGGTCAACTGTTCTTTTAATAATCCTGATTAGGTTTTTATTTGTTGACTCAACTAACCCATTACCTTGTGGATAGTAGTTGGCCGAATATTTCAGTTTGAACCCTCTTTTAAGTGCAAACTCAGTCATTGCATTCCCAGAAAAGTATGATGCATTATCAAACATTAAAGCTGTTGGTAATCCAAACCTAGTGATTATAAATTGATCTATGAATTCAATAATATTTTCAGAATTAGCTGTCTTGAGGGGAACTGCTTCTACCCATTTAGTAAAATAATCTGTTGCCGTGAGGATGTATCTATGCTGCTTAGAAGAGTGAGGAACGATCTCACCTATTATGTCCAAGCCCCACTGACTGAATGGTTGCTCGATGTTTACTGGCTGTAGTGGCAGGGACGGCTTCTTTTGTCTTCCAGCAGTTGTTTGGCAGACTTGACATTTCCTTACGTAACTGTGTGAGTCTTTGAACAGCGTAGGCCAGTAATATCCTGCACGTAAGATCTTATGTGCAGTAGCATCTCCAGCATAATGTTCGCCTGCTGGTCCGTCATGGAGTTCCTGCAAAACTTTTTCAGCTTCAGTTTTCTCAAGACATCTAAGAAGAACAGAATCATAATTCTTTCTAAAAAGAACATCATTTATGAGTTGATATTGTTTAGCTTTCAATCTCAGAGCTCTTTTCTTAGTGTGATCTAGGTGTGATGGAGCATATCCGTTCTTAAGATAATAAATGATGTCAGCATATAATGATTCTGCATCGTTTAGGCTTACCTCATACAGTTGTACCTCTTCAGATGGGACTTCAGGAATTTGCGATGCTCCAGCCAACATTTTGCAGAAGCCTTGACCTCTTACAATGTTTGCTGGTTTGATCTCAAGGTCGTATTCCTGTAAAGCAGTGATCCAATTTGCTCTTTTCTCACCCACATCCTTTTGTATTAGAAGATTTCTTACCGCTGGAAACGGTACTATGATCTTAGTATGGGTTTTAAGTAAGAAAGGTCTGAAATATTTGACTGCTTTGAAAACAGCATAGGCCTGTTTCTCCACGTCTGAATAATTGAGTTCAGCACCTTGTAAATTTGAGCTAAAAAACGCAATTGGAGCTTCCGCTTTTTCTTGATTTGCTTGAGTTAGAATCGCAACATAAGATTTCTCTGAGGCAAATGTGTATAAGATAAAAGATTCTGAAAAATTCGGGGTTGCTAAAGATGGAGCATTAATAATAGCTTGTTTGATCAGGTTGAATGCTTCATGTTCATCTTGACCCCATTTAAAATTTGAATTCTTTTTAATCATGGTTTGCAAAGGAGACACAATTCGTGAAAAATCTGGGACAAATCTCTTTACAAAATTGATTTGACCAAGGAAAGATTGCATGGCTTTTTTATTATGAGGTAGGGATATTTCAGAAATTTCTTTGATTCTGTCAGGCTCAATGTGAATACCAGATTTTGACACTATGAATCCTAGAAGTTTTCCTTCACTTAATGCGAAAAAAGATTTCTTTGGGTTAAGTGAAATCCCATACCTTAAACATCGTTGAAAGATCTGTTTTAAGTCTCTGAGATGGTCGCTTCGCTTCTTGGAGTACACTGTTATATCATCCAAATAAATTACTACAGATTTATTGACTAAACCCTTGAATGCGATGTCCATGGCTCTCTGAAATGTAGCGCCAGCATTGATCAAACCAAATGGCATCTTCCGATATGCGTATGTGCCCCATTTAGTTCTAAATGTGGTTTTCAACTGATCATCGGGATGTACCAGCACTTGATTATATCCTGAAAATCCGTCCAAGAAAGACATCAGTTCTGAGCCTGCTACTGCCTGTAATATCTGTTCCATAGGTGGGAGAGGAAAATTGTCTTTTTGACAGGCTTTGTTGAGATTCCGAAAATCGATACAGATTCTAATATCTCCGCTTTTCTTTCTAACGGGTACCATATTGGAAACCCATTTGGAATGTCTGACGGGGAAAATTATTCTGGCTTTTAATAACTTGTTTAGCTCAGTTTTTATTTGATTTTCTAAATTGGGGTGGATCTTTCTCAGTTTCTGTTGGACAGGTTTTTCGTTGTCAATCATAGGAATAGTGTGCTGAATGATAGAAGTGTCGTACGTCTTCAGCTCATCGTAATTCCAGGCAAAGACATTCTTATATTGTCTCAAAAGACGAATATACGCTAGTTTTTCTTCCGGGGCCAGGCCTATGCCTAGAGTAACGTTTTGTGGTTTATCATCGGTCCCTAGGTTTACTAATTCGTAGTTCAGAGTTGAACTGTAGAGCTTTGAATTGGCAGGCCTTTTAAACCGATTTTTCAAATCGTATAAGTCTTCTAACTTAACCACCGATTTAGGTATAGCATTATCAGTGCCATTTTGTTGTATTTGTAGATTGTGATGGTCTTCGTCAATTATCTGATTGGAGTAGGATCCTTCGGAAGTGAGGAAATTTACAATATCAGGATCGTCGTTGAATACTCTCCAATTTGTAATGTTGTCAGGGATGGATGGTCTAAAGATCAATTCTATTGAGAATCTATCTGGACTAAACTCTTCGGAGGGAATAAGCCTAGAGGCTACGTTAGCCAAAAGGTCTGCGCTTGCATTTTGGAGTCTTGGGATTGAAGAAATATTGAATGCTATGAAATGCTCAGTCAGATCTTGTACTAAAGATTGATAGTGTTTTAAATGACTTGATAGGCAATGTATAGTATTACGTACCTGTTTGACGACAATCTCAGAGTCTCCGAAGACTTGAAGATACTTGACATTCAACCCGATTGCTTTGTATAGGCCTTGCACCAAGGCTTCATATTCTGTTGTATTGTTTGTGCAATCGAATTCGAGTCTGCACGTAAGCATGGTCTTATTTCCTTCTGGACTAATCAGAACGCATCCTGCTCCTGCTCCTTCGTTAGATTTAGAGCCATCAAAATATAATTTCCAAAACAAAGATGTATTTACAGGTTTATCTACAAAATTAACACACTTTGAATTATCAGTTTGGGAAAATTTTTCGACTTGGGATAAAACTGAATTTTCTAAGTAAGGTGATATATGAGCATTGAAATTGCCGAGAAAAGAATCTACCGAGTAATTGCCTATGATACTGCTGTTATATGCTATTTCTTCATTTTCTCCCTCCAATTCCGTTACTATGTACTTCTGGTGTAATTCTTGTTCAACCTTTATTTGATTTGTTTTGCCATTATAGGGTAACCACATGTGTGACCAGTCGATTGAAAAGTATCCATGGAGTTTCTCGGACCAATACCTGCTAAGAATCAAGCCATAGAATTCTGGGATATCAGCCACTAGAATGTCAATAACCTGACATACCTTCGGGTTAGATGACAATCTTATGGTTACTTGATTAAGTTCACCAATCACTTCTACTTGAGATCGATCAAGCTGAACTATGCGCACTGTGGATTTTTGTGGTTGGACATTTAACTTGGCACATATTGATCTGGGTAAAATATTCGTTGAAGCACCAGAATCTACCAAACAATTGTGCACATTCTTATTGAAAATTTCATAAGTGAGAAGAAAAGGGGGAGTGTGAGATCTTGATCTTCCTCCAATCAAGGCGATGTCATTTGGATCAATATTATTGATCGTGTTGGTTGGAGGTCTTCCCATGTTGTGGGAAGCTACAGCTGTAGGCAAAGATGTCATAGGCACGGCATGTAATTCTTTCATCATTATCTTCTGTTGATGTTTCAATTTGCTCAATTCGTAAAGGGTAATATTAGCCCTAGTCTTTTTCATGTCGTCAATAATATTGTATTCCATTTCATCCGACACTATCAGTGTTCTTGATGGAGTTGTTTGATCTTGTTGGACTGGGCTAGATTGAGTTGCTTTAGCGGTCATTTTCTTTGTTGCGACTTTATCTTTTATTGCAGAGCTTGCGCTCTTCTGCTTAGGGGTAGTTTGGGGAGGATCAAGTTGATTTTTGCTTCGTGTGCTAACTGGAAATGCTTCTTGATCTTCTTCTTGTGGGAGGATGAAATCCCACATTCCTTGTAATTCCACAACTTCTTCGTCATTAGTCTGTCCTTCAAAGGTACTGTCTTCTTCTTCCTCTTCTTCGGATTCGAAATTTGAAATAGCGTTGGGTGGTTTCACATCCATTGAAGGACCTCTTTTAAAAGCTCTGTAGGGCTTTTTTGAAGAAGTTTCTGCTACTTGTTTTTTTATGTCAATCATCTCATTGGACATGGTCTTTAATACTTTCTGCAATCCTTCCAAATCGAAAGGGTCTTTTGTTTGTTTCTTCTTGGAGTCTTCTTTGAAGGTGACTTTTTTAGACTTGCGTTCTTCTAACGCAGATCTTTTTTCCAGGGCTATTACGCGTTTCTCTACTGCTATCGCCTCTGTCAAGTTTTCAACTAAGGTTGTTTTATTTGCCCTATCCACGAAGATTGCTAAATTTGATGGTAAGGCCGTAATATACCATTCACATCGTACTTCTTCGCTGGGTTGGGAAGCAGTGGGAATTTTGTTGAGGATCTTATTGAACCGTAAATTGAAATCTTTGATGGGTTCTCTAGCCTCGGCTTTAAGGTTGGATAGGTCATTGATTAACGTTTCCGTTGATCTGTCATCACCAAACTTGGTGAGGAATTGACTTTGAAAAATGTCCCAACTTGTGATAGACCCGGAGGGTAATGAAAAGTACCATGACCCGACTGTTCCTTGCATTGTATAGGGAAAAAGCCGAACAACAGCATCTTCGTTAGTAACTCCGTTGAGATTGACAGAAAGCATGAAATTGTTTATGTGTTCTTCTGCTAGCATGCCTACTTCTGGATTGAATTTGGGTAGCCATTTCTTAGGATGGGCCGGTATTTGACTCAAGGGTGGAGGCATTAAAACTGCCCCAGGATTATTCCATGGAGACTGGGCCATCGTTGAGTTGCTAGTGAATGAAAACGCAGAAGATGATCCCTGTGGCTGGGAAGATGAGGATACTATGATCGTAGATGATTGAAGAAGGGTTGTGGGAGTTCCGGTAAGCGGATGAATGATGGTTTGGAATGAAGATGTGGGTGGCTGACTTCGCGGTGAGGGAGTTGAAATGGACGATGTAGATGAAAGAGTCTCACTGTCAGACTCTTGTGGTGTTTTCCTTGCTCTTTTCCTGGTGGGGAGAGGGAATTCAGTTGGCTGGATGCCAAATTTTTCACTCTTTAATCTGGTCAGGGGATGAGCAGGATTGTACTGCGAAGTCACGCTGCTTTGAGATTTATCAGACCTCTGAGTAGAAATGAAAAATCCCTTGAGTTTGTGAATCAGAGTTTTAACTTCAGGGGGTTCAATGGTAGATTGGTCTGAAATATTAGGGTGTGTAGCAGCGGTTAATACTCGAGCGACTTCTGACTCAGGATTTAAACTTGCTGGGGAAGTCGGGGGAGTTGATGAGGGCGATTTACTCTCAGAATGGTATTTAGATTTTGACTTAGGTGTCATTCATAGTTCGGGCCCTCCTTCTAGCGCCAAATATGTTGAAGCCCCGAAAATCGGGTTGACAACAAGGGGGATACCCACCCGGTCCGGACCTTGGTTGGCAGCTCCTTATCCGTTTGGTATAGCGGGTCCGACTGGGGATAATGGGACCAGTTTCCCAATCTAAGGGTGTGTGTGTGTGTGCAGAGTTGGATGTTTGCTGATCTAAGAATACTTAAAGCTAATCTAATTCAAACTTTTAAACTAACTCTATGCTATTGTAATCTAATGAGAAACAACACATCTAATCTATGCTAACCCGGGGTGTATTTCTTCTATTATGCGATCTAAAAAGATTTCAGACAATAACTGGTAATAAAGATCATTCAGCTATCATAAGAATGGAAATCAATTAAGATAAACCACTTTGCATAAAAAGTTAGGCAAAACAGTTGTGAACAGCATATTGCATAATAAGTTATTCATATATCAAACATAAATAAATGGCTCCACCGTACAAAAGTGCCAAATGGTAACTCAGACATTCATGCAACAACATATAAACAACTACAGACTGTATATCACTTTAAGAATATAAGCAGAAATGGCCAAGAGATAAAAGTACCATTTATGACCGGTTCTACTCATAAGCTTCAGGCAACAATGATCTATCTCTCCTTGCTCTAACATCTACTAAGAGTACAGAAGTGCAACATCAGTAGCAGATATCAAATGCAAACATTAATAAACCTTGATCCATCCATTCATCAAAACCCCCTCCGAGGGTGCAAAAGTGCATGTTCTGAGGACAAGTTTTTGACAAATTTCTGGACCCTTCTCCAAATGCATGAGAAGGGTTTAAATACTGCTAACTAAAATAACTTAATTACATAAATTTCAGATACGGTTTAAATGACCGCCCTTTTTCTTAAGCAAAACTATTTCTAAAAATTGAATCTAATTCCTAACTATTTCTGTATTTGCTCCTCAGTGCTGCGAGCATGCAACATTCGCCTGGGAAGAGTCGGCTGGTCGTCTTCTGCTTTTGTTTGAGCTATGAAAATAGAAATGGCAAGCGTTGGCACCACTTTCTAGTAAACTAGAAGATATTTTTGAGAATCTTCCTTTGGCTGGGTGGATTTACTGCGTGTATACTTGGTAATAACCCAAATTTCTCTCAAACTGCTTCTGCTTTTGCTATTTTGGTTTCTGGCCTTGCGAATGACTAAGCAAGTTAGGGACTTTGCTTTCTAAACAATTTTCTTAGCGATGCGCGATTAGCGCTAGGCGCTAATCGCGCATCGAAAACTGCCTCCGTTCTTTGTTTCGGGTTTTTCTGGTGCATTTTCCGCCTTTAGCGCTTTTTCCTTCACCGAGTAGAAGTTTCAGGATTTTTCGTAAACATGCTGCTTTTGTGAGCTTTCTAACCCTGAATGTTGAATCACCTATTGACATCAGCATCTATTGAGTGATACTCTGGAATCTGCGGTTCTGTTGCATGCGGCATCCGTTTATGAAGGCATCTCTTCTCTGTTCTCCGAGCATTGACGCTTTCCCCTTTTCCTTAGATGTTTCCTGCTCATTGCTTCATATTGTTTCCTTTTTTTTCATTCCTGCAGTTCACTCAAAGGAAAAGAGTAATGATAATCAATACTGATACGAAAGCTCTAACCTCTATGAATGTATAAAATCATGACACTCATCGTGAACTGACTCTTCGAAAAACACAAAACTGTCCTTCTTGAATACTTTGGCGTACATTCATTAATTTCTTTTAAGGCGCGCGCCCAATTTTGGTTTATAGACATCTTTTATTGAATGTTGAGCTGAGGAAATTTGCGATGGGCGATAGCAGCATCGCATCATCGCATTACCTAGATGTGTCATCGCAACTTTTTCAGATTAGATTATCGCAGATCGCAGATCGCGTTTATTGCAGATCGCAGATCGCGACGAGTCGTTAAATCATTGGGTGCTGCTTATGCGATATTGCGATATGCGACGTCGCACATCAGCCGTCGGAGATTTCTTAAGATTTTTATTTAAGAGCGCTTCATAATGTACGCGATGCGATGAATTTCGCGTCGCCTCTTTGCAGTTTATTATGCTCATAAGGAAATGCTTTATTCTCTTCTCGCGATGCGATATAGTTTTAAGGAGTTAAATACAAAAGTTTTTATAAAAATGTTTTTTTGGATTTTTTATTAAGGGTCCCCATTTGCTTAGTGTTATTGCTAATACTAAACAAAGAGGGGGGTTGTTTGTGGCCACAACAAGACCTAAGACGAAGTCCAAACTTACTGAGTCCCATGGTCTGCCTGGAATCGGTAACGGTGTATACAGTCCTGTGTTTTGACTGTGACCCTTCGATAATTGGCACACTTTGCATCTGGCCACAAATCGTTGTACATCTCTCCGCATATTCGGCCAAAAGTAAAAATGACTAAGTTGCACGAGGGTCTTATCCATGCCGAAATGTCCGGCCAAACCTCCACGATGCTTTTCTCGAATAATATTCTCCCTCATCAAGCAGTCTGGTATGCACAGTTGTCCTCCCTTAAACAGCAACCTTTCTTGCAGATTGTAGTCTAACCAAGGACTGTTGTCTCTCACTAAAGGGTTTTGACATGCCTCATAGGCCTCCTTAAAATCTACATCTGTCTGGTATAAGTCTTGTAAGTGCTCAAAACCCAGCACCTGCACAGTGCTTTCCTGCAGAAGTAGAGCTTTCCTACTTAGTGCATACGCTACCTTGTTTGCTTGCCCGCTAACATGCTTCAATACGAAATTGAAACTCTGCAAATACTCCACCCATTTCGTGTGCTTATGGTTTAACTTGTGCTGCTACATTACAAACTGTAGTGTAGAATTATCTGAAAACAACACAAATTCATTTCCCAATAGATAATGCCTCCAGTGTTTTAAAGCCTGTACAACAGCATAGAACTCCTTATCATATGATGAGTATTTCTGTCGAATCTCATTCAACTTCTCGCTGAAGAATACTACAGGCTTATCCTCCTGGCTGTGTACAGCTCCAATTGCTGTCCCGCTGGCATCACAGTGAACCTGAAATAACTTCTTGAAATCTGGTAATCTCAAGATCGGCTTCTCAGTAATCTTCCTCTTTAACAACTGGAAACTTCTCTCCGCTGCTTCTGTCCATCGAAAAGGCTGGCTGGCCTTTTTGATGGTATCTAGCATTGGCACACAAATCTCGCTGAAATTCTTTATAAATTTCCTGTAAAAACTTGCTAATCTGTGAAAGCTATGTACCTCAAATGAATTTTTCGGAGATGGCCAATTCACTATCACTGCCACGTTCTCTGGATCCATCTTTAGCTCATTCTCTGCTATTACAAACCCCAAATAAATCAATTCCTTCTGCAGAAAAGAACATTTCTTCAAATTTATTAGCAGTTTATTCCGCTGTAATTTCTCCAGCACCTTTCGCACATGTTGAAGGTGTTCTTCTCTTGTCTTGCTGAAAATAAGGATGTCATCCAAGTATACTATCACAAAATTCCCAATATACTCCTTTAGCATCTCATTCATTAACCTCATGAACGTACTGGGCGCATTGCTCAGCCCAAATGGCATGACCAGCCATTTGTACAGCCCCTCATTCGTCTTAAAGGTTGTCTTCCATTCGTCCCCCTCTCGTATCCGTATTTGATGGTACCCGCTTTTCAATTCTATCTTAGAGAAATAAGCTACCCCGCTTAAAAAATCCATCATATCATCCATTCGCGGCAGTGGAAACCTGTACCGGATGGTGATTTTATTGATCGCCCTTGAGTCGGTGCACATCCGCCATTCGCTACCCTTCTTGGGAGCAAGGACCGTTAGAACAACACAAGGGTCTAAGCTCTCCCTTATCAATCCCTTGTCCAACAGTTCTTGCACCTGCTTCCTAATTTCTTCATTGTCCTTGGGGCTCATTCGGTATGCCGCTTTGTTCGGCAAACTAGCTCCAGGTATGAAGTCAATATGTTGACTTATGCTCTGTTTGGGGGGTAACTTGTCTGGTAAGTGATCTACAACTATGTCTGTAAATACCTCCAACATTTGCTGGATCTCCATAGGTAAATTTGATATCTCTGTATGCAACAATACTGTCCTTGCTTTCTTTACAACTGCGTAACCTATCTCACTATCCTCAACCTGTTTTAAAAACTATTTACCACTGACCAACAACATTCTCGGTTCACTAGTCTCTGTTGTCCCTTCTTCTTTGATGGGTACAAGTGTATGCTTGATTCCATCCCTCACAAATTTATAACAGTTCGTCAATCCATCGTGGACCACTTTTCTATCATATTGCCAAGGCCTGCCCAACAGTATGTGACATACATCCATTGGCATGATGCCACAAACAACTTTGTCCTTATATCTGCCTATCTGAAACTCGACCTTGCTCTGTTCATCCACCAGCAACTGATGGCCTTTTTGCAGCCAAGAAACTCTGTAAGGGTTGGGATGCTTCAAGCGTTTCAACTCCAATTTTTCCACCATCTCTATGGACACTAAATTATCAGTACTACCACTGTCAATAATTAACTTACAGTGCTTACCTCGCGACTTACAAATTGTCCAAAACAAATCCTTCCGCTGCGTCTATTCAATGAACTCCTTGACTGGTTTTAATAATACCTTGTGCAGCACCAAAGCTTCTCCTGTCTCTGGAGCATTCTCTGCTTCTTGAGGAGGTGCTGCTGCTTCCTCTGGTTGCGCCACATACGCACCCTGCTGTCCAGCTGGATCTGCTTCTGGACATTCAAATGAGTGGTGCCCCCATTTATGACACCTATAACACTGATAACCAGCCCCTCTACCTCGGCCATTTCCCTTGCCTCGCTGGGATGACCTACCGCCTCTCGCGTTGTCACCTCTATCTGCTGACCTGGAAGCTTTAGAAATGCTGGATTCCTTTCGAAGGTTAAACTTCGGCCTGGCTATAATTCCTGGTTAACTGCTTGTTTGAAAGGTTATGGGGTTACTGTTCCCAAACCCTAGACTAGGGTTTGTCCACTCTGGACACGGCACTTGTTTTTATATATCAAAGAATATAATATATATGTAGATGTCTCGGTCAGCAGCAAGGAAAATATGGTTTTGTTATCACTGTTCAACTTGTGTAAATCATGAGAAGTCATTTGGTGAAATACCTTTGCTGTGGGTTGTTCTTTCACACTCTGTTTCTTGTTTGCTCTCGGTCGTTTGCTATCTTTCAGTACTCGGATTGTCAATCCACTCGCTGGTCCTTCACTCTATATATGGAAATTTGCATGAATTTGAAATGGTTTTTTTGATAGGCGAGAACACAAAAGAGTCACGACCTCACGTGGTCACTCATAGTTTGTTAGTACAGCTCTTTTGCAATTCGATAAATGAAATTACAGTGTTACAGTAAATGGACAATATCTGGAAAATAAGATCTGTCTCTGTTTCTTTTATTTTTCTGATATGAAATTGCTAAACCTTTTCCTCATCTTACATTTATGTTCTTATACATTTTGATTACAGTTAATTGAAACTTTCATTGATCTAGTTGAACTGGCACGATATGGTTGATAATCATAGTTCGGTTGACATTACAAGATTTTTATTTAGACAATTTTGTCTTTTCTCTTCTAAGTTGACAGATTAAATATTTAACTACTGTTTTATTATTGTTTGGACCATAACAACCCTAACTGAAATTTAACTTTGACATTTAACAACTAAGAGTAAAGTAAACTAAAATCCTATCTCATCACACCATAAACTAATTATAAAAAACAATCTAGATACTCAACAACCTTCCAACTTGGCGAGACTTCACCCGGTCATGGTGAGCTAGATGCTACTGCGTCAGGCTCCCGGGGCAAAAAGAAATCATGGCTCCGGTCCATGAGTTTCTGGACTAAAGTTCCTATCTATTCAATTTGCCTGGCATCAAGCCACGAACTGTACTCAATAGGACGGTTCTTCCACTTGACCAGGTACTGCATATATTCCTTCAGCCGAGTTCATTTAACCACCTGAGTGTCGAGAATGCTTTGGATCTCAGGAGGTTGAATGTAAGGCATCTGTCTCTTCCAAGCTTCTCCGTCTTCCTGGGTACTCCGTGTAGATCCCGTGGTTCCATCTTCTTCCTCTTTCTCTGGGTTAGCCATGTAAGGGAACAGGTCCGCTACGTTAAAGATAGGTGAAATGCCTATTCTGAGTGGCAACTATATCTCGTAGGCATTTGCTGAAAACTTCCGAAGGAATTTGCAAGGCCCTATCTTTTTATACTTCAGTTTATTGTACGTACCTTTAGGGAAGCGTTCTTTGCGTAAATGCGCGAGGACTTCGTCCCCCACGTCAAACTGTACTTCCCTTCTCTTCAAATCTGCATGTTGTTTGTACTTTAAGCTGTTGTCCTGTAATTTCATTTTCACCTGTTCATGCAAATCTCTCATCGCGTTAGTGAAATCTTCTCCGTCTGCGCTTCGCCTTTCCTGCAGTCCAAGGTCCCACAGTTCATGCACTCCGCGAGGATGCATGCCGTACAGGATCTGAAATGGACTAAAACCTGTGCTGCGGTTAGGCGAGTCGTTGTAAGTGAACTCTGCCTATGCTAGCGCTCGATCCCACATCCGCGAATTCTCCCCGACCAAGCTTCGTAACAGGTTTCCCAGACTCTTGTTTACAACCTCTGTTTGCCTGTCGGTTTGCGGGTGATATGCAGAACTGTAGCTTAGCTGTGTGTCCATTTTTTTCCATAAGGTACGCCAAAAGTGTCCCGTGAACTTCACATCCCTGTCCGAAAGGATAGATTTAGGCAATCCATGTAACCTAACAATCTCATTGAAAAACAAGTGGGCCACATGGGTGGCATCACTGGTTTTCTGGTAAGGAATAAAATGCACCATTTTTGAGAATCTGTCCACCACTACAATTATCAAGTTGTATCCCCGTTGCGTCTTTGGTAGACCTAAGACGAAGTCCAAACTGACTGAGTCCCATGGTCTTCCTGGAACCGGTAACAGTGTATACAGTCATGTGTTTTGACTGTGACCCTTCGCTAATTGGCACACTTTGCATCTGGCCACAAACCGTTGTACATCTCTCCGCATCTTTGGCCAAAAGTAAAAATGACTAAGCTGCTCGAGGGTCTTATCCATGTCGAAATTTCCAGCCAAACCTCCACTATGCTTTTCTCGAATAATATTCTCCCTCATCGAGCAGTGTGGTATGCACAGCTGTCCTCCCTTAAACAACAACTTTTCCTGTAGATTGTAGTCCAACCAAGGACTGTTATCTCTCACTAAAGGGTTTTGACATGCCTCATAGGCCTCCTTAAAATCTACATCCGTTTGGTATAAGTCCTGTAAGTGCTCAAAACCCAGCAGCTGCATAGTGCTTTCCTGCAGAAGTAGAGCTTTCCTACTCAACGCATCCGCTACCTTATTTGCTTGCCTGCTAACATGCTTCAATATGAAATTGAAACTCTGCAAATACTCCACCCATTTCCCGTGCTTGTGGTTTAGCTTGTGCTGCTGCATTACATATTGTAGTGCAGAATTATCTGAAAATAACACAAATTCATTTCCCAATAGATAATGCCTCCAGTGTTTTAAAGCCTGTACAACAGCATAGAAATCCTTATCATATGATGAGTATTTCTGTCGACTCTCATTCAACTTCTCGCTGAAGAATGCTACAGGCTTATCCTCCTGACTGAGTACAACTCCAATTGCTGTCCCGCTGGCATCATAGCGAACCTGAAATAACTTCTTGAAATCTGGTAATCTCAGGATCGGCCTCTCAGTAATCTTCCTCTTTAACAACTAGAAACTTCTCTCTGCTGCTTCTGTCCATCGAAAAGGTTGGCTGGCCTTTTTGATGGTATCTAGAATTGGCGCAGAAACCTTGCTGAAATTCTTTATAAATTTCCTGTAAAAACTTGCTAATCTGTGAAAGCTACGTACCTCAAATAAATTTTTTGGAGATGGCCAATTCACTATCGCTGCCACCTTCTCCGGATCCATCTTTATCTCATTCTCTGCTATTACAAACCCCAAATAAATCAATTCCTTCTGCAGAAAAGTACATTTCTTCAAATTTATTAGCAGTTTATTCTGCTATAATTTCTCTAGCACCTTTCGCACATGTTGAAGGTGTTCCTCTCTTGTCTTGCTGAAAATAAGGATGTCATCCAAATATACTATCACAAACTTCCCAATATACTCCTTCAGCATCTCATTCATTAACCTCATGAATGTACTGGGCGCATTGCTCAGCCCAAATGGCATGACCAGCCATTCGTACAACCCCTCATTCGTCTTAAAGGCTGTCTTCCATTCGTCCCCCTCTCGTATCCGTATCTGATGGTACCTGCTTTTCAAGTCTATCTTAGAGAAATAAGCTGCCCCGCTTAAACAATCCATCATATCATCCATTCGCGGCAGTGGAAACCTGTACCGGATGGTGATTTTATTGATGGCCCTTGAGTCGGTGCACATCCGCCATTCGCCACCCTTCTTGGGAGCAAGGACCGTTGGAACAACACAAGGGCTTAAGCTCTCCCTTATCAATCCCTTGTCCAATAGTTCTTGCACCTGCTTCCTAATTTCTTCACTGTCCTTGGGGCTCATTCGGTATGTCGCTTTGTTCAGCAAACTAGCTCCGGGTATGAAGTCAATATGATGACTTATGCTCCGTTTGGGGGGTAACTTGTCTGGTAAGTCATCTACAACTATGTCTGTAAATTCCTCCAACATTTGCTGGATCTCCGTAGGTAAATCTGATATCTCTGTATGCAACAATATTGTCCTTGCTTTCCTTACAACTACGTAACCTATTTCACTGTCCTCAACTTGTTTTAAAAACTGTTTACCGTTGACCAACAACATTCTTGGTTCACTAGTCTCTGCTATCCCTTCTTCTTTGATGGGTACAAGCATATGCTTGATTCCATCCTTCACAAATTTATAACAGTTCGTCAATCCATCGTGGACCACTTTTCTATCGTACTGCCAAGGCCTGCCCAGCAGTATGTGACATACATCCATTGGCATGATGTCACAAACAACTTTGTCCTTATATCTGCCTATCTGAAACTTGACCTCGCTCTGTTCATCCACCAACAACTGATTTCCTTTTTGCAACCAAGAAACTCTGTAAGGGTTGGGATGCTTCAAGCATTTCAACTCCAATTTTTCCACCATCTCTGTGGACACTAAATTATCAGTACTACCGCTGTCAATAATTAACTTACAGCACTTACCTCGCGACTTACAAATTGTCCTAAACAAAGCCTTCCGTTGCGTCTGTTCGGTGACCTCCTTGACTGGTTTTAACAATACCTTGTGCAGCACCAAAGCTTCTCCCGTCTCTAGAGCATTCTCTGCTTCTTGAGGAGGTGTTGTTGCTTCCTCTGGTTGCACCACATACGCACCCCGCTGTCCAGCTGGATCTGCTTCTGGACATTCAAATGAGCGGTGCCCCCATTTATGACACCTATAACACTGATAACCAGCCCCTCTACCTCGGCCATTTCCCCTGCCTCGCTGGGATGACCTACCGCCTCTCACGCTGTCACCTCTATCTGCTGATCTGGAAGCTTTAGAACTGCTAGCTTCCTCATTGCTATTAGCAGTTCGGCCCCTGCCATAGGACTGGCCTTTCCCTCTGCTGGCTCCTCATCCTCTCCGGGCATTCTGCCTTCTGGTAATTTTCTCCTCAGCCTTCATCGCACTCTGATACGCTTCCTCGGTGTTGTTCGGAGATAAAATACTGATTTCATCCAAAATATCTAACCTCAGCCCATTAACATACCTGGTTGTTCTTTCTGTTGTATCCTCTGTATATCCGGCCCACAAATTCACTCGATAGAACTCCTCCGTGTACTCCCTTACCGTCAATCCTTTTTGTCTCAGATTCTGCACCTACCTGTGCAATGCAATCTGATAGTCCCTCAGCAGAAATCTGCCCTTTAACTTGGCCACCATCCTTGACCAGGTTTTAATCGGTGCCTTGTTCAATCTCTTCCTCTCGTTCTGGACACTATCCCACCATAGGGCTACGTGTCCCTTCAATTTCATCGCAGCGAATTTGACTCTGCGGTCTTCGCTGACTTCCTCGCACTCGAAATACTTATCCATCTCACTAATCCAATCCAATAAAACTTCGATAGATAGGCTGCCATCATACGTCGGGAGTTCTGGCTTGGGTTTACTGCTTGCTACTAAAACAGATCTCAACAGTCTCACTTCTGCGGATTCACCTTCTGGTCCATCTGCTGCTACTTCAACTTCCTCTTCACTGTCATCGCCTATTTCTGGATCTCTTCGTCTACCTGCCTCTACTGCCTCCAAACGGGCAGCAAGAATTCTGATCTCCTCTCTCAATCCTTCCTCTGCCAATCTTTGAGCACCTCTGCCACGACCTTGCCTTCCTCTCTCCATTCCTCCTACTAACATAAACAACTGCTCTGATACCACTCTGATGTAGCCCAGCCGCACTGGCCCACACTTCCACGTGTCCGGAAGGTTATGTTTGTTTGTTGGACTTTATGACGTGTTAAACGTTGGGGAATGTTTTCGATGGTTGCATGCAAGTTGGTCCGTTGATATTTGTTTGGCGATGGAACGAGTTAATGCTGCATTTACTCACCACCTACTCACCTCGGGCCTGGTTCCTCGACCTGCTCTTTGGCCAAAACACTTTGGCTTCCCGGTCATTCGCGATTGTTCTGTTCGCCGGTGAGGTTGCTGCGAGGGTTTGTTGATTGCCTTGTGTGGTTTATGCTCTGGTGAGTATGGTGTTCCCTGGTTCTTCTCCGAGTGTAACTGTGAGTGTATACTGGCCTTTCCAACTTGGTTGTAAGCTCGTTGGTGGTTTTCTCCGGTGGCGCGTTACCGTTTTGGTTCCGGTGTGCTCGCTCGGCTCATTTTCACCTGGTAAGGTTTCTGGTCTCATCCTGCTGTTCTGCTTTAGTCTGGTTGTAAAGTCTGGTGTCCCATCTGGTAACTACTCCTTGCTATTATTCCTTTGCTTCTGCCTTCGTTTGGTCGCCTTTGTTGGTATTATCGTTGTCTCTGGTCACTGCTCTGTGCGTAAAATGATGTCAACTTTCGTCGTCTTGGATTCAGGTAGCAACTTGGTGGTTTTCCACAGCCCTGAACAGGTATTGACCCCTTCCCTGATTCAAATCGGCCTCCTCATGGTATTGACGCTAACCAGCAATGTTCCTTCTGTCTTAGCTCTGTCGGTTTTCTTGGCAACAGCTCTGCTCCTTGAACCCTGGTTCGGCTTACTCAGGTAAGGTATGAAAACCCTTTTGTTTCTGTGTGGGTTTCGACTCCAGTTCTTTTGCTGTGTAAGTATGTTGACAATGCTCGTTTGTGTGTACAGGTCAGCGACTCGACCTGGGTACGCGGGTTCCTCCGGGTTTCAACTTCCCAAAGGTGGCAAACCTCTGCCGGTAGGCTCTGGCTCTTCAATCTGTTGATGCACTGTTAGGATTCTGGGGTTTCTGTAGAGTTGATAGTTTTTCATTTGTTGCTTTCCGTCTGTGGTTGATGTCCCTTTCGAAGGTTAAACTTCGGCCTGGCTATAATTCCTGGTTAACTGCTTGTTTGAAAGGTTATGGGGTTACTGTTCCCAAACCCTAGACTAGGGTTTGTCCACTCTGGACATGGCACTTGTTTTTATATATCAAAGAATATAATATATATGTATATGTCTCGGTCAGCAGCAAGGAAAATATGGTTTTGTTATCACTGTTCAACTTGTGTAAATCATGAGAAGTCGTTTGGTGAAATACCTTTGTTGTGGGTTGTTCTTTCACACTCTGTTTCCTGTTTGCTCTCGGTCATTTGCTATCTTTCAGTACTCGGACTGTCGATCCACTCGCTAGTCCTTCACTCTGTATATGGACATTTGCATGAATTTGAAATGGTTTGTTTGATAGGCGAGAACACAAGAGTCATGACCTCACATGGTCGCTCACAGTTTGTTAGTACAACTCTTTTGCAATTTGATAAATGAAATTACAATGTTACAGTAAACAATGAACACAGATGGACAATATCTGGAAAATAAGATCTGTCTATGTTTCTTTTATTTTTCTGATATGAAATTGCTGAACCTTTTCCTCGTCTTACATTTCTGTTCTTATACATTTTGATTACAGTTAATTGAAACTGTCATTGATTCAGTTGAACTGGCACGATATGGTTGATAATCATAGTTCGGTTGACATTACAAGATTTTTATTTAGACAGTTTTGTCTTTTCTCTTCTAAGTTGACAGATTAAATATTTAACTATTGTTTTATTACTGTTTGGACCATAACAACCCTAACCGACATTTAACTTTGACATTTAACAACTAAGAGTAAAGTAAACTAAAATCCTATCTCATGACTCCATAAACTAATTAAAAAAAAAACAATCCAGATACTCAACAACCTTCCAACCTAGCAAGACTTCACCCGATCATGGTGAGCTAGATGCTCCTGCGTCATTATCAAACACTATATATATATATGAAAAACTATAATAATGTAAATGATATAATGTACTTTTATATCTTTAATTACTTAATTACTTTACCTTATTCCTTAGGTTAGTAAAAAAATAGTATAATATTTACGGAAGTTTTAAGTTAAGAAATCCTATTATGTTTTGATTTTAATGGAGTATATTTATGAAAATCTGCACATACATAGATAATAATCAACCGTAATAATTTAACTAAATTAAATTTTAAATTAAAATGTATTACATTAATATATTAACAAAAATATATAAACACGCATTTTTTAAAGAAAAAAACAATAAATTTTATTTATATATAAACAAAATTACATTGGCATATGTTCGATGACGTTCTTGTGACCCTATACCTACACAAAAATTGAATCGAGCATATATAATAGTTTTAGAGAGACTCGAATGATCAATATCGGTGAATAAATTCATAATAGTGTTGTCTTTCCATGATGGAGAAAAGATCTATAACATATTTTGGAACTCTCTCATATCTAAAGGAGAATTTGCGAAAAGGTCCCTATAACACTTTGTGCCTCTCATTAGTTACCCAAAAAAATTAATCCGAATAAATCGTTTGTGATTTGAAAATGAGAAAAATATTTAGATTTTGAGGTTGTTTGGCCTTCCTGGTCTTCAATCATGTACATCTTCCTTTGGTTATTTCCAAATTAGCTTTTGAGAGTGAGTATACTCGTATATTTTTTGACATGTAATTATTATCCTAACTGATATGTGATAAATAATAATAGCAATAATAATAATGTTAAATGTATGTGATAAATAATAATAATAATAATAATAATGTTAAATGTAATGATATAGTAGTAAAAGTAAATATTTTCTTTTTGTGTAGTTGTGTTTTTTATTTAATTTATTAGTTTATGAGTTTTTTCATATATATGTGAAGAGTTTATTCTTTAATGAATATTAAGGTGAAAAAAAAAAATGAGGATAAAGAATTTAACAAAATTCTTGGAAGCCAGGTCAATATTTGAAAAGAAAATTAAAGGAAAAAATATATATTTTATATATAAATATATTCAAATTGATATATGAAATGGAAATGCTAATTTACTATTAAGGGATAAGGACTTTGCATAATTTTTTCGTGAGTAGTAACCACTATTAAATTTACACATTTGTATTCTTATTCATAGGAAGTAACTCCATACAACTATATCTATTTCCATCTTGTTTGTATTCAATTTTTATGCAAATACTTGCTTAAATTATGGTGGGCACAAACTCATGGTAAATAGGTTTATTTACTTGAGTATGGGCTATTTTCAAGGATTTTAATTTTAGGTGGCTTTCATATGAAGCTTAACAATGAAAAATCATTGCACAAATATTTAAAAATCATGGCAGCAAAAGGATGATAGCAATTAGAGACGACCGTAATGGTCTAGAGATGAGAAGGTAAATATGAATATGAGAAGGTGTAATTTGGTTAACTGGGTCTTAGGAGGAGCAAGCTATGATCATTCTGATCAATAGCGCCATCCATCACCAAGTGGCAATTCCACATAAGACATGAACCACTATCTTCCCTAATGTTTCCCATGATTGGATAAGAAGGTTGTGAGATAGAAGTTAATGTCCTTGTGGGAACTAAAATAGGAAAAAACATATTTAGGGTAAAATTTCATCCTTTCTCTATTGTATATTTTTCAAAATGTCCATACATAAATGAATAGTAGGTATGGTTTTTACTAATTTTTGTTTTATTTTGATTCAGGAATATTTTTGTAGATCACGATTTTTTAACGGCATGGTAATTGTCCTTAAATCCAATTTCCTCATTTATTTCAAAGAATATATATCTCCCAAAGATGCTCAGATTGACATACTAGTATTATTTTTCTTGGTAGTTCTCTATTTAAAAAGAAAAAATTGTTACAAGTAGTGCTTTTAATTTGGTCTTGTACTATTCTGTAAAAATCATATTGCATTAAATTTGAACTAATGTTGAAATAGGTGAAGTGCAATACTCATTTGTATTCAACTCTTCATCGCATAAATAGAAATATTCAAATTTTAATTTGCACCGCTTAAACATAAGGAGTTAAACCCATTGTAATAATACTATAACAATATTTACTCTTGTAAAAGCTCAAGTATCCATGCATCAATTAATTTGGAATGGAATAATTGAGATAGAGAAAATTCCTATAAATAGCAATAGCATCAAATCATTTGGAACCTAATATTTAATAGTTGTGTTCAATGTTTGTTAAAAAAGTTAATAATCTTATTTTTAAATCTATCAAAGATGTCATAGATGAAAAAGTGTGGTACCAATTCACCCAGACAATAATGCTCTTTGCATAAACATTAAGGCCCAATAAAATGAAAACTATTTGTCTTCTAATAAAAGTTATCACCATATTTTATATAGATGCACATTATGATATACACATACAAGGTAATATCAAACCCTAAATTCTTCCATCTTCTACTAGGCTAGCTAACTATCAAAATTATTCTATAGAGCATGTAAGGATTACAAGATCTATAGATGTTGCTTGCTACTGAAAATATCAAATAACTTGTAGAACCAAAGCAACCATAAACCATATATGAAGGAATAGAAAAACTAGAAACTTGTTGTGATATAGAGAAAGATTGACAAATTAAAACAACACAAGAAATGCAATCAAACACTATGTACATTTATTTCAAGATGAATGAAAGAACCAAAGATGTTTATAATACTTTTCCAAAATAAAACATGAAAACCCATAATGGCATACTCATATCAATACTTACTATCAATGGGGAATTTGATGTTTTGCAGTGATGCCATTAACTGCAATTTAATAGTTGGAAACAAAAGGAAAAAATAAAAAGAAAAATTTTCATCAAAATCGTTAGGGAAACAATTTAGATTCTAAAATTGTAAGGTGAGGGTTGTTGGAGGTAAATGCCTCGTTGAGCCATGTAGTATATGTGTTGAATTTATTTGTTTTAGGGAAGCCTCTTTTATTTTTCATGGTGTTTTAAATATTATGATGATGATGATGATTAACATCTATTTAGAAGGGTGAGGTCTATCAGAACTTAAGAAAGAAAGAGGCTAATTGAGACTTTTTAATATTTTATTTCTGTGATCAAAGAGGAAGGAAAGAAGCATTCCTAGATCATTATAGTTTTGTTGATTAAACAAGTCACAAAGCGTGGTAGATGTTTTAGAAATGAGAACATATGTGAGTAAGGGTCGGGCAATCTAAGAGAAAGTCTTTTTCATTTTTAACCCTCTTAGTATCACACAATTGACATATTCTTTCTTCCCAAAGTGTCTTGGGAAAATACCAATGCTTGATATGAGCATTTTATTATTGTTTTTCATATCTTTAAAAATATTATATGAAATAAATAAAAATGTTTATGTTCAAACATAAAAAGCTTTCATATTTTAATTTCCTACTAAGGGATCAGGATTTGCATAAATTTTTGGTGGGTAGTAACTACTACTAAGTTTTCACATTTACACTTTTACTCTTACATGTTAAAGCGTTGAAGAAATCTTGTTCTTATTTTTTTTATTCAAATACTTGCTTAAATTATGGTGGGTAGGGCAAATAGGTTATTTAGGTTAGTATGAGCTATTTTGAAGGATTTTAATTTTAGGTAGTTTTCCTATGAAGCTTCACAAGGAAATTTTATTACATAAATATTTAAAAATCATGGCATAAATATTGCAAAAATATCTACAAATTATGGAAAAAAAAATTGAGGAAGATATTCACATGGCACAATAAGACCTTCAAATTTATGGTCCAATCAAATGTCATTTTTTTTAGATTTAAAAATTACAACTTGCATTGGTCAATGCTAAACAAATAGTGGTCAATAGATAAATGGATTGCTAGAGTCCTCTCTTGGAAATGAGTAAGAATAAATAAAAAATTAATAAAATTTAAATTTAAATATTAACTAGCATTTGCACCACATGTTGCAAAGGAAACTTCGTAAGGCAATGGCATAAGAAACAATAGCATAGAAGAAAGAACTCAAAATTTTATGCAATTTTGTTTCTTTACTGGTGAATCGTTGTTGATTTTGGTACAGACATGAATTCAAATTATTTATGGGTAAGTGTTCCTCCATATTTGAGTAATCTTACGACTGTCTACTTATTTGATTTGTCCAACAATACCATCTGTTTGTGGAGAAAAGCCTGTCGAGCTTAAGGAGCTTGTTAATTGTGGTCACTTGTAAGTAATACATTTTTATTTGGGATAAATTTTACCTACGTACATGAATATGCATTGTATACCTTCTTATCTTAAACTTGTGGTTATGTTGTTGATGATTCAAGTCATTTCAACAAAAACAATTTGAGTGGATCAATTCCACCAGGGGTTTTCCACGAGACTATGACCTTTTATCCATGCATAACTAAATATTGTGAGTTACTCATTAAGATTTCCTTATTCTTGGAGGGAAGGTAAGGTGCACAATAATGTAGTCTTTGTACCGTGGATATATTATAGTCATAAAAAAGAACAGCAAGAATTGAAGCTGTTTATATAGATAGATAATCCCTTCCACGGGGAAATCACATTAATATTCTAGATTTATCACACCTTACATTAAACACACAATGAAGTAAAACTCAATATGAATGGATATTAATTCTTAACCAAAAGATCAAACAAGGATCTTTATAAAAGTTCATTAATTTTTCAACTATATTACCATCTATTTTTGAAAAAAATCTAATGCAAATTAGCTAAAATCATATTGTAATTTAGAAAGACTAATAAGCACCTCCTACTGAGTCTGACTTAAGTAAAATTTAATATAATAGTGACACCAATTTTGTTATGCAGTTCCATAATCTTCTAGAGAATAGTGAAAGATTTGGACATTTGACCTCATCATTTCACGTACAAATATTCTAAGTAGGTAAATACCAACTTTGACATCTTTGAAGTGGAGAAATTAATATTTCCTGCAACAATAACCCTCTAGTCAATATGCATTGGTTGCTGGAAACAAATGGATTGTCATTTTAAAATTACATCAATTTACTAAAACTAAAATCAAGACTTTACATTAAAAAGTGTGTCATGAAATTTCTCATATTATATCCTTCCATAATTATTTCACATGCAAGAACTCCTTTGATCACTAATATGCAAAATCCAGTGACCTCAAATTCTGTATAAACTGAAAATGGATCCATATCAAAACCATGTAAGCTTTTATTACTGCATCTCTAAACAAAGGATAAACCGAGTTGCATAAACGGACATGCAAACCTTGTGGTCTCACATCCTATATAACTCAATGATCGAAACATACCAAATCCCACTAAACTTTTATTTTTGTATACTTATGATGAACATATAAACATGCAAATATGTGTGTGAAAATTGCTGGCAAGAGGATTTACAGGGTGAAAAATGCCTTCAGATCAAGACCATATATAACATGAAATGAAGACAAAGGTTGTCTTGGAAATGTAAAGACAACCATATCAGGTGTAAAGACAAACCAACACCCTGACAATTCTCTCTCGCTACCTCATCCCAGTTCAGCATTCACTTAGGACATGTCAACATGATCAAATAAAAAGGAAATTATGATTAAAAAACAGAAAATATCATCCAATGATCAATAAGTGCAGATTTTTAACTTCAGAATACCATGTTGAGAGAACAATGTGTGATCAAAATAATGCTTATAAGCCATGAAAAAATAGGGAAACCAAAGACTTTATTTAAATAGCTACTATATAATTTTTTCAACTCTAAATGTGCTAAAACAATCAGCAGACCCTAAAACACTAATATATAAATTCTCTGAAGCACACACAAATGCCTACAATTGTCCAAACAAAACATTTTATTTGTAACTACTCAAGAAACATCCAATCATCAAAAATTAATTAATTACCAAACACAGGATAATTTCAAAACAATTCAATACCTCATATGTGACAAACCATTTCTCTACTATGAGAGGCTTGTGAAATTAATTCATGTTGCCAATGTACAAAGGTTTTTCATGAGATAATCTATTAAATTCCTTCAGTACAACATCAATTCTAACAAAATTATCATCATTACATTTCATAACAGATTTAGCAGATAACCTCTGAACCTGCATCCAATTGGAAGTTTTTTTCATCTATCTTTTACAACACAGGAAAAGAGAAATTTAAACCTAGACAATATGATGTGGTTCTAAAAAATGTAGGTCTAGTATAAAACGGTGGTTTCCAAAATGAATATAGGTCTATCATAAAAAAATGTTTTCTGGATTCAACCAACTAAAAATGCCACCTTAATTAAGTTGTGGCTAACCTGAAAGAAGTGAATTGTGGTCTACACCATAAAACAAATCTCATTCATTTAGGTAACTAAGAAGTAGACCTATTCCAACAAAAGTGCAACACTCCAAGTACTAAGTTTTTATTGAGAGAATCCATGATAAATCCCATTTATAAAGTGAGTCTGAAGTCAGTTGAAAAAACCATCTTAAATCATAACGAATAAAAACTCAAATGCTAGTTTAATGGCCTATGGCCATTGGCCAAGCGCTATAGCATAGAAGAAATGGATCAATACTCAAACAGGGTAAAGATTGTCTAGTAAGGCGTTTACCAAAAAAAAATCAAGTGTCTTTTACAACACATGGAAAGAGAAATTGGACCCAAGACAATATCCCGTGGTTCTTACAAAATGTAGGTCGATTATAAAATAGTCATTTCCAGAATGAATGTAGGTCTATCATAAAACAATGCTTCTAAAATGCATGCGGTTCTAACATAAAACAGTGTTTCAAGAATGAATGCAATTCTAACATAAAACAATGTTTCAAAAAAGAATGTGTTTCTAACATAAACAGTGGTTTCCATAATTTAATTTGGCCACAGTTCCAATATTAGCCAATTCAATGTGGGTAAAGATCATCAAAACCCTCGTTCATTTCTAGGTGGAAGCCTTTTGAAAGAACATGAAACTTTTATGTCATAAGCATTGAAGAAACCTATCTTACCTATGCCAAAATTTTCATGAAGATGCATATAAGAAAAAACTCACCAAAATCTAATATTGCTAAACCTACAAGCAACACAGTGCCTGCAACTATTAGATGTAGAAAAACACGGCATTCCAGTGTCAACACTGTCATTTTTTTGGCTACCTTATAGAGGCTTGTCCAAAGTAGACAGACCAAGTGGTGAATCTCAAGAAAGCCCCCACAACTACCTCAGCTAAGGAGGATGAGGATTTTCGGCCACTTCAGTATTGAAGAACAAAGACATCTGCAAAGAAAATCTGAAAAATTGGGACACCAAAAGTTAAAACAATCGAGGCTAGAGAGGCATTGTTGGAAATAGGACAACATTCTAAACCAAGAATTTTGGGATCCTTGACCCATTATGCTACAAACAACCGCCCTAACTCAAAGGAGCCCAAATAATTCATAGACCTAAGGCTTACATAGTTCCTCATTTCTCTCCAAGTTACCACCCCTTTTCCGATGTCTTTTTTAAAGACTTCTTGTAGTTAATATTGCCAAAATTGATTGCTTTGATGTTTACTTGATTGCTACAGGACATATTTGGGGTAGCTTGGAGCTTGATGATTTGAACCCGTCTTGAATAGTACAAGAAAGCTTTGTTAGCTATCCTTTCCTCTGCTTCTTCATGAATCGACCAGTTCAGTATTGAAGAATAAAGACATCTGCAAAGAAACTACGAAAAATGGGGACGCCAAATGTTAAAACATTCGAGGCTGGAGAGGCGTCGTTGGAAATAGGAAAATATTCTAGACCAAGAAATATGGGCTCCTTGTCCCATTATGCTACAAACAACCACCCTAACTCAAAGGAGCCCAAAGAATTCAGAAGCCTAAAGCTTACATAGTTCCTCATTTCTCTCCAGGTTACCACCCCTTTTCTTATGTCTTTTTTAAGGAATGATTGTAGTTAATATTGCCAGAATCAATTTCTCTAATGTTTACTTGCTTGCTATAGGACATATTTTGTGTTGAATGGGATGACGCTTAAATATGAAAATTCATCAACGAATTGTATTATGTACCCTGTGTTATTATGTTTGTCATAAACTACATATTATTTCTTGCTTTATTTTGTGGGCTCATTGAAACATTTATAATAGTATTTATGGTCTTACCTGCTTCTCAGTTCTGTGGCTTTTATATCTTGTTCCATGTATCCATACAATGGCTTCTGGACACATTCACGAGGATGTGTTTGGATGTGAAAGTAATTATCATGCCAGTGTTTTTAGAAGGGTCCATATATTTTTTCCTGTCTGTTATGGTCTTATAATATTTTCTTTTCTATAAATTCTGTATTTCCATGAACATATTTTGAATATCAGCTAATGCAATATTGTAAGTCGAGGTTGAAGCTATATATCGTGTTAAGGTAGGTAATGTTGTCTTTATGTGGGCAGATGGAAGAAATAGATGAGATCCAAAGAATGAGAGGCACCATGGATTTCTTTAATAAATTGGTTGAAAGTATTGCACCAACTGTATTTGGTCATCAAGAGGTCAAGCGAGCAGTGTTTCTTATGCTTCTGGGTGGAGTACATAAACAGACTCATGAGGGAATCAATTTAAGAGGGGACATTAACGTGTGCATCGTTGGAGATCCAAGTTGCGCCAAGTCACAATTCTTGAAGTACATTTTCTAGCTCTTGATATATAAGAGATATTCTTGTGTTTCTAAACTGCTCAGTGATTGACCAGGGAAATTTTCTTTTGAGAATCTCATAAATTTAAAAATTCAACATAAAAAATACAGTTCTATTAATGGTATCATGCATGTCCGGGTCCGTGTCACCATCCTTGGTTATTTAAGAAAACATAAGTTCAATCAACTCCACTTAAAGTATATATTATGTTATTTTTTTAGCTATTGGGCCTACCTGTTACCATGTGAAGTTAACTTACAACCAGAAGACCTGTTTGTCCTCACATGCATTTATGTTATCCAAAGCACACCAGAATCCTTTTTCAAAATTATTAGTTTCTTTTGTCGGATTTTAATGCACAGAGGCATTAAATGCTTTAAGACATTGTAACTAATAAACATCTTTCATAATATTAGTACAACACATCAGGTTTCTTAAAGAGGGATGTTTAATTGCAACTAAACATTCATCTAGGTTATGATGAGATATATATCCTTTTTTTTTTTTTTTTGTTAATGGAAAACCTGTGAGCAATTTAGGAAACCGACGTTTCGGACTAGCTAGGTGAGTCCATCATCAGGGCAATGAGATCTGCATGTATGCATCAAGCATTTTATCCAGGGCTGTCTATACTTCTGGAAAATATTCTTCTACTACAAGCTTAACAACAACTATTGTAAAGGAGCCAGAGACTAGAGAATTCTGCATTGAGGTAATGGAATTTATTTTATTCAATTAATGTTTTAAGACCTTTTTTGTGAATAATTTGAGTCAATGCAAATGTTGCTATGTAATTACTTGTTTATGGTCAACCTGCAGGCATAACATGTATGTTTGTTAATAAAAGATTTTTGTATTATTTGAAATTTAGTAAGCACATACATCCATGGTGCCCCATTTAGCAAAATGGGGGCTTTCAATTAAGCATAATCATTGATCTAGTATGGTAAAATGTAACAAGACCTATAATACCTGCACTGAATTGGCAATAAATTCCAGACGATATGAGAGATCTCGTACACCAAGAGATTTAAGCCCACACACTCCTTCATAACCACTGGATGCACTTCGGTTTTGAGGACCTTCTCTGCGAGATTCTGCTCTGTCACCAGGTGAGGATAAGGCTGATATGTCTAGTATGACAACAACCGTGCCTGTGAATATCACCTTGAAATAGAAAACACCATTAACTCAATAGTTGCAAAAAGAAGAGATTACCAAAAAACTGATTAAGTTGAAATGTATTGTGTGGCACCCCCATCCCACCCAAAAAAATAAAATGAAAGAAAAATAATAATGATAATAACAAGAAGAAGTGTCTGATGAATCCTTGTTTTAGATTTAAAAGATAAATATTCGATCATGCAAAATGCAAGGGAATTGAATGACAGCTGTCACCTACCAAGGACATTGTAGAGCCCAATTTTCCCAAAGTACCAGATAAAATAGATTGCAGTTTACACTTGGATGTGGTGAAAGGAAAAATAATTAGAAACAATGATTGAACTTAAATAAGAATTTAAAACCTTATGCTAAAGGATCACTACATGAGAAAACTTACTTGTGTTTAGCCCTTGCCTGCTCAACAATATCATGTCAGAGAATGACATCTAAAGACCATGGAAGAGAACCGACATGTATCTCTTTGTATGTCTCTTGCATTCGAACTCTCTGCCAATCTGTAAACTTCCTCTCTTGACGAAAAGGATCCCATCTATCTCGATTTGAACAAGTAGCATCCACATAAATAATGGGATGAAAAGCAATATCATGGTTAGAAATTGCAAACAGATAGAATATCTACAGAATTTAAATCTGGGAAAAAATTCAAAATGCTCCATAAGCAATTCAAAGAAATGTGAGTTATTTTCACATAAAGTCTTTGTACCATGAACCCAACTTGAATGGTACAACAGAGCTTTGTTAGCTATATGTTCCTCTACTTCTTAATGAACCAACCACTTAATTATTGAAGAACAAAGACATATGTGAAGAAAATATGAAAAAATGGGGACGCCAAAAGTTAAAACATTCAAGGCTAGAGAGGCGCCGCTAGAAATAGGACAACAGTCTAGACCATTGACTCCTTGGCCCATTATGATACAAACAACCACCCTAACCCAAAGGAGACCAAAGAATTCAGAAGCCTAAAGCTTACATAGTTCATCATTTCTCTCCAAGTTACCATCCCTTTTCCGATGTCTTTTTTAAAGACTTCTTGTAGTTAATATTGCCAAAATCAATTGCTCTCATGTTTACTTGATTGCTACAGGACATATTTGGGGTAGCTTGTAACTTGATGATTTGAACCTAACTTGAATGGTACAACAAAGCTTTGTTAGCTATTTGTTACTCTGGTTCTTCATGAACAGAGTGTTGAAGGCCACTTCTATCATAAAACAGTGTTTCCAAAATGCATGTGGTTCTAACATAAAACAATGTTTCCAAAATGTAGGTAGTTCTAACATAAAACAATGTTTCTAGAATGAATGCGTTTCTAACATAAAATAGTGGTTTCCATAATTTAATTTGGCCACAGTTCCTATCTCAACCAATTTAGTGTGGGGAAAGATCATCAAAACCCTCATTCATTTCTAGGTGGAAGCCTTTTGAAAGAACATGAAATTGCTATGGCATAAGGGTTGAAGAAGCCTTGTCTACCTATGCCAAAACTTTCATGAAGATACATATAAGCAAAAAATCACCAAAATCTAATCATGCTCAACCTACAAGGAACACGATGGATGCAACCATTGGATTTAGAAAAACATGGCATTCCAGTGTCAACATTTTCAATTTTTTGGCTACCCTATAGAGGATTGTCCAAAGTAGACAAACCAAGTGGTGAATCTCAAGAAACCCCCCACAACTGTCTCAGCTAAGGAGGAAGAGGATTTTCAGCCACTTCAATATTGAAGAACTAATACATCTAGGAAGAAAATTTGAAAAATGAGGATGCCAAAAGTTAAAACAATCGAGGCTAGAGAGGCGCCACTGGAAATAGGACAATGGTCTAGACCAAGAATTATAAGATATTTGGCCCATTATGCTAAAAAAAGTTTAAAGATACTGAAATCAGAGGCGGGAAAACAGCGGAGAACCCTCTTTAGCAACCAGTCAAAGTTTCTCCATAGGTTTAGAGAAAAGAGACAGGTTGAGTTGCAGGCAAACCTCTTTATTCCATTTTTCTAACCCATCTTAACAACTGCATCAATGGCGACCTCTAGGGTTTCAACAGAATTATTGTGAACAGAGTCCACCACACCCACTTTGAAGGCCATTAGAGCAGAGCACTTGCGTCTGCCCAACATAATTTCTGTCAAGTAACGGAAGTCAACCTTGCTCCTGATGATGGACATGTCGTTGGGAGGAATGACAAAACCCACGTCTACCTCGTTCATATAGAGAAACCATGTTTCCTTTCTCATGAATATGTAGTCATGGGCTAATGCGAAAATGAATCCCATGCAGAAGCATGCCCGCAGACGGCTGAAATTCACGGTAACTTCAATTCCATGAGGGCTTTGACGAGTTGCGTGAATTTGAGATCGTGGATCTCCCATCGATCCTCTCTGCTGCGAGATTTTGGTGTTGTGCGATGCAAATGTGCCAATTATCATTTTCTCCAGCTGAGGAAGCTCGTTATAATTGTTTCAATCTAATGGCAGAGGATTCTTTAATCATCTAACATAAGATCTGACACTGCAGACAAGTACACCATGGTAGCTAGGGGAGTTGTTTTCAAAGGGAAATGCCTTATGGCGTAATTATTACAACTTGCAAAATAAATGTCTAGTCTCTATGTTATTATCATTATAATTATATATAATATTTTGAAATGGTAACAATTTCAAAATATCCTCGGAGATCCAACCACATTGACATCTCATTAGCAAGGTGTTTTACACATAACTGGACCATTTAAGCTAACCCTCAAGGCTATTTTGAAATGATAATATATTAAATGAAACTTTCGACTTTTAAAATTTTTTCATCAATAAAGAAATTCAAAATTGATATGATTACTTTAAATTTTTTTGAGAAAAAAATAAAAGATAATTTAGTTGTTTAAATAAAATTTGTTATAATAATGATGACAAATAATTTTTTAAATAGTATAATTTTCAATAATTGTAATTTTAAAATAAATTTGATAAATATTTATTTTCTTATTTTATATTTTTAAAATAAATTATATACATTTTTAAATTGGTAGACTTTCAAAAGTATTTGAACAAAACACCTTCCCACAAATTATTTGATATTTGGTAAATATTCATTTAAATGTTATAAATCATCAAAAACTAATTATTAGGCCGATAGGCCTTCCTTTGAGTGAGCCTTTTCGTCGTCCTTTTGCTTCTAAGCTTGACAGCTGGCGTGCACATTCAGTGGGCAAATTCTTCACATCTGTCGTGCAATTTATGTTTCTCCTCAGCGATTTCAGGGAACTACCTGTTTTCTTCTTCAACCATATCTGTCTGTTTTCTGCTCTGCCTGTTCTGCGTTCGGAGATTTGTTCGCGGTTTTCACTCCCTGTTTTCTTCAACCATATCTGTCCGTTTTCTGCTCTGCCTGTTTTGCGTTCGGAGATTTGTTCGCGGTTTTCTCCGCCTGCCTGTTCTGCGTTCGGAGATTTGTTCGCGATTTTCTCCGCCTACCACTGCCGTCGGAGACAACTCTGTATGTCTCAGCTTCGAAGGTATTTTGCAGAGGAAATCGTCGCTGTAGGCGCTTGGGCGGGTTACCGCCTACTCTGGCTCTCAAGAATGGGGAAGCGGTGGTTTTTGGGCGCGGGGATGCCAAGAAGAAGAAAAGTCCCTTGAGATTGAAAGTCCTCAGCATAATGATCGAGTTTCGCCTGTTAATAGTGGCGGGATTTGGTCATGGTGTTTGACGATCTGAAGCCCACTTAAGAGTGACTATTCGAATTAGGATTCTTGTTTATATTTTATTGGCAGATATCTAGGTAGCGAGGAACACAAACCCTATAGCGAGGAACACAACTTAGGGTTTGAAGGACACTGGACTTGGTTTGAAGGACACTGAACTTGTAAAAGAAAGTAATGGTTGCTTGATGTTTGTATGTTCTGTGAGCGAATAATGTCTTTCCTTTTTGGTTGCTCCTCTTCCGGATGGTATTCTACCACTGAAATTATTGTTCGAAATAACACCTGCAATACATGGATGTATACCGCCGTGGTATGGTATCCTACAGTGTATCGCCAATCTAACCTATTTGCAGGGTTGCAATACATGGCATGGCGGAGGATCTATTGGGAAATAACCAAGTTGCATGGGTGGATTTATCGAACAATAATTTCAGTGGAAGACTACTATCGATCTGGAAGACTCATGGATTTCGAATCAACAGGTTATGGCTATATCGTGCTTGATTTTGTGTGTTAAAAGATTTTGTGTATTAAAATGGAAGAAGTTGAGTATTTTTCTGAATTATGAGCTGGAAAAAGAAGGGTTCGGTTTTTTGCGCATTGAAATGTCCGAAGGCCTTACCATTTGCAAATGGGGTTGCAGCGTTTTTCTTTGAGGGAATCAGACCTTTGATTTGCTCCATTTCCCTCTTCTTTGGCATTTGATAATTACTCTTAATTTATTTTTGCAATTTCATTTTCTCATCATTGTTGTGTTCTTTGCAGGTTGAGGAATTCTTACCAGTGGCTTTAACAATATTTGCATCTTCATCTTTGAGAGTTCCAAAAACCCTGCATCTGTAATTTAGCTCTTTTATAATTCTTCTACATAGAGTCGTTTATAACTTTGAAGCATTGATCATTGATGAAGCCCTAGACCTTTTGTTGCAGATTTTTTATGCTCGATATGTTGGAGAGCTTACAAAAATCTCTTAATGTTATAAGGAGGGTTTCCAAAGTCCCTCTTACTTTGTCGTTTAAGACTTCCTTTTGATCTTGTTTCCATGAACAACCATATATATCTGTGAAAAGCAAAAGCAAACCTCTAAGGTCCCGGAAGAGGGTAGACTTCGATTTTTCTGCTTTGAAGAGGGTTACTGATGACAGCGGTTTTATTAGCGATGGTAACGACTTCCAGTTATTTTTGTAGACTCTCACGCGGCTTCTGTTTCTCTTTTATGGTTTTGGAGCATTTTTTACAATGATAGAATTTGTGTTTTCAATGTAATCTCTGTGCTGCCTACAATAAGGACATCCCTATAGCTCTTACTGATATGCACGATTGTGGCGTTGATGCGAAGATGAACATGAATTTTGGTATGTTTTCTGGTTGTTTTTAATGCTTGTTTGATTGTCAAATTTGGTATCGGTTAAGGTTTTACAAGCTGTTCTATTTTGCATAAATTCAAGTTTAATCAGAGGTTCCTAAAGTGAAAATGTCCTCTGAAAGGTAAAAATCTTATATCCTTCACATTTCAACTTTTTGTGTGGTTTGTTTGTGAGTTTATGTAGAAGATTTAATGCCTCAAACATTGATTTGAACTTATAATTTCAGTGGAAGACTACCATCGATCTGGAAGACTCGTGGATTTCGAATCAACAGGTTAGGGCTATATCGTTTTCATCTGTTATATGTCTTGATTTTGTGTATTAAAATGGAAGATTTTGTGTATTAAAATGGAAGAAGTTGAGTATTTTTCTGAATTATGAGCTGGAAAAAGAAGGGTTCAGTTTTTTGCGCATTGAAATGTCCGAAGGCCTTACCATTTGCAAATGGGGTTGCAGTGTTTTTCTTTGAGGGAATCAGACCTTTGATTTGCTCCATTCCCCTCTTCTTTGGCATTTGATAATTACTCTCAATTTATTTTTGCAATTTCATTTTCTCATCATTGTTGTGTTCTTTGCAGGTTGAGGAATTCTTACCAGTGGATTTAACAATATTTGCACCTTCATCTTTGAGAGTTCTAAAAACCCTGCATCTGTAATTTAGCTCTTATATGGTTCTAAGGACAAACTGCATTCATACGATTTCGTATAGAGCTCTTCTCTGTGGAATGAGTGACTACAATTCAAATCTATTTTGTTGCACTCTGAGCCTATCTTGCATTGAGATCAAAAGTGGATCGAACAAGGATTACATATAATGTGATTTGGTTAATAAGTGTTGTGGTGAAAATTGCACAATGTATGATGTTGGTTGTTGGATCTCTTACTGATCCCTTGAAGACAGAGTATGATTAGGAGTTGTGTGTTGAAATGTATGGAATGTATTGCCTGTTATATGGTTGTTGGGTTAATGAAATCCGATATAGAATGATGTCGTGAGAAGTGTGTGTATGAGAAGAGAAGAAATTGCATAGATAGTTGTTGTGAGTTGTTGTTGTACCAACACGTTGAGAGTGTTCCAGCTCTCTGAATAAAGCAATTGTGAAGTCGTTGCAGAGGGTTGGTAGTTAAAAGCTGGACTTGATGGTTCAAACGGTTTTTATCTAGAATTTAATAGTTTGTTGTGCTACAGAGAGGGTTTTGGATTGTATGGGCAGAAAGACGAATTCATCAACATTAAGCGAAGTCATGACACAATTGAGCTTAGAATTCCATCTTGATGTATAGAATGTTGAATGTTAACACTGTAGATTGTGAAAACTAATTGGGTAAAACCTGTATGTCGATCAAGGATGTGATCTTATAATGTTTATGAGGAGATACTTGTGTGGTGATAGAGTGCATACTAGCCTAATTTCCTTGTTGCATAATTATTTGGCTCTTGGTCAGTAAGGGATAGCCAGAGTTTGATGCACCTCAAGAAGTAACAATATCTTGATGAGCTAGGGTTTCATGCTTGGTTTTATTATTGATCAAAGTATTGTTAAGATCTTGTTAGGTTTTTTCCAGTAAGGAGTATTATACATTCTGATGATAATTACTTTAAATTTTTGTTCAAATGCTTGCTCCTAGCATTTTACAGTGGAAAGCATTGTATTGATGAGATCAGTTTGGTTGTGGAATGAAGTGGTACATTCGCAGCAGTAATAGTATCAAGATGACAGTAGTGGCAATTATAGCAGAATTATGATAATGATATGATAAGAGAAGAGGTAGTATAGCAGGTTTACTAATAGTAGTTTATTTTGATATTTTGATAGTAGGTTTACTCTGTTTTCTAAAACTCTCAATTGCTTAGAAATTTGCAGATATGGACCTAAATCCAATTCCAATATCAATTTACCATGTCCAATAATCTCAAGATTACAAATGATAAGAAGCCATCATTACAGCCACCATAATAAAGAAATAAACTAAACCTTGATGTCCAAAATCACAATCCTAAAATAATCTGATAGCCCTGCATTAAAAATCATTTAAATGATACAAAAAAGTGGAAGGGATGTTGTTGTCATATCATCTAACAGTTGTATGGAGAATGGTCATATGATATTTCTTCTTATCAACTGCAATGTCCATGTTCACAAAAGCACATACAGCAAATCATAGCTGTACGTTATGATTTGCAGTGTCTGCATGATATACTACTCCATAATCAACGAGAAGATCCACAAGGAGAGGTGGTTAAGGCATCATGGCTTCAACTAGACACAATGTTGTGAAAAGTCAAAGACGATATGGACCCATAGGTTGCTGCCACGTATTGATACTTACAATTTTCTGATCAGTAACATATGACTTATCTAAAAAAATTTAACATCTGTTATCACATCATCAACAGTCCACTAATGGTGTTCAAAAGGACATACCGGTAACCATAAGGTTTTTTTTAGCCTTTTGTATCATCATTTATCCTTTGGAATAATCCAGATCTCCCCTTGCCATTTCATCTTCTACAAAATACAATAATGAGAGTGCTGGGTTTCTTTTTTGAAATATAAAACTAACCCATTCTGTAATACTAATTATAATATCAGTTAAACACAATTTTTACTCTTTTCTAGATATCAACGACAATATTCAGAAACCATTACATTCAGCGAAGCTTCTTCTTTAATATGGTAAGTGGAAGAGGTTAATTATAAAATGTTAACAGTATCCATCAACACTGCGTTTCATTTGGTTTTTGTGTTAATTTCCAAGCATCTGTTAATGCTCCTTGTCATCCGTTGCAGCTTGAGATCAATCTACTAACATAGAATTTTGATACCGCTTAGATTTAATACAGCATAAAACTAGAGTGTATAGGGAATATGTTTCTGCTGCTTGTAGGAATGTATCCCATAGGAAAACTGCCTAGGACTCTAGAAGCAGTTACACTAAAAATTAACTCACAGGTGTGTGTATTGCATAAAGAAAGGTAGACTGACAAGCGAACTATAATAATATGACACTGATAACCAGAGTCTGCTTGCCACCCTTTCCTCTCAGTCCAGATTGCAGAACTCTGCATCAACGAAGGCATGTTCCAGACAGAATGTATATAATTGATGGAGGTGGCATGTTACCTTCTGCGCTATGAAAGTTGTTTGAACTTTCTCCTCAATGATAAATTGGTTTCCCTAACTGAACTGGAAATTATTTCATAACTGAATACAATACAGTCGTAATCTATCTTTGAATGGCATTCAACTGCTAGAGACCTTAAAAAATATAGTAACTTCCTATGAACCTTCACCCAAACATCATCCAACTGAATCTACTAGACATACAATGTACTAATCATTTGCAACAACCATCCCTTGTAATTTTTTCTTCATTTCTTCCAATAAGAATATTAAACATCTCAAAACTATGTTACCAGAAACAGTAAACAGGAAACAAAATGAGACAAACAATGGAATTTAGAGGTTTCGCATTCAAAAAATGAGGAGAGAGAAAAAATAAGAAAATATAAAGAAAACATAAAAAAAACATTCATTTATATAGCAAACATTCATTTACGTAGCTGAAAATGTAATAATCCCATTTATGATTTACCCCTAATGGATTAGTGTGTATGGCCAGACCCTGGGCCGAAAGGGCAGATCCAAACCTGGGTTGCATCATCAATGTTAACATTTAGGCCCAACATTACAGAGTATCAGCACTTAGTACCATTTTTGTCAAATGACCCAACCTTCCTTGGACAATGATAGATTGGGGTTCTCCATTGACACATACCATGTTTTGTTAATTAAACGTGCCGAAGTTTTGAAACTAACTAACAAGCGTGTCCTCAAGTTGTCTAAGCAGATTCAAAAGATGGGTATTAGAATATGCAGATAAAATTAAACTTACTATATTAATATCTTGATGCTTCATATTCTAGGACTGCAGTATTCTAACGTATTATTTTAGTGCTTAGAAGTGCATTTCAAGAAGATATAACGAAGAGCAATTACTTACGTGTTTTTTTTTCAGTAAACGTCTGCCTTGCAATTTTGAGATTCAGGACTGCAAATTCATATTTTCTGAGTTGATTGGGTTTATCTCTTATGTTTTTGTTATCAACGCTTTCTCATCCAATTGCACAAAACTATTTTTTGGTTCATCTATATAAATGATATTAAATGAATTTTATGAAAAGCATCTTACAATTAGTTAATGTTTTAGTTATAGTGTGAACCACCAATGTAAGTGATTTGTTTTAATATTTGCAAATCTAATTCGCCGCTTTTCAATTACCATGTAAAACACTGTTATTTACTTTTCCGCTGGTACACGCTGGTCATCGTGGTTAGTGCCTTCGTCACTACTGCGCTTTATATATGCTTGCCTATCTATATAGGTTTCCTCCTTTTACTAATCCTATCGGCCTCTCTTTGTACCTTTTGGAACAATTGCTAGTTTATTCACCTAAGGGGGTGTTTTGTTTCGTTGTTTTTTTTTTTGTTTTTTCCCTAAAATTGTGGATTTGAACTCCGCAATGGATGGGTGACTTCTCATTTAATCTTAGAGTTATAGGAACGACAAGGAATTCATTTGAAATGATCGAATTTCTACGTATCAAAAGATAATTTCACATCAAATCCGTGACGTCATAACTTTTCCGGAAATATGTTACGTACAAAGCGTTGTGCATTATTTAAATTTTATATACAAAATAAACGAAATTCGCATATTAAGTATTTAAGATTAGATATACCCAAAACATTACATGTCACCAGTGATTTTTAAAGTCGAGCAGACTCTTTTTAGTAAGACGAGATTCATGTATTAAATCTAAGTTTACATCTCCCCACGGGACCACCAAAATCTTTAGGAAGGAAATGGTATTAAAAATAGAAGTCATGCTTCACGTGGTTGACATAATTTTCATGAAGTTTAATTACTATGTTGTTAATGTTGTCTATTGTTTAATGAATAATATATTCTTAAGTTATACTTTTTAAATACGGTTAAATTCTTTAACGATTTAAGCTTTATTATTATGAAATTAAAATGCATTGATCTATGGCTCATTGCTTTAAAATCTAGAGTAATGTCAATAATGAAAGTGGGAGGCTCGACAAACCAAACCTGGAATCTCATACTTTTCCTTATATGCCGAAAAATGAAGAGAAATTTTATAATGAAAACTATATATAGTGGTACGTCTCTATGATTATACTTTTGTCGATTTGTGTTCTCAAATGACCCCGATTAAGAATGGTCATCACCCCAGACCAAATTTCTCTGGCGAACAAGTATTCAATGAAAAGATGATCAGCTTCTTCATCATGCATCATGCACATGGAGCAAATATCTAACCCCTGGGAACCTTTGCCTTGAGGGAGAATTCTTTTGTGGATAGCCAATCACCTAAAGCATTGGATTTTCATAGGAATCTCCCAACCACACGTTGCCTTGTACCAATTAATAAAATTGAAGGATTTTTCCGTTAAAGGAAGAGGATTGTATATTTCCTTAACTTTTGGGAACCATCTTTAGTAGGGCCTTCCCATTGCAATATGTCTTCCCCTTCTCCAATGAATGCACCAGCTGCATATTGATTTGTGATGTATGCTTCCCATTTAATGGCCATGTTCTCAGTGAAACCAATGTTGATAGCTCTCAGCCAAGCCGAATGTGTAGTAAATTGATTATTCCTAACAGCTATATGTGCAACTTTGTAGATTCCCTTTTCATGCAAAAGGGTAATAAGGACAACTGATAAGGTGTGATTACCCTCTAGGCCTTTAATCACATCCAGGCCTACCTCGACCTTGTTCCCATCCTCGATAGCCCATCTCGTATTACCCAAAATCCAGTGACAGTTTTTCATCATGCTCCTCCATATGAATGAGGTGTCATTTGTCCTTCTTATCCCCATCCTTGACCATGACGAGAGTCCATGTACCTTCATGTAATTATCTCTATTATTCGCCCCCATATTCCATTGTCACTAGCTGCCCTCCATAGACATTTTAGGATTAAGCACAGTTGAAATTAGGAGTATCCAGAATACCCCATCCCCCCTCATCTATTGGTCTTGCAATGGCCTTCCACCTTACCAGATGAAACTTCCGCTTCATCTCTATACCAGACCATAGGAATCTCACCATAATCTCGTCAATAATTTTACAAACCTCCATAAGTAGCAAAAACATATGCATCCAGTATACCAAAATATTTTGTAGGACAGATCTGACTAAGGTCAAATGCCCTCCAATGGAAAGCCATTTTTGTTTCCACCCTGAGATTTTATTATTGAATATATCGAGTAGCCAAGCCCAGTCCTTGTTGTAATATCTATTTTCCTTCAGCTGGAACCCAAGATACTTGATGCCTTCTTCCAAACATTCGCAAAGATCCCAAATAAAATACAAATCTCCATGTATCTTGGGTCATTTATGTCTACTGAGATCATTATTGATTTGTTTGTGCGCATGAAGGGGCCAAATGCCTCACTAAATAAACTGATGATCCGGTGAATAATCTTCTAGTCATTGTTATCATTCATGCCCTCGAATAGAAGGTCGTCTACAAACATAATATGAGTAACCTGCATATTCCTGGAAACTTTCACTCCCTTGATACTACCACTTCCTTTAGCCTCTCTCATCTTTTGACTCAAACAGTGCAAGAACAAAATGAAAAGGAGCAGTGATAAGCCACATCCTTGTCAAAGACCTCGGAATGTCGTGAAGAATTTGGTTGGGTACCCATTAATAATGATAGCAACTGTATACATTCCATAATCAATCCAATGTTACTAGAGGAAATGCTAATAATCTATTCATTCGTTGACTTTCTTTCTTTTTTTATCTCAATAAGAATAAATGCATTTACCTTATTTATGAGAAAACATATCTACCATCCTTTGTCTTAGATATCAATAAGTCAATCCCTATTTATCCATATGTCCATGTAAAGTATTAAATTAAATATTTTAAAAAATAAATTAAGTAAAAAAAAATCAATTGTATTATTTAACACATACATTGGTGTTCGCATTCCTTGATCCTATGCCTATATTAAGTGAAACATTATAATTTGTATATCTTATGCGTTTGGATATATATATATATATATATCTATCTATATATATATATATATATATGAGTCACTAAGTTTAAAAAGGAAAACTATAATGATCTCAATGATATGGTGCGTTTTCATATCTTTGATTACTTTATCTTATTTCTTAAGTTAGTAAATAAGGCAGTTCTTTGAGGATTTATTTTTATTTTTATTTTAATGGGGCATCTTTATGGGACGATGTACATACATAGATAATAATCAATTCTAATGTAACTTAACTAAATTAAAATAGAAAAAATGATGAAATCCTTTAAATTAAAATATAGTACATTAACTTGGATGGGGTGAATACATTCAGGTCGTCGGAAGCAATGCCTGATTTGCTTTAAGACTAATCATGCACGTGAGAAGGAAATTAGTTGCGTGGTATTACTTGCACCGGGGTGTTTGTGTGAAGGCAACCTTCAGCGGAGAGAAGCATTTATGCATTCACAGGTGGCTTAGGTACTTCATAAGGTAGCATATGGGTCTTAGTATGTCGATCTTCTGTTTACAGTACAAGGAAGAAGCGTTAGGACAACGCCAAGTGCATACCCTCCATTTCTCTAGCAGCCACTAGAGGGTTCAATGGGAGAATCGATGTAATTATGGGGGCGACTAGGGTATTGGGAGTTTACAAAATCAAGCTGAGCACAATGCCTCTACAAGCTCTCTACTGCATTTCCTTTGGTGACCACCGAAATTGCTCGATAACTCTATTTCTATTTGTTTTTGGTTACGGTTTGGTAGTTTTGATACATTGTGGGTTCCTCATACACCTGTCAACTAGGGTGATTGTGGAATTGGAAATAGTGTGAGAGGGGAAGCAGTAGGGTTGTTAGCTCAACTAGATTTAGCCTCCTCAGTGCCTTATTTTTGTGTGTCTCTGAGTTTCATTGGTAGTCAATACTTGGCTAATACCTACTCGCGAGTTCCAGTATTTTTTCCCTAAGGTGGTGTGAATCATGGTTGCTAAATCTAGAGTGGGTGGTCCCAATTGTGGAGGTGGTGTTGTTGGCCTCAACAAGGGGTGTTAATTGTGTTTTGAATCATGGTCAGATATTTTCATTTTATTTATTTATTTTTTTTTTTTTTTTTTTATATCTATAACTAAAATTCACATTTGGTATGATTCCTTTAAATTTAATTTTTTTTTCATCTTACAGTTGGTATGATTCCTTTGGATTTTTTCATTTTTTTTCAAAATACAAGAATAGTAACAGATAATTTAGTTTTTCAAATAAAATTTTCTATAATAATGTTAGTAAATATTTTTTTAAATATTAAAACATTATAATTTTTAATGATTATGATTATAATTATAATTATAATTATAATTATAATTATAATGTTAAAATATATTTCATAGATATTTATTTTATAATTTTAAAATAAATTTGATATATATTAATTTTTTTTTTCCATTTTAATTTTATAAAGTTTTAAAATATCCTAGCAAAACACCTTATCACAAAATTACTATCTGTTATTTCATAAATATTCATTTAAAGGTTTTATATCATAAAATAATAAATATTTATTTACCCTAAGAACCTATTTAAATTCAACTTCACAATGAATGGATGACATCTCATCTAATCTTATAGCTGTAGTGACGACAAGAAATTCATTTGATATGGATCGAATTTATACGTATCAAAAACTAATTTCACATTAGATCCGTGACTTCGCTCGAAACATTAAAAAGATTCCAAATATATATGGTTACAAATAAATAAATAGTAATATAAATAATATTACGTACATAGCTTTGTGTATTATTTTAATTTTATATGCAAAATAAATGAAATTCACATATATTTAGATTAGATATTCCCTAAACATTACATGTGACCCATGATTTTTAAAGTCGAACAGGCTTTTTTTGTAAGACGAGATTATATGTGAAATCTAAGTTTACATGTACCAATTGGACCACCAAGATTTAAGTTGTTAGGAAGGAAATGGTATTAAAAATAAAGGTCATGTTTCACGTTGAGATATTTTCATGAAGTTCAATTACCATGTTGTTAATTATTTAATGAATAATATACTTTTAAGTTATATCTTTTAAATATCATTAATTTCTTTAACAATTTAAGCTTTATTAGTATGAAATTAGAATATATTGATCTATGACGCATTGCTTTAAAATCTATAAAATAATGTCAATAATGAAAGTGGCAGGCTCGAAAAAATCAAACTTGGAATCTCATACTTTTCCGTTATTTTTTTCCCAATCATACTTTTCCGTATATGCAGATAAAAGAATGCCGACCAATAATAGACAATTTTAAAGATAATTGGATTTAGTTGGTCCATGGGACGTGCATCGACTTATAATTATTATATTTCCAAAGAGGTTGGTAATGATAGTATACATCTCATTTAAAGATTCCAAACCAAAATGAATCCGTCACATCAATGTTCCCAACTAAAATGACAAAAATATATAATTATTGCCGTAAACAAATATCAACCCACCCTGGATGGGCACGACGGAATCCCGTCCGGTGGAGTGCAAAAGACGTGACCCCCTCCTGCCCCGGGCAGAGCGCGGTCCAGCGGTGGACGAGGGGAAGGATGTGAGGGGGCAGGAAGGAATAAGTTATCCCGTGGGACCGAAACACTTCAAAAGTCATTCCCGAGGCAGCGGAATGTGTACGTACAACAATGTGAATAAGGCAACGCCAGCAAAGAATGCATAGAATCTTGAAAGTGAAGAAATCCGAAGATTTAACCACACAATTAAAATCTTGTTTCACTCATTTTTTACCTTAATTAGATTTATTGTTTTGATTAATTAGATTTATTGTTTTGATTATTTGATTTTAAACAAAAATATTATTTGATTTTAGATATTTTTATTTCAATGTGGGCTTATGATTTATTATATTAGAATTTTGTTTTTGATTAAATATTGCCTGCTCAATGGTTTTTTGCCGCGGCTGACAACTCTCCACAATTGGATCTCGGAGGTATGGAAGCCTGTCATTTCTGATGAAATTAATATCTACCCCTGTGCTAAGGGTTTCTTTATAGTAGATTTTGAAAATCTTGAAAACACACAATGTATTCTAGATTCTAGCCCTTGGTTTTTGGAAAACTTAGGCCTATTCATGAAGCCATGGAACCCATCATTCAATCCCTCAACAGCAGTCATAACCTCAGCACCAGTTTGGGTGAGATTTCCAAGCCTACCCTTGCATCTCTGGAATCTCTCCTTGCTAAAAGCTATTGGAAATACAATTGGGAAATTTTACTGCAAGTGCCCAAAAACAGAGGAATATGCCAGAACCACCTATGCATGCATCTGTGTGCAAATGGACTTCAGTGCCGGGTTCGCAGCTGAAATAAACCTAACAAGTAAAGACTATTTGTGGAACCAGAAACTCGGTTATGAAAGTGTCCTCTTCCGATGTCGACCCTGCTTTGAGACAGGTCATCTAGCCCAAAATTGCCCAAAAGCCTCCCAGAAAAATTCTGCTAGAAAAAACCACCACAGATCTACATGGTGGGAAGGAGCACAAAAAGAACACTACACTGTCATCAAAGAAGAATACTCTAGAGAAAACTCTGAATCACAAGAAACCGAGCAAGAAAGAAACAACTCTCAAGACAAGTAGGGAGAAAGCCCCGCCCAACAACAAAAAAGTGAACTCGACAACCCCTCAAGCATCAACAGTGATGAGGATTCGAATACCGCACAAAATAAATCTTCATTTAACAGCAAAGCAGATCTCCTAGACCAAACTTCTTCTCCGACTATCTTCAAAAGGACGAACACAATAGATCGCAAAGCTAAGACACCAATGTCCCAAGAACCAGAAGAGATGAAGGAGATGCAAGATAAAGGAAGTTGGAAAACCCTAGAGAAAAAAAAGAAAGCTACATCACCAATCTCGCCAAGAAAGACGAGGAGCCAAACAATTAAAAACTAAGAAAATTATAGGTCTGATAGACCAATTTGGTCTTAGTGGACATTAACCACTATCATCATCATCATCATCATTTTTTGATTCAAAATTAATAGTTATATTCTAATAGCTACATTCATTATATTAAAATAATCTTTATTGATAAATAATATATTTTTAGTCAAAACTAATTGTTATATTCTAAATGTTAAAAATGAATTTTCTATATGGCTATCCCTTTTTAATCTCATGCCAAGATCTGATTCTCCATCTTGTTACGATGATAAACCACACTAGAACAAAATATTTTTTGATGTGAATATTACTACCCAAAGATTTCTCAACATTCATAATATTTTCTGCCTTTTGGCCGACTAGTTTCAAATCAACATGTGTGGTTTCATAATTAAGCAAAGTATTAATTTATATGAATATACTAAAATATATATATATATATATAATTTTTTTTTTGAAAAATAATAATATTTCTCCTATGACTAAACTTATATTTCATTAACTAAAATATATGCACACACAGCTTATTCTAACTAGTGGATGAAATGCCTTTCTTGAGGAGTCACAATCTTACATGAAATTGTATGGCCATAAAAGATCATTCCATCTATAAGTTAGAATCTATATATATTGAACTTAAATTTTAAAAAGAACTTGTCTTTAATGGTGGTTTTTTGGAGTATCCGGTGTTAAAATTTGTGGTGAAATCTTGATTTGTGTTATTTAAACTACTTTTTTTCACTGTTCAGCACCCTGAAAAACCTGTAGGGCACTTTTATTGTGCACGGATTATTTCTCAAACTTGTAATTTCAATGAATTCCTGCCAAATTTTAAAGAAATTAGATCAGAAAAATCCACAAAAAACTTTTGAAAAATCACACTAAAAACAACTCATTTTAAAAATATATTTAACTATGTGTTAAAATATAAAATTATATTATAAATTATATTTAATATAAATGGAAAAAATATATATATTTAACTATGTATTAAAATATAAAATAATATTATAAATTATATATAATATAAATGATAAAGATTTAAAAACTTAGTTACTAATTTTCATTTTTATTTATTATTAAATTATTTATTAATTTAATTATTATAACGATATATAATTAAAAATTAAATATGCCACACGGACGCAACTCAATTACCCATCGTCATGATAGGAAGTATTAACAATAATGATGATTATTAATATGTATGCAAACTAACATAATAATGATGATTATTAATATTTATACAAACTAACATTACATAGATTTATTAAATTCCAAAAAAAATAACATAATATTATTCTTTTAATTCTAAAAAAACTATTTTTATTTTTTTATTTTTGGGTTTACAATGTTTTTAATATTTGTTTTTTTTTTACAATGTTTTTAATATTTTGTTAAACATTTTGGTGGTTTTAAGTATTTTTTATTTCATTATAAATTTATGAGATTTATTTTTGTTTTAACAAGTATTACATATGTCACTTAAAGTAAATATTATTTTAATGTTAGTTAAATTAAGGAATCCTATCTCTCCATTTTTGAACATGTGATCTTTTAGGAGGAAATACATGCTTTTAACCATTATGCCCACTCAAACTGTGTAATAATGATGATTATACAAGTGTCGAGGAAAACATAAATAATGATGATAAGTAACTCCTAATGAATATACTTATTAGCATTTTATTCATATCTATTTTATATGAAAAGATTTGCTTAAGTAACCGATGGTAAATATGTTATTTACTTCCCTCAAGACTTAAAAATTAAAAATTAGTACGTAAATATTTAAAAATAATATATGAATAATGCAACCATATCCATAAACTATGACATAAAATATATGAGATACTTCTCTACATGACATTATTTTATGCACAAGTTGTAATAAAACCTTCAAATGTCTCAAAAATAATCCTTCAAATAATATTGAATAATAAATATTTATTTTTCAAGGTTAAACATTATAAGTTGCATTTATCAATGTTAAACTAATAGTAATAATAGTGGTCAACCAGTGAATTAATTATTGGAATTCTACCTAGGCAAAGAAAAATAATGTTATTTTTTAAAATCTAATTAAATTATCATTATTTTTATTTTTTAAATTTGATATTAATCATTGTATTATAATATTTTAATTTTTTTGTTTTTTTTCATTATAATTTCCATTTAAATTGTCCATAGAGTCTTGGATAGACCAAGATTGGGTGTCTTGTTAAGGCACTCTTATATGTTAAGTCATCCGTTCAATTCGTTACTCTATTTGGGTGATATTCTTTGGCATGACCATGATGTAGCCTCACCAATACACAACTTATATTAAACCTCACCAATACATGACTTATACTAAAAAAAACGATTTAAATTTAAATATAATAATATTTTATATTTTTTTTTTTTATGTTTATCCAAGGTATTTTTTTTTGTTAAGCTTGGTAGATCCTCCTTTTTCATTAGTTTATAAAGTAAATTTACACCACATAGATTGGCTAGGTGGCCTCAACTTGCCCAATGGGAAACCAAGTTTGTTGGCCACCTATCCGCATTGTATGCCATCCAGTAACAAAAGAGTTTCAGTTTTTCTACCCAAGCTATATAAGTCTCAGAATCATGTCCAGACTTTAGATATCTACCTATACATATGCTTGCATAAGGAAATGTAAAAGCTATCCGCATATATAAACAAAACTAACAAGAGAGATTATCTAGTCATTATGTTCAGTCGAAGCCAATTCCACTGGTGTTGTGTCTTTGGCATTTGATCCTGGCTGCTCGATCGGTTCTAAGAGATATGTGATGTGCCTCTCAATTATACCAAGTCTGACATCCTGCTCGTGCAATTGAAATTGCACCTTCTGGAATTCCTGTTTATAATTCGGCATGCCTTGAACAGTGAAAACCATGCCCACCGAGATCTACTCCATAGTCATGCCCAATAGTGTTTTTATCATCCAATACAGGTATAAGGTTTGTTTGAATTGAGTGATCCTGCCTCTAGTGTTGCCAGGGTCCAGGACAAGGGTCCTCCATTTTCGTGTCTGTCTCGCTTTCCTGTTTAACTTCATCTTCCCAGTCCTCTAGAATTTTGCAAATACCTTCATTTGTGCCCTCATGGTAGGCCTCTATCACTGATAAGCCTTTCCATTATTTTCCTACCTTTGCGAGCCTCAGACGTGTCGATTCGTGTCCCTTATGGTCACTTGGGCCCGTCTTCCACGACCACGACATTTCATAGGACGAGCCATGGTTGCGTTATCCCAGTCTTGTTCATTGCAACAATTTGTCAACTGGAGACAGTTAAACATAATATAACAATAGTCTTGCACCCGGGTGGTAGTGTTACAACTTGCCACCCTGCCTTGTTTCTCCCCTTCCCCATTAATTGTAGTGGAGGGGCCTTCATGGTCGTAAGTTAATTTCCCAGAGGGGGCCGACCCACTACCATCCCCAGTGGTACCCCGCCGCCACAACCACTACCTCTCGGCCTCAAGCAGGTTAGCTTCCACTCCCCAATTACGAGTTGGTGAGCACTGCCACATGCCCTCGTTCAGCCAACCACGGTATGCATACCCTTTCCCTCCTTCCCAAGACGCAATCAAATATCCTAGCCCAGTCATCCCCTCATCCCTGAGCCCCGTGACGCTGCCATCACCTATCTTCATGTTATAGCAGCTTTGTTCCCTTGCCAGACTTCCCTCCCATAGTTCTCAACCTTTCCCCTTCTTTTGCGGTTCCTACCTATCTCCCAGCCACTACAAATGCATCTATAGCAAGGGCCTTCTCCCAGACTACGGGTGGATTGGAAAACTCTACCCCTTGGTCCTTTCATGCTACCTATACCCGCAGGACCCCTACAATCTTCCCTACTCGACCCTCCACCTAGAATTCCCAGGGTTCCCATGCGGGAGAAGAGAATTTCGAAGTAGAGGGAAATGGATACAATACCAAACGGATGCAAAAGACAAGCGCAGGACTAGGCAAGTGCCACCAACCTCCACCCCTAATTCCTTTAGCGCTGCTCAATTTTGCAGCTTTCACCCATAAAACTTCCCCTCTCCCTCAAGCAAATACCAAAACAAGTCAACATTGCGAGGGTTGATAGATACCAGATTGCATACCAGTTAACTCCTGCAGGCAGACGATGTGCTTGGTGTTGTGGATGGCATCGCAGGGTCTGCCCGATGCACCATCCTTCCCATCCATGATTGATTTGAACAACAACACCCAACTGTCTCGCTTTACTACTGTTAAGGCCTTCACCAACACAACTCTCGCTGCCACCTTTCCCACCTTCCCTGCATGCCATCATGCAAAAGGCCACTGCAACCATCACCTTGAGCGTGTGGGGGGCAATGGTACTGAACTTGAAAGTACCCTACATTAAACCTCTATTCAATTTCCCAACAGCTGGTTGATACCGCGATCGAGGTCGTTTATCCAAAATATTTTAATTTAATATGTTTTATTTTTTTAAATAATGGTTATGATGATGATGTTTAATGTCCACTATAATCAATATGGTCTACAAACCTTATAGTGTGTGTATTATATTTAAATATAATACATATAAACATACTGTGTATTATATTTAAAAAATAAAATTAATTACTCTTTATTACAATTTGTTAACATCTTTAAATTGTGAACATATATTTAGTGATCCCCTTATATCTGCGAAATTTCACGACCACTTATCTTTTAAGTGCTCAAGATCGTGTCGCATCAGAGTTCGATGAAAGATGCTGAAACGTTTAAACTGCACCATGATGCAACATGGAAAAGGGTCCACAGTAGTGTTTATTAATATGATCTACCAATGAGGCCATGCTTTATTCCAATATTTAAACAAGAGGATTGGCATTTGTTAGCTCTGAAGTGCAGCGCTGCCATATTGGAGGCTAAAGGAGGGAGATGATATGCTTTTATGTCTTGGATGGGGCCCCACACGGGCCATCACCCCGCTTTCCTCACTCTCCCACTTACCTTTCATTCCGCTCATTTCCTAACCCAACCCTCGCATCCCCACAAAATACTCTTTTCGCCTTAAGCCTAAATAAATTAACCCAAAAACCCTGAAAAAACCTTACTGTTCTGCCCATGCATGCCCTCCGCTTGTTTCCCGAGGACATCTCGTACCACCGTGTCCCTCTGTCGTTGATTTTCCCCGCTGATCCAATGGCCCACATCTCACCTGATCAATGAAACTTGCCTAATCGTTCCCCGCCATCAGATCACCTTCACCAGATCTGACAGTTCTTGCTCATATCGCACGGGCAACTAGAGAGTTATCGGGCGGTTTTTCTCTCTCCTCTGCTGCGATGTGTCATCCGCTGAATGGAATCGGGCGGACTCCTCCACTTACCACTTATTGCCTGATGCCCTTCCGATAAAAACCATAACCGTTGAGTCAAACCACCCTCGGATATTATCGTCCGCACACCTCCTCCACCCGATAGCTGTCCGATCTGCTCACCTAAGATCTAACGACCCGGACATGTTCCGCTCCCACCGTGACCTCAAACCTCCTGCGCACGATCTCCACCATGCGTTCCCCTCGATTTGATGGCCCTCATTCACGACCGCTCGCGATCGTCCTCCACCTCTCTGTCACTTCTCCGTCCGTTCGATTTGGCACGTCCGTCCACCCATGCACCTCATACTCCACTCCCTAGTTGTTACCCGAAGAAGAAGGTGGTCGACTCTGTCAATCTCATGACATTCAAATCACTGAACCGAATTAACAAAAAGCATGTCCGAAGGAAGAAGGACACAGCATGATCCGGTCAGCGGAATTAAACAGTTGTGGAGCTCCACTGCCACAATCAAGCCAACCACCTAACAGAGCAGTGCGGTACCAGAATTTATTAATGTTTTCGTGATGGAAAGGAAATTGCGTCCTGGAACGCAATCAGAGAGTTAATGCCAGTAGGTGGTCTATTAAGACATTTCTAGCCCTAAACTGCTAAGGATCAGTGTAAAAGGAAACTATAAATAGCAGAAAGCAAGATGTAATCAGGGTTTGGTTCAACTTCTGGAGACTGTAGATATTATGTTCCTTACAGTGTCTCATCTTCATTTTCAGTAATACAAGCTTCTTTTGCTGTTACGTGCTTAATGTCCATTTCCCTGTTGTTCTAAACTTGCACCTGGATTGGTTTATTCATGTTTTCTCCTATGTCTAATGCTTGATAACTGTCATCTTATCTCTGCATTGGTAAATTGGGTTTGCTATTGAATAGGTCATCTATGTTTCTTCTGTATCTAATGCTAGATAACTGTCATCTTATCTCCATTTAGATAGATTAGATTTACAAGTTTCATTCACTGGCTGCAGCTGGCCATCATATGTTATGTATGCATCTACTGGTGTGGTTAGTATTCTTCATTCATTCACTTAATCTGCAAACTATTGAGCATTAGTGGTCTAAAGCCTTGTAGGCTGAGGGTGTTCATGCATGTCTGGAGTGAAAACAGAGTTGAAGTGGTTATCTGGCTTGAACCAAACCATCATCCATTCCAATAGTTCCTAGAACAATATTGAAGATTATATGTTACCAGGCATCTCCAAGCTACAACCTAGGAGAGTTTCCTGGAGTGATAACATAATTGGCGCCGTTGCCGGGGAGAGGAGATTGAAGCTCAGCTTCCCTAGGAGACAACACAGATCCAGCTTTGATGATAGACAAAGTCTGGACACATTTTTGGTTGTAATCATCTATCTGGCGACTCTACTAGAGGCCGAACCTCTTGGCGACTCCACATCATAGTTCTGGCTCAGTTTGTGAGACATACTCGGAGAAATCCTCAGAAGTCACCAGCTGACCTAGTACCTGACCCTGAAAATATCATCAAAGGAAGAAAGATATCACAGAAAGGAGCATCAGGATCAGGTAAACCTAAACAATCCTCTATACCTCTGCAAGAAAGGCTAGTAATAGAACAAATACATGTCGAGAGTATAGCCTCTGACACTAGCAGTGAAGAAAAACTTTCAGGGATTCATAAAGCTCCTTATTCTTTAGGTTCTCCTATTGCTTTAAGCCTGAAGGAAACCTCACCTCCTATCCCTCATATTCCTTTAGTCCTATTAGTCACCCCTCAGCTTTCTATTATTCAAATTGTCAGTACTCTTCTATCCACCACAGCCATGGCAGGTCCACAAGCACTCACCAAAATGGAAAGAATCATAGCTGCTAGGTATGGACCTCTAGTACTGCCCACTCCTTTGAATGCAATGCCTACTGGAGAATATCAGAAATACATGCCTAAGTTCATTGGGACTAAAGGAGTTATAACTAAAGAACATCTTGAGTCTTTTTATAACTATGCTGATAATCTAGACATTAGTGAAGATGATGTGTGGATGAGAGTATTTGTCCAAAGCCTAGATGGAGAGGCAAGAAAATGGTTCAGAGAATTGACCCATAGATCCATAACAGATATTGAGGCCTTAGATGATGTTTTCCTAAAGCATTGGGGCGATAAGAAAGTTCTGCTCTACTATCATACTAAGTTTGGGAACCTGAAAAGGGAAAATGGGGAGTCACTTTCTGATTTCAATAAAAGGTTTAACCACATGTATAGAAAGATACCAGCTAAAGTGAAACCCGCCCCTACCTTTGCTAAGCTCTCCTATGCCAATGCCTTCAATTCTGATTTCTGCTTACTATTGAGGGAGAGAAGATGTGCTTCTTTGGCTAAAATGTAGGATGCGTCCTTGGAAGTAGAGTCCAACATCATGGCTGCAGAGAGACTCAAGGGACATGTTGACCGAAGGAGATAGAGGGGTGAATCTTCCTCGTCTTCAGACCCCAAGATAGATAAGATGACCAAGATGATAGAGTCACTAGCCTCTGAAATCTCCAAATTAAAAGTGGAGCAGCACCCTATGAAAGGAAGAATTCCTAATACTTTTGCTCATAGAAATCCGAATCCATATAGGAGAGCAAATGAGCAATTGCAGATCATGCAAAGGAGCAAAGATGCCAATGAAGACCAAAGAGTGAAGACCCCTTTCTAGAATGTAGTCATGGAAGAGGAGTAGTTTGATGAAGATGATGAGATCCATTGCATGGAAGACAAAGGCAGTGCCTCCTTTTTGACCTTAGCTGCCTATGAGAAGTCATTATCCGATGACCAAATCAGCCAAGAGTGGGACGGTGAAGCTGTTCTACAAACTGAAGATTAGCAAAGATACAATCTGAGGTCGAAGATGAACAGTGCCAAGGAAACCCCTGTCCAAAGAGTTGTTGTCCCTATAGAACAACAAGCTAACAAGCAAAAATGACTAGCAGCTGATCCCATCATTCTCAAAGCTCCAGCTCAAGAGGTAAGAGGCCCTGACAAGTCCCCTTCTCCTTTCAGTTTTGAATCAGAAATCCAGAAGCTGAAAATATCTATACCTCTGATGGAACTGGTAAAGAATGAAGCCTTTAAGAGACCCATCCTTGAAGCCCTTGAGCTGAAGGCCACACAAGCATCAAACAACTATGTGAATTTACAAGATGACAAACCTGCAGTTGTGCTTAGCCCAATGACTGAAACTTCTAATGACAATTCCCCATCATTCTATGTCTCCTTATCTATTCATGACAAAACCCTTCACAACTGTCTGCTGGACACAGGTGCCAGCCATAATCTAATGCCAAAGGCTGTCATGGATGAGGTAAGCCTTGACATCACCAGGCCTTATCATGATTTGTTTTCTTTTGAGTCTAGAAAGGTGAAATGTTTGGGGTTAATCAAATATCTAGCCATCACCCTGTCTCATCTGTCTATGAAGAGCATGATGATGGATATTGTGGTAGCAGATGTTCCCCCCTAAGTTTGGCATGCTTCTTTCCAGGGGTTGGATAAAAAGATTGGGAATACATTTTCCAGAAATGTTGCAAACTTGTATTTATATATTGATGGCATAAGATATTTTAACACCACCATTTGCTTGATTCACGCGGTTGTAACATTGGTCTACCCAGCTGATATGGAAGAATATCAGTGTGTAAGCCGAATGTCAGTTACTGAACTCAGCTCAGGCAGCAGTCTTGGCCGAACTCTCTTTTGCCTTTTCCTATGCGGATAAATGGGATAATGAGTCATGGTTTTCGTGTTGTGAGATTCAATTTCTCATGTTTGTGTCATAAACATGTTGCTAAGGGAACATTGTGGAAAGTGAAAATAAGTTATTTAGTCGATAAATATAAGTATTTTTGGTTTTAATATTTTAATGTTTCCCTTCTCTCTTTTCAATTGTTTTTTGTTACCTCATATTTTCCTTTGTTTTTTCAATACGGAAAAATGTTTTTTTTTCTTTTCATGAAAAAACAATTTTCATGGCCCAATAACCATCCTAGGGCAAAGAATAACCAATTACACCAAAAGATATGGTCAACACAGCCAAATTAAAAAAAAAAAAAAAGGTACATTCTGTTATAATCCATACAAATGTGCCTTGTTGGAGGCAGATACTCTTTTCCACATATTTTTACTGAGTTTTTAATAAAAACCATACTAAAATCTTGTTTTAAATATTTTTCTTATCATATTTATTTGAGAGAATCTATGTTCAATTTATCCATAAAATTGGAATTCAGTTTTTTAACAGTATAGTTTGTAACAATAACAACATAAAGAAACAACTTTCTCTACAATGTTGTATAACAACATAAAGAAACAACTTTCTCTACAATGTTGTATAACAACATAAAGAAACAACTTTCTCTACAATGTTGTATAACAACATAAAGAAACAACTTTCTCTACAATGTTGTGATAAATTCTTAAATGGTATTGAAAGTCTTTGTATTCATGAGACTATTGTGAATATATGTTGCATAATGATACTTATTTGTTTCTTAATCGATTCCCTATTTTGAAAGAAGATCAACTATCTGATTTTGTTCTCTGTAGATGTGAGTGTAGGTGATGCTTTGGAAGGAAGGTTCCAGATTCATGATATGTCTCATCCAATTTGACTGAATATGGGGGTTGAAATTAGTGTAATCTTTGACCCAATCTATGATGCTCTTGGCATCTCCATGTACATAAATTTTGTCCAACCCCAACCATTTGGCGAAGGTGAGAACTCCCCAGAGCGCATTAAGCTCAACTCTACTATTTGTCCCCCTTCCTCCCTGCCATTAGAAGTGGTAAATGTGCCCTGGTTCTAGGATGACAGCACCGCATCCACACCTCTCTGTTGGCTATCCCCATAAAAAAAAACCCGTGGGGTAAATCCCCTTAATGTTCTTGTAAATATGCTTCCTTGTTTTTTCCAAAGGTTTCTTTGGACCAATCCCAGAAAAAAAGGTGATGCTCTTTAAAAGCAACTCCCAAACCGCCAGTACCTTATGTTTGAACAACCAAGCATTTTGACTTCTCCATATGACCCAGATAACATAGAAGGGGAGGGAATGGTATTTCGGCTTGTCCTTGGACCATATAAGAAAGAAGTTTTCAAGAGAGATATGTGTTCTCAAATGACCCAGATTAAGAATGGTCATCAACCCAGACTAAACTTCTGTGGTAAACAAGCATCCAATGAAAAGATGACCAGCCTCCTCAGCATGCATCCTGCACATGGAGCAAATACTCGATCCTTGGAAACCTCTGCCCTGTAAATTATCCCAACTGAAAATTATTTTGTGGATAGCCAGCCACCAAAAGCATTGGAGTTTTGTAGGAATCTCCCAACCCCACGCTGCCTTGTACCAACTGATAAAATTGAAGGGATTTTCCATTAAAGGAAGAGGATTGTATATTTCCTTAACTTTTGGGAACCCATATTTAATAGGGCCTTCCCATTGCAATATGTCTTCCCCTTCTCCATTGAATGTACCAACTTCATATAGGTTTGTGATGTATGCTTCCCATTCAATGGCCATGTTCTCAGTCAAACCAATGTCTATAGCTCTCAACTAAGCCGGATGCGCCGTAAATTGATTATTCATGACAATTATATTTACAACTTTGTAGATTCCCCTTTCATGCAAAAGGGTAATCAAGGCAACTAATAAGGTGTGATTACCCTTTAGGCCTTTAATCACATCCAAGCTTACCTCCACTTTGTTCCCATCCCCGATAACCCATCTCGTCTTCCCCAACATCTAGTGACAATTTTTCATTATGCTCCTCCATATAAATCAGGTGTAAATTGTCCTTCTTATCCCCATCCTTGACCATGACGAGAGATCATGTCCCTTCATGTACTTATCTCTGATTATTTGCCCCCATATTTCATTGTCACTAGCTTCCCTCCATATACTTTTTATGATTAAGGCACAACTGAAATTGTGGGTATCCAAAATACCATGTCCCCCCTCATCTATCGATCTTGCCATGGCCTTCCACCTTACCAAATGAAACTTCCTCTTCAGTTCCATACCAAACCATAAGAATCTTGCCATAATCTCGTCAATCTTTTTACAAACCTCCATAGGCAGCAAAAACAAATGCATCCAGTGTACCAAAGTATTTTGTAGGACAGATCTGACTAAGGTCAAACGCCCTCCAATGGAAAGCCATTTTTGTTTCCACCTTGAGATTTTATTATTGAATCCATCGAGTAGCCAAGCCCAATCCTTGTTGTAATATCTATTTTCCTTTAGCTGGAACCCAATATACTTGATGCCTTCTTCCAAACTGTTCACAGAGATCCCAAATAAAATACAAACCTCCCTGCATCTTGGGTCTTTGGTGTCTACTGAGATCAATATTGATTTGCTGGTTCCCATAAAGAGGTCAGATGCCTCACGAAATAAAAAGATGATCTGGTGAATAATCTTCCAATCATCGTTATCATTCATGCCCCCGAATAGAAGGTCGTCTACAAACATAATATGATTAACCTGCATATTCCTAAAAACTTTCACTCCCTTGATACTACCACTTCCTTTAGCATCTCTCATCTTTTGACTCAAACAGTCCATGACCAGAATGAATAAGAGTGGTGATAATCCACATCCTTGTCAAAGACCTCGGAATTCGCTGAAGAATCTGGTTGGGTACACATTAATAACAATAACGAAATTCATTTACTGTATACATCCCATAATCCATCCAATGTTACTCAAGGAGATTCCCATAATCTATTCATTCATTGAATTTCTTTCCTTTTCCATCTCAGCAAGGATGGATACATTTACCTTATTTATGAGAAAATATATCTACCATCCTTTGTCGTAGATATCAATAATTCAAACCCTATTTATCAATATATCCATGTAGAGTATTAAATTTTATATTTTAGAAAAAAAAAATTAAGTAAAAAAAAATCAATTATATTATTTAGCTATTACTTGTGATGGATCGTCACATACATCAGTGTTAGCATTCCTTGATCCTATTCCGATATTAAGTATGTTATGAAACACTATAATTTGTATATCTTATGTGTTGGGATGTATATATGAGTCACTAAGTTTGAAAAGGAAAACTATAATGATGTAAATGATATGGTGTGTTTTCATAGCTTTGATTACTTTACCTTATTCCTTATGTTAGTAAATAAGGCAGTTCTTTGAGGATTTATTGTTTTTTGATTTTAATGGGCCATCCTCATGGGACTATGTACATACATAGATAATAATCAATTCTAATGTAACTTAACTAAATTAAAATAGAAAAAAAGGATGAAATCTTTGCTAGGGTGAATATTATTGAGGTTGTCGGAAGCAATGCCTGGTTTCCTTCAAGACTAATCATGAACGCGAGAAGGCAATTAGTTGTGTCGTATTACTTCCACCATGGTGTTTGTGTGAAGGCAACCTTCGGTGGAGAGATGCATTTATGCATTCACTGGTGGCTTAGGTACTTCATAAGGCAGCATATAGGTCTAAGTATGTCGATCTTGTGTTTGCAGTACAGGTAAGAAGCGTGAGGACAATGCCAAGTGCATACCCTCCATTTCTCTAGCAGCCACTAGAGGGTTGAACGAGAGAAGTGATGTAATTATGTGGGCGACTAGGGTGATGATATTTTACAAAAGAGAGCCGAGTGCAATGCCATTATAGGCCCTCTTATGCATTTCATTTGGTGGCCACCAAAATGACTCAGTAACTCTATTTCTATTTACTTTTGGTTACAGTCTGGTAGTTTTCATACATTATGGGTTCTTTAGACATCTGCCCACTAGGGTGATTGCGAAATTGGAAATAGTGTGGGAGGGGAAGTGGTAGGGTTGTTAGCTCAACTAGATCTACTTTCCTTGATTCCTTATTTTTTTGTGTCTCTGAGTTTCATTGGTGAATTGGTGGTCAATACTTGGTCGATACCTACTTGTGTATTCCAATATTTTTTCCTGAGGTGGTGTGAATCCTGGTCACTAAATCTAGAGTGGGTGGTCCCAATTGTGGAAGTGGTGTTGTTGGCCTCAACAATGGGTATTAATTGTGGTTTGAATTCGACTTATTCATGGAAAAAATTTGTTCGGGTGTGATGCTGTTTGGAAGAATTCGTTTGACTCTGGAGCAAGATTCCACACACTTCACTTAACATTGGTGCGATGCCTTCGGTGGTGCAAGGGAGGTCTGCGACTTTGGGAAGAACATGCACCGTTTCAATATTGGTGGTGAATTAGGGCTTAGTGTGGGCGAAATTGTTAAGAGGCCCTCCTATGCACATCCCCTCCATGGCACCAAGAAGTTCCCATCTGGGCAATAATGCAAGAGGAAAAGCCTCGGCGATTACGCTTAGGAGTCGTCATCAGGTCAAGGAGCCTACGCCCATTGGTTCAATCAAGAAAGGAAGGGTGCGCACTATGGCCCTCACAAAGGACATCGACCATTGTAGAGGAGGGGTGGAACCCCCGCCTGTGTCGCCCCAACTCAACCGCGATAGTTCGTTAGATTGCTGCTAAAGAACTATGAGAAAAAACGCAAGGAGGAGCATGAAGCAGTGATGGCGGCTTTGTCCCAATTCCAATACTTCCATTATCATTTGCGGGAAAGAGTAGTCGTGTTGTGGCGTGGACACACTCACATATTAGAGAAATTGGAATAGTTAGAAGCATGGCTGGCCCACTTGGAGAAACACATCAAATACCCTTTCTGCCCTCCATATCCACCAAGGATTGGGCCAAATAATCCAACTTCTATCACTTCTGACCGCTGAGTATGTTCACAGGTGTTTCGTTTGTTCTATCTTTTTTTTCGCATCTTTGACCTTTATGTCTATGGTTGGCTATCTTGTGTATTTTTTGGAATGTTTGTCATGGTTGGGTAATGCTGGTCCAAAAACGCGATCGAAGTGAGACCAATATATTTTTCTGGACTAACTTTGTAAATAGTTACATTCGCAGGTAATAGAAAATTTTGACTTACAAAAAAAAATTAATATATTAACAACAATATATAAACACACATTTTTTTCCCAAAGAAACTATAAATTTATTTATATATAAACAAAATTACATTAGCATATGTTCCATGATATCCTTGTGACTTTATACCTCCTAGATATTGAGGTGTTTTGGTTCCAATAACGATTTACAAAAAGATTGTTTTGTGTTTCAATGATGGAGAAAAGAACCCTAATATATTTTGTAATTCTGTTATATCTTCCTAAATAACATTTTACAAAAAGTTGGGCCCATTTAACACTTTGCTGCCCATAACTTAAAAAAAAAATTAATCTGAATAAATCATTTATGTGATGTGAAAATGAAAAAAACTATTTAGATCCTCTAGTTAGTTGGCCTTCCTTATGTTCAATCATTTCCATTTTCCTTTGTCCATTTCCAAACTAGCTTTTGAGAGTGAGTATATTTGCATATTTCTTGATTTGTAAATATAATCAAAAGTGATATGTGGAAAAAAAAAATCTTTGTAAAATTTGAAGATATAGTACTACAAGCAAAGAGTTTCTTGTGTAGTTATGTCTTCAATTCAATTTATTACTTTACTTGATTCTTGATAAATATGTAAAGAGATTATTTTTTCATAAATAACAAAGTGAAAAAAAAAAAAAACAAATTTAATACAATGATTGGAATTGGATCAATTTTTGACAAGAATATATATATATATATATATATATATATATATATATATACACATTAAAGAATATATATATTCTTTTTAAAGAATATATATAAAAATATTCTTTCTTTTTTAAATATTGATCTAACTTCCAATAATTTTGTTTTCAAAATTTCCATTCACCTTGTTATTCATGAGAGAATAAACTTTTTACATATTTATGAGAAATCTCATGAAGTAATAAATTAAATAGAAGACACAACTACACAAGAAACATTTTACTTCCACTACTATATCATCAAAATTAAACTATTTACATCTATTACAAAATTATTAAAAATTGGATCAATATTTGAAAAGAATATATATATATATATGATTCATTAATTTAATAAATTAAAAAATATTAAAATTCATGTTATTTTTAGTTTTATTTTTATATTTTTTTTAATGATTAAAAAAATTCAATTTAAACATTAACTTGTATAACTTGCAAAATAAAATATCAATTTACCCAAAGGGACCATATTCTTGTGGATCACATCTTGTCAGTTTATTAGGAAAGTCTAGAGGAAATTGAGCTTGTGACTTTTCATTAGAACAATGCATTAGAGTGGAACTCGACCAATTGACCTAAAACTCCCACCTATTTTGAAATGATAATATATTAAGCTAAACTTTTAAAATTTTCAATTTTAAATTTTTTCCATTATAACCAAAATTCAAAATTATTAAGATTCCTTTGCATTTTTTTGAAGTGCAAGGATAATAACAAATAATTTAGGTTTTCAAATAAAATTTGATATAATAATGATAGTAAATATTTTTTTAAATATTAAAACATTATAATTTTTAATAATTATATTATGAAATAAATTTTATAAATAATTATTTTATTATTATTAAAAAGAAAAAAACCATTTCTTTTTTAACTTTATAGAATTTCAAAAGTATCTTAGCAAAACACCTTCTCACAAACTATTTGATATATACACCTTCTCACGAACTATTTGATATTTGGTATATATTCATTTAAATGTTTTAAATCATTAAAAAAAAATTAGTTATTTATTTACCCTAAGAACTTATTTAAATTCAACTTCGCAATGAATGGGTGACCTCTCATCGTTGTAGTGACGACAAGAAATTCATTTGATGTGGATCGAATTTATACGTATCAAAAAATAATTTCATTTGATGTGGATCGAATTTATACGTATCAAAAAATAATTTCACATTAGATGCATGACTTCCTTCGAAACGTTAAAAAGATTCCAAATATATATCACGTACAAAGCGTTGTGTATTATTTTAATTTTATATGCAAAATAAATGAAATTCACATATATTTAGATTAGATATTCCCTAAATATTACATGTGACCCATTATTTTTAAAGTCGAACAGACTCTCTTTTTTGTAAGACGGCGTTGTTTGTGAAATCTAAGTTTACATTTCCCGATTGGACCACCAAAATTTAAGTTGTTAGGAAGGAAATGGTATTAAAAATAAAAGTCACGCTTCACGTTGTTGACAAATTTTCCATGAAGTTCAATTACCATGTTATTAATTATTTAATGAATAATAGACTTTTAAGTTATATCTTTTAAATACCGTTAATTTCTGTAACAATTTAAGCTTTATTAGTATGAAATTGATCTATGACGCATTGCTTTAAAATCTATAAAATAATGTCAATAATGAAAGTGGCAGGCTGAAAAAATCAAACTTGGAATCTCATACTTTTGCTTATTTTTTTCTCATCATACTTTTCCTTATATGCAGATAAAAGAATGCCGACCAATAACCTACAATTTTATATAAAATAAAAGTTGAGAAATTTTGTAGTGAAAATTGGATTTAGTTAGTATGTGACGTACATCGAATTATAATTACGCCGTAAGGCGTTCCCCTTTGAAACTAACTCTCCTCAGGTGATTCGTGGATATCGTTTCGACCGTCAGATGACATGTTAGACGATTAAAATGTTATTAGCCGTTAGATATCACCATTTCCGCCGAACTATTATTTATTCAATTACCAAATTATTATTTATTCAGTTAGTTTGTTAACCTTTCCATTTAGGGCCGAGGGGGAGCGGAAAGTCGACATTCCTGAGGGCACTGAACAGGCTCTGCGAACCGCCCTTCAATTCCGTCTTCATCGACAACGACGACATCACCAGCCTCAACGCGCTCGCCCTCCTGTGCCATGTGAGCATGCTCTTCCAGACGCCACCCCTCTTCGAAGGTCGGTAATCAGTTTGATGCATGGCAGGAAAACCGCTGAGTTCGAAGGCATCCAAAGCTGCTGCAGCTTTTTCCCTGTTGAAATCCCTCAATGGAGGAGGACCAGCAGGGCTTCGATTCTTCTTGTGTTCGTTTTCTCTAAAGAACCCCATTCTGATAAACCCTTTGTTGCTTGTCTCTCTAGGTTTCACTTGAAGGGTTCAATCCTCTGAAGCCTGCAATTTGCCAGTCAGTACGAGGTGGCTGCTTCAATTGTTCCGAAATTGAACAGCATAGCAGGTAGACAGTTGAATTCGAAGGTAGCCAAAGCCGTTGCGGCTTTTTCCCTATCGAAATCCCTCAATGGAGGAGGTCCGACAGGGCTTTGATTCTCCTCTGGTTGGTTTTCTCTAAAGAATCTTGTTCTGATAACCCTTTGTCTCCGTTCTGATAAACTCTTTGTCCCCTGTCTCTCAGGGTTTGACTCGAAGTGTTTCAATCCTCCGAAGCCTACAATCTGCAACGTTGTGCTTCAGGTTTATATGGGCACTTACCTTATACCAGTTCAGGCTTAGTTTATGTCATGGGAATTAACAGGGATTACAACATCAAACCAAAATCTTGGCAGGTTATTTTCCATGAAGATATTTTGAATGTTTACTTTAGGGTTAAATAAATTTTTGTAAGTATGTATATAATATTATCACTAGTTTAGGGTAACAGATGCTTCGACGGGGAGCACCATTGTGTATTATACAGAGTATCTCCAATGTAACCAGATTGTTGTAGAAATAATAATACGATGGGCCTCAGCTAACAAATCAAGACGATGAGCCTTGAAAAACAAAATTGAGAGGTACTGATGTTCCACAATGAACACATATGTATTACATGTATCGTTGCTAATGGTGTTTATGCTTAAACACATGGACTGAATTAGACATGATGAATCTTGGAGCTTAGTTGCAACACATATGGCTTATCATTACCATTACATTGAATGTTTATGGGAATTGTGTTACTTTTAGAGAAGTGATGAATGGTATGGCTTATTACATGCCCTGTTTGATTACTAAGCCAATAGGTGTTCTATTTTGCATTAACTATAGCTATGGAGTTAGTTCATACTATACACACATCGAATAAGGTGTCGTTATGAGTAATGGTTATCATTCTATTACAGGAATCAGTATTCAAATCAATGGAAGTTAGCCATTAGTATTACCCATATAAATATGCAGTATAATTCCATATTAATCAGTACTTGTATTGTTATAGTTAACCAAGCTTTATTTCCAGTGATAACAGTCTAGTCATATGATAGATTTCTACATAACATATGTCTTACTAATGATGCTGGAGGATCTGGTACTGGAATTTGATATGTTATTAGTGGTAGTAATGGATATGAATGGTTACACTGGTTCAATTGCATCGACTGCTTAACCTGAAACCCTTACTTCTCTAGCTACTGATGCTTACTTAGCTCTGCCGATGCAGGGTATAATGATATCAGAGACAAATCATAGCCTCCTAGCATTTAAGTCCTGCAGATATAACGTTGTGCTTCAGGTTTATATGGGCACTTACCTTATACCAGTTCAGGCTTAGTTTATGTCATGGGAATTAACAGGGATTACAACATCAAACCAAAATCTTTGCACACTAAATGACATTCCTAACAAATGTCAGTCGTTCAACTCAATGTCAGGTAATCCTGCGCAGTAAACTTGTAGATGTCAAACAAAATCAATGCATTGAAAGATGGTGTGCATGTCAAATCCAATGTTTTTAAGCTATAGATGGAACTGCAGAAGAAAATTGAAAGTTTGCACAAAGGAAGTTTGGGGATCAAACCATCTAAGGAAGTCGCGGTTCATTTCTAAGAATGATGGTATCCTTTGCACACATGCATACCTTCTGGCGACTAGAGTCATGATGAGGCTTAATCATTTTTTCCCATGATCTGATTAGACCTTGTATTTTTACAGACATGCTCAAGAATTCTAACTGGAAAACAAAAGAATTTAGCTTTAAGCTTAAAATTAGCAACAAGGCATTGTACCCTGTATCATTCTAACTACAGAGCAAATTTTCTGTATTGTTACCAGCAAAATATACAAGTACGGTACCTAATTGCTTAAATTCGTTAAAGATATTAGGTCTTCTTATGATATTGTACAGCATTTCGATATTTATTTATTTCACAATTATAATCACCCTGAAAATACAAAGACATGATGCCCAATGTGCACTTGCAAAAAGATGCCTTCCTTTGTCATATTCATAGCTGAAAACTTTATTGAGCAATATCAAAATATAAATAAAGAGTTTTGCATGTGCCACAGTAGGTAAAAGGAGCTGCTTTATGACAGAACCAAGAACAGCAAGAAATTCTTCCTTTCTACCCTCCAACTCTGGAAGAGCTTTCCAAGTGCTACGCTTCAGTGATTTGAAATTTTGCACTGTCAGCTCTTCCAATATGAAGAATAAGCTATGCACAAGGCATATGATCTTCTGAAGCTATAGTCCCGACCAAGTAATGCTCTCATCACACAAATTTACATTTATCCGACCAAGTAATGCTCTCATCACACAAATTTACATGTATGATTCTTCACTAAAGCTACAGCTTCTGTAACCAGATTTGGTTATTGTGCTGCAGAGTTCCTATTAGTAAAAAAGCCAGTAGGAACCTACAACAATGCAGGTTAACTATTTTGCAAGATATATTTAATCATCTCCTTACAATATCCATTTTCTACTGATTCTGTAACAAACCTTTCATTGATTGTACCTTTTGGAATTCCAAAGAGGGTAACAAATATTTCCCTATGGCATTGATCACATATGAAAACTGACCTTCAACGATCAATTTAAGAAGAGTGGCCCCTGGAACCATACATTTTGCATAATCATTGAAGGGATAGGGTACAACACGGTCATCCATGCACTGTCCCAGTTGGAACATTTATCAAAAGGATGCCATACTGAAAAATTATCACATTTTGTATTCTTTTTAAGTAATAGTCCTTTGTCTGGACTCCGAATCAGACTCCGAATCAAACAGCTCAGAGAATTTAGAAATAGAAGTCCTTTGTTTGAGTCAGACAGTTCAGAGAACACAAAATCCTAGCATGGAGAAATGCAAACATGAATAATATAAAGGAAAATGCTATTATACCATTGATGTTATTATTTGAATTCAGCTAAAGTTCGCAGAAACTATACCTCTGCTATCTTTCTCAATGACTTCGTTTTTCTACGCAATCAAATAAATTCATCATGCATTCCAAGCTCCTATTAAGCAAAATATGACCAGAATTTCATTTACATTTAAGAAATACCTGCCAAATATGTATTGGTTCAAAGAAGCCCTCCCACTCTTCGTGCACCTCATTAAATAGGGAATGAAACAACGACGTAAAACCCTTCATCAGCTTCTTTCTTACTTGTAAATCTGCGAGACTGAATCTCCATTTGTTAACAGTTTCCTCGACGAATATTACAAAAATCAATGAAGAAACCCTGCTCCATCCTTTGTTTCAATTGATTATCTTTTGAGACTCGTGTATTGAAACGAAAAATAGCTTACAAGTTCACCACAGTTTCTACAACGAAATAATGATTCAGCGCTAAATTTCAGCGGTCCAAGATTACAGAAGGCGCCAATATCAGGATTACAGAACGAAAATTCAACGCGACCTGCGGAGCGGTGACGCAAGAGAAATGTTGTATTAATGTTGCTACATGATCTACGGAGCATTGATGTTCTGAGAAATTACCTATCGAAATTACGATAACAACTGGTCATAGTGACCAGATTTATGGTAAGTGTCTTCAGCTCATGTATGATTCTTGTGCCGGCAAGCCCTTGTTGTTATCAAGTGTGGATGAAGCCAAATCAAAGCTAGTGAATTCCAACAAACCTAAATTGATGGAATGAAACAAAACAAAGCTACTGAATTCCAACAAAGCTAGATTGATGGAATGAAATGGAGTGATTCCATGCTTACCTGCGTATTCAGGGGCCAGATAACCAAAAGTGCCGGCCAGCCTGGTTTCAACAGAAAACTTTCCATTAGGGGCCAGCTTGACTCACTGGTTATAGCTCTGCCGATGCAGGGTATAATGATGGATCTAGGCAAGGTGGTAGTGAGTAAGAAACTGATGGATCTACTTATGCATTTACCTTGGCTTTTGTTGTTGGATCAAGGTCAACTACTAGCTATGTATCTTGAACAGAATCGACAGCTTAATCGACGGATTATCAAGGGCTAAACCACTAGAATAAACAGCATAACCAAAAGAATAAACTAAAGCAATTACTGGATCTGCTCAATCCAGTAGTGCTGCGCTTGGAACTGGCTCTACCTATGTTATTGGTGCTACTTTCACTCGGTAAACTGCCTCTCCCATGACTATTGGTGGCTCTGGGTCTTTATCTATAAACTATGAAAACTATGACTCTGGTTCTCTATATGATGGATCTCGCTCTCTTTCATATCGGTATGACTTATTCATGAGTAGTTGATTGGTCGAGTTGAAGAAGTTGATTATGTTGTTTCATAAGTTGATCTAGCACCAGGAGTCTCAATTGTAGTGTTTATTCCTTCCATTATTACTCCTAATGTAATCAAAGAGAGTATTTATTAGTTTCTTTCCCATGTTCTTGAGAGAGCTAGTGGCAAGCTGTAAATATTCATTAACATAAAATTATCGGAGAGATTCACATCTTTTAGCCTGGGGAAAATGATTTGAGGAATGCACATCTCAGATATCCATGTTTCATTCATATTATACATGCTTTGTGGCTTTGGTTGCAACTTATTGTCAGCTCTTTTTATTTAGAATAACATATCTCTCTTGGAACATTAGGTGCTCTATGACACTTTTGATTGCTCTGAGATGCACTTGGGGGGTTCTTTAAGCACAAGATTGTGGTAGGAGAAAGGAACTAAATCCACCTAATCTAGAATTGCTTATACAATTGGTACAAATTACAAGCTGATAAATAGTCTTTGTTCTACAGAATGACAACTCTTCAAACTACACAGGTAAAGACCATTGATGGATCACAGTGTTAACATAGATTCTAGTGCTTGAAATAGATTCTTAGCACTTCTTGGCCTTGTAGGAAGTAAAATACTCCTTTTACCCATTGGAGGTTTCTTTTGAAAAGTAGAAGGCACGATCCCAAGTCTATCTGCAAGAATTGGGCAGATTGATGGAGAAGGCATTGGATACTACTGGACTTCTGGCTGAACATCTGAATTTGAAAGAAGTGTGATTTGGTAGGAGATTGGTACAACACGAGGTGACAATTTGGGGGCAATTGCTGGTATTTTTTGCTTTCCTTCATCGAATAGGAACTGCACCCCACCTTTCTGTTTAGAGATCCTAGTCAGTGGTATGTTTTCGCTGGATCAGCTAATACAGTGCTTCCCCCTTCTTTCTTAAATCATTTGAATCCACTGGCACTTATGATCACTTGCACCTCTTATACCGTTGTATTGATGATGTAAAATATGTAAATAATTGTATAGCAAATTCAATGGAGTTGGCCTCTGGATGATCATAGTTCATTGTTTGTGATTGACTTGACTGGGGGTTGGCCTCTGTATAGCTTTGTATCCTATGTTTCTTTATCAGCCCATAATAATAAAAGTTTATTACAAATGTGTGTGGTGCTTGTTTGTGCTACTGTTCTTTGTATTATGTTTGGCACTTTTTATGAAGTAACCGCGATGATGATACTTCAGGTATTTCGTGGCAATGTTGATTTGCTCTGTCTGATTTATAAGATTTCTGTTGTTATTTCACGGGAGGTTGCTATGCGCTGTATCATCTCCAAGTGCAGCCGAGGATAGTTAACAAATCGTGAACTCCTATGGAAAATGAGCTTTCAAAGGATCTAAAGAAAGTGGATTCTCAAGGAATTTATGTCTTATTTTTAAAACTAGGGTTTTAAGTATATCACAATGTTTCTTTAAATGTCCTCAAGTCAATGGTAATGGTTGTTAGAGAGCCGTGGACTTACATGAACGAATAATAATGAATTTCAAGAAAATGTTGTGTTCAAAGATATCTTTACAGTGGCCTCTAAGCAGCTCTCTCTCATATCCTACATGAATTTGTAGACCACACTAACATCAAATAATATATCAAATCTGCTATGAATCAAGTAAATGAGGCTCTAGTAGTCTTCTTGTAGAGAGTACCATTAATTTTCAAAGGCACACTCAGTCAATTTCTCTCTTGATTGATATGGTGTCAAAAATGGTTTATAGTGTTCCATCCTAAACATGTATAATGAATGGCGATTTATATTTAGTTAAATAAATATATTGTTATCCATTTACAAAACTTGGCTTCCATAAGGAAAAATACAACACACTCAGGTTTGTAATTCTAAATATCTCTATTTGTTGTTTTTTCAAACCCAAAATTAGGTTGACACTACTTCAATTTATGATTAAGTCACCAACATGTAAGTATTATCACTTGCACATTTATGATTAAGTCACCAACATGTAAGTATTATCATTTGCAAAATATAAACACTACAATCAAATTCACGATGCTTGAAACCAAAACTAATAATCAATCATTCTTATACCACACTATCGAGGCTTGCTTCAAAGTGTAAAAGGATTTCTTTAGTAGACAAACAAGATTGTGGCCCTTCTCAAAACCTTGGGTTCCTCCATATAAATCTCCTCATTGAGAACACCATGTAAAAAAATTGCTCCATATAAATCTCCTCAGTGAGAACACCATGTAAAAAAACACTATTGACATCCAATTGATGTATGTTATAACTCTTATACATAATGAATAATGTGTGAAAGAATAAGTAGGTAAGAGTTCATATTTGCAATGGGTGCAAAGATTTCAATGTAGTCAATATGAATATGATCTTGTTGAGAGAAGATTTTTGTCACGAGTAAATTTATGTTTCTCAATAACACTTGCAGATGGTAAATTTAGTCTTGTAGACCATTAGACATTTCATCACATTCTTTCTTTATGGCCGGGGAACTAAGTCTCAACTTTTATTTTTCATCAAAGGAATTGCACTCTTTAGTCATATCATTCTCCCATTTAGATTAAACTTGTGCATCTGAATGTCTATTGAGATCAATTCCTTTAGGATACATGCCATGAAAGCAACACTAACACACTATTTCTATCAAGTCTTTCTTGAGTCATTTATTGTACCTACATTAACACCGACAACTTCAATTGTCTTAGTCAACCATTGGAGAAGACAAATGTCCCTTATAGATGGAATTTTTGTATCAGATTCACCATGAGAATTCATAGTCAAATGATTAGATAAGCCATTGCTTGTAGTCAATTATATTGGAAAAGATCCACTCGAAGTGAAATCCGTTACACTAGTTGATTGCCTAGTGGAAAAGCTAGTCAATGCATTAGTTAAGGTTGTATAATAATATGCTGATATAGAATTTGTCCTAATCTCAAATGCATCATTTCTTAATAATCCATATGGGGACTTTAGTTTGGAAACCCTTGGAAGTCTACTTGTTAAAAGACAACATCCCACCTGCAAATAACTTTTCATTTTATTAGAATGAACAATTTGTAGGCATTTGCCAATTTGTAGCAATTTGTAACCTTCATGGCCAACCTTCAAGCAACAAAATTTGTTACAATTAGACGATTTATCAAATAAAGAATAGAGCTTCATACATGTATGATTTTTCTTTTTGCAATCATGACTCCCATCATGACCTGCCAAATTTCGACATTCCTCCAATTCATTTCCTTGGTGTGATTCAAGAGAGCAATATGTGCACTTTTCATCGCAACAATGGTTACCCATACAAGAGTGATCAGAGGAATGGCCCTTATCTAGAACACATCGCCAAAAACATTCAGAACATTTACAAACACATACAGAGAGTCCCTGTTTCAATTCTGCAAGTGATAAAATTGCCTCCAGTTGCAACTTTTGTACATCAGCATTCCCAGAAAATTCTGCAGTGTTGCAGTGAAGCCACTTTTCAACACGATCGCGTCGTCTATCAGACAATGCCACTAAGAAATCGAGAAATGTAGAGTGCCAAAGCCTATACGTTCAGCAAGAGGTGCAAGGCCAAGCAAACTTATGATGAACACCCAAACCTACAAACAAAAGAATGTGGAAAGTGATGCCAGAAAAACTTACAGAAAATGTCAGAAATGATAAACTTTCAAGTAGCATAAACCCTTCGTCCTTTCTATTGATAAACTTACAGAAATGATGCTACTTTCAATAAAGAGCTTGAAAGACAACTTGTTATTGTTAGATTGCTTACAATAGATGGGCTGGAGTTTCCATTTCTAGTTGCTCTGTTTCTTCCACTCAAAGAGGATGAGTTCATTTCCATCACGTATTCCTCCAACATGGCTATTTGCAGCTTTCGCATCCATATTCAAATTAATGTTGTTCACAAGCCTCAGACATTGATACCTATTTCCAACATCTGCACTTAAGGTCCACAGAACAGACTGCTCTGCCTTGTCATGATTATAATCTGCCAAGTATATTTGTTCAACAACATTCAACAAAAACTATGGATTAGGGGACCACCGTTGTAAACAGCTCTGTTGCAGCGCATAATGCCCAAGACCCTGGCATTCTGAAACCCTGAGTTAAGGTGGTTTATAGCATTGCAGTGAATACGACTTCTCTACATATCCAGAGGAGAGGCTATATTAAACAATGAAACTAAAAGGAAAAGGGAAATAGAAAGTTTTACCTGGTCCCATTCTTTATCCCCGTGTTTCAGAGCATGTATGGTGGCCTTGTTCACAAAGGCAAACACTCGGAAGCCAGCTTCATCCTTGACTCGAAGGCCCCATGAATCTACTCTGATCCATTGCTGACAAAAGGTTCTATCAAACAGGGGAATAAGGATAGTGATCAATCATCAATTATTAGATGAACAAATGCTTTCAGCGAGCTTCAAATAAAGTAGCTCAAACTGATGAACATACCTGATGAGGATCATGTGGGTTTTCCAGCGCAAGCACTACAACATCACCACGAGCAGCCAAGCAATACTCTGGGTTGGCTTCACAATGGATCTTAACCGTATGTCCTTGTGGCTCGACATTAGCCTGTGGTGGATAGAATGAACTCTGCTCACCTCATGGTGGATGGACTCCTTGTGAAGCACCCACTGTTCAATTTACCAACAAATATTAAAAATCGGCACTCACCCAATTACACCTAAACCTGAAGGTGACGTCCCCTGCGTGGTGAGTTGCAGAGCGGAGGAATTGCCTGGGCCGGAGTTTTGTGGTGAGCTGCAGGCGCCGAGTCAAGAAGGAAGGTGAGTGAGCTGTAGGGGACGAGTCGTGTTGGTTGGGGGAGCAACCCACAGTTTAGCAATTCCTCCACTTCGAATTGGAAATGACATCAACTCTCCGCTGCGGCAATTCCAGTGCCGATCCGATCTGTCAGAGAATGTCAGGATTGCCAGCTCTGATCCGATCTGTCAGGAAATTTCAGGAAATGAATGCGGAGCGGTGGACAGAGGGTGGCGGAGCTAGGGGAGGGTGGCGGAGGACGGAGGGATTGCCGACGGCCGGAGCCGGACGATTTTCTGGGCGACGATGGAAACCGGGAAATTCCTTCGCCTAGGTAGACTACTCCAAAAAAATCAATTGTGTAAATACAAATAACACACCCTACAAAGTGATGTCTTCTTGAATATTGATCAATATGAATGATTTTCATTTCACAGTTCTTGTGTTTTGATTCTTTATGAATAGGAATTGATTCATTCAACTAAAATTGGTATTGCTGATTTTGATGGCACTTTTGTTGTCCAGCTTGATGATTGGGTGCTATGCCGAATTTACAAGAAAAATGGTCATTCTCAGAGAGTACAAGGGGTAGAACGAGATGAATCACCAAGTGCAGATGAAGTGATGGCTTCTTTGTCTGATATTGATCAGCAAAACAAACTACAACTGCCGAAAATTGCCTCTTTCAGTGGGTTATTGGAGAGTGACGATCCTTTCATAGATGGTTTTTTTAACGATGAAGCCATGGATGGCAATGGAAACAACAACAGACTACCTCAAGTCCAGTCGTCCAAGCTCTCTCAAAACAATTTCAGCAATAACAATGACAACAATAGCGATTGGCGATATGAAGTTGTCCCAAAACAAGAAGAAATAGCAGTGGAGAATGACAACAAATTCAATTCTCTCAAGAGGACCCTCTCCTTAGCATATGGGGATGATGAAACCAACCCTGCAAAGAGATTCAACAACATGCAAAACAACTACAGCTACAACGTCAACAATAATGTTTCAACCTTGCTTAATTCAGTGCAGCCCAATCAAACTTTCCAACAACAAAACTTCCTAAGCGCATTGAATGACAGTCAACAGAATTTCAGACTTCCCTACATTCAGAACATGCATTGGCCCACCTAAGCAAATAGAAAAAAAAAATACTTCAATTCCAGACACACAGGTATGTGAATGCGTTCGGCCTTGATGGCAGTTGTATATCAGAAACAACTTTGGCTGTCCAGTCTAGGAAGATGAAGACATGCCACTGGTGAGATTGTAAACTACATAGCTGTAGATGCATATCGTTTTGGAGAGTTTCCGTGGTGGCTGCATTGGGGTTGGACCGTCCCTTTGCAAATTTGTGTAGCAATTGGCATCCTTTTTGCCACAGTTGGATGGGCAGCTATTCCAGGTTTGCTCATCATCATTCTTACTCTCATTCTAAACAAACTTCTGGCCAAAACCCTCCAGAAGTGCCAAAACTCTGGCCAAAAACTCTGCTGGCTCTAATTCTTTAGGGCATTCATACTTCTGGATACTCTGCAGAAAAACAACTCAATGCCTATGAAAAAAATTGCAGTGTAGCATGAAAATTAGATTATGCTTGTTTAAACTGATATAATATGCAACTTTCATCATAAAAATAAAAATGCTAGCACATACTACTTGACACAGCATTACCATTTAGAATAACCATAATTGTCCAAAAGACATAGCTAGCACAAATGCCGGTTGAATGAAAATAACACTGAAGCACAATTCCCATTCTAAAATCTAATTTCTGCATCCCTGTAATAAAAGTGGCATCATATAGAATGTTTCAAGCAAGGTCTGCAATTAGCTAAGTAATTGGACTGTTGAGAGGCCACGATGGATGAAAGTTGTATATACTATTATTCTCCAAGGACCACGGAGCTAACTGAAATCCATTTTTATATGATTTGTGACACAGGCAGAGTTAGTCCATATTACCATACTAGGAGTAATGACAAAGAGATGTCTCTGTGTACGATGTTGCCATGGAATATAATAGGCATAGGAACAGTGTGGGTTGGAGGACAATACAGAGCTCCTTCATGAGCCCAAGCATTTGTTTTCACCTCCTTATCAACCACCTGTGGCTTCTCTGCGTCATAAGGAATATATCCTGTCAGAGATTCAATTCATCACAACGTGATATGGTTTAAGGTCTTCATATTTCTAGGAAAATACATTAGAATGTTGTTTGAAAAGATTAACATACCTCTCCTTAAAATTTTGTATATGAATATGGATACCTAGTTGTTGTTCGTGTGAATTCATTTGTTTAACTTCACCTTCAATTAGGCAATCTTTAAGGTATCTAAACAAGTTCAATGGATATTTATGACTACTTTTATTATATTTCATAGCCACTTTAACCCCCGAATAGGGTTTTCGGCATGGCTTCCTCAATTCAAACTCATTATCATCGATTCTTGCTTTAAAAAAAGTCCATTCACATTTCAATATTCTTCCACACACTATGCCTTACGGCGTTTCCTTTGCAACATTAGGTGCAAATGCTAGTTATTATATTTACCAAAGTGGTTGGTAATGATAGTATACATCTCATTTAAAGATTCAAAGCCAAAGGGATAAGTTATGCCGTGGGACCGAAACACTTCAAAAGTCATTCCCGTTACCCACGCTAGGCGGCCGAATGTGTACGTACAATAATGCGAATAAGGCAACGCCAGTAAAGAATGCATAGAATCTTCAAACTGAAGAAACCGGAAGATTTGGAGCACACAGAGCCTGGCAAACGAACAAAATGTGGGCCCATCGAGGACTGGATTGGATTGGTCAGCGGTGTTATCGTATTGGGTGGTATTAACGTTCGAGATGGAGGCTGCTTTTATGTGAGACCGACCCCGCTTACAACGATTCCCAAACCTGTTGGCGGCTGTAGACAGGACGAAGTGCCCTGTGCTTTCCGATGACGACTTTTATGTACTGCCTAGAACCAGGATTGCAGACCATATCCTGACCACGGTAAGTTTTAAAATAATATAGACGTCCCATTAAGTATTTATTTCAAAGGAAAAATAGGTATTCAGCTGACTCACTAGTCGCTATATTATTGGAAAATAACTATGATAATAAAATATTTGTTATGTTGTTTTCATTTATGTTAAGTAAATCTTTTAGTGTCAGAAAATTGTCAAACTGTGAGTTATTATATTAATCAATTATATTTTATAATTTTAAAAAAATATTTATAATTTTTTATTTTAAATAATTTATGTATATCAAAAATGTATTTTCTATCAAATTTATAAATTAAAGATTGATATTTATTTTTAAAGTAGTGATGTTATATTTTTTGAGCGTGTGGTATTAATAAGTCATGATATTGGTCTATGATATTGTGATCTCCATCATAAAATAGAAAAAAACTTCATACTTAATTTTATATTTATTTACTCTAATTTTCTTGATTAATTTAATCTATTCAATCTATTATACACTTATTATTTTTTATTTTAATCTCTTCCCTAATCTTGACTTTCTTTGTTGGACACATTAAAATTGGATTTGTTTCTTTATTTGATGTGATTTATTTATTTATTTTATTGGTTTATGTGTTTTATATATTACTTTGGTTCATTCATTTTTTTATCTTAATCTTTTAGATTAATTAGATTTATTGTTTTGATTATTTAATTTTGAACAAAAATATTATTTAATTTTGGATATTTTTATTTCAATGTGGGCTTATGATTTATTATATTAGAATTTTTGTGTTGATTAAATATAATTTCTTGATTCAAAATTAATAGCTACATTATTATATTAAAATATTTTTTTTATTGATAAATAATATATTTTTAGTCAAAACTATTTGTTATATTCTAAATGTTAAAAATAAATTCTTTATCTGATGCAAAGATTGATTCTCTATCTTGTTATAATAATGAACCACACTAATGGTTAAAATTTAGTGGGCAAAATGTATTTTAATGTGAGTATTACTACCTAAAAATTTCTCAACATTCATAATATTGTTATATATATATATATATATATAAGTAACTTATTTTCTTATGATTAATAATAATAATAATAATAATTATATATATATATATATATATATATACACACACACACGCGGTTAGTCTAACTATATATATATAGACACACACACGCTTAGTCTAACTAGTGGATGAAATTCCTTTCTTCAGGAGTTTTTCCTAGTTAATTTTAACAAAAATTTGGGAGATAATTTTGAAAGATTGACTTTAAATTATTTAGTTTGTAAAATTCGAGTGCCCCAATAGTTTTTTAGGAATTCAATTCATTTATGCATTCAAAAATGTATTTTAAATAACAAAAGATCACAATATTACTTTAAATTGTATGACCAGTTTCCAGGCATAAAAATTTGTGGTGAAATCTTGATTTGTGTTATTTAAACTAGTTTTTTGACTGTATATATGGATCCAAGACCCTGAAAAACCCCTAGGACACTTCTATTGTGCACAATTCGTTTTAAAAATATATTTAACTTAAGTATTGGGGTTTTCCCAATGCATTATATTAGATATCATTTTTTGGATTCAACTGCCTTAAGTAAGTCATTCATCTATAACCATTTCCATGAGAGGTAGTTGTAAGTAACTAATTTCTCATGATTTTTGAATAGTCCACTTAGCACTCATTGCATCGGGTGCAATGAGTATTAAGTGGACTATTCAAGAATTATGAGAAATTAATTAGTTACGACTACCTCTCATGGAAATAGTCATAAATGAATGACTTACCACAATTAAATCCCAAAAATAATATCTAATATATTTAACTATTTATTAAAATATAAAATAATATTATAAATTATATTTAATATAGATATAAAAATTTTAAAAACTTAATTCAATTAAACTACATTTACATTTTTATTTATTATTAATTTAATATTATAACTATATATATAATTAAATAAAAATTAAATATGCCACACCCACGCAACTCAATTACCCATCATCATGATATGAAGTATTAACAATTATGATCATTAATATTTATGCAAACTAACATTAAATACATTTATTAAATTCTAAAAAAATAACATAATATTATTTTTTAATTTTAAAAAGTGTTATTTTTTTAATAGTAGTAAATATTATTCTTTTAATTTAAAAAAAAAATAGATTTATTTTTTAATAATAACAAATAGGTGTATGAGATTTTTTTGGACCTGTGACTTTTTAAGAGGAAACACATGCTCTTAATCGTTATGCCCACTCAAACTATATAATAATGATGATTCGAGCAAAACATAAATAATGATTAGTAACTCCTGGTAAATATATTTATTAACATTTTATTCATATCCATTTTTTATGCAAAGACTTGCTTAAATAAATGATGGTAAATATGTTATTTACTTCCCTCAAAACTTAAAAATAAAAATTCAATAAGTAATATTTAAAAGTAATATATGAATAAACAACAATATCCATAAACTATGGCATAAAATAGATGAGATACTTATCCACGTGATATTACTTTATGCATAGGGTGCAATAAAACCTTCAAATGTTTGAAAAATAAATATCTATTTTTCAAAGTTAAACATTATAAGTTGCATTGACCAATGTTAAACTAGTAGTGGTTAACAAATAAACTGATTATTGGAATTTTACCTGGGCAAAGATTAATAATGTTATTTTTAAAATCTAATTAAATTATCATTATTTTTATTTTTTAGATTTAATATTAATCATTGTATTATTATATATATATATATATATATATATATATATTTCACTATAATTTTCTATTTAAATTGTCCATAGTCTTGGATAGACCAAGATTGGGTGCCTTGTTAAGGGATTCCTATATGTTAAATCATTCGTTCAATTTGTCACTCTATTTGGGGGTTATTCTTGAACATGACCGTGATGTACTCTCACCAATACATAACTCATCTTAAAAAATATATATATATCCATTTAAATTTAAATGTAATAATATTTTATATTATTAATGTTTATCCAAAACATTTTATTTTAATATGATTTATTTTTTAAAATAATGATTATGATGATGTTGTTTAACATCCACTAAGATCAATATGTTCTACAAATCTTAAGAAATTAATAAATTAGTTCAGATTTTTTAATATTTTATTTCTATATTATCATTATTTGGTCTCAGCGGACGTTAACCATCATCATCATAATAAAAAATAAGAGAAAGAAATAATAAAAAATTAGAGAGAAACAAATGCGAATAAAAATGAGTCACTCCAAAAATATTTATTTTCAAATATATTAGTATTGTAAAAGTGGCGGACTTTTTCTTCCCAAATATTTTGAGAATGGACCAAACCCAGTTTCCCATTAAAACTCACACTAATTAATTCTTATCTTATTAATATTTATTTAAAAAAAAAATATTATTATAAAGATTATTAACTAATTTTATAATTATATTAAAAAATAAAAATCTCAAATCTCAAAAATAAATTTCTCATTTGTTAAAGTGTGAATGCATTGGAAATATGCGTAAATGAAAAACTCATAAAAATATTGATATATAATACATATTTTATCTGATAAAAATAAATGTCGAATTGTAAGAATGTACGATATCCATGTTTCTTTGATAGAAATATACTGTGTGTATTATATTTAAAATATAAATTAATTAATCTTTATTAGAATTTATCAACATCTTTAAATTGTGGACATATATTTAGCGGTCCATCATTATACTTTTGTTCCCCAATGGAAAGAGGTGTAGTTGGTCCCACGGACGTACATCATATTGTAATTATTATATTTCCCAAAGTTGCTGGTAATGATAGTATACGGCCCATTTAAAGCTCTGGAATGGTTGAGTATGACTTGGATTTCAAGATTTCTCCTTACTTGTTTAAAAAGTAAAGCACTCTATTTCCAATTATTATTATTTTTGGGTATTTATTTTAACATGATAAGCCAGCCCAAATTATTCATTTCCCGTGAATTCTGATCAAAGGTTTTTCCTTCTCAAAAGATTCCAACCCAAAAAGAATCCGTCACATCAATGTTCCCAACTAAAATGACAAAAATATATAATTGTTTTCGTAATGTAGTTGGTCCCACCGACGTACATCATATTGTAATTATTATATTTTTCTCTATCTAGAGTGCTTATTTGCATCTATCTAGAGTGAGGTTAGTTGTTGGATCATTCATTAGTTAGCTTGTTCCGATTTCTTTACCAGGGATTCCTAGACTTGTTCCGACTTTTTGGACATTAGGGTAGTTCGAATTTTGTTTTGTATATTCTACCTATCATATTTATTCGAGAGAATCTATGTTCAATTTATCCACAAAATTGGAATTTAGTTCTTTAACAATATAGTTTGTAATAATAACACCATTAAGAAATAACCTTCTATACAATGTTGTGATAAATTCCTAAATGGTATTGAAACTCCTTGCAGTCATGAGGTTGTCGTGAACATATGCCGCATAAAGATACTTACATGTTTCTAAATCGATTTGATTCCCCTTTTTGAAAGAAGATCAACAATATGATTTTGTACTCTATAGATGTGAGTGTAGGTGATGCTCTGGAAGGCAAGTTCCAAATTCCTAATATGTCTCATCCAATTCGACAGAATATGGGGGTTGAAAAATTAGTGTAATCTTTGACCCAATCTATAATGCTCTTGGTGTTTACATGTAAATAAATTTTGTCCAACCCAACAATTTGGCGAAGGTGAGAACTCCCCAAAGCGCAATAAGCTCATCTCTACTATTAGTCTCCCTTCCTCCCTGCCACCAGAAGTGGTAAATGCGCTTCGGTTCCAGCATGACAGCACTGCATCCACGCCTTCTCTGTTGGCTAGCCTTGTCAAAAAAACCCATGGGATAAATCCCCTTAATGTTCTTGTAAATATGCTTCCTTGTTTTTTCCACAACCTTCTTTAGATGAATCTCAGAAAAAGAAAATGTGATGCTCTTTAAAATCACCTCCCAAACCACCGGTACCTTATGTTCAAACAACCAAGCATTTCAACTTCTCCATATAGCCCAGATAACATAGAATGGGATGGAATGGTAGTTCGACTTGTCCTTGGACCATATAAGAAAGCAGTTTTCAAGAGAGATATGTGTTCTCAAATGACCCAGATTAAGAATGGTCATCACCCCAGACCAAACTTCCTTGGCGAACGAGCATCCAATGAAAAGATGATCAACCTCCTCATCATGCATCCTACACATGGAGAAAATACCCGGTCCTTGGAACCCTTTGCCCTGTAAATTATCCCAAGTGAGAATTATTTTGTGGATAGCCAACCACCCAAAGCATTGGAGTTTCGTAGGAATCTCCCAACCCCACATTGCCTTGTACCAACTAATAAAATTGTAGGTTTTTTCCGTTAAAGGAAGAGGATATTTCCTTAACTTTTGGGAAGCCATCTTTAGTAGGGCCTGCCCATTGCAATATGTCTCCCTCTTCTGCAATGAATATACCAACTGCATATAGGTTTTTGATGTATGCTTCCCATTCAATGGCCACGTTCTCAGTCAAACCAATGTCTATAGTTCTCAGCCAATCTGAATGTGTAGAAAATTGATTATTCCTGACAGTTATCTGTGCAACTTTGTAGATTCCATTTTCATGCACAAGAGTAATAAGGGTAGCCGATAAGGTGTGATTAACCTCTAGGCCTTTAATCACATCCAAGCCTACCTCGACTGTGTTCCCATCCCTAATAACACATCTCATATTCCCCAACATTCAGTGAAAGTTTTTCATCATGCTTCCCCATATGAATAAGGTGTCATTTGTCCTTCTTATCCCCATCCTTGACCATGACGAGAGACCATGTCCCTTCATGTACTTATCTTTGATTATTTACCCCCATATGCCATTGTCACTAGCTGCCCTCCATAGACTTTTTATGATTAAGGAAAGTTGAAATTTTGGGTATCCAGAATACCCCATCCCCCTCATCTATTGGTCTTGCAATGGCCTTCCACCTTACTAGATGAAACTTCCCCTTCAACTCCGTACCAGACCATAGGAATCTCACCGTAATCTTGTCAATCTTTTATTTCTATTACAAAATTATTATAAATTAGATCAATATTTAAAAAAAAAATATATATATATATATATATATATTAAAAAATAATAAAATTCATCTTATTCTTAATTTTAATTATTAACTTAATAAATTAAAAAATAATTTATTTTTTTTCTCGGTAAAAAACTAATTCTATTAAGAAAACGTATGGTACAATGCGGGATTACAACTAGGAGAAACAAGAACAAAGGCAGCCGGAAAGGATTGGTTGTCCACCTCGGCTCCTAAGAGAGAAAGAGTAGAGAACAATGCTGAACAAGAAGAAACAGAAGGAACAGAGGAGTAGGAACAGAGCAGAGGAATCTACCCATCATGTGCGGAATCCACTATTCTGCATTTTTTCCCTTTCTTTTTGCCAACTTTGACCCACTCAGGGGGGTTTTGCTGAGCTGGCGTGATTTGCAAGCTGAGATGCACCGACGGAGATATCTCCTTGTCCGAGTCCGAGGATGAGGTTTCATGGTTCCTTTTCTGAGAGGCTGGTGTGACGGACGCAACTGTTGGATCTGCCAAGGACGGATCCGGTTCTAGCGCTGCGGCCTCACCTTCCTTGTTCTCTTCCTCTTCATCTGAGCTGAAATCAAAATCATCCATGGGAGGAGGATCATGAGGCTTCCAGCTTTTGGTTTTCTGCTTAGCGTTGGCTTTCTTCTTTTGGGCTGGCATTGTGGGACAAGAACTCTGAAGGTGGCCTGTAAGATGGCAGTTGCGGCATCGGAAGGCTGTGTTCTCGTAGTCCAAAGTCTGAGTCTAGTGGAAATCTCCTATTTTGAGATTGATCTGGTCCGGGAGACCTTTGCTGATGTCTATTTCTACACATATCCTGGCATAAGTGTATAAGCCCTTTTCCCCTCTATAGACGTCTGTGTCTAAAAGGCTGCCTAGAGTGTTGCCGATACCTTGAAGTACCGCAAAATGCCAAAGATTTGCTGGGAGGTTTGGAAGTCTGACCCAGATGGGAAGTTTGGTGATGACTACTGTGGATGGATCGAACTCTTGGAACCAAGGAGTGAGGAATAAGCTAGCAGTACCCCAAAACCATGGGCCACCAGTTAAGGCTTTTTGATAATCTGTCTCAAAGGCAAACACTACGATAAAAAATCCTTTTGAGCATAGCAGAACCTTGCAGTTATTGGTCCAGTTAGAGTGGATCCATTGGTAGAGGTCTGCTGTGCGGGGCCATAGCCCATTAAACCTGCATATAAGGCCATTATCCGCAAAATGTTGGGTTTGCTCATCCAGCGATGGATGCTTTATTTCTATGGAGGGGGTTTCCTCCAGTTTGTCCACCAGGAAAGGCTTAGGAGCTTGAGCAGGTGGATCTGTTTTCTTTGGAATCTTAGCATGGACAGCATCCTTGTAAGAAAAAGCCTTAGCTGAGGATGACTGTCCTGCAGCGCCTCCTCTTAAACGCAGGATGAGTTCTATGGAGGAATTTCTCTGGATGCTGTAAAAAGACAGGGGGTTGAGATCCTTAAGCTGTTTACCTGCGTGGAGAAGTCGATATGCTGCAGAGGGAGTCCCCAACTTGATCTCCAGAGCCTGCTTGAGGTCTAGCACTAGATCCGTCGCTTTTACCCATTGTAGCATGGTTTTGCCGCTAAGGAGTCTGATTTGAATCTGGAATGATGGGGAAGATTCTGTATGCCTTTTTCCCCATCCGATTTGTGGAGAGGGTGGGTCGATGTCCTGATATGTTTTCGAATCCTGTATTTGTCTCAGGAGCAGGGGCGGCGTTCTTCTATTTGTTGTCGTCCCTTCCTTTCTGGAGGCCGTAGTCAGAGGAAAAGCTGAGGGATCTACAAGATCTTTCTTATCCGTTGCTCCCTCAGTCAGAAGGGGGCGGAAAATGCATGCCGTGGATGCAGAGGGACGGGTCCAGACTTTTCTTGAGATCTCTGCAAAGAGGTTTACAGGCCTTTTTTGATCTGCGTCCCCAGTAATCATGGCGAGGGTATCATGTGTGCCTGCCTCTACATGATAAACCTTAGATCTTTGCCCATGTCGCTCCAAACCTTTCGCTGCCTGAACAATCCGTGACCCAGCTGCGCCGTGGGGCCTGGAGATAACCGTGCTGGGGTTCGAGCCAGTGATCACGGCAAGATCATGATACGGATCTGCTGGTAAGAGACAGCCCTTTGGTCTTTGCCCCGATCTTTCGAACTTATTCACGCTCAGAGCGATCCAGGAGCCGACGGCGGCCAAGGGCAATGAGACGGCGGAGCTAGGGTGCAAACTAACTGTGATATCTCGCGCGACCGCTAGAGGAGATCGAAGCCCCAGTTCGAGTCCCTTCTGAGCAGTTCTTTCCCCTTCGACGGCAGAGAACCGATGCAGAACGGAGACTGAAGGCTCTGATACAGCTTCGGCTGTAGGGTTCAACTGTGATAGCGGCGATTCTTGCATTGAACTCGCTTCATCTGTTGCAACAGGGCTGAGCAGGGGCCTAGCGGCGGGCGAAGCAGGGGAGGCGGCGTGGGTTCGGCTAGGGTTCATCGTGGGCTCCGTTCTCTCTCAGAAAAATCTTCGTGCTCTTACCGATTTGAAAACGATATATAAAATATCATAATTAAAAAATATTAAAATTCATCTTATTTTTATTTTTAATCTTTATTTTTAATTATTATTATTTTTTATGTTAGTGAATAAAAAATTCAATTTAAATATTAATTATTATAACTTGCAAACTAAATACTTGGTCTCTATATTTTTATTATTATAATTATATATAATATTTTGAAATGAAAACATTTTTTTCCCTAAGGAAATTTCAATGAAAGATTCACCAAAAGGAATCATATTCTTCCGGATCACATCTTGTTTATTAGGAGAGCCCAGAAGAAAACGGGCTTGTAACTTCCCAAGAGAACAATGCATTAGACTGGAACTTAACGAATTGAAATATTAGATTTTGGATTTTTTTTTTTTAAATGCAAAGATAATAACAGATAATTTAGTTTTTCAAATAAAGTTTGGTGTAATAATGGTAGTGAATATTTTTTTAAATATTAAACGATTATAATTTTTAATAATTATAATTATAATGTAAAATAGATTTTATAGATATTTATTTTATAATTTTAAAATAAATTTGAATATATATATATATAGAGTTTTAAAAATATCATAGCAAAACAACTTCTCACAAACTATTTGATATTTGGTAAATATTCATTTAGATGTTTTAAATCATAAAAAAAATATTTATTTACCCTAAGAACCTATTTAAATTCAACTTCGCAATGAATGGGTGACCTCTTATCTAAATTCATTTGAAATGGATCGGATTTATACTGGTCAAAACATAATTTCACATCAGATGCGTGACTTCCCTCGAAACATTAAAAAATTTCCAAATATATATTACGTACAAAGCGTTGTGTATTATTTTAAATTTATATGCAAAATAAATGAAATTCACATATATTAAGAATAGATATTCCCTAAACATTACATGTGACCCATGATTTTTAAAGTCGAACAGGCCTTTTTTTGTAAGACGAGATTATATGTGAAATCTAAGTTTACATGTCCCCATTGGACCACCCAAATTTAAGTTGTTAGGAAAGAAATGGTATTAAAAATAAAAGTCATGCTTCACGTTGTTGACATATTTTTCATGAAGTTCAATTACCATGTTGTTAATTATTTAATGAATAGTTATATCTTTTAATACCGTTAATTTCTTTAACAATTTAAGCTTTATTAGTATGGAATTAGAATATATTGATCTATGACGCGTTGCTTTAAAATCTATAAAATAATGTCAATAATGAAAGTGGCAGGCTCGAAAAAAAATCAAACTTGGAATCTCATACTTTTCCTTGAATTTTTTTCCCATTCATACTTTTCCTTGAATTTTTTTCCCATTCATACTTTTCCTTATATGCAGATGACAGAGTGCCGACCAGTCGCTATATTATTGTAAAATAACAATGATAATAAAATATTGTTATATTATTTTTATTCATGTTAAATAAATCTTTTAGTGTAGTTGACAGAAAATTGTCAGACGGCGAGTTATTATATTTATTTTCTTAGATTTTATAAATAAAAAATACTTTATTAATTGTTTATAAAAGGAAGGATTGATATTTATTTATAAGTAATTTTGTCTTATTTTATTTTTAATTAAATTTATTAATTAAAAAAATATATATATTTTTTTGAGTTTGTGGTATTGATTAGTCATGGTATTGACTCATGATATTGTGATCTCCATAATAAAATGGGAGAAAAGTTTTATTCTTAATTTTTTTTTTTTATTTACTCTAATTTTCTTAATTAATTTAATTTATTATACACTTTAACGTGTTAACTTTAATTTTAATCTCTTCTTTAATCTTGACTTTCTCTTTCCAATTAAAATTCCAATTGTTCTTTTATTTGATGTGATTTATTTATTTATTTTATTGGTTATTCGTTTAAATTTTATATATTTTATTTTATTTTCATTTTCATTATATATATATATATATATATATTTTTAAATTTTATTCTTTTACCTTGATTTACTCATTTTTATCTTAAAGTTTTAGATTAATTAGGTTTATTGTTTTTATTATTTAAGTTTGAACAAAAATATTATATTATATATATATATATATATATTTTTTTTAATTCTAAAAGATATTTGTAAGTTTTACTAATACAACCAGTTGATGATGGCCATTTTAGCAAAGCTACCCAAGATCAAACCTCAAGGAGGAGACACACTAAAAATCCACAAGTCAACTTAGGGGTTGTGGTGGTGACTTTGACAACTTAGATGCCCCTCGGTGGCACTATTTTAGCCTAGAAGAACACACACAACTTGACAAATACACAATTTTTTTCTTTTAATTAATATTTTTTTTAATTTATTTTTTGTTTACAATGTTTTTAATATTTTGTTTGTTTTAAGTATTTGCAATATTTCCAATTTCTTATTTCATTATAAATTTATGAGAACTTATTTTTATTTTTAAGTGTTGTAAGGAAGCTTAGTAATGCCACTCAAAGTAAATATTATGATATGAAAAATAGCATAAAATATTATAACCTACATTGGTTAATGTTAGCTAAATTAATAGTAGTTAATAGACGAATAAAATCTTATAGACTTTCCTTGGGAGGAACTAATAAATTAAGAAGTGAAGTCGATAAATTAATTACTTTCTTAGACACATGGACTTGTATAATGTTAGCCTCACTCTCTTAAAATCAATAATAAATTCAATTATTAAATTAAATAAATAAAATCATGAGAATTCCTCAAACCAAGGATTCTAGTTTGGATGAGAGATTCTCTCCAACTAGCTCTCCTAAATTAGTGTGTACGCTGAGAAAATGTCTCAACCAAGTGAATCTAAGATAGACACACTATCTTAAGACCACTTGCTAATGTATTTAAATGTATTATTAAATTATTTGAATAAGATTCTAGTTTGGATGAGAGATTCTCTCCAACTAGCTCTCCTAAATTAGTGTGTACGCTGAGAAAATGTCTCAACCAAGTGAATCTAAGATAGACACACTATCTTAAGACCACTTGCTAATGTATTTAAATGTATTATTAAATTATTTGAATAAGAGAGAATTACATGAGCATGAGAGACTACATAATGGCTCTCTGCCTTTTCTGTCAATTTATTGTTCTGTGAGTTAATTTGTTGTGCATATGATTTTATGGCTGTTTAATTTTCTTTTCATGTGGTATCAGAGCCTTCTATGTGTGGTGGAGGGCATGGGAGAGCAGAGGGTGAAGGAGCCATAAATGGTGATGTTGCAGGCTGCATTGGAGTTACAAATTTAGGAACCTGAAGTGAAGATGTTGCTAGACTTTGTTGATCTATCTGTGGGGCGGAGTTTCATTGTACTTTGTTGGACCATGATTTATATCATGTAGCCAAGCCAAGGGTCGAATTATAAAAAAAGGGCCAACTATTTTCAAAGAGCCGACTCTAATTATCTCACACGGGTCCACGCTATAAGTGCCAGATCAACCAAATTACTCCATGTGCGTAAGCAGCCAAAGCGACTGCTAATTATTGACGGGTGGCATCAATTTTATTTTGATGACCATCACATTGGTTCCCCATCACAATTGATGAAGATTTAACATCCTTTGTGAGATCCTTTTGGTTTAAAACGGTATATGCATAACCATACAAGAATCAAACGGCCGCAAGTTGGTCCCATAAGAATGAGACAGAGCCACATGTGGAGGATGCGATCTATCAACCGTTGATCAAGTCAAATCAAATGACTTATTTTTCCGCAAGAATTAGGTCTCGGTTTGTTCCTACTGCCACTGTTGCCCCAAAACTACAAGCCCCATCAATGCAGCGACAAAAGCAATCGGCCACGGCGCATTTGCTTTTGGGGCCTGGGATAGCAAAGAAGCTGCATAACGTTTCCACCAAGCTTCACCAGGAAGGTCCTTCCAACTACTTTTCTTAGCTTTGGAAGCCACAGGAGAATCTGGCGAGATATCATAATTTTGTTATTTATCCTCATTCACAGAGAATGGTTTTGAAAGACTAAAAGATTGTTCTAGTACTTCCTTCTGCGATTCGCAGATAACTTTATTATCGTCGGAGGTATTTGAGCTGCTCACACCACCAGCATCACTATGAAAAATACTAAATTTCGCAGCAAGAACAACAATTTCATCGTCCTCAACAAGAGCATGTTGATGACGAGGCTCGATCTAGTCCAGTCCTTTGCTGGAATAGACTATGGGTTTGTGGAAACAGAAACTGTTGGGTATTTACTGTGTTGGGAGTCGAATTAATTGTGGATTGCTGGCCACAACCTTTCCCATCAAAGAATAGAACTGATGATGTATTTTATCGCTGGAGACTGTCTCATTATTTAGCTTCATTAGGAGACTATCTCATTATTCAGCTTCATAAAAAATCTAATGAGCTTAATGCTTGCAGAGCCTTCAGCGCTTGCGTGGAATATGTTTTGGAGTGGATGCGTGTCTCTCTAAAAAATGATGGTGCCTAATTTCTGCAACAAAGTATCATGCATGGTTTTTACATGCTTAAAGTTAAAGCTTGAAATTTTCACTTTTTAAAAGTGATTTCATTGATTTTTTTTAAAGTGACTTTATTTTAGTGGAACTCTAAAAAAGGAGTGATTGGTAATATGGAGTGTTTTTTTCTAAAGGCAACTTATTGTTGAAATCCAAAAGTAGTATTTACTTTGAGGTAGCTTCAAGTTAAATTGTAATGGAGAAGTCACAATGACAAGTGAGAAAAGTGAGGGTTGATGTGAAAGAGAGGTAAAACAGATATTAAAGTTAACTTTGACGCTAGAGCTTGGCATTATCATTGTTTTAGAGTCAGTTTTTGAAGACAATTTGACGCCAAGGAGTTCTCAGTCTGTGCTTGAGACGCCTCACTGAAGACATTGTCATTATGATGTATCTTGAAGGTTAATAAAAACATATCTTTTGTGGTGATCGTGTCTTAGATCCACCCGAAATTGAATAAGGGGATCATAGGTACACTCTGTGTCGTGAATGTGCTTGCATGATTTGAGTCGAATTTGTAAAACACTCTCTTTATTATGCTTAAACAAAACAACTACATGCACATAAGAAAGTTTACATATACAAGTCATCAATCAAGCTCCTAAAATCAAAGCTCCCATAATCAATTAAGTTCATAAGCACAAAGCGTCACATCATCGACTTGATAAAAGTAATATTCTGCAACAACATTTCACAATAGCTAATTCATGCCATCGAGTTAAGGACGCTACAAATCAAGCACTTCAAGCCTAACGACATCAACATCGTCAACACTTTCTATATCACTTGCAATGTTTTAACTAAATTTTCTAGGTGCATTTTCGGTTGTAACCGACACACGCATTTGATTTGTTAAAGTGCATTATTAAGTCAAGTTAGTTGTTACTTGAACAATGAATTTATCATTTGTCATTTGGGTGCATTTTTGGCAATGTTCGACACCCATCATTTTTTCAGCGCATTTAGTGCATCACTAAGTGTCGTAATCACCCAAGAGTTCAAGACAACAAGTAATTCAAGCAAAAACAATCAAGCAAGTTCAAGCACAAAATCAAGCACGTAATCATCATCAAACGAGCGTGACTTCTAATCTTCAAGTGAGCATCAAAACAAGCATGTGCCTACAACAAGCACACTAAGATCAAGCGAGCGTGAAATCAATAGTTCAAGAAAAGTGTTTAAAAGCATCAGCAATCAGCAAATAGTACAAGCGAGCCTGTCATTTCAATGATCAACTCAAGTGCACAACACGACTACTACACCAAGCGAGCCTGCCTTCAAAGTAAGTAAGACAACATGGCGACACACATTCAGTTGTCCCAAATTCTTAACAATTTATTGTTATTATCAACCGGTGACATGGTGCTCATCAACAAAACCACTCTTGCTGACATTCAAGTGCATCTTCAACATGCACATGAAACAATTGAGTTCCTTCAACTAGAATCGCAACTGCAGAGAATTGAGTTGCAAGAGAAGCATGATGCTTCCATGTCTTTTCCAGATACAACTAATCCTTCGAACTCATTCATCCAACCAGCTTCAAGTGTTGAAATTGTTCCAGTTCAAATTCCTTCCAAACCCATCATTAAGCCATGGGAAGAAATTCAAAGTGATCGAAATCGATACGGCTTAGGATATGTCAAAGATAACGACAACTTACATATCCCTGATTATTCAAAGCCCATTCAGTTCATCAGTGCCGGATTACATGAACATATCACCTTAGCAAGTTCTCCGCAAGTTGCTAACAGACATCAATGCACACAAACTGAAAGTGCAGACAAAAAAAAATGCATACAAACTCAAGTTGTAGACAAACCGAAATGTTCTCATTGTCAAAGAGCCGGTCATCTGGAAGATCAGTGTTTTGATCTCCATCCTTGTCACCATTATGGCAAGCAGAATCATTCATCAGAGAAATGCTGCAAACAAGACCAACCTGCCAGATTGAAGATAAATTATTCATAGATTGATCTCTATGAATGGTCATCCACAACCAAACGATTGTACAAGTTTTACAATCGGTTTCACTCACACATATTGCAACCAATAGTCAAATGAAGATGGTACTCCCGTGCAGTTGAATGGAGGAGTACACCAGTGAAACACCCCTACACCTACAGTGGGGGATTTCAGATATAATTTGGAGAAGATTGTCTCTCCTTTCAGCGGACAAAGGGGGGAAATGTCAATGAAATTGACAAGTGGTTTTCAGACTGAAAGTCTAGACAACATCAACGAAGCAGCTAGTGGGCATCTTCATCAGCCAGTGGGCGATCATCATCAGCAAATACACCAGTGGGCGTTCATCAAATTGTGTTAGTGGACATTGGATGTTGTTTTCAAGCAAAGGACAGATGGATCCTTTTGCAGCTTGGCACGTCATGGAGTTATCAAGCGACATTCAGAGATGAATCAGGCATGCAACTGACTCATATTCTCTTCAGATTTGAGTTTTTTTTCCAGCATCAAGCTTTGGTGGTTTTTCAGGCAAATGTTTTTTGAGGATCGACTTGAGAACTTAGAAGATGGTTCCTTGTTCATTTTGGATTTATCATTGGGGGGGGAATGTTAGCCTCACTCTCTTAAAAATCAATAATAAATCCAATTATTAAATTAAATAAATAAAATCACGAGAATTCCTCAAACCAAAGATTCTAGTTTGGATGAGAGATTCTCTCTAACTAGCTCTCCTAAATTAGTGTGTAAGTTGAGAAAATGTCTCAACCAAGTGAGTCTAAGATAGACGCACTATCTTAAGACCACTTGCTCATATATTTAAATGTATTATTAAATTATTTGAATAAGAGAGAATTACATGCGCATGAGAGGCCACACGATGGCTCTCTGCATTTTCTGCCAGTTTATTGTTCTGTGAGTTAATTTGTTGTGCATATGATTTTATGGCTGTGTGATTTTTCTTCATATAAATTTTAGTGGGTAGTAACCAGTATTAAGTCTACACTTTACAATTTTATTCTTATATAAGTGTCAAGAAAATATAAATAATGTTGATAAGTAACTCTTGGTAAATATATTTTATTCATGTCCACCTTTTGAGTAAAGACTTGCTTAAGTAAATGATGGTAAATATGTTATTTGCTCGAATAAAAAATCACTACACAAATATTTAAAATTAATGCATAAATAATGCAACCATATCCATAAATTATGGCTTAAAATATGTAAGATACTTATCCACATGACATTATTTTATGCACAAGTTAATAAAACCTTCAAATTAAGGCCCAATCAAATGCTTAAAAAAATAATCTTTAAAATAATATTGAAAATTAAATATTTGTTTGTCAAAGTTAAAGATTATAAGCACAAGTAAATTAGTTATTGGAATTCTACCTAGGTAGATATTAATAATGTTATATATATATATATATATATATATATATATATATATATATATAATATTTTTTCTTTTGCTTATTTTTTTTATTTCATTATAATTTCCCATTTAAATTGTCTGTAGGGTAGGGTCTTGGATAGACAATGATTTGATAAGTTGTTGAGACACTTCTAGATGTTAAGTCATCCATTCAATTAGCTAGTCTACTTGGGTGTTATTCTTCAACATGACCATGATGTAGCCTCACCAATACAAAACTTATATATAAAAAAAACCATTTAAATTTAAATGTATAATATTTTATATTTTTAGTATCTATCAAAAATATTTTATTTTAACATGTTTATTTTTTAAAATAATGATTATGATGATGATGTTTAGCGTCCACTAAGATCAATATGGTATAGAGACCTTAGGAATGTATGAAATTAGTTGAGATTTTTTAATATTTTATTTCTATAATAAAAAAGAAGAGAGAGAAACAAATGCCAGTAAAACCAAAAATACTTTTTATCTTCAACCCTCTCACTATTACAAAAATAACACTCTTTCACCCCAAAATATTTTGATGATTTATTAATGTTCAATTTCACTTTAAAACTCATAAAAATTCATTCTTATCTTAACCATATTTATTTTTGAAAAAAATTATTATAAATATTAATAACAAACTTTACTTAAAAAAACAAAAAAAATTAAAATCCCAAAAATAATTATAAATATTAATAACAAACTTTACTTAAAAAACAAAAATAAATTAAAATCCCAAAAATAAATTCCTTATTTGTTAAAATATGAATGCATTGTAAATATGGTAAATGAAAAGCTAATAAAAATACTGATATATAATACATATTTTATTTGATAAAAATAAATGTCGAATTTTAACAATGTACGATAACCATGTTGCTTTGAAATAAATATACTGTGTGTATTATATTTAAAAAAACATAATTAATTAATCTTTATTAGAATTTATTAACATCTTTAAATTGTGGAAATATATTAGTGGTCCCCTTATTTCTGGGAAATTTCATGGCCACTGTCTTTTAACTGCTTAAGATCGTGTCACATCAGAGTTCGATGAAAGATGATGAAACGTTTAAACGGCACCATGATGCAACATGGAAATGGGTCCGCAGTACCGTTTATTGATATGATTGACTTGAAAATTGACATCTACCAATGAGGCCAAGCTTTATTCCAATATTTAAACAGGAGCATTGGCATCCACGGGGAGTCATACCTGCCGCCTGCAATCTTCGTTGCTATTATTTGTAATCTTCCCTCCGATTCTTCAACTCCCTTTGGCATATGAAAGACTCTTACGAATAAAAAAAGCTATATAAGTATATAGCTTCCTGTGAGTTGCTATGCATGGTTACAAATAGCCAATCCCCCTGTTGTCTCCTATCTTATCCGCTCTGTTAGCCACATCGGCTGTTATAACAGGAAGATCAGTTCTTCGCTGCAGCCGAATTATCATTACCCTTGTGTTCCGTGTTCGAATCTCTAGGAGGTCTTTCTATCATGTCTAATACGCTCAGAAAGCGGGGTCGAGAGACGGAGGTTCTGCTGGACTCCAATGAGGTCCGGGAGTTCAAACGCTTCAATGGCGAAGAAACGGACCTGTTTCGTCATTTGCCGCTACCAGACAACATCCTAGCAGAAGAACAAGCAGTCTGCAGTGAGGATGTCGTCTGTGGGGTCATGAGAAGCCTGGAAGAGGAGATCAGCGCGACATGTTCCGCACTTTATGCCCCCATCTCGGCGGATAATTCCTCTGCTTCCGATATTTCTCGCGGCTATGACAGCCAAACTCTAGTTTCGAACTCCGATATTGATCTGTGTTACCTCCTAGAGGCTTCAGACGATGATCTCGGGATCCCCTCGGGCCCCGTTCTGGATTTTAAGGATGAGATTTGTCAATTTCCCAAGGAAACCTTGAGCGCCGAGGGATTGTGCGAGAACCCGGATCTGAAATTCCAGGGTGAAAATTGGGACTTCAAAAACGAGTTTGAAAACTATCAACAGTTTGCATTGTATGAAGATTCCTGCCATGCGAGCGAGCTGCAAGATTATATAAACAGAGATTTTGTCAGCGAAGGCATGTTTTTGGACGGAGATTTTTCCCCGGCATGGACATTGGAAACTTCTGGGTGGATGTAATCAACCCGACGTTCCTAATATATAAACGACGAAAAGGTCCTCTCTGAAAATCGGGGGCACTGCCCACAATTCATTTTCCAGAATTGTTGCAAACTTGTATTTATATATTGATTGCAGAAGATATTTTAACACCACCATTTCCTTGATTCACGCGGTCGTAACATTGGTCTGCCCAGCTGATAGGGAAGAATATCAGTGTCTACAGACTCAGCTCAGGCAGCAGTCTTGGCCGAACACTCTTTTGCCTTTTGCGATGCGGATAAAACTTAATGGAACGCTACCATATCAGGCAGAAAATTAATGTAAATGGCACGATGCGTCATAGTTTTCTTGCTGTGAGATTCAATTTCTCATGTTTGTGTAATATTCATGTTACTAAGGTAACATTGTGGAAAGTAAAAATAAGTTATTAAGTGGATAAATATAAGTGTTTTTGGTTTTAATATTTTAATGTTTCCTGCTATGTTTTCAATGGTCGAAAGTAAAAATAAGTTATTAAGTGGATAATTAGGGTAAGTTAGAGTTGGTTAAATTTAGAAGAGTAATCTAGTGAGTTGGAATTAAGTTATATTTTGGGAAAAGTCAAATTTAAAATGTGTATATGTTGAGTTATTTTGAGATTTTTAATCTAAAAATATAAATATAAATAATCTGACCGTTCAGTGTAATGAATCAATTTTTTTTTTGTGATCAAATGAAAAGACTAACCATTTCTATAGTTTATGTGTGTTAATTTTTATTTTTCTCCTCTTTGCCTTTCCAAGGCATTCTTCAACCGCAGCTTGCAGCGCCGCACCTTGCGTGTGCGAATGATAAGAGAGTCGAAAGTTTCTCAGCCGCTGTAGCCGAGCTCGTTTGGTGTGCAGACAGCGTAGATATGAACGTTTGGTGTGCAGACAGCGTAGATGGACACCCATCGCCCGGTCGTCTAAGAATTGAGTAGTGGGAAAATATGAAGCAAGCCGTCGTTTAGCAGAGCAGTTAGTGTCTGCCGTAGCCTCGAGTCAAGGGTGTATCATTCAACAAAATTTCATTGGTGAAATATAAAACGTTTGTTTTTTTAACCAAACTTGAAAAATCAAAGGTGCGTTAGTCTGTGTGTTGGAAAGTCAAAGTGTAGTTGAAAAAGTGATTTGTCGGCAGAGTTTAAATACCCGTAGTGTAATGAGGTGGAGGAATTGCCTTGAAAGTTTCAGTTATATTTAGAGAAAATCTGGTAATGATTTTTGTAAATCCAAATTATAGTTGTTAAACTTCAAAATTTTAGGTGTCCTAGACATTTTTGATGGTGTTGAATCCATTTCCACCATAAAAATATGGTTCAAGCACTGCCTTTACAAAATTTTTTGAAATATTTTTACCTGAATTCTGATCACTTCTAATAGACAATTTCTCCACCTTGTTAGGCGACTCCGACTCCATTTAAATATTAAAAAAAAGGAATTATTAGAATGGGTCTTTTAAAGCAACGCCGAAGACCATAGCTGGGAAAGTGTGATATTTTTTAAAAAGTCACGTGTGGCTGTGTAAAGAGGGTTTGACCTGATTCCAAAGGTTTTTTAATTAAAGAAGTCTTAATACAAAAGGTTTTTTCGAAAAGAAAAGTTTTTTATTTTTATTTTTATTTTTATTTAAAAAATAAAACAAAGGAGTTTATATTTTTTAAAGGGTTGTTTTAAAGGATTAAATGAGTTTTTATGTCAAAGGTTAGAAGATAAAGTGAGTTTTTGGAGAATTAAAAAAAGATTTGATTGAAAAGTGAGTTTGGAATTTTGTAAAGGTTTGTTAGTCTACAAAATATATTTTGGTGTTTAGTTAAGTATAATAGTATTTTGGTTGAAGATTGTACTTTATGGGGTGCATATTAAAAATTATATTTTTTTTGGGGGTGATATGAAAGATAGTCTTATTTAATCAGGAAAGTAACTACAAGACAGAGGAAAGACAATAGTCGTGGATCGCAAAGCGCGACTAAAGAAGATTTAGAAAAGGAATAAAAAATAAGAAGCTTAGATCGTTGCCATGTTTACAGAGGTTCAGGCCGCAAATGAGGAACTGAGAAGTCTAGCAGAAGACAAAGAAGTAATCGAGGGTGATTGGCGTAGCTTTGATTTGCTACCACCTCCTATGTTTACTGGTAAATATTTTGATCATTGGGTATTCTAACTTTTTTTCGAGCTAAAGAGTTAATTGAGTATGAGCCTAATAACCTATATGATGAAGTATGGAATGCTTTAGCATTGAATTTTATAAAACAGGCGTTAGTTGAGAAGTTTTAGTATAAGGTACTAAAAGCTACAACTTCCAAGGAAGCATGGAAGATATTGGAAGAAGAGTTTGGTGCAAAGGAAAGTGACATGCAACAACATGTTATGTAACAGGCAAAGAAGTCAGTTGTAGATCTAAGAGTAGACGAACAAAACTACAAGAAGACAACATAGCTTGGAGAATCCCACTCAAAAGTGGATGATAGTCATGAAGACCATAAAATTGAAACCCATTATGCAGACATGCATATGGATGAAGAAAATAATTAGGGGAGTTTTGAGGTCTAAAATGGGCCTCTTAAGGAAATTATAAAATAATAGTGGAAATAATAGTGAAAATACAATTATTTGACATCATCAAATTTTAGAGGGAAAAAAGAAAAAAAAAAACTATTTTTCAACTCGTATTTTCAACTTATCTCCCTATGAGTTTACTCAAATTTCGAGCGGAAACACTCATTGGATGCATAATTTGATTCCTCATCCAAGGAGTACTCATATTGCATACTTTCGATGGACCTTGTTACACGAAAAAAGAGAAATACATGAAAAACGTGATTGCAATCACATTTTTTCATCTATTTCTCATTTTTCGTGTAGTAGGGTCCATAGAAAGTATGAAATATGGGTACACTTTGGATGAGGAATTAAATTTTGCATCCAACGAATACTCCTGCTCGAAATTTGTGTAAAACCTTAGGGATATAAGTTGAAAAAGTAGTTTTATTATTTTATTATGTTTTAATCTTTTTACTTTTTTACTCCAAAAATGGTGAATCATCCCTCATGGTTGACATCATCATCTTGAATCCTATTGGTTCTTATAAAGTTTATTTTAGTTGTACATTTTTCTTACGAGGCCCATTATAGACCTCAAAATTCCCCTAATGGGCAAAGATTGTAGAGAGAGAAGTTGAAGCCTCTCTGTGTGAAACATAGCAAGATCATATAAATGCTCAAGAACTCCATTGTAACGTGGATGGTGTAGATGATGGTGAATCCCACTATGACAAAACACATGTGGATGATGACTGCAAAGTGAGATGTGAATTGTTGCATCCACCCGCAACTGATGATTTTGGTAAAGTTGAAATTTTTAATGAGCACATGCATGCTTGAATATCCCACAATAGAGTGGATGAAAATTATTTTGATGTTAAATTTGATGAAGAACCATTGAATGGTGATGAGTGGTTGCACATGATGCAACAAAAATGTCTTATTAATATGTTGTTAATTGGTGAGAAAATCTCACTTGTGTTTGGAAGCCAAGTGGAAGACAACATGTTTGCAACAACAAAGGTTTGTAAAGGAGTGGAAGATAAGGCAGAGAAGGAAGAGCAAGGGAAGGAAGCTCTCACTGAAGAGCATAAAGAAGATATTTTTAACATTGATTTTGAGTGTGCAGGTAAATAGGATAACAATCCAGCTAAAAGAGAATATGAAGAACATGATGTAGGAAAGGACATGGATGTTTTTGAAGACAAAGATGAATGCATTGAAACCATTTTTCAGCAATGGAGTCAAGAAGAGATAAGATTCTGCTATCAAGAAATATGGTAGAAAAAAAGTCAGGAATATGAAGCACAAGAAGCAGAGAAAAGAAGACAATTTGAAGATGTAATGTTGTGGCAGCAGTCCATGGTTGAACGAATATTTGAAGAGGAAGGTGTAGAAGACAAGATCAGATTGTGTTTCAACACAAATTCAAGAAAAGTCAAAGAAAAATTGCAGCAGTAGCAAGTAAAGAAATATGGAGCCTACAACAAGAACGCGCAACAGAGAATGAAGCAATTTCGAGGATTTAAAATTTGGAAGAAGAGAAAAAAAAATGAAAAATTGTGAAAGTCTTGAGTCATTGTAAGCCTAGCTGAGACATAGACCAACATGCATGTTTGAGTGATAATTGAGTCAATTTATATTGTAAGCATAACAAGAATAGTTAAGTCATGTTAAGTCAAGTTAAGTCATGTTTGAGTTATGTTGAGTCATATTGTCATAATTAAGGGGGAGTGTTAGAAATTGTAATTACTCCCGCATGCCAGAGTTGGCTAAAATTAGGAGAGTCAGTTAACTGAGTCAAGTTGAGTGAGTTCGAGTTAAGCTATATTTTGGGAAAAGTCGAATTTAGAGTGTGTGTGCATGTTGAGTTATTTTGGGCAAGTAGCTAGTCCAAAAAGTATAAATATCCCTCACCAGGTTCATTGTAATAATCAAGTTTGTGTGATCAATAGAGAAGATAAACAACTCCTATGGCTTGTGTGTGTTAATATAAGCATTTTTCGTTTTAATATTTTAATGTTTCCCTGCTCTCTTTTCAATTATTGTTCATGGTCTCATATTTTATTTTGTTGCTCTATTCATTCGTTGACTTTATTTCCTTTTTAATCTCAGCAAGGATGGATATCTTTACCTTATTTATGAGAGAACATATCTACCATCCTATTGTAGCGGCTACAACCACCCTCCAAAATTTTTCGTTCGCTTCGTTTTGGAGCCTCCCTCTTCGAAATTGTCGCAACTATTCAGCATTGATTAGGTGCTTATGTTTATTAGAGTTCATCCGTTATTTCACAACTTGTGTTCAACTCACTTGTCCCATCGGTTAGCCACAAGCACACCCAGCACTTGGTCCACATCTGGTCAACCGGTTGTCAGGAAAAACTGTACAAATCTGGAGGGCAGCTTGTCTTCCCCTCCAGAAATGCACAAAGCAACCCAACAGCTGCCCTGCACTCAGAAATTGCACAGAGCAGGCTAGGCATCCTTGCTCTGGAAATTGCACAGAGCAGGCCAACCGACCCTGCTCTAGAAAATTGCATAGTTTCAGCCAGTTGTATTGCCATCCAGAATTGTGCATAAACTAGCCCAACTGCACTCCCATCTGGAAATTCGTAGAGCAGCCCAGGCCAGCTGCATTGTTCTTCGCAATTGCGTAGAACTGGCCAACTGTACTGTTCTTTGGAAATGCGCAGAGTACCCCATAATCACTGTTATGGAAAATTGTGTAGAGATGGCTAGTCAGCCAAGGCCCCTCAGTCTAAAAACATTGCAGAAGCTTTCCCTCACTGGCTTTTCGTCACATGTGCCGACAGGTTGTCCAGTTCCCTTCAGAACTATGCAATCCTTCCTTGCATGTCAGAAATTTTTTCCTGAAAAAGCAAAAATAAAAAAGTGAAAAGCATCCCTAAATTTTAGGGATATATTTTTAGCAGTAGGAGTTACATGCAAAACCATTTTTAGAAACTTCCCGTCAAGTGTCGCTTTTTCTTATATTTGTGGCATGCCTATCATAAACCATAATTTCGACAAATCTATTTAAACAATTCCTCATAGCTCATTCTTCACATTCAATATTGGAGCTTTGGCATTCGCAAGGCATTTACGAACTTTCGACATAGTCGGCGTAACTTTACCGGGTAAGTTTTATTTTTCATGCCTTTTGCCGCTTTTTCTATCGCTTTTTAGTTTTCAGCTTGTATGAGGGTTGTTTCCTTGGTTTTATTGAATGACCATTGGCGTTTCAATGTATTTTAGCTTGTAGAAGTGTTCTTTCAAGTTTTGAATTACCTTTCCTTAGTGTCGCACACATAACACTATTTCTGTACTCATAGTCGTCATTTCAGCGACTTGATTCATGAGCTTCTTGGTTTAATCTTTTAACTAATTTCCTCACTCGCTTGAATCACATGCATGTTTATTTCACTTAGATCTACACCATCTTCACACACACATGCACTCCTTCATGTTTTTGGGTTTCCATTGGGTAGATTCGGGTTGTCTTGGCCCCAGTCTTATGTCTCCGGCGAGCTTTGCGCATTCCTGGCAGTAAAGGCTCTTCCATGCCTCCAAGAATTGTACAAAAGTTGCCCACACTGTCCCCAGCCTATGTTCTATGTAATCCTAGGAGGCAGTGCCCAGTCCTGCCCATTGGAACTGCACAATGCGCAGTTCTGGCTAGTAACCCAGCCTGATTGTTTTGCGCATTGTGCAGTTTCAGTCAGTCGTCTGCCTCTCTGGACTGTGCATTTCACACATCCAGATAGCAGTCAGCCTCACTGGTAGCTGGGACTGCAAAATGTGTAGTTCCAGTTGACAGTCTCCCAGCTTCCCGGAGTCAGGGCTGCACAATCTTGCCCAGCAATCACCAATTTGTTGCCTGGATGTTTCTCGAAGTTTTTTATGTTTTTAGATGACATTGTCTTTCCATGAGTGTCTTCCCTATCTCTAGGTACCACATGTTTTTGAGCATCTTTTCAGTAGTACAAGTATCATGGCTTCCAAGAGAGCTGGATCAAAAGACACAGTTGAAAGCAGTACTAGGGACGTGGTTGAACATGGGTCAATGAGCTTGCCCGTGTACACAGAAATACACATGTTCATCAAGAAGGAAATCAAGATCACATGGCAAGACATCAACACCATCTTCTGAGGCAGATTTGAGGAGAATCTAGAGGATTGATAGGTCTATGCGAACATCCATAGGTCAGGACTATACAAGGTTGCATGCAGGTTTCTAGTGTTCCCTTATGCAGATGTCATCCACTAGGTTGTCTCACACAATGATCCCAAGACAATGATACTAAGTAGTTCTAGTGTTGCAAGGCTTGCGTCCTTTAGGATGAAAGATTATCAGGAGATGTATCATTTTCCATTCCTAGTGAGCAGGATGGATGCACCATTTTACACTCCTAATGATAGCATAAACAAAAGATACATCTTGAAGTGTTGGGTAAAGGAGCTAGAAAAGTTCAGGACGACACCCAACCAGATATATAGGACGAAGACACTCAGGAAGGCATATCAGTTCTTAGTCATCTTTGCATGTATGGCCAAGGGAGTACATAAACCTTCCCACAAAGTTGGGTTGCTATGTTGGATCAGCTGGCAAGTGAAGGAAAACCATTCAACTGGTTTGACATGTTGGCTCTCCAGTTGAAAGTGCATCTATCCAATGCTCAGAGTCTGCCCAAGGATCAAAAAGAAAATTTCTTCATGTCTGCATACTTTCTCGATGCAATTTGTGCCCGTCAACAGTTTCCTAACATGGGGTGGGCATGGACACCTTTAGAAAGAACTATGAACATTTATTACAAGTTTCTCTCACATTGCAGCTACTAAGAAGTCATGGCTAGAATATGTGACCATTTCATCACCCCTTTGTACATGATGATATTTGAACAAGATCCACCCTGCATGTCCCAGGCAGCAATGGAGGCATTGTTGAACATTGTATATTGGTACGCCTCACTCGAGGAAACCTTCATCAGGATGTACAGTGGGGAGAAAGTTCTACATGTGTTTATGAGGTTCGCCACAGACAAGTTTGTCATGTAGGAGGTTGCATACCACATCTCGACAGGGTTTTTAGCTGGATTGCACAGGAAGAAGAAGGCACCATGAACCATGCTTCTTGTGCGAATTAGGTTTTACGTGATCAGAAGTTTGAAAGAAGAAGATTCTGAAGTGGAAGACTTCAAGAAGTTTAAGTTTGGCACCAAGAGTTTCAACCCGTACAACCCACATGGTTTCTGCAAGGACCACTCTGCGAGAGTGTACTATCCTTGGATCCATGGAGTGTGTCATTAGCCATAGGAAGACCCATGGAGATATTGTTATAACTCCTCAAGGCTCGATGAAGCGGTCATCATTGTAGTGGAGTGGCTCGCTGCACTCAAGGTAGCAACACCACAGGGAGCAACAATAATAGTTGCAACAAGTAGCAAACTTGTGCAAGACAAAGGCAAGACAAATATTTCCGAAGGCACAAATATTGAGCAAAGCTACAAGTTTAAGGAAGACCCACTTGTGGAAAAATTAGCTTTGGAGATAGATGTGAAGAGGCATCATCATGACAAGAGGATAGTGAAAAGAAAGAGAGAGAAGCAAAGGTTGGAAGATACTAAGAGGATGTTGCAAGAAGTCCATCAGAAGCTCAGGGAAGAACAAGAGCTGGGTAGAAGAGAGAAGGAAGCGCAATATGACCATGAACAAGAACAGGAACAAGAACAAGAGGAAGTGAAAGGTGCACAGACAAAGCAAACTGCACCAATACAGGTTGAAGAATCTGAACCAATAGTAGATGAGGAATAGGGTGAGTAGCTGCAGGAACAAAAACTTTCTCTAGAGTATGAAGAGATAGTATAATAGATGGGCATGGAGATGGAGCAGCTGGAATAGGATCATGATATCTACCTCATGTCAAAAGAAACCGAGGTCACTCCACAGGCTTCACCAACTCCAACAGAAGAGAAAGTCCCGAGTGAATAAGGGAATAACATTCTCCTTAAGGACCATTTGGGAACAAATATGTACAACATAGCCTTTGATGAGTCACAACACAGATATGTACAAGCACATAGAGTGTGCAACCCGAATGAGCATGCAACACCTACGCACTTGGAGGAACATGTGATTGTGTAAGATGTACAGAGACATCCAACTACCTTGGCTGGTACTACAAAGGCTTATGCCGAAGCCACAAGCTCAAGTGTTAGGTTCTTGATAGTAGAAAATGAGTGCATGGTTAAGGATTTGCAAGTAGTCGAGCAGAGAGAGGAACAATCAACACGATCTGCCAGAGAAGAGATGAAAATGGCTATACTTGCTGAAGTATCGACTCTTGAGACCGTCATGAGGAGACTATATGATAGGTTCGTCACTATGCACAAGGTAGTTGTCCACGTACATGGTTATTAGTAATGCTGCACCAAGATAGCACGAACACTCGCAGACATACATGTCGCAGTTGATCATGTATAGACATGGACAATGAGGTACAAGGGAGTCTCACTTCACTTGCACAAGATTATGAAGCCACATGTGGGGTTGGACAAAGCACGTATCCAGAGTTGGATCCAAAACTATGAGGAACTCCCACTACTCATCACTAGTATTGAGGCTTCGTATGCACAATTGTACAAAAGTTTGGATGTCATGGTGAGAAAGTATGACACCCTATTGATTGGTACGCTCACTGAGGCCAAAGAGAAGGACCAAGTCAGACTGGAGCTCGATGCGTACTTTGATTAGTTGATGGTCATGGCCACCAGTGTAGATTTACAAGTTAGCGTAGATAACATGCTGATGTACATCACCGGTCTGGCCTTGCTCAGGGCTAAGCTATGCATGTTACAGGACGAGTTAGACCGAGGTTCCAAATCAATATACCCGAAAGAAATGGAGGCAAGAGTTTGTTTCTAGAAGGAATTCATGAAAGAGTACACGGACACCATTGCTTACTATCAAGCATGGCATCAGTTCATCATCGAGGATCACGGAGAGAGGGTTGATGAGTTGGTCTTTCCACAGCCGTTCGAGTCTTAATGTCGTGTTGTCTGGCTGACTCAAGCCAATTTTTTCCCACATGGGTATATGTGGAAAATGTATCATTTTTGTAAACATGATGTAAAGTGAAATTCCAAGTGTCATCAGTGGAATACAAACAATCATATGTAATCTAAAGAGTCATGAGGGTAGTCCAAGAGTCACAAAGGGGAATGTCAAGGGTCACCCCACCCTTTATTATAAATAGAACCTCATAACTCATAGAAAGGGCTTTTGGGAGCCAAGCTTTTGCTAGGCATTTCTTAGAGAGGGCTTGGAGAGTATTGTGATGAGCCTTGGCTTCTCCACAGTCTAGAGCAAGCACATCTATTTGGAGGAGTAGTCCATGTTGACTATAACATTCCACTATTGGGGTTAGTGGCTATCATGGTTGTATGTATGGATGAAAATTTCACTTTATATAATATAACAGAGCCAACACATTTCATTCATATGTTATTATTGTACTTCGACTATTCTGGTTACTTTAGAAATATATGTAGTTTTACTTATGCATTGATGTATGGACTACTCCGCATGTGATTGTAAGAATCTTATTGAAGCGTGTTGTTGGTTTAACTCATCACTTTGGATTGTCGACTATTCTGCTTTCCAGTTTGTGATTTCTTTCAGCTTGTGTGTTCCTTTCAAGCTACGTACTATTACAAGATTCTAAGGGATACACTTATTTTCCCCCTCCGTGTGTCAGATACTCCCCATGCTTCTCTCCTGACTTGCTGGAAGGTCACACACTTGCTTCTAACAAGGATATCTTTCTTACCTCTGCGCACTATCCCAGTCAAGGCATAGCTTTACTACCCACTGCTAGGACTCCTACTCCAAATAGTGTGAGGTCTAGTTGTGACTTCTTACTAGGGAGATCCCCTGACATGTTGGCGGGTCCAGTACTTTCAACATTTATGGCGCTATAAGGAGGGACAAATGACAAATTGAGTCCTCAGAATCTGTTTTGAATCTTCACACATTTATCATGTCTTATGTTACACTTCGTCTTCTGAGATGTTTGTCTTATGGAGATGACTTTGAAATCCTGGAGGAGTTCTGGAATCTCTTGTCATAGAACACATATGAAGGTGAAGGTGGAACAACTTGGGAGAGGCATAGTCTTTCATTTTCCAATCTATGTAAAAACATCGAATCCCGTGAGGAGTATGTGATTTTCACACCGTTCGCATTCACGCTTCATGGGAAACCATTGCAATGGCTAAACACACTGCTCGAAAAATATATTCACTCATTTGGTAGCCTTGTTTTAGATTTATTTCATGCTTTGCATAACTTTGACTGTTAAGCACTTAATAAAAAAATTATCCAATAACAAAAAGCTCCTAATGAATTTGTGGCACAATTCTGGTATCGATTTTGTTATCTCGCATTTCAATTCCCAGAGGATGAAATTTATTGGGAATTCCTCCATGAAATATTTCGGTATCTTCTTCACGTATTTGAGAATATGCATATCTTCGAATCATTCAAACTGACCCTAGCATACCTCGGTGTTAGAGTTGTTAAATCTGAGGCAGACACGGTTGCTGTCAGAAGTGACTGTTTGTCCTCATCTCATCAAACAGTTCTGGCCCACAGTGTGAGGCGGGAGAAGGTGTGCATCTATCTGTTGAACTGTCACATCCTCCGACCCCACCTGCTCTTGATCTCTGCGCATATTTGGCTGACAAGACTGTTGGTTGTCACACAGACTTATTTCCTCAACCTCTGTCCCCACTTTCTGTTGATCCTTTAGATTATACTATGTTATGTTCTCCCATTCCTGAATCCACACTTTTTTTTCACAAGGATCAAGTTTTCGACGGAGTTGGTGTTGAGTAGCTAACCTACGCTATCATTTTTGATGAGTATGTGTGGGAATCTGAAGAAGAACCCGCAGTGAAGGATGACCTCCTTCTGTCCGCACCTCATCTGCTTTCCCCTGACATCTTTGGTGATTCTGCCATTGTTGATTTTACATGTGAGAATACATTCCCAAATGAATCTACTTCCAATCATTCACAAGATACACTAGATTCCATTCTGTCATTGCATAGCCGAGAGGACACATCTGTGTTCACAAATCCACTCAATATTTCATCTGTCTTTTCCGAAAATGTAGAGGGTGAACATTCTTGTTTATCATCAACCACTCTATATGATTCATCATATCATGAGGAAGCCGATGAACATATCAAATTTTTTTTATCATGGTTGTCGTGATCTCTTTTCTCCTTCATTCAATCACGCTGTTGATTCATTTGTTGTCAATCTTTATAAGCCACTCGTCTTCGATGATCTACCTGTTGATGAAGGAAACCCCACAAGTTGTTGAGACACTTCAGCCCGAGTTGATGGTTATGTCAGGCCCTCGCTATCTTGAGGTCGATTCCACTCTAGATCAGAAATTTGTTGAAACACCCAAGGCTCCTCATCACTCACCTGTTTGCATTGAAGATCAATCTAGTTTACAAAATTCACATCCTCCACCTGAATCACATGATCCCATCACTCATGCATTGGAGGAATCATACACAACGAGCACTCTTGCTAAGCGTAAGTTGTCTTTCTTTCTCATGTTTTCTCATTTGTCATGATCAAAAGAGTGTACATGTTTGTCGTCTGCACGCAGTGTGAAGCATGACCATGATATGTCCGCAAAATGCTTGTCTTGTGCCTTTATTCTTTTCTTTTATGTGGATATTTTTAAACTGGAGCGTGTTGGTCTTCACTATTATATCTTTCATGTTTGTTGGTTTACACGTTTATCTTTCTTGTAGACCATGCCTTCACCAACATGGGTCAACCAATGTGCCGATGGCTGCATTGGAAATATCACTTCACGTGAGCTGGCCCATGCACTGTTTAGCTTAGGAGTAGGAGTAGTGTTTTCTTTCTTGTTTTTCTTGGTTTGCATGCTTGTTTTGTTTACTTTGTTTGTGTTGCTTGTTTGCTTGCTTTGTTTTCTTGCTTTGCTTTCATTTACTTCTGCCTTTTTCTTTTTGTTTGTTTGCTTTTTTTTCACCCATAGGTTTAGTTTCGCATGAAACTATGTGTGGCTCTCGAGACAAGAAAGGTAAAGTACAAGAGGACTTGTACAACTATTAACACTTGGTTATTTGTTGTCCTCTCTCTTTATGAAAGAGATTGTTGTCTTCAGTCGATGATACCCTGATGGAAAATATGTTCTGCTCATAGTGAGTCTTGGTGAAAACACAACACTTGCACTTTAACTAGTACCACATACTCTAATTGGTTCTTTTAGGTTAACCCTTGTCAACTCAGTCAAGTAGAGTAAGGTGAGGGGGAAAACCTCAACAAGTAGTGTCAGAGGTATACATAAAACACTTCTCTAAAGGGATGACCTCTTCTGCTCTCAATAAGTCGGGATCCATCTTCCACCTCTAAAAGAAATAAGTGCCTATGCACAGTTCTTTGAAAAATGAAAAAAATGAAAAATGAAAAAATGAATAAGGCAAAAGAAGAGAAAGGGTTCCTACGCAGAGAGGTGATGCAAGTAACACTTCCGAGGTAATAACTAGGCTCGCTGGAAGAGGAGCGATACTTGTTTCCCTGCGTGACTCCGCCAGGGTACTGTCAAGGCCTGCTGGCAACAGAGCAACACCAAAGATGAAACTAAGACTTTGGCATATTTATTGCTTGTGTACCAATATACCCCTCATCCCCAATTGAAACAACTAACTTGACTTGGCTTGGAATGTGTGTTGAGCGATCAAGAGAATGGTAAGGGACTATATGTTTAACTCAAGCCTAATGTTGAAGCCATGATGATCGAAGAATTGAACAATACTTCCAGGGGAGTTAGACTTGCTTTTCACAAACAAGGTCCATACAGAAAGTTGGAGTTCTACCAGTGTGTCACCAATTTTGTAGTGGCTACAACCACCCTCCAAAATTTTTCCTTCACTTCATTTTGGAGCCTCCTTCCTCAAAATCATTGCAGTTATCCTGCTTTGATAAGGTGCTTGTGTTTATTAGATTTCATGTATTGTTTCACAGCTTGTGTTCAACTCACTTGTCCTGTCAGTCAACCACAAGCACACCCAAAACTTTGTTCACATCCGGTCAACCGGTTATCGGGAAAAACTACGCAAATCTAGAGGGCAACTTGTCTTCCCCTCTAGAAATGCGCAGAGCAGCCCAGCAGTTGCCCTACACTCAGAAATTGCATAGAGCAGGCTAGGCAGCCTTGCTCTGGAAATTGTGCAAAGCAGGCCAACCAACACTACTCTAGAAAATTGTGCAGTTTTAGCAAGCCATATTGCCATCTAGAATTGTGCAGAAACTGTCCCAACTGTACTTCCATCCAGAAATGTGCAAAGTAGCCCAGGCCAACTAAACTGTTCTCCGGAAATTCGTAGAACTGGCTAGCTGCACTGCTATCTGGAAATGCGCAAAGTAGCCTAGCATCACTACTCTAGAAAATTGTGTAGAGTTAGCCAGTCAGCCAAGGCCCCTCAGTCCAAAAACATCGTAGAAGCTTTCCCTCGCTCACTGTGTGTTGCATGTGCCGGCAGTTTGTCTGGTTCACTCCAAAATTGCGTAATGCTTCCTTGCATGCCGGGAAAATTTTCCCGAAAAAGCTAAAAGCAAAAAAGAGAAAAAGCATCCCTAGATTTTAGGGATCTATTTTTAGCAGCAGGAGTTACATGCATATTTTAGAAACTTCCTGTCAGGTGTCACTTTTTCCTAGATTTGTGGTATGCACGTCATAAACCCTAATTTCACCAAGTCTATTTAAATGACGCCTCAAATCTCATTCTTCACATTTGATATTGTTGCTCTGGCATTCTAAAGGCATCTAGGAACCTTCAACACAGTTGGCGTAACTTTTTTGGGTAAGCTTTTCTTTTCATGCCTTTTACTGCTTTTTCTATCGCTTTTTGGTTTTCGGTTGTATGAGTGTTGTTTCCTTGGTTTTATTGAACAACCATTGGCGTTTCAATGTATGTTTGCTTGTAGAAGTGTTTTTTCAAGTTTTTTATTACCTTTCCTTAGTGTCATGCATATAACACTATTTCTGCACTCATAGTCATCGTTTCGGCGACTCGTTTCATGAGCTTCTTGGTTTCATCTTTTAACTGATTTCTACACTCTCTTGAATCACATGCATGCTTATTTCACTTAGATATGAACCAACTTCACACACACATGCACTCCTTTATGTTTTCGGGTTGCCATTGGGCAGATCAGGGTTGTCTCGACCCTGATCTTGTGTCTCCAGAAAGCTTTGCGCATTCCTCGAAGTCAAGGCTTTGCCTTGCCTCCATGAATTGCAAATAGGCTGCCCACAATGTCCCCAGGATGTGTTCTGCACAATCCTAGGAGGCAGTGCCTAAGCCTACCCACTGGAAATGTGCAATGCGCAGTTCCAGTTAGCAACCCAACCTATTTGTTTTGCGCGTTGTGCAGTTTCAGCCAGTAGTTTGCATCTCTGGACTACGCATTATGCAGATCCAACTAGCAATCAACCTCATTGGTAGCTGGGACTACACAATGCACAATTCCAGTTGACTGTCTCCCAGCTTCCTGAATCAGGGCTATAAAATCTTGCCCAGCAGTCACTAGTTTGTTGCCCGAATGTTTCTCGAAGTTGTTTGATGTTTTTAGTTGACATTGTCTCGCCATGGGTGTCATCTTTGTCTCCAGCTACCACAGGATTTTGAGCAGCTTCTCACTAGTACAGGTATCATGACTTCCAAGAGAGATGGATCAAAAGACACAGTTGAAAGAAATACTGGGGACATGGTTGAAAAAGGGCCAATGAGCTTGCCCGTGTACACAGACACACACCTATTCATCGAGAAGGACATCAAGATCACATGGCAAGACATCAACACCATCTTCTCAAGCAACCTTGAGGAGAATCTGGAGGATCGACAGGTCTATGTGAACATCCATAAGTCAGGATTATACAAGGTTTCATTCAGGTTTCCTGTGTTCCCTTGCGCACATGTGATCCACTGGATTGTCTGACACACTGATCCCGAGACAACGATACTAAACAGTGTCAGTGGAGCAAGGATTACTTCCTTAAGGACAGAGGATTATCAAGAGATATATCATTTGTGATTCCCATTGAGTAGGATGGATGCACCATTTTACACTCCCAACGACAACAAAAACATAAGAGGATTCTTGAAGCATTGGGTAAAGGAGCCAACAAAATTCAGGACTGCACCCAACTAGATATACAGGACGAAGATACTCAGGAAGGCATATTAGTTCTTGGTCATCTTCACATGCCTCTTGTATGGCTAGGGGAGTACACAAACCTTTCTACAAAGTTGGGTTGCTATGTTGGATCAACTTGCAAGTGAAGGAAAACCATTCAATTGGTCCAACATGTTGGCTCTCTAGTTGAAAGTGCATATATCCAATGCTCGTAGTCTACCCAAGTATCAACAAGCAAAGTTCTCTATGTTTGAATACTTTCTTGATGCAATCTGTGCCCGTCAACAATTTCCTGGCATGTTGTGGGCATGGACACCTTTAGAAAGTGTTGTGAACATATATTGCAAGTTTCTCTCAGATTGCAGCTACCGAGAAGTCATGGCTAGGATATGTGACAATTTCATTGCCCCTTTGTACACGATGATATTTGAACAAGATCCACCCTACATGTCCCAGGAAGAAATGGAGGCATTGCTAAACATTGCAGATTGGTACACCTCACCTGAGGGAACCTTCATTAGGATGTACAACATGGAGAAAGCTCTGCATGTGTTGCTGAGGTTCGCCACAGACAAGTTGGTCATGCAAGAGGTTGCATACCACATCTCGACATGGTTGTTAGCTGGATTACACAAGAAGAAGAAGGTACCATGGCCCATTCTTCCTCTACGAATTGGGTTGTACGCGATCGGGAATTTGAAAGAAGAAGATGCTGAAGTGGAATACTTCAAGAAGTTTAAGTTTGACACTAGGAGTTTCAACCTGTACGACCCTCATGGTTTATGCAGGGACCACTGTGCGAGAGTGCACTATCCTTGGATCCACAGGGCATGTCATTGGCCAGAGGAAGACCCATCTAGGGTTGATGAACCGGTCAACATTGCAGTGGAGTGGATAGCAGCACTCAAGGAAGCAGCACCATAGGGAGTAGCAACAGCAACAACAACAAGTAGAAAACCCATGCAAGACAAAGGTAAGAGGAAGATTGCCGAAGGCACAGAGACAGAGTGATCTGATTGAGAAAATTAGTTTTTCTGTGCTAAAATTCCTTTTAAGAATATATTAAAAGTGCTTGAGGATTTATAAAATTATTTGCATTTTTAAACATGGGTTTTTGAGTGTTTTTATGTAAAGTTTATGTGAAAAGTAACATAAACAAATGACTAAACAATAGGATATAACATACATAAACATCACCATAAATAGTATCACAGCAGCACATGATGAAGGAGTTCACCTCTCCTAGGCTACGTGTCCTTGGTCCAACTTCAAATAGCTTGGACCTCTCTATTATGCTCAAAAGTGTGAATATATGAATTTACAATGCTCAGAAAGCTCTAAAACTTGTTCCAATGGCTCCAAAATACAAAAAACTGCCTCTGTAGCCTCTCTCTACTCCCGATTTGGTAAAAAACTGAAGAAGATATGGCCTTTCCCAATCTTCTGCTAATCTCACTGTAAATTCCCCAAAATCTGGCATCATCCTACAATTTTTCCCCAAAACGCACTAATGGAGTGACAATTTTGCCGGAAATCGGGCGAAATTGTCGGACACTTTAAATGTTCGCTAATGCCTAAATTTCGAAAATTGTGGCCACATGGGGGGCCACATGCCCGGGGCTAAGGCCAATGGCTCGGCCTCGTCGGTCGGGCCCTTGCACTATTCTCTGCTGATGGTCCTATGCGGGTAGTGTAACCAAGGGCCTGATCCTCATGGGCTAGCCCTACCTCTAGAATAACGCACCATTATAATTCAAATAGAACCTGCACTCCATATGGTTAAGAAACAAATGCATGGTGTATTGGTGGAGGTGTTATACTTGTGTTGGGAGTGTTATCGGGAAAACTAGTGTCTATGCAGAGCTGCTAGTCCCACTAAGGCTGGTAGCTACCTTAGAAACAAACAAACTAAAACTACTTTCGTTTTCCTTTATGAGAAATAGATAAGAGGGGAATAAAGGAGACCAACCTCTGTCTTGCGCTTGGTTCCTTACTTGATTCCTCTCCCTTCTGATAGATCTTTGCCACTCGCTTCCTTGTCTACCCAGCTTCAAAGAGCACCTGTAGAATTAAAGCAGCATAACACTATCCAAGAACATAGATTATATCATAAACAATATAGGACCAGATATATATTGACCACATAAATGCATATATCATCAATCATACAATAATGTGGAGGAAAACTTGAATAGCTTTATTGATAATTAAGAAAGAGCAAAGAGGATTACAACCAATTGTTCTGACCCAACATCATCCTCTCAGTAAGAAAGCCCTTCTTCACCTCATGAAAAGCTTAGATCACCCAACACTATAGATGTTGCAAGGGCGGTGAGTCAGATTTTGAGATTTGATTAGTTTCCTCTCTGATAGTTTCTTGAATCCAATTGGAGATGATGATCTCTTATCATCCCTGGGCGAATGAAGAGAGAGGCAAGTGTCACATGAGAAGTTTCTAGAAGATTCCTTGCTCCTCCACCTTGCAGATTGACCCTGCCATTTGTCCACTCTCGCCCATCGCACCCCATAGAAGGGATTTCCAAGATGCATCTCACCTTCCATGAGTATTTAGGTGGGACGCAACGCACTTTGACCATGGAGCAGGTGAGATGGTCCAGTTTTGACCAGTTCTGAGTAGTTTTTCATGGAGAACTTCTGGGGAGAAGATGTAATCAGTTGACCTTATTCTTTTAGAGGTTGGAACAACACTTTTAGGGACTTAAGAGCCCTTGGTTTATGGACATTTCTGATTGGGGTTGCAGGCCCAAAAATGTCTATAACAGTTGCCCTAAAAGCATGAGGTTGTTAATTTGTTGATGTTG